>BSBK01001201.1:3587500-5062500 GCA_027943335.1 Chamaecyparis obtusa
TAGGGTTGAATTAATGCCTTATTTTTGACATTTTGGTAGACTATGCATGTCCATTCTTGATTCTGAATTTTCTATCAAATGTATTCGTATGCTACAGGCTGATATGATTATATAAAAGTCTTAATTTGATATAAGATATTATCCTAAGTCTTATCTTTCATTTCCAATTGGTTTGGAGAATTTTAATTATGTTTTGTGAAAATTACAATCATTTTAGTGAAGGCAGGTCTAAACCCTAACCAGAATTTTCTGTTTTAAACAAGAAGTCATAACTTTCTTTCCCACCATTGGATCTTCCTAAAATTCAAATTGAGAGTCCATAATTATGTTATCTAAATATCCACTAAATTTATTGTCTTTATTATTTTTTTTGTGGAAGATATGGATGACTGTTCTATGATGACTATTCTTTGCATTTAATCCTTGCTTGAAATAATCCAGTTTAAGAACATCACTAAGTTTTAGGGTTTTGTATGGTTACCAGAGGCTATTAGAATTTTTTTTTGGGTTAATTGGATCTATGTGTACTCTAAATATGTTTATAATATCACTTGGATGTCTTCTTATATGTTTGGAACATTCTGAATGCCATATTGGGTTTAGGGTTGTCAAGTGGACTAGGGACAACATATGTTTTCCTAAACTCAATCAAATGTTGTTATGGAATTGATATGAATTCTTGATGATGGATCTATTATGTTCTTATGATTTTTATATGTATGTTAGGGAACCTAATTACACTAGGTGAGTGGCTCATAGTGAGGGGCGGGGGCCCTAAGTGGCTAGTACCAGGATAACCTACTATGAGTTATTTAATCAAGTGATAACCTAAATAAATGAATTGGGACTGGGAGATTATTGGAATGGGAAATTAAAAACTAATCAAGATTAATTATGCCTCATCCATGCCTTTAGTGCTAGTAAATACTAAGGATGGGAGTGGAAGAAGGTACCTATGCATAGGTACGACTGAATGACCTTGTCTGTATGAGAGGCATTCAGTTCTGCATGTGCCTACTTGGGGGCCGGGGCCAAGAGTGGCTAGTACCAAGACAACCCAAGGGGTGAGGGCTATGCGATGGCACTCACCTAGCTTGTAGCTTAGAGTCTCTACCAAATTTTATCATGCCTCTAGTAATCCTTTTGGTCTTCTTGCCTTTTCTTTTGTGTTGTGACTTTGGGGAAATTTTATCACCACCTTAGGAATTTCCTAGTTGTTGCCTCTTGTATGGGCCTTTGGATCTATCTCCTAGCTCAAGGGAGTGGGCCTATTAGTTCCACGTGGTTGGATGGTTGATATTTAGATCGAGGTATTTTTCATGATTCTCTGGATGATCCTAGCACATATTCCTTTCCAGATCTATAGTTGAAGATTTCTTATTGGATATTTTAATATGTTGAGATGTACTTATGTATCTATATTCATATAATTTTAATCTCCTAAAAGTAGTCTTGTAGTATTGATGTAATCTCAATTCAAAGCAATGCATAAGGGAATGGGTAGTTCTAGGTAAAAGAAAGGGAAAAGAATGTGGAATATTGGACATGTTACTAGCATTAAAAGAAAGTGTTTATGTTATTTCTCCTATCCTCTTATGTTGTCCATATGTAAAGAAAATAATCTTAAATATAGTTATATATAATGATGTATCGCAACAATAATGTATTCTCTCTTAATGAAAGGATCCAAGGAAATTATTGAGAAATGATAGATTAGTGATTGGAATTATTAACAATGAATGGTTGTGAAACAATGCAATAAAATAGTAACTTGATTATAATGTTAATACTTGGTTCATGTTAATGAAGTACCTAGGATAATGCCTACCTTAATGAATATTAATATCTTACCTAAATTATTAGAGAAAAGTGATATAAAGGATAGTAGATGTAGATGAAATCAATATGAATTTATGGAATGAGTTGATAAAAGGAATAATGATGTTGGATGATTAACTTATGTTTAATAGAAGAAATAAGTTAGGGACATTTAACTTGATGCATTAAAATGAACATAGATCTTTTAAGCTCATGATTCCATGAATATCTTATGCATGTAAATGGTTTATATGATGTTGCTTTAGTAGTGACGTTAGGGAACCCGTGAGGACTTAAGTTGTATAAATCTTACATTCAAGTAGTAGAAAATTATTTCTTCTTTTAGAAATATGAAGTGTAATGATGAATATTATTCTAGTTAAAATTAAAAAAAGAAATTTACTACTTGCATTTTATAGAGGTTTATGTCTTGTCCTCTTGGGTTGCCTGTGGGGGTGTTACATCCCACATCTTAAAATGTCTGGTTGGAAATGTTTTGGAATTGCCAATTCATGGACAATTTCACAAATTGTACTTCTCTTAAGGTACTCTCATTATCCATGAACAGTAGATAGGTTTTTTTTCGTTGTGGTGTGTTTATTTTCAAGTTATGTGTGTAGGCTAGTTTATTTTAGTAGATGGTCTACTTATCCCAGAGATTATGGATCCTTGTCATGCCTACAAGAGGCATACATCCCCAGACAGAGCCATTGTTAACCTATTTTCTTGTCATAGAAAAAATCCAAAGAAAATGGCCTATTCCTTGCAAAATCTAAGAAAATTGTCATTCCCTACCTGCAAAGCACTTTTGATCTACGAAGAAGATCTATAATGTTTTATGACTTGAGAACTTAACCATGGACTAATCAAGATGTGACCAAGCCCCATTTCAGATTGCATGTGTTGAAATGCAAAAACTAGTGAGATATTACAATTTGAAGGTCTGAGAAATAGGTCTTTTCCATGAATAAGGGTTTCAAAAATTTTCTAAGTCCAGAAAAACTCTAGCCAAATCTATTTATTTGTTACTTTATCAAGTGACTTAAGTACCCATTCTGCACATGTCTACTTTCCTTGTCTAGGCAATTAGGTCTTCTATTCAATGATCTAGCAACTGAGTGTTCGTGTGTTCTCTTATTCTGGGCAGTTTGGTTCTTAACATCTAGTGACCTAGTGAATGGTTAACTTTTCCTTCAGTTGCTAATTCTCCAGATATTTGGTCAAGGAAAGAAGCTTTCAAAGATTAAATGAGAACCATCGATGTTGATCTTGATCGACGACATTCGTGTGTTCTTTGAATATAACACATGGTTAAGATAAACATGTAGTGACTTGGAGATTGCCTTATTCATGTGATCTAGGTTGAGTTAAGACAAGGTTTTAAGGATTCAATGTGCACCATTGATGCAATCAAGATCTAATAGCTGGTGCTAGATCTCTAGATCAAACCTAGAGTAAAGAAAAGACCTAGTGATCATGTGAATTCTTTATTCATGTGATCTCCAGATAAGATCCCAGTTAAGTAAAAGGTTCAGAGATCTAGTGACTGCCTTAGTCGCATGTTCTCATGATGAAGGGTGAGTTAAGTAAAAGACTTGGAGACTCAACGTGGACCATTGATGTAAACAAGATCTAACGGTGGTTGATGATTCTCTAGATGGTACCCAGGGTTAAGTATATATTCAGCGATCACACGAATGCTTTGTTTGTGTGATCTCCAGACTAGACCAAGGTTAGTTAAATTGTTTAGCAACTTGGAGAATGCCTTCAGTCACGTATTCCCCATGTTATCTCTATTGAGATTTTAAGGTTTTCATTAGTACCAAAGGTTTGTAAAGATATCGGTCGGTTACTTACATTGAACTAATCGGTAACATAAAGTAGAACAGACTAGTCGATAAAGTAGTATACCGAGCAGCAGATAGTTTACCGAGCACTGGCAAACACCAACACCGACAGATAGTAAACACAAAGCATCACAGTATACACCTATCAGTTTACATACTATTTACTGAGGATCATAGGAAATGGCATGGTAATCTAGAATGGCACATTCTTCTATGCAAATGGTTACAATGGTTTATAAAATGTTTTGCCAAGATTGAGGAATATTTAATGTGATGATATTCATTAAATACAATGTATATCTTTTGTAATAGTTGATCTAGGTTATTATTGTACACCGTAGATCTTAGGGTTATGACTATATTCTGTAGCCTAATTTTTTTAAAGTGGCAAAAATAGAACACTATATCTTTATGTGTTCACATCATTTTTGGTGTGAGCTGATATATGAATCATAGAGCACTTGAAGCAATTGGCTATCTTCAAGTCTATCAGTTAATAAAGTAGAACTAAGTACAGAGGAATTTAGATTGAGTAGAATCAGCAAAGGCTACCAAGTAGTTCAGAGAAGAGATTCATGACAAGTAAGGTGATATTTTATCAGAACTTATAGATGTGTATTAGATAATTAAGTGTCAAATAGTAGATAATTACCTATTACTTTCTGACAATTGTAATAGAGTTTTTGGATAAAATCTCTTAACAGAGTAGACTTACCAGTCTTATGTAAATCTCTTAACTGAGTGCACACTTCATTAGTGTTGTTAAAATCCTATAACTAGGTAGATCTAGCCAATCTAACATGTCACTCCTAATAGGGTGAGATCACCAAAAGTGATCAAAACTTGGAGTACTAACAGGCAAACCTTTTCTATCTGTAGTAGTGAAGAATTTGTGGGTGTCATCCCCACCGCAGTTTTGACCTTCTAACAAGGGTTTCTGCATTACCAAAATACTTGTGTCATGTGATTATGATATTGATTTCATGTTGTTTACTTAAGTTAAATCGATGTTTGATTCATGCAATTAGATTCAAGTTGCTTTGGTCAGTTATCACTGTTTACAGTTATAGATTTGAAAGGTTTACAAGTGAAGTTTTTAAAGGCATTGATTCACCCCTCCCCTCTCAGTACCTATCTCTCCTAATTCCAACAATTGGTATCAAAGCATAGTTCTCTTAATGAATAGTTTAACCACTAAAGGGTAAAGATCTAAGTCATGGAGAGATACAAGCTTGACAAGACTATTGAGAATCAGAAGATACAAATGCAAATGTTTGTGGAATAGTATAAGAAAGCCAAGGAAGGACTGAAGAAATTACTAGTTGAAAGGAAGAACCTAGCTATTCTATAGAATGAGATCGATTACCATGAAGAACCTATTGATGAAATATTCAAGCATGTTGGATCCAGTTCTGGAAGCATCTTTGAGGGATCTGAAAGAATAATCACTGATCTATCTGAAAAGAATCAATATTTAACTGATCAAGTGAAAGCACTACAAATCGGTCAAGAATCTCAGATGGTAAGAATGGTAGAAGCAATGAACAGAGAAAAACAAGCTGAGCAAGAAAGAAATTTGGGAATCGATGATTGAAGATAGATGAGTGAACAACTTCAAACTAAAGAGAGTGAGATACAAAGACTCATTGACCGACATTTCCAAGTAACTAATCAAGTGATGACTATGAATCAAGAGGTAAACCAAGTGAATGTAGAATTGTCAAGAAAACTAGAAGATGTTGCAAGACTCGGAGAAGAGAATGAGAAGCTAAGAAATGAAGTGAAAAATCAATAGCAGAAAAATGAAATGAAGAAAATTGCTGAGGACAACTCTTAGAAGATTGATGAATTTTTGACTAATCAGAGAAGATTTGGGAGAAAAACCGATATAGGCTACACCGGTGAAGGAGAAACATCACAAGTTGAACAAGTCAACATCAGTCAAAATTAGAAACCTAAAGTGTTGACATGTTATCACTGTGGAAAACTGAGACATACATCTAATGTGTGTAGAAGCAAAGCACAAGGTAAACCTCTTGTCACTCCTAAGTTTAATGGATATTGTTACTACTATGGTAAGTTTGGACATCCTACTTATGAGTGTAGAGCTAAGAAAAATGATCTTGCTAATAATACCACTATGGAGAAAATATGTTATACTTTTAACAAGCATGAACACACTGCACAAGAATTTAAGGCAAAAATGAAACAAGTCTGGACACCTAAGGAGCAATCGAAGAAACAAGGTAATTCTTATGTTTGGGATTATAATACATGGACTAACTATGTTGTATGTGGTAGATATGGACACATTGCAGAAAACTGTTATAGAAAGAGTCAGATTGGACAATCAAGAAGCTAGACAAACACTGGGATGGCTTTATGCACTGCCATAAGGTTGGTCATTTAAGCAAGAACTATAGAGACCAAGCACCAGATGAGAACCATATATTTGAAAATAGATATACTATTGCAAATATCATGAAGTTAAGGAACACTATGTGGAAGAAAGCATCTAATGAGAATGTTGAGTCAAGTAATGTTGTCAGTGAAACCTCATCCAGTAGATTAGGTGACATCGGTACTTCCACTTAAGGTGAAATAGGTATGTATGGGACTAACATTTCAAAAGATCACATTTTACATACAGTTCCTTATGCATAATGTTCTTATACCAAATCAGCATGAATAAAGATGCACTATGGTTTAGTTGTCATGAGTTAATAATGATATACAGATGGTAAAAGAGAGACCGAGAGTTGATTACTCATCGGTAATCACTATCTAAGGTTAACCAAGAACATGTATCAACTAATGAAGAAATTCTATGTTAACCGAGTAGATGAAAATTTTAGTTGTCACTGAGCTGACAGCTGTTTCATACCAAAAGTTAGATCAAGCATTTATTTCATAAAAGTTTGAGTGGGAACATTGAAAAGTCTATAAATACACGGGAACATAGTTCATTTTTACAATGCAATTTCGAAGAGTGGAGAATTCAAAGAGTAGAGTTCAAGCTAGAATATTTTCAGAAGGATTCAAGGCTATGTTAGATCGAACTGACATCACTCTTCATGATACCAAGTAAGTTCATTTGTGATCAAACACTTCTTATCTTGCTGCTTGTCAAAACCCTAGAATCAATTTATGGCATCTACATCATCTGCAAGAAAAAATCAAAGTGTTGAGGAGGAAGTTAATACTAATCATTAGGGAAAATTTCAAAAAACCTAAGTTTAAGCCACATCCCAAGGTCACAGCACAAATAGATACAATGGGTGCTTTTTCGAGCATACCAGAAAGGGTTTTATTGACAAAAGTGTTAGAAATAGGGAATACTGAGAGGGGGGGTGAATCAGTATTCTAAAAACTTTATCTTTCACCCAATTATGGATATAATAGATTATCTTTATACATGCATAACATAAGAAACTAAACAATATGCATAAAAATAAAGAACTCATAACACATTATTTTTTCTCGAGGAAACCCTGGCCAAGGGAAAACCCCGATGGGGATGGTACCCACAAAGATCCACTAATCAAAAGTATCCTATTAAGGATGTTGACCCTATTAGGAGTCTATTACAAGCATATAGTGTATCAGCCTTGATTAAGGGACTATAGGCCTTGTTAGAAGCCTCAACCCTATTAGGAGTTGGTAGTACAAAATGTGATTACCAGCTGAGCCCACTGCCCAAACAAGTAATGTACAATATACACTAATTACAAAATAGGTCAAGGTACATAACCTTATACTACTTGCATCAATATCTCTTCACTGATCTTTCACTATCGCTATTACATATGCTTCATATACTTCACATCATATTACTTACTGCTTGTTACAATTACATCACTACTTCTTTACAATTGCAATTACATTTACATTTATACCAATAGCTTTATCCAAGAGTAAACATCTAGGATGTCATCCCTTTATATTTTTAAGACATTATTTTGATAAACAAAATAATCCCTTAACTCTTTACTAGTTTTGTCTTCATATTCTGTCCTATCGGCTTCACACTGTCTTCAGTAAAACTATCATAAGTAATTCTATACATGCTGTACAAACTTGCACTCTGAGATGGGTCATCATTAGTCACCATAGAGTCTATGTTCAAGTGTACAAGCACTGAACTCACTCCAGTCAATGTCTCAAACAAAAACTATATCCAGGTACACTGGTACAAATACTGTCTCACACTTAGACAAATATGCAATGCACTATGTCATACTTTCTCTCTAACTTGTGCGATCTTCATGTGGATCATATGTTTCCATAATGACAACATATATGCAATCAATTCAGCCAAATTGCCAACAATCTCCCCCTTTGTCATTGGTGGCAACATATGAGAAAATTGGCTAAGTGTGCAACTCCAAAATCTCAAAATTTGTTTAAAAATGTGGCCATAGTATAACATATATATACTATCCTTATAACTCCTCAAAAATTATTTTCTCTAATACAATAATACCCCTAAGAGTATCAATCCATATCATACTATCAATTTTCTGCTAAATATCTCTCCCCCTTTGACAACAATGACAAATTAACGGTAGGGAGGACTACAAAATTGTATCAAAGAAGAGTTATACCTTAATCTATTTATTGCAAAGCCGATAGGCTTGCAACATAATCTGCAAAATTTGTCTTCATGGCTTCAATCTCCTTTTCCCATGACTTCTTAATGGAATCTACCACATTGAGTAGTGCACTCAGTCCATAAGATGCTATTTGACAAGCTTGGAGGTTGTCAAAGTTGAATTTCTAAAAAGATGTCTTAGCTGTAAGACAATCTTCTAACTATTCTTCAATAACACTTAACTTCATAGAAACATGTTCTCTCAAAAGAGTATATCTCCTCAACTTCCTATCTTTCTCATCTTGTAAGATTCTAATTTCATCAAAAAGTTTCCTTTCTTCTCAACATTATAGACCTTCACATTATGGTTAGATAGAAGGTTTGTTTCATTTAGGATCTCAGCTTCCTTTAATTTTATCTTCTGATCTTCCTCAGCTATCAAAGTTTCTAATTTTGTACATTGTATGTACAAAGCTTTTCCTATCTCCAAATGTTTTCTCAAATCCTTGATACAAATATCAAGAGTACTGATATCATTGCTGATGTACTGACTGATGTTCAATAGCATTCTAGCCTCATAGTCTGCTTGTGCTTTCACTTTTGCAATATCAGCTAGGTTAGTGAACTCATCATCAAAAGTTCTCATCACTTTCTTTGCTTTGTCCATAGGGTCTGCTTCTACAATCTGTGTGGTCACAATACTTTGTATCTTTTCAGTTAGGTCCTTCAGACATCCTTCTAGACTTTAACTTTCTTATTCTTCCCAATGATTTTGTTCAAAGATGTGATCAATTCCAACTGATCATCATCATCCATTTCTTTTCCCAAATCCTCAAACAAAGATCCAGTTTGCTTCTTCTTTCCAGTCTTAGGAGTAAGACCGATTTCTTCTTTAGATGGTATAGATGCTTGTACTTCTAATACTTTGGGTTCTTCAATAGTAAATTGGGTCTGCTCTACTTCTGCAATTCTATCCAATTCATCAAGAGCCAAATTGTCAACAACATTCTCTAGATTCCTGAATACATTATCATCAGTATCCAAGGTGATCCTTGTACCTTCAACATTCATAGATTTTTCTTCAATGTTAATAGCTGGTGGAGAGGGAATATCCTCTTGTTCTACTTCTTCTACTTTCTCTTCTGCAACTGATGTCTCTCCAACAATTTCTACCATAACTTTAATTATTGCTTTCTCAGTTTCTGCATTCACTTGTTCATATTGTCCTGCCATAATCTGAATGGTTCTCATTTTTGTCCTTAAATGGGTGCTAAGGGCCTTCAAATTTTTTTTTAGATGTTCATCATCTCTTACATCACATAGTTTCTTCACAAGATTCTCTCTGATAGTTTTGTCTTCTTCTTGTGCTCTCATCTTCCTATTAACAAGTTTCTTCAATAATTCATTAGGTATCTTTCCCTGAATATTTTCAAACTTCTTGTTAGCCAGAATCAAATGCTTGACCACTGCATTTTCAAGATTCAATTTATCAGAATAGTCATAAAGGTCATATTATTTATTCATTTTAGTAAAGTCTCCATCTTTTATAATTTCTTCATTCACTCTCTCAACTCTAGGTTTCCATGCTTTCTTCTTCACAGAGGTGTCATCATCTTTAATTTCTGCAATTTTCCTAGGTACTAGTGGCACCAAAGTTTTTTTCCTCTTACCAGGTCCAGTAGAAATTTCTTTCACTCTCTTGCTCAGTGTGGAGGAGGTAGATCTAGTAGGCCTACTCACTACTTGTTCCTTCTTATGTTCCTCTACTTTCACCTTGACTGGTGCTGCACTAGATGATAAAGGAGGTACAGACAAAATCTCTTTCTGTCCAATATCTTTGATTGATACTGCTGTCTTCTTTGCCACTAAGAATTCTCTCTCTATCAATCCTGTATCCTTCAATATTTTCTTAATAGTGCTCTCAACTCTTTTCTTAGACTATTTCTCCTCAAGTATAGCCTTTGCAAAGTTGAAATTTTCTTCAAAAGTTCCAAATCTGTTATTGTGGGTGTCAACCTTACATTTAAGTAGCCTATTCACATATTCTTCTGTCTTAGTTTTAGATATTTCATAGCCAAGAGGGTCTATGAACTCAATTCTAGGTTCAACTACTTCAATGTATGTAAAGTCAGTGTCAACCATAAAACATATTTCATTCTTGTATTTCTCCACAAGAGACTATGGAATCCTTGATCTGCTAGACACAATATTTTGAAATGTCTTAATAACAAGTACTGCACTCTCATTAACACTATCAATAACATGCTTTATGTATACTACATTAATCCTTTCCATTGTATTTTGTCCATCATTCCAATCATTTCCTATGGTGTAAGGAAATCTCCTCAAAAGATGAAAAAACATGTAAGTGATCAAAGATGAAAATCTAGATTGTGCATACTTTGTCTTCTTAATCTTCTCCAAGTTCTCAAACAACTAAATTTTCAGAATTTCACACATATCAACTGGCACTTTGTCAACACACATCGAATAAGCTATGTGTACCATTCCTGCTACCATGTCATCCTCTCTTGAATTTGCACAAAACTTAGTTGTTAGGAATTTGCATAAGTATCTAACATCATGTTGTTGGATCTTACTGATTACAATTCCTCTGCCATTATAGGATTAATTAGTGTTATCAATGACTATCTTTCTCATGTTCTTCTCATTTAAAGGAATAGCTCTAGATTTAGACAGTCCAGTGACTTCATGAATCAAATCAGCTGTAATGTCTATCACTCTATCTTCTAGCCAAAACTTCCCATTATGAATTCTTCTAAGGATTATCTTAGTGCATTCTTCATTATCAAACTCATACTACAATGCATACTTAACAATCTCATTGTCTTTCAAATGATCAAATTCTTTCTTCAATGACATGTCCTGATTTTAAATCTTCTCATACTCATTTGTAAAATCACTATCACTGACAGTTTCCAATTTGCATCCAACATAACTTTTTACATTCTCTAAATGCAAAACTCCATCTGGTACAGATGATAAAACTAACTTAGGGTCTTCTTCCAAGGGTTCTATTGGTTCCCTCTACTTTCTAGGTCTATTTTTATCTCTGATATTGTGAATTAAAGATACATCCATGATTACTTCAAATTCCTTTTACTGATTGATAGATCTGTCAAGTAAAATACCTCGATTTCATGATTTTAGGGCTTGCGGTGATTCGACGCTCAAATCCTTCACCAAATCATTGCAAAAAGCTTCCAGTCACTACTCTTTGATCTCCTTAACACTTGTATTTGCTTTGATGATCAAATAACATCGATCATAACATTTTATTACTTCAATCTTGTGAGGCCTCACCCTAGACCCATCAAAGCCTTTTCATTATCAATATGATAGACCTAGTAATTGTCCTAAGGTTTTAATGAATTAATATGATTTTATCTTTTGACAGGAATTTGATTTCAGTAGATGATGGGACTAAATATTTGTCTAATGCTTTCCATACACAGGATGTTGACTATCGACCTTATGATACATTATAACAGACATTAAGATAAATGATTTAGATGAATACTGAGATGTTTCAATTTGGGTAGAAATATGTTAATGAGTCATTTAGGAAAATGATTAATCACAATTTGAATTATTGTTACGATGTGAAATTCTATGAAGGTTAAAGGTTAGGTGATAAAATATATTGATGAATTTTCAGGACATTATTATGAGAATTTCTTGATGATTTGGTTACTTGATTTTATGCCATATAAATGATTTCAAATTGACAAAATTAATGCTTATGTAAATTGGTTAAAAATACATCATGATTTATATGGATCTGGAATGATTAGTGTGATATTAGGTTAATGAGATCATGTTCTCCTGATTCAATTTACATTGTTCATTTGAAAGTAATGATTAAAGTGATGATTAAAATTATGATGAAGGATTATAGAGACTAAAAGAATGTACCTTGTGTGATAGATAATTTAATGTTAATGTTGATTCTACATTTGTCATGTTATCTTACAGAATAGTAAATGCTAATGGTATCATGGTTCAATGATTGGCTCAAGATTACATGCTTATGTGAAAATTGAATTGACATTACGATGTTTATCGAATTAGGGTATAATGTGGATTATGTAAAGATTCATAAAATGCAGTTATTTATATTTGTCAAGTTTAGATGCTATTACTTCATTTTTGAAATGATTATTAATGCAAAGGTCATATGATGTACTGACATCAAAATTGAGTGTGCAAGAACATGGCTATGGTTGTAATTTCAGGGAAACAAGATGGGATCTAAGTGTAATCAGTTTGGAAACCAAGGTCGACTCTAGAAGAGAATGACCTTGTCGTATCATAATTTTATTCGTAAATGTGATTCCTATGTGTATGTGGTTGACAATGTTTGTAAATATATGTTTGTAAGTAAATTTTTATTTTTGTGAAAATATATAAATGTATTTGTCCACAAGGCATGCCAAATGTGTTTGTGATGTGTGCTTTAGTGAGGTGTCACTTGACACCATGGTGATGAAGTGGCATGTTGAGTGGAATATGGACCCCACCCTCTCCTTAGTTGGTCTTGAGCATTCCTAAGCTAGGTAGGTGGTTTAAGGAACCAAGATTTGATGAAACCAATACTCCATTTTTGGATGCATGATTAATTACATATTTTGAGTGGTTCTGTGGAGTCCTAGGGTGAGGTTTAGGTTGAATTTTGGTGCCCCAAGGATAGTGCTTGGGTTAGGGGGCTTATTTCTTCTATTTCCACTTTCCTAGGCCACCTTTTTGCCTCTCCAAATGGGCCATTTTTTATATGTACGAAAATAGAAATGCTATCTAGGATGTCTCTCATTTTCATGTGTTGAAATTCATTCCAAACCTTAGGTAAGGGCAAGTGTCATTTTGTCTAAGATCTAGAAACTTAATTTTCTTGGGAAGTGAGATGAGAGAAGAATGTTTGAATGACTTTAGGGGAGAGAGACTTAGGAAGGACACACATGTTCATTTTGGTCTATGTGAGATTTGGAGAGAGTAGGAGGATATAGAGAGTTTTGGACTCGTAGACTTGAGGAGAATAGCAAGCTTGGAGTCAAGAGGAGCTCATCTACAATTCTACATTTAGCCTTGGATTAGGAGGAGGTTGGTGGTTTCTATCTTGTGATTACTTTGAATATGCTTTGAAAGAATTGTACTATGTGAAAGTTTTGTAAATTGTAATTCCTTGTGTGAATCTTGTATTGTTTGGTTTTTTTTGTGAATTTTCTTTCAAACTTGTTTGTTTTCTTGAATTGTTTCTTGTTTATGGGTGTGCAAGTTCAATCCTCATCCTTGGGGGGATTTGAGGAGAACTTGGGGTGAAGGGCCTAAGTTTGGATTTCCTTATGTATGAGAGCATGGTGTATGGGCACCATGAGAGCCTTCTTATGTTATTTGGGGACCATAAGGGTATTGTTGATGCTCATGGATTGAGCTGGTTGGAAGGGCCTTGTGAAGGCTGGTAATATATGTTGAAATGTTTTTTTTGTTATAAGTTAGGTGTCTCCATAAGAGAAGAATTCCACCTTCACCCATTTTATGGATTCTATATTTAGAGTTCTTTGTACAAGATTGGGAAGGGAGTAAAATGTGAAAATCTATGTTCCAGATTGTGTTGAAATGTTTAAGCTTTGTGTTGTATGAGTGTATTGTATCCTATCCTTGTTTCCCCAAGCTCGGGGGTGGCCATGTAATAGCCTAGGCTAGGAGGTGAGCCTCCATGGCCATGTGGAAAGAATTTTTATGTTATAGGTTTATTTGGCTTACTTGGCATAAAGTTGAAGTTTTCTAATTGAAGATTTAAAGTCAAGGATGAGAAACTTTAAGAAATGTATGCATTGAGATAATGATTGAAATTCAAACTTTTTTGGGATATAAATGTATCTTAGTTTATGTTGTTAAGAGGAGTTGTATAGTTGGTAAATCTATTCTCATAATTTAAATTTAGTCATTTGTATAGGATGAAAGAGAGATTGACTATTTTCTATATTTTTATGATTTTGATGTGTCAATAAACAAATTCCCTCCTTGTACTTGAGTGAGATGTTAAATTATGAAGGTGCAATAAGTTAATAGTGTTTTTTTTAAATTATCTACAAATTACTGTATCAAATACTGTTGTAGAATTGTATAGAAGAAAGTAAAATAATTCCTATGTTTATCCTTCCTACTACTTTTGTAAATGATGATATCAAAGAAAGTTTTAGCTCATTATTATGTATTCTGTTATGCAAAGTTTAGTTCTGTTTAAGTGGGGTATTGTTTGAAAATTAAAAGTTCAAATGGGGATTATTATGGGATTGATTAATTACTTTTCTATGTGAAATTTATTTGAACATAAATATTTACTTTTAGTAGTCTGAAAGCTGTGTAATACCCTATGAAAAAAAAAAATTATGGGCATTACATTCTGGTATCAGAGCCAAGTTCAACTCTAGGACCTTGTCTATGCTGACATTAAAAAATAAAATTGTTAAATGACTTTAATCCCTACAATGTCCATGTTGTTTAATCAAAAAAAACAAAAAACTGTATGTTAGGCAAACAATGTATGAATATATTAATTGATTTATTTCCTACTGGATCTCACATTAAATAGATAGAGTAATTCTGTTTGAAAATTTACATTCTGTTGCAAAAAAAATATATAGAGATTCATGTCTCTAAGAATTAAATAAATTCTTTATTGTAATGATGTATATGATACTTGTGCAAATAAAGGCTTTTGAAATAGAGAGAGATGATAAAAATTTAAAGTCCATCAAAGAAAGTAGATAATTACATGGCCAAGTTGATCTATCTTTCTATTCATGAACCCCAAAATGATAAAACTTGTTCAAACTAAGAGGAAATGTTATTATTAGTTAGTCACTATTTATTAACCTGAGTACCTACAATACAAATTAAATTAGTCTTAATTCTCTGCAAAGATGTAGTCTATATAACTATCAATGCCTAATATATAAACTAATCTTCCAAGAATGATACAAGTTTCATTATCATTAAAGCTAGAAATAGAATCCAGTATTTGTGTAATAAAAAAAATAATAATAAAAGAAAGAAAAAAATAAGTGGAGTATTGCAATCTCTAGTGAACCTTTCTTTAATACCTGTTCATGAAAACTAAAATGTTATAACCTATTCTGTTTATGAGAAAATAGAGCTATCTTTTATTCACAAAATTTAATCTTTGTATTCCTGTTAATTAATTCAAAACGGTCTTAAATCTAGTAAGACATAGTTATGTAAATCTTTATATACATTCAAGAATGAGAATAAATAGATACTTTCTATGCTATGCATAACATTTTCAGATTTTAAAAAAAAAGGGAATGCTGTGTATATTAAAAAAAGAAGAAATTAATATTTTCACATATATTGATTATATATTAACGTATATATATGTATATATTGATATTATACATATAAGTTAAAATATAATAATAAATGTTATTTGTGCCAGATTAATACATTTTTAACTATACATTGCATTGCATTATTATCTTATGCTAAACAGATTTAATATAAATATATGTATTATATGTATTTACTATTATATATATATACATGTTATAGTATATATATATAATAGCTAATATATAATATAAAACATATATTAAGTAATATTTTAAACTAATAAATAAATTTTAAACTAATATATATAAACTAATATATATATATATATATATATATATATATATATATATATATATATATAGGGGCAGGGATGAAATCTTAAACCCCCCCTCCTTACCTGGCGGTGGCGCTACAAGGCAGCCACCACTGCGAAACTATAGTGCAGTGCCCGCAGGGTGCTGCAGTGTAGCACACGCTGCGGTACTGCAAAGCAGTGCCCGCGAGGTGCTACAGCACCACTGCCCCCTCCCTTCTTGCGGACACAGCCAGAAAAAAAATATATTGTCAGGGACAGGAGTCGAGGTCGGACATGGTTGCCGACTCTATACCGATTAGGGTATGAGGAACCCTAGTTTTAAAAAAATTATATATGTATTATTGTTAATGTAATAACAGGAAGAAAATATATAAAAGAATCAGCATGTGGCATGAAAGGAAAATAGAGGGTTTCCTTCTGCCAAGTTGTAGATCCCCTCCTATGAGGGTTTGAAGAAAACTCATTTCGATGTGAATACACTTATTCTCACAAGAGAATATGTGTGTATATGCACACCCAAGGTGTGCATATAAACACCTATTCTCATACGAGAACACAAAAAAATCTCTCCATCCATGGCTGCTCCTCTAACCTGCAAAGAAAAATGAACAAATGAGGGATTAGGGTTTGAGGATGTCTTTTATTTCTTAGCCCAACCCTCAATTCGAATTAGGGTTAGGGTTGGTCCCTTTGGACTTAGTGTTATTGGAATTTTTTTTATTGATAGTTTATTCTATGTAGAGATAATAAGTAATATACAATTCTTTTCTATTCTATTAATTTGTATGTCAAGAATAATCTCATCTATGTTGATATTTTGGAGAATTTATAGTTAAGATTATAAATTCTAATTGGAATATTTTAAAGATTATTGTCAATAAATATTAATAAAAAGGACTTATATCTTTTAGTAAAAAATAAATAAATAAATAAATTTTAACTTAAAAGTTTGTAGGCCATATATATGGATATTTTTGGTTAAATGAAATTGGTTAAAAAAATGTAAATTAATGTTGAACTAGTATCTAAATTAATCTAAATCATAAGAGCTACATTAAAAGAAAATCATGGAGTTAATACTGATCTAAAATTGGGATGTAATTCTTTAAATACTCATTAGATTTGAGAAGTCTATCATGGAATCACATTAGGAATTAGTAAGATTAAAAAGTATAATATTTTATGATTGTCCTTGAGTTTTGGTAATAGGAAATTATGCTAGATGAAATAATACCTTGTATTAGAGCTAGTTCTATTTTTGTATTAATGAATTATTTAAAAGATTCTAAAGTTTTATGAAGGCTAGATATATTTGTTATATTCGTATAGTAATTTTGGTTTAAGGAATCTAATAATTTCGTTAAACTATGATCTAGTACTTGTTGTACTAAAACCTTTTTATTATTGTTTAGTCATAGTATTTTTTATTTTATTTTATTTTATTTTATTTTTTAAATGTAAAGAATCATTAATAATATAGGAATGATCCAATTCGTACTAAAAATAATTAATTTAGTTAAAAATTTGACCCCTAGAACATAGAAAATGATGAATTAAATTCTATTATCCATGCTACCTAGTTCTAAGATAAATATTAGTTTAGATGTAAAAGAGGAATAAACTTAGTGGACTTAGGTCTTTATTGTTATTTTGTATTTAATATTTCGATGACTTATTTTATTATATTCACTTCTACATATTTGGATAAAGAAGTATGTAAGACCTTGGAAGTCAAATTTATTATAGATGGGAAATTAATTGTTAATTATTAAAAAAAAATTCTAGCTGTCCAAACTAATAAATGAAATTAAGGAGTTAGTGATAGGTTAAATATTTAAATTATTACATTGTCTTATTCTTTTAGTAAAATTTAGTTTCAAGAAATTAAATTAGAAACATTATCTTGATTTTTTTATCCCATTTGATTTTAGAAAATTATTATTATTGCATTAGTAAATTTAGTTTTAAGAAATTAAATTTGAAATGTAATCTTGATTTGGTATTAAATATATTATATTAAAATTGCCTTATAAGACATTATGAATGTAAATTAAAGTTCATGGTGATTAATTTATTTAGAAGATAATCTTTAATAAATCTAAATTTATTAAAGAATTGAGGATTGGGAAGGGACACACAAATCGACTTATTTTTTAATTATGAAATAATTTATTTATTTTAATAATTAATTTACTATCTTAGTATCCCCTTTAAACAATTAGGTTAGAGGGAAATTAGTTAATGCATTTAAAATCTCTATAAAATATTTATGTTAATATCTTAAATTGAATCCTTTACATGATTGAGTTAATTAATTAATAAACTAGGAATTACATTATGCTTGAAAATTAAAACATAATACTATTGAAGTATTATTATTAATTATCATGACCCTAGGTTTCGCATTTGGGTAATTATGTGATCTTTCTTTTTTCGAATGATGTTTGATTGCAGATCCTTCCCTACTTATGAACCTGGCTCATGATTGAAACCCTTAAGGTTCTATCACTGTGTGATTAATTATTTCATTAAGTAAACCTTTCGAGGTGTGTTAACCCAATCCTTGAGCTTAATCTATTTATCAACTTTAACTTATCTACATAATTTTTCCCTCTTTAAAGTATATTTTGATAATACAAGGAAAGAAAACTATACTATTATATCATTTCACTATGTATAAGGCTTGTAAGAAAACCCTCATCGTCGTTTGTTGAGGTATGCTGAGGAATGATGTGTAAAGTCCATTTTCAGTGGTAATAATGAATATATGCATAGTAATATAAATTAATTAGCGTAATAAGTGAAGCAATGTGTGTAGTACCCTAAGCAAGTGACTAGTTCTTGTAGCCTAGAGATAGTGGTGGACATCGAGTGTCAACTCACCAAATAGAGCCACTTAAGTAGTTTTATGAAATTATGATGTTCAAAATATCTGTATGAGTTAATTGTGCTAGTTGATGTGCTCATGGTGATATTATGTGGTAATCGTGTCTTGGGTCACTCCTAAGTTTATAAATAAATACTCTTGTAGGTTTTGTAATAGTGTTGTTTTATGCCTTATTGACATTAAATGTTATATTAGTATGATGACGTATTTCATGTTATTGAGAGTGAGACATTAGTGAACCACATTGTAGTTGGGGCTTTTCTAGAGGAGAGGAGGATGTTTTGATGTGAATACCCTAATAGTATGCTCGGAGGTAGTGAAAGAACTTTATAGAGTAAGTAAAACTATTATTAGTAGATATGCAGTGTCTCCTAAGTTTTTGTGTGTCTACCTCTCTCCCCAAATAAATGTTTTCTTGGAAAACACTTAATGCTTTATCCCTTGTAAGGGTAGGATTGGCTCATTTTAAAACTTACACAATAAATGTATGATGAGATATCCCCATCTCCCTCTATGTGACCTCAATAGGTCACATAGTTTGTGTAGTGATTGTAGTAGTATATTGGATTGCTAAATTTATTTTCTATTATTTTACTTTGTTTCACAAATTGATTTTTGCGATTGCCAACAATGTAAAGGTAATTAAATTGTGTGTTGGGCTGCTTAGCCAAACTTTATTTTAATGTCCTTATTTGCCTCGAGGACTTGTTTTTTTACTTATTATGTGACAAGTTTTACCTACGTGGCCACTTTTTGAATTTCACTTTATTGAATTGTTCTTTTCAACTTTAAAATTTTGGATTTCATGATTAATTGATGAGGCTCTTATGGTTGCAATTGTTGGAAAATTCTTCCATAGTAGGTTGTATGAGGGAGAAGATTTATCAGGGAAATCCATCATATTTTATTATTATAAATGGGGAGAAACTGTAAAGAAGCTTCCCATCACACTATGTACACCGTAGACATTAGTGTTATCTATGACATGCTTGTAGCCTTTGTAAGAATATTTTAATAATTGTGGTATGTATAGTCCATGTAAGATTACTTTATGATCTTATTTCATAAGACATTATGATATTATCAACAAATATAATAGGAAGTTGGTATAAACTAGGGATTCGTAGAGTGACAAATGATATTTTCAGGTTAATATTGGACTTATACTCTTGATATTGAAATTTGTAGGGGTCAAACTCTAGAATGATGTTAGCATACTTATGAGTTATGTTATAGGGAAGATGTCCCATTCTTTTTTTTCATTTCCTTGTGACCTCAGAACCAACATTGGTGTGTTACAAGGAATTACCTTATGTGATCTTTTTGCTAGAAGTAGATATGGTAACTATGTAGCATAGTATAGGGTTGTGATGTTGGATAGACAGTTCAATCATACAATGCTTATACTTTTAAATGTTAGAATTTATTAAAATAAGGTAAAACATAGCCTTGACATGTATCAACATTATAATTCCTCATTGCATGAGATCATTGTATAAAAATTTATCCAATGAAATAAACAAGATGTCAACCTCAGAACCTTAACCCTAAGATGGGTAACTTCCAGGAGGAAGTTCATGCCTAGGGGGGAAGGATGAGGCCTCACCCTAGACCAATCAAAGCCTTTTCATTACCAATATGATAGACCTAGTAATTGTCCTAAGGTTTTAATGAATTAATATGATTTTATCTTTTGACAGGAATTTGATTTCAGTAGATGATGGTGTTGGTTAGAAATCTCATTTTTTGTTTTTTACCCTAAATTTATGGATGATTTTGAAAAATTTGCAGTCTTTAGGGTTTGCTAGGTCTAATTGCCTTTGAAAAATCATAAAAACCCTAGTTTTGGTCATCAACGTTCTATTTCTTTGTTACTTTTTTGGTTGGCTTAAGTCTCTAATTTGCATGTACGCTTCTATTTTCCTCTTAGTCACTGAGTCTCCTTAAGGTTCAAGAATATTCCCTTTTGTTTGGCGATTGCCCGAAAGCCTTTGTCGCTCGATCTCGTGAGTCTCTTGGAATATTCCTTAGCATCTAAAAACTTAGCGTTTCCCCTTTAGTCTCTAGATCTCGCAATGATAGTCTTGAGATCTAGCGACTGTTGTATTTGATTTGTCACTAAAGGACTATAGTCACGTAATCTCTGAATTGGTTTTTCCTATGGTCAGGAGATCTCTCAATGATTTATCTAAGCAGTCTTTTATTCAGCGATCATGAGTTCTCTCTTTGGTCATTGAATCTCAAGATGGAACAGTAGTCTTCCTTGGTAGTTGTCTCTAGATCTCATAATAATATGGCAGTTTATCTTTTGTTCAGTGATTGTGTGTTCTGTTGGTTGCGTGATCTCCTGATGTTGGCAGCTATCTCTCTGGCGGTTAGTTATTCTACGACACAGTCATCGCTAGATCTCTGAATGTGGTGGTTAGGTGATAAAGGATTGTCAGATTTATTGAGAGTTGTCGATGATTTTTGATCATGTGGATGGTGCTTGATCTCCAGTCTTAACTCAGAGTGAAGAAGTCTTCTTGCAACTTGGAGAATGCCTCAGTCGTGTGATCTCAGGATTAAACCCCAGTTAAGTAAAAGATTATGAGATTTAGCGAGAAGTCTTTGTCACCAAGTCTCCAGATGTTCCTGAGGTCAAGTGAGGGTTAATGAAGTGGTTAGCACCTAGCGGTTATATTTTTTTTCAGTGATTTAGCAACTGTGTGGTCATGTGATCTTAGGTTCTTGACAGTTAAGTGGTAAGCTTTCAGCGATTCAGCAACAAGGTTTTCTTGGGGTCGCGGGATCAGGTGGTTAGTTATGAAATCTTCTTATGACTTAATTCAGACCACTAGATGAATTGAAGGGTGAGATTGACAGTAGTCACATTATCTCAAGAAAGAAGTCAAATAGTTAAAACTTTATGAGATTATGAGACTTCAATTTTGTCGCCAGATCTCCAGGTTAGGTGGTCATTGAAAGTTTTCAAAGACAAATATATTGCCACGACTATAGTTCTCTGACTATAGTCTCTAGTTCTTAGAACAGAATAAATTAAATGTACCACTTCCTTCAGTCGCTAGATCTCCAAATGGATGGGTCACCCGATCTCAGAATGAATGTTGAAAAGTCAATAGTATTCTATGACTACGAGATTTCCTCTTAGTCGCCAGATCTCAGAATACCTTTCTAAAGCACCAAATTTGTAAAATGATTATTGTAGCTTTTTTTTTAGTTGCCAAATCGTGGAATGTTCAAATTTAAAATTTTCTTAGCTACGGCTAGTATTTTGAAACCCTGTGCATGCCGAAGTAATAGCGGACATGACCTTTTGCTAGCTGAGGATGTCAGATGTGGTGGTGCATTCAATACTGCAGGTTAAGACAAGTAGAGGTGGCTCATTTTGGAGTTATGAAGCCTATTGAAGAAGTACAGAGCGCTAGGTTTTCTGAGCTTTTCTGGACTTGTAGTGTGATCAGTGAATTTGCAGAAGAATTTCTAGAGCTATAGTTAGGATGAGTCAGATGATAGAAAGTGGAGCATCTACCAGCCGGGGGTCAAAGGAGAAAGTTAAGGAAAGTTTCTCAGATGAATTTCTCACCCTCTTGCCTGGTTCTTCTCAGAATAAGAAGGTCAATGATGACAACTTTGTTGATGACTTAGGTTATTATAGGGATGTTAAAACTCCAGAAATCACAGGCATGTGCCTGTTTACATATTTCTACAAGAACCATGATAGCGTCACATTGGTTTCAAACCCTTGGACTTCAGGGTTGGCCAAGTTAATTGTTCCAAAAGTTTTTCTAGATGTGGACTTGCTCCTCATGCTATCTCAGGTGTATGATCCTCTCTCAAAGAGCATTAGAAAAGAGGATGGCTCCCCCCTTGTCACTTTGGACAGGAATTCTTTTATGAATGCCTTCGGGATTCAATTTCCAATGGCCAAAGAAATCAACTTAAAGGCCTTGGCAAATAGATATGTTAGAGAGGCTTCTCTGGTCTCAAGGGAGATTAAGAATCACATGCCGAAGGAGAATAAGAATTATATTGCACCTATGGCTAGATCAATTCCATATTCCTACAAAGACCTGAAGTTTTACATGAAGTACATTGCATATGGGATATGCCAGGTTTTGGGAATTGATGCGGGTCTTGAGAGGATTACATCTAATATTTTTGATGCTGGTCATGGATTCATAGAGCTGTATGGTGAGCAAAGGGTATGACTTTATTGGTTATATCATAAACAAGATGCATGAGGGTTTTCTTTCCCTGAAGAATTTCACCTTTGGTTCTCAACATAGATTCATGCATTACTCCCTACTGATGCATCTAATTGGGTATCACAATTATGGTCTGATTAATTTTGATGACCTCAAACCACAAATGTTGTGGAATGGATAGCCTAACCCAGTTTAGTTCTGGTTAGGAGTCTGGAGCCCTTCGTGCCCTAGGAGAGACTTTATTGCTTTTGAGAACTGGATTGTGTTCCCCATTCTCTGGAGTTTGGGTGTGAATTGCTCAAGATTACCCACCAAGGTCTTGCAGTTGGTGAGACCCCAACAATTTATGCATAATTGGACCAAGGGTCACAATTGGGGAGATATTTACTATGAGACAAGCTATACAATGATTAGGGTTTATGGATGCCCTTAGCCTCCTCATTTACTCCCATTCTATGTACCACAAAGAATTACATTTCTAGAGTTTGTTTGGCAACTCATGTTGATAGAAAGAGAATAGTTAACTTCCCACAGAAAGGGGACTCTCACTCCTCGGCACTTTAGGGTGCATTATATTACAAATGGGAAGGGAGCATTCAGTAAGGTTAATGATTGATTAGAGAAGTACAAGATGTTTGTAGCACCACATAGGTATGTGGATACAGAAGGTTTCATGGCTACTACAAGGAAGTACTACATGCCCACCATTCCTTTCAATAAATTACATGAGGAGTATCCTAAAGAAGATGTGATCAGGAACATCATTGAGGATGATGAGGTGGATAGAAGAATTAAGCAATTGGATCGGCTACATAAAATTGAGGAGTTTAAAGGAAAAGGATTGATATTTGGGGGTTTCTTTCCCACTTTTCCTTACTTCCAAAGACTTGAGCAGATGATGGCTCAATTTGATACACTTATTGAATCCATGAGGGATCAAATTGATGATGCTAATCAGGGAAAAAAGGCCCATTTAGAGTCAGAATGTGATGAGAATAGTGATGGTGGCTACCCCATATATAGTCCACCCTCTATGGAACAACCAATGGCTGAAGGGCCTGGGGAGGAGAAAGAAAATGTTGATCTTGCTGAATTGCCTAGTTCTAGGGATACCACTGAGCCTCAAAAGAAAAAGAAAAAGTTGTTGATTGGTGAGCCTTCAAAGAGGAAGAAGAAAGATAGAGTGAGTGCCCTCTACACAGGGACTAGATTTCATCACCATGAGATTAGGAAAGTAGTCAGAGAGGCTAAAAGGTAGTAGAAGTATGAAACAAAAGATGTAGAGTTACCTCTGGCTTTAGGCCAGGATGAAAGATTAATTAAGCAAGATGCTTTCATGAAGGATGACAATTTTGTGAATTCTCAGGAATTCAAAAGTTTCTTGTTATGGCATAGGCAGCAACAGGTGGCTTCAAGTGTACAAATAACTGAGGAAGGTCAAGTGTCGGATGAGGCATTACAGCAATTGAAAGAATATGACCCTGAGGAGGAAAATCTTACTCCAGATGAGGCTACGGAATTAGTGAGAAAAAGTAATATGTTTCTTGTGTTGGGGTGGAGTTTGTATACTGACTTCATAATAGATCAAATCAAAAGACAAGAAGATGTTACTTTGTCTTTTAAAACCCAAGTAGGGGATATAATAAGAGGATTTGGGTATAGCCCAAAAAGTCAGGCCTTGGCCATGTGGAGTTTGTATCCAAAGGACAAGAAACCACAAATTTTGAATGTAAAGGAACAAATGGAGAGAGATAAAATAGTGTGGCCAATCCATAATACAAGGGACCTAGAAATTTCTCAGGTTTTGACCCAATTTGCAAAATTAAACAAGGATAAAACTAAGCAGCTGTCAGAAAGATATGGCAACCTCTTGGAGGATTTTAGTGTCCTAGTGAAGGATAGGGACTTATAGATAATAAAAGTTACAAAATTAGAGAAGCCGACGGAGGAACTACAATTGCAAATCATAAATAGCCTTGTAGTAGCCCCTGCACCTCCTGAGTAGCCAGTGGCAGTAGAGGCACAAGGAATGACAGATGAGGAGGTGGCAGCAGAATTGAAAAAGATCAATGATGAAGAGAATGAAGTAGTATTGCAGGCCCTTCTAAGTGTTTTATCACACAGATTGAACACAATCAAGGATAAATTTGACTTGGTTTATAATGCTTATGGAAAATTGCCAAAACAATAGAATGAGGTCAACAGTTATGTTCAGATTTTGAGTGATTTTCATACAGTATGGTTTGTTAGGGCACCACTTTTTGAGAGATTACTTTTTCTCAATCTATGGGGAGTGACATACCAGAGACAGTTGTAGGAGTTGGTAGAAAAGGGAGAGAGATTGAAAGATATAAAAAATAGAACTGGATTGCTTAGAAGCAGAACACCAAGCTTTGTGTCTGGTCTTTTGAGTAATGGAATTGTGAATGTAAGTGGCAAGTTGATTTTAATACAAGTACACTGCAACTTCTGCCATATATTGTTGTTGTCTCTTTTCTTATGTATTTTACTCTTGTATGTTTTTCATGTTAGGGATTTGAAATATACAAAGTTGTAAGGCAACCAACTTGACTATTTTATGAGCTTCTTTCAAGGGAAGAATTAAATGTGCTTATATTTCATCTTGAAGAGTAAATATATTTGTATGGATCTTTGATGATAACAATATTTGGTTAACAAAATAGTTTTTAAGGCAACCTATTTGGAGTTGTGGTAGTGTGTAAGGCACATTGTAGTGTTTCTTTTAGGGTCTACTTGTTGACTTGCATTGTGACTCTATTGCCCTTAGGATTAGGTACTGGTTTAGTATTTGTTTCTCACAAGTTGTATCTTTCATTGATCTCAGAGAAAAGTTGAAACATTCACATTATTCATCAATACCTTTCTATTTTTATGTTCATTGCACTTGATAGATTGGACTATGCCCAGGGCATTTAGTTCATATTTCCTAATTCTACAAAGAGAGAATCATATTAGGTTGTCCCTCCTAAAAAGGAAGAAGGATGAGAATCCTTAAAGCACTGATTATTGCTTTACTAACAGTCACAGTTTGTCTAGTTAAAGTTTGCATTAAGGTGATTACAGTCATATGCAAGGTGTTCTATAAGTTTATGCATTAAGAAGACTAGAAGCTGATCAGTGTCCACTCATAAGAATACTACGAAGATAGTCATCATTAAAAGGTAATACCTACCTGAGTTTGTGGAGCTCAAAAATGAAGGAGGATCTTATCCAATCCTTAGCAATTAGGTCTTTCTCTTGTGGGAATCAGTCTCAAGAAAAACAAGTTTGAGCACCATTTTATGTCCTACAAGAAAAATCCCTAACAAATTGGCGACCTTGCTAGGGAGTCAATAAATTATTGAACGGTTGAAATCTCTGGTTATACTACACAAATTATTTATTTTGTTTTCTTTCTCCAAACGTGAAAAGGATTTTGTGTGGTGACTCTAATTAGATCTCTGAACCAGTGTTTTGGAAATTTAGGTCACTATTTTACATTGACTCATAGAAATACTAGATCTTGGAGAAAGGAACATCCAGATGATAACCTAGAGGGAGAGATTACCCCCCCATCAAGACAAGGTCATATGCGAAAGGATAAAAATACAAATGACATGTTTTTTACATGGAAGTAGAAAGGAAATGTAAGAAGAGAAGAGCTTGTCTAGGAAAATCAAGAGGAAAATGCTTCTGAATATGAGGAAGCAATTGATTTGGGCTTAAACCAATATGAAGATTATTACTTACCTTCTGATAGGTATGGAAGAAGAGCACAACCCCATAGGAGAGGAATCCCTGGAAACCACAAGAGATCTAGGGGCCAAACTAGGAGTGAACCATCTTCTTTTCCCTCTTCTACTCATGCTTCTCCTTTACAAGACCATCAAATATTGGGTGACCACCAAGAAGAAATCCCTACCCAAGAATCCTCATCAGAAACAACCCTTCCTGATCCTGAGGAAATTTTTTAAGAAGTGTTTGAATTGGAAAGAAGGATCCAGGAGAAAATTCAAATAAGACAAAAGAGAGAAAAGGAAAAAGAGGAAAAGATTAGACATGCTATGATAAGGGTAGAGCAATTGAAGAAGCAGTTACTGGATTTTGAAGCCATAAATCATATTCTGATAACTGAACAAATGGAGGACCAACCTATTGTCTATAAGACCCATGAAACAAGAAATTCTAAGGAAAAAGGTAAGAAAAAGGCTGTGGGGATCTTAATAAATGAAACAAATACTGCCAAGAAACCCCTAGATCAAGCAATAAGATTAGATGCTGACTTGGAAAGGGCCAAAAGGGAACAAGAAATATTGGCCAAAGAATTAGAAAAGAAAGAATTGGAAGCCACTGCAGCTGAAATAAAAATAAAAATCAATTTCCTCAAGCAGTCTTCTGGACACACCAATACCCTTTCCACTTCTCAAGCACAAGGTGTAAATGTGTTGAACACTGCTAGAACTTTAGGTATGCCCAAAACTTCTAATATCTCAAATGTTCAAGCATCCACATCTTTGGGTACAGGCCCATCTCAAACAAGATCTGTACATGAAAGACATAAACAATTGGTTTTTAATGGGATCCCTGATGAAATTAGGAAAAAGCTTCCAAAGTTCACTGGAAGCAATGCAGTTACTTGTGAAGAACATTTAAAAAGTTTCACTGATGTGATTGATGATTACAACATTGAGCCTGATGATGTGATCATGAAGCTTTTTGTTTAGTCTCTAATAGAAGATGCTAGAGATTGGTTTAGAAATTTGCCTCATGCTAGCATATGCTCATGGGAACAATTCAAACATTTCTTCAAAGAACAATATGGTGATAAAACCAATGAAGGTTTCATGCTTAATGAGTTCAATAATATCAAGAAAAATCCAAATGAGGGTGTTGTTGAATTCAATGTTAGATTTCAAAAGGCGATGCATAAATTGTTACAAGTAATCAGACTAGATGATAAGATTTGTTTGATTACTTATCTGAATGCTTTTGATTCCAAAATGGGGTATCTTTTAAGAGATAAGAACCCTAGAAATCTTGCAGAAGCTTACAAACTAGCCATTAATATAGAAAGAAATAGAAGAATATTAGGGAAGTTGGGAAGAAGGGAGGATTATAGGCCTTCAGTCTCAAATAGAAAGGATCTTGGGAAACCTGATGCAAAACCAAAAGATGATGATAGTTTGAAGAAAATCCTTAAAGCAATAAAATATTTGAAGCCTAATGAGGCAAGAAATAATAGAATACAGGGGAATGATAGGCCATTCTTCAACAACTTCAACAGCAAGTTACCAAGAATGCAGAACTATCCCTATAATACTCAGTGGAAGGATGGAAAGCCAGTGCTCCCTAAAAGAAAGGACAAACCAAATGAAAAGACTCCTAACCCCTTGCATAGAAACACAGTGAATATGAATGATGATGTCCCATGGTGTATTGTTTTTCAATCACCTCATGATCCTTATTATTGTGTTATTGCTCAAAATATTGTTGCAAATGAAGATCAAGAGAATGGCAATCATGAGTCTTATGATGATCAAGGGTGTGGTATGATTTCTTCATACATACATGATGAATTAGATTCTGTAGAAGAAGATGAGGATCAAGATGTTGAGAGTTCCCAAATTAGAAGTGAGGCTTATCATCAGCAAGTGTTTTCTGATGAAGAAGATAATCACCTTGATGTAGTTCAATGCAATACTCTAAGAAGTGATGAGGCAGTAATGTTGAGAAGACCTTCTGATGAAGAAATTGCACAAATCATAGCAAACATGGTTTCTCAAGTCAAAAGCAATTATAATTTGAGAAATAGGGTGGTAGGTAGTCCAAGTGGCAGGCCTGCTGGAATTTTCATTAAGAAAATAGAAAATGGTGAAAAACAAGCCCAAAGTAAGCAAAAGGTTGCAGAAATTGCTAACAAAACTAAAGTGAGGAAAAATGTCACTTTCACAAAGCCAATTGTAGCTTACAAGGTAAAGGCTAAACCTCTTGTAGATACTATACCTTCTTTTAAAAAGGAAGTAAAAATTCAGAGCAAAGATAGTCCTAATTTGATTACACTCAAAAAGGATAAAGAGGTCACTGCCATTGGGCATGATCTTGCAGATTCAAAGTATGTTCCAATTGACATGAGAAAATTGTTATCACAAATCACTGTCAAGGTCCCCTTACTAGAAATGATGAGAATAGAGGAGCATAAAGAAAAGGCTTTGAGTTGGGTACAAGGAGTTCTTCCTCCTAGTACCCAAAATTCCACCAAGGATGGTAAAGTGGCTGCCGCAGCTGATGATTCAACTGAAAATCAATGTGGAGAGATCATCTCTGAGATCCCTCAAATGTATTTGGATACTAATTTTATAAATACTACAACAGAGATTGTCGATCCTTTCTTTTTGTCCCTAATAGTGAATGGAAAGTTGTTAAAAAATTGTATGATTGATTCAGGAGCCTCTAATACTGTTATGCCTGCAGAAATAATGAAATCATTGGGCTTGAAAGTAGATACACCTCATGGAAGATGTTAGGCTATGGATTCAAGAGAGGTCCCTATCATTGGTACTATAAGGGCTTTCCCTTATAGGTTAGCAGCTTTTCCTGATAAGTTGTTGACAATGAGTGTCCTAGTGGTTGATATCCCACCTCATTATGGGATGTTACTGTCTAGAAAGTGGAGTGCTTCAATGGGGGGTAGTATCTAGTGTGATTTGTCCTTTGCAACTTTTAGTATTGATGGTGAGAATGTGAAAGTATCTAGAGAAAGAAGAACCTCACACATGATAGAGCTGAATAATATGGATGAGTTGAATTGCTATGTGGATGTTGACATGGAGAATTTTAGAGTGGAAAAAGCCATTCTGCAAAGGGAGGATTTAGATCCTTTAATCCAGGAACTGGGGGAACAAAAAGATGGATTGTGGCAGATGTATTTTGATGGAGCATGCTCAAAGGAAGGCTTAGGAGCTGGAGTTCTATTCATATCTCCATCAGGTACCACCTTTAAGTATTCATTTTCATTGACTTTCCAATGCACAAATAATACTACTAAATATGAAGCACTATCATTGGGATTGAATATTGCTATCAAACATGGGATTAAATGTTTAAAGGTTTTTGGTGATTCTGAGCTTGTGGTGGCACAAGTTCAATCTAAATATGTTGTTAAGAATGATAGATTGAAATTGTATAAGCATGTAGTCTGGGACCAAATTGAGATGTTTGATGCTTTTAATATATGTTGGGTAGAAAGATCCAAAAACATAATGGCTGATTTTTTGGCCAATGTTGCTTTGAAAAGAGATGATTCAACTTTGAGTGGAGTTTCAATAGTTGAAATAAAATGTAGGCCAATTGTGTCAAACAACATTTACAATTGGAAAGTTTTTGAGGATGATCATGACATTTTGAAATGTATTCAGTGCCTTGACATATATGAAGATAAGCTTATAGATTGTAATGCATTAGTTGAGGAAGTTGATGGTGAGGACATGGTTATGGGAAATGAGGTAATCCAATTGAATTCAAATAGTATCCCTAAGGGCCTGACTGAGTTAAAAGCAATATATAATAGCCAAAATGATCATATGTCAAAAATAAGTAGTGCTAAGACAGAGGATCTAGAGGAGGTAAATTTGGGATCACATAGTGCACCTCAACTGGTTTATATTAGAAAGGGATTGGCTCCTCAATTGAGATATAATTTGATCAAATTATTAAGAAGGTATAAGCATGTTTTTGCATGGTCATATGATGACCTAAAAGCTTATAGAGAAGATTTGTTCCAACATGAAATCCCATTAAAGGATAAGGTTAAACCTTTTAGGAAAAAACAAAGGCCTATCAACCCATTGTTAGCTCCTAAAATGTAGTATGAATTAGTCAAGTTGAGTGATGCAGGAATAATCCAATCTATATGGCACTCGACTTGGGTGTCTAACTTAGTCCCAGTTAGAAAAAAAAATGGGGATATCAAGTTGTGTGTAGATTTTAGAAATTTGAATGTTGCATCATTGAAAGACAACTATTCATTACCCAACATGGAGCCAATGTTGCACAAAGTCACTGGATGTGAATTATTGTCCATGATGGATGGTTTTTCTAGATATAACCAAGTGTTAGTGAAGGAATCTGAGAAATTCAAAATAGCATTCACTACACCTTGGGGAACTTATGTTTATGTCAGAATGCCATTTGGTCTCAAAAATGCTGGAGCGACTTTTCAAAGAGCCATGGATGTTGCTTTTAAGGAGTATATTGACTTATTCATGATTATCTACCAGGATGACCTAACTGCCTACTCAAAATTGGTTGTGGACCATTGCTCACACCTAGAGAAGTTTTTTGTTAAAGCTCTGGAATATGGTGTGTCCCTAAATCCAAAGAAGTGCAATTTTGCAGTCAAGGAAGGAAAGTTGCTAGGACATATTGTGTCAAAAGAAGGAATAACAATTGACCCAGAGAGATTTGAGGCTATTAAGAGAGTTATAGCACCAAAGAATATCAAGGGAGTGCAAGCCTTTTTAGAAAAGATCAACTTTGTCAGAAGATTCATTGCCAATTTTGCTGAAATTGTTAAGCCCATAGTGAAATTGCTCAAGAAAGATGTGAAGTTTCAATGGACTGTTGAAGCTCAAAGTGCATTTAATAAAATTAAAGAAGTAGTTCAACAAGCACCTATGCTTAGGTCCCCTGATTATACTAAGCCATTTTCACTCTTTTCCTTTGCATCATTTCACACAATTGCTGCTATACTGCTACAAAAGGATAATGAGGGCTTCGACCATCCAATTGCATTTTTTAGTAAGTCTTTGAAAGTTGTAGAGTTAAATTATGAGATGATGGAAAAGCAGGCATATGCCCTAGTAAAAGTAGTGAAATCTTTCAGAACTTATCTAGTTTGTGCAAAGGTCATTGCATATGTTCCTCATGCTGCAGTCAAGGATGTCCTCACTCAGTCTAAAGTTACTGGTAAGAGGTGTAAGTGGATTTCTAGGATCCAAGAGTTCAATTTAGAAATCCATATTACCAAGCTTGTGAGAGGACGAGGCCTAGAAAAATTGATGACTAAATAAAATATGGATCTAGTTCAAGTTAACAACAAAGGAATCCCTGACAAGACAATAACAAGCATTGAATTGCAACCAGAATATGTTGATGTTGTGTATTTCCTCAAAAATGCCAAATGTCCAAGACATATGATAGACAACCAGAAGAGGTCCCTAAAGTTTCAAGTTTAGAAATATGCATTGATACAAGGAGATTTGTATTGGAAGAATAGATATGGAATTTTTCTCTTTTGCCTTGATAGATATCAAGCAAAGAAGGTTTTGAGTGAGATGCATGCTGGTGTTTGTGGAGGCCATTATTCAGCAAAGACTACCGCCCATAAGATCTTGAGGGCTGGTTATTTTTGGCCTACACTATTTAAAGACTCATTTCAGTTTGTGAAGAAGTGTGAAGCCTGTCAGAAATTTGCTTCCAAATTTAAATATTCAAGAGCATTGTTGTTGAACCCAATAGCTGCTGAAGCACCATTTGCTATGTGGGGATTGGATTTCATAGGGGAGTTTTTTGAGAAATCTAATGGAGGACACAGTTGGCTACTTGTTGCAACTGACTATTTCACAAAATGGATAGAGGCCACTCCCACAAATAATACAACTAGTAAAGTGGTGATTGATTTTCTGCTTGACAATATTTTGACCAGATTTGGTGTTCCCATAACACTGATCATAGATAATGTAATGTGTTTTAGATCAGATGAATTCAAGGAGTTTTGTAGAGATAATGGAATCATGAAATATTATTCATCTCCTTATCATCCTCAAGAGAATGGACAAGCTGAGTCTAGCAACAAAAGTATCTTGACAATCTTGAAGAAAACACTTGAGAAAAATAAAAGAGCCTGGCATTCAAGGTTGAAATTGGCTTTATGGGCAGATAGGATCATAGTAAAGAGAGCCACTGGGAAGTCCCCTTTTGAGCTTGTGTATGGCTTATAATAAAGATTGCCTATAAATAATTTTCTTCCTATTTATAAGTTTATTCAGGATGAAGAGTTGGATGAATTAGAACCAATGCAGGACAAGATCATGCAACTGACTGAGCTAGATGAAGTGAGAAGAGAAAGTCAAAAGAATAACATCAGGTTGCAATAGAAAGTGAAGTACCTATTTTACAAGAGGGCCACTACCAGAAAGTTCAAAGAAAATGACTTGGTACTTCAATGGAATGTAAGAGAAGAAGATAAAGGGAAGCATAAAAAGTTTGAATCCTTATGGCTTGGTCCCTTCATGATTCATGAAAGTTTTGGAAAAGACTCTTACTTGTTGAAAAGTATGGATGATGAAGTTTTTCATTTTCCAGTGCATGGGAAATTCTTAAAGCCTTTCTTCAGCTGAATCTTTCTGTATGAATATGTAAATATCTTGTAAATATTGTATAGGTGTGTTTCTTTTAGTCTGTGTGCTTCCTTTCCAGTTTTAGGTTGGTGCATTTTTTGCTCTGCGTCCCAGAGATCCATGGTTCTTTTTCAAACTCACATTTTAACATCCTCAAATAGAGCCACTATTGGTTAGAAATCTCATTTTTTGTTTTTTGCCCTAAATTTATGGATGATTTTGAAAAATTTGCAGTCTTTAGGGTTTGCTACGTCTAATTGCCTTTGAAAAATCATAAAAACCCTAGTTTTGGTAGTCAGCATTCTATTTCTTTGTTACTTTTCTAGTTGGCTTAAGTCTCTAATTTGCATGTGCTCTTCTATTTTCCTCTTAGTCATTGAGTCTCCTTAAGGTTTAGGAATATTCCATTTTGTTTGGTGATTGCCCGAAAGCCTTTGTCACCTGATCTCGTGAGTCTCTTGGAATATTCCTTAGCATCTAACGACTTAGCATTTCCCCTTTAGTCTCTAGATCTCACAATGATAGTCTTAAGATCTAGCGACTGTTGTATTTGATTTGTCACTAAGGGACTCTAGTCATGTAATCTCTGAATTGGTTTTTCATATGGGCAAAATATCTCTCAATGATTTATCTAAGCGGCCTTTTATTCAGCGATCACGAGATCTCTCTTTGGTCGCTAAATCTCAAGATGGAATGACGGTCTTCCTTGGTAGTTGTCTCTAGATCTCATAATAATATGGTGGTTTGTCTTTTGTTCAGCGATTGTAATTTTTGTTGGTCACGTGATCTCCTAATGTTGGCGGCTATCTCTTTGGCAGTTAGTTATTCTGCGACGCAATTGTTGCTAGATCTCTGAATGTGGCGGTTAGGTGACAAAGGATTGTTAGATTTATTGAGAGCTGTCGATGATTTTTGATCATGTGGATGGTGCTTGATCTCTAGTCTTAACCCTGAGTGAAGAAGTCTTCTTGTGACTTGGAGAATGCCTCAGTCATGTGATCTCAGGATTAAACCCCGGTTAAGTAAAAGATTATGAGATTTAGCGAGAAGTCTTTGTTGCCAAGTCTCTAGATGTGCCCGAGGTCAAGTGAGGGTTAATGAAGTGGTTAGGACCTGGCAGTTATATTTTTTTTTAGTGATTTAGAAACTATGTGGTCGTGTGATCTCAAGTTCCTGACAGTTAAGTCATAAGCTTTCAGCGATTCAGTGACAGTTTTCTCGGGGTCGCAGGATCAGGCGGTTAGTTATGAAATCTTCTTATGACTTAATTCAAACCCATGGATGAATTAAAGGGTACAATTGATAGTAGTTATGTTATCTCAAGAAAGAAATCAAATAGTTAAAACTTTATGAGATTATGAGACTTCAGTTTTGTCGCCAGATATCTAGGTCAGGTGATCGCTGAAAGTTTTCAAAGACAAATATATTGCCACGACTATAGTTCTCTAACTATAGTCGCCTGTTCTTAGAATAGAATAAATTAAATGTATCACTTCCTTTAGTCGCTAGATCTCCAAATGGCCAGGTCGCCTGATCTCAGAATGAATGTTGAAAAGTCAATAGTATTTCATGACTACAAGATTTCCTCTTCGTCACCAGATCTCGAAATACCTTTCTAAAGCACCAAATTTGTAAAATGATTATTGTAGTTTTTTCTTTAGTCACCAGATCGTGGAATGTTCAAATTAAAAATTTCTCAGCTGCGGCTAGTAATTTGAAACCCTGTGTGTGTCGAAGTAATGGTGGAAGTGACCTTTTACTAGCTGAAGATGTCAGACGTGGTGGCGCATTCAATACTGCAGGTTAAGACAACTAGAGGCGGCTCATTTGGGAGTTACAAAGCTTATTGAAGAAGTATAGAGTGCTGGGTTTTCTAAGCTTTTCTAGACTTGTAGTGTGATCAATGAATTTGCAGAAGACTTTCTAGAGCTACAGTCAGGATAAGTCAGATGATAGCAAGTGGAGCATCTACTAGTTGGGGGTCGAAGGAGAAAGTTAAGGAAAGTTTCTCAAATGAATTTCTCACTCTCCTGCTTGGTTCTTCTCAGAATTAGAAGGTCAGTGATAACATTTTTGTTGATGACTTAGGTTATTGTAGGGATGCTAAAACTCTAGAAATCATAGGCATGTTCCTGTTTACATATTTTTACAAGAACCGTGATAGCGTCATACCGGTTTCAAACCCTTGGACTTCAGGGTTGGAAAAGTTAATTATTCTGGAAGTTTTTCTAGATGTGGACTTGCTCCTCATGCTATCTCAGGTGTATGATCCTCTCTCAAAGACCATTAGAAAAGAGGATGGCTCCCCCCTGGTCACTTTGGATAGGAATTCTTTTATGAATGCCTTTGGGATTCAGTTTCCAATGGCCATAGAAATCAACTTACAAGCCTTGGCAAATAGGTATGTTAGAGAGGCTGCTCTGGTCTCAAGGGAGATTAAGAATCACATGCTGAAGGAATATAAGAATTATATTGCACCTATGGCCAGATCAATTTTGTATGCCTACAAAGACCTGAAGTTTTACATGAAGTACATTGCATATGGGATAAAATAGGTTTTGGGAATTGATGTGGGTCCTGAGAGGATTACATCTGATATTTTGATCCTGGTGATGGATTCATAGAGCCGTATGGTGAGAAAAGGGTATGACTTTATTGGTTATATCAGAAACAAGCTACATGAGGGTCTTCTTTCCCTGAAGAATTTCACCTTTGGTTCTCAACCCAAGTTCATGCATTACTCCCTGCTGATGCATCTGATTGTGTCTCACAATTATGGTCTGATTAATTTGGATGACCTCAAACCACAAATGATGTGGAATGGAAAGCCTAACCTAGTTCAATTATGGTAGGGAGTCTGGAGCCCTTTGTGCCCTAGGAGAGACTTTAGTGCTTTTGAGAACTAGATTGTGTTCCCCATTCTCCGGAGTTTGAGTGTGAATTGCTTAAGATTAGCCACCAAGGTCTTGCAGTTGGTGAGACCCCAACAATTTATGCATAATTGGACCAAGGGTCACAATTGGGGAGATATTTACTATGAGACAAGCTATACAATGATTAGGGTTTATGGATGCCCTCAGCCTCCTCATTTACTCCCATTCTATGTACCACAAAGAATTGCATTTCTAGAGTTTGTCTGGCAACTCATGTTCATAGAAAGAGAACATTTAGCTTCCCATAGAAAGGGGACTCTCACTCCTCGGCACTTCAGGGTGCATTATATTACAATTGGGAAGCAAGAATTTAGTAAGGTTAATGATTGGTTAGAGAAGTACAGGATGTTTGTAGCACCACATAGGTATGTGGATACATAAGGTTTCATGGCTGCTACAAGGAAGTACTACATGCCCACAATTCCTTTCAATAAATTACATGAGGAGTATTCTGAAGAAGATGTGATCAGGAACATCATTGAGGATGATGAGGTGGATAGAAGAATTAAGAAATTGGATCAGCTACACAAAATTGAGGAGTTTAAAGGAAAAGGATTGGTATTTGGGGGTTTCTTTCCCACTTTGCCTTCCTTCCAAAGACTTGAGCAGATGATGGCTCAATTTGATACACGTATTGAATCCATGAGGGATCAAATTGATGATGCTAATCAGGGGCAAAAGGCCCATTCAGAGTCAGAATGTGATGAGGATAGTGATGGTGGCTACCCCATATATAGTCCACCCACTATGGAACAACCAATGGCTGAAGGGCCTGGGGAGGAGAAAGAAAATGTTGATCTTGTTGAATTGCCCAATTTTGGGGATATTGCTGAGCCTCAAAAGAAAAAGAAAAAGTTGTTAACTGGTGAGCCTTCGAAGAGGAAGAAGAAAGATAGAGTGAGTGCCCTCTACACAGGGACTAGCTTTCATCACCATGAGATTAGGAAAGCAATTAGAGAGGCTAAAAGGCAGCAGAAGTATGAAACAAAAGATGTAGAGTTGCCTCTGGCTTTAGGCTAAGATGAAAGATTAATTGAGCAAGATACTTTCATGAAGGATGACAATTTTGTGAATTTTGAGGAATTCAAAAGTTTCTTGTTATGGCATAGGAAACAATAGGTGGCTTCAAGTGTACAAATAACTGAGGAAGGTCAAGTGTCGGATGAGGCATTACAACAATTGAAAGAATATGACCCCGAGGAGGAAAATCTTACTCTAGATGAGGCCAGGGAATTAGTGAGAAAAAGTAATATGTTTCTTGTGTCGGGGTGGAGTTTGTATACTAAATTCATAATAGATCAAATCAAAAGACAAGAAGATGTTACTTTGTCTTCTGAAACCCAAGTAGTGGATATAATAAGAGGATTTGGGTATAGCCCAAAAAGTCAGGCCTTAGCCATGTGGAGTCTCTATCTGAAGGACAAGAAACCATAAATTTTGAATGTAAAGGAACAAATGGAGGGATATAAAATAGTGTGGTCAATCCACAATACAGGGGACCTAGAAATTTTTTAGGTTTTGACCCAATTTGCAAAATTAAATGAGGATAAAACTAAGCAACTGTTAGAAAGATATGGAAACCTCTTGGAGGATTTTAGTGCCCTAGTGAAGGATAGGGACTTGCAGATAATACAAGTTATAGCATTAGAGTATTAGATGGAGGAACTACAATTACAAATCATAAATACCCCTGTAGTAGCCCCTGCACCTCCTGAGTAGCCAGTGGTAGTAGAGGCACAAGGAATGACAAATGAGGAGGTGGCAGCAGAATTGAGAAAGATCAATGATGAAAAGATTGAGGCAGTATTGCAGGCCCTTCTTAGTGTTTTGTAGAACAGATTGAATACAATCAAGGATAAATTTGACCTGGTTTATAATGGTTATGGAAAATTTATAGAACTACAGAAGGAGGTCAATAGTTATGTGCAGATTTTGAGTGAGTTTCATACAGTATGGTCTGTCAGGGCACCACTTTTTGAGAGATTGATTTTTTCTCAATCTATGGGGAGTGACATACCGACGACAGTTGTAGGAGTTGGCAGAAAAGGGAGAGAGATTGAAAGATATAAAAAATAGAACCATATTGTTTAGAAGTAGATCACCAAGCTTTGTTTCTGGTCTTCTAAGTAATGGAATTGTGAATGTAAGTGGCAAGTTGATTTTAATACAAATACACTGCAACTTCTACCATATATTGTTGTTGTCTCTTTGCTTATGTATTTTACTCTTGTATGTTTTTCATGTTAGGCATTTGAAATATACCAAGTTGTAAGGCAACCAGCTTGACTGTTTTATGAGCTTCTTTCAAGGGAAGAATTAAATGTGCTTATATTTCATCTTGAAGAGTAAATATATTTGTATGGATCTTTGATGATAACAATATTTGGTTAATAGAATAGTTTTTAAGGCAACTTATTTGGAGTTGTGGTAGTGTGTAAGGCACACTGTAGTGTTTCTTTTAGGGTCTACTTGTTGACTTGCATTGTGACTCTATTGCCCTTAAGATTAGGTACTGGTTTAGTATTTGTTTCTCACAAGTTGTATCTTTCATTGATCTCAGAGAAAAGTTGAAACATTCACATTATTCATCAATACCTTTCTATTTTTATGTTCATTACACTTGATAGATTGGACTGTGCCTAGGGCATTTAGTTCATATTTCCTAATTCTACAAAGAGAGAATCATATTAGGTTGTCCCTCCTAAAAAAGAAGAAGGATGAGAATCCTTAAAGCACTGATTATTGCTTCACTAATAGTCACACTTTATCTAGTTAAAGTTTGCATTAAAGTGATTACAGTCATATGCAAGGTGTTCTATAAGTTTATGCATTAAGAAGACTAGAAGTTGATCAGTGTCCACTCATAAGAATACTGCGAAGATAGTCATCATTAAAAGGTAATACCTACCTGAGTCTGTGGAGCTCAAAAATGAAGGAGGATCTTATCCAATCCTCAGCAATTAGGTCTTTCTCTTGTGCGAATCGGTCTCAAGAAAAACAAGTTCAAGCACCATTTTATGTCCTACAAGAAAAATCCCTAACAGATGGGACTAAATATTTGTTTGATGCTTTCCATACACAAGATGTTGAATGTCAACCTTATGATACATTATAATAGACATTAAGATAAATGATTTAGATGAATACTGAGATGTTGCAATTTGGGTAGAAATATGTTGATGAGTCATTTAGGGAAATGATTAATCACAATTTGAATTATTGTTGGGATGTGAAATTTTGTGAAGGTTAAAGGTTAGGTGATAAAATATATTGATGAATTTTTAGGACATTATTATGAGAATTGCTTGATGATTTGGTTACTTGATTTTATGCCATATAAATGATTTCAAATTGACAAAATTAATGCTTATGTAAATTGGTTAAAACTACATCATGATTTATATAGATCTAGAATGATTAGTGTGATATTGGGTTAATGAGGTCATGTTCTCCTGATTCAATTTACATTGTTCATTTGAAAGTAATGATTAAAGTGATGATTAAAATTATGATGAAGGATTATAGAGACTAAAAGAATGTACCTCGTGTGATAGATAATTTCATGTTAATGTTGATTCTGCATTTGTCATGTTATCTTACAGAATAGTAAATGCTGATGGTATCATGGTTCAATGATTGGCTCAGGATTATATGCTTATGTGAAAATTGAATTGACATTACGATGCTTATAGAATTAGGGTATAATGTGGATTATGTAAAGATTCATGAAATGTAGTTATTTATATTTGTCAAGTTTAGATGTTATTACTTCATTTTTTAAATGATTATTAATGCAAAGATTATATGATGTACTAACATCAAAATTGAGTGTGCAGGAACATAGCCATGGTTGTAATTTCAGGGAAACAAGATGGGATCTAAGTGTAATCAGTTTGGAAACCAAGGTCGACTCTAGAAGAGAATGACCTTGCTGTATTGTGATTTTATTCGTAAACATGATGCCTATGTGTATGTGGTTGACAATGTTTGTAAGTAAATTTTTATTTTTGTGAAAATATATAAATGTATTTGTCCACAAGGCATGCCAAATGTGTTTGTGATGTGTGCTTTAGTGAGGTGTCACTTGACACCATGGTGATGAAGTGGCATGATGAATGGAATATGGACCTCACCCTCTCATTAGTTGGTCTTGAGCATTCCTAAGCTAAGTAGGTGGTTTAAGGAACCAAGATTTGATGAAACCAATACTCCATTTTCGGATGCATGATTAATTGGGGATTTTGAGTGGTTCTGTGGAGTCCTAGGGTGAGGTTTAGGTTGAATTTTTGTGCCCCAAGGCTAGTGCTTGGGTTAGGGGGCCTATTTCTTCTATTTTCACTTTCCTAGGCCACCTTTTTGCCTCTGCAAATGGGCCATTTTTTATATGTACGAAAATAGAAATGCTATCTAGGATGTCTCTCATTTTCATGTGTTGAAATTCATTCCAAACCTTAGGTAAGGGAAAGTGTCATTTTGTCTAAGATCTAGAAACCTAATTATCTTGGGAAGTGAGATGAGAGAAGAATGTTTGAATGAATTTAGGGGAGAGAGAATTAGGAAGGACACACAAGTTCATTTTGGTCCATGTGAGATTTGGAGGGAGTAGGAGGATCTAGAGAGTTTTGGACTAGTAGACTTGAGGAGAATAGTAAGCTTGGAGTCAAGAGGAGCTCATCTACAATTATCCATTTAGCCTTGGCTTAGGAGGAGGTCGGTGGTTTCTATCTTGTGATTACTCTTAATATGCTTTGAAAGAATTGTACTATGTGAAAGTTTTGTAAATTGTAATTCCTTGTGTGAATCTTGTATTGTTTGGTTTCTTTTGTGAATTTTCTTTCAAACTTGTTTTTTTTATTGAATTGTTTCTTGTTTATGGGTGTGCAAGTTCACTCCTCATCCTTGGGAGGATTTGAGGAGAACTTGGGGTGAAGGGCCTAAGTTGGGATTTCCTTATGTATGAGAGCATGGTGTATGGGCACCATGAGAGCCTTCTTATATTGTTTGGGGGCCATAAGGGTATTGTTGATGCTCATGGATTGAGCTGGTTGGAAGGGCCTTGTGAAGGTTAGTAATATATGTTGAAATATTGTTTTTTTTATAAGTTAGGTGTCTCCATAAGAGAATAATTCCACCTTCACCCATTTTATGGATTCTATATTTAGAGTTCTTTGTGCAAGCTTGGGAAGGGAGTAATATGTGAAAATTTGTGTTCCAGATTGTGTCGAAATGTTTAAGCTTTGTGTTGTATGAGTGTATCATATCCTATCCTTGTTTCCCCAAGCTTGGGGGTGGCCATGTAATGGCCTAGGGTGGGAGGTGAGCCTCCATAGCCATGTGGAAAGAATTTGTATGTTGCAAGTTTATTTGGCTTACTTGGCATAAAGTTGAAGTTTCCTAATTGAAGATTTAAAGTCAAGGATGAGAGACTTTAAGAAATGTATGCATTGAGACAATGCTTGAAATTCAAACCTTTTTGGGATATAAATGTATGTTAGTTTATGTTGTTAAGAGGAGTTGTATAGTTGGTAAATCTGTTCTCAAAATTTAAATTTAGTCATTTGTATAGGATGAAAGAGAGATTGACTATTTTCTATAAGTTTATGATTCTGATGTGTTAATAAACAAATTCCCTCCCTGTACTTGAGTGAGATGTTAAATTATGAAGGTGCAATAAGTTAATAGTGTTTTTTTAAAATTATCTACAAATTACTGTATCAAATACTATTGTAGAATTGTATAGAAGAAAGTAAAACAATTCCTATGTTTATCCTTCCTACTACTTTTGTAAATGATGATACCAAAGAAAGTTTTAACTCATTATTATGTATTCTATTATGCAAAGTTTAGTTCTATTTAAGTGGGGTATTGTCTAAAAATTAAAAGTTCAAATGGGGATTATGATGGGATTGATTAATTACTTTTCTATGTGAAATTTATTTGAACATAAATATTTACTTTTAGTAATCTAAATGTTGTGTAATGCCCTATGAAAAATAAATTCTAGCATTACAAATCTCACTTAGATTTGACATCGCATTCACTTCTTTTGCCGCTTCTTTCCAAAAAGTTGTCTCTGCTATCCTACAAAACTTAAAACTTCTTGTGATATCGTAAAATAGAATATTTTTCTTTGCGCTCTTAACCATAGCATTAGAATATCATAAACTACCTTCCATTAATTGTGCAAGACTCAATTCATCATAAATCTATTTCTACACTAAATCTAAGTTCCTAATCTACTATAATTTACATGAATTAAGTGCTTTGAGATAGGTCTAGGAAGGATTCATTCTTACCACTTGATACTTCACCTTTATGATTACCTTCAATGTTGAATATGTCTCCTTGATCTGTGCTTTTTGTAAAATTCATTTCATCTGTATTACTACAACAACCTTTCTATCTGTTATTTGCACCTTCATTTCTCCTTTCATGATTCCAGGGATTAGGGTTAGGATGAAAAAATCCATTGTTCATTCTGCAAAACCTTGTTGTATGTCCAATCTTGTTGCATATCTGACAAACAATTCCATCGTTTCCATATCTTGGTCCAGGTTGATTGATTTGTGATTTGCAATTTGTAGCAATGTGTCCAACCTTGTTGCATCTATAACATACTACTCTACTTTTTCTATTCATATCTTCATTAGGTTTCTTATTTGCATTTTTAATATTCCTAAACATTCTACTATCATCATTATTCTCAATAAATTTAGGTTTCCTACATTCAATAGCTCTATGGCCAAAACCATGGCAATTATAACAATAACCATTAAGAGGTTTAAATTTCTTACTTGTGTAATCTCTCTTCATCTGACCAATAGTATCAGAAGCAAAACATCTACCTTTGAATTCTCTTTGCATACCTTTGAATGATTCCTCATGCTTCGGTGATTCTTCTTCTTTAGGTGTATCTTCAAATTTGTTGACCTCATCAGACTTCTTCTCATCTAAGCTTTTAGATATCTTTAGATCTGGTTCTTTTCTTTCATCATTTTCTTTAAGAGTGTTAAATCCAAGACCAATCTTATCATAGAATGGTTTCTAATAGGATATTTGTTCATCAATCTTCTCACTAGTTGAATATAGCCTTTCAAGTTGTTGCTTGGATTGAGTCAGTTCACCTTTTACAATCTTATTGTATTTCTCAAGTTCAACATATTGCAAATTGACTTTCTCAAGTTTAGATTTCAGTTCTTCATTTTCAGTCTTCAGACTTTCATTCTCAAATTTTAGATTCACTTCATTCTTGCCATTTCCATCTTTCAAACTAAGCTTCAATTTTTCTATCTTGAATTCATGCTTAAGGATCTCATTTTCTTTTTCCATATTGTCATCACAATCTTCAATAAGAATTTTGGATTCCTTTTCAAATCTCAGATCTTCCAATTTGTTTTTAAGTTTCTCAATAAAGTTCTTTGCATCATCATACTTTCTTTTCAAAGTATTTTTTTCAATATTAAGCAAGTCAATCTGTTCAAGAGCTTCTTCAAGATTCTTCTGTATTTGATCCATATCCATAGAGATCTTACTCAAGCTTCTAGGCTTTCCTTGAATGATTCCTTTCTGAGTAACTAAGCTCTGATACCAATTGTTAGAAATAGGGAATACTAAGAGGGGGGGTGAATCAATATTCTACAAACTTTATCTTTTGCCCAATTATGGATATAACAGATTATCTTTATACATGCAAAACATAAGAAACTAAACCATATGCATAACAATAGAGAACTCATAACACATTATTTGTTCTTGAGGAAACCCTGGCCAAGGGAAAACCCTGGTGGGGATGGTACCCACAAAGATCCACTAATCAAAAGTATCATGTTAAGGATGTTGACCTTGTTAGGAGTCTATTACAAGCATATAGTGTATAAGTCCTGATTAAAGGACTATAGGCCTTGTTAGAAGCCTCAACCCTGTTAGGAGTTGGTAGTACAAAATGTGATTACTAGCTGAGCCCACTGCCTAAACAAGTAATGTAAAATATACATTGATTATAAAATAGGTCAAGGTACATAACCTTATACTACTTGCATCAATATCTATTCGCTGATCTTTCACTATCGCTATTACATATGCTTCATATACTTCACATCATATTACTTACTGCTTGTTACAATTACATCACTACTTTACAATTGCAATTAAATTTAGATTTATACCAATAGAATTATCCAAGAGTAAACATCTAGGATGTCATCCCTTTATATTGTTAAGACATTATTTTGATAAACAAAATAATCCCTTAACTCTTTACTAGTTTTTTCTTCATATTCTGTCCTGTCAGCTTCACACTATCTTTGGTAAAACTATCATAACTAATTCTATTCATGCCGTACAGACTTTCACTCTAAGATGGGTCATCATTAGTCACCATAGAGTCTATGTTCAAGTGCACAAGCACTGAACTCACTCTAGTCAATGTCACAAACGAAAACTATGTTTGGGTACACTAGTACAAATACTATCTCACACTTATACACATATGCAATGTGCTCTATCATACTTTCTCTCTAACTTGTGCGATATTCAGGTGGATCATATGTTTCTATAATGACAACATCTATGCAATCAACTTAGCCAAATTTCCAACAAGAAGACGTAAGGCTTTATATTCATTACAAAATCGAAGAAGTTGGAGATTTTGAAACTATTGCAGCATATCAACAACTCTATGGCCCCAATGGAAAAATGAAATTGGATTACAAGAAGATTGAAGAATCAAGGTTATCATGTTTGATACACTTTCTGCAATCATTTAAATCAGATTGGATCAGAATCATTTTGAGTAGATATCATGATGACAATTCTGGCTGGATAAACTAATTGAGGTCAACAAGAAAATGATCAATAGTGTTACTAGGCCCTACAACTGACAAGACAAAGGCTTTCCATAGTTCATCACAACTAGATATTGAGAAATATACTGGAGCACAATGGGATGGTTGGGCATTGAAGATTTCAACAATCAAGGACCCAGCAATCAAATTTGCAGCACATGTGATCAGGTACAAGTTATTTCAATCGAGAAGACTCAATAGTGTACCCTATAGTGCAGTAGACATGGCACATAAAATTGTAGTAAAAGGTCACTAGGTTGATCTTGCCAAGGTACTGTTTCATTGATGTAGGAGCATTTTGGAATTCCCTGGCAGAGGGATGTAATGCTTTATTTTGGCAGTTTTCTAAGTTTCTGGGTTATGATGATCTATGGGGATCTTTGGAATGTGCACTAAAATGATTTTTTTCCTTTATGTATGTGGAATATATGTCTAAGGTCATAGCTCTTGAGGTGGCATGGTTTGAGAGAAATTGGATGGACGGTCTCAAAGTTTTGGTGTTGATTGTGTGATGTGGCATCATTGATCCTTAATGAATTAGCCTTTACAATATTAGGTAATTTAAGAGGACCTAAATTAATATCATTTCCAAAGGGTGCAAGCCTTGATTCATTATGAGTAAAAATTTATGACCATTTTTCTCGGGGACCTATTTTCTGTCAGTGTTCCCACCCGAGCCATTCCTGTAATTTCGGTGCTGACTGGGCATTGTGGTGATGTTGATCCTTAATGAATCAGAATTTTCTCTCTCAAGGAATTTAAGAGGACATAAATTAATATCATTTCCCTAAGAATCAGGTCCTAATTCATCATGAGTCAAAAGTTATGGCCGTTTTTCCCCAGGACCTATTTTTTGGCAGTTTTCATGTGAAACATGGAGTGTTTCTTCTTGCACGGATCCATGTGATGAGATGGGGCCTTGCAAAGTTAGAGGCATGTTCTTGGGTCATGTGTGGACATAAATCCAAAGGCACATTAAGTTTTGATCATTCTTGCATTATTTTTGGTTTCTTTTCTTGGTCTGGACCTATATTGTAATTAAATGCCTAACTGGCGGACTTGTGGCTTAGCTGGCTATATATTGAGAGCTTAGGTTGATGTAGAAGGTAGCTAAGAAGTAATTTGAGTAGTAGATGATCCTTAGATCATTAGGAAGAATACAGTAGAAGAAGATTTGTGAATCTGGGATTTGGTAGCAAAACTAGTGGCCTGCGGGCTTAGGACAACAAGGGGTTGCTTGGAAGTGTGAGTACAAGTTTAGATGTAGTGGTGGTTGTTCCTATCAGAGGATGCCTATTGCAGATTTGAACTAGTTGGTGGTTCCTTAGATCTTGTGAGATCTTGTTGATACTTTTTTGTTTCATTGTAATAGGCCATAACTCAGAAGGCCTTACAGTTGGGCATGTTGAATGAAATTCTATTTTGAAGAATTATCTTGTTGTATTCCGCTGTGCTTGGTGTTGTCATAATCAGTAGTGTAGGCTTGGACTATCCATTATTGGATCCTCCTTACCTAACCTACATAATTCATCAACTTCAAGAGAATATGAAGACCATAAAGAAAAAGAATTCTAACACATGTAAGTTTGGATCTCTACTTGCATGCATATTTTTCTATCTACAAAAGTATGTACCTGGCACTGATAAAGTAAACTGGATACCGGATGTACCGATAATAAAATAGATTGGTGAAATGATGAATAAGTTAGGAGATAAGTGTAATGTAGAGTTTAATGCATACTTCAAAGAATTTTAGTCTAAAATGCATAAAAGAAGTAGAATTCCAAGGGAATTAGTTCAGAAATTTGAGAATGATATATGTTTTGTAGTCAACACCGATTATACTTTGATAAAAGTAGTTGAGCCTAGGATAAAATGGTTGGCACCAATGGGATATGAAATAAACCATGATTTTGCACTAAAATCTATCAATGCATTGCTTGCACTACCCAAAGATCCCATTGCCACTAGGTTTGGAGTATATGAAGAAGCCAAATCTATAATTTCAACAAATATTGAAATCAATAAAATAACTAGAAAGGTAAAGAAGATGAAGAAAAATCTCACTACTAAATATGGAGATGGGTTTGACACATATGAAGAGACACCGGTTGAAAAGGCAACCGAAGGTTAGTTACAGTTAGCTGACAAACCATATGATAGTGAGGAGATCAAGTCTGATAAAGAAGTAGATCCTACCCCGGTTCCTCCACCTAAAATTCTTATAAAGAATCAATCAGCTGTACATGAAGGTATGAAGACACGATTGTCAACTGCAACACCACTCATTGATAAGGAAGAAGTAGAGAAAGTAAGAAAAAGGAGAGCAGCTACATCGACAAGGAAATACATTAAGAGAAAGAACAAGGCTGTAGCTGAAGCACCAAAGAAAAGGAGAAAATTCATAAGAAATAAGGAAGATCTTGAGGATACCGAGATAGAAGATGATGTCAATCAATTCAAAGTGGTCAGTAACAAGAAAAAAACAATAGATGAAATCATTGAAGACATAATTGAGCATGGAGACCTCACTAATCCCTTACTAGACAGATTTTACAAAATGTCAAAAGAAGATCAAACTAAGATTGAAGAGGTTGTCATCCAAATGATGATAAAATTCAAGAAATTTCCAATGGAATTTTCCTGTGCATTACTGAAGAAATTGGATGATACAATTACTAAAAAATGGGCTATTGTACTAGACACCGAGAAGAGAAAGAGAGAATGCTCTCTAGTTCAAGTAGCCACACATTTAAGCTTTGGAGAAGTTAGTGAATACTTGACCAAATACCAAGAAAACTTTATGATCAAGAATAGAGCCTTGATGATCATGGATGACAATGTAGCAGATATGGATATCAAAATAGATTCTATATGGACATCAATTTTGAAGGCCGAAGAAAAAGCTGAGCAAGAAGCATTCTTGAACCTGTCTAAGAAGAGACAAAATTCTAAAGGTAAAGGTATTTGTATTGATGAGGGAACAACAAAGAAATAAAAGAATACCATGTTAGCACCTAGAAAAATTTTCATGGCTATACCAATTTTCCTCTGGTCTCTGCAACCTTTTTCCATGTCCCTGGCTTGAAACCCTTGTTCAAAATTCATATTTTATAGCCGTTGGGAGGAAAAACCCTAGTTTTCCCTGGCCTTGTTCTATTCATGTGTTACCTTTTTTGGGCCACTTATGTCTTTTTAATGCACATGTGCTTTATCTTTCCCGGTTTGTCACCAATTCACATTGTCCTCCGATGGTTAGCATTTCTTTTCAACATTTATGCGAACATAGTGTTCACGTATTCTCCTGTTCCCGATGATTTATCTCTTAATAGTTAGCAACATGGTGTGGTAGTTTATTTTCTTTGGTCATGTGTTCATGTGGTCAGTGGGCCTAGCATTTTAGTCTACTTTCAATCTAACGGCTGGCGCATGATCTCATGGAATATTCTTCCCCTATGAGATCATACACCGACCATTGATTCTTCCAAGACTATAGCTTTTCAAATGGAATAGGTGGACCCACTGTCAAAAGGTGCTGAGGTGGTGACATTTTACTAGTCATGGAGTGGTGATTTGGATATGTTGTCAGGTGGGCCCGGTATCTCAATCAAGAGATTCAAGATTGACAGCTGGCATAAAAGCACATGGAATCTTCTGAGCTCATGCGATCTTATGCCGACCATCCGATTAAAGGCTTATATTCAGTGGGTCCAAAGTGCTATGCGATGCTAACATGCTTGATTTTTATTGGCTGAAAAGAATGATGATGTGGCAAGGTTGTCAATGGGTTCTGAGGTCAAAAGGATTCAGTGATTTGGTGATGGAGGAATAGCAGTATTCTCTAAATTTGGTGGCTCCAATGTTTTTCCTTTTATTTGCTTATTCTCATAATAAAATGGTGATGCTCTAGATTTTTTGGTGAATTAGCGAATGAAGCAGTCACCGAGTCTCTAAATAAATTGGCGGTGGCATGAAACATTCAACAAATAGGAGATAGCCTTCAGTCACTAGTTCTCCAAATGGTCACTGGGGTTAGTTGTTTTGCTTGTTCATTTGTTCACTGAGTAAAGCTTGGGTTAAGGGTTTCATTTCACAAATGGAGAAAGCCTTTGTCACATGTTCACAAAATGTAAACTAGGATTCCTGTTGGGTTAAGTTTGAGATGCCTAGGAAGTGAGAGGATCTGACAGTCGCAATATAAAGTGATCCAGATTTGAATGCTGACCGTCTATTCGCTACTAGGGACATGAAAGTGGCCATTGCATTTTAAATTCAAATTTTCAAAGGGTTTCTAGTGATAGGAAGGACTGAAATTAAATGTCTAAGCGGCTAGGTTTGGTAGGAATGATCTCACTGACTGCTGCAGAGTGGTCCAGGATGTTTTCTTATTGATTGTAGGGGTTTGTACCATGATTTTGTTGCTTGAAGGCATGTTGCAGGTGGACAAACAAGTTGATAAATATGGATGGTTCCATGGTTTTCAATACTTTCTCAGGGAATTACCATGATTACAAATCATTCTTGGATTTTCTTTCTCCAGGCTACTTGGTTTTCCCCCAATTGTAATAAATTCCTGACCGTTTCTAGCTGGTTTGGTGGGTCAAACCCTAACCCTAGTCATCCGTAGCTTGTTGCATCCTATTTTTGGGATTCCAAGATGACTAGGTGTATATATGGAAAAAGTTTTTATGTATTAGGTTGTTGATGGTGTATATTGATAATCAATGTAAAAGACTGAACAAGGAGAGCCTAGATTGTGGGTCTTTTTCCTAACATTTTGTTGTTCTGGTAATGTATTGATTCTGCAAATTTTAATGAGAATACACTTGGATTCTAATCTTATACTTTTGTATGTCTTCTTATTTTGTTCTTGGGCTCATATATGTTAATGTCACAAAGTGAGTTAGCATATGGTAAACAAAGAGTATTGTGGATTTATCTTTGAGTTCCTGACAAAGTTAGGATTAAAGTCTTTAAGGTGATTTTAGTGAGTTCATGGCTAGATAAGAATTTGATGTCCAGGTATGTGAGGGAGAGGAATAATAGGCAAAGAACTTATTTTGAGTCCAAGAGTGTTTGAGTTGGGGTCTTCAATTGATATGCATTGTTGATGACTCTATGCCCTTGGTTAAGGCACTGGTCCATTCTCTGGAAGTAGTTCATCATCATCAATCACACACACAATATAAATGATAAAATCTTTCAATCAGTTTGTAAAGGGTATAATGCATAACATTTTGTGATTATTTTCAAGAAGTGAATCAAAGGTACACCCACTTGAGCATCTAGGCTCAAAGTGTAGGAGGATCTCTTTGATCCTTGTTAATTGGCCCTTTTCCTTTTAGACTTTGGAGTGGTGATAGAGTCAGTGACATAAATTTGTCAATCATAGTGTAAACTTGCAAGTAGAAATGAAAAGGGGAACCAACATACCGATATATCAGTTATTGAGGCAATTGATATCATCGAGGACAAGGAAGAAATAAGTGTTTCATAGGATGCACTAGATAAAGTTGAAATTCAATTGGAGAAGAAAATTGATGATGATGTACTCATTGAAGACATCACAAATGTGATCCCGATGACCAAGATGATGAAGATGTAAATTTTGCACCAAATAAAGATCAAGCACTAGACACTGAATGTTTATTTACATCACTAGTAGGTGAACTTCCTCTACTTGTAGAAGCAGCTGAAATTCTTTCCCAAGTACAACGTGATAGCTCAAATCCCAAGCAAAACAAATATATCATAGGGGATCAAAACATAGAGAAACTTGGAGAGATAGATGAGCCTACACATACTGAGGCACCTTCCATAGAAGCAAAGGAAATAGAAGAAACAAAGGAAATAGAGGTGATCCCACTTAACAGCACATCTGAAACTCCTACTATATCAACTGAGACTACAACTACTGAGGAGCAGAAGAAGGAAGAACATATGTTAACTAGGAAGGATACTTTGAAGACTAGAGATAAAAATATTGCTATTATTGAGAAGAAATCACCTCCAGCACTAAAGAAGAAGAAGAAAGGAAAAGGGTTGGTCACCTTAGATGAAGTGATTATTATCCCTAAGTGTGACCCAAGGACCCTAAGCCCCAAAGACTTGAGTAAATATGGGGAATTATGTTCAAGGAAGGTAGTGCAAGAGAAGTTGAAGAAAGAACACAAATGAAAAGAAGTATTAACTGATGTGTGGGATATCCTCCAATAGGTAGTACATGAGATAAATATTGATGAGGATATGCCTATCATAGATCAACTTGCTACACTTGCCGAGAAGATCAATGCCCCGAACACTAATACCAATAAATGAATTGAAGAAAGGGAAGAATCCAGGGTACAACACAAATTAGTAGAGAAAATTAGCCTAGAAGTGGCATTACAGAAGGTCAAATTATCTGAGGTAATTATTGAAATAAAATCCATCACCTAGTTCATTTGTCAATATTTATTGAAGCTTTGTACTATAGACACCTTCACTATTGAAGTTAGTGAAAAGATCAAAGGATTGGAAGTAGAAATACAATTGAGTACAAATGTAGCTATAACCGAGCCACATGATTTCTTAAAGCACATTCACCGAGTTCAGGAACTCTGGCGGTTGATAGAAAATTTGAAGAAACAAGAAGAGCACATAATAGATCAGGTTACTGATTTGCAAACTGAACTCATTCCATACCTCAAATTTTTTGAAGCACATACTATCAAAGCTGAGCTACTAGTTGTAACACAAGAAATTTTGGTGTTAGATAACATCTTTGACATGCATGCCCAAGTTGGTCTTGAGCACATCGCTCTCACCAACTTGAAAGAGGAATGGGACAACCTCTTGGAGTTAGTGAAGAAAACCCATTAGCATATTTTTGACAAGTTGTGAGTATACTACTTAAAATTTTCTATTTGGCATTACTATCAAAAATGGGGAAAACAATGTATTAACTATTATGCCAAATATGTACATAGATGCTATGTATACTACATCTTACCAGGAGCATGCACCGAGGGGGAGTACTTAGTACTTAGAAAACTATATGTATATGGTGGAGATATAAGTTATATAGAAAATTTTGTCTATATACATTCAAAGTTTTGATACTAATGCCAAAGGGAGAGATTGTTATCTCTATTGAGCTTTTAAGGTTGTCATTAGTACCAAAGGTTTGTAAAGATATCAGTCAATTACTTACATTGAGCTAATCTGTAACATAAAGCAGAACAGACTAGTCAGTAAAGCAGTATACCGAGCAATAGACAATTTACCGAGCACCAGCTGACACCAACACTGATAGAGAGTAAACACTGAGCATCATAGTATACACCGATCTGTTTACACAGTGTTTATCGAGGATCATAGGAAATGGCATAGTAATCAAGAATGCCACATTCTTCTATGCAAATGGTTACAATGGTTTATAAAATGTTTTGCCAAGATCGAGGAACATTTAATGTGATGACATTCATTAAATACAATGTATATCTTTTGTAATAGTTGATCTAGGTTATTATTGTACATAGTAGATCTTAGGATTATGACTATATTGTGTAACCTAATTTTGTTAAAGTGAAAAAAATAGAACACTATATATTTGTGTGTTTGCATCATTTTTGGTGTGAGCTGATATATGAATCACAGAGCACTTGAAGCAATTGGCTATCTTCAAGTCTATCAGTTAACAAAGCAGAACCGAGTATAGAGGAATTCAGATTGAGTAGAATCAACAGAGGCTACTGAGCTATTTAGAGCAGAGATTCATCACAAGTAAGGTGATATTTTATCAAAGCTTATAGATCTATACCAAACAATTAAGTGTCAAATAGCAGATAATTACCTATTGCTTTCTGACAATTGTAATAGAGTTTTTGGATAAAATCTCTTAACAGAGTAAACTTAATAATCTTATGTAAATCTCTTAACCAAGTGCACACTTCATTAGTGTTGTTAAAATCCTATAACTAGGTAGATCTAGCTGATCTAACATGTCACTCCTAATAGGATGAGATCACCAGAAGTGATCAAAACTTGTAGCCCTAACAGGCAAACCCTTTCTATCTATAGTAGTGAAGAATTTGTGGGTGTCATCCCCACCATAGTTTTTACCTTCAAACAAGGGTTTCTACATTACCAAAATACTTGTGTCATGTGATTATGATATTGATTTCATGTTGTTTACTTAGTTAAGTTAAATGGATGTTTGATTCATGCAATTAGATTCAAGTTGCTTTGGTCAGTTATCACTGTTTATAGTTATAGATCTGAAAGGTTTACAAGTGAAGTTTTTGAAGGCACTAATTCACCCCTTCCCTCTTAGTACCTATCTCTCCTAATTCCTACACCCCATATCTAGTGTGGTTAATAATTTCCATGGTTAAAAGATAAAGACAATGCAGGTCCAAGTCAATCTGACGGTTGTCGCATTGTTGAGAAGAAAAGATGCTCAAAAGTTAGTAATCACAGCATTACGACAACCATTGATTTGGTATTAAAACCATGAGATGAAGATAGTGGGTCTATTTGCCAAGTCATGTTGAGGTGCCTATTTTTTATTGGTTGCTAGTAAGGTTGACATGGCTAAGTGTTTTAAAAGAAGCTCAGTTGATTGTTGCTAGATTGTGAAGACCGTCCGATATGCTGGGAAATGATGAAGATCAATGACCATGTTTTAAAAGCTAATCAGTTAGCCATTGACATAGAATTTTAAAATTGTTTGAGGGTTTTAGCCAGGGTTTGGGTCAGAGAACTAGAAGCAATAATATTTGTATCATCTTAAAATGGAAGCACTTCCATGTTAAGAGCATTTAGCCCTCAGATTAAGTGGTTTAGGGTCATGTTTGGTGCCTTGATTGGGTCTTTGCATGTATTTAGCTTTCTCCTCGCTTTCCACTACTTCTCTGTGCTTGATTTCTCCATTCTAGGTGAAATTAGGGTTAAGGTCTTAAGGACTTTCCTAATTTTCCCTATTCCATGGCTCTATTTTCTAGGTAGGATTCAAAAATGAGACCTCCTAGTCCTTCATCACATCAAACAGAGGATTTTCTATCTATTCCAAACATCTAGTCCTATTCAGATATCAATGTCTAGGTTTCTGACATCTCTTGGACCTCTACTGTAGAACCTGAAAAAGTTAGGGTCTGAGGTCAAAGTCAACCTTGACCCTTACTAGGTCAGGGTCGACCTCGACCTTGACCTCTTCCCGCTAGGATTTCAAATTTTCATTTGTCGACAGTTTGGCTTTTTGGATAATTATTTCTCCACCTCCGGGTCGGCTGTTTCAGGCTCCGAAATAGTAAATCCTTTAATTGTATTTAATCAAGGTATATTTTATAAAGGTGAGGACCTAATTGGGATTTAATTCTGCAAGGTGGCCCATCTAGAGGAGTGTGCCCTAGATCACTATAAAAGGAGGCCTTCCTCTCTCATTTTCACATCTCATCTTTCAATCAAGTGTTCACACTCAAGCTCTCAAGGTGATCAAGCAACCATTCCATTCAAGCATTCAAGTCTTCTTCTCCATCCAAGTTCTCCATTGAAGATCAAGGATTAAAGTTATTGAAGGAATTTGGCTCAAGCATTCAAGATCTATCATTCAAACCCTAGATCTAGCCACCATGGTGGTGTGATCTTCCTTCAAGATCCTTTGTTCATCTTCAAGATCCATATCATTGTTTCCTCAAGGTGGATTTCAAGCATACAATCATGGAGGTTTGATGATGTTATGTTCAATCTTTCATATCAATATATTTGATTACATTCCAAATACATTAGCATATCTATTGAATCACATAGCTTCATTGTTAGATTCATTTCTACTACTTGCTAGCATTCTCCTATTTTAATTTCAATATTAAGGTTGATTCCAAACCGGGGTTTGACCAAGGCAAAACCCCCCAAAAAAACAAACAACCCCCATTTTCTTGCAAGTACAGGTGTAAAATCTTGGATCTGAGAGAAAATTTGGATACCCTTTTCGGTAATCTTTCAGGATTTGCGAACAGAATCGGAATCAGACTTCAAATAAATAATGTGGTCTTTGACCTTTTAAAAGGTTAAAGTTGACCTGTGTGAATTTGGAGAAAAGATTTCTGGGTTTTGTCCGCCATGACATTTCCAATCCAGAACAAGTGACATAATCTTCAGAAAGTTCATACAGAAGCTAGAATTCAACACTTTCCAGATATGCCCTAATTCAAGGTTAGTATTTGCACTTTAATTATTTCATATTCCAAGCATAAATTCCATTCATAGGGAAATATTGGATTTACTCTCTCTCTTCCTACTCTTTTCCATAAATTGATTCAATTTTGCATTAGCCTTTTTGGTTGATCAAATCGGATCTCTTCCTTGGGGAATTTGGGTTTGAGAATAGATCTTAATATTTTCCCTTTTCTTTCTATCTGAATAGTGGTGAATCCATTTTACCTGTATTCATTTTGGTGAACCTGACAAGCTTACTCTCTTTCTTTTTGGTGTTAGATTGCCTTTTTAGATCTAGTTTATGCTCTTGCATTTCAAAATTCAAAAAATCTATATATTCAATAAAAATACAAAAATATTTTATGGCAATTGTTAAGATGCTTTGGTGTGTAGTTATGTTCTTCATTACTCTTCTTTTAGCATCTCTTTATCATACCTATGATGTTTATGAAAGTACTATTCATTTTATTATGTTGATGACCCTTCACTCTGATCTTGCCTATGCTTTTGTAAAGTTGACCGACACTAGTCTACCTAAATTTAAAACATTTGTTAGAGATTTATGTGGTAGCCTTATTCATCTTTTGGATTATGTGAAGCATTGGGTAGATGACACATCACCTCCTAATCTTCCTAATCTTCCTATTCTGATACCTACTTCTCCATCTGTTAATCCTCACTCTTCCCATACTTATGATGGAATTCAAGCTATCATTCAAGATGCGGATGTGCAAGATTTCTTTGATTTACCTTCTCCTCTGATTCATGATGATATTAAAGGAAAGGGTCAAGAAACTTCTTCCAAACCTATTATCCCACCTTATACAACCTTTACTCATGAACATGATAAACAATCACCTCCTATAGAAGCTTTGCATGATATGTACACTACTAGATATAATATGGTGACTAAACAAGGCTATAATAGTTTAGGGTTAGGAGTTAATGGGCATGGTATTCAGTTTCCCATTAGCATGCCTCCTAAACCAGATACGAGTGGTCTTGAAACTTCTAAATCTCAAGTCAAGTTAAGTGGTGTGGATCTTCATCCTCCCCTTAATGCTCATCTCTCTACACCTCTAATGGATAATCCTAACACTCGTCGAGAAATTGCTAAGACAGTATATGTGGAGCTAATGAATTCTAAGAAGGAAAGATTTAGACCTATGCCTATTGATGCTTCATACAAATTTAAATGTCCTTTCCACTATCGCAATACTCATTTTCTTGCCGATTGTAACCACTTCAAATTATATGTTAGGGATAGGGCGGCGTGAGAAATTATACCTTTTTCTCGTGCAGTCTTACAACTTCTTCATAATTTTGATATAGGGGATTCCCCTCCATTAGAGATTGATTAAATGTTCCTATCCTCTTGTCTCAGACTTGGGGGCAAGAGGCATAATTTTATCTAGTCTTTTAGGATCCATTAGGTCTTTTTATTAAGATTTAATTGGTATTCTTTATGTTTCCTTCTTCCATAATCTTGCATGATGTTTTTATCCAATCCTAGGAATTATATTTTCTTCTTATGAAATATTTTCTAGGACATGTGTTTTGTAAAAATATCCCTTGTCTTTCATCCCTCGGGGGGCAAGGTTCTTCCTTCTCTTTTTCTAAGGGAACTTCTTTCCTTAGCTTAGTGGTATTTGTTTATAGTGCAATATTATTTCATCATATTGGTAGATATTTTGACTATGGATAACCTTCTTACATGAGAAGTTGTTGTCCTAGGTTGTCACTTCTTCTCTATGTTGCAAATTATGTTCTTTATAAACTCTCACCCTTTCTTTAGTGTTAGAGTTGTTTCCCTCATTCCAAAGATTCCTCTTGCTCTTCTTCACAGGGGGCTTGATGATTGAATCTTTGCTCCCACCTTTTGAAAGATGATATCTTATATAAACACATTCTTCTTTGGTGGGAGTCTTGGTGATAAGATATTTTTCATTGAGGATCCTTTTCCATAAGTGACATATCCTTTTCATGATTATCTATACTCTTGGATGTAGGGGTCAATATCTCTCGCTAAGGATATACTATACATTGTTGAAAATAGGATATCTCCTTGCTTTGTGAAGTAGGTATCCTCTTCCATCTTTGTTCCTACACTTGGGGGGCAAGGATGCCTTATTCTTCTTTTCTATCTTCAAGTATTCACACATAGAGTAACAAATATGGATTGTGAGTTTGGTAGAAGTACTTTAGCCTTAGGGGCTTGGTATTATTTTCTATCTTATTCAAATCTATGCATTGTTATTCCATACATGTTCATGATGGGGTTTTTGGTCTCAAGGATTCGATCTTAGCATTATCAGTTTTTGTTCCTTTCCAACATGGAGTCACAAATATAGATTGTGAATTTGGTAGAGGCTTGGTATGATTTTCTATCTTATTCAAATCTATGCATTGTTATTCCATATGGTATTCTCTTCTTTTCTAGGGATTCACCTCTTTCCTTGGTTAAGCAGTATTTATTTACTATGTGACATCCAATCATACATGAAAATTATGGTTTGCATTTGAGGACCTATGTCCTTTATACAAACCTTATTTTTTGTTTGACATTGGGTTTCCATGGTTGATACATCTCTCACCTTGGAAACTAAATAGTGTGCTATCCCTCATTAAGGGTTACTTCCTTTTCACTTCTTGCATGATATCTCTTTACATTCGTCTCTTCCATGGCCTCATAGGAGTTGTGACCTTCTTGGTTTGGACTGGATGTTGCCTATGGATATTGTCTTGATGCTGAAGAAGACTTTATCCTTGTTCTTTTTCTTTCCTTAACATGTCAAAGTAGTATGTTTTTGCCATATTAAGGAGGGGGGCATATATAGGGTCTCCCTTGTATTGTAGTTTTTTTATTTTTACATGCTAAATCTTGGAAGGTAATGCACATAAGTTGCTCAATCCTAAAAAGACATGCATTCACATGCTAAATCTTCCAAAGATAATGCACATAAGTTGCTAAATCTTGAGGAGACATGCATTTTTCAAAAAATTTCAAATATGCTAAATCTTGGAAGGTAACACACATAAGTTGCTAAATCCTGAAAAGACACACATTCATATGCTAAATCTTTCGAAGATAACACACATAAGTTGCTAAATCCTAAGAAGACACACATTTCATATTCATAGTGATACAAGAAGGTGGATCTATGGGTATTCTAGAAGCCGTCAAAAGATGCATTACAATTGCAAGCATAGTTTATGGGTGAACCTATTGGGCTCTCCCCCAAGGGTGATTCACGATAAGGTAGGCATCTTACTGGGTGAGGTAATCACTTTCTTTTTTCTCTCTTTTTGCTTTCATGCTAGTAGGACTGGATCATGAAGCTATGTTGTCTATAGTGTTGCTCTTGTCATTCTTATGTAATCATTTATGATTTTATGATAGCTTTCCAAATATGATATTGGTATGAGAAATATTTCTTAGCAAGGTTTCTTATGCTGATTGATTTGGGTTGTTTAGTACTAACCCTTGTTCTTTTTTATACTCTCATGTATGTATGTTGAGTTATAATCCTTGGTCTGGGGGCTTGTGTCTTCAGCTAAGTGTTATTTTATCTCATTTTGAATCCACTAGGATCTCTTCTCTCTTCTCCCTTACCAAAAGTTTGCATCGAATCCATACTCTTGCTAAAGTGGGGGCATAATGTATCATCTTAAAGTGGAAGCACTTCCATGTTAAGAGCATTTAGCCCTCAGATTAAGTGGTTTAGGGTCATGTTTGGCACCTTGATTGGGTTTTTTCATGTATTCAGCTTTCTCCTCGCTTTCCACTACTTCTCTACACTTGATTTCTCCATTCTAGGTGAAATTGGGGTTAAGGTTTTAAGGACTTTCCTGATTTTCCCCTTTCCATGGCTCTATTTTCTAGGTAGGATTCATAAATGAGACCTCCTAGTCCTTTGTCACATCAAATAGAGGATTTTATGTCTATTCCAAACATCTAGTCCTATTCAGATATCAATTTCTAGGTTTCTGACATCTCTAGGACCTCTGTTGCAAAACCTGACAACGTTAGGGTCTAAGGTCAAAGTCAACCTTGACCCTGACTAGGTCAAGGTCAACCTCAACCTTGACCTCTTCCTACCAAGATTTCAAATTTTCATTTGTCGGCAGTTTGGCTTTCAAGATAATTATTTCTCTGCCTCTGGGTCGGCTGTTTCAGGCTTCGAAATGGTAAATCCTTTAATTGTATTTAATCAAGGTATATTTTATAAAGGTGAGGACCTAATTAGGATTTAATTCTCCAAGGTGGCCCATCTAGAGGAGTGTGCCCTAGATCACTATAAAAGGAGGCCTTCCTCTCTCATTTTCACATCTCATCTTTCAATCAAGTGTTCACACTCAAGCTCTCAAGGTGATCAAGCAACCATTCCATTCAAGCATTAAAGTCTTCTTCTCCATCCAAGTTGTCCATTGAAGATCAAGGATTCAATTTATTGAAGGGATTTGGCTCAAGCATTCAAGATCTATCATTCAAACCCTAGATCTAGCCACCATGGTGGTGTGATCTTCCTTCAAGATCCTTTGTTCATCTTCAAGATCCATATCATTGTTTCCTCAAGGTGGATTTCAAGAATACAATCATGGAGGTTTGATGATGTTATGTTCAAGCTTTCATATCAATATATTTGATTACATTCCAAATACATTAGCATATCTATTGAATCACATAGCTTCATTGTTAGATTCCTTTCTACTACTTGCTAGCATTCTCCTATTTTAATTTCAATATTAAGGTTGATTCCAAACCGGGGTTTGACCAAGGCAAACCCCCCCAAACAAAAAAATAACCCCCATTTTCTTGTAGGTATAGGTGCAAAATCTCAGATCTGAGAGCGAATTTGGATACCCTTTTTGGAAATCTTTTAGGATCTACGAAACAGAATTGGAATTAGACTTCAATAAATAATGTGGTCTTTGACCTTTTAAAAGGTCAAAGTCAACCTGTGTGAATTTGGAGAAAAGATTTATGGGTTTTGTCTGCCACAACATTTCCAATCCAGAATAGGTGACAGAATCTTCAGAAAGTTCATACAAAAGCCAAAATTCAGCACTTTCCAGATCTACCCTAATTCAAGGTTAGTATTTTCACTTTAATTATTTCATATTCCAAGAATAAATTCCATTCATAGGGAAATATTGGATTTACTCTCTCTCTTCCTACTCTTTTCCATAAATTGATTCGATTGTGTATTAGTCTTTTTGGTTGATCAAATCGGATCTCTTCCTTGGGGAATTTGGGTTTGAGAATAGATCTTAATATTTTCTCTTTTCTTTCTATCTAAATAGTGGTGAATCCATTTTACCTCTATTCAATACTGAATCGGTTTTATTTTCCAAGGACGATCGTAGGTAAAGAATTGATGAACAAGATATCAAGTAGCTGCCTAGATCAGAGTTGTTTTCCTAAAATACCATACCAGTTAAATACAAATGACTGATACTTTGAGAAAGGTGGCTTATGGTATTGTTTTGGGATCTTAAAAAAGGAAGTTCAATAGGAAGAGGCTGATTGGGACATTTTGGCAACACCTGGAAGAGTTAGAACTATTTCTGGAAACTGTTGCAGAAGACTTGGCTCTCAAATTAACTAAACTTTTGAAAACTACAATTGTGTGAAATCTTGGGGTGCATTGTGTCCTTTATCTTATCTATGTAATCTTTTTTTTATTTCTAAGTGATCCATAGCTTGTTTGCAATCCTTTTTCTATAAAAGGATTTCCAAGATCATTTAGAAGGACCAAAACTTGAGTATTTGATTGACAAGTACTGAGTCTAGGATATAGTAGACTCTATTAGGCTAGATTTTTTATAGAATAGAAAGTATTACTGGTTTTTAGCTAAATATTTAGATGGTTTTCATTTTAAATCATTGTGTATACAGACAGATGATATAGAATATTTGAATAAAATCCAAAGTTCATATCTCTCCTTGGTGTTCTCTTTCTTTGAGTTATGAGTTGTCAGATTCATTGCATGGATTATCTTTGTGTATGTGTTGATATTATTTAGCTTTGATCTAAAGATCAAATTAAATAGGCTTTAGATACATAACTAATTCTCTTATGTTTACATAAGGATATCAGTAAGTAGTGTGAATTTGATGCAGTAGTGGTCAGCAGAAGCCTCCAAACAGTGTGTAATGGAAAGAATCCAATCCCTCAACACCCAAGGTGAAGGGAGTCAAGTGATAGATACCTATCACAGGTATGATCAAACTTAGAGAAGGTTATCACAACCCTACCATGCAATGCAACCTAATCACTAGGCTTGCCAAAGTCCTAAGCACCAAAAACCAAGAGTTCACTAAGAGACCTCTTTAGGAAAATAAGTACTCAAACCCCATGAAATGGATACTAAGACCAAGGGTGGCTTATAAACATTTCTCTAGCCTATTTAGGTCTTATTTTGATAGTTCCAATGGTTCTTTCACCATTGGGCAACTCATAGGGTTATGCTACTGCACAAACCTAGGATTTGGCTTGTAGCCTTTGAAACTAGTATCTTGAACCTAGTTCATAATCCTTCCAAAAAAGGTGTAGATTAGATTGAGGATCTTGATACCCTTTTGGGGCTTATGGAACATATCCAAGCACTAGGACTTGAAACCAAAAGGAGGTTACTATTTTAGCCAATTTTATGACAGGGCTAATAGGCCTAATTAGGGCTAGTTTACAGTACAAGTGCCTCTTCCTCCAAGCCAATGCCAAGATAAATGATGGGATCCTTTGGGGGTATGTATAAAGGTTTAAAATCCTAAGTTTTGCATCTTGCTAAATCCCCAATTGGATTTTATCATGACTATCCTAAGTCACAGTTAGGTGCACATATGGGCCTGTACACCTAGGGCTTTGTGGAAAACTCACCTCCCTACAAAACTCCACCGCTAAGCTACATTTTATGAAATAATACAAAAAAATCTTGCATTCCACCAAGGAGCATCAAATTCCCATGGTGGAATAGGGTCAAAAGAGCAAGCCCTATCTGAAACCTACTGGAGAAACTCTCAATCCGGGTCACCACACAAAAACCTTGATATCTTCTAATCTAGGATGAATTAGATCTTGAGAACAACTACATTTGAAATTATACTAAACATAAAAACTCCCAAAATCAAACACTCATGCATGAAATTCTATACACATCCATACCAGGGCACTTTTCTCGAGGATTGTAGGGAAAATGGTTGATTTTATTGATTGGTTGCCAAATTACATGTCTCTATCCTATCACCTACCTATAAGGGCTTATATAGGATACTCCCAATGATTACATGAGTGGTTTGAACCAACTAGCCATTTGGGAGGGTTAATTACAAGTGTTTGACAACTTTTAAAAAGTTGCTCGAAAGTTGCATGACAACTTTTAGAGCAACTTTTGCCTAAGTTGCAAAATTGCAAAACTAGTGACCAAAATTGGTCCTAACCTTAACCAATGATCCAACCTAGATCAAAGACCTTAAAACATAAAATAAACTAAGATCCTAAGATTTGAGGCCCATTGACCACTTTTGACCATAGCTAGCTAGGGGCTTATAATTGTGCCAATCCTGGAGCTAGGCCTTACAACTTGGTCTAGGTGCCTAATTAGAAACTATAAGACACTAGATGTGTTTAGGATCCTTAGTGGTGTTTTTTGATGATTTTAGAGTAGGTTCTCTTGCACCATACTCCCCTTGAGTTTTAAAACTCAAGTCCCTACTTGGGGATAGGTGCTCTACCGAAGTCCCATGTTGCTTGATTTGATCTTCGATGAGCCATGTAGCATCAATGTTAGGGAGACCCTTCCATTTGACTTAGTATTGCATGTACTTCTTTGATCTGGTCTACTTTAGTAGCTTGGAGTCCAAAATTGCTTCAATCTCGACTAGTTTACTTTGAGGAAGATTGGTAACATAGTCTTCATCCTCAATGCTTGTGTCCTTACCCTACTTATTTAATGAACCTAGTATAGCTTTGTATGGTGTGAGGTCTACAATGTTGAAGATTGGAGAGATCTACAAAGTTGGAGGAAGGGATATCTCATAGGCATTCTGACCTAGTTTGTTAAGTATGTTGTAGGGGCCTACTTTCTTTATTTGAAGTTTGGAGTATCTACCCTTAGGTAGTCTCTCCTTTCTTAGGAAAGCCCAAACCCTATCTCCTACTTGGAAATGGACCTCTCTCCTTCTCTTGTCAGCATTTTCTTTGTACTTCAAACTAGACTTTTGCAAATTTTCTTTTACTTGTTGTTGTACCTTTGTGATGAGCTCTACTAGTTCTTAGCCTTGAGCACTGATTCTAAAATTAGAGGGGAGCTCCATTAGATCCAATGGTCTATTGGGCTGTAATCCATACACTTCTTGGAAAGGAGTTGTACCAGTTGACCTATTTATAGAGTCATTGAAGGAAAACTCTGCTTGGGGTAGTATGGTATCTGAACTTTGTGAGTATTGCTTGGTTAGACATCTTAAAAGATTGACTAGGGACCTATTTACTACCTCAGTTTGCCCATCTATTTGAGGGTGATAGGCAGACCTATAGGTGAGGTTTGTACCCAACTTCTTGAAGAGTGTCCTCCAAAAGTGCCCTTGGAACTTCACATCCCTATCTAATACAATTATCTGGGGTAAGCCATGAATTATAACTACTTCTTTGAAGAAGAGATTGGCTATATGAGATGCATCATTTGTGCTCTTTCATGGCACAAAGTGGGCCATTTTGTTGAACCTATCCACTATGACAAACAAACTATCAAATCCTTGCTTGGTTTTAGGTAGTCCCATGACAAAATCCATTGAAATGGATTCCCAAGGCCTTGAAGGGATTGGTAAGGGTTGGTAGAGCTCTTGATTTGTTGTCATCCCTTTAGATTGTTGGCAAATAGTACAAGACTTAATAAACTTCTTAACTTCATTGTTCAATTTGGGCCAAAAATAACTCCTCTTTACCATGTATGTTGTCTTGCCAATGCCAAATGACCTCTTAGGCCACCACAATGCTTTTCTCTGATTATGTTTTCTCTCATTGAACACTTGGGTATGCAGAGTTGTGCTCCTTTAAATAGAAGGCCATTCTGAATCAGATATTCAAAAAAATTAGTATGATATCTGCCTTCCATCTTTATACAAATCTGATATATCTCTGTAAAATCAAGGTCATTCAGTTACAAGTGTTTGAGGGACTCAATTCCTACACTTTGTAGTTGAACTTCTTCAACCAGACTAATCCTCCTACTAAGAGCATCAGCAACTTTGTTTGCTACACCCTTTTTATGTTGAATGTTGAAGGTATAGGCCTACAATTGCTCTACCCATTTGAGATGCCTGACTGAAAGTTTTTCTTGTGAATTAAGGAAGCTTAGTGCATGGTTCTTAGTGTAGACTAAAAATTCCTTTGGGATCAAGTAGTTCCTCCATTTCTTTAGGGCTTGGACCATAGCATAGAGCTCTAGATCATATGAAGAATACTTTCTCTTAGCCTCATTCAATGTCTCTAAAAAGAAAGAAACCACCTTGCCTTCTTGGCTTAGGACTGCTCCTATGGCCAAATTACTTGCATCTATCTCCACAGTGAAGACTTTGTTGAAATCAGGGAGGACCAAGATAGGGTATTGGGAGACTCTTTTCTTCAAGTATTGGAATGCATCATTGGCTTCCTTTGTCCATGCAAACTTAGTCTTCTTTCCACCTTTGATTGTTTCAAGCATTAGTGCACACACATGACTAAAATTTTTGATGAACTTCCTATAAAATGTTGCAAGCCCATGGAAGCTTCTTACATCACCTTGATTCTTTGGTGGAGGCCAATTAATGATTGCATCTACCTTCTCAGGATCCATCTTAAGGGTACCTTGTGAGATCACAAAACCTAGGAATACAAGTTCCTTTCTCATAAACATGCATTTTTCCAAGTTGATTACCAACTTGTACTGATGGAGTCTTCTTAGTACCTATTCCATGTGATCAAGATGGTCTTCCTTGCTAGGACTAAATATTAGTATGTCATCAAGGTAAACAACAACAAATTTTCTAATAAAATCTATGAATATCTCATTCATAAGCCTCATAAAAGTGCTAGGAGCATTGCTTAAACCAAAGGGCATTACTAACCATTCAAAAAAACCTTTAGTAGTCTTGAATGCTATTTTCCATTCATCTCTGGGCTTGATTCTAATTTGATGGTAACTAGACTTTAAGTCTATCTTGGTGAAGTAGCAAGCACCTCTTAGTTGATCCAGTAGGTCTTCAATCCTTGGCATGGGAAATATATACCTTATTTTGATTTTGTTTAGGGCCCTACTACTAGTGCATAACCTCCATTTTCCATCCTTTTTAGGGGCCAAGACTAAGGGTACAACACAAGGACTGAGACTCTTTTGAATGAGCCCTCTTTCCAACAATTCAGTGACCTATTTTGCAATCTCTACATGCTGCAATGGTATCATTTTGTATGGTGCCTTATTAGGTAGGGATGAGCCTAGTATGAGGTCTATTTGATGACTAATATCCCTAATGGGAGGGAGGCTAGAGGGTAGGTCACTAACAGTGACATCTTTGTACTTTTGCAGTAGATTTTTGACTTCATTTGGTATGGGCTCTTGTTGATCAAACCTAATGTTGTCTTTGGGCTTTGAGATTAAAAAAAATGGCTCACTATCAGATTTTTTCAATGTTTTTAACATCTCCTTTTTCCCCATGATAATCACAGTGGGTTCCTTTTCAGTTTTACTATCCTATAGGGGCTTCATAGTGAAGATCTTCCCATGTTTGGTGATGGAGTAGGTGTTTTTCCTACAATGGTGTATGACAGCAACATCAAATTTCCAAGGCCTACCTAGAAGAATATGTGAGGCATCCATCTCAACTACATCACAAAGAACCTTGTCTTTAAAATCTATAATTGAAAACTCTATCCATGCTTGTTCTATCACTGGAGTTTGTTGGCCTTTGGTTAACCATGATACATGATAGGGGAAAGGGTGTGGCTTCTTAGGAAGGTTTAACTTCTAAACCATTTCACAAGACATAAGATTTTTAGTTGAACCAAAATCAATAAGAAGATTGCATACCTTTCCATGACATTTGATCTTTTTCCTGAAGAGATTCTTTCTTTATGGAGGCTATTGGGTTTGTGGTACTTGAAGGAAGACCTACCTCATCATTAGACACACTCCTTCTAGTTCCAAGTCTCTAGCATCAGCATTGTCTTCTTGCTTATCTTCTTGGACAAGTTGTGCTCTCCTCTTACCTTGGTTATTGTTGTTTCTCTTCTCAAGACATCTTCCTACATTGTGTCCCATTTGGTTGCAATAGAAGAACTTCAATGGTCCATTACCTCCTCCTAAATTTTTCCTTCCTCTATTGAAAGGTCTTCTTCCTCTATAGTTTCCTCTTGAGTTAGAGTCACTATTTTCCTTGTCTCCTTGGTTAGGGGCCTTGCTACTGCTACCACTACTTTGTCCCTTGTTCCAAGAGTTGTTTTTCCTCTAAAACTCTTCCCACTATCATTTCTCTTCCCTTTACCAAAATCATGCTTTCTCTTCCATTTTTCCTCTACCTTAAGTGCCACTTGATAGCACCTATTGACTATGGTAGGGTAGTCTAGACTTAACTCTTCTTGAATGGATACTTTCAAGCCATTCATGTACCTTGCTAGCTTTTCTTCCTCATCTTCATCCATATTGGTCTTCATGCACAATTTCAAGAACTCCTCGATGTATGAGCCTACATCCATGTCCTTTTGTTTCAGACTTTTCTTCCTCCTATGGAGTTGTACCCCATATTCCTCGGGCACATATGTCTCTTTGATCAATGCTATCATCCTATTCCATGACTTGATCATTTTCTTCCCATTCTTCACCCTCTCTATTTGGATGAAGTTCCACCAAGTTAGGGCTGCTCACTTCAACTTGGATCTTGCTACCTTTACCCTCTGCTTTTTAGGGATGTCTTCACATTCAAATAATGTTTTCAATGCCTCTATCCAATCCAAGGCTAGATCAACATTCATCTTGCCATTGAAAATTGGCAAATCTATCTTATCCTCCATGGTTCTTCTCCCCATGGACTTCAAGGAATATATGAAAGGTCTTTGGTCAAGTGCTAGATACCTATCATAGGTATGATAGAAGGACTTAGAGAATTTTATCACAATCCTACCATGCAATGCAACCCAATCACTAGGCTTGCCAAAGTCCTAAGCACCAAAAACCAAGAGTTCACTAAGAGACCTCTTTAGGAAGATAAGTACTCAAACCCCATGAAATCGATAATAAGACCAAGGGTGGCTTATAAAAATTTCTCTAGCCTATTTAGGTCTTATTTTGATAGTTCCAATGGTTCTTTAACCATTGGGCAACTCATAAGGTTATGCTGCTGCACAAACCTAGGATTTGGCTTGTAGCCTTTGAAACTAGTATCTTGAACCTAGTTCAAAATCCTTCCAAAAAAGGTGTAGATTAGATTCATGATCTTGATACCCTTTTAGGGCTTATGGAACATATCCAAGCACTAGGACTTGAAACCAAAAGGAGGTTACTATTTTAGCCAATTTTATGACAGGGCTAATAGGCCTAATTAGGGCTAGTTTACAGTACAAGTGCCTCTTCCTCCAATCCAATGACAAGATAAATGATGGGATAATTTGGGGGTATGTATAAAGGTTTCAAATCCTAAGTTTTTCATCTTGTTGAATCCCCAATCAAATTTTATCATGACTATCCTAAGTCATAGTTAGGTGCACATATGGGCCTGTACACCTAGGGCTTTGTGGAAAACTCACCTCCCTACAAAACTCCACCGCAAAGCTAAATTTTATGAAATAATACAAAAAAATCTTGCATTCCACCAAGGGGCATCAAATTCCCATGGTGGAATAGGGTCAAAAGAACGAGCCCTATTTGAAACCTTCTAGAGAAACTGTCAATCTGGGTCACCACACAAAAACCTTCATATCTTCTGATCTAGGATGAATTAGATCCTGAGCCCAATTGCATTTGAAATTAGATTGAACACAAAAACTCCCAAACTCAAACACTCATGCATGCAAGTTTGTACACATCCGTACCAAGGCACTGTTCTCAAGGATTACAGGGAAAATGGTTGATTTTATTGATTGGTTGCCAAATTACATGTCTCTATCCTATCACCCATGTATAAGGGATTATATAGGATAATCCCAATGGTTAAATGAGTTTTTTTAACCAAATATCCATTTGGGAGGGTTAATTACAAGTGTTTGACAACTTTTAGAAAGTTGCTCGAAAGTTGCATGACAACTTTTAGAGCAACTTTTGCCTAAGTTGCAAAATTTCAAAACTAGTGACCAAAATTGGTCCTAACCTTAACCAATGATCCAACATGGATCAAAGACCTTAAAACATAAAATAAACTAAGATCCTAAGATTTGAGGCCCATTGACCACTTTTGACCATAGCTAGCCAGGGGCTTATAATTGTGCCAATCCTGGAGCTAGGCCTTACAACTTGGTCTAGGTGCCTGATTAGAAACTCTAAGACACTAGATGCATTTAGGATCCTTAGTGGTGTTTTTTGATGATTGTAGAGTAGGTGCTCCTACACCAAAATTTTAGGAGTCCTCTGATTAGAATCATCACTGGGTGATAGTATTTTCTAAGGATATAAATTGTCAAAGCATATTGTCTATGTATTTCATTTTGCAGTGAAGATGTCACCCAATGGATAAGGCACTAGCCAACAATGGAGCTAGTTTATAGAAATAATTACCTAATGAGTTCTTATTGTATTCCTAAAATATTGATATAAATCTATCAAAAATCTTTGAACTATTGTGACCTACATGTTCTCTCCCATCTAATGGTAACAGAGAATCAATAAATGAGTGGTTATCATTTATAATTTTATTACCATATATTTTTTATTTTAAATCTAGTCTTTGATTATTGAATTAAGGTTTTTTTACTAGATTAGGAGTACCCTCCTTGGTCTTGCAGAGCCAGAAGTGCAAAGGGCAGTCTTGTCCCTATCATTGGTCCAGTCATCTTAGAACTCATATTTGGATCTAACCCATTCTTAAAAACTATAGATGTATTGGTTTATTTTGAAAGAATAAAGTCCATTGTGAGGAACCAACACATCCCATTAGAATGTCACCTTGATTAAATGATTTACAAATGACTAGTAGATCACCCTTGATTAAAGGATTTTCACTGATACAATGGTTAGAAAGTAACAGTAGGTTTTGATCTAAAATATACAACTCACTTTGAAAATACAGATCCAATAATCTCATATGTTGATTTACTGACTAGCCTTCATTGTCATCTCCATCTCTGATCTTCTCAAACATCCCTTCAAGCAATCACCACACCTTTGTTAAGCTATTTTCATCCTTCTACTTAGGTTCACCAATCAATAACATCAACTTCCTCCTCTCTCTTCCATAACCTACAACTAGGTCATCCTTATACCTCTTTTATTAGGTAGCTTAATCTTTTTCTTCTTAATCATCTCTATAGATCTTAGGTTTAGGTAAGATTCATCGAATCCTTCCAACATTTCATTCTCCTCCTTCTAGATACTTCTCAAAACTTCTCCTTGAATTCATAAGAAAATCATTTACCATGCATTAAATGTTCTAGGTCATTCATCCTTATCTTCAACATGTTTTCTATATCCCAAGAATTCAACCATGTCAGTAGGGAATCTTAATTCCTTCACAAACTATAAATTACTGACACTTGGCCAATACTATGTTCTTCTACTCAGTTGTCACTCGATAAATTGATCATCACTAAACTTGTCTTCTTAGCAATTACTAACTTCACTCGGTTAATTCTCTGCCACTTAGCAATTACTAATGCTTAGTTGACACAAAAAATTTCCTCAACTTATACTGGCACTCAGTCAATACTATCATCCCTCATCTTACACTAAAATTTCTTTATCTTCTTCTCTTTTTGTCAGTTAAGCCTATGATTTCAAACTTTCTTTCCTTATTTCTTCTAAGCTTAAAATCAATTGTCTTATTTACTTAGTGTTATAGATAAACAACACATTACCTTTCCAATGTGCTAACTAATCAAGTACCCATTGTATTTTTTCATAACTCAACCTTTCACTAGGTCCACTTGTTATCTCCTCTTTTCAAATCCTCTTCATCAATCAAAAGATTGTTAGGATTAAGTAATACTAAGAGGGGAGGTGAATCACTATTACAACTCTTTAATTTAAACTTCAACCAATTGTAAATAAACCATAATAATTCTGAAATGAAAAGAAAATAAATGCACAACACATAACTCATAACAATATGATTTGTTTTTGAGGAAACCCTAGCCAAGGGAGAACCCCGGTGGGGATTGTACCCACAACTATGCACTAAAATATAGTATCCCTACTAGGAGATCTAGACTTGTTAGGAGCTGATTATTACATAGTACATTTCCTTTTTGGAGGAATACAAAACCCTATTAGAGGTATACAAAAACCTTGTTAAAGGTGGTGAGCTTACAACTCTTACAATCAAAATATTGTCACAAAGTGTTCTTCACAAGTGAACAATACAAGCACCTACTATACTTAGATAGTTCTAGTTATAGGTCTATCAAACACTTATCTTGCATCTTCTCTCTACTCTCAAATTCACTTCCATCCAATCATCATCACAATCACACTAATCACTTCCACAAAACACTCTATACTTATATTAATTCTACCATCCAGTCAGCTCTCAAAATACATTACAAAACATAATAATTGCTTATGAAAATGATCAACATAGAATCAATGATCTTATATTACTAAAGTGTCAGAAATATACAACATTCATCTGACTTAGCATGTTTCCATACCAAGTAATATTTCCTCAATCATCGCGACTGCTCATATGCCTGTTTCATTGATTCTCTGTCTTCACATACCTTCATATCACTATATCTTACTGATCTCATCACCAAAAATGTGTGACCTTAACTAAATATTATACATATCCCAAAATGTCTTCTACTAACTTCGCAAGACATAATACATCATATATTATATTCGGTGACCAAAACGTTAACATGCTATACTATTATCCTAATTTTTTACTTAGTCATTTTCATGAATGAGTCTCCAATACCAAAAATATCTACATACAATCACTCTAGAATAAGTGTTTCCATAAATGAAAACCCTTAAGTGATCCCCATTTCTCCCAAAACATCACTTGCTGACAAAGATATGGTACTTTACTAGATAGTAATTGTCTAACTAGTTAAGGTTTGACATTAATGACAATATAACAATTGTTTCAATTTTAGTTTCCAACAATCTCCCTCTTTGGAATTGATGGAAACACAACATGAAATTCCATAATCCATATGCATAGTTTACCATACAATCCAAAAAAATATTTTTTCTAATTCATTGCATACTTTTAGATTCATTCTGATTCTCATCCAAGTCACTGAATCTCTCCCTCTTTGATTATAGAAAATCATCTAAATCTCTTACTGTATCTCTCCCTCTTTGACAACAATGTCAAAGACATTCATCTTTACCATGTAAATATCTTCATGTCAGTTCTCTAAACTATATACTCCCTCTATCATCTTTCTTATGATTGATCAACATCTTGTGCTTTACTCTTCACAACTCTAGGCAACTCCTAAAGTGTGACCTTCTTTGCATCAATTTGTCAGATATTATGATTAGTAAATTTGATGCAATTATCTTACTTGATTCTAGATATCCTCAATTAGGGGAATCACCCCTAATTTACCTCTTAAATACTCATGAGAATCCTTAGGGAATGCTTTAGTGAATATACCTACTAAATGTTCCTTTGTATTCACATATTCTGATGCAGGATCATTTCGGGTTCTTGACAGTCCTGTATCCACAAAAAAAAATTAGAGTTGATAAATATGATCGGTAGCTTCTTTTGGGCTCTCGGTGATGTTTTCCTATTTCCACCAATGGGGCTCATTTTCTACTTGGTTCCTTTGTTCACTGAGTTGGCTCAATTAGTTCACAAAGTTAATTTTTTGTCGCTCGGTGATCTTGCTCACTGAGTGGTTTATTTTGGATTTCTATTGAGGCCAACTTGTGCATTGAATTTTGGTCATGGAGTTAATAATGGCATCAATCATTAGGAAGTGTTTGGAACTAGATCTAGTTGTTTCTTCCTCCAATGATGGATCTGAAGGTTGACTTGTTTCGGTAGCCTCTTGTATAATAAAGTAGTTGGTTGTAGTCTTAGGCATCAATTCAGTTGGAAGTTAGAAGATAGGAGATAGGATCTAAAGTTTTAACTCTCACATGTTGGAGGTCTATTTTAATCAAATTTGAATGTATTTAGCTGTAATCAGGAAGTCCTTACAGCCTGACATGTATGAGGCTATTTGATGAATAATATATGATCTGACTTGCATTCTCCCTCTCACTATTGTGTTATTACTTCTGTGTGTTGTTTCAGCAAGGAGGTTGGTGATTAGGGTGTTCCTTTGGCCCCTCTTCATGCCCTACCATGTGTCAGGTGGTATAAGAGTAAGGTTGAGATCTAGATGTAAATTTGCAAGTTTAGGTTGAGGGTTATTTCTTGAAAAATCTAGTTGATATTTCTTGTGGGGTAGTAGATTGTGATTTGACCTACAATTACAGATGGTTTCAAGATGGTTTGTGGGAGGTGAGATGTATATCCAGAATTGGAAGACATGCTAATGCAAATTGTTGCTAGGTTAGAAGCTATTGAGACAACCCAACATTGAGGAAGACATCTTGAGGATGTTAGTGATGAAGAAGTTGAAGATGAACAAGGTGAAATAGAACCTACACCTATGATGGATCAAGGTGAATAAAGAATTTTTAAGGAATTGACAAACTTGAAGTCTACACCACATTTCAATCCTCCTGAATATAGTGGAAGGGTGGATTTTGATGAGTTGATGCATTGGATAACCGAGATGGAAAATTATTTTGAATATGAAAATGTCCCTGAGGAGAAAAAGGTGAAAATTGCAAGTACAAAGTTGAAGGTTCATGCATCCTTATGGTGGGAACATCTACAATTGGACAAAAAGAGGAAAGGAAAAGACAAAATCAAGGTATGGAATAAGATGGCGAACAAATTGAAAGGTAAGTTCTTACCCTATGATTATCAGATCAACCTAGTTAGGCCAATGCAAAGTTTGAGATAGAAAGATAGCTTGGTAAAAGATTATATTGAATAATTCTATAGATTAGGTATCAGATCACAACATGTTGAGAATGAAGTGGAAAGAATTTATAGGTACTTGAATGGATTAAGTGATGTAGTCAAGGATGGAGGATCCAATTAAGGACTGTCTGACCTTGTAGGAAAACCAATACACAATGGAAATACACAACAATAATAATAGATCTGATATAGAATAGAAATCTTTATTCATCAAATCACCGATTACATGCAATGTGCTAGGCTATAAGGCCTTCTTGGTTACCACCATATACAATGCAAGTAACAGTCTACAAGATCTCACAAGATCCAAATCATTTCCACACCATTAGTATTTAGCTAGCCCAGGTCTGCAACATGCAACACACTGGTAGGCATTCATGAAAGATCTAAAATTGTACTCAAACTTCCAAGCAATCTTCCTATTCCTAAGCTTGCAAGTTACTAACTTCTACTCCCAATCCTCTGATCCCCTAAACATCTACCCAAAAATTCACTTAAATACTAAATCCCAGCCATAAGTCAGCTCTACAGGATATATAAATATTAAATGCCAAAACATCAATTGACTCTCAAATAGCCTTACAATAAATTACATTATCCAAGATGGCCCCAAACTATCATCAGATCTACATAGAAGAATGCAACATGCCAGATCTAGGTCCCCACATGTCCAATGGTCAATTCATGACTCAAGGAGTGTGACCCAAATTAAATGCACCAGTCAACCAAGCTAATTTATCCAAATAACCATGTCGGTCCGCAAGAACACTGAGCACCAAAGAAATAACTGAGTGCCAGAAATTGACTATGCCAAGTATGACCAAGCAACGTAGTTATTGCCAAGTGCCAGAAGCAACTGACGCTTTCAATTACTGAGCATTCCTCATAGACCAAGCACCTAGGTAGCCATAGAAATTGAGCAACCAAATTCCAAAACCAAGCAAGTTCTCCACCAAATATGATAAAAAATAACAATCTACCTTTAAAGAAAAACATATTTTTGGTTGATACAGGATTTCCAAGAATCCTAGGATGCTCCTGCATTAGACACCCTAGGTAAGAAAGATTTTCTCATAAGGAAATCAAGAATTCTTCAAGGGAATTAGAATAGGTATGCCATATCTATTCTTAACCCATATCTCCCCTTGTCCTTCATCCTAGGTTTCTTCACTTCATCCAATGTCTCTTGTAGAAAGTTTTCCTACTTCCCACTTCTCTTATCTTTTCTATCTGCAACTGATAACAATTGACTCTGACCATTCCCTTCACTACCGACCAGCTCAGTACCTTAGTAAAAACCATCTTCTCTGAATTCCTCAATCAACTCAACATCATCTACATCTCTCTATGTCACAAATTTCATCACCTGATGTACTATCTCTGTCAAAAAGATCATCTGCCTCTTAATCTCAACAAACTCTTCAGATATATCATTCTCCTTCTCTTTCAAACCAATCTTTGTAGGAATAGGTTCACCAATCCTCTACTCTTGAGGTTTGTCACAAGGACAACACCTAATAACTCCACATCCCTTAACCCCTGTCTCCTATAAAGGTAACAACTTATGTCTAGATCCTTCATGTCTAACCACATAGGTGTTAGCATGACCATCAAAAACACCATTTTTGTCAAATTTCCAAGGCCTACCGAGCAACATATGACAAGCATCCATAGGCAATATATCACACAATATCTCATCATGATAAGATCCAATCTGAAAATTAACCAAGCATTGTTCTTCAATCCTAACCTTAGATACATCTTGTATCCAACTAATCTAATAAGGATTAGGATGTCTCTTTCTTTCCAAATTCAACTTACTAACCATCTCTTCTGAAACAAAGTTCTCAAAACTACCACCATCAACTATGACATTACATACCTTATCCTTGCACTTACATCTACTTCTGAACAAATTTATTCTTTGTACTGGTTCTAAGACACATGTAACTAATCTCATAGTGATAAGAGTCTCACCTTTTTTAGCAACATTCACAATGTCTTCTTCAGCAATCAATGCAACCCTTTTCTTAGGACATTGAAAACTTCTATGACCCACTTCACCATAGTTATAACAAGTACCGGTGAACTCATTCTTCCATCTTCCTCTCTATCTAGTATTGAAATTCTTAGTGAAATGACCACTGCCAGATCCCACATCAATATTCTTAGGATTCTCTACCACATTACTTTCAGCAACTGTTTCACCAGTCTTACCACCTCAGTTCCTATTGTTTTATGTTCCTTCAAACTTCTTATTCAACTTCTCTTCAATCTTTAATGCCATCTGATAAGAATCTCCTATTGCTGTCATCTGAATAGTAAGTAACTCTTCTTGAATACTAGGTCTCAAACCATAGACATACCTAGCAACCTTCTCTTTATCAACTTCAAAATGACCAGTCCTAATCAGGATTCTATAAAACTCCTTGGCATACTCCTGAACTGATTTGTTAGTCTTCTTCAAGGCTTGCATCTTCTTAAACATGTCCAATTCATAATCCACTGGAATGAATTGCTTCTTCAACTTGTCAACCATTTGGTTCCATTTAGTGATATTTTCCTTTCATCTCCTACTTATTTCTAACTCAACTTCCCTCCACCAAATATTTGCATGACCCTTCAACTTAGTCTTTGAAAATCTAACCCTATTAGGATCTTCTATTTCTTCATACTCAAAGTACTCATCCATCTCATTAATCCAATCAATCAACTCTTCTAGCCTAAGGCTTCTAGCAAATGCAGAAACTTCAATCTTAGGTCTTTTCCCAATTTTAGACATAGCTTTCAGGATTCTATTCTCTTCAAGATCTCTAGCTTCTTCTACAACTTCTTCAAAATCATCTTCTTCCTCAGATTCATCATCACTACCTTCCTTCAATGTAGTCTTCTTATTTCTCAATTCCTCTTACAGATCTTGTACTTATTTCTTCAAAGCCCTAAAATCATCAAGACTAGATTCTCCAGTAGCTTCCTCCTCTGAGATCTCACGAGCTCTCCTCGAAGGCATCTTTAATCCAAGATCTTGGTACAAACTGCCAAGATCTATCCACACATACAAGATCAACTCATTCTAATAAGAAAAAACATCACTTTGATACCACCTGATGCAGTCAAGGATGGAGGATGCAATTAAGGACTATCTGACCTTGCAACCAAACCAATACGCAATGAAAATTCACAACAACAATAACATATCTGATATAGAATAGAAATCTTTATTCATCAAATCATCGATTACATGCAATGTGTCAGGCTGTAAGGCCTTCCTGGTTACAGCCAGATACAATGAAAGTAAAATTATACAAGATCTCATAGGATCCAAATCTTTTCCACAACATCAATATTCAACTAGCCCGGGTCTACAACACACAGCACACTGGTAGGCATTCAGGAAAGATCTAAACTTGTACTCAAACTTCTAAGCAATATTCCTATTCCTAAGCTCATAGGTTACTAACTTCCACTCCCAATCCTCTGATCCCCTAAACATCTACTCAAACATCCACTTAAATACTAAATCCCAGCCACAAGTCGGCTCTATAGGATATACAAATATTAAATGCCAAAACATCAGTCAGATCTCAAATAGCCTTACAATAAATTACATTATCCAATATGGCCCCAAATAGTCATCAGATCCACATAGAAGAATACGACATGCTAGATCTAGGTCCCCACACATCCAACGGTCAATTCATAACTCGAGGAACGTAACCCAAATTAAATGCACCAGTTGGCCAAGCTGATTTATCCAAATAACCACGTCGGTTTGCAAGAACACCGAGTGCCAAAGAAATAACTGAGTGCCAAAAATTGACCATGCCAAGCATGACCGAGCAACGCATTTATCACCAAGAACCAAAAGCAATCGACACCTTGAGTTACTGAGCGTTCGTCATAGATTGAGCACCCTGGTAACCACAGAAACCAAGAAACCAAATTCCAAAACTGAGCAAGTACTCCACCAACTAGGATCAAAACTAATAATCTACCTTCAAAGATAAACATATTTTTGGTTGATACAGGATTTCCAAGAATCATAGGATGCTCCTACATCATTAAGGGTTCCAATTCAAAGAGGAAATCAGTTTGGTTAAGTTGGAAAGTATTAAAGAAGCTTATCAATTTTCCCTGAAAGCTGAGGATAAATTAAACAAAAGACTTGAGAAAATAAAAAGAAGAGGTGGTAGATTCCCTAGAGGAAGAGGTAGATCTTATTGTTATCTCTATTTGAGCATTAATGATTGTCATTATTATCAAAGGAAGTGAAAGACATCGGTTGATTACTGATATGAACCTAGTCAATAACTATAAGCAATACAAGCCAGTCGGTTAAGTCTTCATACCGAGAACCAAACAGTTTTACCGAGCATCACATACCAATACCAAGAGATAGTAAACACTAAGCATCAGTGTAATTACCAAGAAATATTTATAGTATTTACTGAGGATCACAGAAAATGGCATAGGAATAAAAATTGGCACATCTATCTATGCAAATAGTTACAACAAAATCAGAAAACATTTTACCAAGATCGAGGACAATTTATTGTTGAGATATTCATCGAATGTGATGAAGATCTTATGTAATTGTTTGATCTAGGTTATTTTTGTACACCGTAGATCTTAGGATTTTTCTCTAAGTTGTTGAAACCTAATTTTGTATAAGTGGCATAAAGTAGTATGCTATATATTTGTATTTTACATCATTTTTGGTGTAAAATGTTGTATGAGTGAAGAAGCAATTGAAGCACTAGCCAACCTTCAAGATTATTAGTTGTTAGACAGAGCAGAATAGTATTCAGAGGAAATCAGATTGAGTAGAATTAGAGCAGGCTAACCGAGCAGTTCAGAGCAGAGATTCACATAGTATAAGGTGATATATATTTAGTACTTTATTGATCTATATCAGACAAGTTGAGTTGTCATTAGAAGATAGTTACCTATTTCTTTCTAATCACTATAATAGATTTTTGGTAAAATCTCCTAACAGAGTAGAATTGATAGTATTTTTGTAAATCTCTTAACTGAGTGCACACTCAAGTAGTGTTGCTAAAATCCTATCACAAGGTAGATCTAGTTGATCTAATATATTACTCCTAATAGGGTAAGATCACCAAAAGTGATCAAAACTTGTAGCCCTAATAGGTAAACCTTTTCTATCTGCAGTAGTGAAAAAATTTTGGGTGTCATCCCCACTATAGTTTTTACCTTCTAACAAGGGTTTTTGCGTTACCAAAATACTTGTGTTATGAGACTGTTATATTATTGATTTCATGTTATTTACTTTTAAAAGTTGATTAGATGAATGATACATGCATTTGATACAAGTTATTTTGCAAGGTTACTACTAGTTTTAGATCTAAAAGGTTTATAAGTGAAAGTTTTTGTGGGCACTGATTCACCCCTCCCCTCTCAGTACCCTATCTCTCCTAATCCAACACTTATGGTGAAAACAATAGATCGGATAAAGACAAAACAAATAAGGACAACTGAAAGACCGAGTGGAAGGATGAAATTTCTTCTAGAGGAAGAAACAGTAACTACCAAGGTGGTTATAGTAGAGTTGGATTCCAAGGAACTTGTTACAATTGTGGAGAAGAAGGACATAGGTCATTTGAGTGTACACATGTAGGTAAGAAGGTCAGTAATAGTAGAAATGCTTTGGTGCAAGAGGAGTCACCAAATGAACCTGAGAAGGAAAAGATCTTGATGGTCAGGAGAGCACTATGGAGTTAAAGTAGAAGGAAGATCCGATTAGGAAAAGTTTGTTTAAGACCAGATACAGAGTTTCTGATGAAGTTGATGGAATATGGATGAAGTGACTAAGAGGGGGGGGGGGTGAATTAGTCAACCATAAAACACTTCTCAATTAATTCTTTTCCAGATCCCTTAGGATATCTTAACAATGTTATCTGTTTTAGCACTCGGTAAATAGATTGCAGTAACTTTGAAGATGTAGAAAGTATTAGCAAAATTATCTTTAGATATTCATCAGCACATGTATATGATTGAGAAAGCAAGTAAGAACACAAGAGACACAAGATTTAACGTGGAAACCCAATATGGGAAAAACCACCAATGTATCTAAATACTAATTTTCACTTTTCTGAAGTGATGCCCGGTTAGAAGCCAACCCGGTAAAAGGTTACAAAACACACTGTTAGGTGTGACCTTGTTAGAGGATTTAAAACACCCTGCTAGGAGTGGCTTGGTAAGAGGTCTTGAAAACAATTCAATGGAATTGTCACCTTGTTAGAGGATTTACAATATGGTTGTTAAACCAACTCGGTTAAGAGATTTAGAATTCACTGTTACAATGATAAGAAGGTAACAATGAAAAATGACCTATATAATAATGCAACTATCTTGCTGATTACAGATCTCTGTTCTGCATATGTGTGATCCTTTCTGATCGAATAAAACTGTGCTGCACCTTAAGGATATCTGAACATCTTTCACAAATTTGCACACACCTTTCCTGTCTTTCTTCTGTAAATCTTCTGCTATATATCTTGTTTATTTTTCACATTTGACCTTTTATTTATATGATTTTAGATTTGTCAAATTGACATTATTTAGTATAACAGTCGGCTGAATTAAGCAAACTCTATTTGCAAAAATCCTTCAAGGGCCGATAGTGCTCGGTGACCATAACTTTCTATAATCTTTTGGAGACCGAGGGAACTCGGTAAACACCGACAATCCTTTACCTTCGATAACTGACTGAACTCGGTAAACACTAACTTTTCTTCGACAACCGACTGAACTCGGTAAACACTAACTTTTCTTCGACAACCGACTGAACTCGGTAAACACTAACTTTTCTTCGACAACCGACTGAACTCAGTAAACACTAACTTTTCTTCGACAACCAACTAAACTTGGTAAATACTAACTTTCCTTTGACAACCGACTGAACTCGGTAAATACTAACTTTCCTTTGGTAACCGAGTGGACTCGGTAGACACTGATTTTCTTTGATAACCGAGTGGACTCGGTAAGCACTAATATTCCTGTCTGGCAGACTGACTGAGCTCGGTAGTAACTGATTGCTGTGGACTATGACATTGTGTGACATCAAAGACAATACATAATTGAGTAGCAATTTCCTTCAGACAATTGTTTCCAACAATCTCCCTCTTTGGCATTGATGGCAACACAATATGTCATAGCATAAGAAATTTGAAAGAGTTAGCTCGGTTTAGATTCAAATCTCCCTCTGTCAGCAAACTTCCTTTATCCTGAAAATTCTTCCTTCTGACTATTGAAAATTTCTTGAAGTAATAGCAAAGACATAACAAACACTCCCTCTTTGACAACACATGCCAAAGATAATTCACATAATACCGGTGTAAATTAATGTACCTCAAGTACTGATTCATATGCAATGATTCCTTGAATATGCTGCATCAACTGGTTGATGCATCACTAAAACTGTATTTAGTGAGCCTCGGATAGGGGAATGACCCCTAACTTACCTCTTAGATACACAAATGCATCCTTAGGTAATGGTTTGGTAAAAATGTCTACAATCTGTTCTTTTGTATGAATATATTCTAATCTGATTTCCTTATCCTGCACCAAGTCTCTGACAAAATGATATTTAATAGCAATGTGCTTGGTTTTGGAATGCATCACTGGATTCTTAGAAATGTTTATTGCACTGGTATTGTCACAAAATATAATAACTGGTTCTTTGATTTCAACCTTCATACCTTCTAATAGCTGTTTAAACCAAACAATATTTGAACAATTTACTGCAGCAGCAACATATTCTGCTTCAGCTGTGGATTGAGATGTGTAATTCTACTTTTTACTAGTCCAGGATACCAGTCTTTTTCCAAGAAAAAATGCTCCACCACTTGTTCTTTTTCTATCATCAATGTTTCCTGCCCAATCAGCATCAATAAACACTTTTAAGTCTAGATTGCCACCAAATTTATACCACAAACCATATTCTTCAATTCCTCTTAAGTATCTTAAGATTCTTTTGATTGCCATCATGTGATTTTCCTTAGGTTTTGCTGAGAATCTAGCTACTATACCGACTGCTAAGGCAATATCAGGTCTTGTATGTACTACATACTACAATTTTCCAATCATAGATCGGTATAGGGTCTGATCAACTTCTTTTGAATCATCATTTTTGGTAAGTTTCAGTCCAGTACACATGGGTGTACCAACTGGTTTTGAATCTTCCATACCAAACTTCTTAAGTATTTCCTTAATGTATTTAGATTGAGTAATGTATATACCATTCTTGCTTTGCTAAATTTGAAGACCAACAAAGAATTTTATTAAACCAAACATAGACATTTCAAATTCTTTGTTTATTTGCTTAGAAAATTCTTTGCACTGATCCTCATTCCTTGTAAATATAGTATCATCCACAAATATTTTTGCCAATACAATTTTGTCATCCGGTCCTTCTTTAATATACAGATTGCTGTTATCATTAGCTCTTTTGAAATTAATCTGAATCAAATAGTTATGGAGTCTTTCATACCATGCTCTAGGAGCTTGTTTCAAACCATACAATGCTTTGTGTAACCTGCAGACCATGTCCCTTTTATCTGGATCAACAAAACCTTCAGGTTGTTCAATGTAGACTTCTTCATCAAGCATTCCATTGAGAAATGTAGATTTTATATCCATCTGATATATCTTAAATCCTTTGTGTGCTGCATAAGCAAGTAGAGTTCTTACACCTTCTAATCTTGCAACAGGAGCAAAAGTTTCTCCATAATCTATACCTTCTTCTTGAGAATAACCTTTACATACCAGTCTAGCTTTGTTTCTAGATACTTGACCATCTTCATTCAGCTTATTCCTGAATACCCATTTTGTTCCAATTACATTCTTATCTTTAGGTCTAGGTACAAGAGTCCAAGTTTTGTTCTTTTGTATTTGTTCTAATTCTTCATTCATTGCTTCAATCCAACTTTCATTTTCCAATGCATCTTTGATATTTCTAGGTTCAAAATCAGTAAGTAGACATGTACCTTTCAGCTTGCTTCTTGTCATAGTACCATCTGATTTGTTTCTAATGATTTGATCTGGTGTATGATGTCTTCTGACATATTTGGCTAGTATAGTTTCCTTGCTTTTTGAATGATTCCTGCTGTTGTCTTCTAGGATCTCTTCTTCAGGTTGCTCGGGCTCGGTAGATATTTTCTCGGTAACTTCAGGCTGAGACTCGGTCTGAATTTCTTCCTGTGACTTGGTTTGAACTTCTTCCTGTGACTGGGTTTGTGACTCGGTAACTGTGATCGGCTCAGTAGATATAGTTTCCTTATTGATAGTTGTGCCTGCCAATGTTTCAGGTTCAATGTAAATGAATCTTCTCTAGTTCTCAGGTTCCGTTTTGCTTTCTTCTTCAGTCTTTTCTACAAACTCATCAAATTTTACATGTATACTTTCTATGACTTTGTGAGTAGATAAGTTCAGACATTTGTATGCCTTGCTTTTGCTAGAATATCCTAGGAATATTCCTTCATCACTTTTCACATCAAATTTATTTCTTCTAGATTCTTTTAAGATATAACACTTGCTACCAAATATTTTCATGTAACTTACATTGGGTTTATAGCCATACCATAATTCATAAGGAGTTTTGAATGTGTCTTTCTTCAATTGTACTCGGTTCAAGGTATGAACTGCAGTGCTGATAGCTTCCTTCCAGTACTTTATAGCGATGTTCTTTTCTATCATTAGAGTCCTTGCACAATCCATAATAGATCTGTTTCTTCTTTCTGCTATTCCATTCTACTCAGGAGTTCTAGGAGCTGATACCTGTCTTTTGATTCCTCTTTCAATGCAAAAGTTGTTAAAATCATGGGAGATGAATTCACCACCTCTATCTGATCTTAAGCATTTCAATCTTTTCCCTGTTTCCTTTTCTACTCTTGCTAAGTACCATTTAAACTTTTCAAATGCTTCTGATTTTTCTCTTAAATACATAACAGTCATCATTCTAGAATAATCATCAACGAAAAGAATAAAGAATTTATCTCTAGTATAGCTTTGTATTCCAATAGGTCCACATAAATCAGTATGTACAATTTCCAAAATTTCTTTAGACTGATAGTTCTTGCTCTTGAAACTAGTTTTACTCATTTTACCAATCTGACAATTCTTACATAGACCAGTATCAGGTTTCTTCAAAGTAGGAATGCCTCTAACCTTCTTGAATTTGCTTATTTTTATCATGTTATCAAAATTCACATGACATAACCTTTTATGCCATAGCCAACTTTCTTCTATTTGAGCAATAAAGCATGAATATTCACTGAGATCAAGATAAAATAAGTTACCTTTTGTTTGTTTGCCTAATCCAATGAGTTTTCCTTTTCCATCCAGCAGTCTTGCTTGACCATTCATGAATTCAACCTTGAAACCAGTGTTGATTAGCTATGCTACACTTAGAAGATTATGTTTTAGTCCTTCAACCCAATAAGCATTATCACATATGAGTTCTTTGGTTAATGAGATTCTTCCTTTTCCTTTTATACAACAAGGTTCATTGTTTCCAAATCTCACATTACCACTATCACAGTCTTCTAGATATTCAAATTTTGTCTTGTCACCAGTCATGTGGTGTGAACATCCGCTGTCTATTATCCATATATCATCTTTGCTTATATGAGAAATAAGTGCCATCTTATCTTCATCATCATCAGATTCATCTTTTATAGCAATAAAGACAATTTCTTCTTCACTATCATCAGAATCTTTAGCCATAAAACATGATTTCTTACTTTTATCCTTGTATGATTTGAAATTCTTTTTTCCATAGTACTTGTGACTTCTCTTCTCTTCCTTGACTTGCTTGTTTGGGCACCTAGCTGCAATATGTCCAATTTCTTCACATGAAAAATAGATTAAAGGAGTTTTACCTTTATACTTACCTTTCCCTCTAGAGTACTTCTTTGCAAGTAATGCTTCTACAATTTCAAGATCACGATCAGAACTTTCTTCTGATACATCTTCACTTTCTGACTGAACTTCTTTAATTTTCTTGTTCTTCTTTAGTGAAACCTTGGCCTCAAATGCTGATTTAATATTTTTGGAACTAGGAACATAGTTGTCATAGTTGTCTAATTCAAAGGCTATCAATCTTCCAACTAAAGCATCCAAAGTTATATTGTGGTTTGTTTCGCATCTTCTTTCTTGAATAGCTGATACTCTTATTGCATAGATAGGGAGTAATGTTATGAGTACCTTACTTATAACAGTTTCATTTGAGATTGTTCCTCCAAAAGCTCTAATTGCACTTACACTTGCTTTGATTCTTTCAACATATTTTGCAATGTTTTCATCTTCCTTCATATTCATCTTGTCAAACTGTCCTCTTAGGCTTTCTGCTTTGGCTCTTTTCACATTTGCATCACCACCATATATTTTCTTCAGTGCCATCCACATTTCATATGCAGTAGTGCAGTCTTTAATATCATCAAATTCTTCCTAGCTGAGAGCAGATGCAATATCTATCATCATGGTGTTGTGAGTCTTTTTATCTGCAATGTCTTCAACAGTTAATGCACCATTAGGAATTGTGTATTCTTAATCAATGTATTTGCATCCTGAATCACCAATGGAAGCCAGATGAAGTCGCATGAGACCTTGCCATGCTGAAAAGTTATCTCTGTTGAGCTTTGGAATTTCCCTCTTGTAAGACATCCTGATCTTTAGCTTAGGTCTTTGAAACCCTTCCTGCAAGCACCAAAAGCTCTAATACCAATTGATGGAATATGGATGAAGTGACTGAGAGGGGGGGGTGAATCAGTCAACCATAAAACACTTCTCAATTAATTCTTTTCCAGATCCCTTAGGATATCTTAACAATGTTATCTGTTTTAGCACTCGGTAAATAGATTGCAGTAACTTTGAAGATGTAGAAAGTATTAGCAAAATTATCTTTAGATATTCATCAGCACATGTATATGATTGAGAAAGCAATTAAGAACACAAGAGACACAAGATTTAATATGGAAACCCAATATGGGAAAAACCACCAATGTATCTAGATACTGATTTTCACTTTTCTGAAGTGATGCCCGGTTAGAAGCCAACCCGGTAAAAGGTTACAAAACACACTGTTAGGTGTGACCTTGTTAGAGGATTTAAAACACCCTACTAGGAGTGGCCTAGTAAGAGGTCTTGAAAACAATTCAATGGAATTGTCACCTTGTTAGAGGATTTACAATATGGTTGTTAAACCAACTCGGTTAAGAGATTTAGAATTCACTATTACAATGATAAGAAGGTAACAATGAAAAATGACCTGTATAATAATGCAACTGTCTTGCTGATTACAGATCTCTATTCTACATATGTGTGATCCTTTCTGATCGAATAAAACTGTGCTGCACCTTAAGGATATCTGAACATCCTTCACAAATTCGCACACACCTTTCCTGTCTTTCTTCTGTAAATCTTCTGCTATATATCTTGTTTATTTTTCACATTTGACCTTTTATTTATATGATTTTAGATTTGTCAAATCAACATTATTTAGTATAACAGTCGGCTGAATTAAGAAAACTCTATTTGCAAAAATCCTTCAAGGGCCGACAGTGCTCGGTGACCATAACTTTCTATAATATTTCGGAGACCGAGGGAACTCGGTAAACACCGACAATCCTTTACCTTCGATAACCGACTGAACTCGGTAAACACTAACTTTTCTTCGACAACCAACTGAACTCGATAAACACTAACTTTTCTTTGACAACCGACTGAACTCGGTAAACACTAACTTTTCTTCGACAATCGACTGAACTCGGTAAATACTAACTTTCCTTTGACAACCGACTGAACTCGGTAAATACTAACTTTCCTTTGGTAACCGAGTGGACTCGGTAGACACTGATTTTCTTTGATAACCGAGTGGACTCGGTAAGCACTAATATTCCTATCTGGCAGACCGACTGAGCTCGGTAGTAACTGATTGCTGCGGACTATGACATTGTGTGACATCAAAGACAATACATAATTGAGTAGCAATTTCCTTCAGACAATTGTTTCCAACAGAAGTGTGGAAAGTAATGATTGATAGTGGAAGCTCAAAGAATTTGGCATGAGGAAAAATGGTTGCAATTTTGTAGTTGGAAAGGTTGAAACACCTGAGACCCTATAAAATTTCATGGATCAAGGATGAGCATACACTATTGGTAAGTGAACAATGTTATGAGAATTTCAAAATTAGAAAATACTATGATAAGATGTTATGTGATATCATGCCTATGGATTATTGTCATATTTTGTTGGGTAGACCTTGGAGAAGACAAATCTTGTTACATTTGATTGAAGAATCTATTGGTAATGTTTGTACATCTGTGAAAGCTTTTTTGATGGAAGCAAGAAATTTTGTTGAGGACTTGAAAAAGAATGATGTATGTTTTGTTGTGATTTGTAACAAACTGAGTGAGAAAATAGTAGATAGTGTTCTTGAAGAAATTGATAAGATACTCACTGAGTATAAAGAGATCATTTTTTATAATGTACTTGATGGTTTACCACCGAAGAGAAGCATTAATCATTATATGGATCTAATTCCTAGAGCTAGTTTACCGTATAAGGAACCATGTCAGTTAACACCCACCAAGAATCAGGAAATTAACTGACAAATTCAAGAATTGTTGTAGAAAGGTTTGATTTGAGAAAGCTTAAGTCCATGTGTATTACTAGCTTTATTGGCACCTAAGAATAATGGAGAATGGAGAATGTTTACTGATTCTAGAGAAATTAACAAGATAACAATGAAATATAGGTTTCCTATATAGAGAATGGATGACATAATGGATAGTTTGACTGGAGAAATTTTTTTTACCAAAATTGATATGAAAAGTGGATATCATCAGATAAGAATCAGAGAAGGTGATGAATGGAAGACTACTTTCAAGACAAGAGAATGTTTTTATGAGTTGTTAGTTATGCTTTTTGGTTTAACTAATGCCCCGACTACTTTTATGAGATTTATGAATGAAGTTTTGAAGAAATTTTGAGGAACATTTGTGATTGTATACCTAGATGACATTCTGATATTTAGTAAGACTAGAGAAGAACATTTGTTGCACATTAAATAGGTATTATAGAGATTGAAAGAAGAAAAGTTGCTGATTAATTTGAAAAAGTGTTCCTTCATGAAAGAAGAGCTTGTGTATTTGGGACTTGTGATTTCAGTTGATGGTTTGAAAATGGACCCTAAAAATATTGAAGCTATTTTGAATTGGCCTACACCTAAAAATACTAGTGAGGTAAGATCATTTCATGGTTTAGAAATTTTTCAAATAAAGTTCATTAGAAATTTTAGTTCAATTTGTAATGCTATGACTGAGACTATGAGAGGAGATAAAAGATGATTCCAAACATGGAGCCAATAAAACTTTTGAGACTTTGAAATAGAAGGTTGCTGAATTTCCTATGTTAGCTTTACCTAATTTTAATAAGGTATTTCAAGTTGAATGTGATACAAGTGGTAATGTAATAGGAGCTATTTTGAGTCAAGAAGGTAAACCTATTGATTTCTTTAGTGAGAAGTTGAATGATGCAAAAAGGAAATATTCAGTATATGATCAATAGTTCTATGCTACTGTTCAAGCCCTCAAGAAATGGAGACATTATTTGATACTGAGTGAATTTGTGTTGTATACTAATCATAAGGCTATACAATATTTGGGATGTTAGAATAAGTTGAATAAGAGACATATGAAATGGGTTGAGTATTTGTAGAGTTATACATTTTTGATAAAATATAAGAGTGGAGTCACTAACCAAGTTGTTGATGCATTGAGTAGAAGAAGATCTTTTATGACCGGAATGAGAATTGAAGTTCTTGGTTTTGATGACATGAAAGATTTGTATGAAACTAACCTTGATTTTTTTTAGCCATAGAGAAATTGTAGAGCACCTATTCAAGATCAATCGAGTACTAAATGGGAAGACTATTTCATTCAAGAAGGTATGTTGATTAAAGGTATTTAGTTGTGTATACCGAGAGGATCAATAAGAACTAATTTGATAAAGGAGAAACATAGTAGTGGTTTGGCTAGACATTTTGCATTGACAAAACATTGAATTTTCTTAAGGAGAAATAATTTTGGCCACAATTGTATAAGGATGTTCAGAAATTTGTGATAAGTTGTCAAATTTTTCAAGTTGCACAGAGAGTAAGTCAAAATAGTGGATTGTATACACCAATTTCTATTCCTGAAAAACCTTGGATTGATATCAGTATGAATTTTGTTCTTGGCTTATTGAAGACAGAAATAGGTAATGATTCTATATTTTTTGTTGTGGATAGATTTTCTAAGACTGAACATTTTATACCTTGCAGAAAACTTTATAAGATTTTCTAAGATCTTTTCTTTAAGGAAATTGTCAGACTGCATGGATTATCAAGGAGCATCATCTCTGACCGAGATAGTAAATTTGTTGGATACTTTTGGAAGATTCTTTGGAATAATTTGGGTACCGAGTTGACGTATAGATCTATATTTTCCCACACATTGATGGACATACATAGGTTGTAAATATAACTTTAGGTAATTTTTTTAGATGTTTACGTGGAGATAAACTAGGTAATTGGGATTCTATGGTGGCTCAAGCAGAGTTTGTATACAATAATTTAGTGAATAAGAGTACTAGAAAAACACCTTTTGAAATTGTTAATGGCATACAAATAAAAGGTATATCAGATTTGAAGGATATTGTGTTAGGGATTTTTCTTGTGGGTCAAACTTGGCAAGGACATTGGCTTGATTCTCAGTAAATAGGTTTCCAAGTTTGCAAGAAAAGCCTAATTGATGAGGATTGGATAAGATCCTCCTTCTACTTTGAGCTCCACAGGACTCAGGTGGGTATTGCCTACAAATAGGTTACTATCTTTCAAGTAAACTATGGAATGGTGGATAAGGTCTTCATTGTCATGCTATCGACTTTATTAGAGGTGCTTTCATGGAAGATAATCCTAAAAATAGTTGAGAACAACCTATTGCAGGATACGACTAATGAAACTCCTAATATGATAACATGAACAATGGCATAAGGGTGATGAATCCTTCTTCTTTTTATGAGTAAGACTCAAGGAAGGCTAACCTTTGATTCACTCTTCAAGGAATCAACAACTATGGACTATAAAACATCAGGGACAATCCTACTTTTTAGGGACATGAACATGAAATGAAATGGTATTGATAGTGATGAATTTTGTGCTTGATGACTAAAAGGTGTTTGAATAATAGAGATCAAACTAGTGCCTAATCCTTTGGGTAAAGAGTCTAACATAAATCAATAGGGGGATTCCTAGGAAACACAGTGAGATGCCTTACAAACCACATACAATTTGGATAGAGTGCCTGGCAAACTATCTTCTCAATCTGAGTTTGCTACCATCAAGATCTTCCATAGATGCATTTATTCTCTGAAATTGCACATAAGGATTTAATTCTTTCCTTGAAAGAAACTCATGCAACAATTAGATAGTTGCCTTACAACTAGTATGTTCCACATGCCTTACAAATAGAGACATACAAGAATAAACACAAAGCAAAGAGAAAATAATAGAACCAAGGTAGAAATTATGTTGTATTTCATGGAAGTGTATCAATACATACAAGTAAACTCTTTACTAAAAATCATAGAATCAATAATCTGCTCTGCAAAGCTTCTATTATCAGCATTCAACCATCAACAATATGGAACCCGAGAAAAGAATCCCTTGGATTGCCAAAGACTGGAACTAGGAACCAAAAAGATGGGAAAACTAGAAAGTTAGGAGACCCAAAAAGTTTCAGAACCATTACAAAATCAGGACTTTTACTACTTATACCACTAGCTATCTTGGAATCCCAAATAGTTTAGGATGCAACAAGCTTCAGATAGCTAGGGTAGGGTTTCACCCACTAAACCAACCAATAAACAGTCACAAATTTATTACAAGGGAAGAAAACCAAGCAACCAGAAAAAAATTTAAAAAATCTTGGACAGATCCTCAATCATGATCATCCCACTGAGAAGGTATAGAGAACCATAAAAATGTCCAAAATGTCAACCCTTTTGGCCACCTGCAACATGCCTTGAGCAGAAAAAACATGGTACAATCCCCTGCAAATGATCATGGCACACCCTGGACCACATTACGATGGCAAAAAAATCATCCCCTACTAGTTCCAGTCACTTCTACATTCAATTTTGGTCCTTTTGGTCACAGATAACCCTCAAAAACTTTGAATTTGAACTTCAACAACTACTTCATGGCTCTAGTAGCAAATCGGTGGCCCACGTTTAAATCTATATCAACTTTATATCATGGCCATTAGATCTCACCCCTTCATGGTCTTTTAAGCTCTAAACTCAACTGCTAGCTTGGGTTCACCTTTTAGTGACCTCGTGACAAGGATTTTCCTCATTTGTAGAATGAAATCTTAACTCATGTTTAACCTCAGTGAATCAGTGAACACAGAAAAACACTTGACCTTGGTTCATAACTGGTGGACTGGTGATTGAAGGAATTTCACCAATTTATGAAACACTTTTTACCTCTGCCAAGTTAGTTAGTGATCATGTGAACACTTGTTCACTGAATTGCCAGTCAAATTAGAGCACCGCTATCCTTTTTCATGAATGAGGGAAATCTTATAAAATTCATCAGGCCGCTAACCTATTTTATCCAGACCACTAGACCTCAGACACCACCTGGGCCCACTTTATGCTACCTATCACTACCTCATTCGTTGCTCATGCTTGGTCATCTTTGACATAGGACCCACATGCCTAAGCCTTTGAAAATGGATGGTGGGCGTAAGATCTCATGCCTTTGACACAATCAATGAGAACTTACACCAACCGTAGATTCTATCCCTGTCATTGACTTCTCTAACAATGACCCCACCTAGTGGTATTCCTCATCATCCTCCAGCTCAACCAATAAGAACATGACACCTCAGTGACAGATGGAAATTGGTCCCACCGGCCTCATCTAACCTTAACCTTCTACCAATTTGGTGAACACACAACCAAAGAAACATTCACCCATTCACCAGAACTTTGAGGGCACCGCTAAATTATTCAGCTACTACGCGAACACTGTTCGCCAAATTGCTAAGTCAAAAGACCTTCTACCAAAACATCACATGAACCAATGAACATAGCATATGTTTATCAAAACTACCAAAAAGACTGAGAAACCAACTGGGCTTGCATCAAGGAGATCAATGGCCGTCTCATTTTCACATAAGCATTCAGGATTCCATCAGATTACACACTCACTGTTAGATCAAGAATCTTACCTTGGCCTGACAGCCCTCTAACACTAGATGAGATCAATAGCTGATGCATAATCTCAAGCCTCTAACAATTTTGATGAGAACTTATGCCATTTTTTGATCCATTGACAAGGTCAGGTCCCTCTAACACGCCAAAAACTAGGTCCCACTGACAACCTCCACCTCATTAATACATGGACCAATCACAACTTGCCATTTGTGCATACATGTCACTTAGGACCCATAGTCTTCTACCATTGCATTGGATGTTTTTTGTTAAGGTGTTACATTAAAACCCATGCATCTTCCATCAGCAGTATAGCGATGATCATTGATTTTTCTCACTCGTTAACCAAGTCAACAGCGAAGGAAGACAGGGCCTGCCAGGATAGATGGCACACGGTCATGAATTCGCATGTCAGAGACCTCTGACACCAAAAAGTCATGTGAATTAATGACAACCACATATTTCTATAAGGTGAAACAAAGGAAAGGAAATTGCGGCTGGAGACTTAGGAAAATAAAATGCCAAGAGACTTAGGAACTTAGGGAAATATTAAAGGGGGACCTCGACGTAAAACCTAACCACATAGCGAGCAAGGGGACATAACATTTAATCACATGGGTTATTGAGATTTTAAGTGACCTGATAAAGGCAATATAAAATTAGAACAAGGCCAAGGGTAATTAGGGTTTACTTTCAATGGTTAGATTTTTGAATTTCAAGCAAGGGTTTTAGCTAGAAAATAGGGAAAAACAAGTTGTAGAGAACAGAAGAAAAATGGGAGGGCCATGAAAATTTGTAGGTGCCAATAGTGGCTCTATCTAAGGATGTTGAAATGCAAGTTTTAACAAGAACCACAAGACTTTGGGATGCAGACCAAAAACCGCTTCTAACCTAAGATAGGGAAAGAAACACACAACTTGGAAAGAAACTGACCTGAATAGAAAATTTACAAAGTATTTACACATGCATGATAATAAAAAACTTAACTAAAAAAGGGCTTCAAGAGTTTCCCATGCACTGGAAATTCAAGAAATTCACCATCCATATGCTTCAACAAGTAGGAATCCTTCCCAAAACTATCATGAATCACAAAAGGACCAAGCCACAGTGATTCAAATTTCTTATGCTTCCCTTTATCTTCTACCCTCACATTCCATTGAAGTACCAAATCATCAACCTTGAATTTTTTGGTAGTTGTTCTTTTGTCAAATAAGTACTTCATCTTCTATTGAAACTTGATATTACTCATTTGACTCTCTTTTCTATGTTCATCTAACTCAGTCAATTGCATAATTCTATTCTGCATTGGCTCTGTGACATCCAACTCCTCATCCTGAATAAACTGATAAACTAGAATTAGGTTATTTATAGGTAACCTTGATTGCAAACCATATACAAGCTCAAAAGGAGATTTCCTAGTGGCTCTTTTCACTGTAATATTGTCTACCCAGAAGGCCAATCTCAACTTTGAATGCCAAGCCCTCTTATTCTTTTCAAGTGTCTTTTTCAAGATTGTTAGGATTCTTTTATTGCTAGACTCGGCCTGTCCATTTTCTTGAGGATGATAAGGAGATGAATAGGAATTTGTGATTCCATTATCTTTGCAAAAATCCTTAAAATCATCTGATTTGAAACACGTTGCATTATCTATAATCAACTTCACAAGAACACCAAATCTGGTCAAAATATTGTCAAGCAGGAAATCAATCACCACTTTACTTGCTTCCCTCTTTGTAGGAATAGCCTCTATCCATTTTGTGAAATAGTCACTTGCAACAAGTATATAACTATGTCCTCAACTAGATTTCTCAGCAAACTCACCTATGAAATCCAAGCCCCACATGGAAAATGGTGCTTCAGCAACTATTGGGTTTAATGGCAATGCTCCTGAGTACTTTAATTTTGAAGCAAACCTCTGACAAGCTTCACATTTCCTGACATACTGAAATGAATCCTTAAACACTGTAGGATAATAATAACCTACCCTTAAAACCTTGTGAGCAGTAGTCCTTGCTGAAAAATGACCTCCACAAACACCAACATGCATTTCTTTTAAAACCTTCTTTACCTGATATCTGTCAAGACAAAACAACAAGACTCCATCTCTATTTTTCCAATACAAGTCTCCTTGTATCAATGTATACTTCTGAGATTGCAATTTCAAGGACCTCTTTTGGTTATCTATCATATGCTATGGGCATCTAGCATTCTTTATAAAATAGACAATATCAACATATTCTGTTTGCAATTCAATACTTGTGATTGTCATATCTGGAGTTCCTTCATTATTTACTTGGACTAAATCCATATTTTCTTTAGTCATCAATTTTTCCAAACCTTGTCCTCTTACCAACTTAGTAATATGGATTTCCAAATTGAATTCTTGAATTCTAGTAATCCACTTGCATCTCTTTCCAGTGACTTCAGATTGAGTAAGAACATCCTTTACTACTGAATGTGCGACATATGAAACAACCTTTGCACACACCAGATAAGGCCTAAAAGATTTGATTGCTTTTACAAATGCATATGCCTACATCTCCATCATCTCATAATTCAACTCAGTAGCCTCCAAGGATTTGCTAAAAAATGCAATTGGATGCTCAAAACCCTCATTGTCCTTTTGCAATAGAACAACAGCAATGGTGTGAAATGATGCAAAAGAAAACAATGAAAAAAGCTTGGTATAGTCAAGAGACCTAAGCACAGGTGCTTGTTGGACCATATCCTTAATTTTCTCAAATGCAGCCTGAGCCTCTACAGTCCATTGAAACTTCACATCCTTTTTCAACAACTTTATTATGGGTTTGACAATTTCAGCAAAGTTTGCAATGAATCTCCTAACAAAATTTATCTTCCCTAGAAAGGACTGCACCCCTTTGAGATTTTTTGGCGTAGACACCTTCCTAATTGCTTCAACTCTCTCTAGATCAATTCTTATTCAATCTTTTGATATAATATGTCCTAGAAGTTTTCCCTCTTTGACTGCAAAATTACATTTTTTAGGATTCAAGGACACACCATACTCTAGAGCTTTGACAAAAATATTCTCTAGGTGTGAACAATGATCATGAGCCTTCTTGGAATAAGTAGTCAGGTCATCCTGATACACAACCATAAACAGGTCTATGTAATCTTTGAAAGCAACATCCATGGCTCTTTGAAAAGTTGCTCCAGCATTTCTGAGACCAAATGGCATTCTAACATACACATAAGTTCCCGAAGGTGTTGTGAATGCAGTTTTGAATTGTTCAGATTCCTTCACTAGCACCTAGTTATATCCAAAAAATCCATCCATCATAGACAATAACTCACAACTAGTGACCTTATGAAACATTTCCTCCATGTTAGGCAATGAATAGTTGTCCTTCAATGATGCAACATTCAAATTCCTAAAGTCCACACACAACCTAATGTCCCCATTCTTCTTTCTAACTAGGACTAAATTAGATACCCAAGTTGAATGCCTTATAGGTTGAATTATTCCTACATCACTCAACTTGACTAGCTCTTACTGCATCTTAGGAGCCAACAATGGATTAATGGGCCTTTGCTTTTGTCTGAATGGTTTGACATCTTTCTTTAATGAGATTTCATGTTGGAAAAGGTCCTCTCTATAAGCTTTTAGGTCATCATAAGACCATGCAAACATGTGCTTGTACCTCCTCAACAACCTTATTAGATTATCTTTCAATTGAGGGGTTAATCCTTTTCCAATATAGACCATTTGAGGAGCATTATGTGATCCCAAATTCACTTCCTCCAGATCTTCTACATTAGCATTACTTATTTTTGACATATGATCATTTTGGCTGCTATACAATGCTTTTAACTCAGTTAAGCCTTTAGGAATACTATTTGAACTCAACTGGATCTCCTCATTTCCCATGACCATGTCCTTGCCTTCAATTTCCTCAACCAAAGTGTTGCACTCTATAGGTTGATCCTCATATATGTCAAGACATTGAATAAATCTCAAGATGTCATGATCATCCTCAAAGACCTGCCAATTGTAAATGTTGTCTACAACAACTGGTCTACTTTTTACTTCAAGAATTGACACTTCAAACAAAGTTGAATCATCCCTTTTCAGGGCAACATTGGCCAAAAAGTCTTCCATAATGTTTTTTGACCTTTCTACCCAACATATATTGAAAGCATCAAACATTTCAATCTGATCCCATATTACATGCTTATACCATTTCAGTCTATCATTCTTAACAACATATTTAGATAGAACTTGTGCAACCACAAGTTCTGAGTCACCAAAAACCTTTAAAAATTTTATCCCATGTTTGATAGCAATATTCAATCCTAAAGACAATGCTTCATATTCAACAATATTGTTTGTGCATTGAAAAGTCAATGAGAATGAATACTTAAAAGTAGTACCTGATGGAGATATGAATAAGACCCTAGCTCTCGAGCCTTCTTTTGAGCATGCTCCATCAAAGTACATCTACCATAGTCCATCTTGATGTTCCTTTAATTATGCAACCAGTGGATCTACCTCTTCCACTAGTGGGGTAACTTCCTCTAACTTGAAATTCTCCATGTCAACATCCACACAACAATTTAAATGATCATCATTTATTTCAATCATATGTGGAGTTCTACCTTCTTTGGATACCTTCACATTGTCACCATCAATATTAAAAGTTGGAAAGGATAGATCACACTGGATACTACCTCCCATCTGAGCACTCCACTTCCTTGACAACAACATTCCATAATGAGGGGGAATATCTACCACTAGAACACTCATTGTTAGCAACTTGTCAGGGAAAGTTGTCAACCTATAAGGAAGTGTTTTTATAGTACCAATGATAGGGACCTCTCTTGAATCCATAGCCTGACATCTACCATGAGGTGTATCTACTTTCAGACCCAAGGATCTGATTATTTCTATAGGCATAATAGTATTAGAGGCTCCTGAATCAATCATACAATTTCTTAACAACTTTCCATTTACTATTAAGGACAAAAAGAAAGGTCAACTATTCCTGACATAGCATTGGCTACGTTAGCATCCAAATAAATTTGAGGGATCTCAGAGATGATCTCCCCACACTGGTTCTCAATTGAATCACCTTCTGCAGTAGCCATTCCATCAGCCTTGGTGGAAATTTGGGTATCAGAAGAGAAGGCTCCTTTTACCCAACTCAAAGCCTTGACTTTATGCTCCTCTATCCTCATCTTTTCTAATAAGGGGACCTTGACAGTGATTTGTGATAACAATTTTCTCATGTCAATGGGAACATACCTAGAGTCAACTACATCTTGCCCAATGGCAGTGATCTCTTTATCTTCTTCATGTGTAACCACATTGGGACTATCTTTTCTCTGACCCTTTTATTTCTCTTGCAAAGGAGAAACAACATCCACAAGGGGTTTAGCTTTTACCTTGTAAGCCATAATTGGCTTTGTGAAATTGATATTTTTCTTCAACTTGGTCTTTCAGTAGTCTCAGTAACCTTTTGCTTATTTTGGGCTTGCTTTTCATCCCTTTCTATTTTCTTGATGAAAATTACAGCAGGCCTGCCACTTTGACCACTTACCATCCTATTTCTCAAATTATAGTTGCTTTTAACCTGGGACACCATGTCTGCTATGATTTGTACAATTTCTTCATCAGAAGGTCTTCTCAACATTACTAACCCATCACTTCTCAAAGTATTGCACTGAACTACATCCAAGTGATCATCTTCTTCATCAGAAAACACTTGTTGATGGTAAACCTCATTCTTGACTTGGGGACTACTAGTATCTTGGTTTTCATCTTCATCTGTAGAGTCTAACTCATCATACATGTATGAAGAAGTCATACCACACCCTTGATCATCATAAGTATCATTATTATTGTTTCCTTGATCTTCATCTGCAGAAACACTTTGAGCAGTAGCATAGTAGTAGGGATCATGAGGTGATTGGAAAACACTACACCATGGAACATCATCATTCATATTCACTATATTTCTGTGGAAAGGGTTAGGGGTCTTGTCAATTGGTTTATCCTTTCTTTTAGGAAGCACTGGCTTTCCATCCTTCCATTGAGTATTATAGGGATAGTTCTGCATTATTGGCAACTTATTGAAGTTATTAAAGGATGGCCTATCATTTCCTTGCACTCTACTATTTCTTGCTTCACCAGGCTTTAAATCCTTTATTGCTTTCAAGATTTGCTTCAAACTATCATCATCTTTTGGCTTTGCATCAAGTTTCCCTAGCTCTCTTCTGTTTGAAACTGATGGCTGACAATCTTCTCTCCTTCCCAACTTCCCTGATATCCTTCTATTGCTCTCTATATTAATAGCCAATTTATAAGCCTCTGCAAGATTCCTAGGATTCTTATCCCTCAAAAGATATCCCATATTTGAATCAAAAGCATTTAGGTATGTAACAAGATAGAATCTATCATCCAATCTAATAACTTGCAACAATTTATGCATGGCTTTCTAAAATCTAACATTGAATTCAACAACACCCTCATTTGAATTTTTCTTGATGTTGTTAAACTCATTAAGCATGAATCCTTCATTGGTTTTATCACCATACTATTCCTTGAAAGACTACCGAAACTAGTTCCATGAACATATGCTAGCATGAGGTAAATTTCTAAACCAATGTCTAGCATCTTCAATCAGAGACTAAACAAAAAGCTTCATGATCACATCATCAGGCTCAATATTGTAGTCATCTATCACATCAATGAAAATTTTCAAATGCTCTTCACAAGTAACTGCATTGCTTGCAGTGAATTTTGGGAGCTTTTTCCTAATTTCATCAGGGACGGGATTTGGATAACCAGGAATCCCAATAAAAACCAATTGCTTATGCCTTTCATGAAAGGGACCTACTTGAGATGGATCACCACCTAAAGATGTAGATGTTTGACTATTAGAAATATTAGGAGTCTTAGGCATACCTGAAGTTGTAGTAGTATTCAACACATTTGCTCCTTGTGCTTGAGAAGTGGAAAGGGTATTAGCATGTCCAGAAGATTGCCTAAGGAATTCAATCTTCCTCTTCTTTTCCATAGTAGTGGCTTCAAGCTTTGCCTTTTCTAACTCCTTGGCCAACAATTCTTGTTTTCTTTTTGCTTCTTCCAAGTCAGCCTCTAATCTTTTTGCTTCATCCATGGACTTTTTTGCATGATTTGATTCATTTATTGAAACTCCCTTAGCCTTTTGTTTACCTTTGTCCCTAGGATTTCTTGTCTCATAGGTCTTATGGACAACAGGTTGATCTTCTACTTGTTCTATCACATGATCCTAATTTATGGCCTCAAGATCCAACAATTGTCTCTTCAATTGCTCAGCTCTAATCATAGCATGTCTGATCTTTTCCTCTTTTTCCTTGTCTCTTTTCAGTCTTAAATGGATCTACTCCTAAACTCTCCTCTCCAACTCATAGACCTCTTCAAAAATTTCTTCTGACTCAGGGAGAGTAGTCTCAGACTCAACATCTCCTACTTGAACCTCATCTTCATATTGGTTCAGACCCAAATCAATAGCCTCCTCATATTTAGAGGTATTTCCTTCTTGATTCATTTGCATAGGCTGGATTTTTTCCTCTTGTCTAGCATCTTCTCTATGTTTCTGAGCATGAAACATATTTCTATTTCTTCTTCCTCTCTTTGTCTAACCAGGCCTAGAAGTACTTGGAATACCTTCTCCCAATCTCTCCTAAGGAATCTTATTTCTCTGAGACCTAGTACCTATGTAACTCATCTTGTGAATGATTTTCTAACCAATACTATAGCAGAGATTGCTAGAGTCGCCACCCAAAATTTGGGAATTTTTCTTTAAAATATAGACACCAATGGTAACTAGCTGATTTGTATAGGGTAGGAGCCCTCACTCAACTAAACCCTACAACTTTAAAAAAATATTTCTTAAAACTCCCCAGCAGAGTTGCCAGTCTGTTAGGGATTTTTCTTGTGGGTCAAACTTGGTAAGGACATTGGCTTGATTATTAGTAAATAGGTTTCCAAGTTTGCAAGAAAAGCCTAATTGATGAGGATTGGATAAGATCCTCCTTCTACTTTGAGCTCCACATGACTTAGGCATGTATTGCCTACAAATAGGTTACTATCTTTCAAGTAAACTATGGAATGGTGGATAAGGTCTTCATTGTCATGCTATCAATTTTATTAGAGGTGCTTTCATGGAAGATAATCCTAAAAATAGCCAAGAACAACCAATTACAGGATATGAATAATGAAACTCCTAATATGATAACATGAACAATGGCATAAGGGTGATGAATCCTTCTTCTTTTTATGAGTAAGACTCAAGGAAGGCTAACCTTTGATTCACTCTTCAAGGAATCAACAACTATGGACTGTAAAACATCAAGGACAGTCCTACTTTTTAGGGACATGAACATGAAATGAAATGGTATTGATAGTGATGAATTTTGTGCTTGATGACTAAAAGGTGTTTGAATAACAGAGATCAAACCAGTGCCTAATCCTTTGGGTAAAGAGTCTAACATAAATCAATAGGGGGATTCCTAGGAAACATAGTGAGATGCCTTACAAACCACATACAATTTGGATAGAGTGCCTTGCAAACTATCTTCTTAATATGAGTTTGCTACCATCAAGATCTTCCACAGATGCATTTATTCTCTGAAATTGCACATAAGGATTTAATTCTTTCCTTGAAAGAAACTCATGCAACAATTAGATAGCTACCTTACAACTAGTATGTTCCACATGCCTTACAAATAGAGACATACAAGAATAAACACAAAGCAAAGAGACAATAACAGAACCAAGGTAGAAATTGTGTTCTATTTCATGGAAGTGTATCAATACATACAAGTAAACTCTTTATTGAAAATCATAGAATTAATAATCTACTGTGTAAAGCTTGTATTATCAGCATTCAACCATCAAGAATATGGAACCAAAGAAAAGAATCCCTTAGATTGCCAAAGACTGGAACCAGGAACCAAAAAGATGGGAAAACCAAAAAGTTAGGAGACCCAAAAAGTTTCAAAACCATTATAAAATCAAGACTTTTACTACTTATACCACTAGCTATCTTGGAAACCCAAATAGTTTAGGATGAAACAAGCTTCACATAGCTAGGGTAGGGTTTCACCCACTAAACCAACCAATAAACAGTCACAAATTTATTAAAAGGGAAGAAACCTAGGCAACCAAAAAAAAAAAAATCCCAGACAGATCCTCAATCATGATAATCCCACTGAGAAGGTACAGAGAACCATAAAAATGTCCAAAATGTCAACCCTTTTGGCCACCTGCAACATGCCTCGAGCATAAGAAACATGGTACAATCCCGTACAAATGATCATGGCACACCCTGGACTACATTCTGATGGCAAACAAATCATCCCCTACCAGTTCCAGTCACTTCTGCATTCAATTTCAATCCTTTTGGTCACAGGAAACCCTCAGAAAATTTGAATTTGAACTTCAATGGCTACTTCATGGCTCTAGCAACAAATCAGTGGCCCACATTTAAATCTATATCAACTTTATATCGTGGCCGTTAGATCTCGCCCCTTCACAGTCTTTTAAGTTCCTAACTCAACTGCTAGCCTGGGTTCACCTTTTAGCGACTTCGTGACAAGGCTTTTCCTCATTCGTAGAATGAAATCTTAACTCATGTTTAACTTTAGTGAATCAACAAACATAGGAAAACAGTTAACCTTGGTTCATAACTGGCAAACTAGTGACTGAAGGAATTTTGCTAGTTCATGAAACACTTTTTACCTCTGCTAAGTTAGTTAACGATCATGCGAACACTTTTTTGTTGAATCACCAGTCAAATCAGAGCACTGCTATCCTTTTCCACAAATGAGCAAAACCTTGTAAAATTCATCAGGCCGCTAACCTATTTTATCCGGACCGCTAGACCTCAGACCCCACCTAGGCCAGCTTTATACCCCCTGTCACTACCTCATTTTTTGCTCATGCTCGGTCATCTCTGACATAGGACCCACATGCATAAGCCTTTGAAAATGGATGGTGGGTGTAAGATCTCATGCTTCTGACACAATTAATGAGAACTTATACCAACTGTAGATTCTATCCCCGTCATTGACTTCTCTGACAACAGCCCCACCCAGTGGTATTCCTCATCATCCTCCAGCTCAACCAATAAGAACATGACACCTCAATGACACATGGAAATTGGTCCCACCGGCCTCAGCTAACCTTAACCTTCTACCAATTTTGCAAACACATGACCAAAGAAACATTCACCCATTCGCTAGAACTTTGAGGGCACCGTTAAATTATTTAGCTACTATGCAAACACTGTTCACCAAATCGCTAAGTCAAAAGACCTTCTGCCAAAACATCACATGAACCAGTGAACAAAGCATATGTTTATTTGAACCACCGAAAAGACATAGAAACCAACTGGGCCCACATCAAGAAGATCAACAACCGTCTCATTTTTGCATAGGCATTCAAGATTCCATTAGATTACACACTCATCGTTAGATCAAGAATCTTACCTTGGCCTGATAGCCCTCTAACACTGGATGAGATCAATAGCTGATGCATAATCTCAAGCCTCTGACAAGTTTGATGAGAACTTATGTCGTTCATTGATCCACTGACAAGGGCAGGTCCCTCTGACACACCAAAAACTAGGTCCCACTGACAACCTCCACCTCATTAATACATGGACCAATCACAACTTTCCATTTGTGCATATGTGTCACTTAGGACCCATAGTCTTCTACCATCACATCAGATGGTTGTCGTTAAGGTGTTACATTAAAACCCAGGCATCTTCCATCAACGGTATAGCAATGATCATTGATTTTTCTTACTTGTTAACCAAGTCAACAGGAAAGGAAGACAAGGCCCTTCGGGACAGATGGCACACGGTCATGAATTCGGATGTCAAAGACCTCTAACACCAAATAGTCAAGTGAATTAATGACAACCACAAATTTTTGTAAGGTGAAACAAAGGAAAAGAAATTGCGGCTGGAGACTTAGGAAAATAAAATGCTGAGAGACTTAGGAACTTAGGGAAATATTAAAGGGACCGACGTAAAACCTAACCACATAGCAAGAAAGGGGACATAACATTTAAGCACATGGGTTATTGAGATTTTAAGTGACCTGATAAAGGTAATATAAAATTAGGATAGGGCCAAGGGTGATTAGGGTTTACATGCAACGGCTAGATTTTTCAATTTCAAACAAGGGTTTTAGCCAAAAAATATAGAAAAACAAGCTGCAGAGACCGGAAAAAAAATGGGAGGGCCATGAAAATTTGTAGGTGTCAACATATTGCTAGCAAAGAAAAGAGAAGTGTTGAAGGAGAAGAGTTTGCTGAGTTCATGAAGAAATTGCATGAGGAAGTGAAAAATAAGTTGGAGAATAGTGATAAAAAATACAAAGATAGAGCATATAGATCAAGAAGACATAATACTTTTTAAGTTGGAGATGAATTAATCATTCATTTGGAGAAAGGAAGATTTCTTTTTGTAGACACCGAAAAATCCTTTAAAAAATAAAGTATTTTTATTTTCTGAAAAATCCCTGATGACATCATCATTTATTAATTAATTAATTATTTAATTAATTAATTTATTTTTATGTCATTAAATCCTTTTTTCTTAATTAAAAATATTTAATTAAGAAATCCCTCCCAAAAATGTTTAAATCTTATTTAAACATTAATCCCCTATTTATTAATTATTTTAATTAATAAATTGACCAAAAATCCCCCAACAAAATAATTAATTTATTTTTTGACCAAAACTTGGCCAATTTTCTTAAGACCACTAACCTCTTCCAAAATCTTCTAATCCCTTCTTAATTTTGATTAAAAGGCTAATCCCATCTTTTCTACCCCTAATCCCAAGGTTAAATATTTAATTAAGGTTAAATATTTAATTTTCATATTTATTGAAAATATTTTAATAAATATTCTTAAAACTTAAGCTTTTGGAATGAATAACTTTTATTCCATGGAACTAAGGAGAAATCTAGACTCTTCTAGAATCTTATCAAAATCCACCCTCTTCACCCATCCTAATCCTTTTTTTGTCCTAATCTAATCCTAATCCTACCCTTAAACCTTTGTGCAATCCTAACCAAGCTTAAGACTTTTTTAAACCAAAGCAAAGTCTTTCCTTCCAAATATCTCAACCACAAAGCATTTATTGCTTCCCCAAAGTCTTCAAAGCCTCTTAAAGCCCATTCATTGCTCTTACAAGCATTTATTTGGAGAGTTATGAGCTTGGAGCCCCCTTTGTTGACTCCTCTTTGCCCTTCCCTTCATCCACTCACCTTGTGACATGTGTCACCTCCTGATTGGCTGAGAACTAGCACAATCCATGTGCTTCCCTTTGAGTGAATCTTGGCCTCTCTTAAGGATTTCAATCCTGGCCATTCATTCCTCCTACCCCAAGCCTTTAGAAATCCTATAAATACCCTCACTTCCTAAGGCAAATCATCTCTCAACTCTCAAACTCAATAGCAAAGTTATAATGTCATTTTCATTCTAGCATAAGCATAAGCTCATTATTTTAGATCATTTTCAAGCTTAAATCACATCTAAATTAGCTTAAATGGATTAACATAGATTCATTTCTTGTTTTAATCTTAGTTCAATCATTTAGCTTTGCATACTTGTGTGTTCTTGAGGCCTTTGAGGCAAAATAGGTTCCTCATACCTATTTTGTGTCATTTTGGGTCTTCTTGATCCTCAAATCATCATTTATCTTGCATGCTCCAAGTGCTTGAGTTTGCACACCCACATCCATCTATATCTAAGCATATCAAATGGTGCATGGGCGCATCCGTTTTAGGCTTAAACTGAGGTGGCTTTGATTTTAGTTTGTTTACCTTTAAATTTGATTTGATTATATGCTATGACGTTTGTTTGTCTTTGGCCTTCAAAACAGGTTTAGGTGCATGCTCAAATCCTAGTCTACATTCTGGCACGCCCGGTGGGACTCAAACCACAATCATTTTGATGAAATTATACTTTATATGCTTGTATTTTGCATGAAATAAAGAAATGTCGCCTTCATGAAAAGAAATGACGCCTACAGCAATTAAATGTTGCCTTCAAATAAAGAAATGTCACCTCCAACAAAAGAAATGTCGCCTACAAAGAATTCAGTCACGCCTTCATACAATTAAATCACGCCTTTGAGGAAAGAAATGACGCCTATGAGCTCTGTTTTCACACCTGCATAACTGAGATTTTCCTGTTGTCGATAACTTCTGTTACATCCCAGAATTCTCTTCTGTCGCCTTCTTGCAATAAAATCACGCCTGTGACGAAAGAAATCACGCCTGTAATGAAAGAAATCACGCCTGTGGTTTTTTATCTGTCACTTTTTGAGGTACAGAATGTCACCTGTAAGAATTAAATGTCACCTCTGCACTTTCCAGCGTCGCCTATAAGCTGGACAGTGTCGCTTTTTTTTTTTTTTTTGCTTAGGACTGGTTTTTTTTTCATTTCTTTTATTACAGCAAAGGTCAAACAAAATCTTGAATGACATTAAAGAAATGAACGTAGGTCCTAAGTGTCATTGTCAATTTGAAAATCAAACCAAATCTTGAATGCACTAAAGGAACAAACAACTCTATTCCCTCATCTGTTTCAAGATTTCAAAGCAAGCAAACAAATTCAATCTTGAGTGATCTAAGGGATAAAACAAAGCTTTTTCAAAGTTCTTAAATCAACTCGCTAATCAAATCTTGAATGCACAAAAGGAAAGAACTTGCAAACGTTCAATTCATTTACATTTTGAGGAGAAGAACAAATCAAAATCTAATCACAAGTGTCTTCATTTCAAAGTTCAAAAATCACTTAATCAAATTTGGGAAAATGAACAAAATCTGCTTGATGTGCATGTAGGAGTTTTTCAATTCTTGCATAATCCTTGTTAGAGTAAGCAATGTAGAACATTTGAACTTGGACAAGTTCACCTGTTCTATTTTTAGCGAGGCCTGTCCAAGGAGAAGCGCTTCCTCCTCGGAGAACGACCTCAAACCGGTATCCCCTCCTGCTGGTATATAAATAAGCGAATACCAAAAGAATCGCTTACATCTCCTAATCACCGGGCATTCGTGCCAAACACGTGTCTGGGGATGGTAAACATTCCTCTCCCCCAGCATAATTGGCAAGGCTCTTAAGTGAGTCACGGATGATCAGCATAACCAGGTATGGAGACTCCACGGAATCATTAGCAAACTGATAAAATAGAGGCTACCCTATCTACATCCGAAAGTATCAAAATCCTTGTGCAAGGACCGATTCCAAGGGGTTTATCAGGTCGCCTCAAGATTACTCACCATTTGTATTCCCTTCTAGGGGATACCAAGCTGTGGGCAAGCGATTTTGATACTCACCTTCCTTAGGTAGATCTGTTTGAAGTGCTTGACAGTCAAAGACTCTGTGAAAACACTTGTTGAAACATACACTTTCAAAGCTTTGTCAGAGTCAGTTGCCTTTGTTTGTATCCCGCAGGGTTGCTTTGTCCCTTGCGGAGATTGGTTTGACTTTAACCTTTGCCATTGGAAACCTTTGCCTCAAAATCAGAAGCCTCTTTTCCAAGTGATGCCCAGCAAGAACAAACATCCTAAAGCAAAGTTTCCCAAATCCCAAGCCTATCAAGAGCAAAAAGTTATCAAGAAGAACACCAAGACCTATCAATCTATTATCCAAGCAACCCAAGCAGAGAAAAAATCCCAAACCAGACTTGAGAACATTGCCCATAACGCCCGCATCAAACAGTTCACCTTTCATTTCTGAGTTAACCATCACTTTGTCAACCTTGAGCCAGAAGATTAGCCAATCCTTGTTCATGTCTTGTTCCATCTTCAGATCTTGAAATCTTGTCTCAAACAGCCTTGCATCTTAGTTTCATCCTAGTTTCACCCTTTGCATCAGCATCAAAACCTTAATTGCATTTCAGAACATCATAAAAGTTGCATTTGCATTCATCTTCCTACCAGCATTCTAGAATCAATCCTTGTCATCTGCATTGTCCCTTTAGATAGAGCATTTGTCCCTTCACCTTCAATACCTTTTCCACCAGCATCCCCCCATCAGCTTTCCACATCTTTTCGGTAGATCCATCATCCTTTGTTCCAAATCCAGAGATCCACCAACACTTAGTGTTCTACCTTTTGAGTTGTTCCTATCCTATATCCAAGATCAGAGACCATCATCCTCTTTTTGGCACAACATGTTGTCATAAAGAAATCAAACCTTGTCCTTACATAGCCATCATCTCGAGCAAGAGATTGGAGTGTATTGATAAGAAACTTGTTGACCGAAGATCATCAGTCTATCTTAGGTTGACCCCATCATATCTCTGATCCTCCATTTGGGAAAAATAGTAGCTCATTTGTTGACCACTCAGTAATCTTTCACCAGCTTTCCACCAGCAACCTATCTTTCCTCCACCATCTTGATCCATATCAGTTCCATCCAGCTTCCATCATCGCCATCTTGATCTCCATCCTTGCATTGCATCCTAGAAAGTCATCATCTTTAGAAGTTCATCAACTTTGCATCCATTAACATCTTTTACCCAAACATCTTGCATCCATTTAGCACTTGCATCTCCATGCCTGTTGAGACCAGATCTCGGAAAAGAAGAAGCATGAATCCTTATCCACCAACAACCTCATCTGATCTCAACCTTTTCACCAACGCCATGATGACCTACAATCCCCAGATCCAAGCCAATAACCCATGTGAAGATCCAAACATCCCTTCATCCCCGTTGGCAATCCAAGCATTTGCAAATCCTCCAGAAAGCCCACCAGCAACCAATGCCCTTGTACCGCAACATCAGCAAAGCACATTTGCCCACTATCTGCCAGAAAGTACCTCCATCCCACCATCTCTCTATCCATGCATCCCCATCAAAACTATCCAAGTTCCAGCACAAGCGTATTCTCCGTTTGTCCAATCATTCCCCGATCCTATCATGCAAACATCCCAAGAGCTTTCCACCATTCCCCTTTTCTTGCAAGGAAGCCTCACCAGTCCTGCAACACAAGCTGCAGTGCCATCTACTCCATCTCATCCCCCTTTTGCTTCATCATCTGCTATGGCTGCCCAAGCCCAAAACCAACACTTAAACCAAAGTCAGCTTCCACCTCTCATGCAAGCTTTTACACCAAAAGCTTCGCCACCATCCGCAAGTCAAGCAACGCCTTTCACCATCAAAGGAGCACCATCATCCTTCACCCCCCAAGCACTTATACCTTCTTCTTTGGGGTTAGCACAATCACTTCCCATTCCAACCTCATCTTTCTCTTGGGTGTTTCCTTCATTTTCCTCCTCACAAGTATCCGCTCAACCACAACCTCAACAAGCTCCTTTCTCTCAACCATCATTCGTGTCCCAAGCTCCCGTTGCTCCTACCATTCCATCATCTGCTGCAGTGCACCCTAACACAAGCTCTCAGTGGGGCCTTACATAAGAAGAAATGAAAGCATGGGGGATCCCATCTCAATCCCCTACATCAATGGTTGCAAGTCAACAAACTGCCTTCGCCCAAGCAGCACAGCAGCAACTACCCCAACCACCGCCAGCTTCAAGCTATTCGTCCCAAATCCCAAATACCTTCCAGCAAGTTCCACCACCTCAACAGCCAACTTTCCCCAGCTATCTTACCCCATCACCTTTTGCTTCTAGCTTCCCCACGTCTGTTCCACCTCTAAGTAATGCAGGCATGCACCCAGCTTATATCAGCCAAACCCAAAGCCAACCTCAGCAACTACCACCATCATACCCACAAGAAGCATCATTCCAACAGCCTCCCCCACAGCAACCACATGTCCCCTTTCAGCAAACACCCATCATTTCTCAACAACAGCAAGTCCCTTACTATCAGCCTCAGCAACAAATCCCTATCATCCCCCAACAACAACAAGTTCCCACCCATCAGTTACAACAGCAAGTTCCAAATGTTCAATATCAGCAAGCAGTCCCACAACAACCACCAATTCAACAACAGCAAGCAGCCCAACAACATCAAGCGATTCCATATCATTTACCACAATATCCCCCTATGCCACACCAGCAATATCCCCAGCAACCATTGCTCCAAAATCAGTTCCAACCCATTTGTCCGCAGCAAACGCCATATCCAGTTCCACAGCTTCCATCACAAGCAAAAGTCTCAGTTCCCTCGCCACTCAATGATGAGTGGGAAGCAATGAAAAACACTCTAAAGGAGCTACAAAGTGGAACAGAGAATAAAACATACAAGTTCGAAGAGGTGTGCTCATATCCCTTCGATCGGTCCATAGCAACTATCCCTTTCCCCAAGCATTTTGAGATGCCCAAGCTCGACAAGTATCTGGGGAAAGGAGATCTAGTAAACCATATCAAAGAGTTCTACATGGCGTGCCAAGAAGTGGCTTACAGTGATAACTATCTCCTGCGCCTGTTTCCCAAGAGCTTGGGAGGAACTACTGTTGAGTGGTTTTACAAAATACCACATGGGACAATAAAAACCTTTGCTGAACTCTCTAAGAAGTTCATCACACACTATGCCCATAATGTGGAGAATGAGTTGTCCTTGCTAGACCTATGCAACTCAAAGCAAAAAGACGGAGAAAGCCTTGCAGAATACTTGCAAAGATGGCAGAATCTTACAACCAGGTTATCATATCAGCTGCCAGAAAAGCATCTAACAAAGATCTTCATTGATAACCTGCATCCAAAGCTATCCCATCACATGCGAATGAACTGTCTCCAGACATACCAAGACATCAAGAGCAAAGGCATAGGCATCAAGAAAGCTCTCCTAGACGAAGGTACTATTCGTCACTTCAAGGATAATTCCAAGAATAAACCCAACAATGATAAATCCCGTTACTGGAATCATAACAAGAATGTTGTTACAGATGGAGCCACTGACACTAAGAATGTACAATTCATTGTGGCTAGTCCTACACTAGCTCAAACATACCAACCGCTACAAATGCCCATCTATCAGCAACCACCAGCTCCCAGATATCAAGCACCTATTTATCAGCAACCTCCTCAAGCTCATCAACCACCTGTGCAATAGTATCAGCAGCAATACCAACAGAAATAGCCAGCACTCAAGGCAATCCTGTTAACACAGTTAACGTTGCCCCAAGGCAGAACAAACCCAACAATCAAAATAATCCAAAGAGGACTTTCACACCTTTGGGTGAGCCTCTGGATCAGATCTTTTATCGGCTAGCCAAGGCAAATATGATCACATATCCGCCCATCCCACAGAAGGATGACAACGCACCAAAGTCTGATTGGTATAAAGAACATGAATACTGTGATTACCATCGTGTGAATGGCCACACAACATTGAAGTGCATGCGGCTTAAGCATTACATCCAGGATCTCATTGATCGCAAGGAAATCCAGGTCGATGCACCAACTCAAGCTTCACCCAATGCCAGTTTGCAAATATATCAAAATGTGTTCCCTCAACACGATACCGAGAAGAATCAAGCCAACGCCAATCAGCCCCAAAATCATGGCAAAGGCAAGCAAGAAGATCACATAGCGGCCTACATCAACTATGACAAGTATGTCGGATGCATAACTCAAGTTGAGCCCATCCAAGATAAGCCCACCATCAATACCATCCATGTCAGAGGGCCGAATCGACAATGTGCTGCAACTACCCGCAGTGGTAGGATAACTGTTGTCGGTGCTCCTCCGAGATCAGCTGCTCCTCCAAGGCCAACATCTACTGCATCCACAGCACAGTCTAACACCAGGCCAGCATCAAATGCATGCGCAACACAACATAATGCACCAAGTGCACAATACAATATCATAGAGCATCTTGGGAACATGCCAGCCCAAATATCTATCTTGGATTTGCTCCGCACATCACCCATCCATCGGGAGATCCTGGACAAAGCTCTAAAAGAAGGCCATGTCCCCACGGACATTAACACAACTCAGTTTGAAACTCTTGTGGGACACCTATCAGCAGCATGTGCCTTGTCCTTCAAAGAATCTGATATACCAGATGTCGCTCCTGACCATACTCTCCCTCTCCACATTGCTGTCATGGTCAGAGATTTCTCCATCAAATGAGTTCTAGTGGATAATGGCTCAGCCCTCAACTTGTGCACATTAAAATTTATCAAGAAGATCGGGTTCATGGAGGCCGATATAGCACATGAAGTGATCACTATCAAAGCCTATGATAACTTGGAGCATACCTCTGAAGGTACTATAACTTTGCCTATCCAGCTAGGCCCAGCAACGCAAGATACTCTCTGCCACGTTGTTGATCTTGACCTACCATTCAATATCCTCCTCGGTCGTCCATGGATCCATTCCATTAAGGTCGTACCATCTACTTACCATCAGTGCATCAAGTTTCCACATCAAGGCACCGAGGTTACCATCCACGCTGATACTAACCCCTTCGCATACTGCCTTGCGATGGAAGCATCTTTCCCTCATTCTACTCATTATCCTAGAACTGATATTGGTACTTCTATTGCTAGCTCATCCCGATCTCATCGCGATCCAGAGACCATCCTCTCTTCCACTTTATCATCCGTCAAGATCAACAACCAGGGTTGTGGCGAATATAGCCTCAGTGATGCATTTGCTATAGGGGCTCTTCCACATGATCCACATACTCAAGGGCGCCCAAGTTGTCAAAACAAGCCTGTTGAGGAACATTATAAGCTCAAGAAAATTGGAAACATGACTTTTGAGTCTCAGGGTACCATCAACAGCAAAGAAATGGATCCAGATATTAACAAATGGTTGTACAAAGATCCCCCATCCCGTGACACGCAACTTCTTGAGTACTTTAAAGAGAAATATCCAATCCCCTACAAAAATGTCACAGAACACTATAACTATCAAGGTGGTGGTCTAGGACCACAAGAGGATGGAAATTTGTTTCCTATTATACCATCCCAGAACCTAGAACAGCAAGGACTTGGCTTTAATACCCCTCACCTACTTGAACAAGAGCCCAATACCACAACTGCGGACGCTAACATGACCAACGTGAACTTTTCAAATAGCCAGGATGACCTTGTGGAAATCAAAGACATCCCCGAAGAGAAATACATCCGATCCTATGACGATATCTTTGCCAACGACACCCTCTTGGGGACTTCTGTCCTCCAAAAACTATCCATCAACCTTATAGACCTTCCCCTCACACACCCTGAACTCATAACTTGGGACCAACCAAGCATCACACACATCGACGAGTTCCAAAGCGCACAAGCACTCCTAGAATTCATGGGGGCATCAGATCCAGCAGTCAACCAAGATCCAACATCGACATCTGTTTATACGCTTCACCCAAAAGGATATTTTGGGGAAGAGGCAAGCTTTAGTCGCAAAAATGAAATAGCAAGAGAACATCATGAGTCTTTATGTGAAAACCCCCTTGGGGCACATTCTGATTCCAAAATAGTAAAAATAAAGGGCGTATCTTCTAGTGAAAACCTGGCAATTCAGGCGCTAGAAGATGAAGCCTTACCTCTTCCCCCTATCCAAGATTATAGACCAGAGCAGTCGTCGATCATCATAGAGGAAACCAAGCCAATCAACTTGGGAACAGAAGAATGTCCAAGGATCACCTACATTGTAGTCAACCTAACAGAAGGAGAAGAAATGGCTCTCAGCACCTTGCTCAAGGAATCAGTTATCAACTTTGCATGGTCATACGCCCACATGCCTGGGCTTGATCCAAACCTTGTTGTTCATCATCTATCAGTAGATCCAAACGTCAAGCCAGTGAAGAAAAAGCTAAGGAAAATGCATCCAAAGGTAGCATTTCTCATCAAAGTAGAGCTTGAGAAGCTCCTCCAAGCTAAGATCATCAGAGCAATAGATTATTCAGAATGGATCTCTAACATGGTGCCAGTCACAAAACCTTCTGGTGACATCAGAATTTGTACTGATTTCAGGGATTTGAACAAGGCATGCCCTAAGGATGACTTCCCATTGCCAAACATAGACATTCTTGTAGACCTCACAGCGGGTCACGAAATGCTATCACTCATGGATGGATTTTCAGGCTACAATAAGATTCATATAGCAGAAGCAGATCAACATAAAACAGCATTCACAACCCCATGGGGTACCTTCTGCTACAACATGATGCCATTTGGGCTAAAGAATGCAGGGGCCACATATCAAAGAGCAATGACAGCGATCTTCCATGACATGATCCACAAGATCCTTGAGGACTATGTGGACGATATCCTTGCAAAATCCAAAACAAGAGATGAGCACCTCAACATCCTAGAACGTGTGTTTGATCATCTGAATCATTATGGCTTAAAGCTTAATCCTAAGAAATGTGTCTTTGGTGTTACATCTGGCAAGCTTCTAGGCTTCATCGTCTCTAGAAGAGGCATAGAGATCGATCCTAAAAAGGTAAAAGCAATAACAGAGATGCCTCCACCAAGAAATCTCAAATAGCTCAGAAGCCTACAGGGAAAGCTTCAATCAGTTCAGCGATTCATCTCTCAGCTAGCAGACAAGTGCCAACCCTACAAGTGCCAACCCTTCTCACATCTCTTATGCAAAGACACCAACTTCAAGTGGGATCCCATATGTCAAAGAAGCTTTGATAAACTCAAGGAGTATCTAGCTAATGCTCCAATCCTAGTACCACCAGTTCCAGGATGCCCACTCATCCTTTACATCTCAACAACAGCTATAGCACTAGGGGCACTCCTAGCACAACATGATGATGAAAACAGAGAATGAGCTGTCTACTACATCAGTCGCACTCTTGTGGGCTATGAGCTTAACTATTCACCCATGGAGAAAGCATGCTTAGCAGTGGTCTTTGCCACTCAAAAACTTAGACATTACATGCTTAGCCACACAATCAAGCTCATATCAAAGGTGGACCCTCTTAAGTATTTGTTATCAAGGACAACCCTCACAGGCCCTATGGAAAAATGGGTCATGCTACTCAGTGAATTTGACATTCAGTATGTAGATCGCAAAGCAATCAAAGGGCAAGTCATTGCCGATCAACTAGCAGAAGCACCACTGGTGGATGTCTATCCACTAATCATGGAATTCCCTGATGAACACTTATGCATGATTGAAGAGCAGCCCATGTGGAAACTATACTTTGATGGTTCCAACACATCCCATAGCTCTGGGGCAGGAATCCTATTCGTCACACCTCAAGGTGACTATATTCCAAAATCATTCAAGTTGGGATTCCCCTGTACCAATAACATTGCAAAATATGAGGCACTCATCTCAGGTCTCAGAACAGCTATCCAATGGAACATCACAGAACTATAAGTCTTTGGAGATTCACAGCTCATTATCAAGCAAGTCCTTGATGAGTATCAGACAAAGGATGACAAATTGCTACCCTACAAGCAACTGGTGGATAAACTGAAAGAGCATTTCCTACATCTACAATTCAATCAGATCCCAAGGCTTTAGAACAAAGCAGCAGATGCAATGGCAACTATCGGATCCTTATTGGAAATACCACGGGACGCATCACAGTATGAATTTCTAGTCGAGCAGCTACATTCACCAACTTATGAGAACGCCGATGCGGACATGGTGTGTGTTTTGGTTGGTCCCCAATCCCCATGGTACCACGAAATCCATGCATATCTAAAAAATGGTATCATATCTCCCCATCTCACCAATAACCAATGCCAAAACCTTATTCGTAGAGCTTCTCGTTACACTCTTGTAGCCAACACCCTATATCGTCGCAGGTATCATAATGTCCTATCTAGATGTTTAGACTCAAACAAGGCCATCCTGGCCTTACAAGAAGTTCACGCTGGAATTTGTGGTGCCCACACGAGTGGCATGGTTCTAGCAAAGCAGCTGCTTAGAGTTGGATATTATTGGCCAACAATGGAACATGATGCATGTGAATTTGTCAAGAAATGTCTCCCATGTCAACAGCATGCCAATTTGATACATGCACCAGCACAGGATCTATAGCCTATTGCACCACCGTGGCTTTTTTCATGTTGGGGCCTCGACCTCGTTGGCTTGATCACCCCCCTCTCTTCGGATGGACACAAGTATATCATAACAGCCACAGAGTACTTTACCAAATGGGTTGAAGCGATTCCGCTCACCCTTACTACTGGCATCCAAATATCCAAGTTCATCCTCTACCATATCATTTGCCACTTCGGCATACCATCTACCATTTTCACAGACCATGGCACACCTTTTGAAAACTAGCATGTGGATGATCTGTGTGCCAGGCTCCACATCCATCACCGTTTCTCTAGTCCATATTTCCCTCAAGGAAACGGCCAAGCTGAGGCAACCAACAAAACTATCTTGAAAATCCTCAAGAAGGTTGTCAATGATTCTGGTCGTGACTGGCACCTCCAAATCAATCCTGCCCTTTGGGCCTACCGCACTTCCTATTGCACTCCCACAGGCACCACCCCATATTCCCTTGTATATGGTGCCGAAGCTATTCTACCGATCGAGGTTGAGCTTCCATCCTTGCGCGTCTCCATGAAGAACTATACAACTGATGAAGACTATCGTGTGGCCCGGCTCACACAGCTAGATCTGTTAGATGAAAAGAGACAGCAAGCCTATGACCACCTGGTTGCATACCAGAATCGGCTCAAAAGGAGTTATAACAAAAAGGTCCATCCTAGACAATTCCAGGTCGGTGACATGGTCCTTAAAGAAAATCAGAAGGTCCTAGCAAATAGAGAAAAGAAAGGCAAGTTTGAGCGTACTTGGTTGGGCCCCTATGTTGTCACCGCATCCTTTGGCTCGGGAGCCTATCAGCTATCAACACCAGAAGGTGAGCCCTTGAATGATCCTATCAACATCATCCATCTAAAGAGGTTCTATGCCTGAACCTGATCCTGCATATATCAGAAAATCCAAAAACATTCAAAAAAGCAAAAAAGCAAAAAAAAAAAAAAAAAAAAAAAAAAAAAGAGAAAGAGAAAATAATCGTCCAACGGTGAAAACTTGGAAATTCAAGCGCCTTGGAGAAGTATGTTGGTGAAAACTTGGCAAACAGGCACCAACATAGTAAAGTGAGCTATTTATCTATTCAGTTGTCCTTTCAGCTTCCATCTTCCTCCAAACCATCTGCAATCCATATCCTATTCCAAAGCTTTGTACCATATCTTGTACCATATCCTTTTCCCTTTGTCCTGTATAGCGCAATCCTCCCTGTATTTATCCTTCTTGTCTCCATCCTAGTGAGAGTCCCGCTAAGTGTGATCTTCCTATCCCCAATCCTGAGCTTCTATACATATCCCTTGTGCATATCGTTCCTCCTTGTTGTACATAACCTTTGTCCGTCCTGCAGCAGCATTTGATCAAATATCTTGTCCCATCCCCAGCCTCAGAAAATTTGTAGTCCCACTCAGGCCTTATGCTTCAGCAACATCAATTGACGACTTATCCTTGCTCATCCTGATTATTCCTTGAACTTCAGCTTTTTGCCAGCGAACAACTACACTTATTCTCTCACCAACCCATGGGTCCTTGAGGATATATCGTTCCTCCTGTCTGACCTAATCTTCCATCCTGGTCCTTGAGGATATATCGTTCCTCATGTCCGACCAATCTTCCCACCATCAATCAAACCTAATCTCTCTCCTTGGCAAAGGATGTCTTTTTGGAGTTATCATTTTGATCTTGGATTTTTTTTTGTCCTTTGGGTCTTGTTAATCTTTTTGGCTTCTCTTTATCCCACCAGGGTCACCAAGATTCTTTATATCACGGTGTGCTGCGTGTGCGGATAATCTAGGGCAAGGTCTTTTGATCTTTCGCTTATGCCTGTGAGTCAGTTGTGTGTTTGTGGTTCCTTCAGCATCTGATCCCCCATGTCGCCTCTGCGCTTCATGTGTGATGTTGGGGCAACCCTGTGTGTTTATTTAGCGTCAGTCCTCGTCAGTCCTCTGCGACGTTGTTGACAGGCCTCGTGATCCCAGTATCTTTGGCAGGTCTCTAACATAGCTATATTAAATGTAGGTTGTGCACTCCCGTTTGCAGTTGGAGCTATCTGGTCCCTTGCATTTATCATACAGATTAATCTTGCATCTTTACATATAGCTGCATCTTGCATCTTGCATTTCCATCTCATCTTGCATATCATCCATATTTGTTCTTAGAAGTGAGGTTATTTATCTCCCCTTTCTTCCTAACCCCTCTTCCTTCCTCGTCCCGCCGGGCACACTCTGTCCCAGGGCGTAATCCCTCTTTCTCCTTGCCCCACTGGGCGCATCTTCCATGATTTTGTCCCACCGGGGCATGTATCCTCTTTCTTCCAGTCCACCTGGGCGTCGTACCCTCTTCTTCTGATTCTAGCCTTGGCATCTTGTTTTCTTGTCTTTGACGCCATGCCACTTGCGGCATCGCATCAAAGAGGGGCAAAATGTAGACACCGAAAAATCCTTTAGAAAATAAAGTATTTTTATTTTCTGAAAAATCCCTGATGACATCATCATTTATTAATTAATTAATTATTTAATTAATTAATTTATTTTTATGTCATTAAATCCCTTTTTCTTAATTAAAAATATTTAATTAAGAAATCCCTCCCAAAAATGTTTAAATCTTATTTAAACATTAATCCCCTATTTATTAATTATTTTAATTAATAAATTGACCAAAAATCCCCCAACAAAATAATTAATTTATTTTTTGACCAAAACTTGGCCAATTTTCTTAAGACTACTAACCTCTTCCAAAATCTTCTAATCCCTTCTTAATTTTGATTAAAAGGTTAATCCCATCTTTTCTACCCCTAATCCCAAGGTTAAATATTTAATTAAGGTTAAATATTTAATTTTCATATTTATTGAAAATATTTTAATAAATATTCCTAAAACTTAAGCTTTTGGAATGAATAACTTTTATTCCATGGAACTAAGGAGAAATCTAGACTCTTCTAGAATCTTCTCAAAATCCACCCTCTTCACCCATCCTAATCCTTTTTTTGTCCTAATCTAATCCTAATCCTACCCTTAAACCTTTGTGCAATCCTAACCAAGCTTAAGACTTTCTTAAACCAAAGCAAAGTCTTTCCTTCCAAATATCTCAACCACAAAGCATTTATTGCTTCCCCAAAGTCTTCAAAGCCTTTTAAAGCCCATTCATTGCTCTTACAAGTATTTATTTGGAGAGTTATGAGCTTGGAGCCCCCTTTGTTGACTCCTCTTTGCCCTTCCCTTCATCCACTCACCTTGTGACATGTGTCACCTCCTGATTGGCTGAGAACTAGCACAATCTATGTGCTTCCCTTTGAGTGAATCTTGGCCTCTCTTAAGGATTTCAACCCTGGCCATTCATTCCTCCTACCCCAAGCCTTTAGAAATCCTATAAATACCCTCACTTCCTAAGGCAAATCATCTCTCAACTCTCAAACTCAATAGCAAAGTTATAATGTCATTTTCATTCTAGCATAAGCATAAGCTCATTATTTTAGATCATTTTCAAGCTTAAATCACATCTAAATTAGCTTAAATAGATTAACATAGATTCATTTCTTGTTTTAATCTTAGTTCAATCATTTATCTTTGCATATTTGTGTGTTCTTGAGGCTTTTGAGGCAAAATAGGTTCCTCATACCTATTTTGTGTCATTTTGGATCTTGATCCTCAAATCATCATTTATCTTGCATGCTCCAAGTGCTTGAGTTTGCACACCCACATCCATCTATATCTAAGCATATCAAACGGTGCATGGGCACATCCGTTTTAGGCTTAAACTGAGGTGGCTTTGATTTTAGTTTGTTTACCTTTAAATTTGATTTGATTATATGCTATGACGTTTGTTTGTCTTTGGCCTTCAAAACAAGTTTAGGTGCATGCTCAAATCCTAGTCTACACTTGTTGGAACCTATGGAAAGTTAAAAATGAAGAAATTTGGTCCCTGCAAAATATTGAGGAAGTTTTACAGTGGAAATGCTTATGAGATTGAGTTACTTGATGACATGGATATATCACCTATATTAAACATTTTAGACTTGTATGAATATCATGAACTTGATGAAGATATGACAATACTTAGTGATTATTCTAAGAAGTAGATAGAAGAAGTTGAGAAGATTTTAGATCAAAGAGTTAGCAAAAGCACAAGAGGAAATGATTACATGGAGTATATAGTAAAGTGGAAGAATAGACCGATTGAAGATCATTTGTGGATTTCACAATCTGAGTTGGATTCATCTCAAGTTGTACCCACTGCATGATTCAAAGAATCATCTCAAAATAACCCCAGGCGTTTGATGCAGGAGTATCTCAGGTTCTTGGCAATCCTGTATCAAAAAAAAAAGTTGATAGATATGCTCTATAGCTTCTTTTGGGCTCTTGATGATGTTTTCCTATTTCCACCGATGGGGTTTGGTTTCTACTCGGTTCCTTCATTTGCTAGGTTGGATCAGTTGGTTCACAAAGTTGATTTTCTATCGCTCGGTAATCTTTCTCACCAAGTTGTTTATTTTGGATTTATGTTGAGGTTGACTTGTGCATTGATTTTTGGTCACAAAGTTAATGATGGAATCAATCATTGGGAAGCGCGTGGACCTAGATCTGGTAATTTCTTCCTCCAATGATGGATTTAAAGGCCAAATTATTTTGATAGCCTCTTATATAATAAATTAGTTGGTTTTAGTTTTAGGCATCAGTTCAATTGGAAGTTAGAAGATAGGAGATAGGATCTAGAAGTTGAAATCTCACATGTTGGAGATCTGTTGTAATCGAATTTGAATGTATTTTACTGTAACTAGGAAGGACTTACCACACAACATGTATGAGATTATTTAATGAATAATATATGAGCTAACCTACATTCTCTCTCTCCTTGTTGTGTTATTTCTTCCACATGTTATTTCAGAAAGGAGGTTAGTGATTAGGGTGTGCCTTTGGCCCCTCTTCACGGCCTCCCCTATGTCATATTCCAGTTGCACTTCCTTGTCTTGAACTAGCTCTCTCAAGAAATGATACTTGATATAAATATGCTTAGTCTTAGTGTGCATCACATGATTCTTTGATATATTGATAGTGTTACAAGTAGAAGTAGTTGTTGCACCAACATATCGACCTGTTAATTCCCAATACAACCACTAGACTTATAGAAGACACAGGAGGCGATTAAGCCATGTCACAAATCCTGAAGGGAGCACTGGCCATTTTTCCAACAATCTCCCCCTCAATGTTACCTGAGGGGATTCAAACCTATGACCAAGCTCTAATACCACTTGTTACAAGTAGTAGTTGTCATTGCATGAACAGATCAACCTTTTAATGCCCAATACAACCACTAGACTTATAAAAGACATAGGAGGTGGCTGAGCCATATCATGAATCCTGAAGGGAGAGCTAACCATTTTTCCAATAGATATCACTTATTTTATCACATATAATAACAAATAGCTCAGTGATTTTTTCCTTCATACCTTTCAACAATTGCTTGATCCACACTAGGATTGAACAATTAACTATTGTTGCTACATATTCATCCTCTGTTATAGATTGAGAAATGCAATTTTGTTTCTTTCTTTTCCAAGAGACTAATCTCTTTCCTAGAAATAATGTGTCACAACTTGTACTCATGTTTTGGATAGCCAAGAAGATATATGATGTTTCATGGCTTGCGCCCTTAGCCAAGGATAGTTCAAGATGTCACCAAGCCCCATTTAATATCACATGTGCTCAAATGCAAAAACCAAGGAGATATAGAAGTTTTAAGGTCTGAGAAATAGGGTTTGTCAAAGTCCAAAACCCTTGCCAAAGTCTATTTCTTCATTACCTTTTCCTGGCCACTTAAGCCCCCTTTCTACACATGTTCTTTTCCTTTCCCAGGAAAGTAAAATTTTATTAAGCGATCCACTAAATGAGTGTTCATGTGTTCTCCTAATCTTGGCGGCTAAGTTCTTAACATCTAGCAACCTTGCGAATGGTTGATGTCTTCCTTTAGTCACTGGTTCTCCAAAAGAAATGGGCAAGGCACTTAGTATTCAAAGATTTGGTGAGGACTATGGGTGGATGATTAGATCAACAACTAGCATTTAATCATAGGATTTAACCAGGGGTCAAGGAAAGATTATGAGAACACATGAATGCCTTTTTCAACCATTCTCTAGACTAGACCTAGGTTAAGAAAAAGGTTTGACAATCAAGACAAGTCATTAGTTGCGTGTTCTCTGGATAGGATGAGTTAAGGCAGGAAGGTTTCAAGATTAAATATGGGCCATATATGCAAATCAAGATCGATGGCTGGTTTATTCTCTAAATCAAACTAGGAGTTAGCCAAATATTCAATGACTTGGTCAAGTATGATTTGTTCACATGTTCTCTGAGTCTAACCCAAGTAAAATATTTTATCAAGAAATTTGGAGATAGCCCCAATTGCTTAATCTCCTGATCCAGGTTAACTTAAAGTTTAAGAACATTTAGAGATTGGATCTGGGTCATTGATGATAAATTGATCAGATGTTGGTTACTTGTTCTCTATATGAAACCTCAGGTTGAGACAAAGACTTGGTGATTACATGAATGCTTTGTTTTCATGTTCTCATGATCTAACCATGGTTAAGATAAACATTGATCAACTAGGAGAATACCTTTAGTTACGTGTTCGTCAAATGACTAGGGGTTAAGGGTCTTGCCATGGTTAAAAGATAAAGATAGCATAGGTCCAAGTTAATCAGCTGGTGGTCATGTTATCATAAGGAAAAAGTGCTCAAAATTTTGTGCTTGCAGCATTGTGACAACCATTGATTTGGTATCAAGGCCATGAGATCAAGACAGTGGGTCCAGTTGCCAGGTTTGCTGATGTGCTTAGTCCTGAATGGTTACTGGTAAGGTTGACATGGCTAAGTGTTTTAAAAGAGGTTAGTTGACTGTTGCCAAATCACGTGAGCTATTCAATGTCTCAAGAATATATTTGATCGATGGTCATGTCTTAAACATGGTGGTAGTCATTATGTTTCACAATTCAAAATTCTATTTAGGGTTTTCTACAAGGGTTTGAAACAACAACCCAAAAAGCAATAAAACCAGATCAAATTTGGTCATGTTTTAGCTAGGTTGCAAGTGAAAATTTATGAGAAGGATCATGATGGCTGTTACATGCTAATTTTGTGTCTCAAGGTTATTTTTCCAAGGATAAATTGATATGAAAGTCACAATGCATCTGATGTAGCCTAAATCAATGAGGATTTTAATGATAATTTCTCTGTCCTTGTGAGGTACATGGCTAGAGTGTTCCTATGATTTTCATTAGTTTGATCTCAATGGTCAAGTGTTGGGTGGCATGTCTTGTATGTATTAATTCAATTGATTGAGAGTGGTTGGGTGTTTTTAATTTTTTTCTAAAATATTAGATGCTTGTTTCAATCCTTGTGATAAAAGGATTTTTCATGATCATTTAGTGGTATTGGGAGTTAGGTGTTTGAAAGGCATACTTTGTGAACCCTAGTGTAATGTCCCCACCAGGGAACCCATATGGAATCAGGTCTTATGACCAAAAATTGCAACTAACAAATTTTTTTCCTAATATTACATTATTACTACTTCACATTTTCATTCTTTAAGGTTCCCTTAATGAATTCATTTACTAACATATTTACATTACTTATCCAAATTGAATTGAATTTCCTTTCTTTACTTTCACATTTTATAACTTAAGAGATAAGGTAAGAAAATAACATTTCATTTACAATTATATTTCTTACTTTATATACTAATTTCATTTCTCCTTCCTACACATTGAATCACTATTCCTTACAAATTACATCTTAGCTTAATAAACATTTTCTTTCATTGCAACATAGGAGAGATATAAAATATAATTTCAACATGACATAATATATTTCCAACTTTGATCTTTCAAATAACAACCCTTGAAACAAAGCCTAGAACTATCCCTCCCAATTACATTGCTTTTCTTTTCAATTACATCTTTTTTATAATAGATCTCATAATAATAGGTACATGAATGGCCCAAAGGTATTACAACATATCTTTTCATCTTTCCTTTCAATAATACATAATAAAAAATACAAATATCTACATCAATGCATAAATTTGAATGCATCCAAGTCACAAACCATGAATAGGACCTCGAAAGATTTTTGCCACCCAACCATGTGGAACTGATGAAGTTCCACCCCCCATGCTAGGAGATAGAACCAAGATACTCACAAGGCCCTAAGAAATCTAAGGCTACACAAAACCCTAATCTAAAATAAATAACATAACAATATATCACTTTACTAATCACAAGGGTTAGGTTCCTAGCATACCCTCTAGATGAGTGTCATCACATATCCTAGATTTTGGGATCCTTCTTGGAAACCATGTAACCCCGGTCCCCCCTTTATGAATAGGGATCCATCCTAGTGGTTATCCATGGTCCTATTACTCCAATAGGACTATGTGGCCATTAATATGTTTTCTTTCATTATCTTTTGTTTCCCCCTTTCCTAGATTCATTGTTAGGTTATCACTTTTTACTAACCCACCCATAGGATCATCTGGTAACCACTTTAGGGCTCCAACACCTATGGTGACCCACTCACCTAGGGTACCTAGTCCCCTACCCACACACACAAGCCATGAAAATATCAAGTAATTTCAAAAGATCCATATCATAGGTCTAGGGAGCCCTCTGATGCACTCAGGCCACTCAAAAAAGTCCTGAACTTATATTATAGACTCTACTAAAAGCCAAGTATAAACAAAAGCTTATAATCAAAACCATGTATAGAAATTCATAAGACACAACATAAAACTTCCCACATGCATTTACACAACATTCCATGGCTTATTTCAAAAGTTTAGGGAAATCTCATGTGCCTGAAATTTGGCGAAGTCTGAATTTTTTTAAAAACCAAAAATCTAGAATTTGCATCTTAACTCCTATGAAGCTAAAACGTATCTGAATCATCCCGGAAGGTACCTAATTTTTTTATACAAGTAAACTTGTAAAATTGTATACTTGTATACATCCTATTTCCCTTAGTTGACACTACTTTACTTGATTGACACTGGTTTTCTCAGTTGACACTGGTTTTCTCGGTTGACACTATCTTCCTCGGTTGACACTAGTTTTCTTGGTTGACACTATCTTCCTTAGTTGACACCAGTTTTCTCAGTTGATACAGTCTACTCAGTTAAGACTGGCTACTCGGTTAACACTAACTGCTCCTCGGTTGACACTGATTGCTTGGCTAATACTAACAGCTCGGTTGACATAAACTACTAGGAACTACAAAATACGGTTGTCAACTCTAACTTGTGGGTAAAATTGGGCATTATGGGGACTATGGTTACCTAATCTAGGCATGGCCCATTTGAGGTTTCCTAGTTTCCCTTTGGAAATGGCCCATCAATCCATCCTATCTATCCAACAAATTTGTTCTAGATCTAGACGAAGAAAGGTGGTGCACAAATAGATATGGACCAGTAGGGTTGAAATAATAGTTCTAAATTCTGGAAGCACTCATGGATATTCTGGAAAGAAAGGAGATAAAAAGAAGAATAAAAAGGAGCCTATAGACTAAATTAATCAAAATAAAAACAACCATTCACAAAGAAGCCTGTAAGAGGAAGAGAGTAGGAAAAAGAACTGCATCTCAATCCTACACCTTCATGACCCTTCTTATTTCTTCCTATATTTCCCTATTTCATTCAATATTAGATAAACACATCCTCCCACATGACCACAAGCATTTCTAACTTCCCAGGAAGATTTCAAAATACAACGTACATAAATAAAACTATATAATCATACATAATTTACTTCCCAGAAACACAATAGAAATACATAGAGGATAAAACATGTACATATCATTTTGGACACATAGGACAACAATCATGTTATAATTTAATATCATATCATATACAAACACATTCATACACAAAGAGGAAGAATCCTCTTCCCTTGGCTGGAGAATCTCTACAAAACTTCAATCCTTGAGTAGATATCCTTCTGGAAATCTTCCTCTGGCAATCAACTCCAAGCAATCCTCACACAGATGACTTCACCAACTAGAGACTCTCAAACTCACATAAAATTTCACCAAAAATTTCTGAAGAAATCAATTACAGACAACTCAAAAGAAAACAAATCTTCCAAAAATTATCATCCTTCCCACACACAAAAATCTTCAATTATTTATCCTCCAACTATGTGGTTGGAGGAGTTTCTTTATGGGAAGAAACTTCTCCAACTTCCATAGTTGGTTGGAGGGCCAACCAAATAATTTCCCGTAAAAGACTTAATCAAGGTTTTAATAAATTTAATTAAAATATCTTTTAAATAAAAGCATAACAAGAATAATAGACAAATACCTTTCAAGAAAAACACATAGCATAGTAGGAAAACAAGTAGCCTAACTTCTAGGAGGTCTTGAGTTCAACTCCCTCCTAGATAGCTAATTTTACTACAAAGGGCATTTTCCTTTTATTATTATTATGTTTACTTTTTATTTAATACATTCATTAAATATAATTTATTTCACTCACTTTATTTACTTATTATAAATAACATACCATTTACACAGTTAATGAAAAACATACAATTATTATTATTTATATAAGCATGGATATATGCGTGTGCACCCACATATACACATACCTAGATAAAATACAAACAATTATAACATAATTATTTATTATACATATAAAATAGATTAGTTCTAACTCATAACGTAAACTCAGACCAACATCAAATCAAGTTCATAACATAAACTGCATTCTACTTTCCCAACTAGGATAACTTCCTAAACAGAATTCTAAGTCCATGGGTAACGTCGAGAGTAACTTGGTTAAATCTCCACACATCAACAATTCAAGTATTTTGAAGGCACGCTCAGAAATGTGTAGCTAGGTGGATATGATGCCTAGTACCTGCATCCTGCATCACCAACTGATATGCATATACATATATATAAACATGCAGTGACAAACAAGGAGGGAGAGTGCGACATCATGTGGACCTCTCGTAGGAGTAACTACGACTGCTCCTCCTCATCCTAAACTCACATCAACTAGTAAATGTCAAACCATAATAGGGTCAGTAGGGTTAGATCATAATATAAACATCATAACACAAATCAATGTAAAACATTTTACTGATAGTTCATTTCTAACCATTCATCATTAAATGCCATTTTAATATTTCCAAATAAACTACGGTAACCAAATATATATGCTCAAATGTCTCATAAAATGCTAACTAAATAATAATCATAGTCCATCATAAAATAAAAAGTGTCAAAGAAAAAGTCTTGCCAGTCTAACATAGGAAGATGCTAGGGTGGGCATTACACCTAGTCTTAGTCAGGATTGTAAAATTTTGCTTCAGTATTTGTTAATGAGAGATACAAAGTTGTAGGTCTAATCTGTTATTTGCAAGCTTGTATTCTAAGATAAATTGTATGCATAGGTAGGATTCATCATACTTAATACAAATATATGGTTCTTTTCTTTCCCTTGTGTCAAGTTTTATGAATTCTAAACTTTCTAGTTCAGTACATAATTGTTTATGTGTGTATCTTCATTCTTGAGTTCTAATCTAGGATTAGATTAAATATTGATCTAGATGGGATATGATTTCATCCTAGTTTGCACAAGGATTCTCTATAAGTAGTAAGGATTTGTGATAGATGTATTTATGGCTATGAATCATTGATATTTTCTAGTCTTTTTGGAGTTCTCGCCCAATGGATAAGGTACTAGCCTAAGTGAGTATATCTCCTATTAGCATGTATTGATCAAGGTTGTTACAATCTACCAAATTGAATTAAAAACTAGTCATAATCTTTAATTTTGGTTGAGGAGTTGTTATCTTGTCCATAGAAATGGAGAGTCAATGAATGTTTGGTTGACATTTAGTACTTTCCTGCTATCATCTGTTGTTCAAATCCAGTCTTGGTATTGTAAGAGTGTTGTTTTTACTAGATTAGGTATACCCACCTTGGTCTTGTAGAGCCAAAAGTGTAGAGGGTAGTCTTGTCCCTATAGTTGGTCCAATTACCTTAAGTCCCTTATACATTTTGGAACTAACTACTCCTAAAATCTGTCTAAAGGTATATTGGTAGCCTAAAACTATAAGCTATTTTGAAACACCAACAAACATCTCAAATTCACTTTCCATTTCCTTAGAAAATTTATTACATAGATCATCATTACCTCCAAAGATAATATCATCAAAAAAGACTTCTATTATCAAGATTCCATCTTGACTAGTTCTTAAATACAAATTATTGTCAACATTACCTTTTCTGAATCCAAGCTAAAGTAAGTACTTGTCCAACCTTGCATACCAAGCCCTTAGAGCTTGCTTCAGCCCATACAGAGTGTTCTTCAACCGACATACCATGTCTCCATCTTCACATAGAGGTAATCCATCAAGTTATTTTATGTATACATCTTCTTCAAGAATGCATATTTCACATCCATCTGATATACTTTGAAGTTTTTATGTGCAACATAAGCCAATAACAATCTTACTACCTCTATTATAGGAAAAGGAGAAAATGTTTCTTCAAAGTCTATGCCTTCTTGCTATGAATATTATGCAGTCAAGGATGGTGGATCCAATGAAGGACAGTCCAAACCTTACAGCTAAAATAATTACAAAGTGGAAAAATCAACACAACAAACAACACCATAAATGTTTCAAGTAATTTTCATTAACATGCCCGACTGTAAGGCCTTCCGAGTTAGGGCCAATTACACAATGAAACAATTCTGCAAGATCCACAAATAGATCCAATACAAACTCATCTAGTTCAGCTCTGAAGACAATCAGAAGCTGATGGAAACCCTAAGGCAGATCTAAACTTGAGCTTGCAAGCCTCCAGGAAATCTCCTTGTTCCCAAGTATGCAAACCCCTAGCTCTGCTATAAAGGACTATTAGATTACAATCTGATCTATAAGAACATCAAGAACTTTTCCACAACTTCTAATCTGATCTGATGTCTAAATCCTTCGAATCTACCAAGTTCTATCTTCCAATGTCTCTATCTATCTAAACATCTACCCAAGTCCTCCTTAAATACTAATCATCAGCCACACGTCAACTAGATGAAACCCTTAACTCCCCAAAATAAATAATTAAATGCCATACAATTCAACTTACAAATGTATACAAACATTTAATTCTACATGTCAGCCCAAGACAATGGCTACCAATAATTAATTCACCAAGTTGGCCCAACAAATCACACAGAACTCCCATCGGTAAGTAAGAACTACCGAGCGACAGTAAAATTATCAAGCATGCTAGGCATCACTAAGCACCAGTATCGACCAAGCACCATAGGCATGACTAAGCAATAGTTCCATTGAGTGCTAGAGACTATCAAGTTCCTTTAGTGACCAAGCTTCCTTTAATGACTGAGACCGTCGGTCAAGGCTGTAACTGAGTAAAACTAGCCAAAACACAAACACTCTATGCAGTTTCACCGAGGACACAGAATGCCCTACCTAAACCTTGGATGCCCCTACATCGGACACCTCAGGTTCTAAAAGATGTTCATATGTGAGAAGAACATCTTTCAGGATTCAACACATAAATCCCAAACTGGTTCTTCACATACAAATCCTCCACCTTTTCTACTTGTAAAGTCTTCCACTTTAGTTTCCTTTGTCTCTTCAAGTCTTTTTTGGACAATGTACAGGTCGGTTCCTCATACTAATCATTCATTTTCTCAGGATCCACAATCTCAACTTGGCTACCAATACTCAAGCTTCTCCTACCTAGTGTTGTATCCATCAAAAGCATCAGTGAAAACTTCCTTTCATTCTTCTCAACAGTAAACATATTTCTTACATAGTCATAAATAGCTCTGCAATCATACTGCCAAGGTCTACCAAGTAATATATCGCAACTATTCATCTTCACAATGTCACAAAGAACAAGATCCCTATACTAGCCAATCTGAACATCAATGAAGCATTGTTCTCTAACTTCCAAAGCATGAACATCTTGTAACTAGCCAAGACTATAAGGACAAGGATGTTTCATTCTCTTCAAACCAAGTTTCTGAACCAAGTCCTCAACAAAAAGGTTTTCAAAACTACCACTATCAACAATAACATCATAGAGTTTACCTTCAGTCTTGCATCGGGTCCTAAACAAGTTACTCCTCTGACAAGGTTCATCCTTTGTACCAAACAATGTTCATCGAAGTAGCAAATGCTCTGATTCAGGTTCATTCTAAATGTTTTCATTCATCACAGTAGTTCATCGGTCAACCTTCTTCTATGTGCATTCAAAAGAATGGTGTCCTTCCTCTCCATAGTTATAGCAAGTACCATTAAAGATAACTCTACCTATCTTCTTCTTTGGTTCCACAGGTTTCTATTCATCTTCTGCATCAACCGATTTCTCCTTCACTGTGTGATCAACCATTTCTTTCCCTCAAGAGTTGCTAGGTTGTTCCCTCTTCAACTTATCTTCTACCTTCAGAGCATACTGATAAGCATCTTCAATAGAATCAATCTTTAGCATACCAAGCTCATCCTGAATATTGAATCTTAGACCATTCACATACAGAGCTACCTTTTCCTTACCAAGCTCTCAGTGTCTAGACTGAATAGTAAGTTTGTAGAACTCCTCAGTATAATCCTCAATAGACAAATCCTTTTGTTTTAGATTCTGTAACTTCTTAAACAAGTCAAGCTCATAGTCAGCTAGTATGAACTTAGCTTTCAACTTAGTCACCATCAATCTCCACCGATTGACCTTTGTTTCACCTTCATCTTCTTGGTCTCTTTGTAGTTCCTTCCACCAAAGTGCAACATGTCCTTTCAACTTTGTCTATGCTAATCTCACCCAAAGAGGATCTTTAATTTCTTCTATCTCAAAGAAATCTTCAAGTTCACGAATCCAATCAATTAGATTGTCGACCTTCAAAGTACCAAAGAAAGTAGAAACTTCCATTCGTTAATTACTAAACTGAGTAGCAGGTCTAGGCAACCGGGCAGTTCTATCTTCACCAGATTTGTTCCTCTGTCCATCACCACTAGATCCAGCAATTTCAAATTCTTTAGTAGCTTCCTCATATCCATCCTTAGTACCAACATTTTGAGGTATACCAGCAATACTTCTCATGATCTTGGTGACCATATCATTCTTCATCAATTCCACTCAGATCTAAAATCTGATTTCACCTTCTCTATGATCTAGGATTCAACACTATCACAAAGATCAGAAATAACTGTAGGGTCCAATCTTCTCAGAGGCATCCTTAAAGATAAGATAAATCCTCTGCAACAAATCCTCACCGACCACCTTGTGACAATCTCCAAGTTGGAACAAGTCAAATCTCAACCTGTAATCTTGTAAACAACTAGGGCACAATTTCACAAGTTCAGTGCTTTGGATTTGCAATTCAAATTGTGCACAATCTCTACTCTAATAAGATCAACTTTGCAAGATCATCCTTGCTAGGTCAAGCTTCTGCTTCAACAAGATCGAACCTTCACTCCAACAGGAACAAACTCTTTCTCGGATACCACCTTATGCAGTCAAGGATGGTGGATCCAATGAAGGATAGTCCAAACCATGCAGCCAAAAGAATTACACAACAAAAAACTCAACACAATAGACAACACTATAAGAATCTTGCTAAGGAAAAGAATAAAAGCCAAGATCTAAAAGCTCAAGAGATAGCACAAGAGAGATAGGAAAAAAATTAAAATAATTGATTATAGCTAATTGAATTGAATACAAAGTAGGAGGGCCTAAATATATAGGCAATGCAATAAGACTACATGATAATGAGATGATAAGATATCACCCACACAAGGTGGAATCACATGTCCACCAAAGGTGGATCATCCTCCATTGTACATGAAAGTATGTGCAACATGTGCAATAATGAGAGGATGATAATGTGATAAGAGCACTAAAGGTGGATCTCACACACAAAGAGGTATGTGATGACAACTATAACACCTAAAGTGGAAATTCTCCTAACCATGTGCTAAAATGAAATGCATACTCCTAGGTGTCACAATGATAACTAATATGCAAATACATTATCCTAAGTAAACTTAACTAAGTGTAAATAGTAAATATTTAATTACACCAACACCCCCCCTTAAGTGCAACTTAGGGGAATACACTTAAGCTCACAATGCAAGATGGGTCCCAGCTACTAGGCCATGTTAGGTACCCATCTACAAAATGCAAGAACAATGCAATCTCTCATAAAGTGGAGAAAGAGGGAAAACCTCATGGGAAAAACCCTCCCCCAAAAAGAGAGATGAATACAAGATGCATGCATGGATGGAGTAATCAAGACCCCCCCAATTATGAAATACATCATACATATACAATAAAAAATCCCCCCAAAGGAAGGAAACAAGGAGACATGATATCCCCCCCATAATGAGTAATCTCCTCCAAGGATGGTAAGTGCTTGAAGACAAAACATAGTATAATGCCTACAAACAACATTTCTCCCCTTAGGAAGAAGATACATGAAGTATAGATGTAAGAAGGCTTCCCATTGTGGATAGGAAGTAGGAAGTGGAATACAAATGAAGTATGATGTCTCTGAAGTATGCCCAAGTATCACCATGTCCTTGGTTGATGAAGATGCCATGAACCAATTAGGAGAAAGCCTAGTAGAAGAAGGTGACAAACAAGGAACCAATGATAACTGATCCACGTAAGAATTTGGATCAAACTCCAAAGACAAAGATGCCTCCTCAAATGAAGTAGGAAGAGAAGTAAGAAATCCCCCCCTCAATGTAGAATGTACACCCATGATAGATGCACCTAGATCAATGTAGAAACTGCACCAAGAAAATTGAATGATGTTCCTCCCCTTAGGAAGAAACAAGTACATAGGTGGATCAATTAATCCTTCCCAATCTTAAGGAAGAATCCTCAAAATGTAAGATGTCTCAGGAAACTGAATAGGAATCTCCACCACATGAGTATGATCAGCTTGAACCATGGAATGTGACATCTCAAGTGAAGTTTGAGACTCATGAAAACCAATCTTTAAAGAGTCAAATGTCTTCTCTGAAGTTAAAGAGACATCCTCCAAATGTTGTATCAAAGGATCCACAATCATGTCAATCTTGAAAGAGGGATCAAGTAGAGAATGAAGATTAGGGTCAACATACTCCCTCAAAACAACTAGAGAAGGATCATCTTCAACAAAGAGAAGATGAATATCATCAATTAAGTCTCCCAAATCTGAAATGTAGCACTCCACAAACAAACCTACAATGTCTATCAAGTAGGCATCCCATGGAACTATAACTAGAAGACAAGGAATATCTTGCTGCACTAAATCACCTAAACCCATGGCAATGTGAAGGCAAGCATCATCAGGAGCAAGAGTAGAAGTAGTCTCAATAGGAGGAGGAGTTGTAACTAGAGGTTTTGGACCCCTTGGAAGTGGAGGAATATGTGGATCTCCATACATTTCCCAAAGAAAAGTCCAAAGATCAAGAATATTTTCTATCTCATCATCATATTCATCAAGGGAAGCCATAACATCCATATCCATATTCCAATAGATAACCTTAATAACTTCTGAGTAAGAGTCCCAATTGAAAGAAGGATTTTTAGGTCTTAACTCATACAAATAGGGCAATAGGCTATGCTCACTAAGATGAGCAAGAACCAATTCACTCCATTGCTTATAGTTTCCTCTTGTCAACTTAATTAAACCATCCATGATGTGCTTCTCACATGAAACAATGAGACCAAAAAAACAATGCACCCCCCAAAATGCAATGAGCCAAAGAACCCCCCCAAAATAGATGATTTTGGCACTTTATATATAGTGTGTGTACAATTTCCACTTGCCAAAATGAACCAAAGTGGACTTCTAATTTTGATAATTATAATAGAAAATATGAAGCTATAGTAGACTCAAAAAAATAAGACACAAGATCTCTCAAGGATCTAACAAATTACAAGTGCCAAAAATAGGCCAAAATAGACCAAATTCTGAAAGTACTATATCTACTCAAAATTTTTCCAAATTGATACCAAATCTAGAAAGTAGACAAAAAATAATGAACTTTCAAAAAAAATAGCACCTAAAAATGTGTCCATATGAGCCCAAATGAAGCCTGTAAAGTTGTAAAAATTAGGATTTTCAATTTCTAGAAAACATCAGAAAAAAAGATCATAAATCACATTCACCATTGTGTAGATCATGAAATTTTACCCCAAAACAAAAAAAAATTGCTCAAAAAAAGGACTCCGGATGACTGAGATATCGCTGTTTGAAAATTGCCTCTGAAATTATTTTTTTTGAATCGCAGCCGCCGAACTTTGAAAATTCAAATGGCCCTAGATTTGGCTTCAGATGTCTGATTTGGATGAAACAAAATTTGATTTAGGGGTATTTGGACCTCCTCAATGTGATGCCAACCTCTGATTTGCACCAGCAAGCTCTAATTTTGACTTGCAATAAAAATCTCTCAAAATAGGCTATACAATGAAACTCCTATGGCTTTGATACCATGTAAGAATTTTCCTAAGGAAAAGAATAAAAGCCAAGATCTAGAAGCTCAAGAGATAGCACAAGAGAGATAGGAAAAATAATCAAATAATTGATTATACCTAATTGAATTGAATACAAAGTAGGAGTGCATAAATATATAGGGAATGCAATAAGACTACATGATAATGAGATGATAAGATATCACCCACACAAGGTGGAATCACATGTCCACAAAGGTGGATCATCCTTCATTGTACATGAAATTATGTGCAACATGTGCAACAATGAGAGCATGATAATGTGATAAGAGCACTAAAGGTGGATCTCACACACAAAGAGGTATGTGATGACAACTATCACACCTAAAGTGGAAATTCTCCTAACCATGTGCTAAAATGAAATGCATACTCCTAGGTGTCACAATGACAACTAATATGCAAATGCATTATCCTAAGTAGACTTAACTAAGTGTAATTAGTAAATATTTAATTACACCAACAAACACCATAAATGTTTCAAGTAATTTGCATTAACATGCCCGATTGTAAGGCCTTCCAGGTTAGGGCCAATTACAAAATGAAACAATTCTACAAGATCCACAACTAGATCCAATACAAACTTAGCTAGTTCAGCTCTGAAGATAATCAAAAGTTGATGGAAACCCTAAGGTAGATCTAAACTTGAGCTCACAAGCCTCCAAGAAATCTCCTTGTTCCCAAGTATGAAAACCCCTATCTCTTCTACAAAGGACTATCAAATTACAATCTGATCTACAAGAACACCAAGAATGTTTCCACAACTTCGCTCTTAAGCTATGCATCTAACATTCAAATATGCTTTGATGTCTAAATCCTCTGAATCTACCAAGTTCTATCTTCCAATGTCTATGTCTATCTAAAAATCTACCCAAGCCCTCCTTAAATACTAATCATCAGCCACAAGTTAGCTGGATGAAACCCTTAAGTCCCCAAAACAAATAATTAAATGCCATACAAGTCAGCTTAGAAATGTATACAAACATTTAATTCTGCATGTCAGCCTAAGAGAATGGCTACCAACAATTAATTCACCAAGTTGGCCCAATAAATCACATAGAACTCCCATCGGTAAGTCAGAACTACCAAGTGACAGTAAAATGACTGAGCATGCCAAGCATCACCTAGCACTAGTATCTACTAAGCATCGCAAGCATGACTGAGAAATAGTTTCACTGAGTGCCAGAGACTACCGAGCTTCCTTCAATGATTGAGACTGTTGGTCGAGGCTGCAACTGAGTAAAACTGACCAAAACATAAACACTCTATGCAGTTTCACCAAGGACACAGAATACCCTACCTAAACCTTGGATGCCCCTACATCAGAATATCCCATACATACCAGTCTTTCTTTGTTTCTTACAACAATTCCTTCTCCATTCATTTTGTTTCTAAAACCTCATTTTATTCCTATTACATTTTTATTTTTAGGTCTAGGAACCAATTTCCAAGTGTTATTCTTCTTTATCTTATCTAATTCTTCCTTCATAGCTTTTATCCAAGATTCAAATCTACATGCTTCATCTATAGTCTTTGGTTCAACTTGAGAAATCAAAAAAATTTCTTCTCTAGCTTTTGATCTAGTCATTACTCCTTGATTAGAATCACCAATAATTTGATTTTTAGGATGGTTATTCTTTACATACCTCAGAGTCTTAGGAACCTCAGTAGCCTCACTTGTGTCAACATCACAAGTCTCTTATTCATATTCTTCCTCAACCTGTTCTTCTTCTTTTGTTGCAGCAGTAGCCTCTTTGATCTCTGTAATCTGATTATTCTCATACATTCTTTCTTGTATCTGAAAATTTTCATCTATCCTTACATTGTTACTTTCAATCATATTTCTTAATCTTGGATTGAAACATTTGTAAGCCTTTCTCTTGGTAGAGTAACCAGGAAAAATTCCTTCATCGCTTTTAGCATCAAACTTTCCTATCTCATCATCACTTTTGATATAACACTTACTACCAAATATTCTAAAGTATTTTATAGTAGGAGTATGATCAAACCATAGCTCATAAGGAGTCTTACTTGTACCTTCTCTTATTTGAATTATGTTCAATGTATACACTATTTTACCAATAGCCTCTCTCCAATGTACATGAGATACATTTCCTTCAAGTAACATTGTCTGAGAAACATCAAGTATAGTCTTGTTACTTCTCTCTACTATCCCACTCTATTGTGGAGTCCTAGCTAGAGAAAATGTTTTTCTCTTTAATCCATGCTCTTCGTGATATCAATTGAATAAGTCTGAAGTAAACTCTCCACCTCTGTCTGACCTTAAACACTTAATCTTTAAACCTGATTCATTCTCTACTTTTTCTTTGAACAACTTGAATTTATCAAATGCTTGTGATTTTTCTTTCAAATAAGTAACCCACATTATTCTAGAAAAGTCATGAACAAAAAGTATGAAATACCTTTCACCATAGTATGATCTTATCCTTGTAGGCCCACACAGATATGTATGTACCCAATTCAACTTTCCTTTTGATATATAAGCTTTTCTTTTGTAACTTCTTTTAGTCTATTTTCCCATAACACATTCTCTGCATACAGTGTTAGATGGTTTCACAATCTTTGGCATATCTCTTATTGCATTAGCCATACTTGCCTTTACAATGTTATCAAAATTAACATGAAAAAATATTATATGCCATAACCAACTATCATCTACCTTCGTAACAAAAAAAGAGGCTCCAAATATATTTATTTCAAATACATTACCTCTATATTTAGTACCATCTACAATCATCTTACCTACCTTACTTCTGATAAAACATTTAGCATTAACAAAACTTAATTGAAACTCTTTATCCATTAGCTTTCCAACACTCAACAAGTTATGTTTCAGTCCATCAACAAGAAGCACATTATATGTATTAGTCTTTCCATCCAAATTAATACATCCTACACCTATGGTAGGTTTAGGAAGATTGTCTCCGAATATCACAACACCATCATCATACTTCATTAATTTAACAATTTTTTTTCTATCTCCAGTCATGTGATGTGAACAACCACTGTCTATAATCCATTCAGTTTTCTTGTCAACATGAGATACTAGAGCATTTTCCTCATGCACTAGTTCATCTCTAATAGAAACAAATCCAATCTCTTCATAATCTAAATTATCATCAGAAATGCCTTCACTAGAATAATAACATTCTTTATCCCTTTTAAACTTGGAAAAATTAGGTTTGTACTTGGGAACTCTTGTAGGACATTTAGATGGAAAATGACCTACCTTATTTCATGAAAAAAATTTCAAGGGTAACTTGCCTTCAAATTTTTCCTTACCTCTCTTTTCTCTTCTAGCAATTAGTGCAACAAGTTCATCCATCTTTCTTTCCTCTTCCATTATCTATTCCCATTCCTCAGCATACTCACTAAGCTCTTCATTTAGGTCTTCACTATTGGTTCTCGAAAGTGTAGACATTTTCTTATGTGCATATGCCTTTAATGAAAATTCTAATTTATGTATGGAATCTCCCATTTCAACAGCTTCAAAGGTAGTTAGCTTTTCAATCAACATCTCTCTGCTAAAGTTTGGAGTTAAGGGTATAGTCTCTTGAATAGACATAGCCTTGAACTTGTATACATGTGTCAATGATCTAAGGATCTTCACAAAAACTTCTTCTTCATCATAAGTGCCTCCACAATTTCTGATTCCAACAAAAAATTTTGTAACCCTTTGAACATAATCCATAATCCTTTCATCATCCTTCATTTGCAGCTTCTTTGTCTTGGTTTTCTAGTTATGTAACTTCCCTTGCTTTGTATATTTGTCTCATTTATATAAAGCTTCTAATCTTCTCCAAATCTCATATGTCGAATCTAAGTCTTTAACTTCAGTAAACTCACCTTTGGATAGTGCACTTATTAGTGCTTCCCTTGTGACCATGTTGTATGTGAATACCTTATTTTCATCATCAGTAGCTGATGGAAAATAGCTCTCAGTATTTATAACCACCTTATTCTTTATGATCAACCAATAGTCAATTCCCAACATAGAATATGAGTTCACATCTTGTTCTTCCAATTGTCAAAGTTTTCAGGATAAAATTTTTGACCATCCTTCCTATAAAGTGCCATCTCCAAGATCACCTCAAGTTGTTAAGCTTTCTCTCTAAGGACCACAAGCTCTTATACCAATTGTTAGGAATAATAGTCCACAATATAACTAAGAGCGGGGGGTGAATCAATTGTATAGAAGATTATTAAACTTAAAACTTTAAGTAGTTGTAATATTAGATCCAATGAATACAACAAATCTCAACACAATAACATAATATTTTGGTCTCGGGGAAATCCTGTTAAAGGTAAAAACCCCGGTGGGAATTAGCACCTACAAATGATGTACAGAGAGTATAGTATCCTTGTTAGAAGATTTATCCCTATTAGGAGCTTATTGAAACATTACAGTACATATTCCTTGTTAGAGGATAGACCCTGTTAGGATTCAAGAAGAAAGGGAGGGCTCACTGCCCAAAGAAGGTTAAATCCACCTTCAGAAATCACTGTTTGCACCACAAGTGTATATGAAGAAAATAAAAATCCTTGAACTATTTGAAAGAAACTACCTTTACTTGATCAGCTCCAATGAATTCCACCAGTAAACCTCTTCTCTACATACAACATACACAAGCTTGCAGCTTTCACAATCTCTTTTTATCACCTTTTTCTATCCATATCTTTTCTAAAGAAAATACCTCTTATTTAAACCTTATTACAATTCTCATGATCAGGTCAGCTCATAAGCCTTTCCTAATTACAAATAATTACATAAAACCATGCTAAGATACACATGGTATCTAAAATAAGTATACAATGACTACATTACAATATTTAAGGACCGACATCCTTAATTTATGTTTGCCAAGAAAAACACACGCTACATCTCCTAAGTCAGCTTCCAAATAGGTCTTCTCCAGAACACATGCCAAAACTGACATCACCAAGAATTATATACCTTGAGCTAACCAATGAACATCCTTCAATACCTTGTCTATCATCCTTCAAGCTCGCATACCTTGAATCCATATCATCTGGAAGATATACCAAAAACACTGAAACTAACTCTGTCATTTCTCATTGTCATAGTCCAGTGACCAGTCTTCACCAAAAAATCTGTAACTTATCCAATATGAAATATTACATGATGCAATCTTGGATATAACATCACAACACCTTCCTAAACTCTCATCTGACTTTGTATCATCTTAAAAATCTGTACAGTCTCTATACACTGTGATAACTAGTATGTTCTTCTCACAAAAACATGTGTTGACATTAGTGACAAAACACAAATGACAACATTATGAGTGACCATTCAATAACATAGTGATTAAACATATAAAATGTCTCAATCACCTCCCCATGCATTAGTAATATCCAATAGTTCTAACTCTACAAAGTCTTGTTGGCAAGCTTACTACTTTTGAGCTATCTAATTATGATAACTACAATGTTCCTAATGTTGAATCTACATTCAAGTCACAAACGGTACTTCATAAGTCTAAGAAGGAAAAATAAAAATGTGTGAAAATTGATAGTGATAATGACAGTGGTAGTGACACGTTTGATGAGGAACTAGATGATCTTGAGGCACTCATAGGCAGAAGGCTACAAATAGGAAAAGGGAAATATAAAGGTAAACTTCCTATAATCTGTTTTTCATGTAACAAAGTTGGCCATATTGTAGCAAGATGCCTTGACAAGACTGACAAGGATGAGATAAGGGAAAACAAGTACAAAGACAAGAGAAATGATAGAGATCACCAAAGGTATAGAGACTACAAAGACAAAGGTAAGAAATCCTTATATATTGCTAAAGAGGAAACTGACAGTGAAACTAGTGAATCAGATGAATGTGATATTGAAGTTGTTTATGTTATGAAAGATGATTTTGATGAAGATGAGAAAACTACACTTATTTCTTATGTGAGTAAAGGTGATAAATGGATTATTGATAGTGATTTCTCACATCACATGGCTAGTGATAAAAGTAAATTTGACACCCTAAATCATTACAAAGGTAGAATTGTTAAGTTTGGTAATGATGCACCATGTCCTATGAGAGGTAAAGGATCAATTAAGTTGACTGATAAGATCACATGTGAAAATGCTTATTAGGTTGAAGGTCTTAACTATAATTTTATGACTATTGCATAGTTGAATAGTACTCATTATCGAGTGGAATTTCATCACAAAAAGGCTAAAATATTTGATGCCACTGGTGAACTAATTGGAAGTAGAGAATAGAAAAGAGGTAACTTGTTCTATCTAGACCTATCTAAAGAAACATGTTTGTTTGCACAATTTGATGATGTATGGTTATGGCATAAGAGGTTGTGTCATGTGAATTTTGACAATCTGGTAACTATTAGTAAAAAGAAGAAAGTTAGAGGTTTCCCGAGATTGAAGAAACCTGGTAATGTGATGTGTAAACAGTGTCAATTGGGAAAAATGACAAAGTCTAGTTTTAAGAGAAAGACATATACTTCTAAAAATATTTTCAAATTGGTTCATATTGACCTTTGTGGACCTATGGGTGTACAAATTTATTGTGGTGATAAGTATTTTATTGTGTTTGTTCATGACTACACTAGGATCATGGTTGTAATGTTTTTGGAAGAGAAATCTGATGCATTTCAGTTGTTTAAGTGGTATTTGGCAAAAGTTGAAAAAGAAAAAGGTAGAACCGTAAAATGTTTGAGATCTAACCGAGGTGGAGAGTTTATATCAAAATGAGTTCAATCTATTATGAAATGATAGAGGAATAAAGAGATAGATATCTACACCGAGAACACCTCCACAGAATGGCATAGTAGAGAGAAGAAATAGGTCAATTATGGATTATGCTAGAACACTGATGATTGAGAAGAATGTGGCACAAAAATAATAGAGATAAGTTGTAAGTACAATTTTTTATACCTTAAACCAAGTATAAATAAAGAAAGGTACAAATGCTACACCTTTTGAGTTATGGCATGGTTATGCACCTAACGTGAATTATTTTTAGAGTCTTTGGGGGTAAATGTTAAATATTGAAAGATAATAGGAATGGAAAATTTGATACAAAAAGTGATGAATGCATATTCCTAGGATATTCCACTAAGAGAAAAGCTTATAAGTGTTTGAATTCTAACACTAACAAAATTGTGGAAAGTGCAAATGTTAGAGTTGATGAATATATAGAAAAAAATGAATTGGAGTGCAAGAAAGAACCTGGAGATTATAGATATTTTGTATACATGGAAGAAGGAGAGGCAAGTAATACACTTGAACTAGATGCAGAGTCATGGATAAGTAATGTAAAGCATCAAGAGGATGCTTCTAAGAATTAGGAAGGGAATGTCGAGTATCAGGAGGACACTGTCGAGCAATCAAAAGAAGAAGCATATAATTTTCATGATGAACCTGAAGATCCAGAATAAGGAGAAAATAAATATGAACCTACATTGGCATAGTATGTAAGAAGACATCACAAGCCTAAACAAATCATCGGAGATAAATAGTCTGGAATCATGACAATAAGTAAGTTGAAAGATCATACATGCTTATTATGTGAATTTGAGCCTAAAAGTGTAAAAAATGCTTTAGAGAATGATGATTGGATACAAGCCATGAATGAAGAGATTGATCAGGTAGAAAAGAATGATACTTGGACTCTAGTACCAAGACCAAGAGACAAGAATGTTATTTGAATAAAATGGGTATTCAAAAATAAGTTAAATAAACATGGAGAGGTCACAAGAAACAAGGCAAGATTGGTATGCAAGGGGTATGCACAAGAAGAAGGAATTGACTATGGAGAAACATTTGCCCCTTTTGCAAGATTAGGAGTGAGGACTGTACTTTCATATGTTGTATATAAAGGATTCAAACTATATTAGATGGATGTCAAATCTGCATTTTTTAATGTTATATTGGAAGAAGAGGTATACATTGAACAACCTGAAGGATTTGTTGACCCGAGCAAGAAAAATATGATTTGCAAGTTGAACAAGATGTATGGATTGAAACAAGCCCCCAGAGCATGGTATGAGAGATTGCATAATTATTTGATAAAGATTGGATTTTTAAGGACAAATGACAATAGTAATCTATATATGAAAATAAAGAAAGGTAAAGAAATTTTGTTAGATGAAATTTTTATTGATGATATCATATTTTGAGGATAAGATGCCCTATGTAAAAAAATTTCAAATGAGATGCAAATTGAGTTTGAAATGTCTATGTTTGGTGAGATCAAATTATTTGTTGGTTTGCAAGTTTATTAGATGGAGAAAGATATCTACATTACTCAATCTAAATATGTTAAGGAGATACAAAAAAAATTTGGTATGGAGGATTCAAGGCCAATGAGTACTCTTATGGCTATTGGACATAAACTATCTAAATCTGATGATACAACTAAAGTGAATCAAACCTTGTATAGATCTATGATTAGAAAGCTCTAATATGTTGTCCATAGCAGACCAGATATTTCCCTAGCAGTTGGGATTGTGGCAATATTTTCTACCAATTCTAAGGAGAATCATACGATGGTAGTGAAAAGAATCTTGAGATATCTAAAAGGAACTAAGGATTATGGACTATACTACAAGAATAATGACAAATTTGAATTGAGAGATTACACTGATGCAGATTGGGTTGGAAATGTTGATGATAGAAAAAGTACAAGTGGTGGAGCATTATTCTAGGAAAGAGATTAGTCTCTTGGACAAGAAAGAAACATAATTGTGTTTCCCAATCTACATCAAAAGCTGAGTATGTAGTAGCAGTAGTAAATTATTCAAATTTAGTGTGGATCAAGCAATTGTTAAAAGGAAGGAAGGAGGAAATCATTGAGCCAATTATTATTTTCTATGATAAAACAAGTTCTATTAATATATCAAAGAATCCATTGATGCACACTAATACTACGCATATTTCTATCAAGTATCAGTACTTGAGAGAGATAGTTCAAGACAAAGAAGTGAGAATGGAATATGTAAATACAAAATAAAAATTATAAGATATATTCACAAAATATTTACCTAAGGATACTTATGAATATCTTAGAGGTAAACTAGGGGTGATTCCCCTAACTAAGGCTACCTAGTCAACTAGGAGCACTGCATCAAATGTGCTAAACAAAATATATGAAAAATTGATGTAGAGAAGCTCACACTTTAGGAGCTTCATATAGTTGTGAGAAGTGAAGCAGAGATGATAATTAGTCATAAGAAAGATGACAAAGGGAGAATACAACATACATAACTGACATGAAGACATCTACATGTAAAATATATAAGTGATAGACATAAAATTTGGCATTATTGTCAAAGAGGGAGAAGATACAATGAAACACGAAAAAGAGATATAGAAAAGATGCAGAGGGATTAATTGAGCAAGTGGCTAGGAAAGGAAAAAGTTGTGAATCACAATGAAGTGAAGGATATTATAAAAATATGATTCACATATATTTTGGATTATTTGGTAAATCATGTGCTATTCATGTGGTGTTTCCATCAATGCCAAAGAGGGAGATTGTTGGAAACTACAATTGAAATAATTGTTATATTTTCATTGATGTCAAACCTTAACTAGTAAGACATTTTCTATCTAGGATAGTACCATATCTATTGCTTGATGAAGAGGATTTGAAAAGAGGAGATAACAAGAGAACCTAAGGAAAGGTTGAGTTATTTGATACTTCAATTGGTACTTTATTAGTTGGCACATTGATAATATAATGCATTGTTTATCTAAGTAAGAAGAAAGACTGGAAAGGTAGGCTTAACCAAGCAAAAGTGAAGAAATCTAGTTTAAGCTGAGTGATGTTAGTGTCGACCGAGCACTATTATATGCTGAGTAAATCTAGTGTTGACTAAACATTAGTAATTGTCGAGTGACCTAAAATTACCAATCAAAGATAGTTTTTTCCGAGAAAGATAGTTTATAGTGATCACCAAGAAGATGAACACAGTATTGACCGAGTTTCAGTAATTTATATTTGGAGAAAGAATTAAGTTTACTAGCTGACATAGTTGAATTCTTGGGATATGTAAAATGTGTTGAAATTATTAATGAATGGTATGGAGTATTTAATACATGGTAAATCATTTTCTTATGGATTTAAAGAGAAGTTTGGAGATGTATCTAGAAGGAAGGATGGAGAACTTAATGATGGAAGGATTCAATAAATCTGACCTAAACCTAAGATCTATGAAGGAGATTAAGCGGCAAAAGATTAATCTATATGATTGAAGTAGTATAAAGGAAAACCTAGTTGAGAGGTTATTATGAATAAAAGAAGATGTTGATTTTGTTAGAAATAGGAAATACTTAGAGGGGGGGTGAATCAATATTTTACAAACTTTTACTTTTTCCCAATTACAGATATAACAAATTAACTTGAAGCTTGCATAAAAAATTAAACTAAGGAAACTAAATAACAATCATAGAAATAAAGTAAATGAACTCATGACACCATGTTAGTTCTCAAGGAAACCCTGGCCAAGGAAAAATCTTGGTGGGGATGATACCCACAACTGATCCACTAATCAAAAGTATCTGGTTAAGGATGTTGACCCTGTTAGGAGTCTATTACATACATATAGTGTCTCTATCCTGGTTAAAGGACTCTAGGCCTTGTTAGAAGCCTCAAACCTATTAGGAGTTTCTATTACAAAATAAAATGATTGCAAGATGAGCTCACTGCCCAAACATGCAATATACAATGATATCTTCAAATACAAACGTAAAGTACATAACCTTTCACTATTGTCAAATACCTTTCCTATTCTGATTTAGCTTTGTAGGATATTCACTTTCATATACTAAGTTTACTTGCTTTCCTTCTTACAATATACAACTTCTCATCATACATTTCTCATTACAAGTTGTATATGTATCATGTGTACATTTCACATTACATAATTCTTACATATATACAAGTTATTACAATTAGTAACTTCCAGTCAGCTTATAATACATAAACACTTCTCAAAATATAAAACCAATTCATGTTTCCTTAGGGTTAACATCTAGGATGTTTTCCCTACATGGTTAAGTCATTATTTTGATAAAAAAAATAATCCCTTAACTTATTGTGATCATACTCTGTCTTCTGCTATGTTCAAGTCAGCTCAACACTATCTTTGTAATTCTTTAATATCTTATTTCGTACATGTCATACAGAATTTCACTTTCATATGTGGCTTTGATATACATATAATTATCCATGTTCAAGTGTGCATGTAATGAACCTACTTCTGTGAACATCGCTAATCAAAACTATCTCCAATTAGGCTAGTAAATACTATTGTACTTAGACAATTTTCTAGTGCACTCATACAAGAATGCTTCCTTCTATTATGCGATCATCATAGTGAGTATGTGTTACCATAATGACAACAATTTGATATCCTACTTAGCCAAATTTCCAAAAATCTCCCCCTTTTTCATTGGTGGCAACATATGGGAAAATTGGCTAAGTCCCAAAAACTTAAGATACAAAATTATGGCCATACAAAAATTTGTGGATCTTACATAACTACTTATATCTCCAAAATATTTATACTCCCCCTAAGAGTATACTTCATGCTTATACATATAACATCTATACATACAATATTCTTCTTATACTACTCCCCCTTTGACAACAATGACAAAGGTGTCAAAAACTATTTTATCTCATGATGCTGGAGAATCCTAGGACTCTTGGCAATCCTGTATCAACCAAAAATATGTTTGTTTTGAAAGGTGGATTAGTAGTTTTGATCTTAGTTGGTGAAGTATCTGCTCATTTTTGGAGTTTGGTTTCTCAGTTTCAATGTTTATTGGGTGCTCCGTCTCTAAAGAATGCTCGGTAACTGAAGGCATTAGTTTTCCTGTTGCTCGGTGATAACTATGTTGCTCGGTGATGCTTGGCGTGGTCAGCTCATTGGTGCTCAGTTATTTCTCTATTGCTTGATGTTTGGTTACCGATGGGTCTCAGTGTTTCTTACTAGTGCTCAGTGTTCTTGCAAACCGACTTGGTTGTTTGGATGGATCAGCTTGGCCGACTGGTGCATTTAATTTGGGTCATGTTCCTCGAGTTATGGATTGACCGTTGGACATGTGGGGACCTAGATCTGGTGTGTTACATTCTCCTATGTGGATTTGGAGGCTGATATGGATAATTTAATTATTATTAGGCTATTTGAGATCCAACCATGTTTTGTATTTAATATTTGTATATTTGGAAGCCGATTGGGCTTTAGGGATTTAATTATCTGTAAAGACAACTTATGGTTTGGATTTAGTATTTAAGAGGATGTTTGGGTAATTATTGGAGAAGAGCAAAGGAGAGATCTAGAATCAATTGGATCTAGATAAAAGGATAGAAAATTTAGTAGCTTGTGAGATTAGGAACAAGAAGATTGCTTGGTGGCTTGTGTGCACAAGTTTAGATCTTTCTTGGAGTACCTACCAGCATCTTGTTATGTTATAGACCTGGACTAGCTGAGGGGTATATTGGATCCTAGGTGATCTTGTAGAACTATTCTTTCTTTTTAATTGGTCGTAATTGGGAAGGCCTTACAACCTGGCACATTGCATGTAATCAGTTGTTGATGAATAAAGATACTTGTTTTATTTCAGATTTGGTGTTATTGTGTGTAATTCTATTGTTTTTTGGTTTGGCTACAAGTTTGGATAGTCCTTAATTGGATCCTCCATCCTTGACTGCATCAAGTGGTATCAGAGTGAGTTGATCTTGAATGTGTGGATAGATCGTAGAAAGAGAGGTAGTTTGCACCAAGATCTTGGATTGAAGATGGCTCCAAGGAGAGCTCATGAGATCTCAGAGGAGGAAGCTACTGGAGAATTTAGTCTTGATGATTTTAGAGCTTTGCAGAAACAAGTGCAAGATCTACAAGAGGAATTGAGAAAGAAGAAGACTTCACCGAAAGAAGATAGTGATGATGAATATGAGGAAGAAGATCATTTTGAAGAAGCTATAGAAGAAGCTAGAGATCTTAAAGAGAATAGAATCTTGAAAGCTATGTCTAAAATTGGGAAAAGACCTAAGGTTGAAGTTTCTACATTTGCTGGAAGCCTTAGGCTAGAAGAGTTGATTGATTAGATTAATGAGATAGATGAGTACTTTAAGTATGAAGAAATAGAAGATCCTAATAGATTTAGATTTGCAAAGACTAAACTGAAGGGTCATGCAAATATTTGGTGGAGAGAAGTTCAGTTGGAAAGAAATAGGAGGGGAAAGGAAAAGATCATTAGATGGAACCGAATGGTTGACAAGTTGAAGAAGCAATTCATTCTAGTAGATTATGAATTAGACATGTTTAAGAAGATGCAAGCCTTGAAGAAGACCAAAAAATTAGTGCAGGAGTATACCGAGGAGTTTTACAGAATCCTGATTAGGACTGGTCATTCTGAAGCTGATAAAGAGAAGGTTTCTAGGTATGTTTATGGTTTGAGACCTAGTATTCAAGAAGAGTTACTTACTAGTCAGATGACAACAATAGGAGATGCTTATCAGATGGCATTAAAGATTGAAGAGAAGCTAAATAAAATGTTTGAAGGAAGATAGAACAATAGGAACTAAGTTAGTAAGACTAGTGAAATAGTTGCTGAAAGTAATGTGGTAGAGAATCCTAAGAATACTGATGTGGGATCTGGCAATGGTCAAGTCACTAAGAATTTCAATACTGGATAGAGAGGAAGGTGGAAAAATGAGTTCACCAGTACTTGTTATCAATGTGGTGAAGCGGATCATAGAAGTTTTCAATGTCCTAAGAAAAGGGTTGCACTAACTACCGAGGAAGACATTGAGAATGTTGTAGAGAAGGGTGAATTTATTATCACTAAGACGTTGGCTACATGTGTCCAAGAACCAGTGCAAAGAAGAAATTTGTTCAAAACTAGATGTAAGTGCAAGGATAAGGTATGTAATGTTATAGTTGATGGTGGTAGTTCTGAAAACTTTGTTTCCAAAGAGATGGTTAGTAAGATGAATTTGGAAAGAAAGAAAGACCCTAATCCTTATCAAATTAGTTGGATACAAGATGTTTCTAAGGTTAGGATTGAAGAACAATGCTTGGTTAATTTTCAGATTGGATCTTATCATGATGAAATATTGCATGATATATTGCCTATGGATGCTTGTCATCTATTGCTCGGGAGGCCTTGGCAATTTGATAGAAATGTTTCATTTGATGGTCATGAAAACACCTATGTGGTTAGGCATGAAGGGTCTAGGCATAAGTTGTTACCTTCATAGGAGACAGGGCTAAGGGATGTGGAGTTATCAGGTGTTGTCCTTTTGACAAACCTCAGGAGTATAGGATTGATGAACCTATTCCTACAAAACTTAGTTTGAAAGAGAAGGAGAATGATATATCTGAAGAGTTTGTTGAGATTAAGAGGTAGATGGTCTTTCTGACAAAAAAAGTACAGAAGATAATGACATTTGTGACATAGAGAGATGTGGCTGATGTTGATTTTATTGAGGAGTCTAGAGAGGATGGGGCTTACTGAGGTAATGATGTGATCAGAAGTGAAAGGAATGGTCAGAGTCAGTTGTTATCAGTTGTAGACATAAAAGATAAGAGAAGTGGGAAGTAGGAAAACTTGATGCAAGGGCCAATGGATGAAGTGAAGACAACTTGGAATGAAGGACAAGAAGAGATACAAGTTAAGAACACATATGGCATACCTATTCTGATTCCCTTAAGGCATTCTTGATTTACTTATGAGAAAATCTTCTTTACCTAGGGTGTCTGATGTAGGAGCATCCTAGGATTCTTGGCAATCTTGTATCAACCAAAAATATGTTTGTTTTGAAAGGAAGATTAGTAGTTTTGATCTTAGTTGGTGAAGTATTTTCTTAGTTTTAGAGTTTGGTTGCTCAGTTTCAATGTTTACTGGGGTGTTTAGTCTTCGAAGAATGCTCAGTAACTGAAGGCATCAGTTTTCCTGGCACTTGGTGATAATTGCATTGCTCGTTGATGCTTTGCATGGTTGGTTCACTGGTGCTTAGTTATTTCTATTTTTCTCAGTGTTTGGTTACCGATGGGTCTTGATGTTGCTTACTAGTGCTCAGTGTTCTTGCAAACCGACTTGGTTGTTTGGATGGATCAGCTTGGTCGACTAGTGCATTTAATTTGGGTCACGTTCCTTGAGTTATGGATTGACCATTGTACATGTGAGGACCTAGATCTGGTGTGTTGCATTCTCCTATGTGGATCTATAGGCCTGTTGGGTATCGTAAAATTTTTTGAGGTTTGAAGTCCAATTCCTGGTTTAAGTCTCCATGTGAGTGTTTTTCCTGAACTAGGGTTTGTAAAGTGTCGTGAAAATGGTTTTTGACATGTTCAGAAAAACCCTTACCCTAGTTCTTGTCTTCCAAAATGTTTCCAATTCATTTCCAAAATTCATGTGGCCCTCTTGTTTCCTTTTCTTGGTTACCTTTAAGTCACTTAAGTCACTATTTGTGCACATGCTTATTTGCCCCTAGTGTTCGCTGAATCAGGAAGTGTATTATCAAAGGTCAAAACAATCTGGCGATTCAGCGAATGAGTCAAATTCATGTTCACTATTAATATCAGTCGCTAGTTCTCTAGATCTTCCAGCGGTTATCCCAAACATCCAGCGAATTGGTGAATGCATTAAAGCCAATCTTTTTGATTACTTTGTTTGCTAAGTCTCCAAGTGCTTCGGCGGTTTCATTTTCCTTTCTGAGAACTAGCGAATGGTGGTTATCTCCAGTTCTCGCAATATTTGGCGGTCTTTTGAAACAATCTAGTGATTCAGCGAACACTTTGTTCGCTTGTTCTCAGAATTTGGTGGTCAAGGGTCGTTTCAACTAGAGAATTAGCGAATACCATGGATTGCTTTCACAATCAACGGCCCTGTTTTAATCTCAAAATATTTGTGGGTCCTGCATATTTGATCTGGCAAATGAGTGACTGAATACTTATAATGCTATCCTCTAAATTTGGCGGTTCTGATGGTTTGCCCAAAATATTTCAGCGGAGATAAGTTTTCTCACATTCGCTTATTCTCGGAATAAGTTGGTGACATGCTAAACCATTTAGCGATTCAGAGAAGCCTTTGGTCGCTAGTTCTCTTAATAAAAGGATAAAGGTTAAAACAGTCTGGCGAATAAGCAAATCAATGGATGATAAGTTTTAAGGTCTCAGTCGCTTATTCTCGAAATGAAATTTTCAATGATATGGAGTATTTGAAGAACTAGCGAATGCTCTTTGTTCGCTGATTCTCAGAATTAAATGGTTAAGGGTTTTGTTATTCAGAGAACTAGCGATAGCCATCGATTGATGAAGATCAACGGTCAATCTGGAATCCTAGTATAAAGTGATGATTAAAGAAAGATTTAGCGAATTAGAGATTAAAGGGGTTCGCCAGTTCTCCAGACAATCAATCGGTTAAGTATATTTTTAAGCGAATGCGCGAACCCTTTGTTCGCTAGATCTCCAAGAAAAGTGACCGTCAATCATAATATTAAGAGAATGGGAGGTGGCTTTGTTCGCTAGTTCACCAAATGGTAATTGCAGTTAACTGTGTAAGTGGCAGCCCTTTGTTCGCTGATTCGCGAAATGCATGGATGGTTAAGGATAGGATTCCGAGAACCCGCGAAGCTAGTAGTCGCTAGTTCTCCAGATTTGAACCAGGGTCAAATAGGGATTCTGAGAACCTGCGAAGCCAGTGGTCGCCAGTTCTCCGGTTGCTAGCTAGGGTTAGCATTATATTCAGCGATTAAGAGAAGCCAATAGTCGCTGGTTCGCTAAATGGGCTCAGATGGAAAAGGTCATAAAGGGAAAAGAAAAAGGACCGTTGCCACATAGATAAAGTACTTTGTCGATATGGACATGAAACCAGTAAGCCATCAAATCAGCTTCAAGAAGAAAGATTGCATGACGCAAACAATTTTAAAGTACAGAATCATGATCATTCCTTCTTCACCTTGTTTTCAAGTAGTTTAATCTATCTGTCAACATCCGGACATGGTGAGCTCAAAATTTGAAATCTGAGGGTACATGAAATTGAATATGGGATCAATTAAGGAGATTTGCATTAACTATGGTAGTTGCACACCTTGGATTCATATCGATAAGTAAGTGAAGCTCATTGTTTATTTGTTCAAGTCTCAGTTGTCAAGAGTTTCTATTTGTCCAGAGAATTTCTGAGCATAAAGCATTTGAGATACAGAGAATTGAAGGTGTTTCTGTAGCAAGGATGAGTCAACCTGAGAAGAGTGCAACGTCTTCCAGTAGTGAGGCCAAGTCCAAAACTGGTGAGGATAGGAATAAGCCAAATTTTTCAGATGAATTCCTAAAACTGTTGCCGGGCTCCAGTCAGAACAAGAGGGCTGCTGATGAGGTGTTTGAAGATCTTTTGGAACGGTGTAGAGACCTAATCACTCCAGAATTCACAGGTTACACTATTTTCAACTTCTTTTACAGTAATAAAAATAAGCATGTTCCTGTCTGTAATGGTTGGGTGTTAGGATTAGGAAAAATGGTTGTCCCTGACGTTTTCCTAGATATTGATTTAATTGTTGCCCTAGCCAGAAGTTATGACCCTATTTCAAGGACAATTAGAAAAGAAGACCAATCACCCTTAGTTACTCTTGATAGGGGATCTTTTATGAAAGCTTTTGGTCTATACACGTCCTTTTCCACTGAGATTGATTTGAACAAAGAAAAGGCAAGATATAGAAGCAATATAGGGTCAGTAAAAGACCAGTTGGTTAAACATATGCCAAAACAAGATAAATACATAGCCCCCCTTCCTACTAACATGAATGCCCCATACCAATTCAAATCCCTCCATCATTATATGAGATATACTTGCTATGCATTATGTAGAGTTTTGGGAATGGATGGGAATGCAGAATTTTTACCAGCTGACTTGCTGATGATCATCTTGGATATTCAAAATCCCTTGGTAAACACTGACTATGATTACATTCAGTATGTTATTGATAGGATGCATCAAGGGCTGATGTCTGTAAAAGAAAGTAAAAGTCCTATTGAGTTCATGCATTATTCTTTATTAATGCATTTGATTCTATTTTTCAACATCAACAGTTTTGATGTAAACATGTTAAAACCAAGGTTCACTTTCAAGGATCAGCACAATCCAGTGCAGTTGTGGGTGAGGATATGGAATTCTACCTCCAATGAAGTAGATTTTTGTGTTTTTTAGAATTTCATTGTCTATCCAATTATCAGGATGCTAGGCATAAATGTCACCAGGCTATCTCCTAGAGTCCTTAGGCTTTTAAGACCACTGCAGTATGTGGACAAGTGGGATGGAAATCATAATTGGGGTGATTTCTACTTAGGAGATAATTCCACAATTATCAGAGTTTATGGTTGTCCCCAACCCCCACATTTATTACCAAAGTATGTGCCTCTGAGATTGGCTTGTTTGGAATTTGTTTGGCAACTAATGTGTACAGATAAAGAGCTTCTGGCCCCTCACAGAAAGGGTACATTCACACCAAGGCAGTTCAGGGTAGGTGACTTCCTGATAGGAAAGAGGGCTTTTCCTCAAATTAGTGCATGGCTACAACAATTCAAAATGGTTACTGGTGCTTGTAGGCACATAGATCCTGAGGACTTCATCAAGATTGCCAGGATGACTTACATCCCAAACATTGGTGTGATCAAGGAGCATGAAGGTTTGGATGAAGAAGATGTGATTAGAAACATCTTAGATGAAGATGAGGTTAAGAGGAGGTGGTACAGATTCTTTGATTTAGTAGATTTGTCCAACCAATTGAAAGCATCTCAGATTCCTTTTGAGGGTTTTTTCCCCGATCTTCCTTATTTGAAGAAGATTGATGGGATGATTGAAAAATATGATACCTTGGCAAATCAATTGGAAGGCTTGATTGATTAGAATAAGCCAGAGAAGAAGAAAAAGAAAGATTATTCATCTTCTAATGAGGAAGAATTTACTGATGAGTCACAAGAAGAAGATAGTCCTCCACAGGTTGAGGGACCACCAGTTGTTGATCTCACTCAAGATCAACCAGAAATAAGGGATATCTCAGAGACACCATTGAAGAAATAGAGGCTTGAGGAAGGTGAACCTTCAAGGCGTGAGAAACAAAGAAGGGAAATTGACAGAGCATCTTCTCTTGTACCAGGTGATAGGCCATATCATCATCAATTGAGGAAAGCAATAAGAGTAGGCAAGAAAATAGCCATTGAGCAAGAAAGCAGAGAAAAGTCCTTATGGTTAGAGAAGGATATCAGAGAGGTCTATCAAGAGGAATTCTTGAGTGATGATCAGTTCATTAAGACTGATGAGTTCAAGAGTTTTCTCATTTGGAACAAGTAGCAAGAAGTAAGGAAAGCTCTGCCTGAAGGTATGGAGCCAAGTGAAGAAACTTTGAGAGCTCTTGCTTCATATGATCCTAGCCTTGATCCTATAACAGTGGATGAAGCTAGAGAATTGGTTAAATCAAGTGGAATGTTGTTAACCCCAGGATGGGATCTGACTTCTGCATTCCTCATTGATCAATTGAGAAAGCAACCAGAGGGTAGCCTATCATATGAGGTTCACATTGGTGACATGATAAGAGGAAGTGGCTATGACCCTAAGTCCCAAGCTATTGCAATGTGGTCTATGGCCCCCAAAACTCAAAAGCCATCTCTATTGAGTATAGAGGATAAGATGGAGGGGAATAAGATTATATGGACTGTACAAAATACAACAGACCTTGAAGTCTCCAAGGCAGTAACTCATTGGGCTAATCTGAATGAAGCCAAGACAGCTCAGCTGTCAAAAAGATATGCCAAATTGTTTGAAAGCTCAAGCATGGTAGCCAAGGACAGAGATTTGAAAATGATGAAGATCAAACAATTGGAAGATGAGCTGGCAGAAATAAAGGTCAAACTTGAAGAAGCCTCAAAAATAATTCCTCCTCCTCCTCTGCAAATTGAGGTACCTGTTCAGATAGATTTGGAGGCACCTGAGGGACCTGCTGAAGACTTGGAGAAGGTGAAATTGGATGCCTCCCTGGACACTATAGCCAAAATAGTGCAGTACAAGAAGGACAAAATAAACGACAAGATGGATGCAGTTCATAAATCAGTTAGCCTATTACATCAGACCAATCAAAAGGTGAATGACTATTTAGCCACCTTGGAGCCACTCTATAGTATTTGGTCTGGGAGGAATTTGTTGTTTGATAAGCTTGACAGTTTACAAGAACACAGGCCTGATATCCCAAAAGTAGTGACTGATGTATTTGAAAGGATTGGCCTAATAAGTGCTGCATCAAAGTTTTTCAAAGGAAAGTCAAACCAAATAAAGGCTAGGTTAGCCATGTTTGATAAAGATTACAGCAAGTATTTGCCCCCGGTATATGATGACAATGGAAATGTGGTCAAATTGGAAGATTGGAAGTTGTCAATGGGTCAGTTGGTAATCAATCAAGATGCCTTCCTAAAAGATAATAAGGCTCTGGATGTGGAAAGAACTAATAATATAATTGACAATTTATTCAAAGTTGAAAGTGACTGTATTAAGTTTGTAGCAGAAGTTAAAAATGTGACTGATTCTACATGGGAATGGCAAGTCAACTTATTACAGGAGCTGCAGAGTTACGACTGGCCATCTGATGATGATGTGGCAGCTTGGGAGAAGCTAATAACAAAGAAGAAGAAGAAACCGGTTATCCAGCTGACAGAGGAGGAAGAAGAATAGATTGCACTTGGCACCTGATCCAGAATTTGAGGGAGAGTGTGTTCAAACAGAGAATGATGTAAATTAGCTTGTAATGGTTGTCATCATTCATATGAAAAACTTGGTAACTGCTCTGAAAATATCTACAAACAAAGGTGCCAGCTGCGGAAGTTGTTCAAAATTGAAAATATATGCCTTGTTGTCTTTATTAAATATCTTTCTGTTTGTATTTTCTTTTGTTTTCTAGTGCAAATTTCTATCAGCTATCTGAAGCTTGTTGCATCCTTTCGAGGATTCCAGGATGGTTGATTAGTATAAATAGTCAGTTTCTATTGAAGATAGAGGTTGGAAAATATTTTTGTAAAGGAGAGGTTCAGAATATAGAACCTTATTTTCTTGAAATCAAGGAAGACTGTATCAATGCATTTGATCAATTAATACAAATACACTGGAGTTTTGTTACTATCATTTGATTGTCTTTACATGTGGAGTGTTTTAGTTTCTTTATGTATTTAGATTGTAAGACAGTTTAAATACATCTTTCACAAGGTGAATGTAGGTGTTGAGCTTAAGTTTCTTTCAAGGAAAGAGTAAAATCTTAGGGGAGATCTCTGGGAATTGAATATCTATATGTGGATTTGATGACAGGTGTAGGAATGGAAACAATGATATGTTAGGCATGTTATTTGAGTTTCATTGTATTCATTTTAATAGATATATGTGAAGGTAGAGTTTGACTCTGATGCCCAGCAGATAAGGGACTGGTTTTAGATCCGTTTACATTGGTTTACCATCCAAGATATAATTGATTGAAATTTTACTTTATATGCATAATTTTTGGACTTGAGATATATTATGACAAGTTCATAAATATGTATTTTAATGCTTTGAAGAAGCAATAAATGAGGTTAACCCTTCCCTGAGTTTAACTCTAAAAGGAAGAAGGATGAATATCCTTAAGCCATTGTATCGTGTTGCTATTTTTATAATCTATATCATGATGTTGTGTATCAGGATGATTTGGGTTATACTCAGAGTTTTAGCAACTTATTGAGTTGGATTTTGAAGGCAGTAACAAAGCAGTGAAGGAGCAAGTTCTCAATTCAGAGCTCAGTTGAACATTGAATTGATAGAGGTACACCCGCCTGAGTATATATTACTCAAAGTGAAGAAGGTCTTAACCTTAATACCTTAGTAGTTTGTAACTTGCTAGGTTACAGCCATTGGGATTACTTGAGTAATTGATTAATCTACAGGTTCAAACACTAACAAGGCCGACATGGATAATTTAATTATTGTTAGGCTATTTGAGAGCCAACCATGTTTTGTATTTAATATTTGTTTATTTGGAAGCCGACTGGGCTTTGGGGATTTAATTATTTGTAAAGCTGACTTGTGGCTGGGATTTAGTATTTAAGAGGATGTTTGGGTAATTGTTGGAGGAGAGTGAAGGAGAGATCTAGAATCAGTTGGATTTGGATAGAAGGATAGAAAATTTAGTAGCTTGCGAGCTTAGGAACAAGAAGATTTCTTGGTGGCCTGTGTGCACAAGTTTAGATCTTTCTTGGAGTACCTACCAGCACCTAGTTATGTTATAGACCTAGACTAGCTGAGGGGTGTATTGGATCCTACATGATCTTGTAGAACTGTTCTTTCTTTGTAATTGGCCATAACCGAGAAGGCCTTATAGCTTGGAACATTGCATGTAATCAGTTGTTGATGAATAAAGATACTTGTTTTATTTTAGATCTGGTGTTATTGTGTGTAATTCCTCTGTGTTGTGGTTTGGCTACAAGTTTGGACAATCCTTAATTAGATCCTCCATCCTTGACTACATTACCTCAAGATTTCAATACTGCAAGGCTAGAAGGCTTGCAACACAATCTATAAAATTGATCTTTGAGCTCTCTATCTCCTTTTCCCATGACTTATTCACTGCATCAGAAATACTGAGCAATACGCATAGGCCAAAGGATGCAATTTCACATGCCTTAAGATTTACATAAGCAAGTTTTCCATAAGATGTCTTCGAAGAAAGACATTCTTCTAATTGATTTTCAAGAACACTTATTTTCATTGATATATGCCCTCTTAGTAGAGTGAATCTTTTCAACTTACTTTCCTTCTCATCATTTAGAAGTCTCATATCGTCAAAAATATTACTTGTATTCCTCTCAATTTCTAAGTTCTTCGCATTAGGGTTTTGCAAGAGTTTTACTTCCATTTTTAGTTCTACCTCTTTTATCTTTATCTTCTCTGATATCTCAAATGTGTGGCTTTCTGATTGTGTACACTGAATTTACAAATCTTTCCATTTTTGCATGCATCTTCTAAACTCTTTTATGCATATATCTAAATTATCTATATCATTTCTAATATTCTGACATATAACTTGAAATATCTGAGCATCATGAGTTGCTTGGGCTTTTAATGTTGCTACATTAGATAAGTTTGTGAATTTTGTATCAAAGGATTTTATTACTTATTTTTCTTTTCCTTTTGGATCTACCTCACTAACTTGACTTGATATTATTATTTGTAATTTACCTATTACCTCAAGTAGTGTTCCTTCCAATCTTTTCACTTTCTTGTTCTTCCCAATAATCTTTTTTAGAGATGAGATCAACTCTATTTGATCATCATCATAAACTTCTTGTCCAAGGCTTGCAAACATAGATTCAGTCTATGGTTTTTGTGTTATTTTTATTGTGTCCTTAGGTGTAGGAATGACTATTGATTTCTCTTGTAGAACCACATGCTCTTCTACTGCTGTATCAATTTGTATTCCTTATTTTTCTCCTTCCTTTTGTGTTTCAACCTATTGTTCCTTATTCTCTACTATTTCTTGTTTCTCATCCAACAAATTGCCAGCATTGGCTTCATTGTCATTGAAGGGATTTTCTACACTATCCAAGCTAATATTTGTTCCTTCAATGTTCGTAGTCCCATCTTCAATGTTAATGGAGGGTGGTGGTGTTGGTGAAGGATATTTTTGAAACTCTACTTTAACCACTTGATTAGATTCATTGATGTGCTCACCTAGTTCAAAGGTTATAATCTTCACAACCTATTGCTTTGTTTCTCTGTTAATTTCCTCATAATTGCCTCCTATTATTAGTATAGTTCTCCTTTTCTTCCTTAGATGGGTGCTTAGAATTTTCATGATTTCCTTGAAATTATCCTCATCTTTTATTACACACAACTTCCTTACATATCTCTCTCATATTCCATTGTCCTCTTATGTTGCTCTCTTCTTTCTATTTACTAATTTCTCAAAAAGACTGTTAGGGATCTTTCCTTTTATATCATCAAAATTCTTATCTGCAAGGATCATATGTCTAACGACTACATTCTCTAAATTCAATTTCTCAAAATTTTCATATAACTCATAATACTTATTCAACTTAGTGAAATAACCTTCATTAATGATTAAGGGATTCAATTTATCTATCTTCGACTTCCATTTATTTTTGTTGCTTCCTGCCTCTTGATGCAAGAGCATCTCAGGTCCTTGGCAATCTTGTGTCACAAAAAGATATTTGAGCTTTTCTGTGTTGCTCGGTTCCTACCTTGACTGATTTGGTTGGTATTTGGTCAGTTTCCTTTGGTTACCAAGTATGATTGGTTATCTCCTGTGTGGTCAGTTGTTTCATTGGTGCTTGGCGATGCCTTTTTGTTGCTCGGTCATCCTTACTTACCGAGTAGTTTATTTTAAGTTTCTATTGAGGCTGACTTGTGCATTGATTATGGGTCACAGATTTAATGTTGGTATCCATCTTTGGGAAGCATGTGGTCCCATATTTGACCATTCATTCCATCAATTATGGATCTGAAGGCTGACTCAATTTGGTAGCCTCTTGTATAAGTATAGTTGTTTGGTTCGAGTTTATTTGTTAGTTTTGATAGAAGATAGAAAATAGTAGAATAAATATTGTTGGTAGATCCTCACATGTTTGAGGAATTTTTTATTTCATTGTAATATCTAGCTATAACTGGGAAGGCCTTACAGCCTAGCATGTATGAATCAATTTGAATGAAGTTAATAAAATCAATGATCTTGCTTTCTCTCTCTCATTGTGTTGTTGTTGCTTCTGTGAGTTGTTGAGTAGGGTTGGATCTATAGGGTGTGCCATCATTTGGCCCCTTAGGTTCCTCCTCCTTGTGTCAAGTGGTATCAAAGTGGGGTGAGATTTGGATCTAGGTCTGTGGATCTAGGTTTGTAGGTTCCTTCTTGCAAAGCCCTAGTTGAATTATTGTGGGGTGGAAGATTGCGATCTGACCTACAATTTTATAGGGTTGTCAAGATGGTTTGTGGGAGGTGAGAAGTAGATCTAGGATTGGCAGGCATGTTGAGATAACTTGATTCTAGGTTAGAAGCTATTGAAACAGCCCAGAGAAGAGGTAGACATCTTAAAGATGTTAGTGATGATGAAGTTCAAGTCGAACAAGGTGAAGCAGAACTTGCACCTATGATGGATCATGGTGCGGAAAGATTCTTGTAGGCATTGACAAGTTTGAAGTCAACACCACATTTCAATCCTCCTGAATATAGTGGAAAATTGGATTTTGATGAAATGATAGATTGGATCACCGAGATGGAAAATATTTTGAGTATGAAAATGTATCTAAAGAAAAGAAGGTGAAGATTGGAGGTACAAATTTTAAAGGTCATGCATCCTTGTGGTGGGAACATCTACAATTGGATCAAAAGAAGAAAGGAAAAGAAAAAATCAAGGTATGGAATAAAATGGTGAATAAATTCAAAGGAAACTTCTTACCTTGTTATTATCATATTAACCTAGTTAGGTGAATACAAAGTCTAAAGTAGAAAGATAGCTTGGTAAAGGAGTATACTGAGGAATTCTATAGATTAGATATCAAATCTAGCCATGATGAGGATGATGTGGAAAGAATTTCTAGATAACTAAATGGTTTGAGAGTTTCCATCCAAGAGGAAATCAGTTTGGTCAAGTTGGAGAACATTGAAGAGGCTTATCAATTTTCATTGAAGGCCGAGGATAAATTGAACAAGATACATGAACAGAGACAAAGAGGTCGAGGTGGTAGATTCCCTAGAGGAAGAGGTAGATCCTATGGTGAAAATAGTAGATCTGAACCTAAAAAGACAAATCTGGACAAAGGCAAGACCGAGTTCATCGAGAGGTAGAGGTAATAACTATCGAGGTGGTTCTAGTAGAGGTAATTTTTGAGGAACTTCTTATAATTCTAGAGAAGGACATATATCTTTTAAATGTACACATGCTAGTAAGAAGGTTGGTAGCAGTAGAAATGCTTTGGTGCAAGAAGAATCACTAAATGAACCAGAGAAGGAAAATAACTTGATGGTAAGGAGAGCACTATGGAATGAAAATAAAAAGGAAGATCTGGTAAGGAAAAGTTTGTTCAAGACCAGATGTAGAGTTTCTGAAAAATTTTGGAAGGTAATCATTGACAGTGGTAGCTCGTAGATTCTAGCATATGAGGACATGGTCACAAAATTGTAGTTGGAAAGGTTGAAACATCTAAAGCCCTATTATATTTCATGGATCAAAGATGATCATACATTCTTGGTAAGTGAACAATGTTATGTGAATTTGAAGATTGGAAAGTACTATGATAAAGTGTTGTGCGATATCATGCCTATGGATTGTTGTCATATTTTGTTAGGTAGACCTTGGAAATATGATAGACATGCTATATATGATGGGAGATTGCATAAGTATACTATTGTGGCTGATGGAAGAAAATAAATCTTGTTACCTTTGATGGAAGAACCTTTTAGTAATGTTTGCACATCTGTGAAAGTTTATTTGATGGATGGAAGAAAAATTGTTAAGTATTTGAAAAAGAATGATGTATGTTTTGTTGTGATTCCTGACAAACTGAGTAAGAAAATAGAGGATAATATCCCTGAGGAGATTGATAAGTTACTCACCGAGTACAATGATATCATTTTTGATAATGTACTTGATGGTTTTTCACCAAAGAGAAGTATTGATCATTGCATGGATATAATCCCTGGAGCTAGTTTAATGAATAAGGCACCTCATCGGTTGACACCTACCGAGAATTAGGAATTGAACCGATAGATTCAAGATTTGTTGGATAAAGGTTTGATCAAAGAAATTATGAGTCCTTGTGCAGTACCTATGGTATTGGCACCTAAGAAGAATGTAGAATGGTGAATGTGTACTGATTCTAGAGAAATCAATAAGATAACAGTGAATTATAGGTTTCGTATACCGAGAATGGATGACATAATGGACAGTTTGACTAGAGAAAATTATTTCACAAAGATTGATTTGAAAAGTGGGTATCATCAGATTAGAATCAGAGAAGGTGATGAGTGGAAGATTTCTTTCAAAACAAAAGAAGGTTTGTATGAGTGGTTGGTTATGCCTTTTGGTTTAACTAATGCACCGAGTACTTTTATGAGGCTGATGAATGAAGTTCTGAAGAAATTCTTGGGTAAGTTTGTGAATGTATATCTTGATGATATTCTGATATTTAGTAAGACCAAAGAAGAACATTTTTTTCATGTTAGACAAGTTTTGTAGAGATTGAAAGAGGAGAAGTTGCTGACAAATCTGAAAAAGTGTTCATTCATGAAAGAGGAGATTGTGTATTTGGGATTTTTAATTTCAGCTGATGGTTTGAAGATGGATCCTAAAAAGGTTGAAGCTATTCTAAATTGGCCTACACCTGTGAATGTGGTGCAAGGTAGGGAGAAAGAGGGGCTAGACAATGGCACACCCTAATGATCCAAGCCTTCTCAATACATGCAGAAGCAAACAAACACAACAGTGAGAGAGAGAATGCAACAGCTTTCATATATTTCATCAAATAGAACCATACATGTCTAGTTGTAAGGCCTTCCTAGATATAGCATGATATTACAATGAGTTCAGAAGTCCTCAAACATGTGAGGATTTGTCTAAATCTCTACTTCTATCTTCTACCAAACTCCTATCCAAAACTGCCTCCTAAACTACAACCAAACAACTACATTTATACAAGAGTCTACCAAACTGAGTCAGCCTTCAAATCCACAATCAATGGAAGGAACAGTCAGATCTAGGACCACACATTTCCCAATGATGGATATCAACATTAAATCCACAATCCAATATAAATTCACAAGTCGGCCACAACATAAACTAAAACTAAACCCATCAATGAGCAAGATAACCGAGCAGCACACAAGCAATGTCAAGTGCCAGTGGAACAAACTGACCGCACTCGGTAACCAAAGAAAACCGACCAACCACTAACCAACTCGGTCAAAGAAAGAACTGAGCAACACAGACAAACTCCTTTGGTGACACAAGATTGAAAAGTACCCGAGATGCTCCTGCATCAAACACCTGGGGTTATTTTGAAATGATTCTCTGAATCATTTGGTAGATCTAGTCTGAGCTACATCCAACTCAGACTGTGAAATCCATGAACTATCTTCCATTGGTCTATTCTTCCACTTTACCAGATATTCCATATACTATTTTCCTCTTGTACTCTTGCCAACTCTTTCCTTCAAAATCTATTCAATTTCTTCATTCTGCTTCTTAGGATATTCTATCGGTACTGTCACTTCTTCATCAGGTTCATGATACGAATCGACAATGTTGAAAATTAGTGATATGTCCATGTCATCAATTAACTTAATTTCATATGCATTTCCACTATCAAATTTCCTCAAAATCTTGCAAGGTCCAAACTTCTTCATCTCCAGCTTCCCATATGTTCCAACAGAAAATTGGCCTTTCTTCAAATGAACCATCACTTCATCACCAACATCAAAAGTTTTATGTGTTGGTGTGTCTCCAACTAAGCATCTCAAAAGATCTCCCAAACTTTTGTTCACAACTTTAGTCTATCTATTAGTTTGCGGGTGAAATGTAGAACTATATTTCAACTTAGTGACAAATTTCTTCCAAAGGGTTTTCCAAAAGTATCCAACAAATTTACTATCTCGATCAGAGATAATACTCCTCGGTAATCCATGAAATCTAACAATTTCCTTAAAGAAAAGATCTGCTACATGTACTACATCTGATGTCTTTCTACATGGTATAAAATGTGTCATCTTTGAAAATCTATCCACAAACACAAATATGGAATCATTACCTCTTACTGTCTTCGGTAAGCCAAGAAAAAAGTCCATACTGATGTCAATCCAAGGTTTCTCAAGAACAGAAATCGGTGTATACAATATAATATTCTAACTTACTCCTTTTGCAACTTGACAAATTCCACAACTTTTACAAATTTATGAACATCTTTATACAACTGTGGCCAATCGTACTTCTCCTTAAGAAAATTTCATGTTTTATCAATACCAAAGTGTCCAGCCAAACCACTACTATGTTTCTCCTTTATCAAATTAGATCTCATTACTCCTCTCGGTATACACAAATGAATTCCTTTAAACAACATACCTTCCTGAATAAAATATTCATCCCATTTAGTATCTTGTTGATCTTGAATAGGTGCTCTGCACTTTCTCCTTGGCTTAGAAAAATTAGGGTCAAACTCATAAGAATCTATCATCTCATCAAAACCAAGAACTACAATTTTCATCTCAGTCATCAAAGATCTTTTTCTACTCAATGCATCAACAACTCGGTTAGTGACTCCACTCTTATGCTTTATCACAAATGTGTAGCTCTGCAAATACTCAACCCATTTCATATGTCTTTGATTCAACTTATTCTGACTACCCAAATATTGTAAAGCCTTATGATTAGTATACAACACAAATTCACTCAGTATCAAATAATGTTTTCATTTCTTCAATGCTTGAACAATAGCATAGAATTCTTGATCATACACAGAATATTTCCTTCTAGCATCATTCAAATTTTCACAAGAAAGCAAGAGGTTTACCTTCTTGACTCAACACAACTCCAATTGCACTTCCACTTGCATCACATTCCACTTGAAATACTTTACCGAAATTAGGTAATGCCAAAATAGGTAATTCAACAACCTTCTACTTTAGAGTCTCAAAACTTCTATTAGATCCATGTGTCCACTTGAATTCTCTTTTGTCTCCTCTCATAGTTTCACTCATAGGATTACAAATTGAACTGAAACTTCTTATGAACTTTTGGTAAAAACTTACCAAACCATGAAATTATCTTACCTAACTAGAATTCACAAGTGTAGCCCAATTAAAAATAGCTTCAACCTTTTCAGGATCCATCTTCAAACCATTAGCTGAAATAACAAATCCCAAATACACAATCTCCTCTTTCATGAATGAACACTTTTTCAGATTTATGAGCAACTTCTCCTCTTTCAATCTCTGCAAAACTTGTCTAACATGCAAAAAAATTTCTTCTCTAGTCTTACTAAATATTAGAATGTCATCAAGATATACAATCACAAACTTACCCAATAATTTCTTCAAAACTTCATTCATCAGCCTCATAAAAGTACTCGGTGCATTAGTTAAACCAAAGGGCATAACCAGCCACTCATACAAACCTTCTTTTGTCTTGAAAGAAGTCTTCCATTCATCACCTTCTATAATTTTTATTTGATGATACTCACATTTCAAATCAATTTTGGTGAAATACTTTACTCCAGTCAAACTGCCTGTTATGTCATCCATTCTCAGTATAGGAAACCTATACTTCACTATTATCTTATTGATTGCTCTGGAATCAGTACACACTCTCCATTCTCCATTCTTTTTAGGTGTGAATATAGCAAGTATTGCACCAGGACTCAAACTTTCTCTGATCGAACCTTTCTCTAGCAACTCTTGAATCTGTCGGTTGAATTCTTGATTCTCGGTAGGTGTCAACCGATGAGGTGCCTTATTTGGTAAACTAGCTCCAGAGATTAGATCCATACAATGATCAATGCTTCTTTTTAGTGGCAAACCATCAGGTACATTATCAGAAATGATATCATTGTACTCAGTGAGTAACTTGTCAATCTCCTTAGGAACATTATCTTCTATTTTCTTAATCGGTTGGTTAGGGATTACAACAAAACATACATCATTCTTCTTTAAAGAGTTAACAAACTTTCTTCCCTTCATCAAACAAACTTTCATAGATGTGCAAACATTACTAACAAGTTCTTCCATCAATGGTAACAAGATTTGTTTCTTTCCATCAACCACAATAGTATACTTATGCAATCTCCCATCATATATAGCATGTCTATCATATTGCCAAGGTCTACCCAACAAAATATGACAACAATCCATAGGCATGATCACATAGCACCTTATCATAGAACTTTCCAATCTTTAAATTCACATAACATTGTTCACTTACCAAGAGTGTATGTTCATCTTTGATCCATGAAATTTGATAGGGCTTCAGATGCACCAACCTTTCCAACTGTAATTTTGTGACCATCTCCTTAGATTCCAGATTCTCTGAGCTACCACTGTCAATGATTACCTTCCAAACTTTATCAAAAATTCTACATCTAGTCTTGAACAAACTTTTCCTTACCGGATCTTCCTTCTTTCTTTCATTCCATAGTGCTCTCCTTACCATCAAGTTATTTTCTTTCTTAGGTTCATTCGATGACTCTTCTTGCACCAAAGTATTTCTAATGCTACCAACCTTCTTACTAGCATGTGTACATTCGAAAGATCTATTTCCTTCTTCTCCACAATTGTAACAAGTTCCTTAGAAACTTCCTCTATCATAACCACCTCGGTAGTTACTGCCTCTACCTCTAGATGAACTTTCACCTTTCCACTCGGTCTTGTCTTTGTCCAAATTTTTCTTTTCTGGTTCAGATCTTCCATTTTCACCATTAGATCTACATCTTCCTCTAGGTAATCTACCACCTTGACCTCTTTGTCTTTTTTCATGTCTTTTGTTCAATTTCTCCTGGGCCTTCAATGCAAATTGATAAGCTTCTTCAATGTTCTCCAACTTGACCATACTAATTTCCTCTTGGATGGAAACTCTCAAACCATTCAGGTATCTACCAATTCTTTCCACATCATCTTCATCATTTCTAAATCTGATATCTAATCTATAGAATTCCTCAGTATACTCTTTTACCGAGCTATCTTTCTACCTCAAACTTTGCATTCACCGAACTAGGTTAATCTGATAATCACAAGGTAAGAAATTTCCTTTCAATTTGTTCACCATTTTATTCCATACCTTGATTTTTTCTTTCCCTTTGCTCTTCCTATCCAACTATAGATGTTCCCACCATAAGGATGCATGACTTTTCAACTCTGTGCTTGCAATATTCACCTTCTTGTCTTCAAGAATGTTTTCATACTCAAAATACTTTTCCATCTCGGTGATCTAGTCCACCAATTCATCAGAATCTAGCTTTCCACCATACTCAAGAGGTTTGAAATGTGGTGTTGACTTCAGACTTGTCAAAACCTTCAAAAATATTTGTTCACCTTGATCCATAACAAGTGTAGGTTCTACATTCACCTGTTCTTCCTCAACTTCATCATCATTAACATCTTCAAGATGTCTACCTCTTCTCTGGGCTGTTCCAACAACTTCTAACCTAGCAACAATATGTCTTATCATATCTTCCAATCTTGGATCTACATCTCACCTCTCACAAACCATCTTGACAACCCTCTTCAATCGCAAGTAAGATCACAATCTGCTACCCAAGAACAATCAACTAGGGCTTCAAGAGGAACCTACAAACCTAGATCTACAGACCTAGCTCAAGATCTCACCTCACTCTGATACCACTTGGCACAAGGTAGAGAGAAAGAGGGGCCAAACAATGGCACATGCTAATGATCCAAGCTTTCTCAACACATGTGAAAGCAAACAAACACAATAGTGAGAGAGAGAATGCAACAACTTTCATATATTTCATCAAATAGAACCATACATGTCAGGATGTAAGGCCTTCCTGATTATGGCTTGATATTACAATGAATTCAGAAGTCCTCAAACATGTGATGATCTATCCAAATCTCTACTTCTATCTTCTACCAAACTCCTATCCAAAACTGCCTCCTAAACTACAACCAAACAACTACATTTATACAAGAGTCTACCGAACTGAGTCGGCCTTCAGATCCACAATCAACGGAAGGAACGGTCAAATATAGGACCACATGCTTCTCAATGATGGATATCAATATTAAATCCATGATCTAATATAAATGCACAAGTTAGCCACAATAGAAACTAAAACTAAACCTGTCAGTGAGCAAGATAACCGAGCAACAGAAAAGCAACGTCAAGCGCTAGTAAAACAATCTGAATGCCCAGGAGATAACCGATTGCACTCAGTAACCAAAGGAAACCAACCAACTACTGACCAACTTGGTTAAAGCAGGAATCGAGCAACACAGACAAACTCCAAATTGTTTTTGGTGACACAGGATTGCCAAGGACCCAAGATGCTCCTACATCAAAATGTTAGTGAGGTAAGATCATTTCATGGTTTGGAAATTTTTTATTAAAAGTTCATAAGGAATTTCAGCTCAATTTGTAATGCTATAACAAAGACTATGAGAGGAGTGTTAGCACTATGAAAAATTCATATAGTTTTGAGCCCATGTTCAGAGAATTTTCCTAAGCAAAGTTCAGTGTTTCAAAAGAGTGGTTTGAAATGACCTAGTTCAAGAGCATACAGAGATGGACCTAATAAATTTCATGGGATACAGCTTGGAGAACAGGTTCAATGCCTTTCGTTTGACCTATGCAGTGGGTTCCAGCTCCTAATTGAAGAATCTAAAGTGTTTAGGGCGTAGTTGTTTTGAGGTGTTCACCTAAGGCTTCATTTTGCCAAAATGACAAATCAATATAACAGGCCCTGTTTGTATCTGAATATCTGGTGTCCTGTTATGTTTCATGGCCTGCCACTTTGAGGATGTTTACAATGTGTATCAGACAGCTTAGGTTTCGAAGCTCAAGTCTTTCCGAGTCCGTTTGATAGGTTTTTCATTCCCCCGAAGTTGGCTCTCTAGATTAGTCCTGTTTATCTAATCTGTTCAGTTTTGTCAGTGGCCCTATTTGACTGGTTATAACTTTTGACCTTATGACTCAATTGAAAAATTTCCTTTTGCAACATATTCCAGTGGTCAAATACTTCTTGTGTTTCAATTTTTAGGCCATGAAAAATCCGTTAGCCCAGTTTGCCAATCTAATTCTATTTGCAATTTCTAACTTTTTAATGAGGATTAGTTGTACTTTTTAGTTGGAGACCCTATTTGGATAAGTGCATTAAGTGTTCTATGATTGACCAAGAGGTGTCGGTTGTTGCATTGTGTTGTAGGCATAAGAAAGAATGTTCATGCCAATTTTCAGACTCTCATGTGTTCGTCTGACATGTTTTCCAGAGCCATTCAGATTGCAGATTATTAAGTTTCTTCAACAGTGCACAGTTTAGTTTTTTTAGTAGCTCACTTTACAATCCTGCCATTTGCGCCTGGTTCAAGGTTAAGCATAATTGAATGGTGTTCTGTAATGTAGACATCAAAGTGAATCACCTTGTTGAGTTTCAGTTTATGACAAATCTGATTGATGACTTTTCTCAATCGATTCCAAACCTAATTTCTATAAATTTGATGGTTTTCAGTTCAGGGTGTTCTAAGGGCACAACTTTGGGTATTATTTTCGGATAGCCAATTGATCGTATGATGAAACTAGTTATAGACTTGTTTTCTACATGCCAAAGAGATCATATACCCAGGGTTTCATGTTATGAAGTTTCCATTTGATCAGTTTACGAGATCGAGTAAAAGGGTGTTCAATAATGACGAAAGTGCAGATAGCAAAATTCTCTAAAGTAGCCATTTTCTTAAATTCATAGCTTTTGTACGGTTGATCATTTTCAGTTGGTGGTCAGTTCATTTTGATCCTTGTTGATGAAATTTCTTCCACTTCCAGTGGCTTGTCTCCAGCTCAGCATCTGATATTTTTTGATCGTCTCTTTTCGAGGCAGTCGGCAGTGATTTTCAACTTGTGTTCGCCGGTAGTTTTGAGTGAGCGTTTTCAAACTTTAAAATCTCTTGGCTCGTTCATTTATAGGTGATGCGATTTTGTAGGGTTATTACCTATAGTACAAAGTTTATGTCGGCCAATTTTTAGCTTCCAACGATAAGTTTTTGGCAGTGTTTTTTAAAGGCGACTGGAGGTGTTTTATTAAGTTTTGGTGACTGGCGAAGTTTTGAATTTCAAAGTTTTTTTTTTAATATCCGGTTAGCCGGATCCGATCTGATTGTACAAGCCAGTCATCGCAGATCATTTTCAGGGCCGGTTGTTTGAGTTCAAAAATTTTTAAGGCCGAACCCGCTTGGGGCCCGACCTGCCTCATTATTTTAAAGGCCATGTCGTCTTCATTATTTGCAATTTAGAATGATCTCTTCAGAGAAGGAGGATCCAAGTTTCACAATTGTCATTACCAAGCACAAGGAAGCTAAATTTGGTTTCAAGTATTCAGTTGAGTAGATGGAGACGAGGGTTCTTTTTTGAATGACAAATGGATAAATACGTAAAGCAATTTTTCTTTGCCACAGCATTTGGGATTTCTTTGGTTCTCCATTGTCATTTTTGTGGAATATCTTTTCCTCTGACTTATTTCCTTACCACTTTCCTCATATGGTTTTGGAGAGCAGTTCCATTAAGTGTTTTCATGACAGGGAGTCAACTTATGACCAAGAGCAGACAAGCTTAAAGTATGTTCATGAAGTGCACCAGCTGAAGGATCATTGTAAGCATGGATGAGGCTGCCCCTCCGCATTGTGAATGGTCCCTATGCCATATATCTGTTGTAAATTGCAAAGCAGTGATCTGTGCAAGTGAAGAGGAGAATCCAGAACCTTCCACCAGCATTAATTCAATTTTCCACCATGATTTAAAATGCTTTATATACACCAGGCCCGCAATTGACATTACTCATATACAAGGAAGTAGTGTATGCACTGAGGGAAAGAGTTTGAGGCACGTTTTTACATTGGATGGCTAGAAATTGCATCGTGCACCAATTTGGTGAGTGCGATAGGGAGGAACTTATACATGTTTTGTCAACAACTCTGGATGCATAAAATTATGAGGGATGTATACCAAATTTGCAGAGTTGCGCACTCTCCAGGCCTAGCACACATGAGATTTCACCAAGATACACATACTTTAATATGTCTGTGCACACGTGTAGGAGGGAAGACTTCTATTTTAACAGAGGAGTTTGAGCTGCTTGCATGTGTGGAGGGTGCTTTGTGTACACCAGAGGCTACGTGATTATCCCCAGGCTAGTGAAAGTGCCAATTTGATGTCATGTGTTGTTATTGGTATGATGATTGGGCATACTAAATTGGATGTTCTGCTTTATATGCACTAAATCAGTAGGTTAGGCGCATTTTCTCTGGTGCCAAGGTTTCCATTATATGTTGCGAAAGCCTCCTGAGGTTTATGTGAGGTCTATATGGGAGATCTCAGCTCTGTGTTCCCCCCACTACATGTAATATTTGCAAACTAAAACCGTGAGTCCCCTATGCTGCGCGCTCTCCATTATGCAGTAGGGCATGTGAAATTGGTACATATTATCTTCAAAGGGTATCAACTTTGCAAAGTGACCCCAAGTAGTCAACAGGCGTGAGCAATTTTGCAGAGGTAATGTGTTTGTGAGGGAAGATGTGGTTCATGCGCAAGTATAGGGAACTTTTTTAGTCCCACATTTGTCATGTATACATACAATGAAATGTTTAAAATAAACAACACTAATATGGAATGTAAAGACAAGTCAAAGAAGAGGGTTATCTGATTCCATCACCTTGTGGGCCCGCCTTGGGGCACGTGCGCCAGCTGGGCGTGAAGACTATAATATTTTGACAAAAATATATGAGTTTGCATGTCTATTCTTACATTGGGATGCGTGCCAAATCTAGTGGTCATCGCCAAAGGGCCAAGTTACAATTGCACGAAGTTTAGCATAGCGGGATCAACAACGAGGTGACACCTATCACCTAATGATGTGGAGTAATGTTGCAGTTTGGCACCAAATGGATCCGCGGATCAATTAAAATGAGACACTTGGCAAAAGGTGATGACGAGGCAAAGGATGCATAGTTGGTCGGCTGCCTCGGGATTCGTGTAAATCCAAGGATTGTCGTTAAGGTGCAAAGGAAAGATGCTCAATGTTTAACCATGGCGGTATAGCGAGATGGTGACACGTGTCATCCAGTCAGCTGCCAAGTAGATGCACGATCAGCGAGGTCAACCAATCACAATGTGACAAGTGGTAGAGGGTGTGATGACAGTTGTGACATGGTGAATGAGGTGGACTAGCTAGACTAGCGGATGAATCAATTGTTGCCAAGTGGCGAATGGGGCCCACCTCGGATTTCATAGGCATGCTTGAAGTTGATTTTTGAATTAATATAGTCAACTATACTGAAAATCAAAAATTTAAATGAAAATAGTCTGCTCACAAAAATTGATGCCTAGGGCTCAATTTTTATCTGAATATGCAAGTGTTATATGTTTTCAGAAACGCCACGACATGAGCTTTCCAATGGTGGCATTTATTTTCAGTTCTGACAAAGTGGGTGAGAGCAGTATTAGACTATGTAACCTGAGGTCCATTTTGGACAGAGATGCAGATTTTTGTAAAAGATGTTTCTGGAATGAAATGCAATCAGATTTATCTTAGATATTTCTAAGAATTTTAGGGTTGTTAGTGTTACCCTAAAAAGGTTCCCTAATTGATATTTTTGTTGTATCCTTGTTCTTATAAAGGGAATTTTGTGATCTTGTTTAAAGGGCTGGCTGTATTTTCTTGACACAGGAAGCTGAAAAGCTCATTGTGTATCCTCAGTCCAGATTGTAACATGTTTTGCAGGTTGTATCAGTAAAGGGGAAAAAACCTTCAAAGTCTTTTGCATATTATCTAGGTGTTGTATTCTGAAATGGTTTGTAATACAGGAACTTGAGTCCTTATACTTAATACAGTTTTCAGTTTCAGATCTCTCCTTCAGTTGTGTTTCTTGGGTTTTGAGTTTTTTGACTCTTTGCACAGGGTTTACTTGTGTATATGTTTTATCTCTCAGCCCTGATCTAGGATCAGGTTAAAAGTCTCTGAGTGAAACATAAATTCATTTGGTGCAGTCAGGAAGGATGTTTGTAAGCAGTGTACGAATCTGATATGTTGTGTTTATGGCTTGGAATCTGTGTTCTTGTATTCTATATCTGTCTCATATATATTGCCCAATGGATGAGGCACTGATCACAAATTAGTATCTCTTGTAGTGATGCAAGTTTGGCACAGTTGTTTACATTCTGCAAGAAATCATTATAATCACTACCAGTAATTTCAATTTTATTTACATTTATGTGTTGTCCTACCTAGTGATAGAGGATCAATGAACAATAGGTTGTTGTTTAGTATTCTTTCACTGTTTTTATCTGTCGAAAGATCTAGTAAAGAAACAAGGGGCAGAGTTAAGACTATCAGTTAAGAGTTAAATACTATTGGATCAGGTGTACGCGCCTTGGTTTGACAGAGCCAGAAGCAGAAGAGGGAAATATCTATCCCTATAGTTGGTCCAGTTGCTTATAGATTGTCCACATTTGGAACTAACCAATCCTTAATATCCATCATAAGCATATTGGCAGCCCTAGTCGGCATAAGCATTTTCAAACCCCAACAAGGAGATAAAAGAGAATTCAAGTGGACACATGGAGCTAATAAAATTTTTGAGACTCTAAAGTAGAAGGTTGTTGAATTGCCTATTTTGGCATTGCCTGATTTCAGTAAGGTATTTCAAATGGAATGTGATGCAAGTGGTAGTGAAATTGGACTTGTGTTGATTCAAGAAGGTAGACCTGTTACTTTCTTTAGTGAAAAGTTGAATGATGCTAGAAGAAAATATTATGTGTATGATCAAGAATTCTATGCTATTGCTCAAGCACTGAAGAAATGGAGACATTATTTGATACCGAGTGAATTTGTGTTGTATACTAATCATAAGGCTTTACAATACTTGGGTAGTCAAAATAAGTTGAATCGGAGACATATGAAATGGTTTGACTACTTGCAGAGTTATACATTTGTGATAAAACATAAAAGTGGAATCACTAACCGAGTTGCTGATGCATTGAGTAGAAGATCTTTGATGACCGAGATGAAAATTAAAGTTCTTGGTTTTGATGAGATGAGAGATTTGTATGAAACTGATCCTGATTTTTCTGAGCCATGGAGAAAGTGCAGAGCACCTATTCAAGATCAACTGAGTACAAAATGGGAAGAATATTTCATTCAAGAAGGTATGTTGTTCAAAGGTATTTAGTTATGTATATCGAGAGGACAAATGAGAACTAATTTGATGAAGGAGAAACATAGTAGTGGTTTGGCTAAACATTTTGGTATTGATAAAACTTTGAGTTTGCTTAAGAAGAAGTACTTTTGGCCATAGTTGTATAAAGATGTTTAGAAATTTGTGAAAAGTTGTGGAATTTGTCAAGTTGCAAAAGGAGTAAGTCAGAATATTGGATTGTATACACCGATTGTTGTACCTGAGGAACTTTGGACTAACATTAGTATGGATTTTGTTCTTGGTTTACCAAAGATAGTAAGAGGTAATGATTCTATATTTGTTGTGGTAGATAGATTTTCAAAAATGGCACATTTTATACCTAGTAGAAAGTCATCAGATGCAGTACATGTAGCAGATATTTTCTTTAAGGAAATTGTCAGATTGCATAGATTACCGAGGAGTATTATCTCTGACTGAGATAGTAATTTGTCAGATACTTTTGAAAGTCTCTTTGGAGAAAGTTTGACACTGAGTTGAAATATAGTTCTACATTTCACCCACAAACTGATGGACAGACAGAAGTTGTAAACAAAAGTTTGGGAAATCTTTTGAGATGTTTAGTTGGAGACACACCTAGTAACTGGAATTTTATGTTGGCACAAGCAGAGTTTGCATACAATAATTCAGTGAATAGGAGTACTGGAAAAACACCCTTTGAGATTGTGAATGGTATACAGCCGAGAGGTATATCTGATTTGAGAGACATTTTTTATGAAAGTAAGAGAAGTGCTGAAGGAGTGAAATTTTCTGAGTACATGAAGACATTGCATGAAGATGTGAAAATCAAGCTAGAAGAGAGTAATCAGAAATACAAAAACAAAGCTGATAAATCAAGGAGACATAAAAATTTTGATGTTGGTGATGAAGTGATGGTTCATTTGAAGAAAGGTCAATTTCCTATTGGAACATATGGGAAGCTAAAGATGAAAAGTTTGGACCTTGCAAGATTTTGAAGAAATTTGACAGTGGGAATGCATATGAGATTGAATTACTTGATGACATGGACATATCACTGATTTTCAACATTACTGATTTGTTTGAGTATCATGAATCTAATGAGGACATGATAGTACCGATGGAATATCCTAAGAAGCAGAATGAAGAAGTTGAACAAATTTTGGAACAAAGAATTGGCAAGAGTACAAGAGGTAAAGAGTTTATGGAATATCTAGTAAAATGGAAGAATAGACCGATTGAAGATAGTTTATGGATTTCACAGTCTGATTTGGATGCAGCTCAAACTAGACCTACTGAATGATTCAGAGAATCATTTTTAAATAACTCCAAGTGTCTGATGCAGGAGCATCTCGGGTCTTTTGCAATCCTGTGTAACCAAAAATATATTTGAGTTTTTTTGTGTTTCTCAGTTCCTACCTTGACTGAGTTGGTTAGTAGTTGGTTAGTTTCCTTTGGTTACTGAGTATGGTCGCTTATCTCCTAGGTGGTCAATTGTTTCACTGGCACTTGATGATTCTTGTTTGTTGCTCAATCATCCTTGTTTACCGAGTAGTTTATTTTGAGTTTCTGTTGAGGCCGACTTGTGCATTGATTATGGGTCATAGTTTTAATGTTGGTATCCATCATTGGGAAGCATGTGGTCCCAGATCTACCCATTCCTTCTATTGATTGTGGATCTAAAGGCTGACTCAGTTCGGTAGCCTCTTGTATAAGTATAGTTGTTTGGTTAGAGTTTAGGAGTCAGTTTTGATAAAAGATAGAAAATAGTAGAATAAAGATTGTTGGCAGATCCTCGCATGTTTGAAGAATTTTTTATTTCATTGTAATATATGGTCATAACTGAGAAGGCCTTACATCCCAGCATGTATGAATCAATTTGATTGAAGTTAATAAAATCAATGATCTTGCTTTCTCTCTCTCACTGTGTTGTTGTTGCTTCTGTGAGTTGTTGAGCAGGGTTGGATTTGTAGGGTGCGTCATCATTTGGCCCCTCAGGTTCCTCCTCCTTGAGTCGCCTCTTCATCTTCCTTAACCAGTGATGCTTTCCTTTGAATTGGGGTAAAAATAGTTTTCTATCTTTTACCTAGTCTACTTGCCATTTCCTTAACTCTTTTAGTTGGTGTGGTGGAGGATCTAGTAGACTTCCTTACTTCCTGCACTTTCACTTCTTCAATTTCTTCATCTATTTACTAAATTTCTTCAGTAGGGACTGTTATCATATTTTTAGTCATCTTTGGAGACCTAATTACTAAATGATACTATTGTACCCTAGTTTGGATTATTAGGTGATCTTTCTTAAATTTGTGTTCATTTCATAGTAAGATACATGAAAAGGAAAATAAATGACCTACATCTAAAAGTATTACATGTATATGTGCCAATGTCTTAAATGTGTTTTACAAAAGGAAAGAATTGAGAAGACCATTTATCTAAGCTCACATAGGTCGTGAGCATAGCAATTTTTAGAATTGCATAAATGAGTAAAGACATATATGAAATGATGAACATAAATACAAGGGTACTAGACATTGCCTGGTAATGAAGTCTTGATCCAGTCCAGTCTAGTGTGCTCCTGTGATCCAGAACTTGTAAAGAAGAGAGAAAGGGGCGGGGTTAGATCCAATGGATCTAAACAATGTATATTGGTACCATAATATTTTCAAGCATGCATGTATGCACTCATTCATACACCTTTGAGAAGGGCTACGCTACAAGGCATGTGCACTCAGGAAAAGATGTTGCAGGAATAAAAGAGATACCATGTTTTCACTAACTTGTTTGTTCCATGTGCAGATACAGAAGAAGCTGATTCACTATTGTTTACCACATTTAGATAATCAAAGTACTGAGAGGATGGTATTCCTAAAAGACCATCTGGAAAGTATGGTGATTGTCTGTACAACTGTAGTACCTCTCCAAACCAGTCATTACAAAGAGTTAATATAGCCTCAAACCTTGGATTGCGAATACAATGAGGTAAGTATACTTGATGTTAAATACTATTTGATTTAGCTAAGAATATGTTGCAGTAAATAAAATATTATGATGTTATATCATGTTGTTATTTACTTTTTTGAATAATATATTCATGATGGTACTTTATTGATTAAATATATTAGTTGTTTACCTTCAAAATATTAGATTACTAGGTTAAGATGTTTGCCACTAATTCTTAGATATTGTGCCTTATATGCCACTGGAAATCTTAGGAAGATTTAAATTGACATATGGTCATGTTATTAGAAATGATTTATTTAAATGCTTCGAGATAATGCAATAAAATATGGTTATATGTTGCGTATGATGTACCACATCTTACTATGCATTTTTCTTATTTCTGTTTGTACAAACTGATACAGAGCCGTAGTCACTTGCTTGTGAGATCCACATTGTGTCTCATTATCCTTCATTATAATTATTTGTGTTATATGTGCTTCGATTATTTATATATTATGAACAATTGCACTTGATGTTTGCATGTTACTGAATAGGTACCAGACGCATTCACCCTCAGTTATAGGGATTGAGTGTGTGTCTATGTTCCCGGCAGTGGCACAGGAGATAGTAGTTCTGACCTTTCCAATATCGTCCTTGTTCGAACGATGTATCTTTAATTTATTATTATATTACTTCTTCCAGTACAAGTTGGTAAATCCAAAATTCATATTGCATATTGTGATTGATCAATTGTGTGTTGGTGCATTAGAGTCTCGTAGTTGTCGTTAAAGATGATTTAATTAATAATGCTATTTTTAATTATTATTATAAAGTATTTTACTTTTCTTTGATAATTTTATCGTAGTGCTATTCCATTTAATTAAAATTAGATAGATTAATCCAAATTGAGTTCAGGGTGAATTTGGGGTTCTAATTTATTTTAATTTGAGTTTTAAGTGGAAAAAGTGACTTATAATGAGAAATTAAAACTCATTTTCATACTTTTTTTTATTTTTGGAAAGCAAAATTGTTTAAACCCTCTTGTAAGCAATTTGAGGATTTTTTTTTTGGGAGCGATCCGTTTGCTGGATTTGAGCACAGAGTGGCTCGTTGAAATTGTGGTGGGATTGCTACACTGCTGAAATTTTCATATGCTTTCATGTCGTATTTATTTCTTTCCTTTCATTTTAGATTTCTCCTCCTGATGCGCAGTAGGGCTTTCTATATCTTTTGTTTTAATCCATCCTTTTGCATGAAGTAAATTGGAATAGTTTAATGGTATGAAAATAGACATTTTTCTACGATTTCATGTATTCATTTCACCTGATTAGGTTTGTATGAATTTTTGTATGCTTGCATTTTGGAAAAATGAAGTAAAATAGTGTTATGCTGCCCAAATTTTTAGAAATAATGAAAATGTAAATTTTATGTTAAAAGAGGGGTGTTGGGCACTTTTAGAACCAAATGGTATATTTAGAATTTTGATTTTTGAAAGTTGAAAATTGAAGCTATTTTAATAGAGTTTATGAGAGTTTATGGTTTTGCTTGAAAAATGGAAGAAATGTAAAAAGTAGAATTTGGGTGTTTTGAATTCATATTATTTTGTGGAATGGTGGAATTATATAATAGAATTTCTTATTTGACTCAATTTGAGTCAATTCTCATATAATTATGGTCATTTGAAGATTGCATGTGAATAGTGATATAACAATGCAAATGTGATAATTTATGTAAATAATAGAACTTCATTATGAACTCAAAAGTGAAATTTTATTTGAAAAGTGTGTTGTTGGGTAGATTTAGACCAATGGGTTTTAATTTTGTAGCCTAAATCCAAGTTTGATTTTTGGACCTTTTATTCATCGCACCATTTTGCGTGTTGTCCAAAACTCGTCATTCGTCATGTTGAGCATGAATTAGATTTTGATATAACTTGTCTTTGCTACAAAGAATATGTCAGACAAATTAGAATGGTTATATGACATTTTGGGTATTTTTATATTTTGACTCGAAAGTGACCTTTCAAGTTAAAATGCTAATTTTTAGAAACCTTATCTAATTTTGCCAAAAATTGGTATTGTTATGTTTTGAGATTTTTTTTCAATATTTGAGTAATAGATATGTCATGAAACATGCAAAAATAATTATACCACATGTTTATTTACCATATCATCTTGAAATCTATGCTCTTGGCGATGTGACCAATAGAGCGAGTGGTATGCACTCTTCTTGCTTCGAGTGTTTGTTTGTTTGTTTTTTATGTCGGTGTAATTTTACCTTTGTTACTATTTTTGCTCCTGTCCTTGTGATAGTACACATCATGCTTGAGAATAAACTCTCATGTGGTATGTGGATGTCGGGTGTTGAGACCGCATCCAAGATATAGTTGAATTATGCTCTTATGTTGAGTTTTGAGAGATATGTACCCTTGGTATTGAGACCAATTAAGCTTACTTAATCCTTATGATATTTATGACCTTTTGATTTATGTCTTGATGCATCTTTGTTTTTGGATGTGCTTCTTCATTGTGATGAGATGACATTTTTAGTACTGAGTAGTAACCATGTTGTTCTATGGATGTGTTTGGTATGCACTTTGGACATTGGTCTACATGTTGAGTGTTCTCCATGCTGTGGTGTATTTGTACTTATGTATATAGTGTTGGGTCATTGTACTCTTCTATGAATTATGCATTGTTTGGTGTGTGTGTTAGCCACCTCCTTGTTTGCATGTTTGTCTTATGTCTATGGCCGGACTACTATCTCCATGAGCATGGGGGTTGGGCTTACGGGTACCATATGGTTGGGAGGCATTGCTAAATATACCACTACTGGGGACTGGTGTACAAAGATGGACTTCCTCCAACTTTAGCACTTAGAACTTGAGAGCTCATTTCTCTTGTTGCATTGTATATGTGAGTATATTTACCTTTGATCATGTTTACTCTTGATGATGAATGTTTATGCTTTTTACATTATTGTTCTTCTTATGATGATCAGAATGTGTATCTGAAATGTTAGAAGATCTAGATGTTGATTTATGTGTATTTTATACTTTTAATATATTTGAGTACCTACGTCTTTGATTTACATGTTTCCGGTACTCCCCGGTGTGGAGGTTTATTTTTTCCTTCTTATTTTTGTTTAGAGAATGTCGCATCTACTTAGTCATTCTTAGACATCGAGCATTTCCACATGTGTGTTAAATTAGATCTTTGTATATTGAGTATCATTTTTTAGAGATATATCTTCCCAAATCAAAATAGATCGGCTAGTGATCACTTTATTAAAAATAAAGTAAAATAGGTCTGTGTGGTTTATGAGGATAAATCAGTAAATGAACTTGTATGACTAATCATGGTAGGAATTGTACTTTGGGCTTCAAAAGAATATTGTTATAAAAAGAGATAACATAATAACTTGAATGAACCTTGCTTATTAATCACTTAAATAATAGCAAACTTGTCGATACGTGTAACTGTCCCATGAATTTTAGTAGTGTGCTTGAGAATTTATGAGATGTAATACTTTCGCTTGTATATGAAGATATGTAGTTGTGTCATGTTTCTTGCACCTCTTATATTTCTTGATGCTTATTATTGCAGTTGGTTGTATTGTTGTAATGTTATTAGTTTATCTTACACAAAAATATTAATGCTTATTTTGATCTTTATTTTCTAAGGATTCCCGAGTGGGGAACCACATTAGAATTAAAGTATTTTAAATATCTTCTAATAAAGCTTCAATATAATAGTTAGACTATTATTTAACCATAGCTCAATTCTTATTTAATTAGGAAATTAATAAAGGGAGAATTCAATTAGTTATCCTTATTGAAATCAAATAATATGTTTATAATTAGATGATTAATTTTAGTCAACTGTAGTCAAATTATAGTAACACTCAGTCGAGCTTTCTATCTTGGTGTTCCTATGATAATTGATTAGAAATTAAATTTGTAACTTTAATCTTAGAGAGAGGTTGATCAGGTCAATGTTGGTCATGATGCTCCTTAAACCCATTCAAGGTCTTCACCTTTAAACTATAAACTATGATTGTTTAGTTAAACTAAACAACTTTAGTGTTAGTTGAAATTTTTTTGATTGGTGTGTTTTACTCAAGTTTTTTGGGCATGACAACAACAACAATAGTCAGGTGTCAGGATCTAGATGAATGATGTTGGCTTGTGATGCGGGCTATGTCAAGAAAACCTCAAATTTCCTTGGCAGAGACCACATCATAGGCCAAAAGCACCCATGATCACCACAAGGGAGCAACTAGATGAAGTAGTATCAGTGGGACATTCAAAAATCATAAAGAAAAATCAAATAAAGCATGGTCAAACACTGGAAGATTCAAAAGGGGCATACACCACCAGCATGTCAGAAAAGGTACATAATCTGCATACTAAGGAAAAGTACATCATGGCATGAGGCATGTTCAAATCTGCATTGTGAACTAGAAAGGGGCTTCAATTGGAAAATTAGTGACACAGTATGCCATCTTAATGGACCTCAAGCATGGAACAATGAAATAGTTATGATGAGTCAAGCATGGTGTCATTATGCTAAGAATACATCCTAGTACATTGATTAAACCAGTGAAACTTGCAAAAACATGGTATCAAGATTTTAACAATAGCAAGGGTAATAGTAAGAGTTCAGACCCCAAAAGGATCACTCAACAGTGAATACTATGTAGTCAGTGAATGGGCACGAGAATGAAGGCACCATGAAATTTATTTAGTAATAAAGTGATAAAGTAATACTTCCAAAATAGCCACAAGCCTTCAAGAACCATTAACACCAAGCAATATTAGTGAATAAACATAGTACAATGACATTGGTGTCAAGATCAAAACCCACATCCTTATGCAATAGTGAGCATTAATAAATAAACACATGCTTCTAGCTCACAGGCTTTAAAATCAATTAAGAAATGATCAAGCACTAAAATCAAGAAGGTTTCATTAATGCCATGCCAAGCTCGTAGGTCTTCTGAAAAGATCAAGCAGCAAGCATCAATGATATACAGTGATAGACATAGTGCATCTACAAAGCAATGGCACCAGAGGCATTTGAGAAGAATGCATTGTTATGGCCCTCAACCCCAATCAAGCCAATGAAACATCAATACAAATCTTTAATGCTCATGGGGTAGTTACCATAGAAAATAGAGAACATTTTAACATTTCCCAAAATATGAGAGCAACATCAACAGAAAACATGCTACCAGTAAGACCCACACACCACATGTCAATGGAAAAACATATGATGCTACAACATAGGCTCACGGGATAGGAACAATGGTCATGTTATAGAGAACCAGTCAAAAAGAAAAGAGCCAAAGCTCACAATGCCTTTGAATAAAATAATGCTAAGGCTCGTGAGCATATAAAATTGTGACAACCTGCGGCAGTAGTGAATCCAATATACAATTATGAGAATATATGACAGTGAGCTAGTCAAACATATAGACATGGTGCCCTAGCTTACGGACCATGCATCAAAGTGAAACATAGGCATCATTAACAATGATGCTATGCCCCTACAATAAGCTCATAGTTCATTCATGAAGGAAGAAATACATACAGTAAGAATGAATAAACAATGAAATAAATAGGCTCAAGCATACAGTCAGCAAATGGTGCAATGACAAGCACCAATTAAAATGCATGAAATCCCTCACAACACCCCATTGCATAGGGAAGGCCATAGATTCACGGGATGGCATGGACCCAAACAATGAATACACTATGGGTGTATACACTAAATGTGCTGGTAGAGGTCAAGAGACTTGAGTGCAAGTGAGCCACAGGGAAAATGAAATCAATAATTCAATGAAAATGCTAACTATGCCCTCGAAAATGTAGAGGTACATGCCAGAAAATAATGAAGTTAATGTGCCCTCCAATATACTATGTTTTCAAATACAAAGGTAATGGTAAACATATGCCAAAAATAATGCAAAATACAAATGGTGCCCTAGATTTCACAACAGTAAATACATATGCCATGCCCTTGAAAAATCTAAAGGTGTACGCAATCAATACTTTGAAACAGTAGATTCAAGAATGAAATGCAGAATAATGAAGAGAACCAGTGCCTACATCGACAACATAGTGCCATAGGATAGATGTTTCCAAACTGAACTCAAAGATCTAACACGGAAGTGCCAGTGAAGATAGAAACCTGCCAAATGTTGAATGGGGAAGTACTGAATGCCAGTGGTTTTCTTATTTTTGTGAAGAAGGGTTTCATCCCAAATAATTAATCAAAATGCTTCTCCCCTTTTTAGGGTCGAGATTTTATTTTGGTGTTGTGTAGTTTCAATAGGGGTTTTATTAATATGATAAGTTTTTAAATATGATTTCCCCTTAATTGGGTTGAGAGTTATTTATTAAGTTATGAGGTAAAATGTTTAAAATCCACGTTTATATTTGGCATAGGGGTAAGAATGTAAATGTAAAATTCATTGCCTATCTTTCATTGTAAATTCTGACAATGATATTTTATAAACCATTTGTTGGCATATTATTTTTAGTGCATGACTTGGAGTGGACAAGGTAGTTTTGTTTGACCACCGCTTTTAGGAGTCTGATTTTCCACTACCCCTATAAACTCGGGGGTCTGACATCCCAGTTTAAGAGGTATCTTCATGGGCCTATTTTGCATGTTTTTTCCATTTTAGGAGGTTGAGGAGGTTTCAATGTGGATTCCTTTTGCCTTTTTTTATATACCTCTCACTTATGTGATGGAGGTTAGCTCTTCATTCTTTCTCTCTGATATGAGAGTGTTGTAGCTCTGAGAGACACATTCTATACTTAACTTTTTTTCAGTAATACAAAATTGATCCTTCTTGTTTCCTCTAAATTTTTTTGAGTTTCTTATTGAGTTTCTATGAAAAGATTATTGTGATACTATCTTATCCTCAATCTGCATGTTGATTCTGTAGACACCTAAAAATCCTTTAGAAAATAAATTATTTTTATTTTCTGAAAATCCCTGATGACATCATCATTTATTAATTAATTATTTATTTAATTAATTAATTTATTTTTATGTCATTAAATCCCTTTATCTTAATTAAAAATATTTAATTAAGAAATCCCTCCCAAAAATGTTTAAATCTTATTTAAACATTAATCCCCTATTTATTAATTATTTTAATTAATAAATTGACCAAAAATCCTCCAAAAAATAATTAATTTATTTTTTGACCAAAAGTTAGCCTTTTTTCCTAAAACCACTAACCTCTTCCAAAATCTTCTAATCCCTTCTTAATTTCGATTAAAAGGCTAATCCCACCTTTTCTAACCCTAATCTCAACTCAAAATATTTAATTAAGATTAAATATTTAATTTTCATATTTATTGAAAATATTTCAATAAATATTCCCAAAACTTAAGCTTTTGGAATGAATAAACTTTTATTCCATAAAACCAAGGAGAATTCTAGACTCTTCTAGAATCTTCTCAACCCAACCTCTTCACCCATCCTAATCCTAAAATCCCCTAATCCTAATCCTAATCCTCCCCCTAACCTTGTCACATTCCCTAAACAAGGTTAGCCAACTCCTAAGCTTGACCCAAAGTCAACAAACTTCTAGAGGCTTCTCTTACATGCATTAAGTGCATTTAAAGCCTCCTTATCCCTCTTACATGCATTTATGATGCATTTAAGAAGCCCCTCACCCCTTTCTTACACCCTTTGACCTTAGGCACATTTCCCAAATTGTGCACATTCCTCCCATCTTTCAACCCAATGCCCTTGTGACACTTGTCACAAGGAGGTGGCCTTGAACTAGCACAATCCATGTGCTCCCCTTTGAATGAATCTTGGCCTCTCTTAAGGATTTTGATCCTAGCCACTCATTCATCCTCCCAAAAGTCTATAAATAGTCCTCATTTCCAAGAGCAAAATATCCATTCACCTTTCATTTTATGCATTGTTATCATGTCCATTTAGCTCTAGACTTAGCATAAGCAATACTAATTGTTAGTTTCTTTTTATCATCTTCAAGCTTTCTTAAAGAACATCATAGCTTAGCAATAATGGATTAACATAGTTTCTTTTATTGTTTTGCATAGCATATAGCATCATATCACACCTATATTTGGTCTAAAATCAATCTTAGTATGCATTAAAATATGCTCCAAGTGCTTAGAGAGCACACCCACATCCCTCTAATTGAAGCGAATCAAACATTTGCTCTATAGCACTTGTTTTTTTAGCAACAATCTTGAGGTGGCTTTGGTTTTGTTTTCATGTCTTATGCTATTTTTTTAGTTCATGAATATGTTAGATTAGTCTAATGTTTGAATGTTTCAGCCTTTCAAGATAGGTAACAGGTTCAAAATCATAGTCTACATTCTGGCACGCCCGGTGGGACCCACTTCACGGGTTCTTTGCAAACATTCTGATGGGTTTTAGACCATTTTCAGATTTTTCAAGCTTATAAGTGGACGGAGCACTTCGATCCCTTCTTCTTCTTCTTGTCTATATTCTTCTTCCTCTTCTTGTCTATATTCTTCTTCTATTCCATCTCCTTCTTCTTCTTCTTCTAGCAAGGAGGTCATGGCCATTTTTTTTCAAAAATAATAATAATATCCATAAGGAAGCAAAATCATACACACCTTATTTTAGTGCTTAAAATGAACCCCCAAATCATTCTTGAATGCATTAAGGACTAAAATTTGCAAAATTTGTTCTAACAAACAAAACAAAAAAATTAATCAAGGCATTTGCATCCTTGCAACATCAAGGATTTTTAACAATGCATTCATGCAAAGTAGGAATGATCATATCTTTTTGGGCATAAAAAGAACATCAAATCTGCATTCAAACGAGTCAAAACAAAATCTTGAATGAAGCTAAAAGGAAGAACTTAGGTCCTAAGTGTCATTGTCAATTTGAAAATCAAACTCAATCTTGAATGCACTAAAAGGAACAAACAACTCTATTCCCTCATCTATTTCAGTTTTCAAAGCAAGCAAGCCAAATTCAATCTTGAGTGATCTAAGGGACAAAACAAAGCTTTTTCAAAGTTCTTAAATCAACTCGCTAATCAAATCTTGAATGCACAAAAGGAAATAACTTGCAAACGTTCAATTCATTTACATTTTGAGGAAATGAACAAATCAAAATCTAATCACGAGTGTCTTCATTTCAAAGTTCAAACATCACTTAATCAAATTTGGGAAAATGAACAAAATCTGCTTGATGTGCATGTAGGAGTTTTTCAATTCTTGCATAATCCTTGTTAGAGTAAGCAACGTGGAACATTTGAACTTGGACAAGTTCACTTGTTCTACTTTTAGCGAGGTCTGTCCAAGGAGAAGCGCTTCCTCCTCAGAGAACGACCTCAAACCGGTATCCCCCCCGGCCGGTATACAAATAAGTGAATACCAAAAGAATCACTTACATCTCCTAATCGCCGGGCGTTCGTGCCAAACATGTGACTGGGGATGGTAAACATTCCTCTCCCCCAGCATAATTGGCAAGGCTCTTAAGTGAGTCACGGATGATCAGCATAACCGGGTATGGAGACACCACAGAATCATTAGCAACCTGATAAAATAGAGGCTACCCTATCTACATCTGAAAGTATCAAAATCCTTGTGCAAGGACCGATTCCAAGGGGTTTACCGGGTCGCCTCAAGATTACTCACCATTTGTATTCCCTTCTAGGGGATACCAAGCTGTGGGCAAGTGATTTTGATACTCACCTTCCTTAGGTAGATCTGTTTGAAGTGCTTGACAGTCAAAGACTCCGTGAAAACACTTGTTGAAACATACACTTTCAAAGCTTTGTCAGAGTAAGTTGCCTTTGTTTGTATCTCGCAGGGTTGCTTTGTCCCTTGCGGAGATTACTTTGACTTTAAATTTTGCCATTGGAAACCTTTGCCTCAAAATCAGAAGCCCTTTTTCCAAGTGATGCCCAGCAAGAACAAACATCCTAAAGCAAAGTTGCCCAAATCCCAAGCCTATCAAGAGCAAAAAGTTGCCAAGAAGAACGCCAAGACCTATCAATCCATTATCCAAGCAACCCAAGCAGAAGAAAAGTCTCAAGCCAGACTTGAGAACATTGCCCATAACGCCCGCATCAAACAGTTCGCCTTCCGTTTTCGAGTTAACCATCACTTTGTCAACCTTGAGCCAGAAGATTAGCCAATCCTTGTTCATGTCTTGTTCCATCTTCAGATCTTGAAATCTTGTCTCCAACATGCCTTGCATCTTAGTTTCATCCTAGTTTCACCCTTTGCATCAGCATTAAAACCTTAGTTGCATTTCAGAACATCATAAAGTTGCATATGCATTCATCTTCCTACCAGCATTCTAGAATCAATCCTTGTCATTCGCATAGAGCATTGTCCCTTCAACCTTCGATACCTTTTCCACCAGCATCCCCCCATCAGCTTTCCATATCTTTGCAGCAGATCCACCATCCTTTGTTCCAAATCCAGAGATCCACCAACACTTAGTGTTCTACCTTTTGAGTTGTTCCTATCCTATATCCAAGATCAGAGACCATCATCCTCTTTTTTGGCACAACGTGTTGTCATAAAGAAATCAAACCTTGTCCTTGCATAGCCATCATCTCGAGCAAGAGATTGGAGTGTATTGATAAGAAACTTGTTGACCGAAGATCATCAGTCTATCTTAGGTTGACCCCATCATATCTCTGATCCTCCATTTGGAAAAAATAGCATCTCATTTGTTGACCACTCAGTAATCTTTCACCAGCTTTTCATCAGCAACCTATCTTTCCTCCACCATCTTGATCCATATCAGTTCCATCCAGCTTCCATCATCGCCATCTTGATCCCTATCTTTGCATTTGCATCTTAGAAGTCATCATCTTTAGAAGTTCATCAACTTTGCATCCATCAACATCTTTTAGCCAAACATCTTGCATACATTTAGCACTTGCATCTCCATGCCTGTTGAGACCAGATCTCGGAAAAGAAGAAGCATGAATCCTTATCCACCAACAACCTCATCCGATCCCAACCTTTTCACTAACGCCATGATGACCTACAATCTCTAGATCCAAGCCAGTAACCCATGTGAAGATCCAAACATCCCTTCATCCCCGTTGGCAAACCAAGCATTTGTGAATCCTCCAGAAAGCCCACCAGCAACCAATGCCCTTGTACCACAACATCAGCAAAGCACGTTTGTTCACTACCTGCCAGAAAGTACCTCCATCCCACCATCTCTCTATCCACGCATCCCCATCAAAACTATCCAAGTTCCAGCACAAGCATACTCTCCATTCCCTAATCCTATCATGCAAACACCCCAAGAGCTTTCCACCATTCCCCTTTTCTTGCAAGGAAGCCTCACCAGTCCCGCAACACAAGCTGCAGCACCATCCGCTCCATCTCATACCCCTTTTGCTTCATCATCTGCTATGGCTGCCCAAGCCCAAATCCAACACTTAACCCAAAGTCAGCTTCCACCTCTCACACAAGCTTTTACACCACCGCCATCCACAAGTCAAGCAACGCCTTTCACCATCAAAGGAGCACCGTCACCCTTCACCCCCCAAGCACTTGTACCTTCTTCTTTGGGGTTAGCACAATCGCTCCCCATTCCAACCTCATCCTTCTCTTGGGTGTTTCCTTCATTTTCCTCTTCACAAGCATCCGCTCAACCACAACCTCAACAAGCTCCTTTCTCCCAACCATCATTCATGTCTCAAACTCCCGTTGCTCCTACCATTCCATCATCCGCTGCAGTGCACCCTAACACAAGAAGAAATGAAGGCATGGGGGATCCCATCTCAATCCCCTACATCTATGGTTGCAAGTCAACAAACCGCCTTCGCCCAAGCAGCACAGCAGCAACTACCCCAAACACCACCGGCTTCAAACTATTCATCCCAAATCCCAAATACCTTCCAGCAAGTTCCACCACCTCAACAGCCAACTTTCCCCAGCTATCTTACCCCATCACCCTTTGCTTCTAGCTTTCCCACATCTGTTCCACCTTTAAGTAACGCAGGCATGCACCCAGCTTATATCGGTCAAACCCAAAGCCAACCTCAGCAACTACCACCATCATACCCACAAGCAGCATCGTTCCAACATCCTCCCCCATAGCAGCCACATGCCCCCTTTCAGCAAACAACCATCATTCCTCAACAACAGCAAGTCCCTTGCTATCAGCCTTAGCAACAAATCCCTATCATCCCCCAGCAACAACAAGTTCCCACCTATCAGTTACAACAACAAGTTCCAAATGACCACTATCAGCAAGCAGTCCCACAACAACCGCCAGTTAAACAACAGCAAGTAGCCCAACAACATCAAGCGGTCCCATATCAATATCCCCCTATGCCACACCAGCAATATCCCCAACAACCATTGCCCCAAAATCAGTTCAAAACCATTTATCCACAGCAAGCACCATATCCAGTTCCACAGCTTCCATCACAAGCAGAGGTTCCAGTTCCCTCGCCACTCAATGCTGAGTGGGAAGCAATGAAAAATGCTCTAAAAGAGCTACAAAGTGGAACAGAGAATAAAACCTACAAGTTCGAAGAGGTGTGCTCATATCCCTTCGATCGGTCCATAGCAACTATCCCTTTCCCCAAGCATTTTGAGATGCCTAAGTTCGACAAGTATCGAGGGAAAGGAGATCCAGTAAACCATATCAAAGAGTTTTGCATGGCGTGCCAAGAAGTGGCTTATAGTGATAACTATCTCCTGCGCCTGTTTCCCAAGAGCTTGGGAGGAACTGCCGTTGAGTGGTTTTACAAAATACCACATGGGACAATAAACACCTTTGCTGAACTCTCTGAGAAGTTCATCACACACTATGCCCATAATGTGGAGAATGAGTTGTCCTTGCTAGACCTATGCAACTCAAAGCAGAAAGACGGAGAAAGCCTTGCAGAATACTTGCAAAGATGGCAGAATCTTACAACCAGGTTATCATATCAGCCACCAGAGAAGCATCTAACAAAGATCTTCATTGATAACCTACATCCAAAGCTATCCCATCACATGCGAATGAACTATCTCCAGACATACCAAGACATCAAGAGCAAAGGCATAGGCATCGAGAAAGCTCTCCTAGACGAAGGCACTATTCGTCACTTCAAGGATGATTCCAAAAACAAACCCAACAATGATAAATCCCGTTACCGAAATCGTAACAAGAATGTTGTTACAGATGGAGCCACTGACACTAAGAATGTACAATTCATTGTGGCTAGTCCTACACCAGCTCAAACATACCAACCGCCACAAGCACCCATCTATCAGCAACCACCAGCTCCCGCATATCAAGCACCTATTTATCAGCAGCCTCCTCAAGCTCATCAACCGCCTGTGCAACAGTATCAGCAGCAATACCAACAGCAGCAGCCAGCACGTCAAGGCAATCCTGTTAACGCAGTTAACGTTGCCCCAAGGCAGAACAAACCCAATAATCAGAACAATCCAAAGAGGACTTTCACACCTTTGGGTGAGCCTCTAGATCAGATCTTTTATCGGCTAGCCAAGGCAAATATGATCACATATCCGCCCATCCCACAGAAGGATGACAACGCACCAAAGTCTGATTGGTATAAAGAACATGAATACTGTGATTACCATCGTGTGAAGGGGCACACAATATTGAAGTGCATGCGGCTTAAGCACTACATCCAGGATCTCATCGATCGCAAGGAAATCCAGGTCGATGCACCAACTCAAGCTTCACCCAATGCCGGTTTGCAAATATATCAAAATGTGTTCCCTCAACACGATGCCGGGAAGAATCAAGCCAGTGCCAATCAGCCCCAAAATCATGGCAAAGGCAAGCAAGAAGATCACATAGCGGCCTACATCAACTATGACAAGTATGTCGAATGCATAACTCAAGTTGAGCCCATCCAAGATGAGCCCACCATCAATACCATCCACGTCAGAGGGCCGGATCGACAATGTGCTGCAACTACCCGCAGTGGTAGGATAACTGTTGCCGGTGCTCCTCCGAGATCAGCTGCTCCTCCAAGGCCAACATCTACTGCATCCATAGCACAGTCTAACACCAGGCCAGCATCAAATGCACGTGCAACACAGCATAATGCACCAAGAGCACAATACAATATCATAGAGCATCTTGGGAACATGCCAGCCCAAATATCTATCTTGGATTTGCTCCGCACATCACCCATCCATCAGGAGATCCTGGACAAAGCTCTAAAAGAAGGTCATGTCCCCATGGACATTAACACAACTCAGTTTGAAACTCTTGTGGGACACCTATCTGCAGCATGTGCCTTATCCTTCAAAGAATCTGATATACCAGATGTCGCTCCTGACCATACTCTCCCTCTCCGCATTGCTGTCATGGTCAGAGATTTCGCCATCAAACGAGTTCTAGTGGATAATGGCTCAGCCCTCAACTTGTGCACATTAAAATTCATCAAGAAGATCGGGTTCATGGAGGCCAACATACAACATGAGCAAATCACTATCAAAGCATATGATAACTTGGAGCGTACCTCTGAAGGTACTATAACTTTGCCTATCCAGCTAGGCCCAGCAACGCAAGATACTCTCTGCCACGTTGTTGATCTTGACCTACCATTCAATATCCTCCTTGGTCATCCATGGATCCATTCCATTAAGGCCGTACCATCTACTTACCATCAGTGCATCAAGTTTCCACATCAAGGCACTGAGGTTACCATCCACGCTGACCCTAACCCCTTCGCATACTGCCTTGCGATGGAAGCATCTTTCCCTCATTCTACTCATTGTCCTGGAACCGATATTGGTACTTCTATTGCTAGCTCATCCCGATCCCATCGCGATCCAGAGACCATCCTTTCTTCCACCTTATCATCCATCAAGATCAACAACCAGGGTTGTGGCGAATACAGCCTCAGTGATGCATTTGTTGTAGGAGCTCTTCCACGTGATCCACATACTCAAGGGCACCCAAGTTGTCAAAACAAGCATGTTAAGGAACATCATAAGCTCAAGCAGATAGGAAATATGACTTTTGAGTCTCATGGTACCATCAACAGCAAAGAAATGGATCCAGATATTAACAAATGGTTATACAAAGATCCCCCATCATGTGACACACAACTTCTTGAGTACTTCAAAGAGAAATATCCAATCCCCTTCAAAAATGTCACAGAACACTATAACTATCAAGGTGGTGGTCTAGGACCACAAGAGGACGGAAATTTGTTTCCTATCATACCATCCCAAAATCCAGAACAGCAAGGACTTGGCTTTAATACCTCTCGCCTGCTTGAACAAGAGCCCAATACCACAACTGCGGGCACTAACATGACCAACGTGAACTTTTCGAATAGCCAGGATGACCTCATGGAAATCGAAGACATCCCCGAAGAGAAAGACATCCGATCCTACGATGATATCTTTGCCGACGACACCCTCCTGGGGACTTCTGTCCTCCAACAACTCTCCATTAACCTCATAGATCTTCCCCTCACAAACCCCGACCTCATAGATTGGGACCAACCAAGCATCGCACACATCGACAAGTTCCAAAGCGCACAAGCACTCCTAGAATTCATGGGGGCATCAGGTCCAGCAAGCAATCAGGATTCAACATCAACCTCTGTCTATCGGCTTCACCCAGAAGGATATTTTGGGGAAGAGGAAAGATTTAGTCGCAAAAATGAAATAGCAAAAGAACATCATGAGTCTTTATGTGAAAACCCCCTTGGGGCACATTCTGATTCCAAAATAGTAAAAATAAAGGGCGTATCTTCTAGTTAAAACCTAGCAATTCAGGCGCTAGAAGATGAAGCCTTGCCTCTTCCCCCTATCCAAGATTATAGACCAGAGCAGTCGCCAATCATCATAGAGAACACCAAGCCAATCAACTTGGGAACAGAAGAATGTCCAAGGATCACCTACATTGCAGTCAACCTAACAGAAGGAGAAGAAATCGCTCTCAGTGCCTTGCTCAAAGAATCAGTTATCAACTTTGCATGGTCATACGCCCACATGCCCGGGCTTGATCCTAATCTTGTCGTTCATCATCTAGCAGTGGATCCTAATGTCAAGCCAGTGAAGCAGAAGCTCAGGAAAATGCATCCAAAGGTAGCATTGCTCGTCAAAGCAGAGCTTGAGAAGCTCCTTCAAGCAAAAATCATCAGAGCAATTGACTACTCAGAATGGATCTCTAACATGGTGCCAGTCACAAAGCCTTCTGGCGACATCAAAATCTGTACTGATTTTAGGGACTTGAACAAGGCATGCCCTAAGGATGATTTCCCATTGCCAAACATAGACATGCTTGTAGACCTCACAGCGGGTCACGAAATGCTATCACTCATGGATGGCTTTTCCGGTTACAACCAGATTCATATAGCAGAAGCAGATCAACATAAAACAGCATTCACAACCCATGGGGTACCTTCTGCTACAATATGATGCCCTTTGGGCTAAAGAATGCAGGAGCAACATATCAGCGAGCAATGACAGTGATCTTCCATGACATGATCCACAAGATCCTTGAAGACTATGTGGATGATATCCTTGCAAAATCCAAAACAAGGGATGAACACCTCAACATCTTAGAGCGTGTGTTTGATCATCTGAATCATTATGGCTTAAAGCTTAATCCAAAGAAATGTGTCTTTGGTGTTACATCTGGAAAGCTCCTAGGTTTCATAGTATCGCGACGAGGCATAGAGATAGACCCCAAGAAGGTCAAAGCAATAACAGAGATGCCTCCACCAAGAACACTCAAACAGCTCAGAAGCCTACAAGGAAAGCTTCAATCAGTGTGTCGGTTCATTTCTCAGTTAGCAGACAAGTGCCAACCTTTTACGCATCTCCTATGCAAAGACACAAGCTTCAAATGGGATCCCATATGTCAAAGAAGCTTTGATAAGATCAAGGAGTATCTTGCCAATTCTCTAATCCTAGTACCACCAATTCTAGGACGCCCTCTCATACTCTACATCTCGGCAACCACTACAGCACTGGGGGCACTCTTAGCTCAGCATGATGATGACAACAAGGAGAGAGCCATCTATTACATCAGTCGCACTCTTGTCAGATATGAGCTTAATTATTCACCTATGGAAAAAGCATGCCTTGCAGTGGTCTTTACCACTCAAAAGCTTAGACATTACATGCTCAGTCACACAATCAAGCTCATTTCAAAGGTGGACCCCCTCAAATATCTACTATCAAAGACAACTCTCACAGGCCGTATGGCAAAATGGGTCATGATACTCAGTGAGTTTGACATCCAGTATATTGATCGCAAAGCAATCAAAGGGCAAGTCATTGCCGATCAACTAGCAGAAGCACCACTGGTGGATGCCTATCCACTAATCATGGAATTCCCTGATGAACATTTATGCATGATTGAAGAGCAGCCCATGTGGAAACTATACTTTGATGGCTCCTACACATCACATGGATCAGGGGCAGGAATCCTATTCGTCACACCTCAAGGTGACTACATCCCAAAATCATTCAAATTGGGATTCCCATGTACCAACAACATTGCAGAATATGAGGCACTCATCTTAGGTCTCAGAACAGCCATTCAGTGGAATATCATAGAATTACAAGTATTTGGAGATTCACAGCTGATTATCAAACAAGTCCTAGATGAATATCAAACAAAAGATGACAAGTTGCTACCTTACAAAGAGCTGGTGGACAAACTGCAAGAGCATTTCCTACATCTACAGTTCACACAGATCCCAAGACTTCAGAACAAAGCAGCGGACGCAATGGCAACCATTGGATCCTTGTTAGAAATCCCACGCGACGCATCACAATATGAATTCTTAGTCGAGCAGCTACATACGCCAGCTTATGAGAACGCTGATGCAGAAATGGTATGTGTCTTGGTTGGTCCCCAATCCCCATGGTACCACGACATCCATGCATATCTAAAAAATGGTATCATATCTCCCCATCTCACCAATAACCAACGCCAAAACCTTATTCGCAGAGCTTCCCGCTACACTCTTGTAGCCAACACCCTATATCGTCGTGGGTATCACAATGTCCTATCTAGATGTTTAGATTCAAACGAGGCCGTCCTAGCCTTACAAGAAGTTCACGCTGGAATTTGCGGTGCCCACATGAGTGGCATGGTTCTAGCAAAGCAGCTGCTTAGAGTTGGATATTATTGGCCAACAATGGAACATGATGCATGTGATTTTGTCAAGAAATGTCTCCCATGTCAACAGCATGCCAATTTGATACATGCACCAGCACAAGATCTACAGCCTATTGCACCACCATGGCCTTTTTCATGTTGGGGCCTCGACCTCGTTGGCTTGATCACCCCCCTCTCTTCGGATGGACACAAGTATATCATAACAGCCACAGAGTACTTTACCAAATGGGTTGAAGCGATTCCACTCACCCTTACTACTGGCATCCAAATATCCAAGTTCATCCTCTATCATATCATTTGTCGCTTCGGCATACCATCTACCATCTTCACAGACCATGGCACACCTTTTGAAAACCAGCATGTGGATGATCTATGTGCCAGACTCCACATCCATCACCGTTTCTCCAGTCCATATTTCCCTCAAGGAAATGGCCAAGCTGAGGCAACTAACAAAACTATCTTGAAAATCCTCAAGAAGGTTGTCAATGATTCTGGTCGTGACTGGCACCTCCAAATCAATCCCGCCCTTTGGGCCTACCGCACTCCCACAGGCACCACCCCATACTCCCTTGTATATGGTGCTGAAGCTGTTCTACCGATCGAGGTTGAGCTCCCCTCATTGTGAGTCTCCATGAAGAACTACACCACTGATGAAGATTATCGTGTAGCCCGTCTCACACAGCTAGACCTGTTAGATGAAAAGAGACAGCAAGCATATGATCACCTGGTGGCATACCAAAATTGACTCAAAAGGAGTTATAACAAAAAGGTCCATCCTAGACAATTCCAGGTCGGTGACATGGTCCTTAAAGAAAATCAGAAGGTCCTAGCAAATAGAGAAAAGAAAGGCAAGTTTGAGCCTACTTAGTTGGGCCCCTATGTTGTCACCGCATCCTTCGGCTCAGGAGCCTATCAGCTATCAACACCAGAAGGTGAGCCCTTGAATGATCCTATCAACATCATCCATCTGAAGAGGTTCTATGCCTGAACCTGATCCTGCATATATCAGAAAATCCAAAAACATTCAAAAAAGCAAAAAAAAGCAAAAAAGAAAAGAGAAAGAGAAAATGATCATCCAAACGGTGAAAACTTGGCAATTCAAGCGCCTTGGACAAGTATGTTGGTGAAAACTTGGTAAACAGGCACCAACATAGTAAACTGGGCTATTTATCTATTCAGTTGTCCTTTCAGCTACCGTCCTCTTCCTCCATCCATAACAAATCTCCCAGCAGTTCCATCTCCCCTATCCTCCAAGCATTCGGCTTCCATCTTCCTCCAACCCATCTGCAATCCATATCCTATTCCAAAGCTTTGTACCATATCTTGTACCATATCCTTATCCCTTTCCTATACAGCGCAATCCTTTCTGTAAATATCCTTCTTGTCTCCGTCCTAGTGAGAGTCCCGCCGAGTGTGATCTTCCTATCCCCAATCCTGAGCTTCTGTACATATCCCTTGTGCATATCATTCCTCCTTGTTGTACATAACCTTTGTCCGTCCTGCAGCAGCATTTGATCAAATATCTTGTCCCATCCCCAGCCTCAGAAAACTTTTAGTCCCACTCGGGCCTTGTGCTTCAGCAACATCAATTGTCGACTTATCCTTGCTCATCCTGATTATTCCTTGAACTTCAGCTTTTGCCAGCGAACAACTACACTTATTCTCTCACCAACCCATGGGTCCTTGAGGATATATCGTTCCTCCTGTCTGACCTAATCTTCCATCCTGGTCCTTGAGGATATATTGTTCCTCCTGTCCGACCAATCTTCCCACCATCAATCACATCAAATCTCTCTCCTTGGCAAAGGATGTCTTTTCGGAGTTTTCATTTTGACCTTGGATTTTGTCCTTTGGGTCTTGTTAATCTTTTACAGCCTCTCATTGTTCTCTACTCAACGTCACCACGATCCTTTATATCATGGTGTGCTGCGAATGAGGATAATCTGGGGCAAGGTCTTTTGATCTTTTGCTTCTGCCTGTGAGTCAGTCGTGTGTTTGTGGTTTCTTCAGCATCATTTCCACCATGCCTCCTTCGGGTTTCATGTGCGATGCTGGGGCAACCCTGCGTGTCTTTTTCACGTCAGTCCTATGCAACACTGGTGACAAGGCCTCGTGATCCCAGTATCCTTGGCAGGTCTCTAGCATTGCTATATTAAACTAGGTTGTGCTCTCCACATTTGCACTTGGCGCTTCCCCATCTCCCCTGCATCCTGCATCATATAGATTAATCTTGCATCCTCATGTAGCTGCATCCTGCATTTTGCATTCCATCTCATCTTGCATTCACTCATCTTTGCTCTTGGAAGCTTGGTTATTTATCTCCCCTTCTTCCTAGGTCCTTCCTTCTCTGTTTCCTTTCGAGAAAATTTCACAATGTTTGCTCCTTGCGTTATTTTCTCGAGGGGGCACAATCCCTTATTCCTCTAAATTCTAGCCTTGGGCATCTTATTTTCTTGTCTTTGACGCCATGCCACTTGCGACATCGCATCAAAGAGGGGCAAAATGTAGACACCTAAAAATCCTTTAGAAAATAAATTATTTTTATTTTCTGAAAATCCCTGATGACATCATCATTTATTAATTAATTATTTATTTAATTAATTAATTTATTTTTATGTCATTAAATCCCTTTATCTTAATTAAAAATATTTAATTAAGAAATCCCTCCCAAAAATGTTTAAATCTTATTTAAACATTAATCCCCTATTTATTAATTATTTTAATTAATAAATTGACCAAAAATCCCCCAAAAAATAATTAATTTATTTTTTGACCAAAAGTTAGCCTTTTTTCCTAAAACCACTAACCTCTTCCAAAATCTTCTAATCCCTTCTTAATTTCGATTAAAAGGCTAATCCCACCTTTTCTAACCCTAATCTCAACTCAAAATATTTAATTAAGATTAAATATTTAATTTTCATATTTATTGAAAATATTTCAATAAATATTCCCAAAACTTAAGCTTTTGGAATGAATAAACTTTTATTCCATAAAACCAAGGAGAATTCTAGACTCTTCTAGAATCTTCTCAACCCAACCTCTTCACCCATCCTAATCCTAAAATCCCCTAATCCTAATCCTAATCCTCCCCCTAACCTTGTCACATTCCCTAAACAAGGTTAGCCAACTCCTAAGCTTGACCCAAAGTCAACAAACTTCTAGAGGCTTCTCTTACATGCATTAAGTGCATTTAAAGCCTCCTTATCCCTCTTACATGCATTTATGATGCATTTAAGAAGCCCCTCACCCCTTTCTTACACCCTTTGACCTTAGGCACATTTCCCAAATTGTGCACATTCCTCCCATCTTTCAACCCAATGCCCTTGTGACACTTGTCACAAGGAGGTGGCCTTGAACTAGCACAATCCATGTGCTCCCCTTTGAATGAATCTTGGCCTCTCTTAAGGATTTTGATCCTAGCCACTCATTCATCCTCCCAAAAGTCTATAAATAGTCCTCATTTCCAAGAGCAAAATATCCATTCACCTTTCATTTTATGCATTGTTATCATGTCCATTTAGCTCTAGACTTAGCATAAGCAATACTAATTGTTAGTTTCTTTTTATCATCTTCAAGCTTTCTTAAAGAACATCATAGCTTAGCAATAATGGATTAACATAGTTTCTTTTATTGTTTTGCATAGCATATAGCATCATATCACACCTATATTTGGTCTAAAATCAATCTTAGTATGCATTAAAATATGCTCCAAGTGCTTAGAGAGCACACCCACATCCCTCTAATTGAAGTGAATCAAACATTTGCTCTATAGCACTTGTTTTTTTAGCAACAATCTTGAGGTGGCTTTGGTTTTGTTTTCATGTCTTATGCTATTTTTTTAGTTCATGAATATGTTAGATTAGTCTAATGTTTGAATGTTTCAGCCTTTCAAGACAGGTAACAGGTTCAAAATCATAGTCTACAGATTCAACTAAGTTTTCACGGATTTTTCTTGGCCTTGAAGTACTAATTATTTACAAACTAGAATCAAAATTGTGGAAACATCTTCCCTTTCTATATTCCAAGTACCTTATTACTTCTAAGGAGTTTAAAGTAGCAGGATCAAGTTGTGAATTGCAGATTTTTTTTAACTGTCTCAGTAAACTTATTTCAATTGTGGATATTCTATCAATTCAGTGGATCACCTAGTTCAAGTTAGAGTCAGTTATTTCTTTCATCCACTCTCTCCCTTTCCTCAAAAATTTAGTCAATTTTCAAGTGATCCAAGGGGAATCCGACCCCTAATTTGGAGGTCTACTTTTTGATAGGTCACCCACAACCTGAAATTAGTCCCATGTTTCACAGGATTGTTGGGTTTTAACACTTAGAAAATTGGGTGCAATCCTTAGTGACAACGGGGACTGCAAGAGATGTCAAGGGTGGAACTGATAGTATCTATTTTTGTCCAATATCCCTTATTGTTGTTGTTGTCTTCTTTGCAATTAAAAATTCATGTTTTGTCATACCAGTGTCTTTCAATATTTTCTTTATAGTATTGTCAACTCTTTTCTTATCCATCTTCTGTCCTTGTAATGATTGTGCGGAGTCAAAGTTCTCCTCATGTGTCCCAAATCTAGGACTCTTAGCATCCAAATTTCTCTTAAGCAATCTGCTCACATATCCTTCAATCTCAACTTCTGAAACTTCATACTCAAGTGGATCTACAAATTCCACTCTAGGATCAACTACTTCAATGTATGTAAAGTCAGTATCAACCAAAAAATATATCTCATCCTTGTATTTCTCCATAATAGATAGTGGAATTCTTGATCTTTTCCTCATTTGATTTTGAAAGGTCTTAATTACCAAAGTAGCACTTTCCTTTACTTTGTCTATAGGATGTCTTAGGTACACCTTATTGATTATGTCCATAGAATTTATGTTATCATTCCAATCCTATCCTATAGTGTATGGAAATCTTCTCAGCAAATGAAAAAACATATATGTGATCAGAGATGAAAATCTAAACTTTGAGTTCTTGGTTTTTCTGATCTTCTCAAGGTTCTCTGTCAACTGAATTCTTAAGATTTCACACATCTCTACCTATACTTTCTCAACACACATAAGATAAGTTTCATGTACCATGTCAGCTTCCATATCATCTTCTCTAGAACTTGCACAAAACTTTGAAGTCAAAACTTTGTACACATATCTAACATCATCCTGTACAATCTTACTAATAACAATTCCTCTTCCATTGTATGATGACTTGGTGTTGTCTAACACTATTTTCTTGACATTTTTCTCATTTAATGAAATCACTCCAGATTTAGATAATCCAATTACCTCATGAATAAGGTCTATGGTGATGTCAATGGCTCTATCATTTAACCAAAGCTTGCCATTGTGAATTTTTCTCAAAATTATCTTAGTCCATTCATCATCCTAAAATTCATAATGAAGTGTATACTTGATAATATTAATCTCACTCATATGTTCAAACCCTTCTTTGTATGACATGTCATGTTTATAGATCTTATTGTATTCCATGATCAGGTTACCATCTCCTATTGTCTCAAACTTACATTTGAGATAACTTCTTATGTCTTCCAAATGAAAAAATCCATCTGGAATGGATGACAAGGCTAAACTAGGGTCTTCTTCCAAAGGCTCTACAGGTTCCTTTTTCATTCTAGGTCTGACTAAATCCTTGATGTGGTGAACAAGTGATGCATCCATGATTCTATAAAAATACAACTTCTTGATAGTGAATTCTTAGCAAAATACCTCAGAATCATGATTTAGGGCTTTGCATAGATCTGGCAAGAAATTTGTCTCCAAATCCTACAAACTACTCTTAATATCCATTGACTAGCTATCTTTATCACTTGTAATCACTTGAATGATCAACTAATACTAATCATATGCTTTTATCCTTCAAATCTTTCAAGATTCTAACAGCACGTTAAATTTTGTTACCGCTTCATACCAAAAAGTTGTTCCTGGTTACCTGCAAAACTTCATTATTTCTATGTACTCACATACATCCATATAAATTCATGCACTCTTAACCATAGCTTCATTACATCATATACTAGCATATATTAACTTCACAAGACTCAATTCATTCTATTCTAACTTCTACACTATTCTAATGCTTTGCATTAATACATAATTCATGAAATAATTACTTAAGTTCTTTGAGATGAATTAGGAAATGATTCACACTTACTATTAGGTACATCACCTATCTAGTTTCCTAGTATACTGAGTGTGCTCGCTTGATATGTGGCTTTAACAAATTCAACTTCTTCCAAGTAACTACAACATCCTCTCTGACTGTTGTTTGTGCTCACATTTCTCCTTGTATAGTTTCTAGGATTAGTGTTCCTCATGTTGTTCATTTTGCAAAATCTTGATATGTGACCAAATTTGTTACATGTCTAACAAACTACTCCATTGTTTCCATATCTCGGTCCTATTCTACTGATTTGTGATCTGTAATTTCTAGCAATATGTCCAATCTTGTTGCATCTATAACACACAACTCCATTCCTTTTGTTCATGTCTCCAATAGGTCTCTTATCTACAGGGTTAGTATCTCTAAACATTCTACTACCATTGTTATCATGAGATCTAGGTTTCTGACAATCAATAGCTCTATGTCCAAACCCATGAAAATTATAACAATATCCAAATATAGGTTTAAATTTCTTACCAATACAATCTATTTTCATGTGTCCAAAAGAATTGCATGAAAAAAATCTACCTTTGAATTATCTTCACATATCTTTAGGTGGTTCATCTTCTTTAGGTGGATTAGGTATATCTTCAGATTTGTTAGCTTCATCAGAATTCTTTTCATCTTTTCTCTCAAAGTGTTCTAGATCTGGTTCTTTGCATTCCTCAATCTTCTTAGGGAATTTTCTTCAAGATATCCAAGACTAATTTTATCATAGGATGGTTTCTAATAAGACATTTGTTCATCAATCTTTTCACTACTAGAATATAGTTTCTCAAGATGTTGTTTAGACTGAGTCAATTCTCCTTTCACAATTGTATTGTACTTCTCAAGTTCAGCATACGGTAAATTTTATTTCTCAAGTTTAGATGTCACTTTACTAAGTTTAGACTTCTGATCTGCATTCTTAGATTTCAGATTTGATTCATCTTTGTTGCTTTCATCTTTTAAGCTTAACTTCAGATCTACAATCTTCAACTCATGTTTAAGGATCTCATTTTCTTTCTTTAGTTTTGAAACTTCATCACAGTCCTTGACTTGAATTGTGGGTTCTTTCATTGATTTCAAATCTTCCATCTTTTCTTTTAGTTTCTCAACGTAGTTTTTCACATCATCATATTTCCCTTTTAGAGTGTCTCTTTCTTCAGTAAGAATATCAATTTGTTCAAGAGCTTCTTCAAGATTCTTTTGCAATTGATCGATATCCATAGAGATCTTACTCAAGCTATTAGACTTTCTCCAAATAACTTTGTTTTGAATAACTAAGCTCTGATACCAATTATTAGAAATAGGAAATAATGAGAGGGGGGTCAATCAGTATTTCACAAACTTTTACTTTTTCCCAATTATGGATATAAAAAATTAACTTGAAGCTTGGATAACAAAGTAAACTAAGGAAACTGAATAACAAGCATAGCAATAAATTAAATGAAGTTATAACACCATGTTTTTTCTTGAGAAAACCTTGCCCAAGGGAAAACCCTAGTGGGGATGATACCCACAACTAATCCACTAATCAAAAGTATTTGGTTAATGATGTTGACCCTGTTAGGAGTCTATTACATACATATAGTGTCTCTATCTTGGTTAAAGGACTCTAGGTCTTGTTAGAAGCCTCAACCTTGTTAGGAGTTTCTATTACAAAATAGAATGATTTCAAGATGAGATCACTACCCAAACATGTAATATACAATGATATCTTCAAATACAAAGGTAAAGTACATAACCTTTCACTGTTGTCGAATAGCTTTCCTATTCTGATTTAGCTTTGTAGGCTATTTTATTTCATATACTAAGTTTACTTTCTTTCCTTCTTACAATATACAACTTTGCATCATACTTTTCTCATTACAATTTCTATATGTATCATGTGTACATTTCGCATTACATAATTCTTACATATATACAAGTTATTACAATTAATAACTTATAGTCAACTTACAATACATAAACTCTTCTCAAAATATAAAACCAATTCAGGTTGTCTTAGGGTTAACATATAGGATGTCATCCCTACACGTTTAAGTCATTATTTTGATAAATAAAATAATCCCTTAACTTATTGTGATCATACTCTGTCTTCTGCTCTATTCAGATTAGCTCAACACTGTCTCTCTAATTCTTTAATATCTTCTTTCGTACATGTCATACAGACTTGCGCTTTCATGTGTGGCTTTGATATACATAGAATTATCCATATTCAAGTGCACATGCACTAAACCTACATTTTTTAAAAGTGCTAATCAAAACTCTCTGATTAGACTGGTAAATATTGTTGTACTTAGACAATTTTCTAGTGCACTCATACAAGACTGCTTCCTTCTATTATGCGATCATCATAGTGAGTATATGTTTCCATAATGACAATAATCTGATATCCTACTTAGCCAAATTGCCAACAGATCTTATTGACTAACAAGTCTAAGCATAAGGTTGAAGATGAAAGTTGTGAAGAGTTGAATAGAGTTGTGCTGATTGCTTGAAGAATATTTTGAGCAGATCAGAGATAGAGATGAAAATGAAGGCTAGTTAGTAAATCAGCTAATGTGCAAAGTGGATCTTTATTTGAAAAGTGATTTGTATGTTTTCATATCAGAAACTATTTTTACTTTCTAACCATTGTATCAGTCTAAATCCTTTAATCAAGGTTGACCTAACAGTCATTGTATAAATCCTTTAATCAAGGTGACATTCTAATGGGATATTTTTAATTCCTCTAACCAAGCCACTTTTGGTAGAGTATTTTAAATCATTTAACAAGGTCACACCTAATAGTGTGTTTGTAAACCTTTAACCAAGTTGGCTTCTCATAGAGCTCACTTCAGAAAAGTGAAAATCAGTAGCATGTTACAAAGTGGTTTTTTCCAAGTTGGGTTTCCACTATAAATCCTGGTGTTATACTTGTGTGAATGTTTTGATGTGAATTTTGTTATATTCTGCAAGTTAATTACTTTTGGGTAGTGGATTGCATGTTATATGTTTCTGAAATATGGTATAGAGACCGAGTTGACTTGTTGATTAGATCTGAGTTGTTAAAGTACTAAAAATTTCAATTGGTACATCTGGACCTAAGGATAACTGATTCACCCCGCCTCTCAATTATTCTAAATCATTCTAACAAGGAGATAGGGAGGAAAAGTAGGTCTTAGCATCCCTTGATATGTGTGTAATACCCTAAAAATGGGCTATAAGTTCATTAACCTCCTATATCATCAAATCATATGAAATTGACATCAAAGTCCTAATCTAAGGCACATCTAAACATCATCAAATCTAATTGATTATCTTAAATTTTGCATCGGGGAATATTCCTAGTAATATTCCTAATTATCTTAATTATCTTTAATTTAATGATTATTTGGCGATAAATCACATTTATCCTAAAGTTTGATTAATTGAATATTTTCATATTTAATTAATTAGATTTAATATTTGCCACTTAATTGTGTAATTAAATTTAATTATATCTATTATTAATTGTATTATTTAATTTTGACAATAAATCTAATATCATATGAATAATTGATTAAATTCTTATTTAATTAATTAAAGCAAGTTGTCATTATTTAATAATATAGTTTTTAATAAAAGTTTGATTAAATAATTGATTAACCCATAAATCAATTATTTTATTTTTAAAAGCAGTTAAGTTGGAAATAAATCACTTTATTATTAAATTAATTCATAAATAAAACATGCACAATCATAAAAGCAGACAACTATCAATTATCAATTAAAGCTAAACTCTATTTTGAGTTAAAACTTAGCTTTTGCATGTTTTTGTGAGTTAATTATCTTTTATTTAAAAATAACTCAAAAATCAAGTTGAGTTATTTGAGTGATTTATGGCTTTTTTTCATGCACCTCCAAAGCCTTGGATTTCTATAAAAACAATGCTCAGCTCTTCATAATTCATCTCTCAATCATCTCTCAAATTTGCATCCAAGCATCTCATATTTTTGCACAATCACGCTGGAGAATTGGAATTGAAGAATCAAAGCTCTTGCGAATCGACATCTTTGTGAGATCAATCTTATTTTTGCATTCATATTACATATCATTGTTAGATTCATAGCATATCAATTTCATATTAGCATTCATATCATATCAATTTATCATTCTTATTGCATCATAAAATATCAAAAATATAGATTAATTGCATTTATTCCATATCTAGAATTGCATTCAAATCCTTCGTTCAGGTGTCGTCTAGGTCACTGATCTCGATTACAATCTGAGAACATTAATCTCGCACCTATTAGAAGGTAGTAAATCGCTTGGTTAGATAGCTTTCAATTTTGCACGATTTTGATTTTAGCTAACCTCTAATGTTTTACTAAAGTGTTGTGTCTACAGATCAGGTACAATTTTCACACACACAATGTGTATTGTAGATGGTTTGGAAGAGCTTTCATATTCATTGCATGCGAAGATACTTATCATGGAGAGCCTATAGAATATTTGGGTTTTTGATCTATAGGTTTTGAAGACAAATTTCAATTATGTATTCAGTACATTATAGATAGGTATTTTCTAATCTCATTAAATAAAATTTTATTTTGGCTATCTATTGTAATAGCTTTGTCATTGTTGTCAAAGGTGGAGATTTAGTTGTGTAGAGTGAAAATTTGGCTAAGTATTTGTAAGAGGGAGTAGTATAGATACAACAGTGCAATATGCTATGTGGAATTGAATGATAAGGGGGAGTTATTTATTTATTGCTTGAAGCTCTTGATGCAGTCATGGTCATAGAATCCCCATAGGAGATGTCCCAAGATGCATTGGACAAAGTCACACAACAATACAACAATCTATGATAGAAAATTTCACTTTTATTCATTAATAACCATGCTTACAAGAAATATGTTGGGTTGTAAGGCCTTCCCTATTATGGCCAATTACATCAAAAAATACAACAAGGTCAACAATGATCTGAATTCCCCTAGCTAGTCCAAATCTGTACCAAAAAAAAAATTGGTTGGACTGCAAAGGAAGATCTAAACTTGAGCATGCAAGCCTCCAGGCAATATCCTTGTTCCAAGACAATACAAACTCTGCTATACTTAGAATAACTGACTGAATTATGGTATCTGATCATAATATCCTCTACTACCCCCTTTTTCTCATTCCATTGCCTTGCCCCTAAACACTACCCATACTATTGACACTGAAAATTTTAGGTTCTAAATAAATGAAACATCAGGGAAGTAGGATCTTAAATTTCAGTTTTATATTATTTCCCTATGTTAAAAAATTAAAATGAATAAAAAGGCATATATGATTGTCATTATTTTATTGTCATGTATTAGGTTGTTAGTTATTTTATTTCAATTAATTTAATGCATATTCATTTTGAAATAAATAATTATTCTAAAAAATAATAAATAAAGTAATTAAGTGAAAAAGGTGGCGAGAGGGAGTTGAACGCTTGACCTCTCAATCCAACCTCTTTCCTACCTACCTACCCTCCTACCCCCTAACCAGTTAGTCTATTTATTTTCTTCGAGAGGATTAGGAGGAGAAACTAATTTATTTACTTTTCCATGTACAGGTGAGAAGTCAATACAACTTCTTACACAGGGAGTAATCCTTTCCTTAATTACTTTTCAAATCAATGATGAAATATTATTTTCCTATGTATTATTCATTTTCTCAATTTTAGGAAAAAAGAATGGGGAGAGGGAGTTGAACACTCAACCTCTCGACCCATCCTTTTTCCTACCTAACTACTCGACTCTACCCTTACCGATTGGCCTATGTTATTCCTTGAGAATATAGGTGCAAATGAAGGTATTAATTAAAGATAATTTTATTTCCTTTTTCGAAATAAATTATTAAGAGAATGAATATATTGTTTTTTTTAGTATGTGTGTGTGATAAAAATTTTATATTTTGTGAAATTATTGTCTTACCAATATAATTGTTTTTAATTTTAATTTATAATTTACTCCTAAAAAACCCTAAAGTGAAAAATATGATAAGATAAATAATGTGACAAAGATTACTTTGTTTTAGGGTTGTGAAATTTTTTTGATATTAATTTTAGTTCATATACCTAATTGTAATCATATAATTTTACCTTATTGTAATTTTGTTTTTAATTTTAAAATTTTAACTTGTAGGGTAAAAAGGCTTAAGTGATTTTACATTACTATTGCAATTTATTTGTAAATAGTAATTAATTGATTTCTCACCTTTATTTTTAGGGTTTGTGTTTTGAAGCATTTCATGTCTAAAAAACCTTAAATTTGTTCTATTAGATGGTTTTTATAACGTTAGGGTTGTTATTAAATTTATACTTACCCTATATGAAGTTATTTTAATATTATTGTAAATTTAGGGTAAATGCCCCCTTTTAAGGGTGAATTATGAATCTTTTATACCCTAACGCTTTAGGAAGATTTTCCACATTGTATTTTATATTGTTTTACTTTTGTGAATGTTTGTATTTTAAATAAATATGATATGGTTAATATATTATGAGAATAAAATTTTGAATTTAAAATTAATGTCATATTTCTATTATATATTTTCGATAATTTCTTATGATTTGATAATTAATGTGGGAAACTTATGATTAATATTTAAATTTTATTTGCACTTTAATTATCAAATATATTTGTAAGATTTATATAATACTTTATTAATGTTTTATTTTGATTGATTTTGAGAACCAAATTAAAACCTAAAATATTATAGAATATGACAAATTTAATTTTAAATTTTATTTACTAATACTGGGTGTTTTGTGTAGGAAACTAAAACGTCAGATTATTATGCACGAACACCAAAAGTATAATAAATCAAATTAATTGTATGGGAAATATTTCCCTAAAAACCATTATTATGGTTTAATTTGTATTTTATAGGTTTAGTTGCCAGGATTAGGTCCTGTGAAAGGGCATGTCTTTTCACAGAGAACCATTGGAAAATATATTTATATTGATTCAATTTGTAAACAATCAAGATCACAACACAATTGAAAAAATCTCCCGAACTACAGATTTGGACCTAATTTTCAAATTTTCAAGTGCAAATGTCAGATAAGTTGTTTATGCTTTCGAGGTTATATAGTTTTTTATTTTTCAATTAGTTTTTCAAATTATTCTGTGAACCAGGGTATCCTACTATGTTATTTTCCTTGATTCATTTGTTTAAGGTTAATTTGTACAATTTGAATAGCAATTGCAAGGTCTGTGAACATGTTGTTGTTCCTTTCGACCTCTTAATTTGGGTTAAAATCGATAGGACTAATTGTATAAATTATTTTGAATTCATGATTCAATAGAAGCTTGTAGGGTGATGGTCTCACTTTATAGGAGTGAGTTCCCTTAAAACCATCTCTATCTATACGTATGATTGAAATTAATTGACTCTATTCCCAATTTTGCATCAGGCACTGATCTCATTTCATTTGTAACCATTATTTGGTTCTTTCTGTAGTTTACATATTTAATCTAATAATCTCTCTTTACAAAGCATTCCTTTAGGTTTTAGTAATACTTTTAAGCTTTAGTTTAGATTTCAAGCAATTTAACTATTAGGAGATTATAGTTTTTCCTCCAAGGATAGTTTACCCCTTTGGAAGGAATTATTGTTTTGTCTATGCATGCATTTTTGCAGCATAGGGAATTGGTGAATTTAGGTCTACCAGCCTTGGTTCAATTGAGTCAGAATTGCAGAGGCACCTATTTGTGCCTGTTAGTTGGCCTCAAAATGGTCTAGCATTTTTGAGCACCAACAAATTGGTCTCTACTGGGGATGCTATCAGTAAAGGATAGTTTCAAAATCTTTGGTTACTATTACAGAGACTCTACTGGGATAAAAGACTCAGAACAGTTATAGATTCCTCATAGAAGGTGAGGTGGTGACTCTAAAACTCAGTATCAGGAAAAGCCTATGTTAGGGAGAAGATCTCTAAAGAATAAGTTGTTCGCTAAACTGAAACCAAATAGGAGAAATAAGAAATCAAAAAAGAAGATGTGGTATGTGTCTCTCGAAAAGCAACCTGACAAAGATGACAGTCAACAGTTTGTCTATGAGTAGTTCCCAAGTTCAAATCACCATAGCCCAATGAGTAACAATGAGTACATAAATACTTTTCCATATTCTGATCCTGGTAATCAAGAAGCTGTGTGTGAACAGGAGCAGGAGGATAGGTGGATGGATGAAGTAATTGAAGGGATGATTAGATTGGAGAATAAAGATAAGAGGATACTCAGAGCCCTTAAAAGATAGCCTAACAAAGCTCTTAGGAAGTTGGGAATAGAAAGGGAAATCATTATTTCACCTAAAAGAAGTGATGCCAAAAATGGGGAAGTAAATAATAATGAAGCTATTAATAAAAGTATTCAAGTGCCGGTTTACACTCCTCACAAAAAGAACAACAGTCATATTTTAGCAATAGTTACACTAATCCTATGTTTGAACCAAACAATGAAGAAAGGATTGCAGGAAGTGACAATGATCAGTTTAAGGTTTTTTCTAATCCAGTGCATAACATGGATAATGAGCAGCGAGACAATAATGATCATTGTGAAAATAAAGACAGTGCACAAGGGACTGCAAGGAATAATAGTGACCGGGAAAATCAAAATCGGGATAATGAATATAATTTTCATAATGGAGATGTCTATATTTTATTCAATAATGGTGAACATAGTTACTCCCAGTATGGTGGAGGTTCACAATAGTGGAGAGATAATGATTTAAATCATTTTGGTCATAATATTAATAATTTTGAGCAAAATAATAATAAAAAGCATTATGAAAATTTTCAAGGAAATAAAAATATTGATAAAGGATATTATAGAATTCAGCAATATGAAAGAGATATTATAAATAATAAAAAGGATGGTGCCTGACAACCTAAAAATGATCAAAATCATTTGAGAAATAGGAATGATCAACATTATCATGGACAACCTTATGAAGATTGTTATAGGTGAGATTTAACATACTATAACATGCATAGTGTATGTGAAGATAAGGTTTCTCAAAACCAAATACAACAAGGTAATTGCCAGCATAATGGTATTTATAAACATGTGCAAAAGGAAGATATCAATGTTCTGAAAAACATTCACAATAAAAAATATGATAAATTATCGAATACACATAATGTGTATCATGGAGACAATGAAGCACATCAAGTTGATTATGTAGGTCAACAAGATAGCACATGTGACTTGTGAGATGGTGCACAGTAGCAACCACGTGATCAACCAAAATGTACTCATCATTCCATGCAAATGGAAGAATATGTAATTGAGCAATGTAATGATATTATTTATAAACAACCATCAAACATGCAAGGCGTGAAACACAAGCATACACATGGTTTGAGTGATGATGGTATGTGCTATAATAGCCATCATCATATGCAGCAAAACATACACACCATGCAGGGAAAAGGGGCATATTATCCAGCATGTAATGACTTGCCGAAGAGCACACATGGGCAGCCTTGTGACTTTCAACTTGCGCAAAAAGAAGAGTGTGTGAATGAAGAAATTCAAGGTGAGCAATATAATATTATTTTTAAACAACAAGACAATGGTTATATGCTTGCGCAGAGGGAAGAATATGCCCAAGGGTGTGCTACATGTGCTGGGAACTATATTGTGTAGCAATATAATAAGCCAACGCATCATGATGTGCAACTCACATAGCAAGCCAGTCATCACTAGTAGACGTAGGATAGACGTTACCCTAATATGTATGAGAAGTCCAATGGATTCATGAATGACCAACATATCAAAGATGATGATAAAGATAAAAATGTGCCAAAGCTTGGAAGTGTAAGCCAACACGTTAGTGTTGGAATGAAATCTAGAAATGATTATTCATGTGACGCAAGATGAATTCAAGACCATGCGCAATAGGCTGGTATCTTAACACATGCCTATAGCTTACATAATGAATGACAAATGCAAAGTGAATATTATCCAAACTTGCATAATGAATATACTCAGCCTTATGGTGGTGTCTCGGAGGGTGGAGAAGATAAACAACACCCACGATACTCTACGCTAATCACCCAAACAGATCAACAAGTAAGTAACATTCATTACGAAGATCAAATTCAGAAATCTGGGAACCCACGCGAGTAGTTGTATAGTAGCCAGCTTGCACAGAAGGGAGAAAACCACGTTGAGGGAATGAAAAGCAGTTATGTTTTAAAAAATGAAGATATTCACTATTATCCACAAAATAATACATAGTAGAAAATCTATGCGTAGAAAACCAATTACTATCCACATGAACAATAGCATGTAAACCTGTGTGAGTAGCCAAGCGGGCTTATGCAAAATCAGAATAATACACAGCACATTAATAATCACGGGATAAATAATGTACCAAATAATATCAACCAACATGCACAGCAAGAAGATGAATGTGATATTGACAATAGTAATTGGTTTGATGGAACAAAACATGGATATCAAGTACATGATGCCCGACATAAATATGGTGAATGTGTAAAAATTGAAGGTAAATGTATGCCAAATAATATTTACTAGTTTGGGCACAATGAAAATGATTATGATAATAAAAATTTTCACTTTGATTTTGAAAATATAAATAAAGATGTTTATTCATGGAAAGGTAATTATTTATATGATGGAAACATTAATGTGGGAAGAAATAAAATGTATAGCCAGTATATTGAGGATGGAAATAAATGTGACTATTTTAATAATAATCATGTTCAAAGTGCTGGGGGTCATATGAATTTAGGAAATAATGCATAGAGCCAAGGAGGTTATAATCATGTTCATACACAACCTAATAATAAAATGCATAACCAGCAACAGTTTGAGAATTATGCACAGGCTCCAAGTTCTAGCAACCATTACAGTCAAGATGCTCATGCAACTAAGTAGACCGGGAGAAATATGTAGTCGCGGCATTGTGATCAAATCCATACACAAGATGAAATTAACAATAGTCAGGCATATCAAACAAACCATGCACAACAATATGGTATGGGCACAAATCAGCAACTTGAGTATTCTGGACAACAACAACATCAACAACACAAAGGATGGGCACACAATCCAATGAATACAGCTCAGCAACCTCACATAGGTTAGCATGGTCACCACACAAATCAATACCAGAGAGGTAATCCTTTTTGCCAAAATCAAAATTTTTAGAGTAATAATCATAATAGAAATCAATTTGATGTCAGATTTCAAGAAATTAATGAGAGATATAAGCCATTAGATTTTTCAAATATAATATGTTGTCCTGACCCAATACCTATTAAATTAAAAGCTGCTGTCCATAAGTTTACTGGTGATGGATCCCAATTAGTAGAACAACATGTTATAAATGTTAAAAATGTTGTATATGAATTTGATATAACATATGAAGATGTGCGTATGAAAATGTTTGTGCATTCACTCAAGGATAGCATGGATGAATGGTATAGAAATTTGCCAGATGGATCAATTACCTGTTGGCAAAGTTTCATTGATCAATTTATGGAGGAATTTGGGGATCATGAAGATCCATCTTTTGCATCTCATGAATTGACTAGTATAAAGAATAATGCAAACAAGACAATGAAAGAATTCAATAAAAGGTTTAACAAGGTGTTGAATAAGATTCTGAAAGATATCTGCCCTGTTGATTCTTTTCTAATCACCTTTTATTTAACGGCCTTTGATGTCAAAATGAACTATGAGATAAGGTCTCATAACCCGGTAACATTATAGTAGGCTTTCAAAATTGCATTAAATATTGAGAATAATAGAATAGCTATCGGGAGAGTGGATAAGAGAAATGATCCCAAATTATTCAATCCTACAGTCCCGAAGAAGAATGAAGAAAATGATAAGATGGATGAACTAATGAACTTGATGAAAAATTTGCAATCAAATAAAAGTCATTTTCAAATAGGAAAGAATGAAAGAAACTTCCATAGGAATGACAGATACAGGTTGTAGGACATGCCTTATCATACAGAGTGGAAAGATGGAAAGCCTTTAAAAAAGTAGACAAACACTCCATACCCTCTTAGGAAAAATAATCAATTTATAGGGGATGAAATTTGGTGCAACATTTGCAAGATGCCTCACCCCCAGGAGAAATGCCTTATAGCACAAAAGATTCTGGAGGAAGAACACCAAGGATATGAAGAGAGGCATGTGATAAATGCTCTTTCATCTACACCCTTTTGGTTAGGAGATAGTGATGATTCAGACAGAGAATGCATGCCAGATGAAAGTTACAGAAGGTTAGGATACTAACAGGAACAACAAATCTTTTTAGATAATGAAGTCTAGATATTAGAAGGACAACAAAAGAGGAAAGAGAAGTTTACACTATGGCAACGATGGAATAGGTTCGTAGAAACTATCACCTAGGGAATAGGAATGTAAAATCAGGTAATGAACAAGCAACAGGGATGTACATAATTTCAAACAAGAATGCTGAGATAAAGAAGGTAAAGATAGATGTCCCTAAAAGGAAATTTGATCAGACATCAAAGATAAGAAAACTCATGGATAAGCAAAGAAATGGTAAGCAAATTTCAAACTATACCTCATTCATGTCTCAAGCATTATCTCAGGTAAAAATTTATATCCCTCTAATGGAAATAGTTAAATTAACTAATTATAGGATTGAAATGATCAAGATAATAAATGATGTTGTTAAAAAAGATTCAAAGGAACAAAAGGATAAGGAAGAATTACCAATTATTTGCCTAGAAACTTCTATTAATGAAGATGCTACTAAAGTAGATCCTTTCTTTCTAACTTTGTTGATAAACAATAAATTAGTTAAAAATTGTATGCTAGACTCTAGGGTGGCGGTTAATATTATGCCTCATGGGGTAATGAAAGAATTAGGAATGAATGTGGATATTACTTATGGAAAATACTATGCTATGGATAATAGGTTGGTTCCAGTTATTGGAATAATGAAAAATGTTGAATTTAAGTTTCCTTTGTGTCCTGAAAAATCTTATAAAATAGATATTACTATTTTAGAAGTGCCACCTAGTTATGGAATGTTATTATCTAGACAGTGGTCCAATTTAGTAGGTGGAAATGTTCAATTAGATCTATCTTATGCTTCTATCCCAGTGAATGATAGGGTTATAAGGATGGACAGGGAACCAAGATCTACTTACATCATTGAAGATATTGATCCAAGTCAGGTTACACACTTCTTCCATACTGACATGGAGAATTTCCAAGTATTCATAAAAATCTCATTGAAAATACTAGTCCTATTGAAATATGTGCTAAGGAAAATAATGATTTCATTTGGAAAATGTTTTTTGATGGATCATGTAGCAAATGTGGTAATGGAGCAGGTGTAGTTTTCATATCCCCAAATGGGAAATCCTTTAAATATTCTTTTTTGTTAGCTTTTGAATGTACTAACAATACTGCAGAATACAAAGCACTTCTATTGTTGGAAACAATTGTCTGAAGGAAATTGCTACTCAAATTATGTATTGTCTTTGATGTCACACAATGTCATAGTCCGCACCAATTAGTTACTACCGAGCTCAGTCGGTCTGCCTGACAGGAATATTAGTGCTTACCGAGTCCACTTGGTTATCAAAGAAAATCAGTGTCTACCGAGTTCACTCGGTTACCAAAGGAAATTTTAGTATTTACCGAGTTCAGTCGGTCATCGAAGAAAAGATAGTGTTTACCGAGTTCAGTCGGTCATCGAAGAAAAGATAGTGTTTACCGAGTTCAGTCGGTCATTGAAGAAAAGATAGTGTTTACCGAGTTCAGTCGGTTATCGAAGGTAAAGGATTGTCGGTGTTTACCGAGTTGCCTCGGTCTCTAAAAGATTATAGAAAGTTATGGTCACCGAGCACTGTCGGCCCTTCAAGGATTTTTGCATATAGAGTTTGCTTAATTCAGTCGACTGTTATACTAAATAATGTCGATTTGAAAAATCTAAAATCATATAAATAAAAGGTCAAATGTGAAAAATGAATAAGGAATATAGCAGAAGATTTACAGAAGAAAAGCAGGAAAGGTGTATGCGAATTTGTGAAGGATGTTCAGATATCCTTAAGGTGCAGCAGAGATTTATTCGATCAGAAAGGATCAGACTTATGCAGAACAGAGATCTGTAATCAGCAAGACAGTTGCATTATTATACAGGTCATTTTTCATTGTTACCTTCTTATCATTGTAACAGTGAATTCTAAATCTCTTAACCGAGTTGGTTTAACAACCATATTGTAAATCCTCTAACAAGGTGACAATTCCATTGAATTGTTTTCAAGACCTCTTACCAGGCCACTCCTAGCAGGGTGTTTTAAATCCTCTAACAAGGTCACACCTAACAGTGTGTTTTGTAACCTTTTACCGGGTTGGCTTCTAACCGGGCATCACTTCAAAAAAGTGAAAATCAGTATCTAGATACATTGGTGGTTTTTCCCATATTGGGTTTCCACGTTAAATCTTGTGCCTCTTGTGTTCTTAATTGCTTTCTCAATCATATACATGTGCTGATGAATATCTAAAGATAATATTTCTAATACTTTCTGCATCTTCAAAGTTACTGCAATCTATTTACCGAGTGCTAAAATAGATAACATTGTTAAGATATCTCAAGGGATCTGCAAAGAATTAATTGGGAAGTGTTTTTATGGTTGATTGATTCACCCCCCCCCTCTCAGTCACTTCATCCATATTCCATCAATTGGTATCAGAGCTTTTGGTGCTTGCAGGAAGGGTTTCAAGGACCTAAGCTAAAGATCAGGATGTCTTACAAGAGGGAAATTCCAAAGCTCAACAGAGATAACTTTTCAGCATGGAAAGGTCTCATGCGAATTCATCTGGCTTCCATTGGTGATTCAGGATGCAAATACATTGATGAAGAATACACAATTCCTAATGGCGCATTAACTGTTGAAGACATTGCAGATAAAAAGACTCACAACACCATGATGATAGACATTGCATCTGCTCTCAGCTATGAAGAATTTGATGATATTAAAGACTACACTACTGCATATGAAATGTGGATGGCACTAAAGAAAATATATGGTGGTGATGCAAATGTGAAAAGAGCCAAAGCAGAAAGCCTAAGAGGACAGTTTGACAAGATGAATATGAAGGAAGATGAAAACATTGCAAAATATGTTGAAAGAATCAAAGCAAGTGTAAGTGCAATTAGAGCTTCTGGAGGAACAATCTCAGATGAGACTATTATAAGTAAGGTACTCAGAACACTACTCCCTATCTATGCAATAAGAGTATCAGCTATTCAAGAAAGAAGATGTGAAACAAACCACAATATAACTTTGGATGCTTTAGTTGGAAGATTGACAGCTTTTGAATTAGACAACTATGATAACTATGTTCCTAGTTCCAAAAATTTTGAATCAGCATTTGAGGCCAAGGTTTCACTAAAGAAGAACAAGAAAATTAAAGAAGTTCAGTTAGAAAGTGAAGAAGAATCAGAAGAAAGTTCTGATAGTGATCTTGAAATTGTAGAAGCATTACTTGCAAAGAAGTACTCTAAAGGGAAAGGTAAGTATAAAGGTAAAACTCCTTTAATCTATTTTTCATGTGAAGAAATTGGACATATTGCAGCTAGGTGCCCAAACAAGCAATTCAAAGAAGAAAAGAGAAGTCACAAGTACTATGGCAAAAATAATTTCAAATCATACAAGGATAAAGGTAAGAAATCATGTTTTATGGCTAAAGATTCTGATGATAGTGAAGAAGAAATTGTCTTTATTGCTATAAAAGATGAATCTGATGATGATGAAGATAAGATGGCACTTATTTCTCATATAAGCAAAGATGATATATGGATAATAGACAGTGGATGTTCACACCACATGACTGGTGACAAGACAAAATTTGAATATCTAGAAGACTGTGATAGTGGTAATGTAAGATTTGGAAACAATGAACCTTGTTGTATAAAAGGAAAAGGAAGAATCTCTTTAACCAAAGAACTCATATGTAATAATGCTTATTGGGTTGAAGGACTAAAACATAATCTTCTAAGTGTAGCACAGCTAATCAACACTAGTTTCAAGGTTGAATTCATGAATGGTCAAGCAAGACTGCTGGATGGAAAAGGGAAACTCATTGGATCAGGCAAACAAACAAAAGGTAACTTATTTTATCTCGATCTCAGTGAATATTCATGCTTTATTGCTCAAATAGAAGAAATTTGGCTATGGCACAAAAGGTTATGTCATGTGAATTTTGATAACATGATAAAAATAAGCAAATTCAAGAAGGTTAGAGGCATTCCTACTTTGAAGAAACCTGACACTGGTCTATGCAAGAATTGTCAGATTGGCAAAATGAGTAAAACTAGTTTCAAGAGTAAGAACTATCAGTCTAAAGAAATTTTGGAAATTGTGCATACTGATTTATGTGGACCTATTGGAATACAAAGCTATAATGGAGATAAATTCTTTATTCTTTTCGTTGATGATTATTCTAGAATGATGACTGTTATGTATTTAAGAGAAAAATCAGAAGCATTTGAAAAGTTCAAATGGTACTTAGCAAGAGTAGAAAAGGAAACAAGGAAAAGATTGAAATGCTTAAGATCAGACAGAGGTGGTGAATTCATCTCCCATGATTTTACCAACTTCTGCATTGAAAGAGGAATCAAAAGACAGGTATCAGCTCCTAGAACTCCTGAGCAGAATGGAATAGCAGAAAGAAGAAACAGATCTATTATGGATTGTGCAAGGACTCTAATGATAGAAAAGAACATCGCTATAAAGTACTGGAAGGAAGCTATCAGCACTGCAGTTCATACCTTGAACCGAGTACAATTGAAGAAAGACACATTCAAAACTCCTTATGAATTATGGTATGGCTATAAACCCAATGTAAGTTACATGAAAATATTTGGTAGCAAGTGTTATATCTTAAAAGAATCTAGAAGAAATAAATTTGATGTGAAAAGTGATGAAGGAATATTCCTAGGATATTCTAGCAAAAGCAAGGCATACAAATGTCTGAACTTATCTACTCACAAAGTCATAGAAAGTATACATGTAAAATTTGATGAGTTTGCAGAAAAGACTAAGGAAGAAAGCAAAAGGGAACCTGAGAACTACAGAAGATTCGTTTACATTGAACCTGAAACATTGGCAGACACAACTATCAGTAAGGAAACTATATCTACCGAGCTGAGCACAGTTACCGAGTCACAGGAAGAAGTTCAAACCGAGTCACAGGAAGAAATTCAGACCGAGTCTCAGCCTGAAGTTACCGAGCAAATATCTACCGAGCCCGAGCAACCTGAAGAAGAGATCCTAGAAGACAACAGCATGAATCATTCAAAAGGCAAGGAACCTATACTAGCCAAATATGTCAGAAGACATCATACACCAGATCAAATCGTTGGAAACAAATCAGATGGTACTATGACAAGAAGCAAGCTAAAAGGTACATGTCTGCTTACTGATTTTGAACCTAGAAATATCAAAGATGCATTGGAAAATGAAAGTTGGATTGAAGCAATGAATGAAGAATTAGAACAAATACAAAAGAACAAAACTTGGACTCTTGTACCTAGACCTAAAGATAAGAATGTAATTGGAACAAAATGGGTATTCAGGAATAAGCTAAATGAAGATGGTCAAGTATCTAGAAACAAAGCTAGACTGGTATGTAAAGGTTATTCTCAAGAAGAAGGTATAGATTATGGAGAAACTTTCACTCCTGTTGCAAGATTAGAAGGTGTAAGACCTCTACTTGCTTATGCAGCACACAAAGGATTTAAGGTATATCAGATGGATATAAAATCTACATTTCTCAATGGAATTCTTGATGAAGAAGTCTACATTGAACAACCTGAAAGTTTTGTTGATCCAGATAAAAGGAACATGGTCTGCAGGTTACACAAAGCATTGTATGGTTTAAAACAAGCTCCTAGAGCATGGTATGAAAGACTCCATAACTATTTGATTCAGATTAATTTCAAAAGAGCTAATGATAACAGCAATCTGTATATTAAAGAAGGATCGGATGACAAAATTGTATTGGCAGAAATATTTGTGGATGATACTATATTTACAGGGAATGAGGATCAGTGCAAAGAATTTTCAGAGCAAATGAACAGAGAATTTGAAATGTCTATGTTTGGTTTAATAAAATTCTTTGTTGGTCTTCAAATTCAGCAAAGCAAGAATGGTATATACATTACTCAATCTAAATACATTAAGGAAATACTTAAGAAGTTTGGTATGGAAGATTCAAAACCAGTTGGTACACCCATGTGTACTGGACTGAAACTTACCAAAAATGATGATTCAAAAGAAGTTGATCAGACCCTATACCGATCTATGATTGGAAAATTGTAGTATGTAGTACATACAAGACCTGATATTGCCTTAGCAGTCGGTATAGTAGCTAGATTCTCAGCAAAACCTAAGGAAAATCACATGATGGCAATCAAAAGAATCTTAAGATACTTAAGAGGAACTGAAGAATATGGTTTGTGGTATAAATTTGGAGGCAATCTAGACTTGAAAGTGTTTACTGATGCTGATTGGGCAGGAAACATTGATGATAGAAAAAGCACAAGTGGTGGAGCATTTTTTCTTGGAAAAAGACTGGTATCCTGGACTAGTAAAAAGTAGAATTGCACATCTCAATCCACAGCTGAAGCAGAATATGTTGCTGCTGCAGTAAACTGTTCAAATATTGTTTGGTTTAAACAACTATTAGGAGGTATGAAGGTTGAAATCAAAGAACCAATTGTTATATTTTGTGACAATACCAGTGCAATAAACATTTCAAAGAATCCAGTGATGCATTCCAAAACCAAGCACATTGCTATTAAATATCACTTTGTCAGAGAATTGGTGCAGGACAAGGAAATCAGATTAGAATATATTCATACAAAAGAACAGATTGCAAAAATTTTTACCAAACCATTACCTAAGGATGCATTTGTGTATCTAAGAGGTAAGTTAGGGGTCATTCCCCTATCCGAGGCTCACTAAACACAATTTTAGTGATGCATCAACCAGAACATGATTGAAAATCAACTTGTTGATGTAGCATATTAAAGGAATCATTGCATATGAATCAGTACTTGAGGTACATTAATTTTCACCGGTAATATGTGAATTGTCTTTGGCATGTGTTGTCAAAGAGGGAGTGTTTGCTATGTCTTTGCTATTATTTCAAGAACTTTTCAATAATCAGAAGGAAGAATTTTCAGGATACAGGAAGTTTGCTAACAGAGGGAGATTTGAATCTAAACCGAGCTAACTCTTTCAAATTTCTTATGCTATGACATATTGTGTTGCCATCAATGCCAAAGAGGGAGATTGTTGGAAACAATTGTCTGAAGGAAATTGCTACTCAAATTATGTATTGTCTTTGATGTCACACAATGTCATAATCAGCAGCAATCAGTTACTACCGAGCTCAGTCGGTCTGCCAGACAGGAATATTAGTGCTTACCGAGTCCACTCAGTTATCAAAGAAAATCAGTGTCTACCGAGTTCACTCGGTTACCAAAGGAAATTTTAGTATTTACCGAGTTCAGTCCATCATCGAAGAAAAGTTAGTGTCTACCGAGTTCAGTCGGTCATCGAAGAAAAGATAGTGTTTACCGAGTTCAGTCGGTCATCGAAGAAAAGATAGTGTTTACCGAGTTCAGTCGGTTATCGAAAGTAAAGGATTGTCGGTGTTTACCGAGTTCCCTCGGTCACCAAAAGATTATAGAAAGTTATGGTCACCGAGCACTGTCGGCCCTTCAAGGATTTTTGCAAATAGAGTTTGCTTAATTCAGCCGACTGTTATACTAATTTATGTCGATTTGACAAATCTAAAATCATATAAATAAAAGGTCAAATGTGAAAAATGAATAAGGAATATAGCAGAAGATTTACAGAAGAAAAGCAGGAAAGGTGTATGCGAATTTGTGAAGGATGTTCAGATATCCTTAAGGTGCAGCAGAGATTTATTTGATCAGAAAGGATCAGACTTACGCAGAACAGAGATCTGTAATCAGCAAGACAGTTGCATTATTATACAGGTCATTTTTCATTGTTACCTTCTTATCATTGTAACAGTGAATTCTAAATCTCTTAACCGAGTTGGTTTAACAACCATATTGTAAATCCTCTAACAAGGTGACAATTCCATTGAATTGTTTTCAAGACCTCTTACCAGGCCACTCCTAGCAAGGTGTTTTAAATCCTCTAACAAGGTCACACCTAACAGTGTGTTTTGTAACCTTTTACCGGGTTGGCTTCTAACTGGGCATCACTTCAGAAAAGTGAAAATCAGTATCTAGATACATTGGTGGTTTTTCCCATATTGGGTTTCCACGTTAAATCTTGTGTCTCTTGTGTTCTTAATTACTTTCTCAATCATATACATGTGCTGATGAATATCTAAAGATAATATTGCTAATACTTTCTGCATCTTCAAAGTTACTGCAATCTATTTACCGAGTGCTAAAACAGATAACATTGTTAAGATATCTCAAGGGATCTGCAAAGAATTAATTGGGAAGTGTTTTTATGGTTGACTGATTCACCCCCCCCCTCTCAATCACTTCATCCATATTCCATCAGAGGGAAACCAAGACAGTTAACCTCCTCCTTTGTTAGCCATGATGAATCTTCAATAGGTCATCCTTTCCACTTGACCAAATATTCTTTATATGTCTTGTTCCTTGTGCTTCTGTCAACATGACTATCCAATATGTCTTCAATCTCCTTGATATCTGAACTGGTTGCTGAAATACTCCACTGTGCTATTGTAACCTCATCTTCAACACCTCCTTCATGATACTTTGTCAGATCTAAAACATTAAATACTGGTGAAATATTCAACTTAGTAGGCAATTCTACCTCATATGCATTTCTTGAATCATGCTTCTTCAGTATCTTACATGGCCCAAACTTCTTCATTTTCAACTTGTTATATGTACCAATTGGAAATCTCTCCTTCTGCAAATGAACCATGACTTCATCTCCAACCTGAAACTCCTTATGCCTCATTTTCTCATCTTCCTTAGCCTTATACTATGCATTCATCTTGGTAATATGCTTCCTCACCTCCTCATGGATGTTCTTCAAATGTTCTGCAAAATCTTCAGATTCAACACTATTTATTTCTCCTTTATCTATCTTTCTCAACTCAGATGCATTTCTGGGACTACTTCCATATACAATCTATGGATGATGTGATGAACTAAACTTCAAATCTACCTTCAACTCATCACTTTCTTCTAGTGTCATTCTATGTGCTGCCTTATTTGGAAAAATGGCTCCTAGAATTAAGTCCATCTAATGACTGATCTTTCTTACTGGTGGTAATCCATCAGGCACATTATCAGATACAATATCTTGAAACTCATTCAATAATTCTGCAACTTCTATAGGTACATCTTCTACTTCCTCTTTCCCAACCTTTGGAATTAAGGTAAAACTCATATGCTCATGCCGCCTACCATCTAAGAAATTTCCTCTATCAATAAAAGCTATTCTCTCATTACCACATACCTTTTCTTTTTTTTCCTTCAATGGCTTTAGCTTATATCACACTTCATCCTTTGTCAGTGAATAGGTATTCACATGACCATCATGTACAACACAGGTGTCAAACTACCAAGGTCTACCCAATAACATATGACATGCATCCATAAATATGATATCACATAGTACCTCATCATGGTACCCACCGATCTTGAACTTTACTAGGCACTGTTCACTGACAATGACCTTGTGGTCATCCTGCACCTAGGCAACCTGATATGGATGTGGATGTTTTTGTCTCTTGAGCTTCAACTTTGTCACCATCTCCTTTGAAACCAAATTATCAGTACTGTCACTATCAATAATCACATCACAACACTTACCCTCACACTTGCACCTGGTGCAAAACAGGCTCCTTCTTGCTTGGGTTCATTCTCACCACTCAACGCAACTCTTTTGTTAATCAACATTTCTCCTCTTTCAGCATTTTCAAAATTTGATGATCTGACATCTTCATCTATATGTGCAACTTTGGCCTAGCCTTCATTCCTCCTATCTATTCTTCCTTGGCATTGAGGATATTCAAATGCCCTATGACCTTCTTCCCCATAGTGAAAACATGTTCCACGGAAGCCTCCTCTTCCAGATCCTTGTCCTATTCCTCTTCCTCTTTGATCTCTATTATTCTGATCATGGAAATGATTGAAATTAGCTCCTCTCTGATTCTAATTATTACTAGCCTCATCCTTCTTTTTCAAATCTTCATTTCGATCTCCATATGACCGTCCACCAGATCTTCCATCATGACCTCTTCCATTTTGTCTGCTCTCAAATTTCTTGTTCAGCTTTTCCTCTACTTTTAGGGAAAACTGGTATGCCTCTTCAATACTGTTCATTCGAACCAGATTCAACTCCTCCTAAATGCTTGGCCTCAACCCATTAAGGTAATGGGAAACTTTCTTCTTATCAACTTTTGCATGTCCTGTTATGTTCTGATGAGGATTTGATAGAACTCCTCTGTATATTCCTGAACAAGTCTTCCTGCTTGCTTCAAACTTTGTATTTTTCTCAGTAGGTCAAGCTCATAATCAACAGGGATGAACTATCACTTCAATTTATCCACCATCCGATCCCATCTTGTGATTTTATCCTTTCCTCTTTGATTTTGCTCCAATTGAATCTATTGCCACCAGATCTTCACATGACCCTTCAGTCTGGCCTTTGCAAACTTGAACTAATCAGGATCCTCGATATCTTCATATTCAAAATATTCTTCACATTCATTGATCTAGTCGATCAATTCCTCTGGGTTAAGATTTCTAAAAAATTTCAGAACCTCAATCTTAGGTCTTTTCCTAATCTTTGAGATGGCTCGAAAAATTCTTTCTTCCTCCTGGTTCACAACTTCGACTTCTCCTTCTTGATCTTCTTCTTCGACTTCATCCTCTCTTTCGTCTCTGACATTAAGATTCATTCCTCTGCAAATCTCCTCTTGCAATGCTCACACTTGTCTCTACAGCTCCCTAATCTCAGGTGTTACAACACCAGCTCTTCCACCACATTCCCTTCATGGAGGTATTTTTGTGCTTCTCGCTGAAACCCTAACCACGGTCCTGGTGCAAATTGCCTCATAGTCGGTGATCTATTTACACAAAAATCCTAACCCACGGTCCTGGTGTAAATTGCCTCACAATCAACAATCTATTTACACACTCAGGAACTCCTGCTCTAATAACACTTGATGAAGGGTGCTCCCCTTAATACCACAAACACATAATAGAAACAGAGAAACAATAACAATATGCAAGAATAGAAAATGGGCTTCTTATTATCTCCACAAATGTGGAATTACGAACTTTCAGAATTACAATATACAAAGCCACATAGGCATTCCCTTACAATATTTTGTAGGACAAAGCCTTGAATTATTACCCAGATCTACTACCCAAAACTGTCCCGAACTACCTAAGACAAAACTACAGCCTTCCTTATATAGGCAATTTTCCACCGGTTAGGAAGGTTCCAAAATTTTAGCCAACAAGGCCGACCAAACTTAGAATTATTTTATTTTATAATTTTTACAATAGGGTCGGCTCAAAAGAAATATAAAATATGTTTTTAGGTAGCCCAACTTCCGAAGGCCATAACTTTTTAACCATAGCTCCATTTTTCTATTGTAACCACTTTTCAGAAACGCCATGACAAGATCTACAGTGCTTGACTTGAAAGATTTCATACCCAAAAACCTCAATAACTTCACTGATACTGATGATGTGGCAATGAAACTCAACTGATAGGCTAAAATGACTGAGATGAACCTCCACTTCTGAAATCAGAACATTCTAAGATCGTATGACCAACTTACTAAAAATAGTTAGTTTCCATAAATAGAAGCTCTGCACAAGATAGCCCTTATTGAAAACAAAACTAGAAATATTTTTGGGTGATGCAAGATTTCTCTTACACCTAGGATGCTCCTGCATCATCTCTTTATGGAGATGAGTTGAGGATTGATGTTAATTCTTCTCCTAATGAGCCTAGTTTACCTTCTTCCCCCTCTAGGGATCAAGCTTTAGTGAATTATGGCAACCCTACAATGTGCTTTATTGGTAGGGATGATAATCCTCCTATTTGGGATGAACCTTTGGATTTGGATGTTGATTACTCTCTTCCTCATGACACCATTGTGGATGATCCCTTGGATAAAGACATTGATTTATCCCCTCCTCATGAAGAAACTTTGATTCAAGAGGGTGATTTACTAATGGATGACATATTCATACATGATGATAACTCTTTTTCTAAAACACATGTACACATTTTAGTGAAAGAAGAGGATAGTATAGATCTTTTATCTATAGATCTTTTACCTCCATTTGAGATTCCTTCTAGTGATGAGGCATTAGTACAAAATGATATGAATTCCCTTAATGCTCTCCCTTTTAGTGATGATCCTATGGAGAATCAAGATCTTACCTCATCTCCTCCTAGGATGTCCTCTTTTCTTCCTTCTTGTGAATCTATGTGTAGCATTGAGACAACTAAAATGGTTTATCCTAAACCCTTGTTAACTGTCAAAGGTTGTCCTTGCATTACTATCAAGGGTAAACCTATGGAGTCTTTCAATGATCAAGATTCTATAGCTCACACTTATCGTACAAGGAATAACCCTCAACCTAATCTAGTGGTTTCTACTTCTTTTCCACCATCTCAACCTATTCTTCCTCCTCCACCTCATCTTCCTAACAAGGAGTATAATTTGATAAACCAATTGCAAAATACCCCTTCCAAGATTTATTTATGGGAGCTTCTTCAAACTTCACCTACCTACTATGAAGCCTTGCTAAAAGCTCTAGCAACTCTTCCTACTCCACCTCCTAATCAAGAGAACATCAATAACTTTTTACAATGCATGCATGCTACCCTAGGTCCCCCTGATATTATATTTACTCAAAAGGATTTACCTTCTAAAGAAGTTCAGAATCGGTATGATGCTCTTATGGTTGTTGTTTCTATCAATAAAAGTATCATTTGTAGGACCTTGATTGATAGTGGATCTGGGCTTAATGTTTTTAGCATGGACATGCTCAAAGAGATTAACGCTGATCTTTCAACTATTCAACCTGACAATGTTCCTATACATGGCTTTGATAACATTGCTAAGAACACTTTAGGAATCATTACATTACCTATCAAAGTAGGACCGGTCATCCTGAATACACCTATTCATGTTATGCCTAGACCTCTCAATTATAATTTTCTTTTGGGTTGATGTAGGGTAGGGATGGACGATCCAATAATGGATGGTCCAAGCCTACAACTGCCAATTATAACAACAAAAATTGCAGCGGAATACAACAAGATAATGTTTCATAACAAAATTTCATTCAACATGCCCGGCTGTAAGGCCTTTCGGGTTTCAGCCTATTAAAATGAAATTAAAAAGTATCAGCAAGATCTCACAAGATCTAGGAAACCACTAACTAGTTTAGATCTGCAACAGGCAGCCCCTAATAGGAACAACCACCAATGGATCTAAACTTGTACTCACATTTCCAAGCAACCTCTTGTTGTCCTAAGCCCGTAGGCCACTAGTTCTTCTACAAAGTCCCAGATTTGCAAATATAATTCTACTCTAATCTTCCTAAAGATCTAAGGATCATCTACTACTCCACTTCACCTCACTACTAAAAATCTACCCAAGCTCTCAATATATAGCCAGCTAAGCCACAAGTCGGCCAGTCAGGCTTTAATTACAATATAGGTCCAGACCAATAAAAGAAACCAAAACTAATGCAAGAATGATCAAAACTTAATGAACCTTTGGATTTAGGTCCACACATGACCCAATAAAATTTCCTTAACCACACAAGGCCCCATCTCATCACACGGAACCGCGCAAGAAGAAACACTCCATGTTTCACATGAAAACTGCCAAAAAATAGGTCCTAGGGGAAAATGGACATAAATTTTAAATCATAATGAATTAGGAGTTGTGCCCTTGGGAAATGGTATTAATTTAGGTCCTCTTAAATTTCTTAAGAGATCAAATTCTGATTCATTAAGGATCAACATCACCATGATGCGCAATCAGCACCAAAACTGCAGGAACGGCTCCGGCAGGAACACTAGCAGAAAATAGGTCCCAGAGAAAAATGGTCATAACTTTTTACTCATAATGAATCAGGGCTTGCACAATTTGAAAATGATATTAATTTAGGTCCTATTAAAGTACCTAAGATCAAAAAGGCTGATTCATTAAGGATCAATGGTGCCACATCACACAATCAGCCCCAAAACTGCAGGAAAATACAGTTCCGACAACAAGGAAAACAACTCTAACTTTGAAATGGTTCATCCAATTTCTCCCAAACCATGCCACCTCAAGAGCTAAAACCTTAGAAATATCTTTCACATACATAAAGGAACAAACTCCTTTTAGCACACATTCCAAAGATCTCCATAGATCATCACAACACAGAAACTCAAAAAACTGCCAAAAACAAAGTATTGTATCCCTCTACCAGGGAATTCCTCCAAGACTAAGAAAGATCTTCAGGAACGCAAAATGCTCTTGCATCAGACTACCTAGGTAAATATAAAGTATGTCCCATAATTTAATCTCAAGATAATTACCTACAATCAACTTCATCTTCACCAAAGGCTTCCAATCCCTCAAGGATAAGAGAACAAATCTAAAAATCAACCATATATGCTTCATCCATTCAAACATAAGGATCACATGAATCTCAACAATCCAATGAACATACCACTAATCAGCACAACCCATCTCAGAAAAAAGAGTATCCAACTCTCCAATAAATAGATCCAAATTCATATCCCCATCAAGATGAAATCTCTCATCATCATCATCCCATCTCTGTAACTCATCATAAGACTCATTACTATCCACCAACAATTCAAGTCCACAACCAACAAATAAGATCTACACCATAACACTGATCAAAAGAAAATCAACAACACCACCATCACAAAGGTGTTCAACATCAAGTAAATCTTCTCCAATAATAGTCTAATCACACCCAACCAGATGCTCTGCAATCTCCATGTCAGACACAACTAAATGAACATGAAAACAAATCTTCTCACCGGCCTCAACAAGGTCAATAACATCGTCGACAACCATAGGTATCTCAACAACAACCAAAAGTTTCTCTATAGGTTTCATGTCAGACTCCACCAACTGGGAATCAAAACCAATCTCTTCATCACCAACAATCTCATTGCGCACAACAAGATACTATGCAAGTTCCATGCCAAATCCATGTATCTACTCATGAGAACCAATAGACATTTCATCAACTCTAGCCAAGTCATCAGGGACTTCCACAAGCTGTCATTGTCTCTTCACAACCTTCTTCTTTGTAGTCTTCCTTCTTAATTCCTCTTTTAGGTCTTGCACTTGTTTCTTCAAAGCTCTAAATTCATCTGCATATGCATTAAGGTCCAATCCTCTTGGAGACATCCTTCAAGATCTTCAAAAACCCAAGGCAACAAATCATCAACAAGGTCCTGGTGCAAATAGCCTCAACTAATTTACACACTCAAGATCTTCAAGCTCTGATACCACTTGACACAAGGCTAGGATGGAGGATCCAATAATGGATGGTCCAAGCCTACAACTTCCAATTATAACAACAAAAATTGCAGTGGAATACAACAAGATAATGTTTCATAATAGAATTTCATTCAACATGCCCGACTGTAAGGCCTTCCGGGTTTCGGCCTATTACAATGAAATTAAAAAGTATCAAAAAGATCTCACAAGATCTAGGAAACCACTAACTAGTTTAGATCTGCAACAGGTAGCCTCTGATAGGAACAACCACCACTGGATCTAAACTTGTACTCACACTTCCAAGCAACCTCTTGTTGTCCTAAGCCCGCAGGCCACTAGTTCTACTACAAAGTCTCAGATTTGCAAATATAATTCTACTCTAATCTTCCTAATGATCTAAGGATCATATAATACTCCACTTCACTTCACTACTAAACATCTACCCAAGCTCTCAATATATAGCCAGCTAAGCCACAAGTCAGCCAGTCAGGCTTTAATTACAATATAGGTCCAGACCAATAAAAGAAACCAAAACTAATGCAAGAATGATCAAAACTTAATACAACTTTTGATTTAGGTCCAAAAATGACCCAAAAACATTTCCTTAACCATGCAATGCCCCATCTCATCACACGGAACCACACAAGAAGAAACACTCCACGTTTCGCATGAAAACTGCCAGAAAATAGGTCCCGGGGCAAAACGGACATAACTTTTGACTCATTATGAATTAGGAGTTTTTCCCTTGGTAAATGGTATTAATTGAGGTCCTCTTAAATTCATTAAGAGCTCAAAGTATTATTCATTAAGGATCAACATCTCCATGATGCACAATCAGCACCAAAACTGCAGGAATGGCTCCAGCGGGAACACTGGCAAAAAATAGGTCCCTGAGAAAAATAGTCATAACCTTTTACTCATAATGAATCAGGGCTTGAACCCTTGGGAAATGATATTAATTTAGGTCCTCTAAAATTACCTAAGAGATAAAATTCTTATTCATTAAGGATCAATGGTTCCACATCACGCAATCAGCCCCAAAACTGCAAGAAAATACAGTTTCGATGAGAAGGAAAACAACTCTAACTTTGAAATGGTTCATCCAATATCTCCCAAACCATGCCACCTGAAGAGCTACGACCTTAGACATATCTTTAACACACATAAAGGAAAAAACTCCTTTCAACACACATTCCAAAGATCTCCATAGATCATCACAACACAAAAACTCAGAAAACTACCAAAAACAAAGAATTGTATCCCTCTACCAGGGAATTCCTCCAAGAATAAGAAAGATCTTCAGGAACCCAAAATGATCCTGCATCATGGGTAGACCTTGGTTTCATGAGATGCATGTTTTTCCTTCCACCCTTCACTTTAAAGTCAATTTTATACATAATAACAAGATGTATTCGCTTCTTGCAGATGATGCGCCTAATCCTTGTCTGTAAATTCAAACTCACACTACTCCTATTCCTAATAGTAATCCGTCTTCCTCTAATGCTCTTCCTAACAATGATTGGGGAACCTTGGATTTTACTTCTACCTTTATTGGAGAGTATAAGGTTAATGATCTTGATTTTATGAAGCAATAAAGAGAGTTTGAACAATGAGTTTTTACTTCTAAACCCCTTTGTAATAACTTTGTCGCTGCTTCTTGTAATACCCCAAAAATGGACTATAGGTTCATTAACCTCCTACATCTTCAAATCGAATGAAATTGATACAAAAGTCCTAACCTAAGGCACATCTGCACATTATTTAATTTAATTGATTATCTTAAATTCTGCATCGGGGAATATTCCTAGAAATATTCCTAATTTATCTTAATTATTCTTGATTTAATGATTATTTGGTGATAAATCTTATTTATCCTAAAGTTTGATTAATTGAATATTCTGTATATTTAATTAATTAGATTTAATACTGCCACTTAATTATTTAATTATATTTAATTATATTTATTCTTAAATTGTATTATTTAATTTTGACAATAAGTCTAAAATCTCATGACTAATTGATTAAATTCCTATTTAATTAATTAAAGTCAGTTGTCAATTTTTAATGATATAGTTTTAGAATAAAGTTTGATTTAATAATTGATTAACCCATAAATCAATTGTTTTAATTTTAAAATCAGTTAAGTTGAGAATAAATCACTTTATTTTTAAATTAATTTATAAATAAATCATGCACAATCTGAAAAGAAGACAACTAGAAATTAACAATCAATTTTAAAATTGAAACTCAACATCTGATGATGAGTTGAAATTTGATCTAAACTCTATTTTGAGTAAAACTCTGCTTTTGCATGATTTTTGTGAGTTAATTATCTCTAATTTCCTGATAACTCAAAAATCAACCTGAGTTTATCAAGAGTGATTTATAGCTTTTCTCCTACATCCTCAAAGCCCTGGATTTCTATAAAATCAAGGCTCATCTCTTCATAATTATCAACACTCAAATTTGCACAATTACTCTGGCGAATTGGTGATTGAAGGATTAAGCACTTGCGACAAGTGATTTGTGAGATCTTTCATAGTTGATCATAATCTTTCATATTTTTTCCATAGTTTCATATCATAGATTTCATATCATTCATAGCATTCTTAGCTTAAATCTACATTTCATCTCATTCATATAACTTAGATTCATACATATTTCATATTATTGCACAAAAAATACAAAAATATAGCTTAATCTACATTCATACAATCTTTCATTCTTTAGCATTAAATCCTTCGTTTAGGTGTTGCATTATCATTGGTCTCGGTCTGATCTAAGAGTATCATACTCACATCTACTAGAAGGTAGTAAATCGCCTGATTAGCATAGTTTACATTTCATTGCAGAATTTGGTTTTTGCTAACCTCTAATGTTTTACTGAAGTGTTGTATCTATAGTTAGGTACAAAATTCACACACATTTTTAGCACCCACCGTGGGTCCCTGAAATGGGTTTCCATTCAATTTCTATCAATTTTTATCAATTTCTTGTCATTTTCTGGTTAAAACTATGATCTTTTATTTTCTATTCATACATTTTTCATACGACTTTTGTCAGAAAGTTGTATAAGGAGGTACTCACTATCATATGACAGTTGATTTTACCAAGGCTTGTATCAGAAGTTGCACATTGTCATTTGGAAGCTTGATTGTCGTATGAAAAGACACCCATTGTCATACGAGTTTCCAGACTATTGTCTAGAAGGTAACCCACTGTCATATGATTTTTGACTCCAGGATTCAATTGTCGTTTAAAAATTTTTGGCAATTTTTCAGATTTGGACTAACAACTAACCCTAACAATTGAAATCTTCTATTTTTTATTGATATTTGCTGAATTTGATTGGGCAAAGCACAACTAAATTGCTAAAATGGGTAAAATATACTAAGAAAATTATGAGAAATTTAGGTATTCTACTACGATCAGATAACACTTCAATTTGGACATAAAACGAACTCTCACGTGTCAAGCTTGTGTGACTTTTCTTGCTTTTATATCATAAACTTCATTTTGAGCTATAAAACAAACATAGATTTTCTTTCTGCATATCTATTACACATAGTAAATAGGCACTATGAACACTATTTTTGGATGATCTTGAGAGAGTGGGCTTCTTCCTCTTGTTCATGCATGTGAAGCTCTTCTTGATGAAGGATCCCCTTGTAGGTAGGGAGGTTACTGAGAGCGTCTCATGTTCTACTAGATTTGTGTGTCTTCAACTTTTGATTGATACATTATCTCTTTGGAGGGGTTGATATATCATAAGCAGTTGGTGTCATAGATCTTTGTGAGATAATCTTGGTCTTAGCATGTCAGATTAATCTGTCTACTTTGTTTTGGTTAAAAGTGAAAAGGCTAGAGGACTATGCTCTACTCCCTTTTTGGGTAGTATCAAAAACTCAGATCCTTGAATCTGGAACCAGTCTCCATGTGGTATCTTTTGTGAGTCACCTTTAGAGAGGTTTAATCATAGTGGACATTCCCTTAATTAGGTCAACCACGTGGACGGAACCTCAAACGATAATAGCCATTTTCATCATGGTAGCAACAACCGTTATATAAATGTCCTTGTGGAGGAAATCTTCATAGGTGTGGTCTCTTGTTGGGCTATCAGATCTCCCTAGCAGCTCCTGATTGATTAATTTCTCAGACTATGTCAAAACCATGGTGTGCCTAGATTGGAGTTCGCCCTCTTGAGATCACAAAAGTTGTAGAGTCAGACCATTACTACAAACCCTAGTGAGGCCAAATTTTCATTTTTCTAGGAATATGTGTGTTATTAAAAAACTTTTTGGAACATACACAATTAGTACTCCTAGGGATTAGCACATTTAGTCACTTGATTGTTCATGTGCAGGGTTTCTTTGTCCCCTATTCATTATTTTCAGACGTGCTTGGAATCACTTGCTTGCTATTTTGTGTGCTTGTTTATCTATTTGGTTACCGAAAATGAATGATTCCAGGATAATCTTCAAACCTGGACAGAAAAATTTGTGAGCAATCTAAAACTGAAAACCTAAAATTTGCAAAATCTGAAGTAAAATTCCTTTCTGGAGTCAAAAGTCATCCCACAAGGTCAGAAAGTTGTACGAGTTTTGGCAATTGTCATTTCAGAACCCCTGTATTGTCGTATGGTAGATTGTATAGTGTCGTACGAGTTTTGCCACTAGTCAAAAGCAAAAAGTCAAAATCTTGCTATCAACTATCATGTGAGCTTTGCAATTATCATACAAGTTTTGTCAACTATCATTTTAGAGCATACCCACTATCATACGATCTTGCAGAAAGTCGTTTGAGAAAAATTGCTAGAAAGTTGTCAAAATTGTCAAAGACCTAGTTTTTACAACCTATTTCCAAAATTTGCCAAACAAATCACTGTGTCAGGAACAGAGTAGAAAATAGAAAAAATTCATTCATTTTCCTCAAGTGAGCTCTTGAGTTTGATTTTTCCTTCTGATTTATCGATTTGAGTCTTTTTTATCTTGTGTCAAAACCTTGTCAAAATTATCTTCAAATTCAATCTTCTTGCTAAAATGGGTAAGTGTTATGAGCTCATGCCTGCCATCTGTTGGGTGTCTACCCACACTACTATGGCACAATATCCTTCATTTATGTCTGATCTAATCTTTAATCACTTAAATCTTGACAAGGTTGCATCATTCGATCTTCTTGAATCAATTCATTCTTTAGTTGTCATCATCTTATTCTTTCACTTCACCCAAGGTCAATGGTGTAAACTAGAGCTTTGTCACACAAGAAATCTAGAGAACCAACCCATACCATACCTTTGAATACTCTCCAAGGTCCAAGTCTTGAGAAACTCTACAATTCTAGTCTTTACGAAGATGACAGTCTTGGCAACTTTAAATTGGAAACCAGTTACATACCCCCTCCATCAACCCATGGAGGTAATCAACAAACTCCACCTCAATATATTCTAGGGATTCCTAAAACTCCTAAAATGTCTCATGGAGGGACACATCATGGGTCTCAAGGACATCACTCTCAACATGGTATGGATCAATAACCCACACCTTCTGAAATTTCTCAATATCAAAATGATGATGACTTGAAGAAAATGATGAGGCATTTCTTGAAAGAAGATAGAGAGGCATATTTTCTAGAGTTAGCTCATCAAGGAGCTAAACTTCCTCCCAACTTTAATGTTAAAAATATCATCACACATGAGGAAAAAACTACAATCATAGCTATGATGAAATAGATACATGCCATGCAAGTCAAACTCAACAAACTTGAGAAAGAAAAGGAACCTGAGGAGTTCTCCATGGAGGCCTATGTCCTTTTTCATTTGATAAAGAATTTTACATGCCACCATTCCCTAAAAGGGTGGAGATTCCTAAATATGATAAGTATGATGAAAAATTTGATCCTCAAGATCATGTCAGAGAATTCTATACTCAATCCATGGAGTTTATGCATGAACCAACTTACTTAATGTGCCTTTTCCCTTGATCTCTGGGAGGGTCAGCCATTCATTGGTTCTCTAGAATGCCTTCTACTATCAAAACTTTTGAGGAGTTAATCAAACTATTTTATCAAAAATACTCCTACAATATTCAACATTTGGTCACCATGATCGACATCTACAATCTGAAACAATATCCAGGTGAACAATTCCTAACATTTCTCAAGAGATGGAGGAAGAAATTTTCTCTATATGCTAGACCCATTCCAGAAACTAAGAAGCTATAAATCTTCATCAATAATCTTGTTCCAGAAATCAACTACCCTTTACAAATGCAAAATCATACATCTTTTGATAAGATGGTAGATAATGCAATCAAAATTGAGAAAGTACTTGTGAAAAAAGGAGACATCACACTTCAAAAGGACAAGTATGAATCTAGATCTAGTTCTAAGGACAAGAACAAAAACTGGAACTAGAATAAGGGTGTTGTCACAGAGGGTGTTGTTGATAATATTCATGCCCCATCTAAGGCACCCACTTTCAATCTGACTATTTGTACCCAAGCCATCAAAGCTTCCGAAGCTAAAGCAACAGAGTCCAACAAAAGTCATTTGGTTACAAGCCTTGGGCTACAGATCCTAATCGCAAATTCACTCCTCTTGGAGAATCCTTGGAATCTGCCATGAAAAATCTATTGGCCAACCAAATCATCTACTTGCCTGAGATGAAAGTCTTTGATCTTGAACCTAAACCAAAATGGTGGAGAGAGAACGATTTCTATGAATTCCATCACAATAAAGGTCATAAGACTAATAACTACATTCACTTGAAGCACATCATACAAGACAAAATTGATAATGGAGACATCATGATTGACAATCATAAGAGAAATAATGATCATATAACATTCACAGAACCATTTCCTAAACATGGTAAAGAAGATTCTTCTTCTCAGCCTAATATGGATGCTAAATTCAATTATGCATACTCTAGAAATAATGTTGTCATCAATATGGTTGAATCATGTCTATCTGTGCATTGCAATGTCATCATAATTATAAGAAAAGATAGAGAAAATCAATCAACTAATGTAGTTACTCGATCACAAGCTTAGGCACACCTACAAGGAAAAATACCAGATTCATCCAACGTCCCTAAAGTGCCTTTCAATCTTTCATCTGCTTCTAAACATAAGGCTACATCAAAATCTTCAAATCCTAAAGACACAAGGCCTACTTCATACAGTATTGTTCAACAACTCTAGCACACAAATGCAAAAATCTCAATGTTTGATTTTCTTCAGATATCTCCAGCTCATAGAACCATTCTAGACAAAGCTCTACTCAAATCTAATGTCCCTAATAACCTTGATTTAGACAGATTCGAGACTATGGTTGGTCATCTTATGTCTCCACAATATATCTCCTTTTTAGAGGAAGATGATAAATCCTTGAGTCATCCACACAACCAGCCCTTACATATTGAAGTCTTGAACCAAAACCATCATGTCAAACATGTGTTGATAGATGGGGGTGCTGGTCTAAACATTTGTTCTTTCAGCTTGATTACACAATTGGGATTTTTAGAAATGGCCATTGGTCCTAGAAAGAAGATAACTATCAAAGCATATGATGAGCAAGAAAGATCTTCCAAAGGAACAATTGTCCTACCTATCAGAGCAGGTCCTATCATCAGAGATACTATATGTCAAGTTATTGATCTACCTTTGGCTTACAACATCCTTCTAGGGAGACCCTGGATACATGAGATGAAAGCTATTCCTTTTGCATATCATCAATGTTTAAAATTTTCTTATGAAGGGGTAGAAGTGACAATTCTGGCTGATCTATATACAACTTGCAATACTTTGAAAGAGAGTGTTGATAAACTTGTTCCTAATAATAGGGAATCTTCCACTAAATAGCTAGATGTTGCTTCAACATCCAAGATGGAAGACATTGCTAAAGAGGTTAAGATCAAAGAAAATGGTATGGGAGAATATACTATAGAGCTAGTCTTATCTTTGACGTCTATCCCTACCTCACCTAAGTCTTATGGACAAACTCTGAAATAGTCCGATCTAGAGTCTAAAGAAACTCTTGAGGCATATAAAGGGAAATTTTTTGCAGAACAAGTGTCCAAACAAGAGTTTGAAGAAGATGAAGTTGTGCTTGCATGGCTATACAAAGATGAACTTGAATCTCAAGTTGTTAAAAAATGTGATGCTAAAACTCCTAAGATCCCTTCTAAGTCAGATGGTCCAGGAGACAAATTGATCACAAAAATGGGATATAAAGGAAAAGGACCTCTAGGATTACAGAATAAAGGTCTTATGTCACCTCTTGATCATCGTGGCCGAGAAAACAAGAATACAACAAGTCTAGGATACATGAAGAAGCCTTTTTGTCTTAGCAAGAACTCCCCACATGTCTTAGGATAGATTGAACCATCCACAAAAAATCAACTAAAGGGAGAAACAAAAGAACAATCTGATAGTGATGATTCAGACACCACTGAAGATCTCATTCCCTATGAGAGTTTTCCTAAAGAAATAAGAGACCTCCTTGACACTGAAGATGATCCAATAAAAAGAATTAATGTAGGAGAAACACAAGAACCTACTATAGAGCACAAGATAGTTGCAACACAAGAACCAGCTAATCTTGAAGATAATCAAATAGACAAAGAGGAAGGTGGTAGTTATTCTGAGATAGATTCCCATGAGTATGAATTCAAATTAGAATCTAAGGGTAACCCTTCTTGGGGTATTCATCCTAACTTTACTCATGTTCTTAGATTTCCTAGAGGCATAGATGAAGAATCTAATGACTATGAATGGGGAGCCATTCCAGAGGAAGATGAGCTTATTATAGAGAAACATGTTGATGTTATTCACCAATATGCACCTAAACCCAATGTAACTCTAGAGCAAAATGATGAACTTAATGAGTCTGATCCACCTATGGTTGAAGTGGACTCCCACAATAACATTGAGCCTATTCATGAATTGAATGTCTTAAGTTGTAATATCACCTTTGAACTCAAGTATCAGGTTAGGAACAATGGTGACAAATCCATATCCATAAACACTATTTCCCAATCTTTCACGACTTTAACTATCCAATGCCCTGACCTTCTTGACCAAACTTCCACAAACCTGAGCTATGGTATTTATACCTTCCTGAATGACTATGCCACTTCTTGCTACCTAAATGCAATTGATCCTATGAGGACTTCCATTAGTGAACCAAGCATTAGCATGACAAAGTCAGACATCAAGTATCTTAGTCAGAAAAATAGGAATAAAAATAAAAAGAAACAAAGTTATGAGGGTGAAAACCACTTTGTGGTAGTCTCAAAACCTACAAAAGTAAAAATAAAAGATGTATCCAAAGGTGAAAACCTCTATGAGGTGCCTAAGGATGAGATATTTGATGTCCTTCCAAGTCATTTACAGGATAGATCTCTAGCTCTAATTGAGCCCACTCAATCCATCAACTTGGGAACAGCAGAAGAACCATAGTTGATCCATGTAGCACAATCCTTATCAAAAGAAGAGAAGCATAAATTTACAACATTCCTAATAGAAAAGAAGATCAATTTTGCATGGAAATACTCAGATATGCTAGGGTTGGATCCTGATCTTATAATGTACCATTTATCTATAGCTCCAAATGTCAAACCTATTAAGAAAAAATTGAGAAAGATGCATCCACATGTTGCACTCTTGGTAAAAGCTAAATTAGAGAATTTACTAAAAGCTGGATTCATCCATGTTATTGACTATGCTGAATGGATCTCTAATATTGTACCTATTTCAAAAATAGAAAAATCTATAAGAGTATGCACAGATTTTAGAGATGTAAACAAGGCATGCCCTAAGGATGATTTTCCATTACCTAATATTGATATGATAGTGGACATGACTATAGGCTTTGAGATGTATTCTTTAATGGATGGTTTTTCTAGATATAATCAAATAAAAATTACTCCAGAAGATCAAGAGAAAACTGATTTCGCATGTGCGTGGGGTACCTTTTGTTGGAATGTCATGCCATTTGGGCTTAAGAATTCTGGTGCTACATATCAAAGAGCTATGACATCTATTTTTCATGACATGATGCATCAAACTATGGAGGATTATGTTGATGATACTTTAGTAAAATCTACGATTAGAGCTAAACATCTAAATGACTTGAGCAGGATACTGGATAGAATGGAAAAATTTAGTCTTAGACTGAACCCTAAGAAGTGTGCTTTTGGTGTCACTTCTGGAAAGCTCTTAGGATACATAGTTTCAAAGAAGGGCATTGAAGTTGATCCAATTAAAGTAAAAGCTATAATGGAGATGCAACCCCCAAAGAACATCAGTCAAATGAGGACATTGCAAGGGAGAGTACAATCTATCAGGTGCTTCATATCATAGCTAGCAGACATATCACAACCTTTTACAAAGACATTACATAAAGGTGTGACCTTTGCATGGAGTGAGGAATGTGAAAAGAACTTTAATCATATCAAGAAATATATGTCAAATCCTCCTATCTTGATGCCTCCTATTCAAGGGAAGCCTTTGATATTATATGTCTCCACTATAGATACATCATTGGGGGCATTGCTTGCACAACATGATGAGAACAAGAAGGAAAGAGCAATATAATATATCAGTAGAACATTGGAGGCATATGAAAAGAACTATTCTATGATTGAAAAGGCTTGTCTAGTTGTGATCTTTGCGTCACAAAAATTGAGACATTATATGTTGGCTCATACCACACATTTGGTAGCTAAGATTGATCCATTAAAGTACCTACTAAGAAAAGCTGCCCTCACAGGTAGATTAGCTAAATGGGTCATGCTCTTAAGTGAATTTGACATAGAATATGTTTTAAGAAAAGCTATTAAAGGCCAAGTTATTGCTGATTAGTTAGTAGATGCACCTTTGTTCGATGACACACCAATGAAAATGGAATTTCTAGATTCCTCTATCATGAATATTTCTTCTAGAGAATGGCAATTGTTCTTTGATGGCTCCTATACATAGAATGGGTCTGGAGCAGGCATTTTGTTTATCACTCCTCAAGGATACTCCATTCCTAAAGTATTCAGACTCAAGTTTCCTTGCACAAACAATATTTCTAAATATGAAGCCCTTTTAAATGGTATGAAAATAGCAATTGAGTGGAGAGTGATAGAGATGCACGTTCATGGAGACTCCCAACTTGTTATCCATCAAGTCAATGATGTGTATCAAAAGAAAGATGAAAAGCTCATTCCATACAAAAGAATGGTAGATGATCTCAAGAAATACTTCATAGCTATCACCTTTGAGCAAATTCCTAGAACTGAGAACAAGGTTGTCGATGCAATGGCCACTCTATCTACTTTATTGCAGCATCCTGAACATGAGCTATGCTACGAGTTCCTAGTGGAAGTACTATCTTATCCTGCATATGATTCCCCTGAAACTTGCATGATCTACACTATTGTAGGTCATGATTCATCCAGATATAAAAACCTATTCTCCTATCTCAAAGACCAAATCATTCCTGATACATTTAACCACCTTGAAAAGAGATACCTTATCCACAATGCATCTTGGTATGTCATCATTGGTAACGATCTGTAAAAATGAGGTCTAGATGGTACACTACTTAGATGTTTAGAACGAGAAGAGTCTCAACATGCACTCAAGGAAGTCCACAAAGGTATATGTGGGTCACAATCAAATGGTTTAACACTAGCTTGAAAGCTTATTAGGGCTAGGTACTATTGGCCTGAAATGGAGAAAGATGCAATCAAGTTTGCTAAGAACTGTCAAAAGTGTCAAGTACATGGTAACTTAATTCATGCTCCAGGGAAAGATCTAATTCCCTTTACTACACAATGGCCTTTTCATGAATGACCATTTGATCTTATAGGAGCCATACATCCTCATTCTTCTAATGGACATACCCATATAATCACAACTACAAATTATTTTACGAAATGGGTAGAAGTAGTCCCTTTGACATAAGCAACTAGAAAACAAATTTCAATGTACATCTTGAACTACATCATATGTTGATATGGTATTCCAAACTCTATAGTCATAGATAATGGTGGAAAATTCAAGAACAAAGACTTAGATGATCTATGTACCAAATTCAAGATTACACAACATTGGTCATCTATATACTATCCTCAAGGGAATGGACAAGCAGAGGATTCCAACAAAAATATATTGAAAATCTTACACCATATAGTTAATAAGATAGGAAGAGACTGGCATCTCATGATCAATCTAGCTCTCTGGGCCTACAAAACAAGTATCAAAATGCCCATTGGGGCTACACCTTTCACTTAAGTTTATGGGTCTGAAGTGGTACTACCTATTGAGGTTGAAATCCCATCACTAAGAATCAAAATGCATGGTCTGGTAACTGATGATGACTATAGAGTGTCTAGGTTGCAAGAACTTGAACTACTAGATGAGCACAGGAAAGTAGCATATGATCATCTCAGAGTGTATTAGAAAATAATGTCTAGAGGCTACAATAAGAATGTCAGACACAGAGAATTTTAGGTTGGTGATCTAGTCTTGAGAGAGAATCCTAAAAATCAATCACGTAGAGAGAGCAAGGGGAAGTTTGAACCCAATTGGCTGGGTCCCTTTGTTATCACTACTACTTTTGGCTCTGGAACCTACCAACTCTCAATGACTGAAGGAGAACAACTCCGAGAACCAATCAACTTTCTCCATCTGAAGAAATTCTATGCCTAAGGCATTCAGTCTATGGTAAAATATCCTGAAAAAATGAACATCTTGGTGAAAACCTAGCAATGGGCACCTTGATGATTCACAAAAAAATTTTAAAATACCAAAAATAGCAAAAAAATTGGAAAAATAAAAAATACAAAAAAATGAGAAAAAGAAAAAGTGCCTTGGTGAAAACCTGGAAATAGGCGGCTTGGTAGCAAAAATAGAATCTCTACCAAGATGGTGAAAACCTGGTAAATGGGTGCCACTTGTTTCAAAATGTTGCATCTATTAGCGCAATCTTGGTCTTTCCTAGCTTTCAATCTTTCTTTAGTTTGTACATATTTCCCAGTTTGTTTCTGCATTCCTATTTTCAATAAGTTGGTCTGTACACCAATCAGCTCAAGCTTCTATATCCTATCAATGCTTAATACTTGGGGGAAATCAATGTCATATCCTATGGCCTCCAGTATACCTTAGACAAGTCATATCTAGCTAGAGTCCTTTGAAGCTCCATCTGAGTCAGTCAATTAGTCTCCTCTCCAGAAAGGATTTTGCATCTACAACAATGCAATCAAACACAAACTGAAAATAATCCATTCTTTTTACATGTTTTTATCTCCTTGTATGCTTACTGATTTGCATTCAGATTTTTTGCATATTGTGTCCCTTCGAGCTCTTCGATGATGTCCTTTACAGGATTTAGAGAGTGATGAATGGGGGCATAATCTTTTCTTTGTTTTCTTCTTGTATGTGAAAATCTAACAACTTTCAAAATTATGGATTGAAATGGTGTCCGTCTGTAAGAGCCTCTATCTCAAATTGGATGGCCATGAGTACCTCAACCATTGATACCCAGAAAATTCAAGGAAGTTTGATCTAACTATTGTCTTTTTGAGTGAGTTCTTTCTCCTACTGTGAAATGCAATTTTGCCTAAGGATGTGAATGATAAAGGGTCACTACGGGTAATTCACATTGGATTTAGAATGATCTCTTGACTGCTTGATGTGTTTGTAATGCAAGGCGTATTCTGGTCATCATAATGTTTATGTTCTGATGCTTATACAAATTGCTATATCAAAATGGACATGATATTCAGGTCATCCTAGCGTTTATGCCTTGGTGCTTATATCTAATCTGACAATCCAAAAATAAAATCAATATTCAAATGTCCATGGTTGTCTAGCCAGTGGGTGTTTTATTGATTATTGCACATACAAATCAATATTCATATGTCTATAGTTTCATAACTAGTGGGCATTGTATTGATTTATCCGGTTAACTAAAAACTCAATGATGACAAATGACCGACACATGATCAGTGACTAGCTCCTAGATCTTAGGTTGCATTTCATTTTTCATGTCATTTTACATGTTTGCATGATTGCATGATCTCACAAATTGCTTGAAAATCTTCAACAATTCTTCTAAAAACTATACTTAAACTAGAAATGAAGAGTTGAATCTCATATGAAGGTTTTCTCACAGGACCACAAGTAGTCACAATCCTTTGTTAGATATCCTTTTTGACATAAGAGTGAGTACTTGTCTTCATCAATGCCTACAAAACATATCATGTGTATCATTGCATTTACATTACATATTCATAATCATTCATTCCATCTATTGCATTACATACATTTCCATACATACACTTTCCATAATCAATCACATTTTCATAACATCCATACATTTGAAAGAAACCATTGCATTGCATAAATCCATACCTACATTCTACTCTACTCATGGCATTTACATCACACAATATCATCATAAATAAAAAACATGACAAGTACACATGAAGTCACAACCAAAAATCTTGATCTCATATCATAAAACTCAAACTAGTCAGGGGTGCACTACTGGCATAGTGTATAAAAGAATGAGCTCATGTGAGCTATCAGAAGTCAGAACAGTATCAATATTGTTGCCCCAATTTTGTTATTCACTCTAGAAAAGAAAAGTGGATACCTTGTGTCGGATCGAGTTTTGAGTTTTGAGGTATTTTAAACTTGGAGTCTAAGTCTAGTTTGTCCCTAGGGTAGGTAGTCTTTATCGAATTCCTCCCTTCTTCCCTTTTTCTAGTTTTAAGCTTGGATGGTTTTGTCTGCCCCTTGGGAATGGGTAAGTTGTAGTTCCTAATTCAATAAAGACTTTGTTCCTCTGGCTCCACTAAAGATATTCATATGAAAAGAAGTTTCAAAGTTACATCTCCCCTCTTTGTTAGGAAACTAGTAATCACCTTATCCTCGGTAGGTTCCCACCCATGAAGGTGATTTCTTGAAGAAGAAGAGAACACAAAGAATCATCCAACACATGTACAGTTCTATGGCTCTAAATTCACTATTTGGGAATGGGTCAGGCCCAGAAAGATTACTTGGCAGAAAAATCATGATGAGCTTTCCTATTTAGGGAGTTCCCCCTTGTAGAAGTCATTTTCCAAAGAACAGTGGTAGGCACTCTCGAAGGAAAAACACCACAGTCAGGGAAGTAAGGTGATCCTAGGCAATAAATTAATTATCCCCAATGACACAAGATAATAAATAAGAGTTCACTTTCCAAAAATTAGATGTTAACTTTTCCCATGTCGAAAAATGTCTAGAAGGGGTCAATTCCCGAAAAATAGTATCTTGCGGAGAAATACATCTGAGAGATCATTAGAAGTGAGTGATATAATATGATGAGGATGCTTCACTTTGAAGGATAGAAAGAATTGATAAGAAGATGGGTTAGTTAGAGGATTTTGGAGAATCATTCCTCCAGCTTCTTCACTATCGGGTTCCCACCTCCATAGTGAAAATCCCAACAAAGGCAATGTGGAAAGTGGAAAAGTAAACATCCGCTATGTAGATTAAGATACCGTTACAATTCTTATTAATAGAAAAAGTAATTCTTCAAATCCTAACATTAGAACGTTAATGGGTATTTTTGAAAATCTATCACTTGTGTGGTGTGAGATATGGAAAGTAATGATAAGAAGATAAGTTTTTTATAAAACATCAAAGAAATCAAGCAATAGAAATCATTGTTTATTCAATTATGCCCTTGGTTCCCACAATCCTTTCAGATCATCTCATAGTATCCATCAAAGTTTTAAACAGTAAACTAAGAGCCTTAATCAGAAGCTATGGCTACTAGATTCATGGGTTTTGATGGACTGAATGGGATCACATCAGAGTGGAAAAATTTCACTGATACGTCTCTTAGGTTCTATGATCTGGATGATCTACATAGGAGATTGAATGAGGAGAACATTCATCCCATGACTCAGAAACTAAAAAGGAGTGGTCTGGTTGAAGCCACTAGGTTTCCCATAGAAATTCAAGCCCCTAAACTTATCCGAGAATGCATAGTGAGGTTCAACCTAGATACGAAGGAAATCCTCCTACTGGATGACATCGTACTTCTCTCCATTCATAGAGAGTTGGTGCAAAACAACCTCTACATCCCAGAGCGGACAGAATTCTCAAACATGCATTTCCCCATCACAGCATCAGAATACAATGTAAAGAAAATGAGGTGGAGAAAAGAAATTATGAACTCATGGTTCCAGAAGGCTAGAAGTATGAAAAGAAAAGTACCGAAGACACTTTTCCGGATAGATTTAAAGGCTGAGATCGTGGATGTCCTGGTGCTCCTCCACAGGGTTAAAGGTGAAAGTGATTCTTTGAACTTCATAGAGCATTACTTCTTCTTGGTCCAGGTAGTTTGTGCTAAGCATCATTTTATAGACTGGGCTCAAGTGGTAACCAAAAATTTGTCCAATGCCCTGAATCTCACCAAATATCAAAATAGTTTCTATACGTCTTCATGTTTATTATATGTATTATCCACATTGCAAGTATGGTCGGGCCTCCCTAGAATAGAAGAATATGAAGATGATATAAAAATTTATGATTTCTTCCCCCATTTGAGGTTGCAAAATAGCTACGCTAAGTTCATAAGAGTTAATGACTCATCCATAATAAAACGGTGCAGGGAATTGCAAGGGTGCTCAGAGCAGAGGTTTTCACCAAAGGCCACAGTTTAAGAATAGATATAAGCCGGAGAAGTATGAGGTGCTAAGGCCATAGTTTGATCCAATGGGCTATGCCAAAGATCACCTGTAGATGGGCTCCGTAGTCAGGCACATTCCCAATCTCGAGGACTATTGGGCTAAGTACAAAGATGAGTTACAAAGGCAAGAAAGGTTCTACTCTAGAATGACCGTTGAACAAATCAGGTTGTTCAAAGTCAATATTGATGTTGAGGGCATCATTGATGATGGTGAACATATGTACACTAATACATACTGAGACTAGATTAAACCATACCCTATGAGCTCTGAGCCAATTCAAGGTTGAGCCATTGAAGATTTGGAAACCTTAATAGCCAAAGTTAGCAAGAGAACTAACAAATGGCCTAGTGGATGATTTGAAGGAAAAAAAGATCCGGGAAACCCACTCCACAACAAGATCCTGCAGTCGAGCCGGTGAGTGCTCCTACATCTTCCTCTTTGCCAACTTCAATTGCAGCCAAAGGTCTAGCTCAACCAATGGGTGGGGATGATCAACTACCAGAAAAGGAAATCCCATTGGGGAAAACTTATGGAACAAGTTCAGTTCATGACGTCAGTTTGACTAAGGAAGCCCAAACTGAAGAACCTGACAAGCTGACAGAAGAATCAGCTGGAACTACAGAACCAGGGAAGCAAGCTCAAGGAGGATTCATGGATCTAATAGGCAACACTCCTCGCCAATAGGTCCCTCCCATTTTTGAGATCAGTGATGATAGTAGTAGTTATGAGACCAAAGAAATGGATGAACACTTGGGCTCTCCTAAAAAAGAGAAGAGTGTTTCTTCTCAAAAAGTTAATCCTTTTGCCTCCAGGCCCAAAGCCTCTCCCCCTGTTATCAGGAAGTTTCATAGAGGATTTACTCTCTGCATCAAAGATCACTAGTGTGGAGTCATGGATCGACAACACTATAGAATGGAAGAAAAGGAGAGTCGAGCTAAGTATCCCTAGTAACGTGATGCTTTCAGAGGTAGTGCAATCAGGCCCAGTCCAAAGCAAAGCTAAGAAGCCTAGGACACTGACTACTCTTGGCCATGATCCTGACATAGGTCATTTGACTATGGAGGTAACCAAGCCTTTAAAGGATGGCAGAATTGAAGATCTCACTGCCTCAAATTTTGCACTCCCATCCTTAGACATGGGGCTCACCCGTCATGATACCAAGGTGGATTTATGGAAGTCCAACAATGTCTTGATTGAGGAAGAGCTCAAGGAACTCAAAATTACCAAGACTCAACTCAAGGAGGAGATCATCAAGATGACCAACTTCATCAGATAGTTAGTCACTCTAATGGCTAGTTCACCTAGTTCTTTGACAACATTTGATCCTACTATGGCTGAGAACCAAGAAATAATCACCAAATTACAAGAGGATCAACATTTTGGGCACATTGGTAGGAGATGGATAGAGTGACTCAAGTCTAAAGGCCTAGTTTCCATTGAACAACTCAGAAATGTTCTTTTGCAGTTGGAAGCAGAAAAGGAATCAATCGATGGGCATTTGAAAATACTCATGGCAGAGAGGTTGAGGTGTGAAGAATGCCTAGTTTTACTACATTGGCTAGTCACTATGAAGACTAAAGATGCCATGAAAGCTGGAATATTACAGAAAGGAGATGAGCCTTTGACTGAGTGGCTCCAAGGAGTGGAATTCAAGATGTAAATGATAATCAAAGAAGAGGCTGAAATGAAGGTCACCAGTGAGAAGATTGCTAAAGAACAAAGTAAAATCTTCATATATCTGATGAGCCTCCATTCCAAATCCCAATCTACCAAAGATAGAAAAATCTTGATTGGTGTGGCTAAGATGAAGAAGTCATTTTCTGACTACCTAGATCAGCTTGCAAATTCATCTGAATCACATCTTGATAAGATACTCAACCTTCAACGACTCGGTGGAAGTATATACAAAACTATGGAAAAGATGCAGATTCGAAAGGATGTAGTGAAGCGCATGGAAAAAAACCATTCCCGCTAGCTCGTAAGATTAAAAAATGTCTACATCCCAGATTCTAAAAAGATGATTCTAATTCTTGCAGCTGCTAAAGCCCATAAGGCTAAGATGGAGAAGGTGAAAAGGCTAGCAAAGAGCAAATAGTTTCCCCTTCCCCTTCTTTTTTTTGTACACATTGTATGAGCCACTTGTCATTTACCAGCATGATAGAATATGAATCAATTCAGTTGATTTTGTAATGGCTTAACTCTTGAAGCCTATATGTAATACTTTGAAAATCAATGAAAGGGTCAATAAATTTTTGGTGTGAAAGACATTTCATTGTGGACCCAATTAAAATGTGTTTTATATCATTCATTTACTGTTCCATGCTTTTGCAAATTTGAATGTTAGTTTTCCTCAAGCTAGATTGAAACTAATAAACAGAGGGAGTTTTGTTCCTTCTTTCAGTATAGTGACTGATAACAAATGGAGTATTGTTTGGAAGTCAAGGAGAATGTGTGTGTACCCAAGTTAGTTTAGTTCCATTTATGTTGTTTTACTAAATTACATTAAGTTTAAGTAAAGTTTATCACTGCATCATCACCTATGTGAATTCATAGGAACTATGAAATCATAGAGTTGGTCAGGATTTTGAATCAAATTTATCACCTGAGTTAGTCTCTCATTGAGGGATAGTTCATTTGCCTCTCCTATTCTCTGGTTAAGAACATACCCCCCTTTTAGGATTTAGGGACAAACAAAATTCACTGCATATTTTTCACATAAGGGAGATGTACTTGTTAAAATTCAGAGGAAAGATAGTTAAAAGAATAACATCTTTCTAACTATTCATATTCACATTGTATCTCAAAAGATTTTGGGCAAACAAAGAGTCAAATCTAAAAAAGAACAACCTATTTACCAATAGATTTTTGGTGACTCTGCTAGGGACAGAAATAGTCACAAGAGTAGATTTTATTTTTTCTTTCCATGAGGAAAAATGGTGTTGCCTCATGAAAATGTGTTCCCGGTGCTTCAACCAAACCTCAGCTTTCAAGATGATCAAGAAGACATAGTCTCATCCTTGAACACTTTTGCTTGGAGGTATAGAGGAAATGTTGAGCATTACAGGAATGTGAGCCAAGTGTTGGAACAAGAAGAAGCGAGGTTTGAAGCACTTGAAAGAGCGATTCAGAGAAGGAATCAATACAAAGCCAAACAACACAACTGATTTGAAGCTCTGGATCAAAGGAGGTTTCTCAAAAGTAGCAAGGGGTAGGGTGGAAAAGATCCTACATTTGATATACTCGTGGAGCTCAGTTTTCCCATAATATATTTACCTCACCAGAGAGGTGATAAAAGAAGCTGGAGTAGACTAACCTCACCCACAAAAGTGCAATCTTCATTTCCCATAGCTTTTCAAGTGTTAACCTTTCACAGAGTAGTCACTCCTCCCATTACTAATTTTCCACAACATCCTACACATACAGTCATGGCCACTATGGGCCACTGCAACAGGTCCGTTACAGTTCGTAGCATATCACCCACTTCCTGGGGGATCTAGAAAGAACTTTCCTAAGCTCTCAAGAGATGGGAAAGTGACCAAAAATGAACACATCAAATCCTTCTTCGTGCCAACTCACATCTCGGGAATTGCCCATGAAGATGTCGCCATCAGACTTTTTGTCAAAACTCTAGTTGAAGCAGCGACAGATTGGTTTTATCACTTGGATGATGCTTCAATTACGAGTTAGGCTACCATGAGGTCAACTTTTGAAGCCAAATTTAAAATGGAAAAAGATGAACACACCTTGTTGGTGCAACTGACTTCCATTAAGAAACAAGCTTCTGTAAGTATGAGGGAATTCATTGCAAAATTCAACAAAATTTCCAATAGAATTCCCATGGCAAACAGACCTACCCCTGCAAATTTGAAGATATTCTTTATGGGTTCCATGCCACCCAACATAAATTATCATTTAAGGAGAGCTCAACCTGCAGATTTGGATGTTTCTCAAAGAACAATGATTGAATTAGAAGATGATATGATTTTTGCTGGCAGGTGGAAAAGAGAGATACAAATAGGTGCTAGTTCCAGTGGTTCTTCATCAACTAATGAAATGATGTAGAAAATATCTAATGAAATCATTGCTCTAAAAATGAAACTCCCTAAATTTAATAATTCATACCACAGACCATTTCAAGATCAAAATAGTAGGAACAATGATGGAAGGACGTTACAATTACCTGCTCCACAACAAAGGCTCATAATTGAGGCTCCCCCTAAGAAAGGGAATATGTGTGTATTTCATTTAATGAAAGACCATAATGGTGAAAGTTGTCCTGAGATAGCTCACATGATGCAGTTGTTATCTACCAATGAGTTAGACACTACAACACTAGACAATGAACTGGATTCATGCTCGCATGGCGACTCTGTAAATCTTTTTTTTTAGTATAAATCTGATTCAAAAGAGTAAGGAGAGTGCTACACTACCATAGATGGCACCACTTGCATAGTCCTAACTTGAACCCAAAAGGATAAAGCTCATGTTGTCACTTTGTCAACTAGAACCAATGAGGCATCCACTTTGGGTATGAAAGACAGTGGTTGGGAAATGAAGTTTTCATAGCCAAGGAAAACAACTCCTTTGATTTCATTCAGTTTTGTAAAAATTCCAAAATCCAGATTTCTCCCATAGACTATTTACGGTCAAACCCCACTAAACTAAAAAGGTTCATTGATTACTTGAAAGGGGATAGTATTAAGTTGAATAATAATGTCACATCTTCCAATGAAAATGATTCCCCACTGGTGAAATTGTTTGAAGAAAGGGAAACCACTGTGCTAGCTACCTTCCCAAGACAAAAGCCTGAACCTTTTTATGTCTCCCTTTATATCAATGGTTGCAAACTTAGCAATTGTATCATAGGTTCAAGAGCTTCTGATAATGTTATGCCTTCCTCTGTGGCCAAATCTCTAGGCCTTTCCATGAAAAAGGTCTATGGAAAATGTTATTCTATGGATGTGAAACAAGTCCCATTGCTCGGTCAAATCAAGGATGCCCAGGTAGCCCTAGTAGCCCACCCAGAAAAGAAGATGTTACTGACAATCCTTGTGGAAAATATACCAGCAAGTTATGGGTTATTTCTCAGTAGGAGTTTTTGCTAAGATATGGGAGGAGAAATTAAGTTGGATTGGTCTCAGGCAGTAATTCCGATGGGAAATAAAAAGTTTAAGTTGGAACCAGAAGAGAAGTCTAAGTATATAGTGTTGAAATTAGACAACCCAAAAGCTCAAATTTTATACCAAGAATTAGAGTTTGGGAATTACATGATGTTTACCCATGGCATTGAAGATAAACCTAGAAGAAAACAAGAAGAGGTGAAGGTTTTTGAGAAAAAAGAGACTCCAGGAGTTTGGATGTTGAAATTCGATGGCAGTTGTTCTTCTTCTAGCTCTGGGGCCGGAGTGGTATTGATCCCACATTCAGGTGAACCTGAACCTCTAGCTTTCAAACTAGAATTCACAAACACTAAAAACACAACTAAGTATGAGGCATTTTTACTCAGACTAATTGTTGCAAAAGAAAGAGGTGTGAAAGTCCTAAGAGCTCGAGGTGATGCCGAGCTGATTGTACGCCAAATCAAAAGACAGTACTCTATGAAAAATAGAAAATTGAAGAGCTACAAGAATAGGGTATGGGATGAGATTGAAGAATTAGATTCCTTTGCAATTGAATACATCCCCATGGATTTAAATTCTAAAGCAGATTCACTCGTAGTGTCCACTTCTTTACTATTACCTCATCCGGAGTTCAAAGACAAAAAATATTAGGTAGAAGTAATGTACAGGCCTTCGGTACTAGATAATGTTGATGATCTATGCTCTCCCCAACATGGATCATTTTTTGTAGATAGTTGCAAGGGTTGAAATGATGTCCATGCTTGATGGCTTTTCTAGGTACAACCAGGTTGAAGTAGAAGAGAAAGATCAACATATAACCACATTCACCACCCCCTGGGGCACGTTTGCATACCATAGGATTTCATTTGGTCTTAACAATGCTGGTGTGACATTCCAAAGAGGTATGGATTTTTCCTTTTCTGATATGAAGGATAAGATTATTGTCATATACCTAGATGACTTAACATTATTCTCTAAGAAAAGGAATAATCATATCAAAGGCTTTAAGAAAGTTCTGCAAAGGTGTAGAGAGCATAGGATTTCTTTAAATCCTAAGAAGTCAGTTTTATGTGTCACTAAAGGAAAGCTCCTAGGCCACATTGTATCATAGGAAGGAATTAGGATCAATCTAGAATGATTCAAAGCCATTCAAAGGCTGAGCTTTCCTGTAAGTAAAACTGGAGTGAAATCATTCTTTGGTCAAGTGAATTTCCTCAGAAGATTTGTCCCTGACTTCTCAGAGATTACCAAATGTATTGTAGACATGATGAAAGGTAACCAAAATTTCAAATGGAATGACGCTAGTAAAAGAGCCTTCCAAAATATCAAAGATACTATAGCTGGTGCCCCTTTCTTATGCCACCCAGACTACAAGAAAGATTTTATGATTTATTGTTACACATCTGAACATACATTGTTGGCTATTCTTATGCAAGAAAAAAAAAGAAAGAGTTCAGGCTCGCACTTCTTTTATGAGTATGCCATTGAAAGATCATGAGCTGAGGTATTCTCCCATTGAAAAGCATGCTTTCTCAGTGGTGAAAGCTTTAAATAATTTTAGATTTTACATCTTACATTCTCACTCAATTGTGTTTGTTCCCAATGTTTCCATAAAGAGTATATTGACACAGCAAGACGTGGGATGCAATAACAAAGGAGCTTGGGTAGCTAAGACACAAGAATATGACATAGAAATCAAGCCTACCAATCTAGTGTTGGGAAATGCACTGTGTAAGGCTATGGTTGATAGTGGAGAAGATAATCAGCTTGAAGCAGAATAGTTACTTCTAGTGGTGAGTCTACAAGACCCATTGTTCAAAAACATTATGTATTTCCTAACTTATGGTGAGTGTCTGGAAGGATTAACAACTAAAAAAAGGAGGGATTTTGTTGGAAATTTGGCTGAAGTGAGTAAATAGATGTTTTCATTATGGCACCATATGATCCTCATGAAGATCACACAAGTCAGAGAGCAAGTATAGCAGAGTGCATCACAAATTTGTCTAAGTGTGAGACAATGTTTTCACAGTGTACCAGGACATAGTTTTTGTTTGCAACATTTACTGGAGTGATTTCAGTGCTTGTGCACTTGAACATACACTCTATGATGGCTAATGATGACCCATCTCAGAGTGCAAGTCATTACAACATGTATGTAATTAGTTATGACAATTTTACTGAAGACAATGTGAAGCTGATAGGACAGAATATGAAGGCAGAATTGGTAAAGAGTTAAGGGATTATTTTGTTTATCAAAATAATGACTTAACAATATAAAGGGATGACATCCTAGATGTTAACTCTTAGATAATGATATTTGGGAGCTAACCATGTAAAGTTATTATCCTTAATAACTTGTATATATATGCAATTGTAATTGAAAAGAAAAATATATGAAGCGAAGAGAAAGTGATGTAATAAATGTAATTGTGGAGAAAATGTAATAGTGATTATGCAAAGATAAGAGTAGAAAAGGAATATTGATACAAGAAGAAAAAGGTTATGTACCTTGACCTATTTTGTATACATTGTATATTACTTGTTTGGGTAGTGGGCTCATCTAGTAATCAGATTTTGTATTGACAACTCCTAATAGGGTTGAGGCTTCTAACAAGGCCTATAGTCCCTTAAACAGGACTGATACACTATATGCTTGTAATAGACTCCTAACAGGGTAAATATCCTTAATAAGATACTTTTGATTAGTGAATCTTTGTGGGTACCATCCCCACCGGGGTTTTCCCTTGGCCAGGGTTTCCTCGAGAACAAACAATTTGTTATGAGTTCTTTGATTTTGCTATGCATGTTATTTAGTTTCTTATGTTATGCATGTGTGAAGATAATCTATTATATCTATATTTGGGAAAAAGATAAAGTTTATAGAATACTGATTCACCCCCCCCCCCCCCCCTCAGTATTCCCTATTTTTAACAATTGGTATCAGAGCCTAGTTACTCAGAGAAAAATCATTCAAGGAAAGCCTAGCAGCTTGAGTAAGATCTCTATGGATATGGATCAACTACAAAAGAATCTTGATGAAGCTCTTGAGTAGATTAATATGCTTACTGATGAAAGAAACACTCTGAAATGGAAATATGATGATGCAAAGAACATTATTGAGAAATTGAAAAACAAGATAGAAGATTTGAAATCTGAAAAGGAATCTGAAGTTCTTATTGAAGATTGTGATGACAATTTAGAAAAAGAAAATGTGATCCTTAAGGATGAACTAAAGATAGCAAAACTGAAACTAAGTTTGAAAGATGGAAATGAAAAAAATGAAGCAAATCTGAGATCTAAGAATGAAAGATTGAAGATTGAAAATGAAGAATTAAGATCTAAACTTGGCAAAGTAACATCTAAATTTGAGAAAGTAAATTTGCAACATATAGAACTTGAGAAATACAATAAGATTGTGAAAGGTGAATTGACTCAATCCAAAAAACAACTTGAAAGGATATATTCAAATAGTGAGAAGATTGATGAACAAGTATCTTTTGGGAAACCATCCTATGATAAGACTGGACTTGGATTTAATATATTCAGAACAAATGATGAAAGAAAAGAACCAGATCTAAAAGTACGTAAAAGCATTGATGAAAAGAAGTTAGATGAGATCAACAAATCTGAAGATGCACCTAAAGAAGAAGAATCACCCAAAGGTATGCAAAGAGAATTAAAAGGTAGATGTTTTGGTTGTAATACTATTGGTCACATGAAGAGAGATTGCATAGGTAAACAATTTAAACCTCTTAATGGTTATTGTTATCATTGTGATGGTTTTGGACATAGAGCTATTGAATGTAATAAATCTGAAGTTATTGAGAATAATTATGGTAGTAGAATGTTTAGGAATACTAACAATGCAGATAAGAGACCTACTGAAGATATGAACAGAAGAAATGGAGTAGTATGTTATAGATGCAACAAGGTTGGACACATTGCTAGAAATTGCAGGTCACAGATCAATCAACAAGGACTGAGATATGGGAACAATAGAATTGTTTGTCAGATATGTAACAAGATTGGACATACAACAAGATTTTGTAGAATGAACAATGGAACTTATCATCCTAACCCTAACCCTAGGAATCATGCAAGAAGAAATGAAAGTATAGGAAACAGTCAGAAAGGTTGCTACAGTAATGAAGATGAGGTAAAGTTTATTAAAGGCACAAATCAAGGAGACGTATTCAACATTGAAGGTAATCAGAAAGGTGAAGTATCAAGTGGTAAGAGTGAATCCTTACCTGACCTATCTTTAAGCACTTAAATTATGTAAATTGCAGTAGTTTAGGAACTTAGAATTAGTGTAGAAGTAGATTTATGATGCATTAAGTCTTGTGCAGTTAATGTAAGGTAGTTTATGATGTACTAATGCTATGGTTAAGAGTGCAAAAGAAAATATTATGTTTTGCGAGATTGCAAGAAGTTTTAAGTTTTGCAGGTTAACAAAAACAACTTTTTGGAATGAAGCAGCAAAAGAATTGAATGCAATGTCAGACCTAAGTGAGATTCAAGTGATAAAAGGTTATGATCAAATTTATTTGTCTATCAAAGTGAATTGAAGTTTTTGGAAGAGCAGAAAGCACTGATTGGAAGCATTTTGTAGTGATTTGGTGAAGGATTGAAGCGTCGAATCTGCGGAAGCCCTAAAATCATGAATTTGAGGTATTTATCTTGATAAATCTTTGAATCGGGATAAGAGATTAGAAGCAATCATGGATGTATCCTTAATTCACAATGTTAGAGATAAGAATAGACCTAGATTGAAGAAAGAACCAGTAGAACCCTTGGAAAATGATCCTAAGTTAGCACTATCATCTGTACCAGATGGAGTTTTGCATTTGGAAAATGTAAGAAGTTATCTTGGATGTAAGATTGAAACCCTAAGTGACAGTGACTTTACCAGTGAGTATCAGAAGATTTACAATCATGATATGTCTTTGAAGCAAGGATATGAATATTTGAAAGATAATGAGATTGTTAAGTATACATTGAAATATGAGTTTGACGATGAAGAATGCACTAAGATCATTTTGAGAAGAATTCATAATGGGAAATTTTGGCTAGAGGATAGAGTAATAGACATTACTGCTGATTTGATTCATGATGTAACTGGATTATCTAAATCTGGTGCTATTCCCTTAAATGAGAAGAATATGAGGAAAATAGTTATTGATAACATAGGTTCATCCTATAATGGTAGAGGAATTGTAATCAGTAAAATCAAGCAAGATGATGTGAGATATTTGTGCAAAATCCAAACCACTAAGTTTTGTACAAATTCTAGAGAAGATGATATGGTAGCTGGTATGGTACATATAGCATATTTGATGTGTGTTGACAAGGTACTAGTAGATATGTGTGAAATCTTGAGAATTCAATTGTTTGAAAACTTGGAGAAGATTAAGAAGACCAAGTATGCACAATTTAGATTTTCTTCTTTGATCACTTATATGTTTTTCCACCTATTAAGAAGATTTCCTTACTCAATTACAGATGATTGGAATAATGAACAAAACACTATGGAAAGAATCAATAAAGTATATTTGAAACATGTTATTGATAATGTGAATGAAAGTGCTATGTTGGTATTGAAGACATTTCAGAGATTGGTATCTAGTAGATCAAGGATTCCATAGTCTATTGTGGAGAAATATAAAAATGATATATGTTTCATGGTTGACACTGACTTTACCTATATTGAAGTAGTGGAACCTAGAATTGAGTTCATAGACCCTCTTGGCTATGAGATATCTGAGGCAGAGATAGAAGGATATGTTGGTAGGTTACTTAAGAGTAAGTTGGACACCCAGTGCAAGAGATTTGGAACATTTGAAGAAAATTTCAACTTTACTAAAGCTATAATGGAAGAAAAGTAGTCTAAGAAGAGAGTGGACAACACTATAAAAAATATATTAAAGGATTCTGGCATGACAGAGCATGAGTTTGATATTGCAAAGAAGACAATAGTAGAAATTAGAGGTATTGAGCAGAAAGAAATCTTGTCTGTACCTCCCTTGTCATCAAGTGTAGTTAAGCATGAACCTACACATGTAAAGGTGAAATTTGAGGAACCTGACAAAGAACAAGAAACAAGGAAATCCACTAGATCCTCTTCTTCCACACCTAGCAAGAGATTGAAGGAAAGTGCTACAGGACCTGGTAAGAGGCAAAAAGTTTTGGTGCCACCAGTCCCTAGGAAAATTGTAGTAATTAAAGATGATGACACCACTGTGAAGAAGAAAGCATGGAAACCCAGAGTTGAGAGAGTAAATGAAGAAATCATACAAGATGGAGACTTTACTAAGATGAATAAGTACTATGATCTTTATGACTATTCTAAGAGACTGAATCTTGAAAATTCTTTTGTTAAGTACATAATTCTGGCTAACAAGAAGTTTGATACTATTCAGGGTAAGATTCCTGATGACCTATTCAACAAGCTTGTTAACAGGAAAATGAGAGCACAAGAAGAAGATAAAACTATAAGAGAAAATATGGTGAAGAAACCATGTGTTGTGAAAGATGATGAGCATCTTGAACAGATTTTGAAGCCCCTTAGCACTCTTTTGAGGACTAAGAGGAGAACAATTTAGATCATGGAAGGATAGTATGAGCAAGTCAGAATAGAAAAAAAGAAAGCAATAATTAAAGTTATGGTAGAAATTGTTGGAGAGACTTCAGTTGCAGCAAAGAAAGAGAAAGAAGTAGAACAGGAGGATATTCCCTCTCCACCTGCTATAAATATTAAAGAAGAATCTATGAATGTTGAAGGTACAAAGATTAATTTGGACACTAAAGAAAATGTATTTTAGAACTTAGATAACATTGTTGACAATTCGGCTCTTGATGAACCAGATAGAACTGAACAAGAAGAGCAAACCCAATCTATGACTGAAGAACCTAAAGAAACTAAGGTAGAAGTATCCCTTCCTACAGAAGAAGACATCAGTCTTACTCCTAAGACTGAAAAGAAGAAAGAAATTGGATCTTTATTTGAAGATTTAGGAAAGGAAGTTGATGATGATGATCAGTTAGAATTGATCACTTCCCTAAATAAAATTATTGGTAAAAACAAGAAGGTAAAGAATCTTGAAGGTTGTCTAAAGGACTTAACTAAAAAGTTACAAGGAGTTGTAACCACACATATTGCAGATGCAGACCCTCTAGAGAAAGAAAAGAAACTGATGAGAACCTTTGATGATGAGTTTACAAATCTATCTGAGATTGCAAAGGTAAAGGCACAAGCAAACTATGAGGCTGGAATGCTTTTGAGTATTATTCAAAATATCAAAGATGATGTCAATAGTCTTGATGTCTGTATCAAGGATTTGAGGAGACATTTGGGAACAAGAAAGTCTTTGTACATACAGTGTACAACACTAGAGGTTTTGGCAGCTAAAGAAGACAAGTAGATCAAGCTGAAGGAAGCAGAGATTTGGAATGAATCAAACCTTCTTTCTAATCCTAATGTGAAGATTACTCATGTTGAGAGGAAAGTTCGGAAGCTGTATGATGAAATAAGAATTTTGCAAGATGAGAGGAACAGAAAAATGAGGAGACTCACTCTTCTGAGAGAACATACTTCTTTGAAGATAAGTGTTATTGAAGAGAAGCTAGAAGAATGTCTTACAGCTAGGATATCATTTCAAAAATTCAACTTTGAGACCCTCCAAGCATGTCAAATTGCAGCTTATGGACTGAGCACACTACTTAATGTGGTAGATTCCATCAAGAAGTCATGGGAAAAAGAGTTAGAAGCTATAAAAGTTGATTTTTCAGATTGTGTTGCAAGCCTACCAACTTTTCAATAAGACATTTAAGGTATAATCTTTTGTGTTACAATTTTGTTAGCCTCCCTACTTTATTTTGTCATTGTTGTCAAAGGGAGAGAGATATACAAAAAATTGAGAATTATACAGAGTAGAAGATTGATAGTACTATGTATACTCTTAGGGGGAGTATTGTAGTATATAAGAATTATTTTTGAGGAGATATAAGGATAGTATATATCTTATACTATGGCCAATTTTGAGACATTTTTGAAATTTTGTTATTTTACACTTATTTTCTCATATGTTGCCACCAATGACAAAGGGGGAGATTGTTGGCAATTTGGCTGAAGTGAGTACATAGATGTTGTCATTATGGCAACATATGATCCTCATGAAGATCACACAAGTCAGAGAGCAAGTATAGCAGAGCGCATCACAAATTTGTCTAAGTGTGAGATAGTGTTTTCACAGTGTACCAGGACACAATTTTTGTTTGTGACATAAACTAGAGTGAGTTCAGTGCTTGCACACTTGAACATAGAATCTATGATAGCTAATGATGACCCATCTCAGAGTGCAATTCATTACGGCATGTACAGAATTAGTTATGATAGTTTTACCGAAGACAGTGTGAAGCTGACAGGATAGAATATGAAGCCAGAATTGGTAAAGAGTTAAGTGATTATTTTGTTTATCAAAATAATGACTTAACAATATAAAGGGATGACATCCTAGATGTTAAATCTTAGATAATGATATTTGGAATCCGACCATGTAAAGTTATTATCCTTAATAACTTATATATATATGCAATTGTAATTGAAAAGAAAAATATATGAAGCGAAGAGAAAGTGATGTAATAAATGTAATTGTGAAGCAAATGTAATAATGATGATGCAAAGATAAGAGTAGCAAAGGAATATTGATACAAGCAGAAAAAGGTTATGTACCTTGACCTATTTTGTATACATTGTATATTACTTGTTTGGGCAGTGGGCTCATCTAGTAAGCAGATTTTGTATTGACAACTCCTAACAGGGTTGAGGCTTCTAACAAGGCCTATAGTCCCTTAATTAGGACTGATACACTATATTCTTGTAGTAGACTCCTAACAGGGTCAATATCCTTAATAAGATACTTTTGATTAGTGAATCTTTGTGGGTACCATCCCCACTAGGGTTTTCCCTTGGCCAGGGTTTCCTCGAGAACAAACAATGTGTTATGAGTTCTTTGATGTTATTGCTATGCATGTTATTTAATTTCTTATGTTATGCATGTGTGCAGATAATTTTTTATATCCATATTTGGGCAAAAGATAAAGTTTGTAGAATACTGATTCACCCCCCCTCTCAGTATTCCCTATTTCTAATAGATTTGAGGTTGAAATCAGCTAAGTATGTTATTTGGGAAGGTACGCTATATAAAAGATCTATAGATGGAACCTTTCTTAGATGTGTTGATAAACAACCGTAGGAGAGATTGTTAAAAACATTTCATGATGAAGCTTGTGGTGGAAAATTCTCATCCTTCGTGACCACTTTCAAAATTTTGAGACAATGTTATTATTGGTCGGGGATGTTTAAAGATGCATACCACTGGGTAGCTAAGTGTGAAAAGTGTAGAATGTTCATAGGTCATCCTCAACTGGCAGCCCCTCAGACCAGTGGTAATAGAAGGTCCTTTCCAGCAGTGGGGACTTGATTTCATTAGGCCTATTAACCCAGCGTCAAGTGTTGGCCACACTTATATAATTACTGCAACTGATTATTTTACAAAATGGGTGGAGGTGAAGGCTACTAAGAGAACTACTTCTGAAATTGTGTGTGAATTCATTAAGGAGAACATCTTGGTAAGATTTGGCGTGCTGGTTAAACTAGTCATGGATAATGCAGCTTACTGTGTGTGTGAAAATTGTACCTGATCTATAGACACAACACTCAGTAAAACATTAGAGGTTAGCAAAAATCAAAATCGTGCAAAATTGAAATCTAATCTAACCAAGCGATTTACTGCCTTCTAGTAGGTGCGAGATTAATGTTCTCAGATTATTATCGAGATCAGTGACCTAGACGACACCTAAATGAAGGATTTGAATGCAATTGATCTAGATATGAGATTGAATGCAATTATTCTATTTTTTTGGATTTTTCTATGCAATAAGAATGATAAAAACTTGATATGAATCTATGCTATTGAAGACTGATATGCTATGCTAATCTAGAAATGATATCAAATATGAATCTAAATGAATGCAAAAAAAAAAAAAGATTGATCTCACAAAGATGTCGATTCGCAAGAGCTTTGATTCTTCAATTCCAATTCTCCAGCATGATTGTGCAAAATATGAGATGATTTGTGAAGAGCTGAAGCCTTTGTTTTTATAGAAATCCAAGGCTTTGGAGGTGCATGAGAAAAAGCCATAAATCACTCAAATAACTCAACTTGATTTTTGAGTTATTTTTAAATAAAGATAATTAAGTCACAAAAACATGCAAAAGCTAAGCTTTAACTCAAAATAGAGTTTAGCTTTAATTGATAATTGATAGTTGTCTGCTTTTATGATTGTGCATATTTTAATTATGAATTAATTTAATAATAAAGTGATTTATTTCCAACTTAACTGATTTTAAAAATAAAACAATTGATTTATGGGTTAATCAATTATTTAATCAAACTTTTATTAAAAACTATATTATTAAATAATGACAACTTGCTTTAATTAATTAAATAAGAATTTAATCAATTATTCATATGATATTAGATTTATTGTCAAAATTAAATAATACAATTAATAATAGATATAATTAAATTTAATTACACAATTAAGTGGCAAATATTAAATCTAATTAATTAAATATGAAAATATTCAATTAATCAAACTTAGGATAAATGTGATTTATCGCCAAATAATCATTAAATTAAAGATAATTAAGATAATTAGGAATATTACTAGGAATATTCCCCGATGCAGAATTTAAGATAATCAATTATGATTCGATGATGTTAGATGTGCCTTAGGTTAGGACTTTGATGTCGATTTTGTTCGATTTGTCGATGTAAGAGGTTAATGAACATATAGCCCATTTTTGGGGTATTACATTTTGCCCCTCTTTGAATTACTGTGCAAAGCGCAGTGGTTCAAAGATAGTCTGTGTTTGATAAAGATATGAAACTGATGTTTGAAATTGATAATTGATATGAGATAGAAGCTGATTGATATTGAATTGATATGGAGATAATAGGTCCTAAATGACCAAAGATAATGTTCACTATAATAGAAAATGAACCTATGATTGCGAAAAAGTGTCAAAACATCTGATTCTGAACCTTAGGATTGATAAGAAGTGAGTGACCCATTCTAGACTCGATTGTCTTAGCAGAACTAGCAGGTGTCACATCTGAATCCTTCAGTTGCCGAAGAACCAAGGAAAGAACACTATGATCTGATGGTTGCAAAAACTAATACAGTTTACAAGATTAGGAGAATACCAGATTGATATGGATCGATGAATCTGATATGCCCCAAGTGATGATAGATTTGCCCCGAGCGATGAGGACTTTTGATGAATCAGCGACTAGATATGATTGTTGTCTTGATCAGTGATGAAAGATATGATTTCCATAAAGATATGATTTCAAATTTGATTACAGACTTTGAATGATATGCAATACCATGCCCCCTTCGGGATTAAAATTAAAATCTGACAAGAAAAGTCAACGTTATAGTTTAGAAGCATGTTAATTGATAAGAGAAGTGGTTATACACGTCCGAGAACACATTCTGCATCGTTGGAAGGTCCCAAAAGACCAAGTTTGACTAGGTTTGACCATGAGTTGACCATGGTTGACCAAGTTGAAATTTCAATAGTTTGATGTACGATAATCAGTTAAGTTGAATACTGGATTTTTGTGATGATTGAAGGTTGATTATGCAAGTAATTAATAATATGAATGACCTCAGATTTGAATTTTGATCCCTAAAAAGGATTCTACTTGCTATTTCATTGGAGGAACCTTCGTGTGAGATTCAGCTCTTGTTAGACTAGGAAGATGCGATTTGAAGAATCATTTAAGCATTGGAGTTCATTTAATCATTGTGAGATCATGCAAAGATGAAAAATGCAAAGAAGCATGCAATATGAAATGCAACCTAAGACCTAGGACCTAGTCACTGATCATATGTCGATTTGTTATCATCATTAAACTTTTAGGTAACCGGATAAATCAATACAATGCCCACTAGAAATGAAACCATAGACATATGAATATTGATTTGTATGCGCAAGAATCAATACAACACCCACTGGTTATACAACCATGGACATATGAATATTGATTTGTTTTTGGAATGTTGGATCAGATATAAGCACCAAGGCACAAACGCCAGGATGACCTGAATATCATGTCCATTTTGATATAGTAATTTGTATAAGCATCAAAACATAAATGTCGTGATGACCTGAGTACGCCTTGCGTTAAAAACACATCAAACAACTAAGAGATCATTCTAAATCCAATGTGAATTACCCGTAGTGACCCTTTATCATTCACATCCTTAGGCAAGATTACGTTCCACAGTAGGAGAAAGAACTTACTCAAAAAGATAATAGTTAGATCAAACTTCTTTGAATTGTCTGGGTATTAATGGTCGAGGTACGCATGGCCATCCAATTCGAGATAGAGGCTCTTACAGTCGGACACCATTTCAATCTAGAATTTCCAAAAGCTGTTAGATTTTCACATACAAGCAGAAGACAAAGAAAAGATTATGCCCCCAGTCATCACTCTCTAAATCCTATAAAGGACATCATCGAAGAGCTCGAAGGGACACAATATGCAAAAATCTCAATGCGAATCAAGAAGCATACAAGGAGATAAAAGCACGTAAAAAGCACAGATTGTTTTCAGTTGAGTTTTGATGTTTGATTGTTGTAGATGCAAAATCCTTTCTGGAGACGAGACTGACTGACTGACTCAACAGGAAGCTTCAAAGGACTCTGACTGGATAGGAAATGTCTAAGATACATTAGAGGCCATAGGATATGACATTGATTGCCCCCAAGTGTTAAACATTGATAGGATACAGACGCTTGAGCTGATTGGTGTACAGACTGACTTATTGAAAACTAGAAATGCAGAAACAAACCGGGAGATATGTACAAACTAAAGCAAGACTGAAAGTTGGGAAAGACCAAGATTGTGCTAATAGATGGAGCATTTTGGAACAAGTGGCACCCATTTGCCGGGTTTTCACCATCTTGGTAGAGATTCTATTTTTGCTACCGAGGTGCCTGTTTCCAGGTTTTCACCAAGGCACTATTTTTTTCTTTTTTCATTTTTTTGTATTTTTCATTTTTTCAATTTTTTTGTTCTTTTCATTTTTTTTGATTTTTTTGTGAATCATCAAGGCGCCTATTGCTAGGTTTTCACCAAGATGTTCATTTTTTCAGGACTTTTTCTAATTTTTAAGATTTTTTTCAGGACATTTACCAAGCACTAAATGCCTTAGGCATAGAATTTCTTCAGATGGAGAACATTGATTGGTTCTCGGAGTTGTTCTCCTTTAGTCATTGAGAGTTGATAGGCACCAGAGCCAAAAGTAGCAGTGATAACAAAGGGACCCAACCAATTGGGTTCAAACTTCCCCTTGCGTTCTCGATGTGATTGATTTTTAGGATTTTCTCTCAAGACTAGATCACCAAGCTGAAATTCTCTGTGTCGGACTTTCTTGTTGTAGCCTCTAGACATTCTTTTCTGATACACTCTGAGATGATCATACGCTGCTTGCTTGCGCTCATCTAGTAATTCCAGTTCTTGTAACCTAGACACTCTGTAGTCTTCATCAGTGACAAGTCCATGCATTCTGATTCTGAGTGATGAGATTTCAACCTCAATAGGTAGTATTGCTTCAGACCCATAAACTAAAGTGAAAGGGGTAGCCCTTGTAGGTATTCTGATACTTATTCTGACATTGGTTTTGATACTTGTTCTGATACTGGTTCTGATACTGGTTCTGATACTGGTTCTGATACTTGTTCTGATACTGGTTCTGATACTGGTTCTGATATTGGTTCTGATACTGGTTCTGATACTTGTTCTGATACTAGTTCTGATACTTGGTTCTGATACTGATTCTGATAATTGTTTTGATACTTGGTATACTTGATAGCATGTTTTTCCATTGCAAACTCCCAAGCAAGATTATATCGTGGAGTCCCAATGTCTAGCAAGGTGGAGAACAAGAGGGATTGACAAGCTGGTGGAAGAGATGGAAAACAAAAGAATGAAGGAGAATGAAGGGAAGAAATCCTCAAGGGCAAACTCCTCAAGAATACTCAAGCTAGGGAAAAATTTTCATGTAAAGTGCATTTGGACAAGCAATGAAAGGCTAGCATAGGATAAGTCACAAAAGCGTAATGCCAGAGCAGGATAGGATGTAGTCCAAATGAGTAGACATGTCAAGAGGCTTCATAGCATTGTGTTTTACTCTTTCTTTTTTTTCTTTTTTTTTAGATCAAGACCAAAGGGGAAAAGGATAGCGATAGGCGAAAATGAATGGAGGAAGATGGATATGAAGGCTAAACATGGAAAGAATGAAAGCAAGATCACCGTAAGATAGCTCACAAAATAGCCAAACATTCATGTATAGATCAACATTGTCAAGATCAAAGAGAGAAGACAGAATGAATGAAATATGTAGAAGAACTACGCATAATGCCTGATTGCCAGGTTTTCATCATGATACTTATCCAAGGCACCACAAGGGAGTGGTTTTCACCATAGGATGAATTTATTTCTCTTTACTTTTGCTACCAAGGCGCCTGTTTCCAGGTTTTCACCAAGGCACATTTTCAATTTTATTTTATTTTTCATTTCTCTTTTTTTGGAAGAAGGCAAGCTTTTTAGATAGTGCTCCTTGAAAGGATAAACCATGATATACCAAGGATTCAAATGATATGCTCAAAGATGCTGATAGGGAAAGGGAGATGAAAGAGAAAAATGGAGGATAGGGTTTTATGTAAAGCGAGTGAGGTTGGAAGATAGGAGGAATAGGAAAATGAGGAAAAAGGATAGAAGGTAGAAGGTTAATGAATGGAAGGATTGTGAAAGGGTAGATGGAAAGGAAGGCAAGATCAATATAAACACACACCTTGAAGGGTGGTGAGAGGGTGGAGGAAATGTGAATGAAGGAATACGTGAAGGAATATGGCGAATGGATAGTAGAGGTTGAGGTTTGGGCGCATGAAATGGAAGAATATTTTTGGAAGGAGATGTAGTGGAAGCCTTTGGAAGCTTGAATGTCAATTTCACTTTTTTCTCAACACCAGACTCTTTCAAGAGAGACTTTGGAATCCATATAGCCGTAGGCTTTTTATTTCCTTTTGATGATCTAGAGATAATATCTTCAATGATGGATTTTGGAACCCATACTTGTCTTGTAATTTTTTTCGTAGATATCTCTTTTGACTTTATGTTTCCATGTCTATTAGAGGAGACATGGTGATCTTTTTTTGATGGATTCTTGTATTGCTTCTTTTTCTTGTATTGAACATTTAAGTTACTTCCAAAAGACTTGGGATTTGTGGAAGAGGGAGGATACGACTGGTTTAGATGGGTGGGTGGATGAAAAGGATTCAAGGGTATGCATCTATCTTGATCTTGAGGAAAGATGGGAGATGGAGGTATGTAAGGACCCAAGATGGATGGCAAATTAGGAGAGTTAGGAGGGGAAAGTGAAGGGACATAAGGACCCAAGATGGAAGGAAGGCGTGAAGATCTTTGTAGTGGTGGAAGAGGTCCAAGGATGGAAGTGGAAGACGCAAAAGGATAATCAATAAGTTCATCAGCATCTTTAGAGTGAGCATTAGGATCTTCAATAGAATCATGGACATCTTGAATATGAGCACCTTCTTTGATAGGATTGTTCAAAGCTTGCCAAGACTTAGAAGAGTAGAAAGTGGAAGTGAACATGGAGTGGTAGAACAAGAAGATGAAAGACTTTGATCTTGACAAGGATCTTCGGATAGCATAAGCGCATAATTTTTCTCTTATTTTTCAATAGGCTTAACATTGGAAGGAACACCATTTTTACCAACCTTAATGGAAGTATCATCTTTGGAAAGTGCAAGCATAGTAAGGTCATTTTGATTGTCAATAAGCTCAACAGTGTAAGTAGTAGCTTGATCTTGCTTAGGCAAAGACTTAAGACATGGTGGAATGCATGAAAAAGGGGGTATAGGATCAAAAGAACCATGAAGCGGATAAGAGACATCGGGAAAAGGAGTGGATAACATGGAGGGTTCTTGATCTTGATCTTTCTTTATGTTCTTTTCTTCATCATTTTTAGAGTCCTCTTGACATGGAGCCACTTCTAAGGACAAGGAAGCATGTTGGGATTGTATGGATGACTTTGGAAGAGATGGTGGAGGACTAGTTGAAGTAGGGATTATAGCATATGAAGGCTTAGGCTCTTTAGATTTATCATTATTGAAAGTATTTGCAGCCAAGTGAAAGTTAGCTTGAGTTTCTTTAAGAGGTAGCCCTGGAGGATAACTATAGGGAACCACATGAAAAGTATCAAGGCTTGTGTCAGATGAAGGTTCTGTGAAAGATTTGAAAGACTCGAAAGCTTTAGGAAATGTATGGGTATTGGAGGAAGTAGGGGATGGAAGGGAACCATCACTAGACAAAGGTCCAACATTAACATGATCTTGCTTGAGAGTGTAATCTTTATTTTCAGCTGGAGAGTTCTGAGAGGAGAGATCCTTATAGTATTGACGTTTCAAGCTAGCACGATCTATTTTATAGTCCTCAGCAGTAGTAGATGGATCATCATCAAGGTATTGTCCACAAAAGCCATCAAAATCTCTTTCAAAATCAGAATCATATGGATCACCATCATGATCTATCCAATGTGTCGGCCCATTTGTAGTAAGCAAGAATGAACGATGAGGAGGACTTTTAGGAACAGAGGTGTCATAGGTATCATTACATTGTCTGTTGTCATAGTCATCATAGTCTTCAAAGCTAGATGTGTCACTCTCCGTGGAAGAGGTATCATATTGCTCAATTTTTTTCCGGGGGCATGGTGACATGTACAAATCTTTATCAAATGGAAAAGAGTATAAAGATTCCATGGAGAACTTTTTAGATTCCTTCTCTTTCTCAAGTTTGTCAAGCTAGACTTGCATAGCTTGTAGCTGCTTCATCATAGCGGCAATCAGAATTTCTTCCTCTTGTTTACTGATTCTTTGAGACATGTGTATGGATTCTCAATAGCTACTGCTTTGTTCTTGACACAATGATATTTTTGAAAGATTTTGGAACTAGGCTGGAAACATTGGATATCTTGCAATTTGACAATTTCTGACAACTCTCTCAAATTTTTCCAAATGATACCCTGCAAACTTGCACGACACTGGGTAGTCTATGAAATGACAGTTGCTAAACTCATACGACAGTTGGGTAATACTGAAATGACACTTGACAAAACTCGTATGACTTTTGACTTCCTGAAATGACTTTTGACTCCAGAAAGAACTTTACGTCAATTTTTGCAAAATGTAAGGTCTTCAGTTTTGGATTGTTTGCAAATTGTATTGTCCAGATTTTGAAGGTTATACCAGATTTGATCATTTTTAAGAGCCAAGTAGATAAACAAGCATGCAGAACAGCAAGCCAGTGATTCCAAGCACGTCTGAAAATAATGAACAAGGGCAAAAGCAACCTTGCGCATGAACAATCAAGTGACCAAATTGTGCTAATCCCTGAGAGTACTAATTGTGTATGTTCTGAAAAGTTTTGCAATAACACACATATACCTGAGAATAAAAAATTGGCCTCTCTAGGGTTTTTAGTAATGGTTTGACTCTACAACTTTTATGATTCAAAGGGGTGAACTCCAATCCCAGCGCACCAGGGTTTTGACACAGTCCGAGAACTTAATCTTCAAGAGCTACTAGGGAGATCTGACAACCCAACAATGAACCATACCCATGGAGATTTCTTCCACAAGGACATTTATATAGCGGCTGTTACTACTATGGAAAAAATGGCTATTACCGCTTGAGGTTCCGTCAACGCAGTTTGCCCTATGAAGAGATTGTCCGCTACGGTTAACCCTCTCTAAAGATGACTCACAATAGTATACCACAAGGGGACTTGGCTCCAGATTCAAGGTTTTGAAACCTCTTCACTTTTAACCCAAACAAAGCAAGCAGATTAATCCGACACGCTAAGACAAAGTTTTGTTCCACCAAGGTCTATGATATCAACTCCACGTGATCTATCAACCTCTCTGGGGAGAGAATGTATCAATCAATAAGAGAAGATGCACTAACCAATTGTGATTCACCAAAGCTTGTGATATCAACCCCACGTGATCTATCAACCTCTCCGGAGAGAGAATGTGTCGATCAATAAGAGAAGATGCACTAACCAAGATGAATGTGAAACACACTAAGTATCCTCCCTACCTACAAGGATTCCATCGTCAAGGAAGGATTTCGCTAGGAATCCAATCTCTCAAGAATCACGAATAGTGTTCATAGGGCCTAATTACTATGTGAGCACAGATATATTCCTGAAAGTAAATCTACCAAAAGTACCCAAAAAGTAGAAAGAGGAACACTTAACGCTTAAAGAGAATATGAGATGAGTCCACAAGGTGGAACACTTAACACCTCACACAAGCTAAAAATGAGTCCCCAACTTAGAAAACAAGTGAGTTCCTAAAAGCACAAAAGGGTTGCCAAGTGGAACATTTAACGCTTCTGTCCTATTGACCCCTCCCCTTTATGGCGCTGAGATTGCAACCACGGGGCGAAAATGAGGGGCCGGTGGATTAGCGAGTCCAATAACCCAAGATAGAAATCAAGATCAATCACAAGTATTCTAAGACTACTTAATGAATCCTTAAGGGTTCACAACCTAGTATCAATTATGCAAGTGTGTAGAAATAGATCAAAAGCATGAAAAGATGCACACAAGCTTGACACATAAGAGATTTATTTTAAGTCCCAAATCAAAATATTATTAGATGAAGGAGAATACCTGGGATCCTCGCAATGCGCTTAGTAGATTTTACTTGATTTTTAGCAAATTTTGTTGAGCTTTTCCATTCAAGCAAGTGACGAACTCTCCAACAAGCAAACAAGCAAACAAGATATGCAAAATATATTCAACTTATGAAAACCATAGGGTTAGCTCTAAAAATCAATTATTATCAGTAATAATAACCAGAAATCAACCCAAATGACAACTCATATCATTCATTGAACCATGTAAAAAAATAAGTGCATAGCCATCACAAAACTTTATTTTTTTTTGCTGCATTTGACCTAGTCAACAAGATCTAATTTTTTTGATATGATTTTGGCTACAAAAATAGAAATTCAGAATAGAGACCCCTACTAGAAAATAGAGAGCTTTCCAAAAATGCAAAAATTTTAGAAAAATCTCTTCATTTGTGCCCTAGAGACCCATTTTATCAAAATAGACTAGTTTTTGTAAATTGACTATTTGAGCTATGATATCCTGTCCAAATTTAAAACACAAAGAATGGACCCCCTATAGAATTTAAAGAGCTTTCCGAAAATATAAAAATTTTCAAAAAATATGCTGATTTGGGTCAGATATTAATTTTTTCTAGAATTTCAAGAAAAAATTATTAAAAATTCAAAACATCTCATAAAATTCTAAATTTTTTACTGTAGCTTTCATGACATGTCACCAACCTGAAAGAAAAAATTCAGACCAAAATTCTAAGCCGTTTGGGAGATAAAATTAAATCTTTGAAACTTTGGGGTTTTAGCTCCCAAAAAGATCAAAACCAGCATGCAAAGGTGGGTTGCCCCACGGTGGGCGCCAGAAATGTGTGTGTGAAAATTGTACCTGATTTGTAGACACAACACTCAGTAAAACATTAGAGGTTAGCAAAAATCAAAATCGTGCAAAATTGAAATCTAATCTAACCAAGCGATTTACTGCCTTCTAGTAGGTGCGAGATTAATGTTCTCAGATTATTATCGAGATCAGTGACCTAGACGACACCTAAATGAAGGATTTGAATGCAATTGATCTAGATATGAGATTGAATGCAATTATTCTATTTTTTTGGATTTTTCTATGCAATAAGAATGATAAAAACTTGATATGAATCTATGCTATTGAAGACTGATATGCTATGCTAATCTAGAAATGATATGAAATATGAATCTAAATGAATGTTAAAAAAAAATAAGATTGATCTCACAAAGATGTCGATTCGCAAGAGCTTTGATTCTTCAATTCCAATTCTCCAGCGTGATTGTGCAAAATATGAGATGATTTGTGAAGAGCTGAAGCCTTTGTTTTTATAGAAATCCAAGGCTTTGGAGGTGCATGAGAAAAAGCCATAAATCACTCAAATAACTCAACTTGATTTTTGAGTTATTTTTAAATAAAGATAATTAAGTCACAAAAACATGCAAAAGCTAAGCTTTAACTCAAAATAGAGTTTAGCTTTAATTGATAATTGATAGTTGTCTGCTTTTATGATTGTGCATGCTTTAATTATGAATTAATTTAATAATAAAGTGATTTATTTCCAACTTAACTGATTTTAAAAATAAAACAATTGATTTATGGGTTAATCAATTATTTAATCAAACTTTTATTAAAAACTATATTATTAAATAATGACAACTTGCTTTAATTAATTAAATAAGAATTTAATCAATTATTCATATGATATTAGATTTATTGTCAAAATTAAATAATACAATTAATAATAGATATAATTAAATTTAATTACATAATTAAGTGGCAAATATTAAATCTAATTAATTAAATATGAAAATATTCAATTAATCAAACTTAGGATAAATGTGATTTATCGCCAAATAATCATTAAATTAAAGATAATTAAGATAATTAGGAATATTACTAGGAATATTCCCCGATACAGAATTTAAGATAATCAATTATGATTCGATGATGTTAGATGTGCCTTAGGTTAGGACTTTGATGTCGATTTTGTTCGATTTGTCGATGTAGGAGGTTAATGAACATATAGCCCATTTTTGGGGTATTACACTTACTACTCTTTAACTGAGATTGCTAACTTCTATTTTAAGTATGGCATAACCACTAGTCATTCATCTGACTACTTCCCACAAGGAAACAGACAAGCTGAGTCAAGTAATAAAAACCTAGTGAACATAGTGAGAAAGCTAGTATCAGACAATCAAAGAACTTGGCATAAGAAAATTCATGAGGCATTCTAGGCTGACAGAGTTACTCCAAAAAGGGAAATTGGTATTTCACCATTTGAACTGGTGTATGGAGTTGAGGCAAGCCTCTCGTTGCCCCATGAATTGGCTACCAGCAAGTTAAGTATGGTGGTAGAAGATGGCATTTATAAAGATGGGTTGGAAAAGAAAATTCTATATCTGAATAAGCTTGAAGAAGAACGAGAAAAGATTATTGATCAAATCATGGAGCATCAATTGTAGGTAAAGAATCTCTTTAATAAGAAAACCAGACCAAGAAAGTTCATGGTCGGAGATTCAGTTCTACTATGGGACAAATAGAGAGCACCAAAGGGAATGCACAACAAATTTGAGACATCATGGAAAGGACCATTCATCATCCACCATGAATTTGACAAAAATTCATTCAAACTAGCATATCAAAATGGTGAAGTATTACCATTGGCCTACAATGGTCAAGATTTGAAGCTATATCAAGTCACGAACTGAAAGTAGGTAACCCCTGCATTGTATGATAGTTACGTTTAGTTCCCATTTTTGTTTTCCTTAGTCTAGGTTTTCTCGTTCTATTTTTGTTTTTTGTTTTTTTTCCTTTTCATGTCTTTCCTTCCTTTGCTTTAGTTTTTTTGTGAGCCACTTTTTCATTGAACTATGTGAAACTAGAGATTTGGATTCCTTGCTTCAATATTGACATATCCAAGTCCCCAGTCAGAGCTAGTAGTTGCCCCACTTTTGTTCTTCACTCTAGAAAATAAAAGTGGATACCTTGTGTCAGATTGAGCTTTGAGTTTTGAGGTATTTTAAAATTGGAGTCTAAGTCTAGTTTGTCCCTAGGGTAGGTAGTCTTTATCAAATTCCTCCATTCTTCCCTTTTTCTGGTTTTAAGCCTAGATGGTTTTTTTTGCCCCTTGGGAATAGGTAAGTTGTAGTTCCTAATTCAATAAAGACTTTGTTCCTCTAGCTCCATTAAAGATATTCATATGAAAAGAAGTTTCGAAGTTACATCTCCCCTCTTTGGCGGGAAACTAGCAATCGAATTCTCCTCGGCGGGTTCCAACCCATGAAGGTGATTTCTGAAAGAAGAAGAGAACACAAAGAATCATCCAACACATGTACAAGTCTATGGCTCTACATTCACTATTTGGGAATGGGTCGGGCCTACAAAGATTACTTGGCAGAGAAATCATGATGAGCTTTCCCATTTACAGAGTTCCCCCTTGTAGAAGTCATTTTCTGAAGAACAGTGGCAAGCACTCTCGAAGGACAAACACCATAGTCAGGGAAGTAAGGTGAGCCCCAAAAAAAAAGTAATTATCCCCAATGACACAAGATAATAAATAAGAGTTCACTTCCTGCAAATCAAATGTGAACTTTTCCTGTGTCGGAAAATCACCAAAAGGGGTCAATTCCTGAAAAATAGTATCTTGTGGAGAAATACATATGAGAGGTCATTATAGGTGAGTGATCTAATATGATGAGGATGCTTCGCTTTGAAGGAAAGAAAGAATTGATAAGAAGATGGACTAGTTACAGGATTTTGGAGAATCATTCCTCCAACTTCTTCACTGTCGGGTTCCCACCTCCATAGTGAAATTCCTGACAAAGGCAGTGTGGAAAGTGAAAAAGTAAAAATCCGCTACGCAGATTAAGTTACTATTATAATTATCATTAAAAGAAAAAGTAATCCTTCAAAACTGTTAATAATGTGCATTTAATTCAAATCCTAACGTTAGAACTTTAACGGGTATTTCTAAAAATCTATCACTCGTGTGGCGTGAGATATGGAAAGTAATGGTAAGAAGATAAGTTGTTTATAAAAGATCAAAGAAATCAAGCAAAAGACATCACTATTTATTCAATTATGCCCTTGGTTCCCACAATCCTTTCAGATCATCTCATAGTATCCATCAACTTTTAAACTGTAAACCAAGAGCCTTAATCAGAAGCTATGGCTACCAGATTCATGGGTTTTGATGGATTGAATGGGATCACATCAGAGTGGAAAAATTTCACCAATATGTCTCTGAGGTTCTATGATCTGGATGATCTGCACAGGAGATTGAATGAGGAGAACATTCATCCCATGACTCAAAAACTAAAAAGGAGTGGTCTGGTTGAAGCCGTCGGGTTTCCTGTAGAAATTCAAGCCCCTAAACTTATCTGAGAATGCATAGTGAGGTTCAACCTAGATACAAAGCAAATCCTCCTATCGGATGTCATGGTACTTCTCTCCATTGATAGAGAGTCGGTGCAAAATAGCCTCTGCATCCCAGAGTGGATGGAATTCTCAAACATGAATTTCCCCATCGCAACATCAGAATACAATGTCAAGAAAATGAGGTGGAGAAAATAAATTATGAACTCATGGTTCTAGAAGGCTAGAAGTATGAAAGGAAAAGTACTGAAGACACTTTTCAGGATAGATTTAAAGGCTGAGATCGTGGATGTCCTGGTGCTCCTCCACAAGGTTAAAGGTGAAAGTGATGCTTTGAACTTCATAGAATAATACTTCTTCTTGGTCCAATTAGTTTGTGCTAAGCATCATTTTATAGACTAGGCTCAAGTGGTAAGTGAAAATCTATCCAATGCCCTGAATCTCACCAAATATCAAAATAGTTTCTATATGTCTTCATGTTTATTGTATGTATTAGCCACATTGCAAGTATGGTCAGGCCTCCCTAGAATAGAAGAATATGAAGATGATATAAAAATTTATGATTTCTTCCCTCGTTTGAGGTTACAAAATAGCTACGTCAAGTTCATAAGAGTTAATGACTCATTCATAATGAGACTATGTAGGGAATTGCAACGGTGCCCAGAGCGGAGGTTTTCACCAGAAGCCACAGTTTGAGAATAGATATAAATTAGAGAAGTATGAGGTGCTAAGGCCATAGTTTGATCTAGTGGGCTACACCAAAGATCACCTATAGATGGGCTCTATAGTCAGGCACATTCCTGAGCTCGAGGACTATTGGTGTAACTACAAAGATGACTTAGAAAGCTGAGACAGGTTCTACTCCGTAATGACCATTGAACAAATTAGGTTGTTCAATGTCAATATTGATGTTGAGGGCATCATCAATGATAGTGAACATATGTACACTGATACATACCAAGACTAGTTTAAACCATACCCTGTGAGCTCTAAGCCAATTCAAGGTCGAGCCATCAAAGATTTGGAAACCTTGACAGCCAAAGTCAGCAAGAGAACTGACAAATGGGCCCAGTGGACGATGGGAAGGAAAAAAAGATCTAGGAAACCCACTCCTCAAAAAGATCCTACAGTCAAGCTGGTGAGCGCTACTACATCTTCCTCTTTTCCAACTTCAACTATAGCCAAAGGTCTAGCTCAACTAGCAGGTGGGGATTATCAACCACCAGAAAAAGAAATCCCATTGGAGAAAACTTGTGGAACAGGTTCAGTTCCCAATGTTAGTTTGACTAAGGAAGCCAAAACTGAAGAACCCGACAAGCCGACAAAAGAATCAACTAGAACTATGGAACCAACGTAGCAAGCTCAAGGAGGATTCATGGAGCTAACAGGAAACACTCCTGGCCAACAGGTCCCTCCCATTTTCAAGCTTGGTGATGATAGTAGCAGTTCTGAGACCAAAGAAATGGATGAACAATTGGGCTCCCCTGAAAAAGAGAAGAGTGTTTCTTCTCAAAAAGTTAATCCTTTTGCTTCCAGGCCCAAAGCCTCTCCCCCTATTATTAGGAAGTTATTCATAGAGGATTTACTCTCTATGTCAAAGATCACTAGTGTGGAGTCATGGATCGATAACACTATAGAACGGAAGAAAAGGAGAGGCAAACTAAGTATCCCTAGCAATGAGATGCTTTCACAAGCAGTGCATTCAGGCCTAGTCCAAAGCAAAGCTAAGAAGCCTAGGACATTGACTACTCTCAGCCATGATCCTGACACAAGTCATTTGACTATGGAGGTAGCCAAGCCTTTAAAGGATGGCAGAATCAAAGATCTCACTGCCTCAAATTTTGCACTCCAGTCCTTAGACATGGGGCTTGCCCGTCATTATACCAAGGTGGATTTATGGAAGTCAAGAAATGTCTTGATTGAGGAAGATCTTGAGGGACTCAAAATTACCAAGACTCAACTCAAGGTAGAGATCACCGAGATGACCAACTTCATCAAACAGTTAGTCACTCCGACGGCTAGTTCACCTAGTTCTCTGACAACATTTGATCCTACTGTGGCTGAGAACCAAGCAATAATTGTTGGAAATTTGGCTGAGTTGATTACATAGATGTTGTCATTATGGAAACATATGATCCACATAAAGATCACAATCAGAGAGCAAGTATGACAGAGCATATTGCAAATTTGTCTAAGTGTGAGACAATATTTTTACCAGTGAACCTAGACATAATTTTTGTTTGTGATGTTGATTGGAGTAATTTTAGTGCTTGTGCACTTGAACATAGACACTATGATTACTATTGAACACCCATCTCATAGCACAAGTTAGTACGGCATGTATGGAAGAAGTTATGAGAGTTTTACCGAAGACAGTGTCAAGCCGACAGGACAGAATATGAAGACAGAATGAGTAAAGAGTTATGGGATTATTTTGTTTATCAAAATAATGACTTAACAATATAAAGGGATTAAATCCTATATGTTTACTCTTGGATAAAGTTATTGGTATAAATGTAAACATAATTGTAATTGTAAAATAGACAATAGTGTGGACAAGTGATATGATGCGAAATATATGATGCATATGTAATAGCGATAGTGAAAGAGTAACAAAGAGATATTGATGCAAGCAGTATAAGGTTATGTACCTTAACCTATTTTTTGTAATTAGTGTATATTTTACATTACTTGTTTGGGTAGTGGGCTCATCTACTAATCACATTTTGTACTACCAACTCCTAACAAGATTGAGGCTTCTAACAAGGCCTATAGTCCCTTAATCAGGACCAATACACTATATGCTTGTAATAGACTCCTAACAGGGTCAACATCCTTAACATGATACTTTTGATTAGTGGATCTTTGTGGGTACCATCCCCACTGGGGTTTTCCCTTGGATGGGGTTTCCTCGAGAACAAATAATGTGTTATGAGTTCTTTAGTTTTATTGCTATGCATGTTGTTTAGCTTCTTATGTTATGCATGTATAAAGATAATCTGTTATATCCATAATTGGGAAAAAGATAAATTTTGTAGAATATTGATTCACCCCCCCTCTCAGTATTCCTTATATCTAACAATTGGTATCAGAGCTTAGTTACTCAAAAAAGAATCATTCAAGGAAAGCCTAGTAGCTTGAGTAAGATATTTATGGATATGGATCAACTACAGAAGAATCTTGAAGAATCTCTTGAATAGATTGACTTGCTTAGTATTGAAAAAGATACTTTGAAAAGAAAGTATGATGATGCAAAGAGCCTCATTGAGAAACTGAAAACCAAATTGGAAGATCTGAGATCTGAAAAGGAATCTGAATTTTTTATTGAAGATTGTGATGACAATTTGAAAAAAGAAAATGAAATCCTTAAACATGAACTGAAGATAGAAAATCTAAAGCTTAGTTTGAAAGATGGAAATGGAAAGAATAAAGAAAATCTAAAATCTGAGAATGAAAGTCTAAAGACTAAAAATGAAGGACTAAAATCTAAACTTTGTAAAGTAACATCTAAACTTGAGAAAGTCAATTTGCAGTATGATGAACTTGAGAAATACAATAATATTGTGAAAGGTGAACTGACTCAATCCAAACAACAACTTGAAAGGCTATATTCAACTAGTGATAATATTGATGAACAAATATCTTATCAAAAACCATTCTATGATAAGACTAGTCTTGGATTAAACACTTTTAGAGAAAATAATGAAAGCAAGGAACTAGATCTAAAAATATCTGAAAGCATAGATGAGAAGAAGTCTGATAAGATCAACAAATCTGAAGATACACCTAAAGAAGAAGAATCACCAAAGCAAGAGGAATCACCCAAAGGTATGCAAAGAAAATTCAAAGGTAGATGTTTTTCTTGTAATACTATTTGTCATATGAAGAGAGATTGCATAAGTAAGCAATTTAAACCTCTTAATGGTTATTGTTATAATTGTCATGGTTTTGGACATAGAGCTATCAAATGTAGGAAACCTAAATTTATTGAGAATATTGATGGTAGTAGAATGTTTAGGAATACTAACAATGCAGATAAGAAACCTACTAAAGATATGAATAGAAGAAATGGAGTTATATGTTATAGATGCAACAAGGTTGGACACATTGCTAGAAACTACAGAACACAAGTCTATCAGTCTAGACCAAGATATGGACTGAGTGCATTACTTAATGTGGTAGATTCCATTAAGAAATCATGGGAGAAGGAGATAGAAACCATGAAGATAGATTTTGCAAATTGTGTTGCAAGCCTACCGGCTTTGCAATAATTGAATTGAGGTATAATCTTTTTGTGATACAGTTTTGTAATCCTCTCTACCTTTATTTTGTCATTGTTGTCAAAGGGGGAGAGATATATAGTAGAAAATTGATAGTATATGATAAGGATTGATACTCCTAGGGGGAGTACTATATTAGAGATAATATTTTTTTTTGAGGAGTTATAAGGATAGTATATATTTTATACTATGGCCACAATTTTGAGATTTTGAGTTGTACACTTGGCCAATTTTCTCATATGTTGCCACCAATGACAAAGGGGGAGATTGTTGGCAATTTGGCTGAGTTGATTACATAGATGTTGTCATTATAGAAACATATGATCCACATGAAGATCGCACAAGTCAGAGAGAAAGTATGACAGAGCGCATTGCAAATTTGTCTAAGTGTGAGATAGTATTTTTACCAGTGAACATGGAAACAATTTTTGTTTGCAATGTTGATTGGAGTAAGTTCAGTGTTTGTGCACTTGAACATAGACTCTATGATGACTATTGAACACCCATCTCAAAGTGCAAGTTAGTACGGCATGTATGGAAGAAGTTATGACAGTTTTACCAAAGACAATGTCAAGCCAACAGGACAAAATATGAAGACAGAATGAGTAAAGAGTTAAGGGATTATTTTGTTTATCAAAATAATGACTTAACAATATAAAGGGATGAAATCCTAGATGTTTACTCTTGGATAAAGTTATTGGTCTAAATGTAAATGTAATTTTAATTGTAAAATATACAATAGTGTGGACAAGTGATATGATGCGAAATATATGATGCATATGTAATAGCGATAGTGAAAGAGCAGTGAAGAGATATTGATGCAAGTAGTATAAGGTTATGTACCTTAACCTATTTTTTGTAATCAGTGTATATTGTACATTACTTTTTTTGGTAGTGGGCTCATCTACTAATCACATTTTGTACTACCAACTCCTAACAGTGTTGAGGCTTCTAACAAGGCCTATAGTCTCTTAATCAGGACTGAAACACTATATGCTTGTAATAGACTCCTAACAAGGTCAACATCCTTAACAGGATACTTTTGATTAGTGGATCTTTGTGGGTACCATCCCCACCAAGGTTTTCCCTTGGCTAGGGTTTCCTCGAGAACAAATAATGTATTATGAGTTCTTTAGTTTTATTACTATGCATGTTGTTTAGCTTCTTATGTTATGCATGTATAAAGATAATCTGTTATATCCATAATTAGGCAAAAGATAAAGTTTTTAGAATACTAATTCACCCCCCCCTCTCAGTATTCCCTATTTCTAACAATAATAACCAAATTACAAGAGGATCAACATTTCAGGCACATTGGTAGGAGATGGATAGAGCAACTCAAGTCTGAAGGCCTAGTTGCCATTGAATAGCTTGAAAACATTCTTTTGCAGTTGGAACCAGAAAATGAATCAATCGATGGGAATTTGAAAATACTCATGGTAGAGAGGTTGAGGTGTGAAGAATGCCTATTTTTACTACATTGGCTAGTTGCTATGAAGACTAAAGACGCTGTGAAAGATGGCATATTGCAAAAAGGAGATGAGCCTTTGATTGAGTGGCTCCAAGGTGTGGAATTCAAGATGTAAATTATAATCAAAGCAAAGGCTGAAATGAAGGTCACCGAAAAGAAGATTGCTAAAGAATAGAGTAAAATCTTTGTATATTTGACGAGCCTCCATTCCAAATCCCAATCTAGCGGAGATGGAAAAAGATTGATTGGTGTGGCTAACATGTAGAAGTCATTTTTTGACTACCTAGAATAGCTCACAGATTCATCCGGATCACATCTTGATAAGACACCCAACCTTCAATGACTCAGTGGAAGTATATACAAAACTATGGAAAAGATGTAGATTCGAAAGGATGCAGCGAAGCGCATGGAAAAAGACCATTCCCACTGGCTCGTAAGATTTAAAAATTTCTAAGGCTTGTGCCTTTGGTGAAATGGTTGGCCTTCTTGCCTATAGTGCCTACAACCAAGGTTCAAGTCTCCACAGGGTCACTCTCTACTATGGTTCTTAATTGAGAGTTGTTGACTTTGACCCTTGGTGAAATAGTGGGGCTTCTTGCCTGAAGTGCTTACAACCAAGGGTTAAAGAACATTATTGGCTTCTACCTATTACCTAACTTTTTTTTAGGGGAACACCCCACAACACAATGGTAAGTTGTGAGCCTCTCATTTGGGAGGTCTTGGGTTCAAGTCTTCTTGAGCCCCATGTTGATCTTGGCTTTGGCCTATTACCCATCAAAAAAAAAAAAAAAGATTAAAAAATGTCTACATCCTAGATTCTGAAAAGATGATTCTGATTCTTGCAGCTGCTAAAGCCCATAAGGCTAAGATGGAGAAGGCGAAAAGGCCAGCAAAGAGAAAATAGTTTCCCCTTCCCCTTGTTTTTTTTGTACACATTGTATGAGCAATAAATGGCCACTTGTCATTTACCAGCATGATAGAATATGAATCAATTCAGTTGATTTTGTAACAACTTAACTCTTGAAGCCTATATGTAATACTCTGAAAATTAATGAAAGGGTCAGCAAATTTTTGGTGTGAAAGACATTTCATTGTGGAGCCAATTAAAATGTGTTTTATGTCATTAATTTATTATTCCATGCTTTTTCAGATTTGAATGTTAGTTGTCCTCAAGCTGGATTGAAACTAATAAACAGAGGGAGTTCTGTTCCTTCTTTTAGTACAGTGACTAATAACAATCGGAGTATTGTTTGGAAGTCAGGGAAAATGTGTGTGTACCCAAGTTAGTTTAGTTCCATTTATGTTTTTTTGTTGCATTACATTAAGTTTAAGCAAAGTTCATTGTTGCATCATCACCTATGTGAATTCATAGGAACTATGAAATCACAGAGTTTGTCAGGATTTTGAATCAAATTTATCACCTGAGTTTGTCTCTCATTGAGGGCTAGTTCAGTTGCCTCTCCTATTCTCTAGTTAAGAACATACCCCCCTTTTAGGATTTAGGGACAAACAAAATTCATTGCATATTTTTCACATAAGGGAGTTGTACCTATTAAAATTTAGAGGGAAGATAGTTAAAAGAATAACATCTTTCCAACTATTCATATTCACATTGTATCTCGAAAGATTTTGGGCAAACAAAGAGTCAAATCTAAGAAAGAACAACCTGTTTACCAACAAATATCAAAAGAGAAAAAATATCGAAACATATCATGATAGATCAGTTGTTTTCCTGATCCTTTTCATCTGGTGGAGGTGGTGGTGGTGTATCTAGTACTACCTTAGCTCTAGGTGCCCTAGCTCCCTCTGATGCTATCATATACTAAGAGTACATAGGAACTCTCTGATCAGCTAGGAAAACAACATAATAAGAAAAAATGTAATAATCCACTCTAAAGGTCTGATGTGTGACCTCTTCTTGTAATCTCATGTTCTCCTCTCAGAGCTTAGATCTCTGTCTATTAGCCTCAGTGAATCTCTCCTCCCAGTGAGCACTCCATACCTTCAGGTCCCTAACCTATAATTTGAGCCTCCTAATGACCTCTTGTGGAGTAAGTGGTACACTAGGATCAGTACCAGCTATCGGCATCTCAGTATCTACAGTAGGCTGCTCTGTGGTCTCTTCTCTCTACGCCTTAGGGCATCTAACCTCTGCACCTAAATCAAAATTAGTATCACCCTATAATGGATCTGGACCATCACCACCTACAACCTACTCAGCTGCAAGTACATCATCTGCTATACCCATACTACCCAAAGGACCACTCTCTCCTCTAGTGTGTCTCCTAGAAGTACCTATTGAAGAACTAGTCAGATGAGAAGGTGGTCTAGTATGTCTAGTTGGTCTCTATGGTGTCACCACTACTCTCGGCCTAGGAGGTGTAGGCTAGGGTATCTGTGCCTATGCACACCTTTTTCCTCAACCGACTGGGGCACTTGTAACATCCATGGCCTCCTCTATGGAAGGAATCAACTTTGTCAAGTCTGAGAACCTATATATTAGGTTCTCTACAAGCCATCCAATGAATCCACCTATAATGCTAGCATCTGGAACATCTGCTCTATAATCCCAATCTTTGTCGACTATACCACTATACTCCTATGTGCATAAAGCATATGATAGTTGAGGGCTCCATCCTAATCCAAGCTCTCTCAGAATCCATGCATAGGTAGCTTTCTCCTGTGGTGCATCTTGGATGATGCCATACTACCTCCATACCCTGGTAATAAGAAAGCACTCTATGACAGATGTGGATCATCCAATCAATACATGGCTTTGACAAAAATAATTGAACTAGTCTCTGGTGGTAGGCCAGGCCTCTATAAGAAAATATGGTCTCCATACTAAAAAAGTCATATCATCAAGGCACCATTTGAAATATTCTATGTGGCCCATGTGGACCTATGTAACATAACCTAAATAAATATAAATCACCGGCTCCTATGGCTAGTGCTATGACTGACACACTGGACTACAAACTAGGATGTGCTCCCAGGCCCATATCTGAAGAACTAAAGCACTAGAGGCAAAAGAATTTCCCTCTTGATACATGATCTCATGCATCTCAGAGAACATATGTGCAAGCATGAAATGCCCCAAGCCAACTCAGAAGGACTCACCATCAATCATGAAACCATCGGGGCCTAGCCCATCAATAGACCATTTTGCTAATGGTCAGACATAATGAAGCCTCCTATCATCCCTACAATAATGCACTCTAATCTATGGGTCTACCCATAGCATTGTACCAAGGTCTCCAAAGAAATAGAAGCAGTCAACTGTGAATCATCTCTGAAAAGATGTCTAAATGCTAGTAGACCTGAGTTCCTCGAACTCACGTAATCAAGATGCTAACCATGGAATGGTATATGCAAAATCCTGTACACACCCTTGGGTGTGACAATAATCTCTCCAGTTGGTAAGTGGAAAGTCTGGGTCTTAGAATGAAACCTCTTTATCAAGGCAGTCTATAGTCCATGGTTTACCCTAATCTCAGGTAACCGGATTAGATACTCAAACCCACAAGTAGCAAGATGTACCCTCATAGGGTTGTGTGTGTGAAAATTGTACCTGATCTGTAGACACAACACTTCAGTAAAACATTAGAGGTTAGTGATAATCAAAATCGTGCAAAATTGAAAGCTATCTAACCAAGCGATTTACTGCCTTCTAATAGGTGCGAGATTAATGTTCTCAGATTGTAATCAAGATCAGTGACCTAGACGACACCTAAATGAAGGATTTGAATGCAATTCTAGATATGTAATAAATACAATTAATCTATATTTTTGATATTTTCTATGCAATAAGAATGATAAAAACTGATATGATATGAATGTTATTGAAAACTGATATGCTATGAATCTAACAATGATATGTAATATGAATGCAAAAATAAGATTGATCTCACAAAGATGTCGATTCGCAAGAGCTTTGATTCTTCAATTCCAATTCTCCAGTGTGATTGTGCAAAATATGAGATGATTTGTGAAGAGCTAAGCCTTATTTTTATAGAAATCCAGGGCTTTGGAGGTGCATGGGAAAAAGCCATAAATCACTCAAATAACTCAACTTGATTTTTGAGTTATTTTTAAACAAAAGGTAATTAACTCACAAAAACATGCAAAAGCTAAGTTTTAACTCAAAATAGTGTTTAGCTTTAATTGATAATTGATAGTTGTTTGCTTTTATGATTGTGCATGTTTTATTTATGAATTAATTTAATAATAAAGTGATTTATTTCCAACTTAACTGCTTTTAAAAAATAAAATAATTGATTTATGGGTTAATCAATTATTTAATCAAACTTTTATTAAAAACTATATTATTAAATAATGACAACTTGCTTTAATTAATTAAATAAAAATTTAATCAATTATTCATATGATATTAGATTTATTGTCAAAATTAAATAATACAATTAATAATAGATATAATTAAATTTAATTACACAATTAAGTGGCAAATATTAAATCTAATTAATTAAATATGAAAATATTCAATTAATCAAACTTTAGGATAAATGTGATTTATTGCCAAATAATTATAAAATTAAAGATAATTAAGATAATTAGAAATATTACTAGGAATATTCCCCGATGCAAAATTTAAGATAATCAATTATGATTCGATGATGTTTAGATGTGCCTTAGATTAGGACTTTGATGTCGATTTCATATGATTTGATGATATAGGAGGTTAATGAACTTATAGCCCATTTTTGGGGTATTACATTTTGCCCCTCTTTGAATTATTGTGCGAAGCGCAGTGGTTCAAAGATAGTCTGTGTTTGATAAAGATATAAAACTGATGTTTGAAATTGATAATTGATATGAGATAGAAGCTGATTGATATTGAATTGATATGGAGATAATAGGTCCTGAATGACCAAAGATAATGTTCACTGTAGCAGCAAATGAACCTATGATTGCGAAAAAGTGTCAAAATGCCTAATTCTAAACCTTAGGATTGATAAGAAGTGAGTGACCCATTCTAGACTCGATTGTCTTAGCAAAACTAGCAAGTATCACATCCAAACCCTTTAGTTGTCGAAGAACCAAGGAAAGAACACTATGATCCGATGGTTGCAAAAACTGATACAATTTACAAGATTAGGAGAATAGCAGATTGATATGGATTGATGAATCTGATATGCCCCAAGTGATGATAGATTTTCCCCAAGCGATGAGGACTTTTGATGAATCAGCGACTAGACGTGATTGTTGTCTTGATCACTGATGAAAGATATTGATAGACTTGATCGATAGAATTTGATTTACAGACTTTGAATGATGTGCAATACCATGCCCCCTTCGGGATTAAAATTGAAATCTGACAAGAAAAGTCAGCGTTGATAGTTTAGAAGCATGTTAATTGATCTGAGAAGTGGTTATTTACATCCGAGAATGCATTCTGCATCGTTGGAAGGTCCCAAAAGACCATGTTTGACTAGGTTTGACCATGAGTTGACCATGGTTGACCAAGTTGAAATTTTGATAGTTTGATGTAAGATAATCAGTTAAGTTGAATACTAGATTTCTGTGATGATTGAAGGTCGAATATGCAAGTAGTTAATAATATGAATGATCTCAGATTTGAATTTTGATCCTGAAAAAGGATTCTACTTGCTATTTCATTGGAGGAACCTTCATGTGAGATTTAGCTCTTGTTAGATTTGAAGAGACAAATGGAGAATTGTTTAAGCATTGAAATTCATTTAATCATTGTGAGATCATGTAAACATGCAAAATGCAATGAGACATGCAAAATGAAATGCAACCTAAGACCTAGGACCTAGTCACTGATCATGTGTCGATTTGTTATCATCATTGAACTTTTAGGTAATCGGATAAATCAATACAATGCCCACTAGCCATGAAACCATAGACATATGAATATTGATTTGTATGTGCAAGAATCAATACAACACCCACTGGTCAAACAACCATGGACATATGAATATTGATTTGTTTTCGGAATGTTGGATTAGATATAAGCACCAAGGCACAAACGTCAGGATGACCTGAATATCATGTCCATTTTGATATAGCAATTTGTACAAGCATCAAAACATAAACATTGTGATGACCTGAGTACACCTTGCATTACAAACACATCAAACAGTCAAGAGATCATTCTAAATCCAACGTGAATTACCCGTAGTGACCCTTTATCGTTCACATCCTTAGGGAAGATTGCGTTCCACAGTAGGAGAAAGAACTTACTCAAAAAGATAATAGTTAGATCAAACTTCCTTGAATTGTCTGGGTATCAATGGTTGAGGTATGCATGGCCATCCAATTCGAGATAGAGGCTCTTACAGTCGGACACCATTTCAATCCAGAAGTTCCAAAGATGTTAGATTTTCACATACAAGCAGAAGACAAAGAAAAGATTATGCCCCCAGTCATCACTCTCTAAATCCTATAAAAGACATCATCGAAGAGCTCGAAGGGACACAATATGCAAAAATCTCAATGCGAATCAGTAAGCCTATAAGGAGATAAAAGCATGAAAAGCACAGATTGTTTTCAGTTGAGTTTTGATGTTTGATTGTTGTTGATGCAAAATCCTTTCTGGAGACGAGACAGACCGACTGACTCAACTTGAAGCTTCAAAGGACTCTGAGTGGATATGACACATCTAAGATACATGGGAGACCATAGGATATGACATTGATTGCCCCCAAGTGTGAACATTGATAGGATGTAAACGCTTGAGCTGGTTGGTGTACAGGCCGACTTATTGAAAACTGGAAATGCAGGAACAAACCGGGAGATATGTACAAACTAAAGCAAGACTGAAAGCTGGGAAAGACCAAGATTGTGCTGATAGATGGAGCATTTTGGAACAAGTGGTGCCCGTTTGCCGAGTTTTCACCATCTTGGTAGAGATTCTATTTTTGCTACCGAGGTGCCTGTTTCCAGGTTTTCACCAAGGCACTTTTTTTTTTCTTTTTTCTTTTTTTTTCATTTTTTTGTATTTTTCATTTTTTCAATTTTTTTGTACTTTTGATATTTTTTTTATTTTTTTGTGAATCATCAAGGCGCCTATTGCTAGGTTTTCACCAAGATGTTCATTTTTTCAGGACTTTTTCCGATTTTTAAGATTTTTTTCAGGACATTTACCAAGCACTGAATGCCTTAGGCATAGAATTTCTTTAGATGGAGAACGTTGATTGGTTCTCGGAGCTGTTCTCCTTCAATTGTTGAGAGTTGATAGGCACCAGAGCCAAAAGTAGCAGTGATTACAAAGGGACCCAGCCAGTTGGGTTCGAACTTCCCCTTGCGTTCTCAATGTGATTGATTTTTAAGATTTTCTCTCAACACTAGATCGCCAACCTGAAATTCTCCATGTCTGACTTTCTTGTTGTAGCCTCTAGACATTCTTTTCTGATACACTCTGAGATGATCATACGCTGCTTGCCTGCGTTCATCTAGTAATTCCAGTTCTTGTAACCTAGACACTCTGTAGTCTTCATCAGTGTCAAGTCCATGCATTCTGATTCTGAGTGATGGGATTTCAACCTCAATAGGTAGTACCACTTCAAACCCATAAACTAAAGTGAAAGGTGTAGCCCCTGTAGGCGTTCTGATACTAGTCCTGTAGGCCCATTCTGATACTTGTTCTGATACTGGTTCTGATACTGATTCTGATACTAATTCTGATAATTGTTCTGATACTGGTTCTGATACTGATTCTGATACTGATTTTGATAATGGTTCTGATATTGGTTCTAATATTGGTTCTGATACTGGTTCTGATACTGATTCTGATACTAATTCTGATAATTTTTCTGATACTAGTTCTGATGCTTGTTCTGATAATTGTTCTGATACTGGTTCTAATACTGATTTTGATAATTGTTTTGATACCGGTTGTGATACTTGTTCTTCTTGATAGCATCTTTTTTTATTTTCAAACTCCCAAACAAGATCATATCGTGTAGTCCCAATGTCTAGCAAGGTGGAGAACAAGAGGGATTGGCAAGCTAGTGGAAGATATAGAAGACAAGAGAATGAAAGCTAATGAAGGGAAGAAATCCTCAAGGGAAAACTCCTCAAGAATACCCAAGCTAGGGAAAAATTGTCATATAAAGCATATTTGGATAAGTAGGGAAAGGCTAGTATAGGATAAGTCACAAAAGCGTGATGCAAGAGAAGGACAGGATGTAGTCCAAAGGAGTAGACATGTCAAGAGGTTTCATAGCACTGTGTTTTACTCTTTCTTTCTTAGATCAAGACCAAAGGGGAAAAGGATAGTGATAGGCGAAAATGAATGGAGGAAGATGGATATGAAGGCTAAACATGGAAGGAATGAAAGCAAGATCATCGTAAGATAGCTCACAAAATAGTCAAATGTTCATGTATAGATCAACATTGTCAAGATCAAAGAAAGAAGATGAAATGGATGAAATATGTAGAAGAACTACGCATGATTCCTGATTGCCAGGTTTTCATCATGGTACTTATCCAAGGCGCCACAAGGAAGTGGTTTTCACCATAGGATGAATTTATTTCTCTTTACTTTTGCTACCAAGGTGCCTGTTTCCAGGTTTTCACCAAGGCACATTTTCAATTTTTTTGTTATTTTTCATTTCTTTTTTTTTTTAGAAGAAGGCAAGATTTTTAGATAATGCTCCTTGAAAAGATAAACCATGATATGCCAAGAATTCAAAATGATATACTCAAAGATGCTGATAGGGAAAGGGAGATGAAAGAGAAAAATGGAGGATAAGGTTTTATGCAAAGCAAGTGAGGTTGGAAGATAGGAGGAATAGGCAAATGAGGAAAAATGATAGAATGTAGAAGGATAATGCATGGAAGGATTGTGAAAAGGTAGATGGAAAGGAAGGCAAGATCAACATCGATACACATCTTGAAGGGGGGTGAGAGGATGGAGGAAGTGTGAATGAAGGAAAACGTGAAGGAATATGGTGAATGTTTAGTAGAGGTTGTGGTTCAGGCACACAGAATTGAAGAATATTCTTGGAAGGAGATGAAGTGGAAGTCTTTGGAAGCTTGAATGTCAACTTCACTTTTTGCTCAGCATGAGACTCTCTCAAGAGAGACTTTGGAATCCATATAGCCTTAGGATTTTTATTTCCTATTGAGGATTTAGAGATAATATCTTGAATGATGGATTTTGGAACCCATACTTGTCTTGTAGTTTTTTTCTTAGATATCTCTTTTGACTTTATGCTCCCATGTCGGTTAGAGGAGACATGGTGATCTTTTTTTGATGGATTCTTGTATTGCTTCTTTTTTTGTATTGAACATTCAAGTTACTTCTAAAAAACTTGGGACTTGTGAAAGAAGGAGGATATGACTGGTTTAGATTGGTGGGTGGATGAAAAGGATTCAAGGGTATGCATCTATGTTGATCTTGAGGAAAGATGGGAGATGGAGGTATGTAAGGACCCAAGATGGATGGCAAATTAGGAGAGTTAGGAGGGGAAAGTGAAGGGACATAAGGACCCAAGATGGAAGGAAGGTGTGAAGACCTTTGTAATGGTGGAAGAGGTCCAAGGATGGAAGTGGAAGATGCAAAAGGATAATCAATAAGTTCATCAGCATCTATATGACAACCAAGGATATCAGCATCTTTAGAGTGAGCATTAGAATTTTCAAGAAACTCATGGACATCTTGAATATGAGCACCTTCTTTGATAGGATTGTTCAAAGCTTGCAAAGACTTAGGAAGAGTAGAAAGTGGAAGTGAACATGGAGTGGTAGAACAAGAAGATGAAAGACTTTGATCTTGACAAGGATCTTCGGATAGCATAAGCGCATAATTTTTCTCTTATTTTTCAATAGGCTTAACATTGGAAGGAACACCATTTTTACCAACCTTAATGGAAGTATCATCTTTGGAAAGTGCAAGCGTAGTAAGGTCATTTTGATTGTCAATAAGCTCATTAGTGTAAGTAGTAGCCTGATCTTGCTTAAGAGAAGACTTAAGACATGGTGGAATGCATGAAAAAGGGTGTATAGGATCAAAATAACCATGAAGTGGATAAGAGACATCGGGAAAAGGAGTGGATGACATGGAGGGTTCTTGATCTTGATCTTTCTTTATGTTCTTTTCTTTATCATTTTTAGAGTCCTCTTGACATGGAGCCACTTCTAAGGACAAGGAAGCATGTTGGGATTGTATGGATGACTTTGGAAGAGATGGTGGAGGACTAGCTGAAGTAGGGATTATAGCATATGAAGGCTTAGGCTCTTTAGATTTATCATTATTGAAAGTCTTTGCAGCCAAGTGAAGGTTAGCTTGAGTTTCTTTAAGAGGTAGCCCTGGGGGATAACTATAGGGAACCACATGAAAAGTATCAGGGCTTGTGTCAGATGAAGATTCTGTGAAAGATTTGAAAGACTCAGAAGCTTCAGGAAATGTACGAGTATTGGAGGAAGTAGGGGATGGAAGGGAACCATCACAAGACAAAGGTCCAACATTAACATGATCTTGCTTGAGAGTGTAATATTTATTTTTAGTCTGAGAGTTCTTAGAGGAGAGATCCTTATAATATTGACATTTCAAGCTAGCACGATGTATTTTATAGTCCTTAGCAGTAGTAGATGGATCATCATTAAGGTATTGTCCACAAAAGCTATCAAAATCTCTTTCAAAATTAGAATCATATGGATCACCATCACGATCTATCCAATGTGATGGCCCATTTGTAGTAAGTAGGAATGAACGATGAGGAGGACTCTTAGGAATAGAGGTGTCATAGGTATCATTACATTGTCTATCGTCATAGTCATCATAGTCTCTAAAGCTAGATGTGTCACTCTCTGTTGAAGAGGTATCATATTGCTCAAAAAAATTTCGGGGGCATGGTGACATGTACAAGTCTTTATCAAATGGAAAAGAGTATAGAGGTTCCTTTTCTTTCCCAAGTTTGTCAAGCTGGACTTGCATAGCATGTATCTGTTTCATTATAGTGGCGATCAGAGCTTCTTCCTCTTGTTTACTGATTATTTGAGACATGTGTACTGATTCTCAATAGCTATCGCTCTATTCCTGACACAATGATATTTTTGACAGATTCTGGATCTAGGCTGGAAACATTGGATATCTTGCAATTTGACAATTTCTGACAACTCCCTCAAATTTTTCCAAACGACACTCTGCAAACTCGTACGACACTGGGTAGTCTATGAAATGACAGTTGCTAAACTCATACGATAGTTGGGTAATACTAAAATGACACTTGACAAAACTCGTACGACTTTTGACTTCCTGAAATGACTTTTGACTCCAGAAAATATTTTACGTCACTTTTTGCAAAATGTAAGGTCTTCAGTTTTGGATTGTTTGCAAATTGTATTGTCCAGATTTTGAAGATTATACCAGATTTGATCATTTTTAATAGCCAAGTAGATAAATAAGTACGCAGAATAGCAAGCAAGTGATTCCAAGCACGTCTGAAAACAATGAACAAGGGAAAAAGCAACCTTGCGCATGAACAATCAAGTGACCAAATTGTGCTAATCCCTGAGAGTACTAATTGTGTATGTTCTGAAAAGTTTTGCAATAACACACATATACCTGAGAATGAAAAATTGGCCTCTCTAGGGTTTTTAGTAATGGTTTGACTCTACAACTTTTATGATTCAAAGGGGTGAACTCCAATCCCGGCGCACCAGGGTTTTGACACAGTCCGAGAACTTAATCTTCAAGAGCTGCTAGGGAGATCTGACAACCCAACAATGAACCATACCCGTGGAGATTTCTTCCACAAGGACATTTATATAGCGGCTGTCACTACCATGGCGAAAATGGCTATTACCGCTTGAGGTTCCGTCAATGCAGTTTGCCCTGTGAAGGGATTGTCCGCTACGGTTAACCTTCTCTAAAGATGACTCACAATAGTATACCATAAGGGGACTTGGCTCCAGATTCAAGGTTTTGACACCTCTTCACTTTTAACCCAAACAAAGCAAGCAGATTAATCCGACACGCTAAGACAAAGTTTTGTTCCACCAAGGTCTGTGATATCAACTCCACGTGATCTATCAACCTCTCTGGGGAGAGAATGTATCAATCAATAAGAGAAGACGTAGTAACCAATTTTGATTCACCAAAGCTCGTGATATCAACCCTACGTGATCTATCAACCTCTCCGGAGAGAGAATGTGTCGATCAATAAGAGAGGATGCACTAACCAAGTTGAATGTGAAACGCACTAAGTATCCTCCCTACCTACAAGGATTCTATCGTCAAGAAGGATTTTGGTGGGAATCCAATCTTTCAAGAATCACGAATAGTGTTCATAGGGCCTAATTACTATGTGAGCACAAATATATTCCCGAAAGTAAATCTACCAAAACTACCCAAAAAGTAGAAAGAGGAACACTTAACGCTTAAAGCGAATATGAGATGAGTCCACAAGGTGGAACACTTAACACCTCACACAATCTAAAAATGAGTCCCCAACTTAGAAAACAAGTGAGTTCCTAAAAGCACAAAAGGGTTGCCAAGTGGAACATTTAACGCTTCTGTCCTGTTGACCCCTCCCTTTTATGGCGCTGAGATTGCAACCACGGGGCGAAAATAAGGGGCCGGCGGATTAGCGAGTCCAATAACCCAAGATAGCAATCAAGATCAATCACAAGTATTCTAAGACTACTTAATGAATCCTTAAGGGTTCACAACCTAGTATCAATTATGCAAGTGTGTAGAAATAAATCAAAAGCATGAAAAGATGCACACAAGCTTGACACATAAGAGATTTATTTTAAGTCCCAAATCAAAATATTATTAGATGAAGGAGAATACCTGGGATCCTTGCAACATGCTTAGTAGATTTTACTTGATTTTTAGCAATTTTTGTTGAGCTTTTCCATGCAAGCAAGTGACGAACTCTCCAACAAGCAAACAAGCAAACAAGATATGCAAAATATATTCAACTTATGAAAACCATAGGGCTAGCTCTAAAAATTAATTATTATCAGTAATAATAACCAGCAATCAACCCAAATGACAACTCATATCATTCATTGAACCATGTAAAAAAAATAAGTGCATACCCATCACAAAACTTTATTTTTTTTGTTGCATTTGACCTAGTCAACAAGATCTAATTTTTTTGATATGATTTTGTCCACAAAAATAGAAATTCAAAATAGAGACCCCTACTAAAAAATAGAGAGCTTTCCAAAAATGCAAAAATTTTAGAAAAACCTCTTCATTTGTGCCCTAGAGACCCATTTTATCAAAATAGACTAGTTTTTATAATTTGACTATTTGAGCTATGATATCATATTCAAATTTAAAACACAAAGAATGGACCCCCTATAGAATTTAAAGAGCTTTCCGAAAATATAAAAAATTTTGAAAAATATGCTGATTTGTGTCAGATATTAATTTTTTCTAGAATTTCAAGAAAAAATTATTAAAAATTCAAAATATCTCAGAAAATTCTAAATCTTTTACTGTAGCTTCCATGACATGTCACCAACCTGAAAAAACAATTTCAGACCAAAATTCTTAGCCGTTTGGGAGATAAAATTAAATCTTTGAAACTTTGGGGTTTTAGCTCCCAAAAAAATCAAAACCAGCATGCAAAGGTGGGTTGCCCCACGGTGAGCGCCAGAAATGTGTGTGTGAAAATTGTACCTGATCTGTAGACACAACACTTTAGTAAAACATTAGAGGTTAGTGATAATCAAAATCATACAAAATTGAAAGCTATCTAACCAAGCGATTTACTGCCTTCTAATAGGTGCGAGATTAATGTTCTCAGATTGTAATCGAGATCAGTGACCTAGATGACACCTAAATGAAAGATTTGAATGCAATTCTAGATATGGAATAAATGCAATTAATCTATATTTTTGATATTTTCTATGCAATAAGAATGATAAAAACTGATATGATATGAATGTTATTGAAAACTGATATGCTATGAATCTAACAATGATATGTAATATGAATGCAAAAATAAGATTGATCTCACAAAGATGTCGATTCGCAAGAGCTTTGATTCTTCAATTCCAATTCTCCAGCATGATTGTGCAAAATATGAGATGATTTGTGAAGAGCTAAGCCTTATTTTTATAGAAATCCAGGGCTTTGGAGGTGCATGGGAAAAAGCCATAAATCACTCAAATAACTCAACTTGATTTTTGAGTTATTTTTAAATAAAAGGTAATTAACTCACAAAAACATGCAAAAGCTAAGTTTTAACTCAAAATAGAGTTTAGCTTTAATTAATAATTGATAGTTGTTTGCTTTTATGATTGTGCATGTTTTATTTATGAATTAATTTAATAATAAAGTGATTTATTTCCAACTTAACTGCTTTTAAAAAATAAAACAATTGATTTATGGGTTAATCAATTATTTAATCAAACTTTTATTAAAAACTATATTATTAAATAATGACAACTTGCTTTAATTAATTAAATAAAAATTTAATCAATTATTCATATGATATTAGATTTATTGTCAAAATTAAATAATACAATTAATAATAGATATAATTAAATTTAATTACACAATTAAGTGGCAAATATTAAATCTAATTAATTAAATATGAAAATATTCAATTAATCAAACTTTAGGATAAATGTGATTTATTGCCAAATAATTATAAAATTAAAGATAATTAAGATAATTAGAAATATTACTAGGAATATTCCCCGATGCAAAATTTAAGATAATCAGGTATGATTCGATGATGTTTAGATGTGCCTTAGATTAGGACTTTGATGTCGATTTCATATGATTTGATGATATAGGAGGTTAATGAACTTATAGCCCATTTTTGGGGTATTACAAGGGTCAGGCAGTGATACACAAAGTCTCTGAGTAGAAGGATGAGAAATGTGCACATGAACATCAAGATATGTAACCTACATAATACAAAAATAGGGAATCCTATTAGTAATTTGGTTGAAAAATAGGCTAACACTACAAAAATTGAATAGTTCACTATCTCAAAAGGTACATTCAAAGCTTAGAAATCGGCCTAAGAAATCAGAAAATCAAAAATTTTGACCTAAGATGGAATTTTAAGCTCACTATTTCCCATACAACAATTTAGACTAGCACTGAAACTCGTACGAGTTTTAGCAGGGTATCATACGACAAAGCATAGTGATACGAGTTTCTAAGGTTTTCCGTACGATAGAGGAGGGACTCGATGAAATGTCGTACGACTCTTCGGTCCTCTCATACGAGTCTTGGGGGGTTTTCATACGACAAATGAAAGGAAATTGGAAAGTTGTACGAGTCATGAAGGACATTCATACGAGCTTTCATGCATGCGAGATTTCAAAATTAAAAACATACAAAAAATGCTCTAAACATGCTACAAACATGCAAAAATTGAATTTTCAGAGAGGCACAAAGATCCACCTACCGGATGTCCATACTATCGAGGTCTCTGATGTCTGTGGTTGTGCTCAAATCAATGGGAACTAACATGTACCTTCATTTCTACCAGTTTCTCACTCAGAGGGCTCCATAAGGTTTCAAAAGTCAACAGTGAATAATGAATTGAAAATGACCCTTCCAGCCTTTATATAACTTTTGACCTAATTTTTCAAAAGTGCTTTATTTTTCATGAAAATTACACCCCTAGCTAATTTTGACATTCTGAACCCATTTTCGGGATCAAAATTGAAATTTGAGATCATTTACTATATCAAAATTATGATTTAAATTTTTCAAACCCAAGATATCTGACTGCTTACATAATCGACCTTCAATCATCACAAAAATCTAGAATTCAACTTAACTAATTATCTTACATCAAACTATCAAAGTTTCAACTTGGTCAACTATGGTCAACTCATAGTTTAACCTAGTCAAACTTGGTCTTCTGGACCTCTAAATGATGCAGAACACATTCTCGAATGTGTATAACCACTTCTCAAATCAATTAACATGCTTCCAAACTACAACGCTGACTTTTCTTGTCAGATTTTAATTTTAATCCCAAAGGGGGATGGTATTGCACATCATTCAAGTCTGTAAGTCTAAATTTTGTAATCAATCTTTCCTCAATAATCAAGACAACAACCATGTCTAGTTACTGATTCATCTAAATTCCTCGTCACTTTGGGAAAACTCTATCATCTCTTGGGGCATATCAGATTCATTGAGATCTATATCAATCTGGTATCCTAAATCTATCTTGTAAACTATATCAGCTTTTCATAACCATCAGTCCATTAGTGTTATTTCCTTGGTTCTTCGTAACTGATGGGTTCAAGATGCGATACCAATATGATTCATAAAAGGACATTCAGGTCTGGAATTGATCACTCACTTCTTCACAATCATAAGGTTCAAAATCAAGTGTTTTGGCACTTTTTCGTAATCATCAGTTCATTGTTGATATAGCTAGCATCATCTCGATTCCTAGTCATTCTGGACCTGGGTCGGTATCTCTTTTTCCAATCTTTCAATAAATTTCTATCTCGGAATTGGTTAATCTTTCAAATCAATCTCAAACATCTTTATCATACACAGATTATTCTTTGAACCACTATGCTTCGCACAGTGATTCAAAGAGGGGCAAAATGTAATACCCCAAAAATGGGCTATAGGTTCATTAACCTCCTACATCTTCAAATCGAACAAAATCGATACAAAAGTCCTAACCTGATGCAGGAGGATCCTGGGTGTAAGAGCAATCTTGCATCACCCAAAAATATTTCTGTTTTTATATTCAATAAGGGCTATTTTGTGCAGAGCTGCTATTTATGGAAAGTTACTATTTTTGGTAATTTTCGTATGTGCTTAGAATGATCTGATTTCTTTCTTGGAGGTTCATTTTGGTCATACAAGTCTGCCAGTAAAGTTTCATTGCCAGATCAAGTGTATATTGGAAGATATTGAAGATTTTCGGTATTGGCAGCAGGGGATAGAAACTTTGAACTCAGTTTTGAAGGCTTTAGAGGCCCCGGATGAGGTCAAATTTTGGGCTGAATGAAGCTTGCTTGATTCAGGCGTTGTAGAGCTCCTCGCACCCTTTTCGAAATGGGGTTACAATAGTCAATCGAGTCAACTGGTGATGACTTATGGTCTTCGGAAGTTGGGTCACCTGAAATGGCGGAAAATGATTTTTTCTTCAAAATTTCTGTTTGGGTTTCAAAATTTATTTTGAGCCGACTATGATGTAATGAAATGTAAAATAAAAATAATTCTAAGTTTGGTCAGTCTTATTGGCTAAAATTCTGGAACCTTCCCAGGCGGTGGAAAATTGCCTATATAAGGAAGGCTGTATTATTGTCTTAGGCAGTTCAGAATAGTTCTGGGTAGTAGATCTGGGTAATAGTTCGAGGCTTTGTCCTACAGAATATTGTAAGGGAATGCCCATGTGGCTTTGCATATTGTAATTCTGAAAGTTTGTAATTCCACATTTGTGGAGATAATAAGAAGCCAATTTTCTGTTCTTGCATTTTGTTGTTGTTTCTCTATATCTGTTATGTGTTTGTGGTATTAAGGGGAGCACCCTTCATCAAGTGGTATCAGAGCCAAGTTTTCTTGAGTGTTTAAATAGATCACCGACTGTGAGGCAGTTTGCACCAGGACCGTGGTTAGGGTTTCAGCGCACATTGCGAAAATGTCTCCATGAAGAGAACGTGGCGGAAGAGCTGGTGTTGTAACACCTGAGGTTAGAGAGCTACAGAGACAAGTGCGAGCATTGCAAGAAGAGATTCGCAGAGGAATGAATCTTAATGTCAGAGATGAAAGCGAGGATGAAGCCGAAGAAGAATATCAAGAAGGAGAAGTCGAAATTGTGAACCAGGAGGAAGAAAGACTTTTTCGGGCCATTTCTAAGATTGGGAAAAGACTTAAGATTGAGGTTCCTATATTTTTTGGAAATCTTAACCCAGAAGAATTGATCGTCTGGACCAATGAATGTGAGGAATATTTTGAGTATGAAGATGTTGAGGATCCTGATAGGGTCAAATTTGCGAAGGCCAGACTGAAAGGTCATTCGAAGATCTGGTGGCAAGAAATTCAATTAGAGCGAAATAGAAAAGGGAAAGATAAAATCACAAGATGGGATCGGATGGTGGATAAATTGAAGCGACAGTTCATTCCTGTTGATTATGAGCTTGACCTACTGAAGAAAATGCAGAGTTTGAAGCAAGTAGAAAGATTTGTTCAGGAGTATCAGATGAGTTCTATCGACTCCTCATCAGAACAGGCCATGCAGAAGCTGATAAGGAGAAAGTTGCCCGATACCTTAATGAGTTAAGGCCAAGCATTCAGGAGGAGTTGAATCTGGTTCAAATGAACAGTATTGAGGAGGCATACCAATTTGCCCTAAAAGTAGAGGAAAAGCTGAACAAGAAGTTCGAGAGCAGACAAAATGGAAGAGGTCGCCGGGGACGATCTGGTGGACGGTCATATGGTGGCCGAAATGAAGATCTGAAAAAGAAGGATGAGGCCAGTAGCAATCAGAATCAGCGTGGAAATAATTCCAATCGCTTCCAAGATTAGAATAATAGAGATCAGAGAGGAAGAGGAAGAGGACAAGGATCTGGAAGAGGAGGCTTCCGTGGAACATGTTTTCACTGTGGAGAAGAAGGTCATAGGGCATTTGAATGTCCTCAGCACCAAGGCAGAACAGACAGGAGAAATGAAGGCTAGGCCAGAGTTGCACATGTAGATGAAGATGCCAGATCATCAAATTCTGAAGATGCTGAAAGAGGAGAAACATTGATTAACAGAAGAGTCCTGTTGAGTTGTGAGAATGAACCTGAGCAAAGAAGGAGCCTGTTTCACACCAGGTGCAAGTGCGAAGGTAAATGTTGTGATGTGATTATTGATAGTGGAAGCACTGACAATTTGGTTTCAAAATAGATGGTGACAAAGTTGAAGCTCAAGAGATAGAAACACCCACATTCATATCGGATTGCCTAGGTACAGGATGACCACAAGGTCATGGTCAATGAACAATGCCTAGTAAAGTTTAAGGTTGGCGGATACCAAGATGAGGTATTGTGTGATATCATATCTATGGATGCATGTCATATGTTGTTGGGTAGACCATGGTAGTTTGACAGATGTGCTATACATGATGGTCGTGCAAATACCTATTCCCTGACAAAGGATGGAGTGCGACATAAGCTAAAACTATTGAAGGAGACTAAAGAAAAGGTATGTGGTAATGCAAAGATAACTTTTGTGGATGGAAGAAATTTCCTAGATGGTATGAGGCATGAGCATGTATGTTTTGCTTTAATTCCAAAAGCTGGTAAAGAGGAAGTAGAAGATGTTCCTGTAGAAGTTGTAGATTTGTTGAATGAGTTTCAGGATATTGTATCCGATAACGTGCCTGACAAATTACCACCAGTCAGGAGGATCAGTCATCAGATGGACTTGATCCCAGGAGCGAGTTTGCCGAATAAGGCAGCACATAGAATGACACCTGCAGAAAGTGAGGAGTTGAACAGACAAGTACATGAACTGTTACAGAAAGGATTGATCCATGAGTGTCTGAGTCCCTGTGCTGTACCAGCAGTATTAGCACCAAAGAAGAATGGAGAATGGAGGATGTGTACAGATTCTAGGGCAATAAACAAGATCACAATCAAGTACAGATTTTCATTGCCACGAATGGATAATATTATGGACTGTTTGAGTGGAGCTATGTATTTCTCAAAGATAGATCTGAAAAGTGGATATCATCAGATTCGGATTAGAGAAGGAGATGAATGGAAGACAGCCTTCAAGACAAAGGAAGGACTATATGAGTGGTTAGTCATGCCTTTTGGGCTAACCAATGCACCGAGCACTTTCATGCGGCTCATGAACGAGGTTCTGAAAGAATTTTTGGGTAAGTTTGTCATTGTTTACCTAGATGATATTTTGATCTTTAGTAAGACATTGGATGAGCATATGATGCATATTCGTATGGTGTTTGAGAAGTTGAGAGATGAGAAATTGTTGATTAATTTGAAGAAGTGCAGTTTTGTGAAGAAAGAGTTAGTGTATTTGTGATTTCTAGTTTCAGCAGAAGGTCTAAAAATGGACCCAGAGAAGGTACAGGCTATCCTTGAATGGCCTACTCTGAGGAGTGCTACTGAGGTAAGATCTTTCCATGGTCTAGCTAGCTTTTACAGAAAGTTTATCAAAAATTTTAGCAGTATTTATGGACCCTTGACTGAAACAATGAGAGGGGATAGAAAAGAGTTTAAGTGGACTAATGGGGCAGAAAAGAGTTTTCAATTGTTGAAACAAAAAGTTACAGAACAACCTGTTTTAGCACTTCCAAATTTTAATAAGGTGTTTCAAGTAGATTGTGATGCTAGTGGTACTGCAATAGGAGCTGTTATGAGCCAAGAAGGTAAACCTGTTGCTTATTTCAGTGAGAAATTAAATGATGCCAAGAGAAAATATTTTGTTTATGATCAGGAATTTTATGCTATAGTTCAGGCATTGAAAAAGTGGAGGCACTATCTGCTTCCTAATGAGTTTGTTTTGTATACTGATCATCAAGCTTTGCAATATTTGAATAGTCAAGGAAAATTGAATCAAAGGCATTTGAAATGGGTTGAGTTTTTGCAAAGTTATACATTTGTTTTGAAACACAGGAGTGGAAAGTCTAATAGGGTTGTAGATGCTCTTAGCAGAAGGCAACTATTGCTGACAGAAATGCAGATTGAAGTGGTTGGGTTCAAGGAACTCAAGAATTTATATCCAGAGGATCCTGATTTTGGTGAAGCTTGGAAAGCTTGTACAGAACCTGTTACTCTAGACAGGACGAAATGGCTGAATTTTATCATCCAAGATGATATGCTATTCAGAGGGAGCCAGTTGTGCATTCCACGAAGTTCCATGAGGGAGAATCTCATCAAGGAGAAGCATAGTGGAGGATTGGCTGGACATTTTGGTCGTGATAAAACCCTTGCTTTGGTTGGTGAGAATTATTATTGGCCACAATTGTAGCAAGATGTGAAGAAGTTTGTACAGAGTTGCAGAGTATGTCAGATGGCGAAAGGAGTGAAGAAGAATATAGGATTGTATCAGCCATTACCTGTACCAGAGAAGCCTTGGGAGGATATCAGCATGGACTTTATTCTTGGTTTCCCGAGGACTCAGCGGGGGCATGATTCAATTTTTGTGGTGGTTGAAAGATTTTCAAAGATGGCACATTTCATTCCCTGCAAGAAGACTAATGATGTTGTTCATGTAGCAGAATTGTTTTTCAGAGAAGTAGTGAGACTTCATGGTTTGCCAAAGACCATAGTTTCAGATCGGGACACTAAGTTTGTTGGATATTTCTGGCATACATTGTTGAAGAAGTTGAAGACAGATTTGAAGTTCAGTTCATCACATCATCCACAGACTGATGGACAGACAGAGGTGGTGAATAGGAGTTTGGGAAATTTGCTGAGATGTTTGGTTGGAGATAAGCTAACAGGATGGGATTTGATTTTACCACAGGCAGAATTTGCATACAATAATTCTGTCAACAGGAGCACTGGTAAATCACCATTCCAGATTGTATATGGAGGTAGTCCAAGAAATGCATCTGAATTGAGGAAGATAGATAAAGGAGAAATAAGTAGTGCTGAAGCTGAAGATTTTGCAGAACATTTGAAGAACATCCATGAAGAGGTGAGGAAGTATATTACCAAGATGAACGCATAGTATAAGGCTAAGGTAGATGAGAAAAGGAGGTATAAGGAATTTTAGGTTGGTGATGAAGTCATGGTTCATTTGCGGAAGGAGCGGTTTCCAGTTGGTACATATAACAAGCTGAAAATGAAGAAGTTTGGACCATGCAGGATATTGAAGAAACATGATTCAGGAAATGCATATGAGGTAGAATTGCCTACTGAGCTAAATATTTCACCAGTGTTTAACATTTCAGATCTGACAAAGTATCATGAGGGAGGTGGTGAAGATGAGATCACAGCAACACAGTGGAGTATTCCAGCAACTAGTTCAGACACTAAGGAGATTGAAGATATACTAGATAGTCGTGTTGGCAGAAGCACAAGGAACAGGACATATGAAGAATATATGGTCAAGTGGAAAGGATGACCTATTGAAGATTCATCATGGCTAACAAAGGAGGAGGTTAACCGTCTTGGTTTTCCTCTGCACACCTGAGTCGTGACAGGGTCACTTCTCAAATTACCCTGGGTGTCTGATGCAGGAGCATCCTGGGTGTAAGAGCAATCTTGCATCACCCAAAAATATTTCTATTTTTATATTCAATAAGGGCTATTTTGTGCAGAGCTGCTATTTATGGAAAGTTACTATTTTTGGTAATTTTCGTATGTGCTCAGAATGATCTGATTTCTTTCTTGGAGGTTCATTTTGGTCATACAAGTCTGCCAGTAAAGTTTCATTGCCAGATCAAGTGTATATTGGAAGATATTGAAGATTTTCGGTATTGGCAGTAGGGGACAGAAACTTTGAACTCAGTTTTGAAAGCTTTAGAGGCCCCGGATGAGGTCAAATTTTGGGCTGAATGAAGCTTGCTTGTTTTAAGGGTTGTAGAGCTCCTCGCGCCCTTTCCGAAATGGGGTTACAATAGTCAATCGGGTCAACTGGTGATGACTTATGGTCTTCGGAAGTTGGGTCACCTGAAATGGCGGAAAATGATTTTTTCTTCAAAATTTCTGTTCGGGTTTCAAAATTTATTTTGAGCCGAGTATGATGTAATGAAATGTAAAATAAAAATAATTCTAAGTTTGGTTGGCCTTATTGGCTAAAATTCTGGAACCTTCCTAGGCGGTGGAAAATTGCCTATATAAGGAAGGCTGTATTATTGTCTTAGGCAGTTCAGAATAGTTCTGGGTAGTAGATCTGGGTAATAGTTCGAGGCTTTATCCTACAGAATAATGTAAGGGAATGCCCATGTGGCTTTGCATATTGTAATTTTGAAAGTTTGTAATTCCACATTTGTGGAGATAATAAGAAGCCAATTTTCTTTTCTTGCATTTTGTTGTTGTTTCTCTATATCTGTTATGTGTTTGTGGTATTAAGGGGAGCACCCTTCATCAGGTGGTATCAGAGCCAAGTTTTCTTGAGTGTGTAAACATATCGCTGACTGTGAGGCAGTTTGCACCAGGACCATGGTTAGGGTTTCAGCGCACATCGCGAAAATGCCTCCACGAAGAGAACGTGGCGGAAGAGCTGGTGTTGTAACACCTGAGGTTAGAGAGCTACAGAGACAAGTGCGAGCATTGCAAGAAGAGATTCGCAGAGGAATGAATCTTAATGTCAGAGATGAAATCGAGGATGAAGTCGAAGAAGAATATCAAGAAGGAGAAGTCGAAATTGTGAACCAGGAGGAAGAAAGACTTTTTCGGGCCATTTCTAAGATTGGGAAAAGACCTAAGATTGAGGTTCCTACATTTTCTGAAAATCTTAACCCAGAAGAATTGATCGACTGTATCAACGAATGTGAGGAATATTTTGAGTATGAAGATGTTGAGGATCCTGATAGGGTCAAATTTTTGAAAGCCAGACTCAAAGGTCATGCGAAGATCTGGTGGCAAGAAATTCAATTAGAGCGAAATAGAAGAGGGAAAGATAAAATCACAAGATGGGATCGGATGGTGGATAAATTGAAGCGATAGTTCATTCCTGTTGATTATGAGCTTGACCTACTGAAGAAAATGCAGAGTCTGAAGCAAGCAGGAAGATCTGTTCAGGAGTATACAGAGGAGTTCTATCGACTCCTCATCAGAACAAGACATGCAGAAGCTGATAAGGAGAAAGTTGCCCGATACCTTAATGGGTTAAGGCCAAGCATTCAAGAGGAGTTGAATCTGGTTCGAATGAACAGTATTGAGGAGGCATACCAATTTGCCCTAAAAGTAGAGGAAAAGCTGAACAAGAAGTTTGAGAGCAGACAAAACGGAAGAGGTCACGGGGGACGATTTGGTGGATGGTCATATGGTGGCCGAAATGAAGATCTGAAAAAGAAGGATGAGGCCAGTAGCAGTCAGAATCAGCGTGGAAATAATTCCAATCGCTTCCAAGATCAGAATAATAGAGATCAGAGAGGAAGAGGAAGAGGACAAGGATCTGGAAGAGGAGGCTTCCGTGGAACATGTTTTCATTGTGGAGAAGAAGGTCATAGGGCATTTGAATGTCCTCAGCGCCAAGGCAGAACAGACAGGAGAAATGAAGGCCAGGCCAGAGTTGCACATGTAGATGAAGATGCCAGATCATCAAATTCTGAAGATGCTGAAAGAGGAGAAACGTTGATTAACAGAAGAGTCCTGTTGAGTGGTGAGAATGAACCTGAGCAAAGAAGGAGCCTGTTTCGCACCAGGTGCAAGTGCGAAGGTAAATGTTGTGATGTGAAATTATTGATAGTGGAAGCACTGACAATTTGGTGTCAGAAGAGATGGTGACAAAGTTGAAGCTCAAGAGACAGAAACACCCACATCCATATCGGATTGCCTGGGTACAGGATGACCACAAGGTCATGGTCAATGAAAAATGCCTAGTAAAGTTTAAGGTTGGCGGATACCAAGATGAGGTATTGTGTGATATCATATCTATGGATGCATGTCATATGTTGTTGGGTAGACCATGGCAGTTTGACAGATGTGCTGTACATGATGGTCGTGCAAATACCTATTCCCTGACAAAGGATGGAGTGCGACATAAGCTAAAACCATTGAAGGAGACTGAAGAAAAGGTATGTGGTAATGCAAGGATAACTTTTGTGGATGGAAGAAATTTCCTAGATGGTATGAGGCATGAGCATGTATGTTTTTCTTTAATTCCAAAAGCTGGTAAAGAGGAAGTAGAAGATGTTCCTGTAGAAGTTGTAGATTTGTTGAATGAGTTTCAGGATATTGTATCCGATAATGTGCCTAACAGATTACCACCAGTCAGGAGGATCAGTCATCAGATGGACTTGATCCCAGGAGCGAGTTTTCCGAATAAGGCAGCACACAGAATGACACCTACAGAAAGTGAGGAGTTGAACAGACAAGTACATGAACTGTTACAGAAAGGATTGATCCGTGAGAGTCTGAGTCCTTGTGTTGTACTAGCAGTATTAGCACCAAAGAAGAATGGAGAATGGAGGATGTGTACAGATTCTAGGGCAATAAACAAGATCACAATCAAGTATAGGTTTCCATTGCCACGAATGGATGATATTATGGACTGTTTGAGTGGAGCTGTGTATTTCTCAAAGATAGATCTGAAAAGTGGATATCATCAGATTCGGATCAGAGAAGGAGATGAATGGAAGGCTACCTTCAAGACAAAGAAAGGACTATATGAGTGGTTAGTCATGCCTTTTGGGCTAACCAATGCACCGAGCACTTTCATGCGGCTCATGAACGAGGTTCTGAAAGAATTTCTAGGTAAGTTTGTCATTGTTTACCTAGATGATATTTTGATCTTTAGTAAGACATTGGATGAGCATATGATGCATATTCGTATGGTGTTTGAGAAGTTGAGAGATGAGAAATTGTTGATTAATTTGAAGAAGTGCAGTTTTGTGAAGAAAGAGTTAGTGTATTTGGGATTTCTAGTTTCAGCAGAAGGTCTAAAAATGGACCCAGAGAAGGTACAGGCTATCCTTGAATGGCCTACTCCGAGGAGTGCTACTGAGGTAAGATCTTTTCATGGTCTAGCTAGCTTTTACAGAAAGTTTATCAGAAATTTTAGCAGTATTTGTGGACCCTTGACTGAAACAATGAGAGGGGATAGAAAAGAGTTTAAGTGGACTAATGGGGCAGAAAAGAGTTTTCAATTGTTGAAACAAAAAGTTACAGAACAACCCGTTTTAGCACTTCCAGATTTTAATAAGGTGTTTCAAGTAGATTGTGATGCTAGTGGTACTGCAATAGGAGCTATTATGAGCCAAGAAGGTAAACCTGTTGCTTATTTCAGTGAGAAATTAAATGATGCCAAGAGAAAATATTTTGTTTATGATCAGGAATTTTATGCTATAGTTCAGGCATTGAAAAAGTGGAGGCACTATCTGCTTCCTAAGGAGTTTGTTTTGTATACTGATCATCAAGCTTTGCAATATTTGAATAGTCAAGAAAAAGAGAATCAAAGGCATTTGAAATGGGTTGAGTTTTTGCAAAGTTATACATTTGTTTTGAAACACAGGAGTGGAAAGTCTAATAGGGTTGCAGATGCTCTTAGCAGAAGGCAACTATTGCTGACAGAAATGCAGATTGAAGTGGTTGGGTTCAAGGAACTCAAGAATTTGTATCCAGAGGATCCTGATTTTGGTGAAGCTTGGAAAGCTTGTACAGAACCTGTTACTCTAGATAGGATGAAATGGCTAGATTTTATCATCCAAGATTATATGCTATTCAGAGGGAGCCAGTTGTGCATTCCACGAAGTTCCATGAGGGAGAATCTCATCAAGGAGAAGCATAGTGGAGGATTGGCTGGACATTTTGGTCGTGATAAAACCCTTGCTTTAGTTGGTGAGAATTATTATTGGCCACAATTGCAGCAAGATGTGAAGAAGTTTGTACAGAGTTGCAGAGTATGTCAGATGGCGAAAGGAGTGAAGCAGAATATAGGATTGTATCAGCCATTACCTATACCAGAGAAGCCTTGGGAGGATATCAGCATGGACTTTGTTCTTGGTTTATTGAGGACTCAGCGGGGGCATGATTCAATTTTTGTGGTGGTTGACAGATTTTCAAAGATGGCACATTTCATTCCCTGCAAGAAGACTAATGATGCTGTTCATGTAGTAGAATTATTTTTTAGAGAAGTAGTGAGACTTCATTGTTTGCCAAAGACCATAGTTTCAGATCGGAACACTAAGTTTGTTGGATATTTCTGACGTACATTATGGAAGAAGTTGAAGATAGATTTGAAGTTCAGTTCATCACATCATCCACAGACTAATGGACAGATAGAGGTGGTGAATAGGAGTTTGGAAAATTTGCTGAGATGTTTGGTTGGAGATAAGCTAACAGGATGGGATTTGATTTTACCACAGGCAGAATTTGCATACAATAATTCTGTCAACAGGAGCACTGGTAAATCACCATTCCAGATTGTATATGGAGGTAGTCCAAGAAATGCATCTGAATTGAGGAAGATAGATAAAGGAGAAATAAGTAGTGCTGAAGCTGAAGATTTTGCAGAACACTTGAAGAACATCCATGAAGAGGTGAGGAAGCATATTACCAAGATGAACGCACAGTATAAGGCTAAGGCAGATGAGAAAAGGAGGTATAAAGAATTTCAGGTTGGTGATGAAGTCATGGTTCATTTGCGGAAGGAGCGGTTTCCAGTTGGTACATATAACAAGCTGAAAATGAAGAAGTTTGGACCATGCAGGATATTGAAGAAACATGATTCAGGAAATGCATATGAGGTAGAATTGCCTACTGAGCTAAATATTTCACCAGTGTTTAACATTTTAGATCTGACAGAGTATCATGAGGGAGGTGTTGAAGATGAGATCACAGCAACACAGTGGAGTATTCCAGCAACTAGTTCAGACACTAAGGAGATTGAAGATATACTAGATAGTCGTGTTGGCAGAAGCACAAGGAACAGGACATAGGAAGAATATCTGGTCAAGTGGAAAGGATGACCTGTTGAAGATTCATCATGGCTAACAAAGGAGGAGGTTAACCGTCTTGGTTTTCCTCTGCACACCTGAGTCATGACAGGGTCACTTCTCAAATTACCCTGGGTGTCTGATGCAGGAGCATCCTGGGTGTAAGAGCAATCTTGCATCACCCAAAAATATTTCTATTTTTATATTCAATAAGGGCTATTTTGTGCAGAGCTGCTATTTATGGAAAGTTACTATTTTTGGTAATTTTCGTATGTGCTCAAAATGATCTGATTTCTTTCTTGGAGGTTCATTTTGGTCATACAAGTCTGCCAGTAAAGTTTCATTGCCAGATCAAGTGTATATTGGAAGATATTGAAGATTTTCGGTATTGGCAGCAGGGGACAGAAAGTTTGACCTCAGTTTTGAAGGCTTTAGAGGCCCCGGATGAGGTCAAATTTTGGGCTGAATGAAGCTTGCTTGATTCAGGCATTGTAGAGCTCCTCGCGCCCTTTCCGAAATGGGGTTACAATAGTCAATCGGGTCAACTGGTGATGACTTATGGTCTTCGGAAGTTGGGTCACCTGAAATGGCAGAAAATAATTTTTTCTTCAAAATTTCTGTTCGTGTTTCAAAATTTATTTTGAGCCGACTATGATGTAATGAAATGTAAAATAAAAATAATTCTAAGTTTGGTCAGCCTTATTGGCTAAAATTCTGGAACTTTCCCAGGCGGTGGAAAATTGCCTATATAAGGAAGGCTGTATTATTGTCTTAGGTAGTTCAGAATAGTTCTGGGTAGTAGATCTGGGTAATAGTTTGAGGCTTTGTCCTACAGAATATTGTAAGGGAATGCCCATGTGGCTTTGCATATTGTAATTCTGAAAGTTTGTAATTCCACATTTGTGGAGATAATAAGAAGCCAATTTTCTGTTCTTGCATTTTGTTGTTGTTTCTCTATATTTGTTATGTGTTTGTGGTATTAAGGGGAGCACCCTTCATCATAACCTAGTTCTTGCATTTTGTTGTTGTTTCTCTATATCTGTTATGTGTTTGTGGTATTAAGGGGAGCACCCTTCATCATAACCTAAGGCACATCTGCACATTATCAAATTTAATTGATTGTCCTAAATTCTGCATCGGGAAATATTCCTAATTTATCTTAATTATTCTTGATTTAATGATTATTTGGCGATAAATCTTATTTATCCTAAAGTTTGATTAATTGAATATTCTAAATATTTAATTAATTAGATTTAATACTGCCACTTAATTATTTAATTATATTTAATTATATTTAATTATATTTATTCTTAAATTGTATTATTTAATTTTGACAATAAATCTAAAATCTCATGACTAATTGATTAAATTCTTATTTAATTAATTAAAGTCAATTGTCAATTTTTAATGATATAGTTTTAGAATAAAGTTTGATTTAATAATTGATTAACCCATAAATCAATTGTTTTAATTTTAAAATCAGTTAAGTTGAGAATAAATCACTTTATTTTTAAATTAATTTATAAATAAATCATGCACAATCTGAAAAGTAGACAACTAGAAATTGACAATCAATTTTAAAATTGAAACTCAACATCTGATGATGAGTTGAGATTTGATCTAAACTCTATTTTGAGTAAAACTTTGCTTTTGCATGATTTTTGTGAGTTAATTATCTCTAATTTCCTGATAACTCAAAAATCAACCTGAGTTTATCAAGAGTGATTTATGGCTTTTCTCCTGCATCCTCAAAGCCCTAGATTTCTATAAAATCAAGGCTCAGCTCTTCATAATTATCAACACTTAAATTTGCACAATTACTCTGGCAAATTGGTGATTGAAGGATTGAGCACTTGTGACAGGAAATTTGTGAGATCTTTCATAGTTGATCATAATCTTTCATAGTTTTGTCATAGTTTCATATCATAGATTTCATATCATTCATAGCATTCTTAGCTTAAATCTGCATTTCATCTCATTCATATAACTTAGATTCATACATATTTCATATTATTGCACAAAAAATACAAAAATATAGCTTAATCTACATTCATACAATCTTTCATTCTTTAGCATTAAATCCTTCGTTTAGGTGTTGCATTGTCACTAGTCTCGGTCTGATCTGAGAGTATCATACTCACATCTACTAGAAGGCAGTAAATCACCTGGTTAGCATAGTTTACATTTCATTGCAGATTTCATTTTTTGCTAACCTCTAATGTTTTACTGAAGTGTTGTGTCTACAGTGTTGGTACTCAAAATGCAGTTTTGAGGTACCATGTAAATTGCTTGTTAAGTGCTCTATTTGGTCTAAAACTGCATATATGGATCGGGTGGTTTTTAGGTCCTATCATCAGAATTAAATGTTCTGCACCTTGCATATGCCCCATTGAGTCAATTTGAGCCTTCAGTTTAGGTATTGAAAATGGGTTTGCATCTGTTCCTTTCTAGGAGGTCTCCAAGTCAGAAAATTGCTAAGTGTAGAATTCACCGGGAAGGGATACTTTGAGGTTGAATAATATGAAATCTGATAAATGTCATCAAAATCTGAGTATGGGGTCTTGTTCCACATGTTCCATACTACTTATGTTTCTGGTTTCAGGTCCCAATGACAAGTTTCAACCATATTTATTCATCCCCTTCCGGAGGGCAGAATGAAAGTGCTATGTTCGCCATTTAAAATCTTTCAATTGGGTTATGGTCAAAAGATGTCATTTTGCAGTATGAATTAATGTGGATCAATGTTCATGCCTATTCAGTGGTGTGACCCAGTCAGGTGAAATTATCTATTTTTAAAGCTACTCTTGGAGCCCTCTGACCTAGTTTTGGCACTTTGCATAAAATGTGAATTTCAATGTTTCAATGATCCGGGTTTGAATGTTAAAATGGATTTTGATTCAAGGTTACAGTCAACTGGGATACCTCTTTTAAACAATTTTAGAAATGAGATGAAATTTGCAATGTTACTAACATGATCAAAACAATATAGCAAATGTTGTTGGGGTTTACAGAGAAGATTTCAAACTCTTTTTCAGTGTGCCTGTTCTGGTTGATATTCAGGGATCCAGCAGTAACTTGGTAGCATTCATGCTTGGATTGGCTTGGCAACATTTGCAATATGAAAAGATAATGTAGTTTCTTACTTCTGGAAGCAATACAAGGCTTTAGAAGATTATGGGTATATCTTTACTTCCCGACTTGGTGGATATTCAATGTTTTGTTGACATGGACAATGAATGTTCATTTACTTCAAATGTTGATTTCTCTACTTCATGGCTATGAAACATTGTGCATGATGAGTTTAGTGAAGATAAACAAATAGGCTAGCACATGTTTGGAGATAGAGACTCATGCATTTATGAGTTTAGAAGTCACAGTGCATTATGATATATGTGCTAGGAAAGTAGCTGCTAGTTGAATAAGCTAACCCAGTTGGAGACTTTATGCAAATGAATGGACCCTGCACAAATTTATGAGGATGGCATTTGAAATAAATAATTTGTTATTAGAGGAAGCCACTCTTCATCGCCCACCTTGTGGCCATGACCTTTGTCATGATGAGTTCCCAGTTATATGAAGGGCACGATGCTTAGGCTCTCATCGCCTTTCTCTATGTGGAGAAGATAGTGAGTGCTTAGCAATGCACTTGGTCATAATAAATGTTTTCTACGCATGTTATGTGTGTGGGGGCTCGGGTACGTAGGTTCTACAATAAAATAGCACGTGATGTGCTGATTACCCTATGCATGAGTTATGTGGAATGCCTGGCCTTTGAGGTTGTGTTTTGCTAGTGTGTAAACAGCAAAAGATACAAACACATACAGATGCCAGTGTGTGAGGGAGAAGTTGTTAATGCAAAGGGAAGCAGCCTGCCTACGTAGTAAAGCAAGAAGGCTGGTCTTTTGCAAAAGGAATGGCACACATACACAATGTGCGATGCCATATGGAGAAGTTTACAAAATGATGCCTCAGGCATGCGAAATGGGCAGCATGTTTTTAGAAAAGAGCTGCCAGCGTATGAACATGGAGGGCCCTGCCTTGCGTGAGCAGCTGGGCGGCACATAGAAAATAGAGGGGATACAAATGTGATGGCCTGTGGCTGTCAACAAATCAATTTGGAGCCCATGTGCAAGGTGAGATGCAAAGGCTGCAATGTACAGGAGGAGACCAGCGTTAACACTTGAGGGCCTGCTTTACATAAGACGCTTCACGTAAATAGACAGGAGCCCAGCATCTCCAGTGGGATTGCACGATGTAAATAGAGGGTTTTATTTTATTTTTATGTAATGTGCATTGTCCCACATGCAACAGGGAATGATATTCTAAGCCATTTATTTACAACAACACTCCATTATGTTGTAAACAAGAACCATGGAGGCTCTTGGCAGACTGCTTGACTGTGGATTGCTGTGCGTGGTGGGCCCACAATTTTGGACAAAGCGCTGAGGAAGGCTTTAAAACTAAGAAATCCAATATCCCACATGCACATGGGAAGAGGTGTTTGTAATGAATATATAGAAATCCACACACGCTTAAGGTAGATTGAAATGGAGGAAGCTTTGCTGATGCGAGCTTGGAAGCACCTTGGTTTTCGTGATAGGCGGGCCCGACTTGTAGGTAAGGTCATTTTTGACTAAGTGTGTAACTGCAAGAAATCTAACCTCGAGATACGTGATCATCTGACGATGGTCGCATGATCACAAGGGCCAAATTTGGCCCTTGCGATCATGCGCCTGGTTGCCATGTGGTGCTCCATTGAGTTGGTGCTTAGTGGACAATGCAACCAATCTGAGCCTACCACTTGGCAAGTGGGTCCCACAGCTATGGATTCATAAAATAATTAAAAATTCAAAGAGAATTCCCGTGCATCTTTAAAGACATTCAAAAAATCAAAATTATAAATGTGAATTTATATAGTTTTGACTATATAAAAAATTCAAAAATCTAAGTTGCAGAGCATAGACTGAAATTAATTGCTGGGAGCTTGATTTTTCGCCTGAATATCAAGTGTTATATACCACCGGAAAGGTGAGAAGATGAGGATTCTATTTCTGACATTAGATTCAATGCAAGTCCTATTGGTTATGATATATTTCCAGTTGAACGTTTCAGGGGGGCTAGGAAGATATTTTCAAAATATCTATTTTGTCAATCCAGTGATTCACAGTCAGTTTGAGAGGATGAAAAGATGTGTTTTCAAGGGGATAGAGCAGATCAGGTTTGTTGTTCCAGACTTCATGACTCATTCAGTGAGTAGTTCAGAGTTTGACAAGTGTCAGTTGGTGATGCTTTCTGGTGTTTCCCCCTTCTCTTCTTAGTCTCGATTCTTTTCATTTCGAAAGGTTCCAATCTTTTTGCATGAGCAGGGCTCTGCAAGTTTGAGTTCCATTAATGCAAGTTCTGAGTTTCATTTCAGAGTTCTCATTTTGAGTTTGTTGTGATTTGAATGGATAGATATAGGTGATTCAATGAAAGACAGTGGAAATCCTTTCCTATATTTGTCTGATGTCTCTTTGTGTCTTTGTCAAATTGTTGTATATTGATTTGTAAGGCATCTCTATATACCTGTTTACAAGGTAAATGGTGCAATGACTTTCAAGTTTCTTTCAAGGAAAGTGTAATATCTTGAGGATTTTTGTTGATAATATGATTTTTCATAAGGATCTGATGTCTAGATAGGGGGAAGAGAGAATGGTGTACAAGGTGCATTGTTTGATTTTCAGTTGTATAAGATTTGAAGTTTCCTATTGATGTGCATCTCATGACTCCATGCCCAGGATTAGGCACTGGTTTAAACTAGGTTTGTAATCAAAATCTTTTCCAATCACTTTTCCCTTTCATGTTTAAGAGCATAAATGTTTGTCGATTGCATTGAATAGTGCAAGTGCTTTTGGTGATTCCTTGTAGAAGTGAATCAGATAGGTTAACCTGCCTGAGTTTTAAGCTCAAAGAGAAGAAGGGTGAATACCCTTGTCACTTTTGCCATTTTTCTGCAATGATTGTTTGCTTTTGTTAATATCATGGATTGGCTTTCTAAGCTCTGCATTAGTTGCAGCAAAAGACATTAGTGAATCATTGTGAGAACCCCTAATCCACTATAGGATTTCATTGTGAAGCAGTGAGTCTAAAGATAGGTACACCCGCCTGGGTCTGTGGAGCCCGAAGTAGAAGAAGGACTTGGTCCTTATCAATTAGCCTTTTCCTTGTAAGAATCTAGAATTGGGAACCTGAGAGTCAAGCTTAATAGCTAAATTGGTGATTCTACATGAAAAAGAGCTAACATACAGCTAGGTACAAAATTCACACAGACACTCTACCCACAATGAATCTATAAAATCTACTAAGGATGATATTGTGACTACTGAGGTTCCATTGACTCCTTCTAATATGGCTTCTTATTATGGTCCTTCTTATCATTTCCTAGTTAAACAAGGATTTAATGGTCAAGGATGTGGTAAGCATAAATAGGGAATTCAAATGCCCTTACACACTGGGGGACATGAGCATTCTTATGGATTGGGATTTAATCCTCAACAACGAATCAATGTTAACAACATCTCAAATAACACTTCAAAACATGATGAAACTATGAAGGAATTTGACCAAGAAGTTTTTTTGCCTAAACTCCTTCGTACTAAGATGATTACTAGACCTAAACGCAAAAAGAAACATAGTCCACACTTGAAGACTCTTCCTTTTTTTTTATATCATAGATTTCATGATCACTCTACTAATGAATGTCAAGCTTTACATTATAAGATTAGGAAACTCATTGATAGTAATGTTATTTGTATATCATGTGGCAATGAGTTGTATTTCAATCCTTTTTTCTCTAAATAACATTTATTTTACTATTATAGAGCTCCACATTATGTAAACAATGTTAGCCTAATACTTGGGGGCTCGTTGTCTTACATAGTGTTGTGAGAGATATAATAGGTCCCTTTCCATCCTTGTTCCTACACTTGGGGGGCAAGGATGCCATCTCCTTCTTTTTTGTCTTTTCGGGGTTCACCTCTTTCCTTGGTTAAGCAATATTTATCTATTATGTGATATCAAATTATACATGAACATTTTGGTTTGCATTGAGGTTCTTTTTCCTTGATCACAAGCGATTTCATTGTTTGACATTGGGTTTCCATGGTGGATAAATCTCTCACCTTGGAAACTAAACAATGTTCTATCCCTCACAAGGGTTACTTTTTCACTTCTTGCATGATATCTCTTTGCATTCATCCCTTCCATGGCCTCATAGGAGCTGTGACCTTCTTGGCTTGGAGTGGGTGTTGTTTGTGGATATTGTCTTGATGTTGAAGAAGGCTTTATCATTGTTCTTTTCTTTCCTTAACATATCAAAATAGTTTTTTTTTTCCATATTAAGGAGGGGGGCATATATATGGCCTCCCTCGTTCTATATTATATATTTTTGTTGTAACCTTTTGTTTTGCAGCATGCTAAATCTTGGAAGGTAACGCACATAAGTTGCTAAATCCTGAGGAGACACACATTTTTCAAAATTTTCAATATGCTAAATCTTTCAAAGGTAATGCACATAAGTTGCTAAATCCTGAAGAGACATTTATTTTTCAATTTTTAATATGCTAAACCTCTGAAGGTAATGCACATAAGTTGCTAAATTTTGAAGAGACACACATTTTTTCAATTTTTAATATGCTAAATCCTCTGAAGGTAACACACATAAGTTGATAAATCCTGAAGAGACATGCATTTTTCAATTTTTCAATATGCTAAATCTTCTGAAGGTAATGCACATAAGTTGCTAAATCCTAAGGAGACACGCATTTCATATTCATAGTGATACAAGAAGGTGGATCTATGGATATTCTAGAAGCTGTCAGAAGATGCATTACAATTGCAAGCATAGTTTATCGGTGAACCTATTGGGCTCTCCCTCCAAGGTGATTCATGGAAAGGTGGGCATCTTACTGGGTGAGGTAATCACTTTCTCCTTTCTCTCTTTTCCCTTTCATGCTAGTAGGACTAGATCATGAAGCTATTTTATTTATAGTGTTGTTCTTGTCTTTCTTATTAAATCATTTATGCTTTTATGATAGGTTCCCAAATATGATATTAGTATGAGAAATATTTCTTAGTGAGGATTCTTATGGTAATTAATTTGGGTTGTTTAGTGCTAACCCCTATTCTTTTAGTTTTCTCTTTTCACACCCTCATGCGTGTATGTTGAGTTATAATCCTTAGTTTGGGGGCTTGTGTCCTTAGCTAAGTGTTATTTTATTTCATTGTGAATCCACTTGTATCTCCTCTTTCTTCTCCTTTACCATGAGTTTGCATCGAGTCCATACTCTTGCTAAAGTGGGGGCTTAATGCATCATCTTAAAATGGAAGCACTTCCATGTTAAGAGCATTTATCCCTTCAAGTAAGTGGTTTGGGGTCATGTTGAACACCTTGAATTGATATTTTCTTGGATCTAGCTTTCTCCCTGCTTTCCACTTCTTTTCTACACTTGATTCCTTCATTCTAGGTGAAATTAGAGTTAGGATCCTATGGATTCTCCTTAATTTCCCTCTTCTATGACTCTATTTTCTAGGTAGGACTTAAAAATAGGTCCTCCTAGACTTCATCATGTTCATCATAGGATTTTGTGCCTCTCCCTGGCACTCTACCCTATTTTGGCATCATTTCTAGGTCTCTGGGCACCCCCAGGACCTCTTATTTCTCAGTCTGACTGAGACCTTGAAATTTGTGCCCTTAAGGTCAAAGTCAACCTAAAGGGGTAAAAGCCAACCTAAAGGGATAAAATTCAACCTTGACCTTGACCTAGTCAGGATCAAACTCATCTTTGACCCTGGGTTCAAATTTCAAGGTCCCAAGATCTCCGGTTGTCAGGTTTCAGAAATAATTGTTTTTCCACTTCCGGGTCTATTGTTTTGGTCTCTGAAATGGTAAACCCTTAAATTATATTTAATTTAGGTCCATTCCTAAAGTTTTGAGGCCTAATTGGAATTTAATTCCCTAAGGTGGCCCCTCTAGAGGATTGTGTCCTAGATCACTATAAAAGGAAGCCTTCCTCTCTCATTTTCACATCAAGTTTCCAAGAAATCTCATGATCAAGGCATCAAGTTTGCAATCTCCTCTCTCAAGCTCTCAATGTGATCAAGCAAGAATCCATTCAAGAATTCAATCCCTCTTCTCCATTCAAGTTCTCCATTGAAGATCAAGGATTCAAGCATTCAAGCCATTGAAGGGATTTGGTTCAAGCATTCAAGATTCATCATTCAAACCCTAGATCTAGCCATCATGATGGTGTGATCTTCCTTCAAGATCCTTTGTGCATCTTCAAGATCTATTCATTCTTCCCTCAAGGTGGATTCCAAGCATACAATCATGGAGGTTTGATTTACATTTATGTTATGTTCAAGCTTTCATATTAACATACTTGATTACATTTCAAATACAATTTGCATATCTATTGAATATCATAGCTTCATTGTTAAATCTACTTCTACTACTTGCTAGCATTCTCCATTTCAATTTCAATATTAAGGTTGATTCCAAACCGGGGTTTGACCAAGGAAACCCCCCCCCCCCCAAATAAATAACAAAAACCCTCTTTTTCTTGTAGGTACAGGTGCGGAATTTTAGATCTAAGAGTAGATTTGGATACCCTTTTCAATGAACTTCCAGGATTTGTGAACAAAGTTAGAATCGACCTTTAAAATAAAAATGTAGCCTTTGACCTTTTATGAGGGTCAAAGATGACCTCCCTTAGAATTGGGAAATATTTCTAGGTTTTGTAGATCTCGCAGTTTCAGTTCAAGGTCATGAAAATCAACAGTTTCTGAGACTGTTTGACAGAGTTTTCAGTAGGTTCTTTTTCGGAGGCAAGTACCTTTATCTCTTCATTTCAACATTAGTCACTTATATTTACTTTCCATATCAATACAATTCAAATGTAAGTGTAAAATATTGGTTTTGGGGTCTCTTTTATGTGAAAACCATTGTTCTAGGTCCCCATCCATATTTTATCCTCTACAGCTGTTAGGAACAAAAAATAGAGCTATCAGGCTTTGTGTGGATTTCAGAAACCTAAACATATCTTCATTAAAGGATAACTATGCATTACCAAATATGGAGGAATTATTACAGAAGGTTACAAGAAATGAATTGTTATCCATGATGGATGGATTCTCCAGGTACAATCAGGTAAAGGTTAAAGAAGAATAGTATAAGATAGCATTCACTACACCATGGAGTACATATGTTTATGCAAGAATGTCATTTGGACTTCCGAATGTCGGAGCTACTTTTCAGAGAGCCATGGATGTGGCTTTTGGGGATTTCATTGATATTATCATGGTAATATATCAGGATGACATCACAACTTATTCTAAGAAGGCAAAAGATCATTGCAAGCATTTAGAGAAAATTTTCAAAAGAGCCCTTGAATATGGAGTATCCTTAAACTCGAAGAAATGTCATTTTGGGGTAACCGAGGGTAAACTTCTTAGTCACATTGTTTCTAGGGAAGGAGTCAGAATGGACCCAGAAAGGATTGAAGCAATTGATAGGGTTCAGATTCCTAAAAATGTTAAGGGGATTCAATCTTTCTTTGGACAAATCAACTTTGTGAGAAGGTTTGTCCCAAATTTTTTAGAAATCATAAAACCTATTGCAAAGATTTTAAAGAAAGATGCAGTTCTAAATTGGATAGATGAGGCCTTAGAAGCATTTGCCAACATTAAGAAAGCAATCAAACAAGCTCTAGTTTTGAAATCTCCTAATTTTTCCAAACCATTTCAGTTATTCTCCTTTGCTTCTTTCCACACCATCACAGCAGTCCTATTACAGAAAAATGATGAGGGATATGAGCAACCAATAGCTTTCTTCAGTAAAACCTTACAATCTTCTAAGATGAACTATGATATACATGAAAAGAAGGCTTATGCATTAGTTAAATTAGTGAAATCATTCAGACCCTATCTAGTTGGAGCTAAGATTGTGGTGTATGTACCTAATGTAGCAACTAAGGATATATTGAGGCAATCAAATTTAGGAATTTGATATTGAGATTCAAAACACTAAGTTAATTAGAGGACAAGGATTGGCTAAACTCATGGTAGGGACAAATTTGGATGCAGCCCAAGTAAACTGAGTAAATTTGGAAAGTGCAGAAATGAGCATCGAGAAGTGTCCATGGTACACAAACATAGTCTACTTCTTAAAGCATATGAAGTGTCAAGAAGGTCTAAGTGATAATCAGAAAAGAACTATAAAGTTACAAGCATCAAGATATGTACTGATTGAAGGAGACCTATATTGGAAAAATAATGATGGTATCCTCCTTTTTTGTTTAGACACCTATCAGGCTAAGTCAGTTATTAAAGAGTTACATGATGGGGTGTGCAGTAGTCATTTTTCAGCTAAGACAACAGCTCATAAGATATTGAAAGCCAGATATTATTGGCCCCATGTTTTCAAAGATCATTATGAATATGTTAAAAAGTGTGAATCTTGTCAGAAGTTCTCCAGGAAACTGAAATACAATGGTGCTTTACCCCTTATCCCTTTACAAACTGAGGAACCTTTCAAAATGTGGGGAATAGAATTTATTGGAGAAATTACAGATGCTTCGAGTGGAGGTCACAGGTGGATATTGGTTGCGATAAACTACTTTACAAAATGGGTTGAAGATATACCTACGAGACAAGCTACAAGCAAGGTGGTCATCAAGTTTTTGACAGACAACATACCAGATTTGGAGTACCTTGTAAGATTATTTGTGACAACAACATGTGTTTCAGGTCTAAGGAATTTTTAGAATTTTGTGAAAAATATGGCATCTACCTATCATACTAATCTTTGTATCATCCGCAAGGGAACGATCAAGTAGAATCAAGAAATAAGAATATACTAAAGATTATCAGAAGAACGTTGAGTAATAACAAAATGGCATGGGACTCAAAGCTAAATCTAGCTATATGGGTAGATAGAGTAACAATGAAAAGATCAACAGGTTTTTCTCCTTATGAGTTGGTTTATGGAAAACAAGCAAGGTTACCATTGAACAATCTCCTGCTAGTTTACAGTTTCATCCAGGAAGAAGAGCTTCAAGATGTAAATTTTATGGAAGATGGGTTGAGCCAGTTATCAGACCTAGATGAGATGAGAAGAATAGCACAAAAAATGAATCTTTCATCAACAATGATAGATTAAGACCCTTCATGACAAAAGAGCATCAAACAAGCCTTTCAAAGAAGGTGATTGGGTACTAAAATGGAATGCAAAAGACAAAGATAAAGGAAAACATGGTAAGTTCGAGGCATTATGGCTAGAAACTTATATGGTCATATCAAAATCAAGTGAGAATTCATACTATCTACATGATACTGATGAAGTTATTCAGGATTTCCCAACTCATGGTCAGTATTTGAAGCCATTTTTCTCTTAAAAATAGGAAGTATTCTCTAACTTGTATGTTATTGTTTTTGTTTTATCTTATTTAAAGCCTCATGTTTCTTTTCTCACTATGGTCTACTTTTCCAGAGATAACTGGGATCTCGTTGCATCTAGGCATGAATGCACATCCCCAATAAGAGCCACTGTTGACACTAAAAATTTTAGGTTCTAAATAAATGAAACATCAGGGAAGTAGGATCTTAAATTTTAGTTTTATATCATTTCCCTATGTTAAAAAATTAAAATGAATAAAAAGGCATATATGATTGTCATTATTTTATTGTCATGTATTAGGTTGTTAGTTATTTTATTTTAATTAATTTAATGCATATTCATTTTGAAATAAATAATTATTCTAAAAAATAATAAATAAAGTAATTAAGTAAAAAAGGTGGCAAGAGGGAGTTGAACCCTCGACCTCTAAATCCAACCTCTTTCCTACCTACCTACCCTCCTACCCCCTAACCAGTTAGTCTATTTATTTTCTTCAAGAGGATTAGGAGGAGAAACTAATTTATTTACTTTTCCATGTGCAGGTGAGAAGTCAATACAACTTCTTACACAGGGAGTAATCCTTTCCTTAATTACTTTTCAAATCAATGATGAAATATTATTTTCCTATGTATTATTCATTTTCTCAATTTTAGGAAACAAGAATGGGGAGAGGGAGTTGAACACTCGACCTCTCAACCCATCCTTTTTCCTACCTAACTACCTGAGTCTACCCTTACCGATTGACCTATCTAATTCCTTGAGAATGTAGGTGCAAATAAAGGTATTAATTAAAGATAATTTTATTTCCTTTTTCAAAATAAATTATTAAGAGAATGAATATATTATTTTTTTTAATATGTGTGTGTGATAAAAATTTTATATTTCATGAAATTATTGTCTTACCAATATAATTGTTTTTAATTTTAATTTATAATTTACTCCTAAAAAACCCTAAAGTGAAAAATATGATAAGGTAAATAATGTGACAAAGATTACTATGTTTTAGGGTTGTGAAATAATTTTAGTATTAATTTCAGTTTTCATATACCTAATTGTAATCATATAATTTTACCTTATTGTAATTTTATTTTTAATTTTAAAATTTTAACTTGTAGGGTAAAAAGGGTTAAGTGATTTTACATTACTATTGCAATTTATTTGTAAATAGTAATTAATTGATTTCTCACCTTTATTTTTAGGGTTTGTGTTTTGAAGCATTTTATGTCTAAAAAACCTTAAATTTGTTCTATTAGATGGTTTTTATAACATTAGGGTTGTTATTAAATTTATACTTACCTATATGAAGTTATTTTAATATTATTATAAATTTAGGGTAAATGCCCCCTTTTAAGGGTGAATTATGAAACTTTTATACCCTAACGCTTTAGGAAATTTTTCCACATTTTATTTTATATTGTTTTACTTTTGTGAATGTTTGTATTTTAAATAAATATGATATGGTTAATATATTATGAGAATAAAATTTTGAATTTAAAATTAATGTCATATTTCCATTAAATATTTTAGGTAATTTCTTACGATTTGATAATTAATGTGGGCAACTTATGATTAATATTTAAATTTTATTTGCACTTTTATTATCAAATATATTTGTAAGATTTATATAATACTTTATTAATGTTTTATTTTGATTAATTTTGAGGACCAAATTAAAACCTAAAATATTATAGAATATGACAAATTTAATTTTAAATGTTATTTACTAGTACTAGGTGTTTTTTTGTAGGAAGCTAAAACGTTGGATTATTATGTACGAACACCTAAAGTATAATAAATCAAATTAATTGTATAGGAAATATTTCCCTAAAAACCATTATTATGGTTTAATTTGTATTTTATAGGGTTAGTTGCCAGGATTAGGTCTTGTGAAAGGGTATGTATTTTCACAGAGAACCATTGGAAAATATATTTATATTGATTCAATTTGTAAACAATCAAGATCATGACACAATTGAAAAAATCTCCCGAACTACAGATTTGGACCTAATTTTCAAATTTTCAAGTGCAAATGTCAGATAAGTTGTTTATGCTTTCGAGGTTATATAGTTTTTTATTTTTCAATTACTTTTTTAGATTACTTTGTGAACCAGGGTACCCTACTGTGTTCTTTTCCTTGATTCATTTGTTTAAGGTTAATTTGTACAATTCGAATAGCAATTGCAAAGTCTGTGAACCTGTTGTTGTTCCTTTCTGCCTCTTAATTTGGGTTAAAATAGATAGGACTAATTGTATAAATTATTTTGAATTCATGATTCAATAGAAGCATGTAGGGTGATGGTCTCCCTTTATAGGAGTGAGTTCCCTTAAAACCGTCTCTGTCTATACGTATGATTGAAATTAATTGACTCTATTCCCAATTTTGCATTAGGCACTAATCTCATTTCATTTGTAATCATTATTTGGTTCTTTCTATAGTTTACATATTTAATCTGATAATCTCTCTTTACAAAGCATTCATTTAGGGTTTAGTAATACTTTTAAGCTTTAGTTTAGATTTCAAGCAATTTAACTATTAGAAGATTATAGTTTTTCCTCCAAGGATAGTTTACCCCTTTGGAAGGAATTGTTGTTTTGTATGTGCATGCATTTTTGTAGCATAGGTCATTGGTGAATTCAGGCCTACCAACCTTGGCTCAATTGAGTTAGAATTGCAAAGGCACCTGTTTGTGCTTGTCAGTTGGCCTCAAATTGTTCCAGCATTTTTGAGCACCAACACATACCTTCCTTATATACTACTCAACCACAAGTTGGCTTTACAACACTAATTAATTACAAAACATCATCCATCTCTCAACATAGCCTTTACAATATATATTTCTTCATGTTGGCCTTCAAATGGTCATCAGATCCACATAGAAGAATGCAACACATCAGATTTATGTCCCCACACATCCAACAATCAATCCATAACTTGAGGATCACAACCCAAATTAAATGCAATAGTGGACCAAGCTGATTCATCCAAACAAGCAACTTGGTCACCAAGAGCACCGAGCACCAAATCCATTCGATAACATATCATCAAGACCCAGTCGGTAACTAAGCACTGAACTTTTCAATGAAGAAACTAACACACTGAGTTACCGAGTCCATTGGTAACATATCACTGAGACCAAATTGGTAATCGAGCACCAACAAACTGACCACCAACCACCAATCTCCATCGGTGATGCCAAAAAAACTTACAACCAAGAACTAACACAAAGAGACCAGGAATCTCATTAAATAAACTTTTTTTTGGTTATCTATTGTAATACCTTTGTCATTTTTGTCAAAGGGGGAGATTTAGTTGTATAGAGTGAAAAATATGCTAAGTATTTGTAAGAGGGAGTCGTATAGATACAACAGTGCAATATGTTATGTGGAATTTCATGATAAGGGGGAGTTATTTATTATTTTCTTGAAGCTCTTGACCTAGTCATGGTTGGAGAATCCCCATAGGAGATGTACAAACATGCATCAGACAAAGTCACATAGGGGAAAAATACTAAAAACAATACAACAATCTCTGATAGAAAATTCAACTTTTATTCATTAATAATTGAGCTTACAAACAACATGTTGGGTTGTAAGGCCTTCCCAGTTATGGCTAATTACATCAGAAAATACACCAAGATCAACAATTATCCAACATCCCCTAGCTAGTCTAGATCTATACCCAAAACTAGCAAATGGTTGGACTACAAAGGTAGATCTAAACTTGAGCTCGCAAGCCTCCAAGAAAACTCCTTGGTCCAAGACAATACTAGCTCTCCTACACTTAGAATAAGTGACTGAATTATGCTCTTAGATCATAATTTCCTTTGCTATCCCCTTTTTTCTCATTCCATTGCCTTGCCCTGAATACTACCCATAACTTTCTTATATACTACTCAACCACAAGTTGGCTTCACAATAATAATTAATTAAAAAACATCAGTCAGCTCTCAACATAGCCTTTATAATATATATTCCTTCATGTCAGCCTTAAAATAGTCATCAAATCCACATAGAAGAATGTAACATGCCATATTTAGGTCTCCACATGTCCAAAAATCAATCCATAACTCGAGGACCATGACCCAAATTAAATACAATAGTCAGCCATGTTGATTACTCAAAAAAGGCAAGTCAATCAACAAGAGCATCGAGCACCAAATCCATTTGGTAATATATCACCGAGACCCAATCGGTAACCCAACACCAAAATTCTCAATCAAGAAACCAACACACCAAGTCATCAAGTCCATTGGCAACATATCACTAAGACTCATTTGATAACTAAGAATGAACAAAGTGACTACCAACCACCAAGCTCCATCGGTGAAAACAAATAAGCTTACAATCGAGAACTAACACAAAGACACCGAGAATCTCAGCTCTCCAACTGAGATACAATAGAAATCTAAAACCAAATAAAAACATATTTTTGGTTGATACAAGATTTCCAACTACCCCAAGATGCTCCTACATCAGACACCCCATGTACGAAAAGATTTTCTCAGAAGCTCAATGGACATCTTTCAGAATTCAACACATAAATCTTGAACTAGTTCTTGATATATACATGTCCTCCAAGTTCACAACACATTTTTCTTGATTCCACTTCTATTTTACTTTCCTTATCAAATCCTTCATCGGTATGATACATGTATGTCTTTCATTCTAATCACCAATTCTTTTAGAACCCTTTGTTGGTTCCTCAAAATGGACTTTATGCTTATGGCAACAACCAATACATCTATAGATTTTAAGGAAGGGTTAATTCCAAATATGAATTTCTAAGATGACTGGACCAACTATAGGGACAAGACTTCCTTCTACACTTTTGGCTCTGCAAAACCAAGGACAGTACTCCTAATCTAGTAAAATAAATTTTTCTTTCACAACCTCATACTAGATTTGATAAAATAGATAAATGGTAAGAAAATACTAAGTGATAACCAATCACTTATTGATTCTCCATTACCATTTGGTAGGATACATCTTGTAAGTCACAATACCTAAAATATCTTCTAATAATTTTATATCAATGACGGGAATACAACCAAATTCTATTAGGCAATCATTACTGCAAAATAAACTCATTTCTGGCTAGTGCCTTATCCATTGGGCTATAATTTGCTGCAAAGTAAAGAATACAAAAACTAATCAAAGTTATTGATTCAGGATCCCTTTAATATCACCACCTTATGATGATATTGATCAAAATATCTATGAACTTACCCTAAGTATAGAAATCCTTATGCAAACCCCAAAAATCTATGCTCTATCCAAAGCTTTTTAATTTGATCCTAGATCAAAGAAAAGGAATAACAACATATACACAGAAGAACTCTATGCAATGAATTCTAAAATTCATAAATCAAAGGAATAATACACAAGGAGAGATGTAAGCCCTAGATTTTTGTATTCAAATTTACTTAATCATGTTACCTGTATACACTATGATTTAAAATATGAACCACTTCAATCATGGCTAAAAACCAAATAATTTTCTATTTCTCATAAAAATTGACCTAATACAATCTACTTATACCCTAGACTTAGAACTTGTAAGAAAAAATAATTCAAGTTTCGGTGATTCTAAATGATCCAGGAAATCCTTTTATAGAATACAAGGATTGCAAACAAGCTACAGATCATTTGGGAAAAGACAAAAGACACAAAGTAAAAAGACTGCATTCTATTGCACTTTTTAAAGTGTACACTGATTTGAGTGCCAAGTCTTTTGCAAAAACTTCCAAAAATAGTTCTAACTCTTCCAAGTGTTGCCTTTGTACTTGTGTCTCCATACAAAATTCTCCCTGTAGTTTGCTTTGTTTAAGGAGTTGGAGAGATGCCACCTGTTGTGATCTCAATGGGTTCTTGTTTTGTCCTTGTTTATTCCAAGGAGTAGACATCTTCCCAATATTTTTAAGTCTCTTTACTGGGCCAAGGAAATGCAACCACCTCATCTCTCTTTTGTGCTAAAACATCTGAATCAGCTCTTACCTACTGAACTTCCTTATTTAGGGCTCCAAAGTGTACCCTGGCATCCTCCAAAATTTCAACTGTTTGCACAAAAATAATATTGCTATCTACATTTAAAATGCTACTAACTCTTATTGACAACTCATCATACCCTAGTCATCCTTCTCAAAATATCTGTCCTCTACATTAAACTAGAATTTCATTATAGGAAAATAAATCAGATCAAGATGACTACCTGACACTTTACTCATCAATTTTTACCTGTAACCGTCCTTGGAACAAGACAAATCTGATTTAGTTCATTGCTTCTGGCTCACTGGCTTCAATCTTGTTGGAAACCCTAGCATAATTTGAAAATTTTAAAATATAACGGTCATCTCCCAAGTTTAAAACACAGTTGTTGATCCTTGTTTTAGGAATGGGAACACTGAGAGGGGGGAGGGTGAATTAGTGTTCTATAATTAATTAATTTTTCTTCAATCTTGAAACTCAACTCAATTCCTTAGATACTGAAATGAACATTAATGCAAGTAAGATAAACATTCATAACACATGACATAGGATATGATTATGGGGAAACCCAAATAGGTAAAAAACCCCAGTGGGAAGTGACACCCACTAAGAACTGCACTAGTGTTTTATGATCCCTGTTAGAAGATCTTGCAACCTTGTTAGGAGTTGTACTTTACAATGCTTTTAGCACAATGACTTGGTCAAAGGTTGGACCCTATTAGGATTATTTTACAATAACCCTATTAGGGGTGGGGACACACTGTCCTAGAGCTCATTTCTCAAATGGTGAAGGCTACAACCTTCTGGATATTAGATACACACTATATCTGTAAGGTGAACTACTGCTGTGACACTGCTTATCAGATCAGTTCCTTTGATGTGTTGATGCTCCAACCTCTTGTGAAGCTCTAAAACATACTAACTACTCTTTGCACACTTCTTCTCTACTCTACTTGACTCTCTTTCTTATCGCTTACCTAATTACCAAGGCACATGTCATATTTATATGCGCTTACAAAATAATTAACTAGGTTGGCCCTTTAACCTATTACATACAATGCTACCAAATGAATTGGCTCAATCATGTTTACATACAATCATAATAGCATGTCTATGAACTAAATACAATAGGTGCATAGCCTTTACAAATCATTATTACAAGTGCTAAGAAAAATACAAACAGTCAGCCTTATGCTCTGTTCTGTTATGCTGCTCACTGTCTATGTCACTTCATCTTACTGTAACTTCCTCATACTGACTCATATCATCATTCTCTCTTACACTTAGCATGAATACATACTTATAAGATTAACTTAAAGGGTGCATATCATAACTCTATCATACGCATGTGCACTAATGCTCTGATCACCTGGTGCTCTGCTATCTATCCAGTCTTCCATACTTAGCCATATTTCTGATCTTCTTCAATATGTGCTTACTCCAAAAATTCATATGACTTTGTTTCCTTGATGAAAACACTAAATATAGTCATATACTTTAGTATAGTCAACTTTCCAACAATCTACCCCTTTGTCATTAATGGCAACAAAGGAATATGGAAAAGTTACTAACTATATCCTTATCCAAAATCTTATTGATATATAGTCTAACTTATATCTCCCTTTCTACTATATACTATACTCCTTTACATCATATACAAGACTCCATATTCTATATTCTATAGTCTCCCTTTGAAATTAATGACAAAGGTGCTCAAAAATATGTATTCACAAGTACTTACAAAGTGAAGACATCCAGATATGCTAACTTTAGTTTAGCAATCTCATTCTACCAAAATTTCTTCAGTGTGTCTATTGTTTGGAGATGGGTGCACAAAGCATATGTTAAATTTTCCATCTTCTCAAATTTCATGCATGGACCTTGATCATATGTCACCATAGTGGCATCAATCTCCTTGATGTTCTGAATCAAGTCATCTAGTGAGGGCACAAGATCATTTCTCAGTTGTGTTTGCCTTGCCCTTATCTTGGACATTTATTTTTCTATCTTTTCTATCTTGTCCACTTGTCCCTAGTATACATTGTTACACATGTTAATATATGTAGTGGGATCTTCTACTGATTTACTACTTGATCTATCATAGCCTCTACCTCCTAAATTTTCTTATAAAGATTTGTAGTTAGCTTGTCTTGGTTCATGCAGTCTACTATGATTTTTCTTCCTTTTGTTGTAAATTATTTCAGTGAAGCTTGACCAATCTTTAAGGAGTTGAGGTCAAGTGCAAATTTTGTAGTTATCTCATCCAATCTCTTCTTAAGATACTTCTTTTTTTCTACCTTAGCCACTTATTTTTCTAGGCATGAGAAGATTTCCTTAAAGGTTGTTAGGATGTTGCTGACATCCTCCACTAAATGCACATTTTGTACCTTGCTCTCTATTGGTTGTAGATTGTTCAAAATGTCTATTGACTCAACAAACTGAGGATTTCTCATTACTTATTTTTCTTTGGCCTTCTCCATTTCTAAGAAACTGATCTTAATTAGGTCTTCTTCTCCCCATGAATCCAAGCTTGTAGTATCAGGGGTCAAACTTGACAACAATGATGTTGATGGCATAGGAGTGGTAGAGGTGTGTTGTCCATCATTTATGTCTTTGTCCTTATTTCAACAGTAGGTTCTTTTTCTTTCTTCTCTTCATCTTCTTTTTCCACTTCATCTTCTTTCTCCTCTTCTCTTCCTGCTATATCCTCAATTAGCACTTCTTCTTGCTTCTTAGGTTAATTATCACTACATAGTATTTCAACCTCATGTGTACTCACAAAGGCTTCCTCAAAACTATCCAAGTCTTTGTTAGTGGCCGCCATTGATATCTCCACATTGTCAATCATTATTGTGTCATATTTTTGAGTTGAGGTTATAGGCGTAGAATTTATTTCCACTATGGCCATTGTTACTGAGGGCGTTGACTCTTAGGGACCTGTCATATGTACATTTGTGACCTTGTCTACTTTCTATTGCTCAATAGGTGCTTGGCTTATGGGCGCAAATGTTGGTTGCATGTGTTGTTCTAGAAACACCTTCTCAAAGACTTGTTATGTCTCCTTTGCTATGAGCTCATAGTCTTTGTTCATTATGTGTAGAGTTCTCATTTTTGTCCTTAGGTGTGGCTTCACTAGATTCAACAATAAGATCTTTTCATCAACTGAGCATACTAGAAGATTTTCATCTAGTATATTTTCCCTAATTCTGATGTATTCTTCACTAGCTTGTCTTTTTAAAGTATCCAATATCTCCCAAACTTTATCTGGGATGACTATCTTCAGTTCTAAAATTATCTTCTTGAACTTGATCATATGTTTGATCAGCATCTCATGGATCTCAGACTTGTAAATTTCATGATATTTGTCATAGAACTTAGCTATCTGATCTATCCTTCCTTCCTCTACCACTCTAGTCCTTAACACTTGAAGACTTGGTAGGAATCCTACCTCCGGAGGTGGTTGTACATTCCTGCCTCTACTTCTTGTGGTTCTTGCTGAAGGGTGGCTTGTGGTATTTTTCTTCTTCCTCTTAGGGATTGTAGGAGATGCTTTAGTGGACTCCACATCAACTATATCAGTGGGCGTAGGATTGATATCATCAATTTTCTCAACTTTTATTTCTTTGTCTTTGGATCATTTTTCTTCTATCTTAGCTTCCATAGAGGATGTGCTCTCAATTTGCATAGTTATCTTAGCCTCTCTAGCCTTGTCCAAGTCTACTTAGGTCACACCATGGATCTTCAAAATATCATAGGTGATTTTAGTGGCATTTCTCTTGGTTGTTGTATTTTTTAGGACTGCATCCACTTCCCTAGTCTTTTCCTCATAATTTCCCCATCTAGGTTCATTAGGGTCCTTGGGCACTGATAGTAAAACTTGTGCATAAGCTTCCAATACTTGTTCCTCCACTTCATATCCAAGTGGATGAATTCACTTAGTTATAGGCTCAACAACCTCCATACAAGTACTGTCAATCTCTACCATAAAACAAATATTGTCCTTGTATTTTTCAATAATGCTTTCAGGTATCCTATACCTCATGTGCATCTTTATTCTAAAGGTTTTCAACTCTAACTCCATGTATTCTCTTAGTGTGCTCTCAACTGATGCCTTAAGAGATATTTGAGGCATTGTAGGTAAACTTTTATCTAAGTATAAGTCTGATACCTTCCCAAATATATGAAAGAATATATAGATTATCAAAGACCCAAACCTAAATATTTTGGTCTTATCATGCTTGATTTCCCTTATGTTATCCATCAACTATGTGCATAAGATTTCACACAAGTTGAATTCTCCATTTTCCCTTAATATCCTTATGGCTACAAGAATAGTGGCTATGGATACACTCTTAACCCTATTGGCATGCTAAAATCTATAACCAAGAATCATAGACATCAATTTGATGTCCTTCTCCTCAATTGGCTCAATAGTCATCCTGCACTTGTCACTCTAGGATTTGAAGGCTTATTCAACCAATTTCCTGACATCCTTCCCAACTAGAAGAATGGTGCCTATCCTAGATAAACCTATCATCTCATGAATGAGATCTACTATGTTTTTTACTGGCACTTCACCTATCCAAAATAGGTCATCATGGATCTTGCTTAACAAAATCTTAATCCAATTTTACTCATAAAACTCATGTGCAATAGCATATTCAATAATGGGGTGATTATCTAGGTGTGAGAACTCTTTAGTGAATGATTTTTCAAGATTCATCATGGAATCTAGGTGTGACCTAATTTTGTCTAAGACAACTGGTTCCTTTTTGCAATGTATATAGGCACGTATATCTTCTACATGCATGACGCCTATAGGGGTTCTTGAAAATGCTCCTTCTAAGCCATCTAAGGTGGATTTGAATGGATGTCTCTTAAACACATATCTCTTTCTTTCAGTGACATCAAATACAATTAGAGTAGTCATGACGTACTTGTTTAGATGCTTCTGAAAGGTTTCAAAGGGTTTTTGAGATGTTGCGTTGATCTAGGGCTTACAACAATCAAACTTCTTTCTTTGCTAATAGATTCACTACAATGCTTCACAACTTCAACTGTTGGATCTTCAGTGCTCTCTAAATGCTCAACTTAGAATGAAATGTGTGAATAATGAAGCTCTGATGGCTATAAAGTAACTTTTTCCTCCATTAATGCTTGCCGCATAAACACAGAGTTCAACTGTGAATTTCATTCTTCTTCTTCATTGATAATCTAGTAGGGCACTCTTGCATACTACATCATATAGTCTCCAACTAGTTGTAATCCAAGGTGCATACTCTAAAGGTGAGTATACCAACCACACAGGGGTCTAGAGCTAATCTGGCTCCCCCTATGACCCTGAAGGTCTTTTAACCATAAATAGGAGGTGTCTCCATTGCGGATGCATCCTTGGTTATTTCACCAACACTGTCTGACTTTACCTCCTTCCAAATCAAGCTTTCATCTTCTATAGCTTTCACAAACTTGACTTCTCCTTCTTCTTCTAATATTGAACTTTCTAACTTTTTAAGGCTTTTTGTCTCTATGCTTTTGATCTGTAGAACCTTGACATGTGTCCAGCCTTGTTACATGAGTGACAAATGACTAGAGGCTTTAAATTCTTTGATGCATTGATGTGAGTCACCATTCTACACTGTCTAGATGTATGACCATTAGAATTGCATATTTGACATGTAATTTTCTAAGTACTTCTTACATTCTACTATGGATGACTTCTCTGATTTTGTTGATTCTGATTTCTTTTGCTTGATCTACAATTCATAGCTCTACGTCCAAATTTATTACATGAGTAACAATAACCATTGAAAGGTCTTACCTCTTTACAATCTCTTTCTATATGTCCATGCTTGTTACAATCATAAAAAGTCTTGTTTACTGGTTATTGCTCACCCTTGGGTGGTTCAGCCTTAGCTTCTATATGATTTCCTATCTTCTTCACTTTTGTAGGTTTTTCTAGTGTTTCCTTTCTTACTCGCATGTTATTGATCTGATTTTGTGCTTCATTGTAACCAATACCGTTGGTATCTCCTTTAAGCTTTTGTGCATACAACTGGGATTCAATCAAATCCTTACTTATGTGCAACTTGTCAATGTAACTTTTTGCTTCTGTCAATTTAGATTCTATCTTTTTCTTGTTGTTTTCTAACTCCAAGATCTTCATGTTTTCTTTCCTGAGTTCTTCATCCAACTATTTGTTTTCATTGACCTATTCTTCATAGACTTCTTGATTGTTGAGTAGCTTTTCATCTAATTCTTCAATCTGATCCTTCAGAGATGAGTTTTCTTCATTCAACTTTTTTATCATTATCCCTAAGTCACTTGTAGAATAATCTTTTAAGTCCTTCCTTAATTTCTTGATGATTACTTGAGAACCACTAACATTTTCTTTCAGTTCTTCAATTTATTTTTCAAATCTGTCAAGGTCTTCAAGAGTTGCTTCAAGATTCTTTTTTAGATGTTTCATTTATTCCTTATCCATGATCTCCTCAAGTGGTTAAAATTTTCTTCAGAGGACCAGTGCTTTGATACAAATTGTTAGGAATGGGAACACTGAGAGGGGGGGGAGTGAATCAGAGTTCTATACTTAATTACTTTTTCTTCAATTTTGAAACTCAACTCAATTGTTTAGATATTGAAATGAACATTAATGCAAGTAAGATAAACATTCATAACACATGACAAAAGATATGATTACAGGGAAACCCAAATAGGTAAAATAAACCTAGTGGGAATTGACACCCATTAAGAACTACACTAGTGTTTTATAATCCTTGTTAGAAGATCTTGCAACCCTATTAGGAGTTGTACTTCACAATGCTTTTAGTATAGTGACCTGGTCAAAGGTCAGACCCTATTAGCATTCTTTTAAAATAACCTTGTTATGGGTGGGTACACACTATCCTAGAGCTCACTGCTCAAATGGTGAAGGCTACAACCTTCTGGATATTAGATACGTACTATATTTGCAAGGTGAACTGTTGTTGTGACACTACTTGTCAAATTAGATCCTTTGATGTGTTGATGCTCCAACCTCTTGTGAAGATCTACAACACACTAACTACTCTTCACACACTTCTTCTCTTCTCTACTTGACTCTCTTTCTTATCACTTACTTAATTACCAAGACACATGTCATATTTATATGCACTTACAAAACAATTAACTAGGTTTTCCCTTTAACATATTACATACAATGCTACCAAATGAATTGGCTCAAGTGTGTTTACATAAAATCATAATATCATGTCTATGAGCTAACTACAATAGGCGCATAGCCTTTACAAATCATTTTTACAATCGTTAATCAAAATATAAACAGTCGACCTTATGATCTATTATGTTCTGTCACTCATTGTTTGTGTCACTTCATCTAACTGTAACTTCCTCATACTGACTCATATCATCATGTTCTCTTAGAATTAGCATGAATACATTCTTAGAAGCTTAAATTCAAGGGTGCATGTCATAACTCTATCATACGCACATGCATTGATGCTCTGCTATTTGTCTAGTCTTCCATACTGAGCCATATTTCTGATCTTCTTCAATATGCACTAACTCCAAAACTTAATATGACTTTGTTTCCATGATGAAAACACTAAATATAGTCATATACTTTAGTATAGTCAACTTTCCAACACCTTGTTCTTCCCGGCACATCGTGTGGCTCACAAAATTCAAGAAAATATTCAACTTGGCTTTTAAAAATTATTGGCCACATCATCATCCTTGAAAACCAATCAGGAGCAAGAAAATCAGCAACACCTAGCATAAGGACCCACATTCTTTATAATTTTCATTAGAAAGATGGCACAAACCTACGATCATTAAATTTTGTTCATCTTTTCATAAAGGCTTTACACCCACCATCAATCTTCTCTCAAATATGTTGGTCCTTTAACTCTTTATAAACTTGCGGACCCACCTAACATGATCTTTACTTATTAGAGCATCTAACGATTAGTTTGATCCCGCAATCACTATCAACTGAGCATGTTCTCATTAAGGCTTCATGCCCATTGTTCGATCAGCCTTGACCTATAATATCTTTACCTTTCCTTTTAACCGTGGCAAGTCTTTAACCCCATCATCTGGAGATCATGCGACAATGGGCTTCTCATGATCTTCAAGCACTTTACTTAACCTGAGTATGATCATGAGATTCCGTGATTGAAGCATATCTCTCAATCTCTGATTATTTACCTTAACTAGTGTTTGTAATACCCCAAAAATGGGCTATAGGTTCATTAACCTCCTACATCTTCAATTCGAACAGAATTGACATCAAAGTCCTAACCTAAGGCACATCGGCATATTATCGAATCTTAATTGATTATCATGAATTCTGCATCAGGGAATATTCCTTATTCCTATTTATCCTAATTATCTTTAATTTAATGATTATTTGGCAATAAATCTTATTTATCCTAAAGTTTGATTAATTGAATATTCTAAATATTTAATTAATTAGGTTTAATACTGCCACTTAATTATTTAATTGGATTTAATTATATTTATTCCTAAATTGTATTATTTTGACAATAAATCAAATATCCTATGACTAGTTGATTAAATTCTTATTTAATTAATTAATGTCAATTGTCAAATTTAATAATATAGTTTTTGAATAAAAGTTTGATTTAATAATTGATTAACCCATAAATCAATTGTTTTATTTTGAAAATCAGTTAAGTTGAGGATAAATCACTTTATTTATTTATTTAATTCATAAATATTATGTACATTCAAAAAGCAGTTAAACTTTAAATCAGAAAATCAATTCAAGTTGTTTTAAAAATAAACTCAACTCTGATTTGAGTTAAAAAGTTGTTTTTGCATGATTTTGCATGATTTTGTGAATTAATTATCTTTTATTCTTTGATAACTCAAAAATCAACCTGAGTTTATCTGAGTGATTTATGGCTTTTTCCATGCATCCCCAAAGCCCTGGATTTCTATAAAATCAAGGCTCAGGTCTTCATAATCATATCTCACAAGTTTGCATACTTACTCTACCAAAATCAATCCATGAATTTGCACAAGCATGTTGGTGAATTAACATCTAAAGAATTGAAGCTTCTTTGCAAATCAACAACTTTTGTGAGATCAATCTTGTTTTTAATCATTTTAGTTTCATATTTAGCATATCATTGTTAGATTAATTGCATGGCATGTCAGTTTTCTCTCATCTAGAATAGATTTGTACCAATTTATTTCATCTTATTGCACAGAAAAACCAAAATATAGATTAATTTGCATTCATTCCATATCTAGATTCTACATTCAAATCCTTCATTTAGGTGTCATCAAGGTCACTGATCTTGGTCCCATCTGAGAATACATACTCGCATCTATTAGAAGGCAGTAAATTGCCTGGTTAGATTAGTTTCCATTTCACTGCATGATTTTGATTTTAGCTAACCTCTAATGTTTTATTGAAGTGTTGTGTCTATAGATAGGTACAAAATTCACACACACATTGTTATATCTGGATAATGAGTGATCACAAGTTTTGCACGGTCTCTAATCTTTCAACTTAACTCGCATTCTATCACAAGATCACACAACTAAAACAATTATCATAATCTCAAGACATACCTTTAAACCCGGTTATATTAGGAGACTTGGAGATAACACATATCTCATTGTGCCTCTTAACCTTTTTGTTGAGTGTCTAGATACTTCTTGACTTAGCTGTTACTTCATGAGATCATGAGAAAATTGGTGCGCTAGATCACTAAAGGTTAAGACATCATCGCGAAACATTGGGAGACTTGGAGAAATCTTTAACCACCAAGTCACTGAATGAAAATAACTAATTGCCCAGCACTTGGAGATTTAAGAGATAAGCCAAAATAGTTAATCCCTTTACCCTTTTCACTGAATCATCAAACGGTCATCAGGTTTTGCACTACCTACTCGACTAGGCTTGAAAAGACCTAACACTGCTATTGGATTTTTCTCTTCTTGCATCTGTCGGACTTAGCATTGCATACTGACTGAGCCCGAAAGACATTTCACTTTTAAAACATTAGGACTTAGGAAAAAATGAGAGGCATCATCGGGTTTTCATAATTTGATAGACTTGGCCCCGCTTGATAGTAACTTAAGACATGTGCAAAAAGGAAGAACTTAAGTGACCAAAAAGGGTAATGAAGAAATAGACTTGGTAGGGTTTTATGGACTTAGACAAATTTTTTGAAACCCTAGCATGGATAAACCCTATTTCCTCATACATTTTGACAATTACAATGGATTTTGTAGGATAAGACCATTTTTACTAGATTTTTTCTATGATAGGAAAGTGGGCTACTAGTGGTTCTGTCTAGGGATGTATGCCTCTTGCAGGCATGGAAAGGGTTTAGAATCTCTGGGTTAAGAAGACCACTAACATAAAATAACTAATCTACTCACACAATTGGAAAGAAACACACTACTAAAAGAAAACTAACCTACTATTCATGGATAATGAGAGTACCTTATGAGAAGTGCAACTTCAAAAATTATCCATAAACTGGCAATTCTAAGACATTTCCAACCAAATCCTTTAGGATATAGGAATCAGATCCCCACTTTGCATCAATGAGATATGGTCGCAACCAAATTGGGTTAAACTTGCTATGCTTGCCTTTGTCTTCTATCCTGGCATTCCACATTAAGACCAGATCATAAACATCAAAATTTCAGACTGTAGTCCTTTTGTCATACAAATTTTTATATTGCAACTGCAACTTGATGTTTTTTTTGTGCCTCCCTTCTTAATTCATCCAATTGTATCAGATCCACCAACCTAATTTTCATTTCATTCTTCAAATCATCATCATATATTTTGATGAATTTATACATTTGTAGTAGATTATTTTATGGTAACCTAGCATGAATACCATAGAACAAATCAAAAGGAGCACAACCAATAGCCCCTTTCATTGTCACTCTGTCATCCCATAGGGCTAGTTGAAACTTTGAATCTCATGCTTTCATGTTCTTATCAAGGACTCTTTTCAAAAAAAATATCAAGCTCTTATTACTTGATTCAACTTGACCATTCCCTTGGGGGTGATCAGGAGATGATTATGAGACCTGAATCCCATATTGCTAACAAAAAACACAAAACTCTTCATACTTGAAACACATTGCATTATCAACTACTATTGTCTTAGGACATCCAAAATGAGTTAAAATGTGTTGCATCATGAAATCAATCACCATCCTACTAGTGGCTCTCCTAGTGGGAATTGCTTCCATCCACATAGTGAAATAGTTTGCTTCCACTAGGATCCATGAATGACCCTCACTTGATTTTTTGGGGATTTATCCAATGAAATATATACCCCACTTCTAAAAAGGAGCCATAACTGTCACAAGGTTTAAGGAAAAATTACCACTGAATTTTAATTTCCCTGCAAACCTTTGGCAAGCATCACATTTTTTGACAAACAAATGTGCATCTTTAAAAATAGTGGGCCACCAGAAATCAGACCTTAATATCTTATGTGTAGTTGTCTTAGCCATGTAATGGTCACCACACACACCTTCATGCATTTCTTGTAACAATTTTTCATCTTTTTGATGATCAACACATTTAAGCAAGGCACCTTCATTGCTTCTCCACCACAATTCACCTCTAAAGATCACATATTTTACAACATGTAGTTTCACAGTCCTCCTTTTGTTTTCATCCATCTTAGGAGGAAGAAACATATTTTTCAAATATCCAACAATGTCCCTATACCACTGACAACAATCTAAATCGCATATGTATGGTCATTGTTCTTCTTCAACTAGGTTTACATGATTAGCATCTAAATTTATTTGGTCCATGAGTTTGGCTAACCCTAGTCCTTTGACTAGTTTTGTGATTTGAATGTCAATGTTGAATTCTTGGATCTTGTTGATCCATCTACACTTTCTTCCTGAAACTTCCCGTTGTACTAAAATATTCTTCACAACAACACTAGGCACATATGCAACTATAGTTGCTCCAACTGGATAACACCTAAAAATTTTGATAGCCTTGACCAGTGCATAAGCCTATTTTTCATTTATGTCATATTTTAACTCTATTTCTTGTAAGGATTTACTATAAAAGGATATAGGCTTCTCAAAACCTTCTAAATTCTATTGAAATAATATTGCAGCAATGGTATGAAAAGAAGCAAAATAAAATATTTGGAGGGCCTTACCATAATCTGGTGTCCTCAACATAGGTGCATCCTTAATTGCTTGCTTAATTTCATAGAAATCCCTTCTAGCCTATTCATTCCATTCTACCTTTGCACCCTTTTTCAACATTTTGGAAATAGGGACACTAGTCTTAGCAAAATTTGTGATGAATCTCCTAACAAAGTTTATCTGTCCCATGAAAGACTAAATTCCCTTGACATTTCTTGGTAGTGGTACTTTATCAGTTGTAATTACCCTTTTAGGGTCAATTATAAATTCATGCTTAGACACAATGTGTCCCAAGATCTTACCTTTTGTTACCCCAAAAGAACATTTCTTTGGGTTAAGAGAAACTCCATACTCTAAAGCTTTTACAAAAATTTTCTCACATTGGCCACAATGTTGGTCTTCCTTTGTCAAATAAGCTATGAGATCATCTTGGTATACCACAAGAAACTTGTTTATGAAATCTTCAAATGCTACATCCATGGCTCTTTCAAAAGTATCCCCAAAATTGGTCAAACCAAAAGGCATCCTAACATATACATATGTGCCCCATGGAGTAGTAAATGAAGTCTTGAATTGTTCAGAGTCCTTGACAACAACTTGGTTATACCCTGAGAATCCATCCATCATAGACATCAGATCTGATCCAGTAACTCTTTGTATCATGGCTTCCATGTTTGGTAGCCCATAGTTATCTTTTAATGAGTTCACATTCAGATTCCCAAAGTCTACACAAAGCCTAATGTCTCCATTTTTCTTCCTTACTGGGACCAAGTTGGAAACCCATGTTGAATGTCTAATAGGTTGAATGATTCTTGCATCACTCATTTTCTTCAATTCTTCTTTCATTTTTGGCACCAAAGTAGGGTTCACAGGTCTCAACTTTTATGTAAAGGGCTTAGTACCTTCTTTCAAAGGAATCTCGTGTTGAAACCAATCCTCCCTATAGGCATTTAAGTCATCATAAGACCATGCAAAGACATGCCCATATTTCCTAAGAAGATCAATCAAGGACCTTCTTATTTTAGGAGATAAATTTCCCCCAATGTATACATTTTTTGAGGCTCCAACTATCCCTAAATTTATTTCTTCTAAATCCTATGGCTTATTCATAGTCTTTGCTGAAAAAAATTGTCATTATTATCAAATGCTCTTTCAAGCACAACCAGACCCTTTGGGACCTTGGTTTTTTTCAATTGCAAGACTTCCTTACCTAGAATGATATCCTTGCCACCTGAGGTTTCCACATACCCACTAAAATTCATTTCTCTATCTTCACAAATGGCTTCAAAATGTAAAACCTTAAAATGTCTAGATCATGTTCAAAATTTTGTCAATTTTCAATGTTGTCTGGTATAGAAGGTCTGGATTGAATCTCAATTTTGGATATTTCAGAAAATGTAATATCCTTTGGTCTTCAAATGTTTTCCAACAAGTCATCCATTTTTTTGACCTCTGTCCATCCATTTAATACCAAAAGCATCAAAATTTTCTATCTGATCCCAAACAACATTTTTGTATTGTTTTAGTTTCTTGTTCTTTGATGCATATTTGAATTTTATTTGAGATATCACCAGTTCTGAATCTCCAATTACTCTAAGGTTTCTAATTTTATGTTTTGAGACCAACCTTAGTCCTATTAATATAGCCTCATACTCTGCAGTGTTATTTGTACAAGGAAACATTAAATTAAATGAGTACTTATTATGTTCTTCCAGTAGGAGCAATTCACAACACTCCTACACCTGCTCCCCCCTTAGAGATAGCACCATCAAAATACATAGTCCATAAACCATCTTGGTTTGTCAAAAAAAAATTATCCTTAGACAAAAGTAAAGGATCATCTTTTCCTTAAACCTTTACACTTTGTACTTGAAAAGAACTTATATCAGTGTGTTAGCAATATCCTAAAAAAATTTAGCTACATGCTAAAACTTTCGAAAAATCTGGTTCTTAGACCTAATTGTGAGGTTTTATGGCTAAAACCCTAGGTTTGATGGAATCCCTAGCTGGTCTTAGCATTGTTATATTTTCATGTTACTTTTTGGTTCACTAACTTTCCAAATATGCATGTGCAATTTTCCACCCCTTTTTAAGTGACCACTTTACATGTTATATCGCTAGGTTGTCGAACAGGACCCTTTTTAATATTTCTCTCAAAGCCTAAGTTTCCTGTAAATTTTTCTAAGTGACTAACCTTTTAAAAATGAGTGTTTGTCGTTAAATCTCAAGGCTCCCTATTGTCAAAATTTCTGACATGCAATTTGGTGACAAGCGGACATCTATCTTAGCGGGCCCGTCTTCGATGTTGTGCTGGTGATTAAACAAAGGAGTGCATCAATGGCTGTCACTATATCGTTGGGTCAAGTTGATCTCTTTTTAAGCATCGTGGTGTAGCAACAAGCGTCTGATCAAGTTTTTACTGATAGCAACAGGATTTTGGCATGTCAGTCTCAGTGGCATTTCTTTTAGATTGACACCTGTCTTAGGTGACGTAGCAGTTGTGGGGTCAGACTTTTCAAAGAATAAAGCACTAATTAATCTTACAATTTTTGTTATACCATTGATGGAAGATGTGAATTATTTAAGCTTTGCGGTATAGCGATGACTGTTTGATGCTCTATGATGAATAAGATAGAATGTGGGCCCTAAATTTCCATGTCACTTTCACATGTTTGCTTTTGATTGGTTGAAATAAGTATGATGTGGCAGTCAATAGGGTGTTTGGTACTGAGAAAGAAAAGGAGAAGGGCCTACCCACCTCTTCTTGTGAATGTGGTAGTTTCTGATTCAATGAGGAATTAAGTGAGGTGTTTTTGTGGGGTCAGTTTTCTAGGCTAGTTAAGGCTTGAACAGTTAAGGCTTGAACAGATCTTGTGGTTGTCGGTATACCGCTGGGATAAGGTGCATAATTTTTAAGGCCTACAGTATAGTGACAACTGTTGATCTTGTTTAAAGGATGAGGAATAAAAGGTGGGTCTTCTGTCGCCAGTTCATGCTGACAGGTTCATTTCTGATTGGCCGAAAGCAGGAGGTGACCTGTCAGGATGTCAGTATACATGACACCGAGGAGAAAGTTAGGGTTTTCCACCTACTAATCTATCTGATGTGGTATTTTTTGATTCTATGAAGGTTTCAAAAGGGAAGGTGGGGTCATTGCTTTGGGAAATGGTAAAGTGTAATGTGTTGGAAAGGATCTTGTGGTTGTTGTTACACCACTAAGGAAAGATGCTCGGGTCAAATGCTCACGTTTAGTGATGAGGTGATACCTGTCCACTTCGATCAAGGTAAAGTTAAGTTATTCCTTTTCCCACATGGTTAAATTGAGTTGTTCTCATTGGTTGGGAACTAGTTTGGGGAAAATAAAAAGAAGGTTGCATGGCTATTTTTGTGATCATCCGATGCACTGAAAAGAAAATAGGATCAACGGTCAGAATTCAAATTTTTGCTTTGTGACATTGCTCACATCCTGTGAATGCTGAGGCCACCAGTTTTTAGTAATGGTAGACTTAATGAGCTATGTATGGATAAATTGAAAATGGTTGGTGACATTATATACCCCAAATTTGATCATTGCATTCATTACCTCTCTCATAAGTGTCTTCGCAAATTGGATTGTTCTCTGTAGTGATATCGAGAAAAAAATTTCAGGTGCTCGGTAGGTCATAAATCTCTCAATTTGAGAATTGTTTGAAGCCTGTGAAAAAATTGTAACAGAAATTATGTTGCTAGCTGATAGTATTTAGTGTTTTCTCAAGTATTTATACATTGTTTTAAGAAGCCCTAGTTAAAATGCCGCCAAAGAGGGGACTGTCTGGGAAGACAGAGTATAAGGATAGGGGCATTTTTGAAGACTTAATGCAATTGCTCTCACATTCAGATAATGGGGCAGCTAGATTGAAAGAATTGGTCCCAAGGAACCCTAGAGATTATGTAAATAGTGGCCACCAGGATAGAGGAAACTAGATGAGAGATGCTAGGGTGGGAGAAGATCATAATGGTCTTATTTTGTTCAAGGTAGCATACTCACAAAGGAATTCATGTGCCCCCCTTAGCAACATATGGAAATTTGGTAGTTCCTGGAGTTTTTATGGATGCAGAATTGTTGATCCAAATTGCTAAGTGTTATGATCCTGTGACAAAGTGTGTCAAGGATGTAAATGGAAATAACCTAATTAGTATCATAGAAGATGAGATCAGGGAGGTATTCTCATTGAATGACCCTTCTATTAGGTTAGAGAAAATAGATTTTACTGAATTCACTGAGGTGTATGAAGCTCAGAAGGATTATTTGAGGATAGGGCCTCTGAGGGATTTTTTAGACCAGATTGGATCCATGTGTGTCATCAACCCAAGTACACCAAAGCCTTTTAGGATGGATTTGTTCAGTAAAAGAGCACAGGGTTTTTACAAATGTTTATATCATATCTTAGGGCATGATGAAGCTACACATATGCCAGTTCCATATATGTTTATGATGGTGCAATCCCTGCATCCCCAGTTGGCATTAATTTTTGACTTTGCTTCTCACTTAGCTAACCTAATCCATGAGGGATTGATGGGAATAAAGAATATGAAGGTTAGAAGACCTTTTGGGTGGTACTCTATGCTCATGCATATGTTCTTGTATGAGGGTGAGTAGTTTTTTAGCTCAATAGTCAACATTGTTAAGGAGAGGAATAGAGAAGCCCTTCTAGTTTAGTTGTGGAACATAGCTTTTTCACGGGATAGATTTGATGCCAGTTTTATTGCTTTTGATAGGGATTTTGCCTCAAGGCTTAGGACATTGTTGTTTTTTGACAATCCTAGAATCCCAAGTGAGTTGTTAAGATTGATTAGACCAAAAGAGTTTTGTCAGGATATTACTATTGTTCACAATTTTGGTGATATCATATTATATACTATTTCCATAGTTTTTAGAGTATATGGCTACAAGAAGGCACCATACATTTTTCCCTACCAAGTTCCATTAAAGATAGGATATGCTGAAATTTTGAGGCAAATTGGTGACTTACAGGAAACTACCCTTACTGGTTAAGGAAGAGGGACTTTCTTCCCTGATATTACAATTTCCCATCAGTATGTTATCACTAAGGGAGGATGGGTATATCTGAACTAGGTCTTGCAACCCTACAAAATGCCTACGGCTGCAGTAAGATGTGCAGATAATGAGGGTTTCTTATCAGGAATGTTAAGGGACAAGATAAGGTGTGCTCTTATGGAGAACCAATTCAATTTTCATTAAGATATAATAAGGAATGAGTTTGACCTCCAAACTCAAGAAATTAAGGAGAAGTGGGTGATCTACAAGAAGACTATAGATTTCATCAAAAAATTTGATAGAACTTATGATCCATTAAAGGGTTTTGAGCCATGGGCAAGGAAGGTAGAGGCTCTTATGGAGCATTTTGAAGGCATCATGCATGCGGTAAATGAGAAAAGGGTTTTTGTAAGAAGGACAGACCTTGAGAGAGCTAGGCAAATTTTGAGCCAACCAGGATATATAAAATTGACCCCAAGGGGAGTTTATACTATGCAGAAGAGAAGTGGTTACACTGTTCTCTTACCAACACAGCAGAGAGGTGAGGATCTTCCTTCTACTTTAAGAGGAAAGAGGCCTATGGATGATCCAACAATGCAAGGACCCTCTCCTAAGAGGCAAAGACAAGAGGGATCAAGATTAGAAAAAAATGTATACTCTCCTTCTCAATCCCCTTTACATTTAGATAAACATGGGGTGGCAGAATAGTTGGTACAAATGAGGAATGAGGGGAACATTTGTATTTCCAATGATGAACTATAGGAAGGAATGCCAAAGGCACCTAAGGAGGTTGCAATGGATCTTACTATTGCTGAATTTGAGGGTAAGAAAATTGACCCTATTTTGAAACAAGCTAGTGACTCTTTTGTTGCTGATGATAAATTTGTAAAGACTAGGGCATTCTTCCAATTTTTTTGGAGAATGAAAATAAATCAATTTAAAGAGATCTGTGAGAAGAAGAAAGAAGAGTTCCGTGATAGGGACATAATACAGATAGAGATTGAAACCAAGGGAGAAATGATGAAGTAGTTTGAAAAAATTACTCCTGAGGAGGAAAGGGTTATGGTCCATACTGCAGGGGTGCTGATTTTACTAGAATGGGATATTGTTGATGCAATAGTCTTTGATCAGGTTAGGAAGAGAAAGATAAAGACTCTTGCTACTATAGAATAGGCTCAACAAGCTACTAGGGGAATTGCTTTCTTGGATGATCATGCTACCTTGGTAATGTGGTCCCTTAAGAGGGAGGAGAACAAAGGAAAAAGAGAGGCTCTCTCTACAGAATATGTAGGAAATTTGTTGGTACAATGAGTAGTTGAGACTTCTGGTGTAGAAGCTTCAAACCTAATTTTGGAAATTGCTAAATGTAATGTCAAGGTGGTAGAGAAATATGCACAAGAAAAAGAAGAGTTGAGGCTCAAATTTGAAACTGTCCTCAAGTCCTATAATGAGCTTAAGATAGATCCAAAAGGACAAGTTAATTGTTGAATTGTCAAGACCACAGGATCACAGGTCACCACAACTAATGATCACTGAAAAACCTACAGTGGCTTCATCATCTATCCCTATCATTGAGTTTCCACCATCACCTTACCTAGAGACACACCTAGATGCAAGGCTCAGTTGGGAGAAGCAACAATTGCTTGAGGAAACAAATCACTTCAAAAGAAAAAGGAAGGAATTGGACAAGTTAAGGGAAGAATATTTGAAAGATAAGATCTTATTAAAGCAAGAATATGAAGACAAGGTAATAGAGTTTGTTATGCAGTTTGCTACAATCTTGAATCCCACAGTCCTCTTTGACCATGCTAGGAGGTTAAGGATATTACTCACTTCATTGGATAAGTATAAGAGTGAATTTGAACCAATTTTTAAGAAATTGATTGAGAGATCTCCAAATGTGAGATTATTCAGGTTGTTGTCTAAATCCCAAAATGATCCTGACCCTTTGATCAAACCATTGCACTAGAATGTGAAGAAGCTTGTAGAGCATGATATACTTTTGGGTGATTTTGAGAGAAAATCAAATTTGATGAAGAAGGAATTGACACTCCCTAGCTATGACTTGATCCTGGGAGTATTTAAGAAGAATGATGAGCTTAAAGAATTGATCAAGTGGCAAGCACAAATAGATAATGACTTCTCTGCTAGAATGACTAGCATTTTGACTCTAGAGAATACTTTATTCTTTATTCATACTATTGAGACTTTAATTTCTGCTAAGTCTAGGTTTGATTTTATTCAGTGAGAGATTAGTCAATTAGAGGACAGGTGGGAATAGTTGTCTGGCAAAAATGCAGAATTTGCAAATTTTGAGTTCCCAAGTGAAGAGGTGTACAATAGGTGGAGGTATCAGTACATACCTCATGTAGAAAAAGTAAATACTCCACCAACCTCTTGAGATGAGTGAAGATAGTAACTTTTTGAGTCATGAAGGTTGTTGAGATGTAGAAAGGTATTTATTATAGGATAGACAGTGGAGATATTGCAATCAAATTTGTTGGAAGAAGTCAAGGATAGAATTGAAGACATAAAGCGAGGGGGCTCATCTACAAATATCTCACCAGTTTTGATCAATGTATTTATTGTAAACCCAATAGGGTTGTTGTAAAGTTTTTAGGTTAGGAATTTTGTAAACCCTATAATGATCGATAGCTTGTTTCATTTTCCTTGTATATAAAGGATTTTCCACGATCATTCTAGGCATTGAGAGTTTAGGTGTTGAAAAGACAAAAAATTTGAAACCTTAACCCTCAGTCGAGGATTGCAACATTTTGCATTATTTTTCATCAAGAAATAGAGAAGTACAAGTTATTGCTGCTATTTTGCAAGCTTACTATTTAGAATATGATGTATACAAATGATCAAGGTTATGCTTAATACAAATCTCAAATCTTTGTCTCTCCTTTGAGTTTATTCTGTGAATCTTTAAATCTTTCTGAGACTTATATGTATGTATTTGGCTTTGAGTTCTGATCTAGGTTTGGATTAAATACTGCTCAGGGTGGGATACATGTTTACTAAATTTATTTGAGGATTTTCTATAAGTAGGAAAGAGTTGGGGTGTTTTTATTTATGTTTAAAGACCAGTTATTCTCAAAATATCTTTGTATTCATTCTATCTTTTGATGTTTTTACCAATGAATAAGGCACTGGCCTGTATTTTCCTATCTTTGCTTTGTGGGGAATGATCAGAATCTTTGTAATCCAAAACATATAATCATTACCAGTCTTTTAAAGTTTTATTTACTTTATATATTTACCCAGTGATGGAGAGTCAATGAATAATATGTTCTTATTTAGTACTTTCTCACTGTCATCTATTGTAAGATCCAGTGTTGAGTATGGAATAGAGTTGAATCTATTGGATCAGGTGTACCCACCTTGGTTTTGCGGAGCCAGAAGTGAAGAGGTCAGTCTTCTCCCTATGGTTGGTCTAGTTGCTTATACATTTCTCACATTTGGAATTAACCACTCCTTAACATTATTCATAAGCATATTAGTGTCTCATGGAGTGTAAAATCTTTCTAAGAACCAACAAGATGGCGACTCTATTGGGGAAGATAACATACCAATGAAATAAATTAGTTTAGAATCTCTGGTTATATTACAAACAATTAATATCTTACTACCCAGATTGATTTGGCCCATTCGAGTAACCAACAAGATAGCAACTCTGCTGGGGAATATTACAAGATTTGTGTAAAATAAAGTAGGTACAAGTTGAGCTAGACTCCTGGCTTGCTTATTTTCTAAAGCCAGTTAGTTACCTTTACACACAGAGTTGATTCCTTTTCAAAAAATTTCCTACCCTTCCTATTTATTTAAAATCATAGAAAATCCCATTTAGCTTGGGTGGGGACTCTAAAACATCTCTGTACTAGTGCTTAATAAAATATTACTATATCATAATGAGTTTCAAAAATAAAAGGTCCTAGAGGAAGGAGCACCCAGAGGAAAGTTTTTAGGGTGAACTCCCAGCTACATCTAGATGAGGTCAAATTAGAAGAGAAAAAAGTACTAATGATATGTCTTTTACCTGGAAGCAAAAGGGAAACTCAAGATAAGAGGGCCTTGCTCCTCTTAGTCAGGAGGGAAATGCCTCAAAATATGAGAAGGTAGTTGATCTAGGCCTAAATCAATATGAGGATTATTATTCCCCTACAGAAAGAGAGGGTGAAAGGTTGCCCCAAGATAGGAAAATAATCCCTAGTAGACGGTATGGAGGGGAGAGGAGATCTAGAAGTAAAAGTAGAAGTGGACAAGATTTTGTTCCCCCTTTCACCCTTGGTTCATCATTGCCCCAAGGCCTCCATGAGTCTTGGGATCAACAAGATGAGCCTCAAACACAACAGGTTGAATCTAAAACAACTTTACCTGATTTTGAGGAGATTTTTGAGGAAGTATATGAATTAGAAAGGAGAATTCATGAAAAAGAAGCTATTAGGTAGAAGAGAGAAAAGGAAAGAGAAGAAAAAATTAGGCATGCCATGATAGGGGCTGACCAATTAAAAATACAACTACTAAATTTAGAAGCCATAAATTATGTTCCCATTCCTGAACAAACAAGTGAATAGCCCATTGTCCAACAGGTCTTTGAAACAAGGAATCCAAGGGATAAGGGAAAGTGGAAAGCAGTGGGCATTTCAATTAATGAGCCTATAGGCCCTAAATTTTCCATAGATTTAGCTTTAAGGTTGGAATCAGACATTGTGAGAGCCAAGAGGGAATAGCAATTGCTAGCCAAAGAACTGGAAAAGGCAGAGTTGGAAGCTTTAGCACTAGAAATGAAAAAGAAGATAGATTTTCTTAGACGATCTGCATGACCCACTAACTTTGCTAATTCTACTGTGACACAAAGAGAAAATCTTGCAAACGTAACTAATCAGAAAACCGGTGTTCCCCCACTAGGAGGGCTCAGAATTTTGGCCATGACAAATACTAATGCATCTACATCCCAGGGTGCTGGTATTTTCAATACAGGGGTTATACATGAAAGGTGTAAACAGTTGGTTTTTATAGGCATCCTTGGATACCCTAACCCCATCCCTAAAGAAATCAAGAAGAAACTTCCCAAATTCACTGGAAGTAATGTTGTCACTTGTGAAGAGCACCTAAAAAAATTTATTAATGTGATTGATGATTATAACATTGTGCCTGATGATGTTATCATGAAATTATTTGTACAATCCCTGATAGAAGATTCAAGGGATTGGTTTAGGGCTTTGCCACATGGTAGCATAGGCTCATGGGATTAGCTTAGGCATTGTTTCAAGGAATAGTATGGGGATAAAACACATGAAGGTTTTATGTTAAATGAATTTAACAACATTAAGAACAATCTCAATGAGGATGTTGTTGAGTTTAATGTCAAATTCCAAAAGGCCATGCATAAACTCTTGCAAGTCATCAGATTGGATGATAGAGTATGTCTTGTCACATATTTAAATGCCTTTGATTCTAAGATGGGATACCTTTTGAGAGATAAGAACCCTAGGAGTCTTGTTGAAGCTTATAAACTAGCTGTGAACATAGAGAGAAACCGAAGAATTTAAGGAAAGTTGGGAAGAAGGGAAGATAACAAATCACAATTGTTGAATAGAAAAGATCCAGGAAAGCCTATGAGTGTAAAACCAAAGGATGATGATAGCTTGAAGAAAATATTGAAGGAAATAAAGGACTTAAAACCTAGTGAAAATAGAAATAATAAATTTGTAGGAGGTGATAAGCATGCCTTTAACAATTTTAACAAATTACCAAGAATGCAGAACTACCGATATAATACTCAATGGAAAGATGGGAAGCCTATTATTCCTGAGACAAAAGACAAACCAAATGATAGGACCCCTGATCCATTGCAAAGGAACTTAGTGAATGTGGTGGAAGATGTCCCATGGTGTATTATTTGTTAGTGACCACATGATCTCAATTATTGTGTCATATCCCAAAGTGTCTCTTCACAAGAGGAGCAAGAGTGTAATGAGGAACAGCCTTATGATGACCAGGGATGTGGAATGATTTCCTCCCATGTTTGGGACAAAGTTGACTTTGTTGAAGAGGATGAAAATTAGGATATCTTCAATTCTCAGACTAAAATTGAATCATACCATCAACAAGTCTTTTCAGATGAAGATAATGAGCTTGATAATGTCCAGTGCAATGTTTTGAAGGCTAAGGAAATAGTTGTTTTGAGAAGGCCATCTGATGAGGAAATTGCCTTGATAACAACAGATATCATTACTCAAGCTCAAACAAGTTACAACCTAAGAAATAAAGTAGTTGGTAATCCAAATCAGAAGCCTGCTAGTATTTTCATCAAGAAAATAGACAAAGATGTAAAGACATCCCAGAATAAGTTAAAGGATGTTGATGCTGTTGATAAGGTCAAAATAAAGAAAAATTTTAAGCCTAACATTGTCTATAAAGTAAATTCTAAACCCATAGTTGAATTTGTTCCAGCTTTGCAGAAGGAGGATGGATTCCATATTGAAAAACCTGAAGATATATCCATCCAAAATGTTGATAAAGAAGCTGCAAGTTTGAAGCCAGATGTCTCTAATTCAAAATATGTTCAATTGATATAAGCAAATTGTTGTCACAAATTACTATCAAAGTCCCATTGCTGGAAATGATGAGAATAGAATAACATAAGGAAAAGGCCCTAAATTGGGTAAATGGTGTGGTATCCATGGACTCTCAAAAAGAAGAAAGGGTCAAGAAACAAGTAGCAACTATGAATGATGAAAATGAAAATTGTAATGAGGAGATTATTTCTAAAATTCCCCAAATTTATTTGGATACAAATGTTGTTAGTACTACAGTAGGAACAATTGATCCTTTCTTTTTGACTTTGCAGATAAATGGAAAGTTTCTAAAAAATTGTATGATTGATTCAGGAGCATCAAACACTATTATGCCTACTGAGGTTATGAAATCATTAGGGTTAAAATTGGACACACATCATGGTAGATGTCAAGCAATGGATTCAAGTGAAGTACCAATTGTGGGTACTATCAAGGCTCTACCTTACAGACTGGCTGCATACCCCAACAAACAATTGAGCATGAGTGTTTTGGTAGTGGATATTCCTCCCCAATATGGGATGTTACTATCAAGAAAGTGGAGTGCTTATATGGGAGGTAGCATACAATGTGACTTATCATTTGCTACTTTCAACTTAGAAGGACAGAACATTAAGATTTCTAGAGAACTTAGAACTCCACATATGATTGAAGAAGAAGAAGACGCCATGAATTTTTTTCTTGACACTGCCATTAATGCTTTCAAAGTCCAAGGAAAGGAGGTGGCGGAGGATGTTGAAAATATATGTAAGTCAGAAAGCTGGGAGGGGTGGATTTAACTTGACAGTTTGTGGAACATGTATTTTGATGGTGCCAATAGCAAGGAAGGATCTGGAGCTGGAATATTGCTCATATCTCCAAATGGTAAAACTTTCAAATTCTCCTTTACATTTTTATTCTCATGCACAAATAATGTTGCATAATATGAAGCTCTATTGATAGGTCTGAGGTTGGCATCAAGGCATGGTATAAAATGTTTAAAAGTAGTGGCTAATTTTGAGTTAGTTGTCTCCCAAGTTAGATAAAAGTATGCTTCAAAAAATCAGAAATTAAAGCAGTATAGGAATGTAGTATAGGATGAAATTGAAAGCTTCAGTGCTTTTAACATTTTTTGGATGGAAAGAAGTCAAAACATAATGGCAGACTTGTTGGCTAATGTGGCCCTTAGACCTGAAGATGTTACATTTGCAGATATATCCAATATAGAGGTATAGGCCAAGCCTTCCATCCTTGATAATGTAGAAAATTGGTAGGTTTTCTCTGATGACCAAGACATATTAAGCTTTCTCCAATGTGAATCTCATTTTGGTGATAGAGAAATGGATTTTAGTACTTATGTTGATACAGTGAAAGGTAAAGATATAATTTTTGGGAAAGAAGTTCTGCAGTTGAAATCAAATAGGGTTCCCAAAGGATTAGTTACTCTTGAAAAGGCATTTGACAATAAGGACAAAGCTTTCTCTGCCAATACTGATAAAACCAATGAGCTTGAAGAAGTAAACTTGGGCACAAGAATAGTACCCAAGAAGGTTTACATAGGTAAGTGTTTGTCCCCAAGCACTAGAAAAAATTTGATTGATCTTCTCAGAAAATTTAGGCTTATTTTTGCTTGCTCTTATGAAGATCTCAAAGCTTATAGAGAGGACCACTTTCAACATGAGACTCCACTAAAAGAAGGTACAAAACCTTTTAGATAGAAATTGAGACCTATTAACCCTACCTTGGCACCTAAAATGCAAGGAGAACTCAAGAAGATGATGGATGCTGGAATAATCAAGCCTATTAGGCTCTCCACTTGGGTTTCAAATTTGGTGCCTGTCAAAAAGAAGAATGGTGACATTAGGCTTTGTGTTGATTTTAGAAATCTTAACATAAATTCTCTAAAGGATAACTATGGATTACCAAATATGGAGAACATGTTGCAAAAGGTCACTAGATCAAAACTGATGTCCATGATGGATAGCTTTTCTGGTTATAATCGGGTTATGGTTAAAGACACAGAGAAATTTAAAACTGCATTTACAACCCCATGGGGGACATATGTTTATGTGAGGATTCCTTTTGGGTTGACTAATGTTGGCACCACTTTTCAAAGGGCCATGGATGTAGCCTTTGCAGATTTCATTGACAAGTTCATGGTGGTATATCAAGATGATTTGATAGCATTCTCAGCTAAGGAAGAACAACATTGCCAACATCTAGAAAAAAATTTCATCAGAGCATTAGAGTATGGGATTTCTTTGAACCCAAAGAAATGTGTGTTTGGTGTGGTAGAGGGAAAATTTCTAGGGCATATTGTTTCAAAGGATGGAGTGAGGATAGACCTTGAAAGGGTGGAAGCTATTGATAAACTATCTCTACCAAAGAATATCAAAGGAATTCAGTCCTTTTTAGGACAAGTCAATTTCTTGAGGAGATTTATTACAAATTTTGTAGAAATTAGCATTCCCATATCAAGAATGTTGAAAAAGGGAGAAAAAGTTGAATGGAATGTTGAAGCAGTGCAAGCTTTTAATGACATTAAAAGGGCTATCAAGCATGCCCCAATTTTGAAAACACCAAATTACAGCAAACCTATGCAGATCTTTTCCTTTGCATCTGCCCATACTATTGCAGCAGTACTATTACAGAAAAATGCTGATGGTTTTGAACAGCCTATTTCTTTTTTCAGTAAGACCTTACAGGCAGTAGAACTAAATTATGACATTATTGAAAAGAAATCTTATGCCTTGGTGAAAGCTATTAAAATGTTTAGGTGTTATCTAGTTGGAGCCACAGTGGATGCCTATGTTCCAAGTGCTGCAATTTAGGATATCTTAGTCCAGTAAGAAGTTTCAGGAAGAAGATGTAGATGGATCAATAGGATTAAAGAGTTTAATATTGACATTCACATTAAAAATTTGGTAAGAGGGTTGGGCCTAGCAAAGTTGATGGCTCAAAGCAATTTAACTGCAAACCAAATAAACATGTTGGAGGAGGATCAAAGACCTTTTGTGTGTAACATGGATTGTTGTGAGTGGTACAAGGATATTTTTAAATATTTGCAAAAGATGGTTTTACCCTCTGAATTGGATGATAACAAGAAAAGAACTATTAAGCTTCATTCCATAAGGTATGCAATTATAAGTGGTGAGTTGTGGTGGAAGAGCAATGAGGGTGTCTTGCTTAGATGTGTAGATCAGGATAAGGCCAAGCTTTTGATGGATGAAATGCACAATGGGATTTGTGGAGGACACTATATGGAAAAGACTACAGCCCACAAGATCATTAGGTCATGTTTTTGGTGGCCATCACTTTTCAAAGATACCAATCAGTTTGTAAAGAAGTGTGATCCTTGTCAAAGATTTGCAGGGAAATTGAAATTCAGTGGAAATTTGCCTCTCAAACCTATTGTAATTTAGGATCCTTTCCAAAAGTGGGGTATGGATTTCATTGGTGAAATCCCTAATAAGTCCAGTGGTGGACATTCCTATATCTTGGTGGCAACTGATTACTTAACTAAGTGGGTTGAAGCAATCCCTTCAAGGAGAGAAACTAGTAAGGTGGTAACAGATTTTATCATGCAGAATATACTTACAAGATTTGGTTTCCCAAAAACCATGGTGGTTGATAATGCAATGTGCTTTAGGTCAGAGGAGTTTTTTGACTTTTTTTAGGACAATGGTATAAAAATATCATATTCATCTCCCTACCATCGACAGGGCAATGGCCAGGCAGAATCCAATAACAAGAGTTTGATTAAAATTTTGAAAAGAGTATTAGATAATAAGAGGGCCTGGGATTCCAAGTTGTTACAAACCCTATGGGCTGATAGGGTTACAATAAAGAAAGCAATAGGGTGTACCCCTTTTGACTTGGTATATGGGATTAATGCAAGATTGCCCCAGAATAATTTGTTAGAGATTTATCAGTTCATATAGGCATATGACGATGATATGGAGGAAGAAATGACTGTTAGAATGAATGATTTAATTCAATTGAATGAGGTAAGAAATGATGCACATGTTAAAAATGAGAAGATGCGGGCCTAGTGAAAAGTCTTGTATGACAAAAGGACTACTCAAAGAAGTTTTGTAAGTGGTGACTTGGTCCTGATGTGGAATGCAAGATTAGAAGATAAAGGAAAGCATGGGAAATTTGGTCCCATTTGGTTAGGCCCATATATCATTGAAGAGAAGTGGGGAACAAGTTCATATATATTGAAGAATCTAATAGGAGAGCTCATGGAATTGCCAATTCATGGTCAATTCTTAAACATTTTACTTTTCTTATGTGATTTTTTTGAGTCTCTGTGCAAGTTTAGGTTTAGGGTTTTGTGTGCAATTCTATGTTGCCCATCAAAATTTTGTTCTGGTCTACTCTTCTAGGAGATTCTAGTTTTCTCAATGTATCCGCAGGAGATACATGTCCCCAAGCATGAACCACTATTAGCAGTATCCTAAACAATTTCAACTACATGCTAAAACTTTTTAAAAATCTAGTTCATAGACCTAATTGTGAGGTTTTATGGCTAAAACCCTACGTTTGATGGAAGCCCTAGCTGGTCTGAGCATTGTTATATTTTTGTGTTACTTTTTGGCTCACTAACTTTCCAAATATGCATGTGCAATTTTCCACCCCTTTTAAGTGACCACTTTACATGTTATATTGCTAGGTTATCAAATGGGACCCTTTTTAATATTTCTCTTAAAGCCTAAGTTTCTTGTAAATTTTTCTAAGTGACTAACCTTTTAAAAATGAGTGCTTGTCATTGAATCTCAAGGCTCCCTATTGTCAAAATTTCTAACATGCGATTTGGAAACAAGCGAACATCTATCTCGGTGAGCCTATCTTCGATGTTATGCTAGTGATTAAACAAAGGAGTGCATCGACAGCTGTCACTGTATCATTGGGTCAAGTCGATCTCTTTTTAAGCATTGTGGTGTAGTGACAAGCGTCTAATCAAGTCTTTACTAACAATAGCAAGATTCTGGCATGTCAGTCTCAGTGGTGTTTCTTTCAAATTGACACCTATCTTAGGTGACGTAGCAGCTGTGGGGTCAAACTTTTCAAAGGATAAAACACTGATTGATCTTACAGTTTTTGTTATACCGTTGATGGAAGATGTGAAGTATTTAAGCTTCATGGTATAATGATGACCATCTGATGCTCTATGATGAATAAGATAGAATGTGGGCCCTAAATTGCCATGTCACTTTCACATGTTTTCTTTCGATTGGTTGAAATAAGTATGATGTGGTAGTCGACAGGATGTTTGGTACTGAGAAAGAAAAGGAGAAGGGCCCACCCACCTCTTCTTGTGAATGTGGCAATTTCTAATTTCACAAGGAATTAAGTGAGGTGTTTTTGTGGGGTCAGCTTTCTTAGATAGTTAAGGCTCAAACAGATCTCATGGTTGTTAGTATACCACTAGGATAAGGTGCATGATTTTTAAGGCCTATGATATAGCGACAGTCATTGATCTAGTTTAAAGGATGAGGATTGAAAGGTGGGTCTTCTGTCACCAGTGCATGCTAATAGGTTCATTTCTAATTGGCCGAAAGTAGGAGGTGACCTATGAGGTTGTCAGTATACTTGACACCTAGGAGAATGTTAGGGTTTTATGCCTATTGATCTATCCAATGTGGCATTTTTTGATTCGATGAAGGTTTCAAAAGGGAAGGTGGGGTCATTTCTTTGGGAAATGGTAAAGCACGATGTGTTGGAAAGGATCCTATGGTTGTCGTTACACTGATGAGGAAATATGCTCAGGTCCTGTGCCAACGCTTTAGTGACATGCTGACACTTGTCCGCTTTGATCAAGGTAAAGTTAAGCTACACTTTTCCCACATGGTTAAATTGAGCTATTCTCATTGGTTGGGAACTAGTTTGGGGAAAATAAAAAGAAGGTTGCATGACTATTTTTGTGATCATCCGATGCACCGAAAAGAAAATAGGATCAATGGTTCAAATTCAAATTTTTTCTCCGTGACGTTGCTCACGTCTTGTGAATGCTGAGGCCACCAATTTTTAGTAATGGTAGACTTAATGAGCTACATGTGGATGAATGGAAAATGGTTGGCAACATTATATACCCCAAATTTGATTGTTGCATTCTTTACCTCTCTCATAAGCGTCTTGGAAAACTGGATTGTTCTCTGGAGCAATATCAAGAAAATTTTTTCAGGTTCCCAGTAGGTCATAAATCTCTAAATTCAAGAATTGTTTGAACTCTGTGAAGAAATTGTAAGAGAAATTGTGTTGCTAGCTGATAGTATTTAGGGTTTTCTCAGGTATTTATATATTGTTTTAAGAAGCCCTAGTTAAAATGCCGCCAAAGAGGGGACTGTCTGGGAAGACAGAGTATAAGGATAGGGGCATTTTTGAAGACTTAATGCAATTGCTCCCGCATTAACATAATCAGGTAGCTAGATTGAAAGAATTGGTCCCAAGGAACCCTAGAGATTATGTAAATAGTGGGCTCCATGACAGAAGAAACTGGATGAGAAATGCTAGGGTCGGAGAAGATTATAATGGTCTTATTTTGTTCAAGGCATCATACTCATAGAGGAATTCTTGTGCCCCCCTTGGCAACATATGGAAATTTGATATAGGAAAGTTGGTAGTTCCTGGAATTTTTATGGATGCAGAATTGTTGATCCAAATTGCTTAGTGTTATGATCCTTTGACAAAGTGTGTCAAGCATGTAAATGGAAATAACCTAATTAGTATCATAGAAGATGAGATCAGGGAGGTCTTCTCATTGAATGACCCTTCTATTGGGTTAGAGAAAATAGATTTTACTGAATTCACTAAGGTGCATGAAGCTCAGAAGGATTATTTGAGGATAGGGCCTCTGAGGTATTTTTTAGACTAGATTGGATCCATGTGTGTTATCAGCCCAAGTACACCAGAGCCTTTCAGGATGGATTTGTTTAGTAAAAGAGCACAGGGTTTTTACAAATGTTTAACTCATATCTTAGGGCATGATGAAGCTACACATATGCCAGGTCCATATATGTTTACAATGGTGCAATCTCTACATCCCCAATTGGCATTAATTTTTTACTTTGCTTCTCACTTAGCTGACCTAATCCATGAGGGATTTATGGGAATAAATAATATAAAGGATAGTAGACCTTTTGGGTCATACTCTATGCTCAAGCATATGTTCCTGTACAAGGGTGAGTAGTTTTTCAACTCAACAGTCAACATTGTTAAGCAAAGGAATGGAGAAGCCCTTCCAGTTCAGTTGTGGACCATAGCTTTGTCATGGGATAGAGTTGATGCCAATTTTATTGCTTGTTATAGGGATTTTGCCTCAAGGCTTAGGACATTTTTTTTTTTTTACAATCCTAGAATCCCAAGGGAGTTGTTAAGATTGATTAGACCAAAAGATTTTTGTCAGGATATTACTATTGTTCACAATTTTGGTGATATCATATTATATCTTGTTTCCATAGTTTTTAGAGTATATGGCTGCAAGAAGGCACCATACATTCTACCCTACCAAGTTCCATTAAAGATAGAATATGATAAAATGTTGAGGCAAATTGGTGACTTGCAGGAAACTGCCCTTACTAGTAAAGGTAGAGGGACTTTCTTCCCTGATATTACAATTGCCCATTAGTATGTTATCACTAAGGGAGGATGGGTATATTTGAACTAGGTCTTGGAAACCTACAAAATGCCTACAGCTGCAATAAGATGTGCAGACAATGAGGGTTTCTTATCAGGAAAGTTTACGGACAAGATAAGGTTTGCTCTTATGGAGCACTAGTTCAATTTTCTTGAAGATATAATAAGGAATGAGTTTGACCTCCAAACTCAAGAAATTAAGAAGGAGAAGTGGGTGATCTACAAGAAGACTATAGATTTCATCAAAAAATTTGATAGAACTTATGATCCATTAAAGGCTTTTGAGCCATGGGCAAGGAAGGTAGAGGCTCTTATGGAGCATTTTGAAGGCATCATGCATGTGGTAAATGAGAAAAGGGTTGTTGTAGTATAGATAGACCCTGAGAGAGCTAGGCAAATTTTGAGCCAACCAAGATATATAAAATTGACCCCAAGGGGAGTTTATACTATGCAGAAGAGAAGTGGTTACACTGTTCTCTTACCAACATAGCAGAGAGGTGAGGATCTTCCTTCTACTTCAAGAGGAAAGAGGCCTATGGATGATCCAACAATGCAAGGACCCTCTCCTAAGAGGCAAAGACAAGAGGGATCAGGATTAGAACAAAATGTATACTCTCCTTCTCAATCCCCTTTACATTTAGATGAACATGGGGTGGCAAAACAGTTCATATAGATGAGGAATGAGGGGAATATTTTTGTTTCCAATGATGAACTATAGGAAGGAATTCCAAAGGCACCTAAGGAGGATGCAATGGATCTTACTATTACTAAATTTAAGGGTAAGCAAATTGCCCCTATTTTGAAACAAGCTAGTGACTCTTTTTTTGCTGATGATAAATTTGTAAAGACTAGGGCATTCTTCCAATTTTTTTGGAGAATAAAAATAAATCAATTTAAAGAGATCTGTGAGAAGAAGAAAGAATATTTCCCTGATAGGGACATAACAAAGATAGAAACTGAAACCAAGGGAGAAATGATGAAGCTGTTTGAAAAGATTACTCCTAAGGAGGGAAGGGCTATGGTCCATACTACAGGGGTGCTAATTTTATGAGTAGGTGAGACTTCTGGTGTAGAAGCTTCAAACCTAATTTTGGAAACTGCTAAATTTAATGTCAAGGTGGCAACGAAAGATGCACAAGAAAAAGAAGAGCTCAGGCTCAAGTTTGAAACTATCCTCAAGTCCTATAATGAGCTTAAGATAGAGCTGATCCAAAAGGACAAGTTAATTGTTGAATTGTCAAGACCACACGATCACAAGTCACCACAACTAATGATCATTGACAAACCTGTAGTGACTTAATCATCTAGCCCTATCATTGAGTTTCCACCAGCACCTTACCAAGAGACACACCTAGATGCAAGGCTCAGTTGGGAGAAGCAACAATTGCTTGAGGAAACAAATCACTTCAAAAGAAAAAGGAAGGAATTAGACAGGTTAAGGGAAGAATATTTGAAAGATAAGAGCTTATTGAAGTAGGAATATGAATACAAGGTAACAGAGGTTGTTATGCAGTTCTCTACAAACTTGAATCCCATGGGCCTATTTGACCATGCTAGGAGGTTAAGGATATTACTCACTTCATTGGATAAGCATAAGAGTGAATTTGAACCAATTTTTAAGAAATGGTTTGAGAGATCTCCAAATGAGAGATTATTCAGGTTGTTCTCTAAATCCCAAAATGATCCTAACCCTCTGATCAAACCATTGCACCAGAACGTGAAGAAGCTTGTAGAGCATGATATACTTTTTGGGAGATTTTGAGAGAAAATCAAATTTGATGAAGAAGGAATTGACACTCCCCAGCTGTGACTTGATCCTGGGAGTATTTAAGAAGAATGGTGAGTTTAAAGAATTGATCAAGTAGCAAGCACAAATAGATGATGACTTCTCTGCTAGAATGAGTAGCATTTTTACTCTAGAGAATATTTTATTCTTTATTCATACTATTAAGACTTTAATTTCTGGTAAGTCTAAGTTTTATTTTATTCAGCGAGAGATTAGCCAATTAGAGGATAGGTGGAAACAATTGTCTGGCAAAAATGCAGAATTTGAAAATTTTGAGTTCCCAAGTGAAGAGGTGTACAATAGGTGGAGGAATCAGTACATACCTCATGTAGAAAAAGTAAATACTCCACCAACCTCTTGAGACAAGTGAAGATAGTAACTTTTTGAGTCATGAAGGTTGTTGAGATGCAAAAAGGTATTTATTGCATGATTGGCAGTGGAGATATTGCAATCAAATTTGTTGGAAGAAGATGAGGACAGAATCGAAGACATAAAGTGAGCCGGCTCATCTACAAATATCTCACCAGTTTTGATTAGTGTATTTATTGTAAACCCAATAGGGTTGTTGTAAAGTTTTTAGGTTACAAATTTTTTAAACCCTACAATAATCGGTAACTTGTTGCATTTTCCTTGTATATAAAGGATTTTCCATGATCATTCTAGGCATTGAGAGTTTAGGTGTTGAGAAGACAAAAATTTTGAAACCTTAACCCTCAGTCGAGGATTACAACATTCTGCATTATTTTTCATCAAGAAATAGAGAAGTATAGGTTACTGCTACTATTTTGCAAGCTTACTATTCAGAATATGATGTATACAAACAATCAAGGTTATGCTTAATACAAATCTCAAATATTTGTCTATCCTTTGAGTTTATTCTATGAATCTTTAAATATTTTTGAGACTTATATGTATGTATTTGGCTTTGAGTTCTGATCTAGGGTTGGATACAAGTTTACTAAATTTATTTGAGGATTTTCTATAAGTCGGAAAGAGTTGGGGTGTTTGTATTTATGTTTAAAGACCAGTTATTCTCAAAACATCTTTGTATTCATTCTATCTTCTGATGTTTTTCCCAATGAATAAGGCAATGGCTTGTATTTTCCTATCTTTTCTTTGTGGGGAATGATCAAAATCTTTGTAATCCAAAACATATAATCATTACCAGTCTTTTAAAGTTTTATTTACTTTATATAAGTTATTTTACCCAATGATGGAGAGTCAATGAATAATAGGTTGTTATTTAGTACTTTCTCACTATCATCTATTGTAAGATCTAGTATTGAGTAAGGAATAGAGTTGAATCTATTGGATCAGGTGTACCCACCTTGGTTTTGTAGAGCCAGAAGTGAAGAGGGTAGTCTTGTCCCTATAGTTGGTCCAGTTGCTTATAGATTGCACACATTTATAATTAACCACTCCTTAACATTAGTCATAATCATATTGGTGTCTCATGGAATGCAAAATCTTTTGAAGAACCAATACAATGTCCAGGAAACAATTCATGTTTTCATTTTCTATCTCTTCCTCAATCATATGGGAAGTTTTGTTTTCCTTGGATACTTTGATAGTTTTACCAAAAATTTTGAAGGTTGGAAAAGATAAATCACATTGTACACTACCTCCCATTGCTGCACTCCATTTTCTTGATAATAAAATTCCATATTGAGGAGGTATGTCAATAACTAAAACACTCATGGTTAATTTTTTTTCAGGATAAGGTGCAAGTTTATAAGGAACGGCTTTAATTGTGCCAATGACTGGTACTTCTCTAGAATCCATGGCCTTACACCTCCCATCAGGAGTATCCACCTAAAGTCCCATTGATCTCATGACCTCAGTAGGCATAACTGTATTAGATGCTCCATAATCAATCATGCAATTCTTCAACATTTTTCCATTTATGACCAGAGTTAAGAAAAAGGGATCAACGACTCCCAAAGAAGTATTGACAATATTATTATCTAGATAAATCTGAGGAATCTTTGAAATAATTTCTTCTATTTCCTTTTCCTTATTTTCAAATTTATCCTTTGTTTTCTTTGATGTTTCAGTGTTTTCTGTCATTTGAACGTTTGTTGAAAGAACACCATTTATCCATATAAGGGCTTTCTTTTTGTGATCGCCTATTCTCATCATTTCCATTAATGGAACTTTAACTGTTATTTGAGATAACAACTGACTCATATCAATAGGTGTAAATTTCACATCAGATAAATCTTGCTTATCTTGAACCATATTTTTATCCTCAACCTATGATGCAAGATTCAGATTGTCTTCCTTTTGTTTCTAATTTTCAACTTGGGGAATAGGGATACTTGTCATTGGTGTCTTTACTTTTACCTTATATACATTATTCAAACCATTTAGATTTTTAGCCCCTTTTATTTTCATCTTTCTGACACCATCAGCAACTTTATTCTTATCTTGTGTAATGTCCCCTCCAGGGAACCCATAAGGAATCGGGTCTATGAACTAAAATTACAACTAACAAATTTTTTTCTAAAGATTCTAACATATCATCATAACCATTCACAAGTGCATTCCTTACAGTTCCCTTAATGAATCCATTTACCATTATCAAGCAATGCATTTTATTACTTAATCTAATGCAATTCTATTTCTATTTCAACTTTAATTTACAGTGAGACATTGTTTTCATTCTACTTCAAAACCAATTGCCTTAATGAATTAATTGAATTCCTTTTCTTACCAAACTAACACATCATTTACTTTTAAAAATGCAACAAGAACACATTACTTATCTCATCCACTAAGTACATTTATTTACTCCTTAACCATATCTATGCTCAACTCAAATGCACCATCAAAACTCAATTAAGCATTTCCATTAAGAGTCCTTACTTTCTATTTTCATTTCAAGATAATAATAGAAAGAGCGTAAAATACTTAACAATATATTGCTAACCAAAATAAACCATTTAATGAATCATTTTTTCCACAAGTTTAATTTCCACAAATTATCATCTATAACCTTGTATAATTCTAGTTAAGAATTGAGATTAAAACCTAGTTTGAATAACCACACATTACTCGTACTAAACTATACATTTAAGAATCACATCTCATTACTACTTTCAATACTATACATGTTTGTTACCCTTATTATTTCACCTATAAATACCCTTAAACCCTTAGCATATCTTTTCACTATTCCACATATCAAAATGAGTATTCCTTAAGAAGTTTACAACTATAAGTGCTTTGCAAAAGCTTACATAGAATCATTACTTTCAATTTCATTTAAAAATCAAGAGAGATAGGGTAGGAATTACTTAAACATAATTCATGCTTGATTTACCAACATTCAATTCCCTTTTTGAAATTCCTAAATACCACCCTTACCCATATGCATAGCTTCTTTCTTATAATTCCCATTTACAACATAATTAGAATTACAGTTACTGCACATGGCCCAAAGGCATAGAGAAAGATAATTAAATCAGGTTGCCCAAGGGCTTACAATACATCTTTACATCTTCATTTTAAAAGATAGAGATACATGATACAAGAACATAATCTTCATCACTGAATAACTCAAACTCCAAGCCATGAAACAAACCATGAACAATACCTCAAAAGAGTCTTTCCATCTAACCATGTGAAACTGATAGAGTTCCACCCCCCATGCTAGGAGATAGAAAAAAGGTACTCTCAAGACCTTAAGGAAATCTAAGTCTCAAATACCAATGTAGACACCGAAAAATCCTTCAGAAAATAAATTATTTTTGTTTTCTGAAAATCCTTGATGACATCATCATTTATTAATTAATTAATTATTTAATTAATTTATTTATTTTTATGGCATTAAATCCCTCTCTCTTAATTAAAAATCTTTAATTAAGGAATCTAGCCTAAAAATGTCATTTGGACATTATCCCTAATTTATTAATTATTTAATTAATAAATTGACCAAAAACTTCAAAAATAAATCAATTTATTTTTAATTTATTTTTTATCCCAAACTTGGCCAATTTCCTTAAGACCACTAACCTCTTCCAAAATCTTCTAATCCCCTCTTAATTTCGATTAAAAGGCTAATCCCATCTTTTCTAACCCTAATCCCAAGGGTAAATATTTAATTAAGGTTAAATATTTAATTTTCATATTTATTGAAAATATTTTAATAAATATTCCTAAAACTTAAGCTTTTGGAATGAATAACTTTTATTCCATGAAACTAAGGAGAAATCTAGACTCTTCTAGAATCTTCTCAAATCCACCCTCTTCACCCATCCTAATCCTTTTTTTGTCCTAATCTAATCCTAATCCTACCCTTAAACCTTTGTGCAATCCTAACCAAGCTTAAGACTTTCCTAAACCAAAGCAAAGTCTTTCCTTCCAAATATCTCAACCACAAAGCATTTATTGCTTCCCTAAAGTCTTCAAAGCCTCTTAAAGCCCATTCATTGCTCTTACAAGCATTTATTTGGAGAGTTATGAGCTTGGAGCCCCCTTTGTTGACTCCTCTTTGCCCTTCCCTTCATCCACTCACCTTGTGACATGTGTCACCTCCTGATTGGCTGAGAACTAGCACAATCCATGTGCTTCCCTTTGAGTGAATCTTGGCCTCTTTTAAGGATTTCAATCCTGGCCATTCATTCCTCCTACGCCAAGCCTTTAAAAATCCTATAAATACCCTCACTTCCTAAGGCAAATCATCTCTCAACTCTCAAACTCAATAGCAAAGTTATAATGCCATTTTCATTCTAACATAAGCATAAACTCATCATTTTAGATCATTTCCAAGCTTAAATCACATCTAAATTAGCTTAAATGGATTAACATAGATTCATTTCTTGTTTTAATCTTAGTTCATCTTTTAGCTTTGCATATTTGTGTGTTCTTGAGGCCTTTGAGGCAGAATAGGTTCCTCATACCTATTTTGTGTCATTTTGGGTCTTCTTGATCCTCAAATCATCATTTATCTTGCATGCTCCAAGTGCTTGAGTTTGCACACCCACATCCATCTATATCTAAGCATATCAAATGGTGCATGGGCGCATCCATTTTAAGCTTAAACTGAGGTGGCTTTGATTTCAGTTTGTTTACCTTTAAATCTGATTTGATTATATGCTATGACATTTGTTTGTCTTTGGCCTTCAAAACAGGTTTAGGTGCTCTCTCAAAATCCTAGTTTACATTCTGGCACGCCTGGTGGGACCCAAACCACAATCATTTTGATAAAATTATACTTTATATGCTTGTATTTTGCAGGAAACAAAAGAAATGTCGCCTTCATGAAAAGAAATGACGCCTACAGCAAAGAAATGTCGCCTTCAAACAAAGAAATGTCGCCTTCATGAAAAGAAATGTCGCCTACAGACAATCCTGTCACGCCTTCTTGCAATGAAATCACGCCTTTGAGGAAAGAAATGACGCCTATGAGCTCTGTTTTCACGCCTGCATAACTAAGATTTTCCTGTGATTGATAACTTTTGTTCCGTCCCAGACTTCTTCTTCTGTCACCTTGTAATAAAATCACGCCTTTGACAAAAGAAATCACGCCTGTAACGAAAGAAATCACGCTTGTGGTCTTTTTATCTGTCGCCTTTTGAGGTACAGAATGTCACCTGTAAGAATTAAATGTCGCCTCTGCACTTTCTAGCGTCGCCTATAAGCTGGACAGTGTCGCTTTTTGGTTTTTTGTCTTGAGTTGCTTAGGACTGGTTTTTTTCATTTCTTTTATTACAGCAAAGGTCAAACTCAATCTTGAATGAAACTAAAGGAAAGAACTTAGGTCCTAGAGTGTCATTGTCAATTTGAAAATCAAACCAAATCTTGAATGCACTAAAGGAACAAACAACTCTATTCCCTCATCTGTTTCAAGATTTCAAAGCAAGCAAACAAATTCAATCTTGAGTGATCTAAGGGATAAAATAAAGCTTTTTCAAAGTTCTTAAATCAACTCGCTAATCAAATCTTGAATGCACAAAAAGAAAGAACTTGCAAATGTTCAAAGCATTTACATTTTGAGGAAAAGAACAAATCAAAATCTAATCACGAGTGTCTTCATTTCAAAGTTCAAACATCACTTAATCAAATTTGGGAAAAGAACAAAATCTGCTTGATGTGCATGTAGGAGTTTTTCAATTCTTGCATAAACCTTGTTAGAGTAAGCAACGTGGAACATTTGAACTTGGACAAGTTCACCTGTTCTGCTTTTAGCGAGGCCTGTCCAAGGAGAAGCGCTTCCTCCTCGGAGAACGACCTCAAACCGGTATCCCCTCCGGCCGGTATATAAATAAGCGAATACCAAAAGAATCGCTTACATCTCCTAATCATCGGGCGTTCGTGCCAAACACGTGTCTGGGGATGGTAAACATTCCTCTCCCCCAGCATAATTGGCAAGGCTCTTAAGTGAGTCACGGATGATCAGCAAAACCGGGTATGGAGACACCACGGAACTATTAAAAACCTGATAAAATAGAGGCTACCCTATCTACATCTGAAAGTATCAAAATCCTTGTGCAAGGACCGATTCCAAGGGGTTTACCGGGTCGCCTCAAGATTACTCACCATTTGTATTCCCTTCTGGGGGATACCAAGCTGTGGGCAAGCGATTTTGATACTCACCTTCCTTAAGTAGATCTGTTTGAAGTGCTTGACAGTCAAAGACCCCGTGAAAATACTTGTTGAAACATACACTTTCAAAGCTTTGTCAGAGTCAGTTGCCTTTGTTTGTACCCCGCAGGGTTGTTTTGTCCCTTGCGGAGATTGCTTTGACTTTAACTTTTTCCATTGGAAACCTTTGCCTCAAAATCAGAACTCTCTTTTTTTCCAAGTGATGCCCAGTAAGAACAAACATCCTAAAGTGAAGTTGCCCAAATCCCAAGCGTATCAAGAGTGAAAAGTTGCCAAGAAGAACACCAAGACCTATCAAGCCATTATCCAAGCAACCCAAGCAGAGGAGAAGTCCCAAACCAGACTTGAGAACATTGCCCATAACACCCGCATCAAACAGTTCACCTTTTGTTTCCAAGTTAACCATCACTTTGTCAACCTTGAGCCAGAAGATTAGCCAAATCCTTGTTCATGTCTTGTTCCATCTTCAGATCTTGAAATCTTGTCTCAAACAGCCTTGCATCTTAGTTTCATCCTAGTTTCACCCTTTGCATCAGCATCAAAACCTTAATTGCATTTCAGAACATCATAAAAGATTGCATTTGCATTCATCTTCCTACCAGCATTCCAGAATCAATCCTTGTCATCTGTATTGTCCCTTTAGATAGAGCATTTGTCCCTTCACCTTCAATACCTTTTCCACCAGCATCCCCCCATCAGCTTTCCACATCTTTTCGGTAGATCCATCATCCTTTGTTCCAAATCCAGAGATCCACCAACACTTAGTTTTCTACCTTTTGAGTTGTTCCTATCCTATATCCAAGATCAGAGACCATCATCCTCTTTTTGACACAACGTGTTGTCATAAAGAAATCAAACCTTGTCCTTGCATAGCCATCATCTCAAGCAAGAGATTGGAGTGTATTGATAAGAAACTTGTTGACCGAAGATCATCAGTCTATCCTAGGTTGACCCCATCATATCTCTGATCCTCCATTTGGGAAAAATAGCAGCTCATTTGTTGACCACTCAGTAATCTTTCACCAACCTTCCACCAGCAACCTATCTTTCCTCCACCGTCTTGATCCATATCCATTCCATCCAGCTTCCATCATCGCCATCTTGATCCATCCTTGCATTGCATCCTAGAAAGTCATCATCTTTAGAAGTCCATCAACTTTGCATCCATCACCATCTTTTAGCCAAACATCTTGCATCCATTTAGCACTTGCATCTCCATGCCTGTTGAGACCAGATCTCAGAAAAGAAGAAGCATGAATCCTTATCCACCAACAACCTCATCTGATCCCAACCTTTTCACCAATGCCATGATGACCTACAATCCCCAGATCCAAGCCAATAACCCATGTGAAGATCCAAACATCCCTTCATCCCCGTTGGCAATCCAAGCATTTGCAAATCCTCCAGAAAGCCCACCAGCAACCAATGCCCTTGTACCGCAACATCAGCAAAGCACATTTGCCCACTATCTGCCAGAAAGTACCTCCATCCCACCATCTCTCTATCCATGCATCCCCATCAAAACTATCCAAGTTCCAGCACAAGCGTATTCTTTGTTTGTCCAATCATTCCCCGATCCTATCATGCAAACATCCCAAGAGCTTTCCACCATTCCCCTTTTCTTGCAAGGAAGCCTCACCAGTCCCGCAACACAAGCTGCAGTGCCATCTGCTCCATCTCATCCCCCTTTTGCTTCATCATCTGCTATGGCTGCCCAAGCCCAAAACCAACACTTAAACCAAAGTCAGCTTCCACCTCTCACACGAGCTTTTACACCACCACCATCCGCAAGTCAAGCAATGCCTTTCACCATCAAAGGAGCACCGTCACCCTTCACCCCCAAGCACCCGTACCTTCTTCTTTGGGGTTAGCGCAATCGCTTCCCATTCCAACCTCATCTTTCTCTTGGGTGTTTCCTTCATTTTCCTCCTCACAAGCATCCGCTCAACCACAACCTCAACAAGCTCATTTCTCTCAAACATCATTCGTGTCCCAAGCTCCCATTGCTCCTACCATTCCATCATCCGCTGCAGTGCACCCTAACACAAGCTCTCAGTGGGGCCTTACACAAGAAGAAATGAAGGCATGGGGGATCCCATCTCAATCCCCTACATCTATGGTTGCAAGTCAACAAACCGCCTTCGCCCAAGCAGCATAGCAGCAACTACCCCAACCACCGCCGGCTTCAAGCTATTCGTCCCAAATCTCAAATACCTTCCAGCAAGTTACACCACCTCAACAGCCAACTTTCCCCAACTATCTTATCCCATCACCCTTTGCTTCTAGCTTTCCCACATCTGTTCCACCTCTAAGTAACGCAGGCATGCACCCAGCTTATATCAGCCAAACCCAAAGCCAACCTCAGCAACTACCACCATCATACCCACAAGCAGCATCATTCCAACAGCCTCCCCAACAGCAACCACATGTCTCCTTTCAGCAAACACCCATCATTCCTCAACAACAGCAAGTCCCTTGCTATCAGCCTCAGCAACAAATCCCTATCATCCCCCAGCAACAACAAGTTCCCACCCATCAGTTACAACAGCAAGTTCCAAATGTTCAATATCAGCAAGCAGTCTCACAACAACCGCCAGTTCAACAACAGCAAGCAGCCCAACAACATCAAGCAGTTCCATATCATTTACCACAATATCCCCCCATGCCACACCAGCAATATCCCCAGCAACCATTGCCCCAAAATCAGTTCCAACCCATTTATCCACAGCAAGCACCATATCTAGTTCCACAGCTTCCATCACAAGTAGAAGTTCCAGTTCCCTCACCACTCAATGCTGAGTGGGAAGCAATGAAAAATGCTCTAAAAGAGCTACAAAGTGGAACAGAGAATAAAACATACAAGTTCGAAGAGGTGTGCTCATATCCCTTTGATCGGTCCATAGCAACTATCCCTTTCCCCAAGCATTTTGAGATGCCCAAGTTCGACAAGTATCGGGAGAAAGGAGATCCAATAAACCATATCAAAGAGTTCTACATGGTGTGTCAAGAAGTGGCTTACAGTGATAACTATCTCCTGCGCCTATTTCCCAAAAGCTTGGGAGGAACTGCTGTTGAGTGGTTTTACAAAATACCACATGGGACAATAAAAACCTTTGCTGAACTCTTTGAGAAGTTCATCACACACTATGCCCATAATGTGGAGAATGAGTTGTCCTTGCTAGACCTATGCAACTCAAAGTAGAAAGATGGAGAAAGCCTTGCAGAATACTTACAAAGATGGCAGAATCTTACAACTAGGTTATCATATCAGCCACCAGAGAAGCATCTAACAAAGATCTTCATTGATAACCTACATCTAAAGCTATCCCATCACATGCGAATGAACTGTCTCCAGACATACCAAGACATCAAGAGCAAAGGCATAGGCATCGAGAAAGCTCTCCTAGACGAAGGCACTATTCGTCACTTTAAGGATGATTCCAAGAACAAACCCAACAATGATAAATCCCGTTACTGGAATCGTAACAAGAATGTTGTTACAGATGGAGCCACTGACACTAAGAATGTACAATTCATTGTGGCTAGTCCTACACCAGCTCAAACATACCAACCGCCACAAGCGCCCATCTATCAGCAACCCCCAACTCCCGCATATCAAGCACCTATTTATCAGCAACCTCCTCAAGCTCATCAACCACCTGTGCAATAGTATCAGCAGCAATACCAACAGCAACAGCCAGCACGTCAAGGCAATCCTGTTAACACAATTAACGTTGCCCCAAGGCAGAACAAACCCAACAATCAAAACAATCCAAGGAGGACTTTCACATCTTTGGGTGAGCCTCTGGATCAGATCTTTTATCGGCTAGCCAAGGCAAATATGATCACATATCCGCCCATCCCACAGAAGGATGACAATGCACCAAAGTCTGATTGGTATAAAGAACATGAATACTATGATTACCATCGTGTGAAGGGCCACACAACATTGAAGTGCATGCGGCTTAAGCATTACATCCAGGATCTCATCGATCGCAAGGAAATCCAAGTCGATGCACCAGCTCAAGCTTCACCCAACGCCGGTTTGCAAATATATCAAAATGTGTTCCCTCAACATGATACCGGGAAGAATCAAGCCAACGCCAATCAGCCCCAAAATCGTGGCAAAGGCAAGCAAGAAGATCACACAGCGGCCTACATCAACTATGACAAGTATGTCGAATGCATAACTCAAGTTGAGCCCATCCAAGATGAGCCCACCATCAATACCATCCACGTCAGAGGGCCGGATCGACAATGTGCTGCAACTACCCGCAGTGGTAGGATAACTGTTGCCGGTGCTCCTCCGAGGTCAGCTGCTCCTCCAAGGCCAACATCTACTGCATCCACAGTACAGTCTAACACCAGGCCAGCATCAAATGCACACGCAACACAGCATAATGCACCAAGTGCACAATACAATATCATAGAGCATCTTGGGAACATGCCAGCCCAAATATCTATCTTGGATTTGCTCCGCACATCACCCATCCATCAGGAGATCCTGGACAAAGCTCTAAAAGAAGGCCATGTCCCCACGGAGATTAACACAACTCAGTTTGAAACTCTTGTGGGACACCTATCAGCAGCATGTGCCTTATCCTTCAAAGAATCTGATATACCAGATGTCGCTCCTGACCATACTCTCCCTCTCCGCATTGCTGTCATGGTTAGAGATTTCGCCATCAAACAAGTTCTAGTGGATAATGGCTCAGCCCTCAACTTGTGCACATTAAAATTCATCAAGAAGATCGGGTTCACGGAGGCCGACATACAACATGAGCAAATCACTATCAAAGCATATGATAACTTGGAGCGTACCTCTGAAGGTACTATAACTTTGCCTATCCAGCTAGGCCCAGCAATGCAAGATACTCTCTGCCACGTTGTTGATCTTGACCTACCGTTCAATATCCTCCTCGGTCGTCCATGGATCCATTCCATTAAGGCCGTACCATCTACTTACCATCAGTGCATCAAGTTTCCACATCAAGGCACTGAGGTTACCATCCATGCTGACCCTAACCCCTTCGCATACTACCTTGCGATGGAAGCATCTTTCCCTCATTCTACTCATTGTCCTGGAACCGATATTGGTACTTCTATTGCTAGCTCATCCCGATCCCATCGCGATCCAGAGACCATCCTCTCTTCCACCTTATCATCCATCAAGATCAACAACCAGGGTTGTGGCGAATACAGCCTCAGTGATGCATTTGCTGTAGGAGCTCTTCCATGTGATCCACATACTCAAGGGCGCCCAAGTTGTCAAAACAAGCCTGTTGAAGAACATTATAAGCTCAAAAAAATCGGAAACATGACTTTTGAGTCTCATGGTACCATCAACAGCAAAGAAATGGATCCAGATGTTAACAAATGGTTATACAAAGATCCCCCATCACGTGACACCCAACTTCTTGAGTACTTTAAAGAGAAATACCCAATCCCCTACAAAAATGTCATAGAACAATATAACTATCAAGGTGGTGGTCTAGGACCACAAGAGGATAGAAATTTGTTTCCTATCATACCATCCCAAAATCCAGAATAGCAAGGACTTGGCTTTAATACCCCTTGCCTTCTTGAACAAGAGCCCAATACCACAACTGCGGGCACTAACATGACCAACGTGAACTTTTCGAATAGCCAGGATGACCTTGTGGAAATCGAAGACATCCCCGAAGAGAAAGACATCCGATCCTATGATGATATCTTTGCCGACGACACCCTCCTGGGGACTTCTGTCCTCCAACAACTCTCCATTAACCTCATAGACCTTCCCCTCACAAACCCCGACCTCATAGATTGGGACCAACCAAGCGTTGCACACATCGATGAGTTCCAAAGCGCACAAGCACTCCTAGAATTCATGGGGGCATCAGATCCAGCAAGCAATCAGGATCCAACATCAACATCTGTCTATCAGCTTCACCCAGAAGGATATTTTAGGGAAGAGGCAAGCTTTAGTCACAAAAATGAAATAGAAAAAGAACATCATGAGTCTTTATGTGAAAACCCCCTTGGGGCACATTCTGATTCCAAAATAGTAAAAATAAAGGGCGTATCTTCTAGTGAAAACCTGGCAATTCAAGCGCTAGAAGATGAAGCCTTGCCTCTTCCCCCTATCCAAGATTATAGACCAGAGCAGTCGCCAATCATCATAGAGGAGACCAAGCTAATCAACTTGGGAACAGAAGAATGTCCAAGGATCACCTACATTGCAGTCAACCTCACAGAAGGAGAAGAAATGGCTCTCAGCACCTTGCTCAAGGAATCAGTTATCAATTTTGCATGGTCATACGCCCACATGTCTGGGCTTGATCCAAACCTTGTTGTTCATCATCTATCAGTAGATCCAAATGTCAAGCCAGTAAAGCAAAAGCTAAGGAAAATGCATCCAAAGGTAGCATTGCTCATAAAAGTAGAGCTTGAGAAGCTCCTCCAAGCTAAGATCATCAGAGCAATAGATTATTCAGAGTGGATCTCTAACATAGTGCCAGTCACAAAGCCTTCTGGCGACATCAGAATCTGTACTGATTTCAGGGACTTGAACAAGGCATGTCCTAAGGATGACTTCCCATTGCCAAACATAGACATGCTTGTAGACCTCACAGTGGGTCACGAAATGCTATCACTCATGGATGGATTTTCAGGCTACAATCAGATTCATATAGCAGAAGCAGATCAACATAAAATAGCATTCACAACCCCATGGGGTACCTTCTGCTACAACATGATGCCATTTGGGCTAAAGAATGTAGGGGCCACATCTCAGAGAGCAATGACAGCGATCTTCCATGACATGATCCACAAGATCCTTGAAGACTATGTGGATGATATCCTTGCAAAATCCAAAACAAGGGATGAACACCTCAACATCTTAGAGCGTGTGTTTGATCATTTGAATCATTATGGCTTAAAGCTTAATCCTAAGAAATGTGTCTTTGGTGTTACATCTGGCAAGCTTCTAGGCTTCATCGTCTCTAGACGAGGCATAGAGATCGATCCTAAAAAGGTAAAAGCAATAACAAAGATGCCTCCACCAAGAAATCTCAAACAGCTCAGAAGCCTACAGGGCAAGCTTCAATCAGTTCGGCGATTCATCTCTCAGCTAGCAGATAAGTGTCAACCCTTCTCACATCTCTTATGCAAAGACACCAACTTCAAGTGGGATCCCATATGTCAAAGAAGCTTTGATAAGCTCAAGGAGTATCTAGCTAATGCTCCAATCCTAGTACCACCGGTTTCAGGATGCCCACTCATCCTTTACATCTCAACAACAGCTACAGCACTAGGGGCACTCCTAGCACAACATGATGATGAAAATAGAGAATGAGCTATCTACTACATCAGTCACACTCTCGTGGGCTATGAGCTTAACTATTCACCCATGGAGAAAGCATGCCTAGCAGTGGTCTTTGCCACTCAAAAACTTAGACATTACATGCTTAGCCACACAATCAAGCTCATATCAAAGGTGGACCCTCTTAAGTATCTGTTATCAAGGACAACCCTCACAGGCCGTATGGCAAAATGGGTCATGTTACTCAGTGAATTTGACATTCAGTATGTAGATCGCAAAGCAATCAAAGGGCAAGTCATTTCTGATCAACTAGCAGAAGCACCACTGGTGGATGCCTATCTACTAATCATGGAATTCCCCGATGAACATTTATGCATGATTGAAGAGCAGCCCATGTGGAAACTATACTTTGATGGTTCCAACACATCCCATAGCTCTGGGGTAGGAATCCTATTCGTCACACCTCAAGGTGACTATATTCCAAAATCATTCAAGTTGGGATTCCCCTGTACCAACAATATTGCAGAATATGAGGCACTCATCTTAGGTCCCAAAACAGCTATCCAATGGAACATCACAGAATTACAAGTATTCAGAGATTCACAGCTGATTATCAAACAAGTCCTAGATGAATATCAGACAAAGGATGACAAATTGCTACCCTACAAGCAACTGGTGGATAAACTAAAAGAGCATTTCCTACATCTACAGTTCACATAGATCCCAAGACTTCAGAACAAAGCAGCAGATGCAATGGCAACCATTGGATCCTTATTGGAAATCCCACGTGACGCAACACAATATGAATTTCTAGTCGAGCAGCTACACTTGCCAGCTTATGAGAACACTGATGCAAACATGGTGTGTGTCTTGGTTGGTCCCTAATCCCCATGGTACCATGACATCCATGCATATCTAAAAAATGGTATCATATCTCCCCATCTCACCAATAACCAACGCCAAAACCTTATTCGCAGAGCTTCCCGCTACACTCTTGTAGCCAACACCCTATATCGTCGTGGGTATCATAATGTCCTATCTAGATGTTTAGACTCAAATGAGGCCGTCCTGGCCTTACAAGAAGTTCACGCTGGAATTTGCGGTGCCCACACGAGTGGCATGGTTCTAGCAAAGCAGCTGCTTAGAGTTGGATATTATTGGCCAACAATGGAACATGATGCGTGTGAATTTGTCAAGAAATGTCTCCCATGTCAGCAGCATGCCAATTTGATACATGCACCAGCACAGGATCTACAGCCTATTGCACCACCGTGGCCTTTTTCATGTTGGGGCCTCGACCTTGTTGGCTTGATCACCCCCCTCTCTTCGGATGGACACAAGTATATCATAACAGCCATAGAGTACTTTACCAAATGGTTTGAAGCGATTCCGCTCACCCTAACCACTGGCATCCAAATATCCAAGTTCATCCTCTACCATATCATTTGCCGCTTCGGCATACCATCTACCATCTTCACAGACCATGGCACACCTTTTGAAAACCAGCATGTGGATGATCTATGTGCCAGACTCCACATCCATCACTATTTCTCCAGTCCATATTTCCCTCAAGGAAATGGCCAAGCTGAGGCAACTAACAAAACTATCTTGAAAATTCTCAAGAAGGTTGTCAATGATTCTGGTCGTGACTGGCACCTCCAAATTAATCCCGCCCTCTGGGCTTATCGCACTTCTTATCGCACTCCCACAGGCACCACCCCATACTCCCTTGTATATGGTGCTGAAGCTATTCTACCGATCGAGGTTGAGCTCCCATCCTTGCGCGTCTCCATGAAGAACTATACAACTGATGAAGACTATCGTGTGGCCCGGCTCACACAGCTAGATCTGCTAACTGAAAAGAGACAGCAAGCTTACGATCACCTGGTGGCATACCAAAATCGACTCAAGAGGAGTTATAACAAAAAGGTCCATCCTAGACAATTCCAGGTCAGTGACATGGTCCTTAAAGAAAATCAGAAGGTCCTAGCAAATAGAGAAAAGAAAGGCAAGTTTGAGCCTACTTGGTTGGGCCCCTATGTTGTCACCGCATCCTTTGGCTCCGGAGCCTATCAGCTATCAACACTAGAAGGCGAGCCCTTGAATGATCCTATCAACATCATCCATCTGAAGAGGTTCTATGCCTGAACCTGATCCTGCATATATCAGAAAATCCAAAAACATTCAAAAAAAAAAGAAGAAAAGCAAAAAAAGAAAAAAAAAAAAAAAAAAAAAAAAAAGAAGAAAAGAGAAAGAGAAAATAATCGTCCAACGGTGAAAACTTGGCAATTCAAGCACCTTGGACAAGTATGTTGGTGAAAACTTGGCAAACAGGTGCCAACATAGTAAACTGAGCTATTTATCTATTCAGTTGTCCTTTCAGTTACCGTCCTCTTCCTCCATCCGTAACAGATCTCCTAGCAATTCCATCTCCCCTATCTTCCAAGCATTCAGCTTCCATCTTCCTCCAACCCATCTGTAATCCATATCCTATTCCAAAGCTTTGTACCATATCTTGTACCATATCCTTATCCCTTTCCTGTATAGCGCAATCCTCCCTGTATTTATCCTTCTTGTCTCCGTCCTAGTGAGAGTCCCGCTGAGTGTGATCTTCCTATCCCCAATCCTGAGCTTCTGTACATATCTCTTGTGCATATCATTCCTCCTTGTTGTACATAACCTTTTTCCATCCTGCAGTAGCATTTGATCAAATATCTTGTCCCATCCCCAGCCTCAGAAAATTTTTGGTCCCACTCGGGCCTTGTGCTTCAGCAACATCAATTGTCGACTTATCCTTGCTCATCCTGATTATTCCTTGAATTTGAGCTTTTTCCAGTGAACAAATACACTTATTCTCTCACCAACCCATGGGTCCTTGAGGATATATCGTTCCTCCTGTCTGACCTAATCTTCCATCCTGGTCCTTGAGGATATATCGTTCCTCCTGTCCGACCAATCTTCCCACCATCAATCAAACCTAATCTCTCTCCTTGGCAAAGGATGTCTTTTTGGAGTTATCATTTTGATCTTGGATTTTTGTCCTTTGGGTCTTGTTAATCTTTTTGGCTTCTCTTTATCCCACCAGGGTCACCACGATTCATTATATCACGGTGTGCTGCGTGTGCAGATAATCAGGGACAAGGTCTTTTGATCTTTCACTTCTGCCTGTGAGTCAGTTGTGTGTTTGTGGTTCCTTCAGCATCGGTTCCGCCATGTCGCCTCTGCGCTTCATGTGTGATGTTGGGGCAACCCTGTGTGTTTGTTTAGTGTCAGTCCTCGTCAGTCCTCTACGATGTTGTTGACAGGCCTCGTGATCTCAATATCCTTGGCAGGTCTCTGACATAGCTATATTAAATCTAGGCTGTGCACTCCCGTTTGCACTTGGAGCTATCTGGTCCCTTGCATTTATCATATAGATTCATCTTGCATCTTTGCATATAGCTGCATCTTGCATCTTGCATTTCCATCTCATCTTGCATATCATCCATATTTGTTCTTAGAAGTGAGGTTATTTATCTCCCCTTTCTTCCTAGGCCCTTCCTTCCTCATCCCGCCGAGCATACTCTGTCCCAGGGTGTAATCCCTCTTTCTCTTTGTCCCACTGGGCGCATCTTCCATGATTTTGTCCCACCGGGGCATGTTCCTCTTTCTTCTAGTCCACCCGGGCGTCATACCCTCTTCTTCTGATTCTAGCCTCGGCATCTTGTTTTCTTGTCTTTGACGCCATGCCACTTGCGGCATCGCATCAAAGAGGGGCAAAATGTAGACACCGAAAAATCCTTCAGAAAATAAATTATTTTTGTTTTCTGAAAATCCTTGATGACATCATCATTTATTAATTAATTAATTATTTAATTAATTAATTTATTTTTATGGCATTAAATCCCTCTCTCTTAATTAAAAATCTTTAATTAAGGAATCTAGCCTAAAAATGTCATTTGGACATTATCCCTAATTTATTAATTATTTAATTAATAAATTGACCAAAAACTTCAAAAATAAATTAATTTATTTTTAATTTATTTTTTATCCCAAACTTGGCCAATTTCCTTAAGACCACTAACCTCTTCCAAAATCTTCTAATCCCCTCTTAATTTTGATTAAAAGGCTAATCCCATCTTTTCTAACCCTAATCCCAAGGTTAAATATTTAATTAAGGTTAAATATTTAATTTTCATATTTATTGAAAATATTTTAATAAATATTCTTAAAACTTAAGCTTTTGGAATGAATAACTTTTATTCCATGGAACTAAGGAGAAATCTAGACTCTTCTAGAATCTTCTCAAATCCACCCTCTTCACCCATCCTAATCTTTTTTTTGTCCTAATCTAATCCTAATCCTACCGTTAAACCTTTGTGCAATCCTAACCAAGCTTAAGACTTTCCTAAACCAAAGCAAAGTCTTTCCTTCCAAATATCTCAACCACAAAGCATTTATTGCTTCCCCAAAGTCTTCAAAGCCTCTTAAAGCCCATTCATTGCTCTTACAAGCATTTATTTGGAGAGTTATGAGCTTGGAGCCCCCTTTGTTGACTCCTCTTTGCCCTTCCCTTCATCCACTCACCTTGTGACATGTGTCACCTCCTGATTGGCTGAGAACTAGCGCAATCCATGTGCTTCCCTTTGAGTGAATCTTGGCCTCTCTTAAGGATTTCAATCCTGGCCATTCATTCCTCCTACCCCAAGCCTTTAGAAATCCTATAAATACCCTCACTTCCTAAGGCAAATCATCTCTCAACTCTCAAACTCAATAGCAAAGTTATAATGCCATTTTCATTCTAGCATAAGCATAAACTCATCATTTTAGATCATTTCCAAGCTTAAATCACATCTAAATTAGCTTAAATGGATTAACATAGATTCATTTCTTGTTTTAATCTTAGTTCATCTTTTAGCTTTGCATATTTGTGTGTTCTTGAGGCTTTTGAGGCAGAATAGGTTCCTCATACCTATTTTGTGTCATTTTGGGTCTTCTTGATCCTCAAATCATCATTTATCTTGCATGCTCCAAGTGCTTGAGTTTGCACACCCACATCCATCTATATCTAAGCATATCAAACGGTGCATGGGCGCATCCGTTTTAAGCTTAAACTGAGGTGGCTTTGATTTCAGTTTGTTTACCTTTAAATCTGATTTGATTATATGCTATGATGTTTGTTTGTCTTTGGCCTTCAAAATAGGTTTAGGTGCACTCTCAAAATCCTAGTCTACAACCAATAAATCCAAGACTCCAAAGAACAAGAATAAAGCACATAAAATATCATCATACTATAACACAGAGATCAAGGTTCTAGGACACCATCTAAGTGAGTGTCATCACACAACCTGTATATTGGGATCCTTCTTGGAAACCATGTAACGTCGGTCTCCCCTTTATGAATAGGGATCCATCCTGGCAGTTATCACTAGTCTTGGTACTCCAATCAGGTCTGTGTGGCCATTATTATATTTTCTTTCATTATCTTTTGAATCCCCCCTTCCCAGGTTAATTTTTTTAAGGTTATCACTTTTTACAAACCCACCCATAGGATCATCTAGAAACCACTTTAGGGTTCCAACACCTATGGTGAGCCACTCACTTAGGGTTCCTATTCCCTTACCCCATCACAAGCCAAAGATATAATTTAACACTTCCAAGTCCTAATCCATAGGTTTAGGAAACTCCCCTGCGCACTCAGGCCCTCAGAGTGAGTCCTAACCTTAGCCATATACATAACAAGAACCATTGGAAGAGTATCTTTCACAAGACACCTTAAAGAAAACATAAACATTTCCACATGCATAAGTACAACTTTGCAAGGCTCATTTATAGGTCTAAGGAACCCTCTCATGCACACAAGCCACTGAGATGAGTCCTAGCCTCATAAACTAAACTCAAGTATATTCCAAGTGCAAAAACATCATAAGTGCACCATATAATCTCAACAAAACAAGTAATTGTTAGAAAGTAAAGTCCAAAAAGATAACTGAGAGGGGGGCTGAATCATTTATCAGATAAATATAACTTTTATCAACTTCAATAGATTTTAACCATGTAAGCAATGTAACCAGCAACCATAGAAAGATATACATGCACAATAACACAATGACACAAGATATGTTGACTAGGGAACCTCTTGATTAGAGAGTAAACCCCGGTGGGAATGATGCCCAAAAAAGATGCACTAATTTGAATATTCCTTGTGAAAAGATGGACTCTGTTAAGAGTCTTATGAAATATATTCAGTATATATGAATCTCTATTAGGAGATTTTAAATCCCTATTAAAAGATTCTAACTCTGTTAGGAGTTATGGAAGATAGAAGGACCCACTACCCAAACAGCTTTAGGGTAAGATCACTGAACTCACTGTCCAATTGATCTTTGTATTACTCAAAATAATAATACCAAAAGATCACTAACCTCAACAATTCAATACTCCTTCTCTGACTGTTCCAAATTGCACCAACTCCTTCTTCAGATCTCAATACCAGATCTCAATTTTTCGCATATCCTCTTTCAACAATTTCTCTTTCACAATACACTTACATTCATCACATTCAATATTACAACAAGGAATACATTCCTTCCTTTATACCACACTCAAGTAATTACAAATGAGTGGCATACAAATTAAAAACTTTCCACATGTTACATAAAAATTACACAAAACTCTCAGCTTCCAATCAATATAATTCTTCACTCGTGCAACCTCAAATCTTGCACTATCAACCACATCACTATCAACATGTCTCCAACTACTCTCTAACTACACATAACCATATTCCATCATGATTAGGAGATATCATCCAATTTCCACAAATCGCTACTCAGGAACACTGCCTGAATACTGCTTCCACTGATTTCCTCATAACTTTCATGAAAAAATGAATTACTATTTGCACTCTTAACCATGATCTAATAACACATCATAGAATAATTCCTCAACTGCACATAGCTTCATCTTCAATATCCCAAGTGCACTAACTCAAACACTGGCTACTTCTCTGGTAATCTTCAATAGATCATTGTGTTGACATCAATGACAATCATAGTCATGAATGTAACAAAAAATGCTATAGAATGGCTACTAATACTCCCCCATAGGATATATTCAGCATTCATTCTTAAAAATTTCCCCCATTGGCATTGATGGCAACATAGATGAAAAAACATCCAAGTTCCATAAATCCAATCATTGCAACAATGCTACACTGAAAATGCTTCAAGTCTTCTTCATCAATCAAATCTTTCTTTATTTTCCTATTCTATTCTCTCCAATAGATGGTACAAATGGTTTTTTATGTACACTTCTCCCCCATTGACATCAATGACAAAAATTTCATCATTATGTCAACAACAACTTCAATGTCAAAAGACATTGTTCAGAAAATACATTCACTAGAGTCCTCATGACTCAGCTCAGATACACATACTCCCCCATAGAGGAAGTACCAACATCTAGTCCAAAAGAAAAATAGGGCACATATACCACTGGATAGATGCAACAATATACATCACTTCTCAAAAGTAGGCTAGGGCATTGTTAGAAATAGGAAATACTAAGAGGGGGGGGTGAATCAGTATTTCACAAACTTTTTCTTTTGCCCACTTATGGATATAACAGATTACTTTAGTCAACACAAAGATTATCAAGCTGATTAACAAGCATAGCAGTAAATAGAAAGAACTCATAACACATGATATGTTCTTGAGGAAACCCTGGCCAAGGGAAAACCCCAGTGGGGATGGTACCCACAAAGATCACTAATCAAAAGTATCATGTTAGGGATATTGGACCCTGTTACGAGTCAATTTACAATATATAGTAGATCTGTCCTGGTTAAAGGACTTTAGGCCTTGTTAGAAGCCTTAACCTTGTTAGGAGTTAGATTACAAAACCTGATCACCAGCTGAGCTCACTACCCAAACAAGTAATACAAAATGTTTCTGACTATAATATGGTACTTCTTACAACTTCACATCAATAGCCTTTGCTGCTATCACAATATACAACTATCGCAAGTTATCTTTTCTTTCTTTTTACACATCACATATATCTTTCATTACATTTCAAGTATGCCTAATATATGAGTTATTAGAGCTAATAACTTTACATGGTCAGCTTCCAAAAGTTTTATCCAAGATTAAACATCTAGGATGTCATCCCTTCATAATGTTAAGTCATTATTTTGACAAGCAAAAATAATCCCTTAACTCTTTCGCTAATACTGTGTCCAAAACTGTTCTGTCTACAAAAACTATCTTCGGTAAACTTCGAATAACTTTGTCCGTACTAATCCAAACTTTATGCACATTGAGATGGGGTATCCTCATACTCTGTAGAAGCTTTAGTTAACTACGCAAACAAAAATATTGCTCCAATGGACGTCGCCAACTAAATCTTCATCGAGTGCTCTGTCAGGATCACTGTATCCATACTTAGACAATTTCTTCCTTCAACTTGCCATACTTGCATTCCAAATTTTGTGCTCTTAATAGAGATCATATGTTTCCATAATGACAACATCTATGCATCCACATTAGCCAAATTTTCAACAATCTCCCCCTTTGTCATTGGTGGCAACATATGAGAAAATTGGCTAAGTGTGCAAACAAAACTTCAAAGTATTTACACAAAATTGTGGCCAAAAGTTATACAACACATATACAATATTGTAATACATAGAATAGCTCCTGCTATGAGTATCCTTCCTCAACATATATTCAATTTTCTGCTATCTCTCCCCCTTTGACAACAATGACAAAGATAGGGTGTACAAAAATTTCAAAAAAAACTTTATACCTTGTTATCAGCTATTGCAAAGCTGGTAGGCTTGCAACACAGTCACCAAACTCTGACTTCCATGATTCAAAATCTTTCTCCCATAGCTTTCTGATGGATTTAGCAACATTGAGTAGAGTACTCAATCCGTATGCTGCTGTCTGACAAGCTTGCAGGGAATTGAACCTAAACTTCTGAAAAGATGTCTTTGTTGAAAGACACTGCTCAATTTGGTCTTCAACAATTGAGGTCTTGATTGAGATGTGCTCTCTCAAGATGTTAATCTTGAGCATCTTTCTATTTTTCTCCTCTGCTAACATTCTGATTTCATCATTTAACTTCCTTATATTCTTCTCTATAGAACTTATCTTTACATTTGGGCTTGACAAGGTGTTTGTTTCAGCTGTAATTGCATCTATCTTCTCTCTGATCTTCTTATCTTCTTCAGCTGTTAGGATTTCTAATTTTGTGCATTGGATAAACAAACTCTTTCCAGTCTCAAAATGTTTCCTCAAATTCTTTATGCATACATCCAAACTACCAATATCATTTTGAATATTTACACTCAAATTTTGTTTCGTTTCTGCTTCAAAGTCTTCCTGAACTTTTATTCTAGCAATATCCTTTAAGTTAGAAAATTCAGAGTCAAAAGATTTTATTACTAATTTAGCTTTCTCAAGTGGATCTAATTTAGATACCTCAGTGTTGATCACACTCTCAAGTTTCTCTGTCAAAACTCTAACTTTTCCTTCAAGGTCCTTCACCTTCTTATTATTTCCAATAATTTTATTAAGAGATGTGATGAACTCAAGCTGATCATCATCTTCAACTTCTTTTCCAAGGTCTTCAAAAATTGAACCAATTTGTCTCTTCTTACTGTCAGGTGCACTAGGGGTAGTGACCTCTGTCAAAATTTATTTACCTTTAACTATCTATATTGTTGGAACTGATTCTGATACTGCTGGTGCTTCCACTGCCTCTGTATCCTTTTATGATTCTGTAATCTTCTCTTGCTCTTCTAAAGCCAAATTGTCAACAATGTTTCCTAGATCATGAAATATAGCATCATCTGACTCTAGTGTCACTTTGGTTCCTTCAATGTCCATTGATTCTTTGCCAATATTGATATGTGAAGAAGATGGAACTTCTTCAATACCAACTTCCTCTGCATGCAGTTCCTCTAATTGCTTCTGCGAAGGGTCTGATTCAACATGCTTTTCTACAGCTATATCTGCAAGAACTTGCATTACTGCTTGCTCTATCTCTTTCTGTACTTCCTCCTTTTTGCCTTCCATTATAAGGATTGTTCTTCTCTTAGTTCTCAATAAATTTCCAAGAGACTTCAAGAATCTCTTCAAATGATCTTCATCCTCAAATTCATAGAACTGTCTGATTACATGTTCTCTCATCTTTATGTCCTCTTCTTCTGCTCTCTATTTTCTATTCACAAGTCTGTTATACAAATTTTTTGGGATCATACCATGAATAGTGCTAAGTTTCTTATCTGTCACAATCATATGTGTAATCATTGCATTTTCAAAATTCAATCTGTCAAATGATCCATATAGATCATAGAATTTATTCAACTTAGTGAAGTCTCCATGCTTCAATATATCTTCATTAACTCTTTCAATTCTTTGTTTCCAAGTTTTCTTCTTGATTGAAACTACATCATCATCTTTAATTACTGCTACATTTCTAGGTACAGGTGGTACTATCACTTTCTATCTCTTGTCGGGTCTTGTTGCACTCACTTTTACTCTTTTGCTAGGAATAGGAGAAAAAGATTTATCTCCATCTTTTTCAGGTACTTCACCTTTTACATTTACTACAATAGGATCAACAAGATCTGCACTAGATGTCTCAGGTGAAATTACAAGATTTTCACTTTGCTTCAAGGCTTCTGTAGTCTTCTTAGCTATGTCAAACTCATGACTTGACATACCTGATTCTTTTAGTATTTTCTTCATAGTAGATTCAACTCTCTTACTAGATTGCTTCTTTTCTCTCAAACTTATTGCAGAGTTGAAATTCTCTTCATAGGTTCCAAACCTATTTGCATGACCATCCAACTCACACTTTAACAATCTATTCACATATCCTACTATTTCTGCTTCAGATATTTCATAGCCAAGAGGGTCTATGAATTCCATTCTAGGCTCAACTACTTCAATGTAGGTGAAATCAATGTCTACCATAAAACAAATGTCATCTTTATGCTTTTCAACTAAGGATTGAGGAATCCTTGATTTGTTCTTAACAATATTCTGAAAAGTCTTCAATACAAGCTTCACACTGTCATTAACTTTATCAAAAAGGTGTTTCATGTAGACTGAGTTTATTCTTTCCATTGTGTTCACATTGTCACTCCAATCAACTGTGTAAGGAAATCTTCTCAAAATATGGAAAAACATATAGGTTATCAGAGATGAAAACCTAAACTGTGTGTACTTAGCCTTCTTAATCTTTTCTAAGTTCTCAAATAACTGAATTTTCAAAATTTCACATAGGTCTACTTGTTTCTTCTCAATACACATAAGATAAGCTACATGAACCATTCCTGCAGCCAAGCCATCTTCCCTTGAACTACCATAGAATTTAGTTGTTAGGATCTTGTAAAGGTACCTAACATCATCTTGCTTAATCTTACTTATCACAATTCCTCTACCATTATAACTAGATCCAGTGTTTTCTAAAACAATCTTTCTCATGTCCTTTTCACTCAGTGGAATCTCTCCAACTTTAGATAATCCAGAAACATCATGAATTAGGTCGGCAATTATATCAATAACTCTATCCTCCATCCAGAATTTCCCATTGTGGATTCTACTTAAAATGATCTTGGTACATTCCTCATCATTAAATTCATACTTCATGGAATATTTGATAATTTCATTGTTCTCTAGGTGCCCATAAGCTGGTTTAACTGACATGTCTTGATTGTACAATTTCCTATAATCATCACTAAAATCTGCATCTTCCAAAGTTTCAAACTTGCAACCTAAATATCCTTTAACATTCTCAATGTGCAATACTCCACTTGGTACGGATGATAGTGCTAGACTGTTATCAATTTCAGTTGGTTCTACTAGTTCTTTCTTAATCTTAGGTCTATTATTATCCTTAACATTATGAACCATAGAAATATCCATCTTATCAACTGATTAAAGATCAAAAAATACCTCAACTTTGCAAATCTAGGGTTTCGGTATGATCATCGCTGCAAACTGCTTCCAAACTTCTTCAAATCATCAACTTGCTTTTTCTTCTTTCAAATCTCTTTTCAATCACTTTGTAATCATGATAACTTCTATTTTGACCTTATAACACTTCACATTAACTTGATCTGACATCGCATTCATTCATTTTGCTGCTAAAACCTCAAAAAGCTGATTCTGCAAACCTGCAACCATAAAACTTTTTGCGACCTCGCAAAACACAATATTTTCTTTTGTGCACTTAACCATAGCATTAGTACAACATAATAAACCTATATCTAACTACGCAAAACTTAACTCATTCAAATTCCTAATCTACACTAATCCTAAGTCCTAAACTATAGAAACTTATATAATTTAAGTACTTAAAGAAGGGTCAGGTAAAGATTCATCCTTACCATTAGTTACATTACCTTCTTGACTACTTTCAGTGTTGACTATACCTCCTTGATCTATGCCTTTATCAAATTTTACTTCATTTATTGCTACAGCAACCTTTCTCTTTGTTTCCTACATTTTCATTCCTTCTTGCACTGTTCCTAGGGTTAGGGTTATGATGATAACCTCCATTGTTCATTTTGCAAAATCTTGCTGAGTGTCCAAACTTGTTGCATATCTGACAAATGATTCCATTGTTTCCAAATCTTTGTCCTTGCTGGTTAATTTGTGACCTACAATTTCTAGCAATATGTCCTACTTTGTTGCATCTAAAACATACTACCACTTTTCTTTGATTCATTTCTTCAATAGATTTCTTATCTGCATTGTTAGTATTCCCAATCATTCTATCATAATTATTCACAATTACTTTAGGTCTTCTACATTCGTTAGCTCTGTGTCCAAAACTATGACAATTATAACAATGTCCATTAAGAGGTTTAAATTGCTTACCTGTGCAATCTCTCTTCATGTGCCCAATAGTATTACAAGCAAAACATCTACCTTTGAATTCTCTTTGCATACCTTTAGATTATTCTTCCTATTTTGATTCTTCTTGCTTTGATTCTTCTTTCTCTCTAGGTGGTTCTTCTTTAGGTGGATCTTCCAATGTGTTCTCATCCAACTTTATTTCCTCCACACTTTTAGATGTCTTCAGATCTAGCTTCTTACTTTCATGGATTGTTCTAAACATACTAAATCCAAATCCCGTCCTATCAAAGAATGGTTCTTCAAAAGAAATTTGTTTTCCAGTCTTATCACTATTCTAATATAGCCTTTCAAGTTGTTGTTTAGATTGAGTTAATTCACCTTTCACAATTTTATTATACTTCTCAAGTTCCACATACTGCACTTTTACTTTTTCAGATTCGGATGTTTCCTTTTCAAGTCTTGACCTCAGATCTTCATTCTCAATTTTCAATTTTTCATTATCAGATCTCAAATTTCCATCTTTCATACTAAGCTTCAGATTTACTATCTTCAACTCATGCTTAAGGATCTCATTTTATTTTTCTAATTCATCACAATCTTCAACAAGCATATCAGATTTCTTTTCAGATTTCAAATCTTCAATCTTACCTTTCAATTTGTCAATAGCATTCTTTGCATCTTCATATTTTCTTCTTAAGGAGTTTCTTTCATCAGTAAGCATATCAATTTGTTCAAGAGCTTCTTCAAGATTCTTCTAAAGTTGATCCATATCCATAGAGATCTTACTCAAGTTGCTAAGCTTTCCTTGAATGTTCCTTCTCCAAGTAACTTTGCTCTTATACCAATTGTTAGAAATAGGAAATATTGAGAGGGGGGGGTGAATCAGTATTTCACAAACTTTTTCTTTTTCCCACTTATGGATATAACAGATTACTTTAGTGCATACAAAGATTATCAAGCTGATTAACAAACATAGTAGTAAATAGAAAGAACTCATAACACATGATATGTTCTCAAGGAAACCCTGGCTAAGGGAAAACCCTGGTGGGGATGGTACCCACAAAGATCACTAATCAAAAGTATCCTGTTAAGGATATTGGACCCTGTTACGAGTCAATTTACAATATATAGTAGATCTATCCTAGTTAAAGGACTTTAGGCCTTGTTAGAAGCCTTAACCCTATTAGGAGTTAGATTACAAAACTTGATCACCAGCTGAGCTCACTTCCCTAACAAGTAATACAAAATTTTTTTGACTGTAATATGGTACTGCTTACAACTTTGCATCAATAGCCTTTGCTGCTATCACAATATAGAACTATCACAAGTTATCTTTTCTTTCTTTTTACACATCACATATATCTTTCATTACATTTCAAGTATGCCTAATATATGAGTTATTAGAGATAATAACTTTACATGGTCAGCTTCCAAAATATTTATCCAAGAGTAAACATCTAGGATGTCATCCCTTCATAATGTTAAGTCATTATTTTGACAAGAAAAAATAATCCCTTAACTCTTTCGCTAATGCTGTCTCCAAAATTGTTCTATCTAAAAAAATTGTCTTCGGTAAACTTCGAATAACTTTGTCCGTACTACTCCAAACTTTATGTGCACTGAGATGGGGTATCCTCATACTCTTTAGAAGCTTCAATTAACTGTGCAAACAAAAATATTGCTCCAGTGGACGTCGCCAACTAAATCTTCATCGGGTGCTCTGTCAGGATCACTGTATCCATACTTAGACAATTTCTTCCTTCAACTTGCCATACTTGCATTCTAGATTTTTCCCTCTTAATAAAGATCATATGTTTCCATAATGACAACATCTATGCATCCACATTAGCCAAATTGCCAACATAAAATTGTCGGCTTCCAGATACTGCAACTTTCTCGAAACATATCCTCAAAGTTTGTGCTATGAACCACATCATCATTAATGAGTCTCCAACATCCCTTTAACTGCACAAAATCAGATTCCATCCCAGCTAAGAGATATGCTCTAATTTCTGAACATCACTTCATAGAAACACTGTCTAAACACTACTTAGACCAAAATGCTCATAACTCTCACAAATGAATGAATCTCTTTTTGCATTGTTAACCATAGGTTAATAACACACCAAAGAACATACCATCAACTATGCAAAAGCCAATTTGCAATACAACATGTGTGCAAAATAAAACTATACTTGCTTTCCTGCTAATATCTAGAATATCACTGTGTTGACATCAATGACAATCCAAGTCATGAATGCAACAACAACTGCTACAGAATGACTACCAAAAATACTTTTCATTCATTCCTAAAAATCTCCCCCATTGACATTGATGGAAACATAGATGAAAAACATCCAATGTTCCAAAAATCCAATACTGCAACATCACTGCAAAATATCAAATCAAATCTTGCTTCATTTTCTTATTCAGCTTTCTCATACAATCCACAATGTTTTTAATGTATATCTCTCCCCCATTGACATCAATGATAGAAATTCTATCACTAAGTCAACAACAACTTAATGTCAAAAGACACTTTTTCAGAAAAATACAATAATAAGAGTCCTCATGACTCAGCTCATAAACTCCCCCATAGAGGAAGTTCCAACATCCAATCCAAAAGAAAGATAGGGTTCATATACCACTGGACGGATGCAATCATCTGCATCAATTCTCAAAAATAGGTTGGGGCATAACCCCAAGCATACCTCTTAGATACACAAATGTATCCTTAGGTAAAGGCTTTGTAAATATATCTGCTATTTGCTCCTTTGTACTTATGTATTCCAATCTTACTTCTTTTTCTGCAACTTTCTCTCTTACAACATGATACTTGATCTCAATATGTTTAGTCTTAGAATGTAAAATAGGATTTTTTGACATATTCACTATACTGGTGTTATCACAATGTATAACAATAGGCTCATCAAACTTTATTCCAATATCCTTCAACATTTGCTTCATCCAAATAATCTGATTACAAGTATTTGCTGCTGCATCATATTCTGCTTCTATTGTGCTTTGTGAAGTATAATTCTGCTTCTTACTTAGCCAAGAGACCAATTTTCTAGCAAGAAAAAAGGCTTCACCACTGGTGCTTTTCTTTTCATCAACGCTGCCTCCCCAATCTGTATCAGTATAGCCACATAAAGTAAAATCATCATAATTCTCATACCATAATTCATAATCCATTGTTCCTTTCAGATATCTCAGTATCCTCTTTACTGCTGCATAATGTGATTCTCTAAGTTCTACTTAAAATCTTGCTACAATCCCCACTGAATGTGCTATATCAGGTCTTGTATGTGTCAAGTACTGCAATCCTCCAATCATAGATCTATACTTTTTCTCCTCAACTGCTAGTGTCTCATCTTTGCTAGATAACTTATGTCCGGTTACCATAGGTGTTCCAACAGGTTTAGAATCTTCCATTCCAAATCTTTTCAATAAGTCATTCAAATACTTAGTCTGACTTACAAATATACCTTCCTTGCTTTGTGTTATCTGTAATCCCAAAAAATATTTCATTTCTCCAATCATGCTCATCTCAAATTCAGTCTTCATTTCATCTGCAAATTTGTGACTAGCTTCATCTTCTCCTCCAAAGATAATATCATCAACAAATATAACTATAACCAACAAACCATTCTCAATTTCTTTTGTTTATAAGTTACTATCTATTGTTCCTTTTGTAAATCCCAATTTCAATAAATACTTATTCAATGTTGCATACCAGGTTCTAGGTGCTTGTTTTAATCCATATAAAGCTTTCTTTAACTTACATACCATATCTCCTTCTTATGTCAAAGGAAAACCTTTAGGCTACTCAATGTAGACTTCTTCTTCCAACTCACCATTCAAAAATGTTGACTTCACATCCATCTCATACACTCTGAATTTCTTGTAAGTTGCATATGCTAGAAACATTCTCACTACTTCAAGTCTGGCCACAGGTGCAAAAGTTTCTTCATAGTCAATTCCTTCTTGTTGTGAATATCCTTTACATACCAATCTTGATTTGTTTCTTATCACTTCTCCTTGTTCATTCATCTTGTTTCTGAATACCCACTTTGTTCCAATCACATCCTTGTCTTTAGGTCTAGGGACCAATTCCCATGTCTTGTTTTTTTCAATATGCTCTAGTTCTTGTTTCATAGCATTAATCCAATGTTCATCTTCACAAGCTTCATTAGTAGTCTTAGGTTCAATTTGAGAAATCAAACATAAGTGTACCTTATTTCAAGTCAAAACTCCTCTATCTAAACTTCCAATAACTTGCTCAACAGGGTGATGTCTTGAAGTATACCTGTTAGGTGTCATAGTTACTGATCTTGTTTCGACTGTAGATTCTTCTCTGCTTTCTTCTCTATTTTCTTCTCTATTTTCTTCAGTATGACTTTCATTCAGCAAATCACTGTTAGTTTCAAAAAATAATTCTGGATTTTCAATGTTAGGCTGAGGTTGTGCTTCTCCATCAGATTCATAATCAAGAATTCTTTCCTAAATTTTAAACTTCTCATCAACTTTTACATTTTCACTTTCAACAATAGTCTTAGTTCTCTTGTTATAACATCTATATGCTTTTCTTTTCAAAGAATATCCAAGAAATATTCCTTCATCACTTCTAGGATCAAACTTTCCTATATCATCATCTCTCTTTATATAACATTTACTTCCAAAAATTCTAAAATACTTAACTGAGGGTGTATGTCCAAACCATAATTCATAAGGTGTCTTGCTTGTATCTACTCTGATTTTTGCTCTATTCATAGTGTATACTGTTGTGTTCACTGCTTCTCTCCAAAAAGTCTTAGCCAAATCATTTTCAAACAACATAGCTCTTGCTACTTCAGTTATTGACCTATTCCTTCTTTCTGCAATACCATTTTGTTCTGGTGTTCTAGGGGCTGAGAGTTGTCTTTTAATACCATTCATTTCACAAAAGGTGTTAAACTCTCTAGATGTAAATTCACCACCTCTATCAGATCTTAGACACTTAATCTTCATTCCAGATTCATTCTCAATTTTTCTTTTCATGATCTTAAATTTATCAAATGCTTCAAATTTTTCTTTCAAAAATGCAATCCACATCATTCTTGTAAAATCATCAACAAGAATCATAAAATACCTTTCTCCATAGAATCCTCTAGTCCTAGTAGGACCACTCAAGTCTGTATGAACAATCTCTAGCTTCTCTATCGATGTGAACTTCTTGTTGGGAAATGAACTCCTTTTCTGCTTTGCCATCATACATTCTTTGCAAATCATGTTAGTAGGTTTCATAATTCTAGGTAAATCTCTTACAGCAAGTGTAGTGCTCACCTTGACAATATTATAAAAGTTTATATGACAAAACATTTTATGCCATAACCAACTGTCATCAATCCTAGTTATCAAACATGTCATCTTAGTAGGATACTCAAATGTTCATAGATAACTATGATGAGGTCCACTGTGTTAAAAAATGTGATCCTTATAGTTGCAGAAAAAGAAGTAAGACTGGAGTACATAAGTACAAAGGAGCACATAGCAGATATATTTACAAAGCCTTTACCTAAGGATACATTTGTGTATCTAAGAGGTATGCTTGGGGTTATGCCCCAACCTATTTTTGAGAATTGATGTAGATGATTGCATCCGTCCAGTGGTATATGAGCCCTATCTTTCTTCTGGATTGGATGTTGGAACTTCCTCTATGGGGGAGTTTATGAGCTGAGTCATGAGGACTATTGTTATTGTATTTTTCTGAAAAGTGTCTTTTGACATTAAGTTGTTGTTGACTTAGTGATGGAATTTCTATCATTGATGTCAATGGGGGAGAGATATACATGAAAAACATTGTGGATTGTATGAGAGAGCTGAATAGGAAAACGAAGCAAGATTTGATTTGATATTTTGCAGTGATGTTGCAGTATTGGATTTTTGGAACATTGGATGTTTTTCATCTATGTTGCCATCAATGCCAATGGGGGAGATTGTTAGGAATGAATGCAAATTATTTTTGGTAGTCATTCTGTAGCAGTTGTTGTTGCATTCACGACTTAGATTGTCATTGATGTCAACACAGTGATATTCTAGATATTAGCAGGAAAGCAGGTATAGTTTTGTTTTGCACACATGTTGTATTGTAGATTGGCTTTTGTGTAGTTTATGGTATGTTCTTTGGTGTGTTATTAACCTATGGTTAACAGCACAAAAAGAAATTCATTCATTTGTGAGAGTTATGAGCATTTTGGTGAAAGCAGTGTTTAGATAGTGTTTCTATCAAGCGATGTTTGAAAATCAGAGGATATCTCTTAGCTGGGATGGAATCTGATTTTGCATAGTTAAAGGGATTTTGGAGACTCATTAATGATGATGTGGTTCATAGTGCAAACTTTGAGGATATGTTTGGAGAAAGTTACAGTATCTGGAAGCCGACAGTTTTATGTGAATTCTGTGTGTAGCGTGTAGAATTTATTATTTTGTAATTGAGGACTGACTCATTTGTAATTATTTGAGTTTGGTATATAAGAAGGAATTTTTTCCTTTTTTTAATGTGTACTATGAAGATTGTGATGTGAATATATGCATGAAGTGAAGAAAAGAGATAATTCAGTGATGAAGGAAGACTTGTGAGTACAGATATCTGGATTTGTGATCTTGTGTAGCAAAGAGTGCAGTTTTGGCACAGTGTGAAGGAGGTAATATATTTCATATTATTCTATTGAATAATTCTAAGATCTTTTGGATAGTGGGTTCAGAGATCTTGCCTTGAAGCTATTTGAGCAATGGGTCCTTCTGTCTTCCATAAACTCTTAACCGGGTTAGAATCTTTTAACAGGGATTCAAAATCTCATAATAGGGATTTATATGTACTGAATTTATTTCATAAGACTCCTAACAGGGAATATCCTCTAACAAGGAACTTTCATATTAGTACATCATTTTGTGGGCATCATTCCCACCAGGGTTTACTCTTTTCATGAGGTTCCCTAGTCAACATCTCTTGTGTTATTGTGCAATTGTGTATGATTATTTTTCTATGGTTGATTAGTATACATTGATTACATTGTTTAAAGCATTTGAATGGATAAATTATCTGATAACTGATTCACCCCCCCCCCCTCTTAGTTATCTTGGGGATCTCTACTTTCTAACAATTGGTATCAGAGCAGGAGGTCCTTGAAAGAAAAGTTTAACAACTTAAGGAGATCCATGGTGAATTTTAGAAAAGAAAGCCCTAAGTTTGATGGAGTAAATTTTGATAGCTGAAAAGAAAAGATGAAGACACATCTATTGTGTTTAGGACCAAGTTATTGGTTGATTACAAAGAATTAGAAGACTATCATTGAGGAAGACAATCTAGAGGCAGGACCTAAAGATGAACTAGATCTATTCATGTGTAACATACTTGCAAGAGAAGCACTTTTGTCCGCACTACCAGAGAATGAATATAGTCAGGTAAGATGTTTGAAAACATCTCATGAAATTTGGAAAGCTTTACATTCTACTTTTGAAGGTGATGAACATGCAAAGAAGGCTAGATTACATAATTGGATTTGTGCATTTGAAGATATTAGAATGATAGAAGATGAATTTATTAGAAGCTATATTGGTAGGATATCTGAGATTGTAATAGGAATAAAGTCTTGTGGAGGTGATAAGACAAAGAATGAAGTGATATGGAAAATTTTGAGAACTTTGACACCAATATTCAAGAAGACAACGCAGATGATTGAACAAGTGATACCTTGTACATCAAACTTTTCAAGAGAGACTCTTCTTGGAAGATTAGAAATAGCAGAGATGAACTTGAGATTATCAGGAGAGCTACCTAGAATGGGAACAGCATTCAGTGCTCTTAACATTAGAGCTACAAGAGGTACTAGTGTGAATGGAGATTATGCCAGCAGTAGCAGATCTGAGAAAGATAAGAAGATTGAAGAAGGTATTGCATTACTTGTAAAAAGAGAACCAGATGGTAAGAAAATCTTTAAATGTTGGACTTGTCAAGAATATGGTCATTTTGCATCTAAATGTCCTAAAAGAGTTAAGAAGTATAGAAGCAACTTTAAACCTAGAAGATCTAAAGAATGTTATTATGCAAATGATGAAGATCTTAAAGCAGGAATTGAAAAACATTTAAGTGACAGTGATAATGATAACTTTGAGGAAATAGGATTTGTAGCAATTAAAGAAGAAAGTTCTAAATCTGATAAAAGGGAAGAAAAACCGTTAGTTTCACAAGTTGAAAAGAAATCTGATTGGATTATAGATAGTGGTTGTTCACATCATATGACTGGAGATAAAAGAAAGTTTTTTAAGTTAGATAATTATGATGGAGGAATTGTTAGGGTTGGTAACAATGCACCTTGTTTGATTAAGGCTATAGGATATATTACTCTTGATGGAAAGAGTAACACTGATGATGTTTACTTTGTTGATGGACTGAGACATAATCTACTGAGCATTGGACAATTGGCTGATAAGGGTTATCAAGTTTGGTTTTCTTAGAAAACTTGTGTGATAAAAGATAAAGATGGAAATTTGATTGGAAAAGGATCCAGAACTAGAGGTAATTTATTTTAGTTGAATCCTATTGAGATGACATGTTTGATAACTAGGATTGATGATAGTTGGTTATGGCATAAAAGGTTTTTTCATATAAACTTTGATAATATTGTCAAGGTGAGCACTACACTTGCGGTAAGAGATTTTCCTAGAATTATGAAACCTACTAACATGATTTGCAAAGAATGTATGATGGCAAAGCAGAAAAGGAGTTCATTTCCCAACAAGAAGTCCACATCGATAGAGAAGCTAGAGATTGTTCATACAGACTTGAGTGGTCCTAATAGGACTAGAGGATTCTATGGAGAAAGGTATTTTATGATTCTTGTTGATGATTTTACAAGAATGATGTGGATTGCATTTTTGAAAGAAAAATCTGAAGCATTTGATAAATTTAAGATCATGAAAAGCAAAATTGAGAATGAATCTGGAATGAAGATTAAGTGTCTAAGATCTGATAGAAGTGGTGAATTTACATCTAGAGAGTTTAACACCTTTTGTGAAATGAATGGTATTAAGAGACAACTTTCAGCCCCTAGAACACCAAAACAAAATGGTATTGCAGAAAGAAGAAACAGGTCAATAAATGAAGCAGCAAGAGCTATGTTGTTTGAAAATGATTTGGCTAAGACTTTTTGGAGAGAAGCAGTGAACACAGCAGTATACACTATGAACAAAGTACAAATTAGAGCAGATACAAGCAAGACACCTTATGAATTATGGTTTGGACATACACTAGTACTTCTCAGATACTCAAATGTATCCTTAGGCAAAGGTTTTTTAAATATGTCTACAATTTGCTCCTTTGTGCTTATGTACTCAAGTCAAACTTCTTTCTCTACTACTTTCTCTCTCACTACATGATACTTTATCTCTATATGTTATGTCTTAGAATGTAACTCAGGGTTCTTAGACATACTAACTGTGCTAGTGTTATCACAATGTATAACAATAGGTTCAACAAATTTTACTCCAATATCCTTTAGCATTTGCTTCATCCAAATTATCTGGTTACAATTGTTTGTTGCTGCTACATACTCTACTTTTTTTGTGCTCTGTGAAATAAAATTATGCTTCTTGCTTATCCAAGAAACCAATCTTCCTCCAAGGAAAAATGCTCCACCACTGGTGCTCTTTTTATCATCAACATTGCCTCCCCAAAGAGCATATGTATATGCACATAGAGTAAAATCATCATATTTTTCATACCACAACCCATACTCAAGTGTGCCTCTTAAGTACCTCAGTATCCTCTTTACTGCTGCATAATGTGATTCTCTAGGTTCAACTTGAAATCTTTCTACAATTCTAACTAAATGTTCTATATCAGGTCTTGTATGAGTCAAATACTGCAATCCTCCAATCATAGATCTATACTTCTTCTGTTCCACTGTAAGAATCTAATTTGTGCTAGATAACTTATGTCCAGTTACCATAGGTGTTCCAATTGGCTTACAGTTCTCCATTCCAAATCTCTTCAATAAATCATTCAAGTACTTTGTCTGACTTACAAAGATACCATCACTGTTCTATGTTATCTACAATCAGAAAAAGTATTTCATTTCACCAATCATACTCATTTCAAATTTAGTCTTCATTACATCTGCAAATTTATCGCTTGCTTCATCTTCTCCTCCAAAGATAATATCATCAACAAAAATTACTACAACCAACAAACCATTTTCAATTTATTTTGTATATAGGTTGCTATCAGTTGTGCCTTTTGTAAATCCTAATTTCAAAAAATACTTATCAAATCTTGCATACCAAGTTCTAGGTGCTTGCTTCAGTCCATATAAAGCTTTCTTCAATTTACATACCATGTCTCCTTCTTGAGTTAAAGGAAAACCTTCAAGCTTCTCAATGTAAACTTCTTCTTCTAATTCTCCATTCAGAAATGTTGACTTCATGTCCATCTGATACACTTTGAATTTCTTAAAAGCTATATAGGCCAAAAACATTCTTACTGCATCAATTCTTACTACTAGTGCAAAATTTTCTTCATAGTCAATTCCTTCTTTCTGTGAGTATCCTTTACATACCAATCTTTCTTTATTCCTTACCACTTCTCCTTGTTCATTCATCTTGTTTCTGAATACCCATTTTGTTTCTATAACATTCTTATCTTTAGGTCTAGGGACCAATTCCCATGTCTTGTTCTTTTCAATCTGATCTAGTTCTTCTTTCATAGCTTTAATCCAATGTTCATCTTCACAAGCTTCACTAGTAGATTTAGGTTCAATTTGAGAAATCAAACATAACTATTCTTGTACCTTATTCTGAGTCTGAACTCCTCTATCTATGCTTCCAATAATCTTCTCAACAGGATGATTCCTTGATAGATTCTTGTTAGGTGTCATTGTCTCAAATCTTACTTCAGGTGTCAATTCTTCAATGAACTCACTATGGCTTTCATTCAAAAAATCACTTTCATTTTCATAAAATAATTCAGTAGTCTCAGGGTTAGGTCTAGGGTGAGTTCCTTCATCTGATTCATAATCAAGCATTCTTTCTTGAAAGCTAAACTTTTCATCAACTTTAACATTCATGAACTCAACAATAGTCTTAGTTCTCTTATTGTAACATCTATAAGATTTTCTCTTCAATGAATATCCAAGAAATATACCTTCATCACTTCTAGGATCAAACTTTCCAATGTCATCATCTCTCTTAATATAACATTTGCTTCCAAAAATTCTAAAATACTTAACTAATTGTGCATGTCCAAACCATAGTTTGTAGGGTGTCTTGTATGTGTCTGCTCTAATTTGTACTCTGTTCATTGTATACACAGATGTGTTCAATGCTTCTTTCCATAATATCTTCGCTAAGTCATTCTCAAACAACATAGCTCTTGTTGTTTCAGTCACTAATTTGTTTCTTCTTTCTGCAATGCCATTTTGTTCAGGTGTCCTAGGGGCTGAAAACTATCTCTTAATACCATTTACTTCACAAAAGATGTTAAATTCTTTAGAAGTAAATTATCCACCTCTATTTGATCTCAAACATTTAATCATCATTCTAGATTCATTCTCAACTTTATTCTTAATGATCTTAAACCTATCAAATGCTTCAGATTTTTCTTTAAGAAATGCAATCCACATCATTCTTGTAAAGTCATCAACAAGAATCATAAAATACCTTTGTCCATAGAATCCTCTAGTCCTTGTAGGACCGCTCAAGTCTATATGAACAATCTCCAACTTCTCTGCTGTTGCAGACTTCTTGCTGGGAAATGAGCTTCTCTTATGTTTCACCATCACACATTCTTTGCACATCATGTTAGTAGGCTTCATAATTTTAGGCAAATCCCTTACTACAAGTGTAGTACTTAATTTCACAATGTTATCAAAGTTTATATGACAAAATCTTCTATGCCATAACCAACTATCATCAATCTTAGTAATCAAGCATGTCATCTCAGTAGGATTCAACTAAAATACCTTACCTCTAGTTCTAGATCCAATACCAATCAAATTTCCATCTCTGTCTTTTATCACACATGTTTTCTCAGTAAACCAAACTTGATATCCCTTATCAACTAACTATCCAACAATCAAAAGATTATGTTTCAAACCATCCACAAAGTAAACATCATTAGTATTAGTCTTTCCATCAAGACTAATAGATCCTATACCTTTAATCAAACAAGGTGCATTGTTTCCAACTCTAACAACTCCTCCATCATAATTGTTAAACTTTATAAACTTTTTCATGTCTCCAGTCATATGATGTGAACAACCACTATCTATAATCCAATCAGCTTTCTTTTCTACTTGAGAAACTAAAGCCTTTTCTTCCTTAATTTCAATTTCAAGATTTTCTTCTTTAATTGCTACAAATCCTATATCATCATTGTTCTCAATATCACTTTCACTCAAAGATTTCTCCAAACTAGTTTCAAGTTCTTCATCATTTGGATAGTAACATTATTTAGATCTTCTAGGATTATAGTTCTTCCTATACTTCTTGACTCTTTTAGGACATTTAGATGCAAAATGACCATATTCTTGACAAGTCCAACATTTAAAAAATTTCTTACCGTCTGGTTCTCTCTTCACAAGAAAGGCAATACCTTCTTCAATCTTCCTATCTTCTTCATTTCTAGATATGTTGTTGCTAGCATAATCTCCACTCACACTGATGCTTCTTAACAAAGTAGGATGAACACTAAGAGTACTGAATGTTGTCTCCATTCTAGGTAGGTCTCCTAATAACCTCAGGTTCATTTCTGCTACTCCCAATCTTCGAAGAAGAGTTTCTCTTGTAAAGTTTGTAGTACAAGGTATAACTTGTTCAATCATCTGTGTTGTCTGTTTAAATGTAGGATTCAATGTCCTTAGAATTTTCCATATCACTTCATTCTTTATCTTTGTTCCACCACAAGATTCATCACCTTCAAAAGTATACTGTAAAGCTAAAAAAAATTCATGAGATGTTTTCAAATATTTTACCTAACTGTAATCATCCTTCAGAAGGGCTGACAAGAGTGCTTCTCTAGAAAGTATGTTACACATGAATAGATCTCTTTCATCATTAGTACATGTTTCAATTTTATCCTCATCAATGATAGTCTTCTCATTCTTTGTAATCAACCAATAACCTGGTCCTAAACATAGTAGATGTGTCTTCATCTTTTCTTTCCAACTATCAAAATTTACTCCATCAAACTTAGGGCTTTCTTTCCTAAAATTCACCATGCATCTCCTTAAGTTGTTAAACTTTTCTTTCAAGGACCTACTGCTTTGATACCAATTGTTAGAAAGTAAAGTCCACCAAGATAATTGAGAGGGGGGGTGAATCAGTTATTAGATAAATATAAATTTTATCAACTTCAATAGATTTTAGCCATGTAAGCAATGTAACCAGCAACCATAGAAAGATATACATGCACAATAACACAATGACACAAGATATGTTGACTAGGGAACCTCTTGATCAAAGAGTAAACCCTGGTGGGAATGATGCCACAAAAGATGCATTAATATGAATATTCATTGTGAAAGGATGGACTCTGTTGGGAGTCTTATGAAATACATTCAGTACATATGAATCTCTATTAGGAGATTTTGAATCCCTGTTAAAAGATTCCAACTCTATTAGGAGTTATCGAAGACAGAAGGACCCACTGCCCAAAAAGCTTCAAGGTAAGATCACCAAAATCATTATCCAACTGATCTTTGTATTACTCAATAGAATAATACCAAAATATTATTGACCTCAACAATTCAATACTCCTTCTCTAACTGTGCCAAACTACACCAACTCCTTCAGATCTCAATACTAGATCTCAGTACTTCACATATCCTCTTTCAACAATTTAACTTTCACAATACACTTACATTCATCCCATTCCATATTAAAACAAGGAATACATTCCTTCCTTTATACCACACTCAAGTAATTACAAATGAGTCGGCATACAAATTAAAAACTTTCCACATGTTACATCAAAATTACACAAAATTGTTGGCTTCCAATCAATATAATTCTTCACTCGTGCAACCTCAAATCTTGTGTTGTCAACCACATCATTATCAACATGTCTCCAACTACTCTATAACTGTGCATAACCAAATTCCATCCTGATTAGGAGATATCATCTGATTTGCACAAACTGCTACTCAGGAACACTGCCTGAATACTGCTTCCATTCTGCTTCCATTGATTTCCTCATAACTTTCATGAATAAATAAATTACTATATGCACTCTAAACCATGATCTAATAACACATCATAGAATAAGTCCTCAAATATTCATAGCTTCATCTTCAATATCCCAAGTGCACTAAGTCAAACACTGTTTGCTTCTCTGCTAATCTTTAGTAGATCACTATGTTGACATCAATGACAATCACAGTCATGAATGAAACAACTGCTATAGAATGGCTACTAATACTCCCCCATAGGATATATTCAGCATTTATTCCTAACAATAATGAACATACATAGGTGGTACAAACTTCCACAAGCATTAAAACAACATTCCACCCATGGAAACCTCATGTGCCTAAAATTTGGCCAAGTCTGTAATTTTTCAGAAATCTCCAAAATCTAGAATCTGCATCTTAAATCATATGAAGATGAAACCTATCTCAAACATTGTTATGCGGTCAAAACTTGATGTAGTCAAGGATGGAGGATCCAATTAAGGACCATCCAACCTTGCAACCAACCCAATACATAGCAGAATTCAAGAACAATAACACCAGATCTAATATAAAATAAGAATCTTTATTCATAAATTCACTGATTACATGCAATGTGTTAGAGTGTAAGGCCTTCCCGGTTAAGGCCAATTACAAAGAAAGTAACAGTCTACAAGATCACGCAAGATCCAAGTTTTTGCACAACTTCACCACTTAGCTAGTCCATGTCTGCAAAATGAAAGGACACTGGTAGGGTCCCAAGAAAGATCTAAACTTGTACTCACAACTTCCAAGCAATGTTCCTATGCCTAAGCTCGCAAGCTACTAACTCCCCAATTCCTTAATCTTGATCCTCATACCCATCCTAAAAAACTACCCAACCATCCTATAAATACTCATCCTCAGCCACAAGTTAGCTAGATGAAACAATTAACTCCTACGAACAATTATTAAATGCCAAAACATCAGCCAGCTTACAAAATAGCCTTACAATAAATTACATTCTCCAAGATGGCCCCAAATAGTCATTAGATCCACATAGAAGAATGCAAAATGCTAGATCTAGGTCCCCACACATCCAACGGTCAATCCATAACTCAAGGAATGTGACCCAAATTAAATGCAACAATCAGCCAAGCTGATTCATCCAAATAACCACATCAGTCTGTAAGAATACCGAGTGCTAGAGAACCAACCATGCCAAGCATGACCGAGAAACATAGTTATCACTAAGTGCTTGAAGCAACTGACGCCTTCAATTACCGAGCATTCTTTAAAGATTGAGCACCCTGGTAACCACAAAAACTAAGCAACCAAATTCCAGAATCGAGAAAATACTTCACCAAACTAGGATCAAAACTAGCAATCTACCTTCAAAGACAAACATATTTTTGGTTGATACAGGATTGCCAAGAGTCCTAGGATGCTCCTGCATCAAACACCTCAGGTTAAGAAGATTTTCTCATAAGGAAATCAAGAACGCCTTAAGGGAATCAGAATAGGTATGCCATATCTATTCTTAACCCATATCTCCTCTTTTCCTTCATCCCAAGTTGTCTTCACTTCATCCACTATTTCTCACAGCAAGTTTTTCTGCTTCCCACTTCTCTTATCTTTTCTATCTGCAACTGATAACAACCTATTCTGACCATTCCTTTCACTATTGACCACCTCAGTACCTCAGTAAACACCATCTTCTCTGGACTCTTGAATCAAATCGGCATCATCCGCATCTCTCTATGTCACAAATGTCATTATTTGTTGTATTATCTCTGTTAGAAAGATCATCTACCTCTTAATCTCAAAAAACTCTTCAGATATATCATTCTCCTTCTCTTTCAATCTAATATTTTCAGGAATAGGTTCACCAATCCTCTACTCCTGAGGTTTGTCACAAGGACAACACCTGATAACTCCACATCCCTTAGCCCATGTCTCTTGTAAAGGTCATAGATTATGTCTAGATCCTTCATGCCTAACCACATAGGTGTTAGCATGACCATCAGATAAAATATTTCTATCAAATTACCAAGGCCTACCAAATAATAGATGATAAGCATCCATAGGCAATATATCACACAATATCTCATCATGATAAGATCTAATCTAAAAATCAACCAAGCATTGTTCTTCAATCCTAACCTTAGACACATCTTGTATCCAACTAATCTGATAAGGATTAGGATGCTTCTTTCTTTCCAAATTCAACTTACTAACCATCTTTTTTGAAACAAAGTTCTCAGAACTACCACCATCAACTATAAAATTACATATCTTATCCTTGCACTTACATCTGGTTCTGAATAAATTTCTTCATTGTACCAATTCATGGACACATGCAACTAATCTCCTAGTGATAAGAGTCTCACCTTTTTCTGCAACATTCACAATGTCTTCTTTAGCAGTCAGTGCAACTCTTTTCTTAGGACATTGAAAACTTCTATGACCCACTTCACCACGCTAATAATATGTATCAGTGAACTCATTTTTCCACCTTCCTCTCTCTCCATTCTTACTGCCAGATCCAACATTAGGCTTAGGATTCTTTGTTAGATTACTTTAAGCAACTATTTCACTAGTCTTATCACCTTAATTCCTATTGTTTTGTCTTCCCTCAAACTTCTTATTCAGCTTCTCTTCAATCTTTAATGGCATCTAATAAGCATCTCCTATTATTGTCATCTGAATAGTAAGTAACTCTTCCTGAATACTAGGTCTCAATCCATAGACATACCTAGCAACCTTCTCTTTATCAACTTCAGAATGACCAGTCCTAATCAAGATTCTATAAAACTCCTCAGTATACTCCTACAATGATTTTTTAGTCTTCTTCAAGGCTTGCATCTTCTTAAACATGTCCAATTCATAATCCACCAGAATGAATTTCTTCTTCAACTTGTTAACCATTCAGTTCCATTTAGTGATCTTTTCCTTTCCTCCCCTACTTCTTTCCAACTGAACTTCCCTCCAAATATTTGCATGACCCTTCAACTTATTCTTTGCAAATCTAACCCTATCAAGATCTTCTATTTCTTCATACTTCAAGTATTCATCCATCTCATTAATCCAATCAATCAAATCTTCTGGCCTAAGGTTTCCAGCAAATGCAAAAACTTCAATCTTAGGTCTTTTCCCAATTTTAGACATAGCTTTCAGGATTCTATTCTCTTCAGGATCTCTAGCTTCTTCAACAACTTCTTCAAAATGATCTTCTTCCTCATATTCATCATCACTACCTTCCTTCGGTGCAGTATTATTCTTTTTCAATTCCTCTTGCAGATCTTGCACTTGTTTATGCGAAGCCCTAAAATCATCTAGATTGAATTCTCCAGTAGCTTCCTCCTCTGAGATCTCACGAGCTCTCCTCAGAGGCATCTTCAATCCAAGATCCAGACGCAAACATACAAGATCAACTTGCTCCACAACATCAACTCAGCTCCAATAGGAATAAACTTCACTTTGATACAACTTAATGTAGTCAAGGATGGAGGATCCAATTAAGGACTATCCAAGCTTGTAGCTAACCAAATACACAGCAGAATTCAACAATAATAACACCAGATCTGATATAAAACTGGAATCTTTATTCATAAATTCACTTATTAGATGCAATGTGTCAGGCTGTAAGGCCTTCCTGATTATGGCCAATTACAAAGCAAGTAACAGTCTACAAGATCAAACAGGATCCAAGTCTTTGCACAACTTCACCACTCATCTAGTCTAGGTCTACAACATGACAGGACACTGGTAGGGTCCTAGGAAAGATCTAAACTTGTACTCACAACTTCCAAGCAATCTTCCTATTCCTAAGCCCGCAAGCTACTAACTCCCCAATTCCTTCATCCCAATCCTCATACCCATCCTAAACAACTACCCAACCATCCTACAAATACTCATCCTCAGCCACAAGTCAGCTAGATGAAACAATTAACTCCTATGAATAATTATTAAATTCCAAAACATCAGTCGGTTTACAAAATAGCCTTACAATAAATTACATTCTCCAAGATGGCCCCAAATGGTCATCAAATCCGCATAGAAGAATGAAACATGCTAGATCTAGGTCCCCACACATCCAACAGTAAATTTATAACTCAAGGAATGTGACCCAAATCAAATGCAAGAATTAGCCAAGTTGATTCATCCAAATAACCATGTTGGTCCGCAAGAACACCGAGTGCCAGAGAAATAGCCAAGCACAAGAGAACTGACCACGCCAAGCATGACCAAGCAATGTAGTTATCACCAAGCACTAGAAGCAACCAATGCCTTTAGTTACCAAGCATTCTTCAAAGACTGAGAACCCCGGTAACCATAGAAATTGAGCAACCAAATTCCAAAACCAAGCAAATACTTCACCAAACTAGGATCAAAACTAGCAATCTACCTTCAAAGACAAACATATTTTTGGTAGATACAAGATTGCCAAGAATCCAATGATGCTCCAGCATCAAAACTCTAAATGACTTTATCTATGATCCCATACGATAATGTATGCATTCCCATACAAAATTTGACCAAGTGTCGTATGATTATGACTACAATGTCGTACGACCCTGCAAGACACTTTCACAAAATTAAATTTTAAACTTCCTGAAAACACTAAAATAGAATTTTTTTTTTAACCCATACAAAAATTTATGCATTACCATACAACATTTGACCAAGTGCCATATGAGTATTGTTAGAAATAGGGAATACTGAGAGGGGGGGTGAATCAGTATTCTACAAACTTTTACTTTTTCCCAATTATGGATATAACAGATTATCTTAACACATGCATAACATAGAAAGCTAAACAACATGCATAGCAATAAAACTAAAGAACTCATAACACATTATTTTTTCTCAAGGAAACCCTGGCCAAGGGAAAACCCCGGTGGGGATGGCACCCATAAAGATCCACTAATCAAAAGTATCCTATTAAGGATGTTGACCCTATTAGGAGTCTATTCCATGCATATAGTGTCTCAATCCTGATTAAGGGACTATAGGCCTTGTTAGAAGCCTCAACCCTGTTAGGAGTTGGTAGTACAAAATGTGATTACCAAATGAGCCCACTGCCCAAACAAGTAATATACAATATTCATTGATTACAAAAATAGGTCAAGGTACATAACCTTATACTACTTGCATTAATATCTCTTCACTACTCTTCACTTTCGCTATTACATTCTTGCATATATGTTACTGCTATTATTACAATTACATCTTACATATCTTTATACAAGTTATTAAGATTAATAACTTTCCATTTGGCTATCATATTACAAAATATCTTTATCCAAGGGTTAACATCTAGGATTTCATCCCTTTATATTGTTAAGTCATTATTTTGATAAACAAAATAATCCCTTAACTCTTTATCTATTATGTCTTCATATTATGTCATGTTAACTCAATACTATCTTTAGTAAAACTGTCATAACTCCTTCCGTACATGCCGTACTAACTTGGGCTCTAAGGTGAGTCTTCAATAGTCACCATAGAGTCTATGTTCAAGTGTGCAAGCATTGAACTTACTCCAATCAACATCGCAAACAAAAACTGTCATTAGGTTCACTGGTAAAAACACGTTGTCTCATACTTAGACAATTTGTATTGCGCTCTAACATACTAGTTCTTTGACCTATGCGATCTTCATGTAGATCATATGTTTCCATAATGACAACATCTATGTAACCAACTCAGCCAAATTGCCAACAACCCCCTTTGTCATTGGTGGCAACATATGAGAAAATTGGCTAAGTCTTAGACTCCAAAAATTCAAAATTGTGGCCATAATACAAAATGTGTATATACTGTCCTTATGACTTCATGAATCCTCTCTATATACTATACTCCCCCTAAGAGTATGTATCCTTAACAATTTTCTACAATATATCTCTCCCCCTTTGACAACAATGACAAAAAAAAAGGTAAGGAGGGTTACAAAACTATGTTCTCAAAAATTTATACCTAGATTCAATATTGCAAAGCCGGTAGGCTTGCAACACAATCTGCAAAATTGATCTTCATAGCCTCTAACTCTTTCTCCCATGATTTCTTAATTGAATCTACCACACTGAGTAGTGCGCACAATCCATAAGATGCAATCTCACATGCTTGGAGATTTTCATAACTAAACTTCTGAAAATATGTCTTGGCTAAAAGACATTCTTCCAGTTGCCCTTCAATAGTGCTCAAGTTTATAGAAATGTGCTCTCTTAAAAGAGTGAATCTCTTCAGCTTCCTATCCTTGTCATCTTGCAAAGTTCTCATTTCATCATAAATCTTGTGAATTGTTTTCTCAACATCAAATACCTTCACATTGGGGCTCAAAAGAAGGTTTGTCTCATTCTGAATTTTTGCTTCCTTTATTTTCACCTTCTAAACTTCCTCTGCTACCAAGTTCTCTAATTTTGTACACTGGATGTACAAAGATTTGCCTCTTTCCAAATTCTTTCTCAAGTCCTTTATATAGATATCAAGGTTATTGATATCATTCCTTATATTCTAACTAATGTCCAAAAGTGTTTTGGCCTCATAAGCTGCATGAGCTTTCATCTTTGCTATATCAGATAGATTTGTAAACTCATCATCAAAAGTACTCATTACTTTCTTTGCTCTTACTAGAGGGTCATCTTCTGCAATTTGTGTAGATATAATGCTTGTAATTTCTCATTAAGCTCCTTTAGGCATCCTTCAAGACTCTTTACTTTCTTGTTCTTACCGATGATCTTGTTCAAAGATGTGATTAATTCCATCTAATCATCATCATCTACCTCCTTTCCCAAATTCTCAATCATAGAACCAATCTAAGTTTTCTTGCCAGTCTCAGGTGTAAGATTGATTACATCTTGGGTGGGAATAGGTTCTAGTTTCTCGATCACTTTAGGTTCTACAACTTTGGTTTATGTCTTCTCTTCTTCTCCTTTGGTAGTCTCCTGCTCTTCAAAAGCTGAATTGTCAACAATGTTTTCAAGATTCTTGAATAAGTTATCATCACTATCTAAGGTGATCTTAGTTCCTTCAACATTCATTACTTCATCTTCAATATTTATGGTTGGTGGAGAGGGAATGTCCTCTTTTTCTTCTTCTTCTGCTTGATCTTTGGATTTTGCTGCAACTGATGGTTCTCCAACATTCTCTAATATAACCTTGATGATTGCTTTCTCTGCTTCTACATTAGCTCTTCATATCTACCTCCCATAATCTAAATAGTTCTCTTCTTGGTTCTCAAATGGGTGCTTAGATCTTTCATAATCTAATTGAAGTGTACTTCATCTCTCACAACACAAATTTTTCTTACAAGCTTTTCTCTAATAGCTATATCTTCTTCTGATGCTCTCTTCTTCCTATTTACAAGTTTCTTGTACAAATCATCAAGTATCCTACCCTCAATTGTATCAAACTTCTTATCAGATGAAATCATATGCTTCACCAGTGCATTTTCTAGATTCAGTCTTTTTGCATAATCATAAAGATCATAATATTTGTTCATCTTTGTAAAGTCACCATCTTGAATAATCTGTTCATTAACCTTCTCAACTCTAGGTTTCCAATTTTTCTTCTTAATAGGAGTGCTTTCATCATCTTTGATTTCTACAACTTTCCTTTGAACTAGTGGCACCAATGTCTTCTGCCTCTTACCCAGTCTAGGAGCAATCTCTTTTACTCTTTTTCTAGGTGTGGAGGAGGTTGATCTAGTGGATATTCTTTCTTCTTGATTCTTCTATGTTTCTTCCACTTTCACCTTAACTAGTGTCTACCCTTGCTGTGCTGCAATTGATGATAGAGGTGGAATAGACAAAACTTCTTTTTGTCCAATATCTCTAATTGCTGATGTTGTTTGCTTGGCTACCAAGAACTCATTCTCAGTCATCCCTTTATCTTTTAGAATTTTCTTGATAGTACTCTCAACTCTTTTCTTTGACTACTTCTCTTCAAGGATGGTCTTTGCAGAGTTGAAGTTCTCCTCAAAGGTTCCAAACCTGTTACAGTGAGTATCCAACTTGCACTTAAGTAATCTACTCACATATTCTTCTGTCTCAATCTCATATATCTCATAGCCAAGAGGTTCTATGAACTTTGTTCTAGGTTCTACTGCTTCAATGTAAGTAAAGTCAGTATCAACCATGAAACATATCTCATTTTTATACTTCTCCACAAGAGACTATGGGATCCTTGATTTGCTAGACATCAAATTTTGAAATGATTTAATTACCAACACTGTACTTTCATTCACTTTATCAATAACATGCCTCCTATACACTTGGTTAATCCTTTCCATTGTAGTTTGGCCATCATTCTAGTCATTTCCAATGGTGAATAGAAATCTTCTTAATAAATGAAAGAACATATAAGTGATTAAAGATGAGAATCTAAATTGTGAATACTTAGTCTTCTTTATCTTTTCCAAATTCTCAAACTGTATCCTCAAAATCTCACACATATCAACTTGTACTTTATCTACACACATCAAATAAGTTGCATGTATCATTCCAGCTGCCATGTCATCCTCTCTTGAGTTAACACAAAACTTAGTTGTTGAGATCTTACACAAGTATCTGACATCATCTTGATGTATCTTGCTAATTACAATTCCTTTGCCATTGTAGGATGAATTTGTGTTGTCTATGACTATTTTCTTCATGTTTTTCTCATTCAAAGGAATGGCTCCAATTTTAGATAGACTAGTTACCTCATGAATTAACTTAGCTATGATATCTATCACTCTTTCATCTAACCAAAACTTTCCATTGTGAATTCTTCTTAGGATTATCTTGGTACATTCTTCATTATCAAATTCATATTGCAAAGAATACTTAACGATCTCATTATCTTTCAAATGCTCAAACCCTACTTTCAATGACATATCCTGATTATAGATTTTTTGATATTCCTTAGTGAAGTCACTATCATTGATAATCTCTAGTTTGCATCCCAGATAACTTCTAACATTCTCTAGATGTAAAACTCCATCTGGTATGGATGATAAAGCTAACCTAGGATCATCTTCTAAGGGTTCTACTAGTTCCCTTTTCATCTTAGGTCTATTATTATCTCTAACATTGTGAATCAAAGAAATATCCATGATTTTCTCTAATTCCTTAACTGATTTAAAGATCTGCCAAGTAAAATACCTCAATTTCATGATTTAGGGCTTGTGTAGATTCGGCACAAAATTCTTCACCAAATCCTTGCAAAATGCTTCCAATCACTGCTCTTTGATCTCCTTGACACTTGTATTCACTTTAATGATCAAATAATACTATCCATGACCTTTTAATAATTCAATCTCACTTAGATCTGACATTGCATTCAATTCTTTTTTTGCTTCTTTCCAAAAAGTTGATTTTGTTAACCTGCAAAACTTAAAACTTTTTGCGATCTCACAAAACATAATATTTTTCTTTTCTCTCTTAACCATAGCATTAGAACATCATATAATACCTTGCATTAAGTACACAAGACTCAATTCATCATATATAAAATTCTACACTAATATAAGTTCCTATTCTACTGTAATTTTTATGAATTAAGTACTTTGAGATAGGTCAGGTAAAGATTCATTCTTACCATTTGAAACTTCACCTTTCTGACTGCCTTCAATGTTGAATATGCTTCCTTGATCTATGCTTTTAACAAACTTCACTTCATCTAAGTTACTACAGCATCCTTTCTGACCGTTGCTTCCATCTTCATTTCTTCTTGCCTGACTTCTAGGGTTTGGATTGGTATGAAAAACTCTATTGTTCACTCTGCAAAACCTTTCTATGTGTCCAATCTTGTTACATATCTGACAAACTATTCCATTGTTTCCATATCTTGGTCCAGGCTAATTGATCTACGATCTGCAATTTCTAGCAATGTGTCCAACCTTGTTGCATCTATAACATACTACTCCATTTCTTCTATTCATATCTTCAGTAGGTTTCTTCTTTGCATGGTTAGTATTTCTAAACATTCTACTATTATTTTTATTCTCAACAAATTTAGGTTTTTTGCATTTAATATCTCTATGTCCAAAACCATGACAATTATAACAATAACCATTAAGAGGTTTAAATTGCTTACCTGTGCAATCTCTCTTCATATGACCAATAGTATTACAAGAAAAACATCTACCTTTGAATTCTCTTTGCATACCTTTAGGTGATTCCTCTTGCTTAGGTAGTTCTTCTTCTTTAGGTGTATCTTTAGATTTGTTAATCTCATCAGACTTCTTCTCATCTATGCTTTTAGATATTTTCAGATCTAGTTCCTTGCTTTCTTCATTTGCTTTAAAGGGTGTTGAATCCAACACTAGTCTTATCATAGAATGGTTTTTGATAAGATATTTGTTCATCAATCTTCTCATTAGTTGATTATAGTCTTTCAAGTTGCTACTTAGATTGAGTCAGTTCTCTTTTCACAATTGTATTGTATTTCTCAAGTTCAGCATAGTGCAAATTGACTTTCTCAAGTTCGGATGTTACTTTCCCAAGTTTAGATTTTAACCCTTCATTTTCATGCTTAAGATTTTCATTCTCAGATTTTAGATTTGCTTCATTCTTTCCATTTCCATCTTTCAAACTTCGCTTCAGATTTTCTATCTTCAGTTCATGTTTAAGGATCTCATTTTCTTTCTCTAAGTTTTCATCACAATCTTCAATATGAATTTCGGATTCATTTTCAGATTTCAGATCTTCCAATTTGTTTTTTAGTTTCTCAATGAGGTTCTTTGCATCATCATATTTTCCTTTCAAAGTATCTCTTTCTTTAGTAAGCATATCAATTAGTTCAAGAGCTTCTTCAAGATTCTTTTGTAGCTGATCCATATCCATAGAGATCTTACTCAAGCTGCTAGGCTTTCCTTGAATGATTCTTTTTTGAGTAACTAAGCTCTGATACCAATTGTTAGAAATAGGGAATATAGAGAGGGGGGGTGAATCAGTATTCTATAAACTTTTACTTTTTCCCAATTATGGATATAACAGATTATCTTAACACATGCATAACATAGAAAGCTAAACAACATGCATAGCAATAAAACTAAAGAACTCATAACACATTATTTTTTCTCAAGGAAACCCTGGCCAAGGGAAAATCCCGGTGGGCATGGCACCCACAAAGATCCACTAATCAAAAGTATCATGGTAAGGATGTTGACCCTGTTAGGAGTCTATTACATGCATATAGTGTCACAGTCCTGATTAAGGGACTATAGGCCTTGTTAGAAGCCTCAACCCTGTTAGGAGTTGGCAGTACAAAATATGATTACTAGATGAGCCCACTACCCAAACAAGTAATATACAATATTCACTGATTACAAAAATAGGTCAAGGTACATAGCCTTGTACTTCTTGCATCAATATGTCTTTGTTTCTCTTCACTTTCGCAATTACATTCACATATATGTTATTGCTATTATTACAATTACATCTTACATATCTTTATACGAGTTATTAAGATTAATAACTTTCCAATCGGCTATCATATTACAAAACATCTTTATCCAAGAGTTAACATCTAGGATGTTGTCCCTTTATATTGTTAAGTCATTATTTTGATAAACAAAATAATCTCTTAACTCTTTATCTATTATGTCTTCATATTCTATCATGTCAGCTCAATACTGTCTTTAGTAAAACTATCATAACTCCTTTTGTACCTATTGTACTGACTTGCGCTATGAGGTGAGTCTTCAATAGTCACCATAGAGTCTATGTTCAAGTGCAGAAGCACTGAACTTACTCCAATCAACATCACAAACAAAAATTGTCATCAGGTTCACTGGTAAAAACACACTGTCTCATACTTAGACAATTTGTATTGCACTCTAACATGCTAGCTCTCTAACCTGTGCAATCTTCATGTAGATCATATGTTTCCATAATGACAACATCTATGTAACCAACTCATCCAAATTTCCAACAAGTATGACTACAATGTCGTACGACACTACATGACACTTTTACAAAATTAATTCAAAATTGCCCGAAATGGCCAAAAACTGACTTTTTTAAGGCATAGAGAGTGGATGGGAAAGGTTCCTTGGGATCAACCTATTGTGGGGACCTCAGTACCACAACTAAAACACATCCTCAACACTACCTAAGTCTCAGATAAGATTAAATCAAATTAAAAACATCAATTCAAAGAGAAGGCCTGCAAAAAGGAAAAAATGGGAAAGAAGGACTGCAACCTTTCCCAAACCATCCCAAACCTTCCTAAACTTCCCTAAATCATTACATAAATCTCACAAACAAAAAAATTAAGTATCACAACAAACCCCAGACTCCCAAGAAAGATGTTACCATTAAAACTATACAAACATTTACATAATTACTTCCCGACAACACAATAGAAGTACACAGAAGAGAGACATTTACATTTCCATTTTAATACATAGTAAAAATTCATAGGATAATATAATATCATATCATACACAAAAAAATTTATACCCACACAGGAAGAATGGAGATTCTTCCAAGTTTAGACCCTACCTAGGGTCCTGTAGAGAATCCTCTTCCCTTGGCTAGAGAACTCTCTGCAAATCTCCGAGCCTTGAGTAGGTAGCCTCTAGGATATCTTCCTCTAGAAACCAATCTTCAATCAATCCACACATACACTTTCCCTCACCAAACTAGAGAATTCACAATCTCACAAAAGAACTTCAAATACATTTATGGAAAAATCAATGCAGAATACTCCCAAAACTCTCCCTCTCAAACCATAGAAAATTGCAATTATTTATCCTCCAACTATGTGGTTGGAGGAGTTGCTTTACAGGAAGCAACTTCTCCAACTTCCATAGTTGGTTGGAAAATTAAACAAAACATTCCCGTTAGCACTTAACAAATTTTAAATAAATTTAATTAAAATAGCTTCAAAGAAAACCATAACAAGAATAATAAACAAATAACTTTCAAGGAAAACACATAGCACACATGGAAACTAACTAGCCTAACTTCTACGAGGTCTTAAGTTCAACTACCTCCTAGATAGCCAATTTTACTACAAAGAGAATTTATTTTTATTATTACTATTATTAATATTATTTTCACTTTAATAAACTTCATTCAAAAGACTTCATTGAATTCACTTTATTTAATTATTAAAATACCATTTACACAATCAATAAAAAACATACAAATATTATTATTTATATAAGCATGGGCATATGCATGTGCTCCCACATATACACATACCTATATAACATACAATCAATTATAACATAGATATAAAATAAATAATATAGATATATATATATATATATAGTAGGACAATTCTAACTCACGACATAAATCTTAGAATAACATCGAATCATAAATCATAAGACCACATCACATACTGCATTCAAATCCCCCAACTAGGGTAACCTCCTAAACATAAATCTAAGTCCACGGGTAATCTTGAGAGTAATCTTGGTAATATCTCCACACAACAATAGTTTGAGGATTTTTAAGGCACGCTCAGACCTGTGTAGCTAGGTGGAGTGGATGCTTGGTACCTACATCCTGCAACACCAACCGACATGCATACATATACATATATAAATAGACAATGGCAAACAAGGAGGGAGAGTGTGACATTGTGTGGACCTCTTGTAGGAGTAACTACAAATACCTCCCCTCATCCTACACTCACATCAGACAGTGACATCAACAAAGCATAATTGGATTAGTGTGATTAGTACCATAATAATCTCTTTTCCATATTTGTATAACTAGAATGAATCATAACATAATCATGTAAATGTAAATCATCTATTAACTTTCACAAACCCATTTAACCATCAGGCATGTACTCAAAATATCCCATTATCAAATCAAGATAAACAAATCATATAACCCTAAATGCATTAATCATGTCTAATCCCAAGTAATGTTATTACTGTTAGAAAGTAAAGTCCACCAAGATAACTGAGAGAGGGGGGGGGGTGAATCAGTTATCAGATAATTATAAATTTTAACATCTTCAACAGCATTTAACCATGTAAGCAATGCAATTACTAACCATACAAAGATATTCATACACAATGACACAATAACACAAGATATGTTGACTAGGGAACCTCTTGATCAAAGAGTAAACCCCGGTGGGAATGATGCTCACAAAAGATGCACTAATATGAATATTCCTTGTGAGAGGATGGAATCTGTTAGGAGTCTTATGAAATACATTCAATACATATAAATCATTGTTAGGAGATTTGGAATCCCTGTTAAAAGATTCTAACCCTGTTAAGAGTTATGGAAGACAGAAGGACCCACTACCCAAACAGCTTCAGGGTAAGATCATTGAACACATTGTCCAAATAACCTTAATATTATTCAGAAGAATAATATGAAATATTTTACCTCCTTACTATTCCAAACCGCACTCACTGCTACACCAAATCTCAATTCCAGATCTCTGTACTTCGCATGTCTTCCTTCACAATTTTGCTTTCACAATCTCTTAGGCTCTTTTCTTCACTTCATGCTTACATTCACATGTAACCAAACCATGCTCACACTTCTTTCACATTTCAACTACATAAAATAAGGAAAAAAATTCCTTCCTTTATACCACACTCAAATAATTACAAATGAGTTGGCACACAATTACAAAATAAAAGTTTCCATACGCTACATCAAAATTACACAAAACTGTCAGCTTCCAAATGCAATATCTCTTCACTCATGTGACCTCAAAGTTTGTGCTATGAACCATGTCACCATCAATGTGTCTCAAACTTCTCTTTAAATACACAAAACTAGATTCCATCCTGATTAGGAGATATCATTCAATTTCGACAAACCGCTACTCAGGAACACTGCCTGAATACTGCTTTTACCAAAATGCTCATAACTTTCATGAATCAATGAATTATTGTCTACACTATTAACCATAGACATATAACATATCAAAGAGTATAACCTCAACATTGCATAGCTCCAACTACAATATCCCACATGCGCTAATCAAAACATTATCTGCTTCTCTGCTAGTCTCCAGAAGATCACTGTGTTGACATCAATGACAATCATAGTCATGAATGCAACAACAACTACTATAGAATGACTGCCAACATCTAGCATTCATTCCTAACAATTAGATAAGATAACACATCTAACCCTTAAGTGATTATAATCAATTAACCTAAGGAAAACATAAATATTAATAATGAGCATTTCACATAGAAGCATATAAGCCTAATAGGTGATCCTTTTAGCATTAAGGTCCTAAACTATCGCTGACACACAAGAAGATGTATAGGAACATACCTATATAATATTATTATTTTCCACATTAAAATATGAAGTTATGGTGAGTTGGAAGTGGTTTGGTTTAAGAAACCATCACAAATAGCTCATCCTAATTTCTAGTGAGCATAACTAGGACTTGATAGGGTTGGAGGGGCATTACATCTTGCGCTTGCTTAGTGTCTTCATGATTATTTTTAATAAATATACCTATTGGTCTAGCATTTGCATTACCAATTGGCCTATTTCTCAAAATATTGTTACTCCTGGCTTGAGTAACCATATCAACAGTGATTTGAGCCATTTCTTCATTACAAGGTCTTCTTAATACAATAGGCTTTTTACCCTCTTCTATATTACAAATTATATTTTCAATATCTTCTTCTTCATCATAAAAGACCTGTTGATGATATGTCTCCTTTCTGCTTTGGGGATTTGACACATCCTAGTTTTCATCTTCCTCTATAGAATCAACCTCCTCCCATACATGTGAAGTTGTCATAGCACAGCCCCAGTCATCATAAGATTCATCTTCCTGATCCTCATGTGAAGATACATTTTGAGAAACTGCAAAATGGTCAAGATCATGTGGGGATTGGCAAGCTATGCACCATGGGACATCATCATTCATGTTAATTTAATGCTTTTGCAAAGGGTCAGGGGTCTTATCATTAGGCTTGTCCTTCCTTTCTGGGATTATGGGCTTCCCATCCTTCCACTGGGTCTAGTAAGGAAATTTTTGCAACCTAGGTTGCCTATTGAAATTATTTAAAGGAGGTTTGTCATTATTTTGAACCCTATTTCTATTTTCACCATGCTTTAAATCCTTTAATGCATTCAGGATTTTTTTCAATTTATCATCCTCTTTAGGCTTTACATTTGAAGGTTTATCTAATTCTTTCATTCCAAACCTAGGAGGTTTAGGGTCTTCTCTTCTACCTAGCTTACTTGATACCCTTTTGTTACTTTCAATATTTACAGCACATCTATGGGTGTCCCTAATGGTTCTATGATTTTTTTCCCTAAGCAGGTAACCCATTTTTGCATCAAAAGAATTCAACTATGTTGCTAGACATACCTTCTCATCTAGTCTCATAACTTGGAAAAGTTTGTGCATATCTTTTTGAAATCTTACATTAAACTCAAGGACCTCATTTTGATTTGTTTTGATATTATTGAACTCATTCAACATGAAAACCTCATTTTTTTTTATCACCATATTGGTCCTTGAAACAATTTATGAAATCATCCCATGAGCCAATATGGTCGTGTGGGAGTCCTCTAAACTAGTCTTGGGCATCCTCAATTAATGATTGAGCAAATAATTTCATAATGACATTTTCATGTTCAATTTCATAATCATCTATCATATCAATAAAAAATTTTAAATTCTCTTCACATGTAACAACATTATTACTAGTAAATTTTGGAAGCTTTTCTCTAATTTCCTTAGGAATCAAATTAGGATAACCAAGAATGCCATTAAAGAGAAGTTGTTTGTACCTTTCCATATGAACTAGTCTTCTTTGCAATGATCCATCATTTTGAGAAGTAGGTGCTTTATTATTTGATGTGTTAGCAGCATTTGTAGTAGTCACTGGTGTGACAATGGCAACTTGCTTAGCAGAAATTCTAGAATTAGCACCCGGTACTAAAGTAGAAGCAACAACATTTGGAGGCCCTGAGGATTGTCTGAGAAAATCAATTTTCTTTTTTATTTCTAGAATTGTAGCCTCAAGTTCCGTCTTTTCTAATTCTTTGGCTAAAATTTCCTTTTCTCTTTTAGCCCTTTCAAGATCATTATCTAATTTGGACAATTGATCTATGGGAACCTTATCACTAATAGGTTCATTAATCGAGATTCTTGTTGCAATCTATTTACCCTTATCCTTAGGTATTCTAACTTCAACAATTGGACAGATAATAGGTTATTCATCATTTTTCTTAGGTGTTGCAATAACATTTATAGCCTCCAGGGTCACCAACTACCTTCTCAACTGATCTGGTCTAATTTGGGCTTGTCTCAGCTGAATTTCCTTTTCCTTTTCTCTTTCCCTCCTGATTGAAATTTTCTCATGCATCCTTTTCTCTAAATTAGAAACTTCTTCAAAAATATCTTTAGAATTTGGGAGAGTAGTTTCAAATTTTGAAGTCTCATCAATAGTTCTTTTTTATTTATCTCTTGGGTGATGGGGGCTTTCAGAAGGTGAATTTCCTGGGGTTGGAGGATTATTTCTACCTTCTAAACCTCTGCTTTTATTTCTTGATCTCTTATCAGCACCCTGAGATTCTCTATTTGTTACTTTTTTAATATGATGCATTCCTTGTTCTCCTCTAGAATGAGGAGAATATTAATCATCATATGCACCTAACCCTAAATCCACAACCTCCTCATATTCAGAAGCATTCCCTTCTTGTCTAGGATGGACTAGGTCATCTTCATTTATATTCTTCTTCTGTCTCCAAGCTTGAGACATATTTGTATCATTCTTTTCTCTTCTTGGTTGACAAGCCCTAGAAGTGATTGGAAGCTCACCCTCTAATTCACCTTCAGGGTGGTCCTATTAGAATAACTGAGATGGGGGTGAATCATATATCCATAGTCCCAAATCAAAATGTATAATCCAAAACAATTTACTTAAACTTCTGCAGCTCGGTAACATAAAATACTATACTGTATGTGCTTTTACTGATTACCAGTCAATAACATATAGTGATTACCAATCAAATCCAACATGTAATATGCAAAGTATGATAACAAACAATCACCACAATGAACACATAACATAATAGATTTAACATGGAAACCTTGTGAAGGGAAAAACCACCTAGGACCGGCAACCCAAAAATGTTCACTCTTCTGAAGTGAGGTCAGTGAAGACCCAACCTTGTTAAAGGTTACAAACACACTATGAGCTGTGACCTTGTTAGAGGATTTTAGACCAACCATTATCGTCCAACCAGCATTCACTATGGGGTTGACAGGATAACAATGTTCATTCTATGAAAAATGCATATAAGACTTTCCTAGTCCACTCTGTTAAGAGATTTATCTGTTTACAATGGTTAAAATGTAACAATAGTTGATCTGATTACAATACAACTTCAATTATAGATTATTAGATCTATGTTAAGTCCATTCAAATCCTTTGATCAATATATCAATTCTATATCAACAATAATCAATGACTTATTGTCACTCGGTAATAGCTTTCTAGCGCTCGGTAAACTCTACAGTTCAGTTCTCCTTAACCAATTTGATCAGGCATACATCAAGCTTGTTCATGTGATAGTTTTTCATTCTCCTTCCTCCAGCATAAGTTTCATAAAGAAACCCTAATCTCTTAAATATACAAGTAAACCATTTTCTTCTCCTCCACAAGATTTTGTGGCTTATTCTCCTTCATCCATTTTGCCACTTAAACCTTCCTCAGCTAATGTGCATGTAATACATTTTGATTCCATCCTTTAGATCTTCCTTGAATTATGCTATCCATTGATCTTCATAACAAACATTATCTCCATCTCTAATTTTGATGTACTTTCCAGCTCATCAATCCTTATCAACTAAACTAATCATTTAGTTCCTTTTCTCCTGCTCGATTAACAAAGAAATGTGTAGGTGAACACAAGCTCAATTTATATTGTGCTCGGTATACACTACACTACTCGATGTATACTGTGATGCTTCATCAACCGACCACACTACCTTGTGTCTTTCAACTCTTTTCCTCATCATAGATGAATGAAACATAATCAAGTCAATAACATAAGGTCATAGACTCATCAACAAGTTACCCAATGTATTCCTTATCCTCATCTATCATATACATCTTCCTCATGTAGATATTTCGATTCTTCATCTCTTTTACTCCTTTTCTACAAATGTTTAGGTATTGTAACTTACAAGATAAGTGTTGTCAAACTAGTTGACATCAATGACAACATATTACTGATTTAATCATATGTCATATCTAATCAGCAACTCAGTGATCTCTAATCATAGATCTTCAATTAGGTTCTAAATTAGTTATAGTTCATCGGGTCCTTCCTCTAGGCTCTGGTATTCCTATAAATCATATCTAGAAAGTGTGATAAACAATTTTTTATTTTTACTCAACACTGTTGCAGAGATTCTCAAAGTCGCCACCCAATACAAGTTGGGAAATATAACACTTAGCTTAATATATCAAAGTACTAATACTCAAATAATACCTCAAAGAATGATAATAAAAGACAATACAAATCTTGGTAAATTTTTTACTAATATTGCATAACCATAGGACTGCAAATAATTCTTTGTACTTCAATGGTAACTTATTGGTTTTAATAAATAAGAAGGCTAGGAGTCTAGCTCAACTTGCACCTACGTTATTTGACACAAATTTATAATACTAGAGATCTTCAATTTAGATTCATCATGATTGTATCATCTATATTCCCCAGTGGAGTCACCATTTTGTTGGTCACTCGAATGGGCCAAATCAATCTGGATAGTATAATATTGATAATATGTTATATAACCAGAGATTCTCAACATACTTTATTACTTTTTTATGTTCTCCCCAGTGGAGTCACCATTTTGTTGGTTCCTCAAAATGGACTTTATTCTTATGGCAGCAACCAATACATCTATAGATTTTAAAGAAGGGTTAATTCCAAATATGCATTTCTAAGATGACTGGACCAACTATAGGGAAAAGACTTCCCTCTGCACTTCTAGCTCTACAAAACCAAGGAGGGTACTCCTAATCTAGTATAATAAATTTTTCATTCACAACCTCGGACTGGATTTGATAAAATAGATAAATGGTAAGAAAATACTAAATGATAACTAGTCACTTATTGATTCTCCATTACCATTTGGTAGGATACAACTTGCAAGTCACAATACCTAAAATATGTTCTAATGATTTTATATCAATCATAGGAATACAACCAAATTCTATTGGGCAATCAAAACTACAAATAACTCATTTCTAGCCAGTGCCTTATCTATTGGGCTATAATCTGCTGCAAAGTAAAGAATACAGAAACTAATCAAAGTTATTGATCCAGGATCCCTTTAATATCACCACCTTATGATGATATTGATCAAAATATCTATGAACTTACCCTACTTATATAAATCCTTATGCAAACCCCAAAAATGTATGCTCTATCCAAAGCTTTTTAATTTGATCCTAGATCAAAGAAAAGGAATAACAACATATAAACACAAGAACTCTATGCAATGAATTCTAAAATTCATAACTCAAAGGAATAATACACAAGGAGAGATGTAAGCCCTAGATTTTTGTATTCAAATTTACTGAATCATGTTTCTTGTATACAGTATGCTTTAAAATATGAACCACTTCAATAATGGCTAAAAACTAAACAATTTTCTATTTCTCATAATACTTGACCTAATACAATCTTCTTATACCCTAGACTCAGAACTTGTAAGAAAAAATAATTCAAGTTCCAATGATTCTAAATGATCCAAGAAATCCTTTTATAGAATACAAGGATTGCAAACAAGCTACGAATCATTTAGGAAAAGACAAAAGATTACACAGATAAGACAAAAGACACAAAATAAAAAGACTACATTATGTTGCACTTTTTAAAGTGTACACTGATTTGAGTGCCAAGTCTTCTGTAACAACTTCCAAAAATAGTTCTAGTTCTACCAATTGTTTCCTTTGTACTTATGCCTCCATACAAAATTCTCCCTACAGTTTTCTTTGTTTAAGGATTTGGGGAAGTGCCACCTGTTGTGATCTCATTGGGTGCTTTTTCTATCCTTGTTTTTTCTAAGGAGTAGACATCTTCCCAAGATTTGTATGTCTCTTTACTGGGCCAAGGAAATGCAACCACCTCATCCCTCTTCTGGCCAAAACATCCCAATTAGCTCTTACCTGCTAAACTTCCTTATTTAGGGCTCCAAAGTGTACCCTGGCATCCTCAAAAAATTTAATTGTTTGCACAAAAAGAATTTTTCTATCTGCATTTTAAATTGTACTAACTCTTATTGACAACTCATCATACCCTAGTCTTCCCTCTCAAAATATTAGTCCTCTACATTAAACTTGCATGGCATTTCAAGAAAACAAATCAGATCAAGATGGCTACGTGACACTTTGCTCATCAATTTTCACCTGTAACCATCCTTGGAACAAGACAAATCTGATTCGGTTCATTATTTCTGGCTCACCGGATTCAATCCTGTTGGAAACCCTAGTAGAATTTCAAAAAATTAAAATATAACAACTATCACCCAGGTTTAAAACACATTCATTGATCCTTGTTCTTCTTGGCACATTGTGTGGCTCACAAAATTCAACAAAACAATCAACTTGGATTTTAAAAATGACTGGCCACATCATCATCCTTGGCAACCAATCAAGAGTGATCAAATCAGAAACACCTAACATGAGGACCCACCTTCTTTATAATTCTCATCGAACAGCTAGTGCGAACCTGCAATCATTAACTTTTGTTCATCTTTTCACTAAGGCTTTATGCCCACCATCGATCTTCTCTCAAATTTGTTGGTCCTTTAACTCTTTATAAACCTACAGACCCACCTAATGTGATCTTTACTTATTGGAGCATCTAATGGTCAGTGTGATCCTGAGATCACTATCAACTACGTATGTTCTCATTAAGGATTCATGCCCATCATTCAATCAGCCTTGACCTGTAATGTCTTTACCTTTCCTTTTAACCGTGACAAGTCTTTAACTCCATCATCTCGAGGTCATGCGACAACAAGCTTCTCATGATCTCTGAGCACTTTACTTAACCTGATTCTGATCATGAGATTCAACGAATGAAGCATATCTCTCAATCTCTGATTATTTTCCTTAACTGGACTTATATCCAGAAAATGAACGATCACAGGTTTTGCACGGCCTCTAATCTTTCAACTTAACTCACATTCTATCACGAGATCACGTGACTAAAATAATTCTCACAATCTCAAGACATACCTTTAACCCTAGTTATATTAGGAGCCTTGGAGATAACACTTATCTCACTGATGCAGTCAAGGCTGGTGGATCCAATTAAGGACTAACCGACCTTGCAACCAAACTAATATGCAGTGAAAATACACAATAACAACAACAGATCTGAAATAAAATAGAAGTCTTTATTCATCAAGTCACCAATTACATGCAATGTGTTGGGCTATAAGGCCTTCCCAATTACAGCTAGAAACAAAGAAAATAATAGTCTACAAGATCTCGCAGGATCTAATTCTTCTCCACAACATTAGCATTCAGCTAGCCCAGGTCTTCAACATGCAGCACACTGGTAGGCACCCAGGAAAGATCTAAACTTGTACTCAAACTTCCAAGCAATCTTCCTACTCCTAAGCTTGAAGGCTACAAACCTTCCTTCCAACAATCTAATCCCCTAAACAACTACCCAAGCATCCTATAAATACTAATCCCCAGCCACAAGCCGGCTAATGAAATAATTAACCCTTACAAACAAATATTAAATGCCAAAACATCAGTCGGCTCTCACATAGCCTTACAAAATAAATAAACTCTCAAAGATGGCCCCAACGGTCATCAGATCCACATAGAAGAATGCAACATGCTAGATCTAGGTCCCCACACATCCAATGGCTAATCCATAACATGAGGAGTGCGACCCAAATCAACAGAACCAGTCGGCCAAGTCGATCCAACAAAAAAATCCAGTCGGTAAGCAAGAACACCGAGAAATAGAAGAAATAATCAAGAACCAATCGACCGAACATTCCAAACATGACTGAGAAATGCAATTATCGCCGAGCACCATAGAAATGAAGCCTTCAATCACTGAGTGTTCTTTAGAGATCAAGCACCCTGGTAACCATAGAAACTGAGCAACCAGACTCCCAAATCGAGCAAGAACTCCACCAAACCAAGATCAAAACTAACAATCTACCTTCAAAGACACATATTTTTGGTTGATACAGGATTGCCAAGAATCTTAGGATGCTCCTGCATCAAACACCCTAGTTAAGAAATATTTTCTCATAAGGAAATCAAGAATGCCTCAAGGGAATCAGAACAGGTATGTTGAATTTGTTCTTCACCCACATCTCTTCTTGTCCTTCATCCCAAGTAGTCTTCACTTCATTCACTGTCTCATGCAAAAAGTCCTTCTGCCTTCCACTTTGTTCACCTCTCTGGTCGGTAATTGATAATAACCGAGTCTAACCACTACCGATCACACCAGTGCCTCAGTAAGGTTCATCCCTTCCAAACTCCTCAACCAACTTAGTATCATCTGCATCTCTATGTGTCACAAATGTCACCATCTTCTGTACCATCTCTACCAGCAAAATAATCTGCTTCTTAATCTCAACAAAATCTTCAGAGATATCCTTCTCCTTCAAACTAGACTTTGCAGGAATAGGTTCATCAACCCTGTGTTCCTGAGGTTTGTCATAAGGAAAACACCTGATAACTCCACATCCTTTAACCCATGTCTCTTGTAAAGGTATCAGCTTATGCCGAGCTCCTTCATGCCTAAACACATAGGTATTAGCACGACCATCAAATAAAACATTCCTGTCAAACTACTAGGGTCTATCGAGCAACAGATGACAAGCATCCTATTGGCACTCTAAAATTTGGATTGATTTCAGAGTCAAGTTTCATAAAGTTCTCCAATGACAAAGTTTGTGACCTTCAAAGAGCAATTTAAAAAGACCTAAGTTCAAGAGCATATAGAAATGGGCCTGATGAATTTCATGTGATATAGCTTAGGGAATAGGATCAACACCTTACATTTGACATATGTAGTGGGTCCCAGTTCCTAAATTTTAAATCTGAAATGTTTAGGGAGTAGTCATTTTGAGGTGTTCACCTAAGCCTGCATTTTTGTCAAAGTGTCAAATCATTGTAGCAGGCCCTATTTGCAGTTGAATATCTTGTGTCCTATTGCGTTTCATGGCTCGCCACTTCAGGAATGTTTACAATGTATATTAGAGAGCTTATGTTATGAAGCTCAAGCCTTGTCAAGTCTATTTGATTAGTTTTCAGATCCCCCAAAGTTGGTCTTCCAGAAATGTCTTATTTCTCTAATCTGCCCGATTTTCTGAGTGGCCCTGTTAGACTAGTTGTAACTTTTGACCCTATGGCCCAATTGACAAATTTCCTTTTTTCATGTATTCCAGTGGTCAAATACTCCTTGTGTTTCAGTTTTTAGGCCATGATGAATCCGTTTGCCCAATTTGCCAATCTGATTCCGTTTGCAGTTTCTAACATTTTAATGAAGATCAGTTGTACAGTTTAGTCGGAGGCCCTGTTCGGATAAGTGCATTAAGTGCCCCGTGATTGATCAAGATGTGCCAATTATTGCATCATGTTTTAGACATGGGAATGAGTCATCTTTCCAATTTTCAGCCCCCCATGTGCCCGTTTGACGTGTTTGCCAGGGCCATTCAGTTTGCATATTGTTGAGTTTCTGCAACAGTGCATAGTTCAATCTTCTAAGTGGCCCACTTTGGGATCTTGCCATTTGTGCCCAGATCAAGGTCGAGCATAATTGAAGGTTGTTCCATAATGTAGACATGAAATTGATTCTCCATTTTAAGTTTCAGATTATGATGAATCTGATTGATCACTTTGCTCGATAAATTCCAAATGTAGTTTCTATAGTTTCATTGTTTTCAGTTCAGGATGTTTTAAGTGGCCAACTTTGGAGATTAATTCTTGATAGCCGGTTGATTACTCTGAGAATCTGATCATAGACTTGTTTTCTATTTGTGAGAGAGAACCTTTGTCCAAGTTTTCAGACTGTAAGGTTTCCATTTGATCAGATTGCAAGGCCAGTAAAAAGGTGTTCAAGATTGATAAAAAGTGTGGATGGAATAATTCTATAAAGTAATCATTTTCAGAAATTCGTATCTTTTAAATGGTTAAACGTCTCCAGTTGAGGATTATTTTGTTGCAATCTTTGTTGACGATTCTTCTACCAGATCCAGTGGCTTGTCTCCAGTTCACCATTTGATATTTTTAGATCATCTCTTTCGGAGGCAGTCGGCAGTGTTTTCAGTTTGCATTCTGCTGGCAATTTTGAACTGGCATTTTCAAGTTTTAAAATCTCTCGCCTCATTCATTTCTAGGTGAAGCCATCTGACAGGGTTGTTGTTTGTACTACAAGGTTCATACTCGCCAACTTTCAACTTCCAAGGATAAGGTTTTATCAGTGATTTAATGACACGATTGGAAGCAATTTATTCAGTTTGGCGACTGGTGAAGTATTAAAAAATTAAATTTTTTAAAGATGCCCAGTTGTCCGGATCGGATCCAGTTGTAGACGTCAGTCATTCTGGATGCATTTGGGGTCCGAGTGTTTGAAAGCGAAAAAAAACTTGGCCGGACCCGCTTGGGGTCCAGCATACCTCAATATTTTAACTAATGAAACACTGGTGAGGAGTTGTTGACAAATATTGAATATGGTTACTAATCAGGGATAACATCGAGAAAAGATGGAACTACATCTTGATTCTCCAAAGGATCGTTGGCACACCTTTGGGCCCTCATCTCAAATGGATCAACAAATTGTTTATTTTTAATAATGGTATCCTTTACTTTGATTTTAGGGGTGTCAGAGGATACTTTTCATTTGGAATTTAATTAAGGTTTTAACTATTTTATGCCTCAACACATAAAACTTCTTTGGCAGCTGTAGATCCTCCCAGCTTTTCTCCTACTTCAGTGCATGAAATTTGTGTTCCTCCAAGGCTCTTTTGAGATCGCATTTTTATTGTCCCTTTCATTTTGATGCATTGCATATATTGCTTGTAGACTTAAGCATACAAGTTCTTCTCTATACAGTTGTCCCCAAAATATTTGCAAGCAATGAGAGTTTATTTTAAAAAATATATAATCAAAAGGGGGTTAGAACTACGGGTGACTTGTTATTGATTTGGTGTTCAAACTCCAAGCTATGAGCTCTACAAAATCCAGATTTTGTGCTAAGGGTATTGCCTGGTGAAAATTATTCTAGGCTTCAATGGAAGCTATCACACCAAGGAAAGTAAAGTGGTGATTATGCTTTCCCCTTGGAGCTACGTAAGCACACATTTGTGCTCCCTTTGTCTTTACGCATGCTCTCATGGGCTGTGCACAGTCTCCTAAAGGACTAGTGCATGCTTTTTTGGCATGGGAGTGGTGCCCAATAGGGACAAACAAAATATTTTTTTGTTGTAGGGGGGTGCATATGCAGATGGGGAAGAATATGTGTTTCCCCCATTGGGGTTTTTCACAGTTTGCGGAAGGAGAAAGAAATGCAGACAGGTCTCGCTTCTTGTGCATCGTTTGTTTCTTGTTTTGAACACTGACATGCATGTGGATTGGTAGAGGGAGCTATTTGTTGGCCTCCTCCGTGACATTTTTCACAACAGACACAATAGAGAGTGTGTGCTACGTGAGGTTGCCGATTGCAGGCCACAAAGGGACTGATGGGAGGTGTAAGTTTTGAACAGAATATTACAAATCTAAATGTGTATGCACTCCTTATCCCTCACGCACTATGATTGGGATGTGTTGTAGGTATGTGTATAGGAAAGGGACAGTGTAATACCATGTGCCCCAGCCGATGAGAAACACTCCAATGGCATGCCCTTTGCATGCCATTTTCCCAGGCTTGAAGCACACTCATAAACTTGCTCATGAAGGTTGGGCAGCCATTTGCGATGGTTGTATTATGTGAAGACATTTGTCCCACATTCAGTATGTTTTATATACTTGAAATGTTTAAAAGAAACACAGCTTGCGTATAATGTAAAGTCAAGTGGAAAAGGGACTATGGCTGTCTCTTGGCCTTGTGGGCCCACCTTGGAGCACGTGCAGTAACTGGGCATAAAGCTAAAATTTTGAATGAAAACTTAAAACACTCAAAACCATTAATCCCACATTGTTCCCAAAGGTGAAGTTTGAAGTAAATATATACAACTCAACAAACATATAAGGTAGATTGAAGGTTGGAGGAGGCTATGCTCGCGTATGTTGTGCTATCGCCTTAGTTTTTATGTCGACGGGCCTAGAGCTAAGAAATTTTGTAGATGAACGATGATGAGGTGGATAGGATGGCCGACTTCCTCAAGATACGTGTCAAGAGATCGACAAATGTCATTATAGCGCAATGAGGAAGATGCTTGATGGATAAACTAGCGGTATAGTGACAAGATGACATGTGTCATCCAATGACATCAGCACCAAGTGGATCAGTGAGCCAATAAGGATGTGACACCTAGCAGAGGATGATGACAAGGTGGTGACAAGGCAAAGCATTGAGTAATTGGTCGGCCACCTCGGGATGTGTGCCAATTGGATGGTGGTCACTAAAGCATGAAGAAAAGTTGCTCACTGGTTAACCATTGTGTGTGAATGATAGTGTGACACATGTCCCGAGGTGAGCTATCAGGTGGATGCACGGTCAGTAGTACAAGCCAACCGAAGAGTGACATGTGGCAGGGGTATGCTGACGGGTCCAGCTAGGTGATGAGATGGATCAATGGATGAATCACGTAGTGCCATGTGGCACATGGGACCACAGTGAAAATTCAAATGTCTGCATAAAGTCTAATTTCAAATTTGTAAAGTTGAGACTATATCAAAAATTCAAAAATTTAAATAATGGAGGCTATTCACAGAAATAATGTCTGAAGGCTTCATTTTTACCCAAATATAGACATATTATATCTTTTCAAAATTTCCACGAAACAAGGAATCTAATGGCGGCAATAAAAATCAGATTTGACAAAGTTGGTGAGAGTAGTAATGGACTGTGTAATCCGAGGTCAAATTTGGGTAAAGATGCAGATATTTTGTAAAGATGTTTCTAGAATGAAATGCAATCAGATTTATCTAAGATATTTTTGTGAGTCTTAGGGTTGACTGTGTGCCCTAAAAATGCCCTAAATGATCTTTTTCTCATTGTACCCTTGTCTCTATAAAAGGAATTTTATGATCATTTAGAAAGGGCTGGCTGGAAATTCTTGACACGGGAAGCTGAAAAGCTAAGTGTGTATCCTCAATCCAGATTGTAACATTTCTTGCTAGTTGTATTAGTACTAGGGAGAAACCTTTTGTATCTTTTGCATATTGTCTATGATAATACTAAATCAATTTGTAATACAAGGATTTGAGTCCACATACTTAATATAGTTTCTCATTCTTGGATCTCTCCTTTAGTTGTTCTTGATGAATTCTGAGTTTTCCAACTCATTGCATTAGGTTATTGGTGTATATGTTTTATCTCTTAGCTTTGATCTAGGATCAGGTTAAAAATCTCTGAGTGAAGCATAGATTCATTTGGTTCAATCAGGAAGGATATTTGTAAGTAGTGTAAGAGATGTTTAACTATGTTTATGGCTTGGATTCTCGAATGAATTTAGTAGTTGTTCTTGTATTTCATGTATGCTTTGGGTGTGATGCCCAATGGATAAGGCACTGATCATAAGAAAGTATTCCCTATGTTGTTACATGTGTTGCATGGTTGTTTACATTCTGCAAGAAGTCATAAATCATTACTAGTCATTTTACTTTTATTTACATTTACTATTGTTCTACCCAGTGATGGTGAGTCAATGAATAATAGGTTGTTATTTAGTACTTTCTCACTATCACCTATTGTAAGATCCAGTATTGAGTAAGGAATAGAGTTATATCTATTGGATCAAGTGTACTCGCCTTAGTTTTGCAGAGTCAGAAGTGAAGAGAGCAGTCTTGTCCCTATAGTTGGTCCAGTTGCTTATAGATTTCCCAAATTTGGAATTAATCCATCCTTACCATCAGTCATAAGCATATTGGTATCTCATGGAGTGTAAAATCCTATCCAAGAACCAACACATCCATAGGCAATACATCACACAATATCTCATCATGGTAAGATCCAATCTGAAACCTAACCAAGCATTGTTCTTCAACTCTAACCTTAGAAACATCTTGTATCCAACTAATCTGATAAGGATTAGGATGCTTCCTTCTTTCAAAATTCAACTTACTAACCATTTCATCTGAAACAAAGTTTTTAGAACTTCCACCATCAACTATGACATTACATACTTTATCCTTGCACTTAGATCTGGTTCTGAACAGATTTCTTCTTTGCACCAGTTCATGGACACATGCAGCTAATCTCCTAGTGACAAGACATTCACCTTTCTCTAGAACATTCTCAATGTCTTCTTCAACAACTAATGCAACTCTTTTCTTAGGACACTGCCAACTTCTATGACCAGCTTCACCACAGTTATAACAAGTGCCGGTGAACTCATTCTTCCACCTTCCTCTCTGTCTAGTATTCTTAGTAACTTGACCACTGCTAGATCCCACATTAGTCTTAGGATTCTCTGTCACATTACTCTCAACAACTATCTCACTAGTTTTACCACCTCAGTTCCTATTTTTCTATTTTCCTTCATACTTCCTATTCATCTTCTCTTCAATGCCATCTGATAAGCATCACCAATTATATAGTAAGTAACTCTTCTTGAATACTAGGTCTCAAGCCATAGACATACCTAGCAACCTTCTCTTTATCAACTTCAAAATGACCAGTCCTAATCAAAATTCTATAAAACTCCTTGGTATACTCCTATACCAATTTGTTAGTCTTCTTCAAAGCTTTCATCTTCTTAAACATGTCCAATTCATAATCCATGGGAATGAATTGTTTCTTCAACTTGTCAACCATTCGGTTCCACTTAGTGATCTTCTCTTTTCCTCTTCTACCTCTTTCCAACTAAACTTCTCTCCACCAGATATTTGCATGACCTTTCAACTTAGTCTTTGCAAAGCTAACCCTATCAAGATCTTATATTTCTTCATACTCAAAGTATTCATCAATCTCATTAATCCAATCAATCAACTCTTCTAGCCTAACGCTTCCAGCAAGTGCAGAAACTTTAATCTTAGGTCTTTTCCAAATCTTAGACATAGCTTTCAAAATTTGATTCTCCTTAGGATCTCTAGTTTCCTCGACAGCTTCTTCAAAATGATCTTCCTCAGATTCATCATCACTATGCTCCTTCAAGGTAGGCTTATTCTTTCTCAATTCTTCTTGTAGATCTTGCACTTGTTTCTACAAAGCCCTAAAATCATCAATATTGAATTCACCAGTAGCCTCCTATTCCTTAGAGATCTCACAATTTCTCCTCGAAGGCATCTTCAAATCAAGATCTAGACATAATCACGCAAGATCCACTCGGCTCCAACAAGAATAGACTTTGCTCAAACAGGAACAAACTTTTCTCTGATACCACCTGATGCAGTCAAGGCTGGTGGATCCAATTAAGGACTAACTGAGCTTACAGCCAAACCAATATGTAGCAAAAATATACAATAACAACAACAGATCTAAAATAAAATAGAAGTCTTTATTCATCAAGTCACCGATTACATGCAATGTGTCAGGTTGTAAGGCCTTCCCAGTTACAGCCAGATACAAAGCAAATAATAGTCTACAAAATCTCACAAGATCCAATTCTTCTCCACAACATCAACATTCAGCTAGCCCAGGTCTACAATAGGCAGCACACTGGTAGGCACCCATGAAAGATCTAAACTTGTACTCAAACTTCCAAGCAATCTTCTTGCTCCTAAGCTCACAAGCTACTAACCTTCCTTCCAATAATCTGATCCCCTAAACAACTACCCAAGCATCCTATAAATACTAATCCCCAGCCACAAGTCAACTAATGAAAAAATTAACCCTTACAAACAAATATTAAATGTGAAAACATCAGTCAGCTCTCACATAGCCTTACAAAATAAATAAACTCTCAAAGATGGCCCCAACAGTTATCAGATCCATATAGTGTGTGTGTGAATTTTGTATCTAATCTGTAGACACAACACTTCAGTAAAACATTAGAGGTTAGCAAAAATGAAATCATGCAAAATTGAAATCTAATTTAACCAAGTGATTTACTGCCTTCTAGTAGGTGCGAGATTAATCTTCTCAGATTGTTATCGAGATCAGTGACCTAGACGACACCTAAATGAAGGATATGAATGCCAAAACTGATATGAGATATGAATTGAATGCAATTAATCTATATTTTTGGTATTTTTCTATGCAATGATATGAAAACTTGACATGAATCTATGCTAACAATGATATGAAATATGAATCTAAATGAATGCAAAACAAGATTGATCTCACAAAGGTGTCGATTCGCAAGAGCTTTGATTTTCCCAATTCCAATTCTCCAACATGATTGTGCAAATTTGTGGATTTGAGAGATGAATTATGAAGAGCTAAAGCCTTAATTTATAAAAATCCAAGGCTTTGGAGGTGCATGGAAGAAAGCCATAAATCACTCAGATTAACTCAGCTTGATTTTTGAGTTATCTGATAATAAAGATAATTTAATTCACAAAAATATGCAAATCATGCAAAAATAGCTTTTTAACTCAAATTAGAGTTTAGATCAGCTTTTTGAACTCCAAAAGGATGTTGAGTTCTAAAAAGTCAACACTTTGCATTGATTTTCTAATTTGGAGTTTAACTGTTTCTTTTGAATGTGCATAATAATTATGAATTAATTAAATAAATAAAGTGATTTATGCTCAACTTAACTGATTTTTAAAAATAAATAATTGATTTATGGGTTAATCAATTATTTAATCAAACTTTTATTAAAAACTATATTATTAAATAATGACAACTTGCTTTAATTAATTAAATAAGAATTTAATCAATTATTCATAGGATATTAGATTTATTGTCAAAATTAAATAATACAATTAATAATAGATAGAATTATATTTAATTACATAATTAAGTGGCAAAATATTAAATCTAATTAATTAAATATGAAAATATTCAATTAATCAAACTTAGGATAAATGTGATTTATCGCCAAATAATCATTAAATTAAAGATAATTAAGATAATTAGAAATATTGCTAGGAATATTCCCTGATGTAGAATTTAAGATAATCAATTAGGATTCGATGATGTTTAGATGTGCCTTAGATTAGGACTTCGATGTTGATTTCATTTGATTTTTTGATGTAGGAGGTTAATGAACTTATAGCCCATTTTTGGGGTATTACATTTTGCCCCTCTTTGAATTACTGTGCGAAGCGCAGTGGTTCAAAGATAGTCTGTGTATGATAAAGATATGAAACTGATTCGAAATTGATAATTGATATGAGACAGAAGCTGATTGATATTGATTTGATATGGAGATAATAGATCTTGAATGACCAAAGATAATGTTCACTATAGCAGCGATGAACCGATGATTGCGAAAGAGTGTCAAAACACCTGATTCCAAATTTTATGATTGTGAAGAAGTGAGTGACCGGTTCTAGACTCGATTGTCTTAGCAGAACTAGCAGGTATCACATCTGAATCCTTCAATTGCCGAAGAACCAAGGAAAGAACACTATCATCTGATGGTTGCAAAAACTGATACAGTTTACAAGATTAGGAGGATACTAGATTGATATGGATCGACGAATCTGATATGCCCCAAGTGATGATAGATTTGCCCCGAGCGATGAGGACTTTTGATGAATCAATAACTAGATGTGATTGTTTGTCTTGATCACTGATGAAAGATATGATTTCCATAAAGATATGATTTCAAATTTGATTACAGACTGACTTTGAATGATGTGCAATACCATGCCCCCTTCGAGATGAAAATTGAAATCTGAGAAGAAAAGTCAGCGTTGATAGTTTAGAAGCATGCGAATTGATTTGAGAAGTGGTTAAACACGTTCAAGAATGCATTCTGCATCATTTAGAAGTCCAAACGACCAAGTTTGACTAGGTGAAACTATGAGTTGACCATAGTTGACCAAGTTAAAATTTTGATAGTTTGATGTAAGATAATCAATTAAGTTGAATACTAGATTTCTGTGATGATTGAAGGTCGAATATGCAAGTATTTAATAATATGAATGATCTCAAATTTGAATTTTGATCCCGAAAAAGGATTCTACTTGTTGTTTCGTTGGAGGAACCTTCATTTGAGATTCAGCTCTTGTTAGACTTGAAGATGCGATTTGAAGAATCATTTAAGCATTGAAGTTCATTTAATCATTGTGAGATCATGCAAACATGCAAAATGCAAAGAGACATGCAAAATGAAATGCAACCTAAGACCTAGGACCTAGTCACTGATCATGTGTTGATTTGTTATCATCATTGAACTTTTAGGTAACCGGATAAATCAATACAATGCCCACTAGCTATGAAACCATGGACATATGAATATCGATTTGTAATGCTCAAGAACTAATACAACACCCACTGGTCCAAAACAACCATGGACATATGAATATTGGTTTTGTTTTCGGAATGTCAGATTAGATATAAGCACCAAGGCATAAACGCCAAGATGACCTGAATATCATGTCCATTTTGATATAGCAATTTGTATAAGCATCAAAACATGAACGTCATGATGACCTGAATACACCTTGTATTGACAAACACATCAAACAGCCAAGAGATTATTCTAAATCCAATGTGAATTACCCGTAGTGACCCTTTATCGTTCACATCCTTAGGAAAGATTGCGTTTCACAGTAGGAGAAAGAACTCACTCAAAAAGACCATAGTTAGATCAAACTTCCTTGAATTTTTTGGGTATCAATGGTCGAGGTATGCATGGCCATCCAATTTGAGATAGAGGCTCTTACAGTCAGACACCATTTCAATCCAGAATTTTCAAAGTTGTTAGATTTTCACATACAAGCAGAAAACAAAGAAAAGATTATGCCCCCAGTCATCACTCTCTAAATCCTATAGATACATCATCGAAGAGCTCGAAGGGAAAATATGAAAAAATCTCAATGCGAATCAATAAGCATACAAGGAGATAAAAGCATGAAAAGCATAGATTATTTTTAGTTTGATGTTTGATGTTGGTGTTGTAGATGCAAAATCCTTTCTGGAGAGGAGACTGACTGACTGACTTAGATATAGCTTCAAAGGACTCTGACTGGATATGATACGTCTAAGATACATGGGAGACCATAGGATATGAGATTGATTGCCCCCAAGTTTGAACATTGATAGGATACAGACGCTGGAGCCAATTGGTGTACAGACTGACTTATTGAAAACTGAAAATGCAGAAACAAACTGGGAGATATGTACAAACTAAAGCAAAACTAAAAGCTGGGAAAGACCAAGATTGCACTGATAGATGGAGCATTTTGAAACAAGTGGCACCCATTTTCTGGGTTTTCACCATCTTGGTAGAGATTCTATTTTTGCTACCAAGGTGCCTGTTTCCAGGTTTTCACCAAGGCACTTCTTTTTTTTTCATTTTTTTGTACTTTTCTTTTTTTCAATTTTTTTTTTGTACTTTTGATTTTGATTTTTTTTTTTTTTTGTGAATCATCAAGGCGCCTATTGCAAGGTTTTCACCAAGATGTTCATTTTTTCAAGACTTTTTTTGATTTTTATAATTTTTTCAAGATATTTTACCATAGACTGAATGCCTTAGGTGTAGAATTTCTTCAGATGGAAAACGTTGATTGGTTCTCGAAGTTGTTCTCCTTCAGTCATTGAGAGTTGATAGGCACTAGGGCCAAAAGTAGCGGTGATGACAAAGAGACCCAGCCAGTGGGGTTCGAACTTCCCCTTGTGTTCTTGATCGGATTGATTTTTAAGATTTTCTCTCAAGACTAGATCGCCAACCTAAAATTCTCTGTGTCTGACTTTCTTATTGTAGCCTCTAGACATTCTCTTCTGATATACTCTGAGATGATCATATGCTGCTTGTCTGTGCTCATCTAGTAGTTTCAGTTCGTGTAACTTAGACACTCTGTAGTCATCATCAGTTACTAGACCATGCATTCTAATTTGGAGTGATGAGATTTCAACCTCAATAGGCAGTACCACTTCAGACCCATAAACTAAAGCAAAAGGTGTAGCCCCAGTAAGTGTTCTGATACTTGTTTTGATACTTGTTTTGATACTAATTCTGATACTGGTTCTGATACTTGTTTTGATACTTGGAATACTTGATAGCATCTTTTTCCATTGCAAACTCCCAAGCAAGATCATATCGTACAGTCCCAATGTCTAGCAAGGTGGAGAACAAGAGGGATTAGCAAGCTAGTGGAAGAGATGGAAGACAAGAGAATGAAGGAGAATGAAGGGAAGAAATCCTCAAGGGAAAACTCCTAAAGAATACTCAAGCTAGGGAAAAATTTTCATGTAAAAGCACTTTTGGACAAGTAATGAAAGGCTAGCATAGGATAAGTCACAAAAGCATAATGCCAAAAAAGGATGGGGTGTAGTCCAAAGGAGTAACCATGTCAAGAGGTTTCAAAGCATCATGTTTTACTCTTTCTTTCTTTTTTTATTTGTTATTAGATCAAGACCAAAGGGGAAAAGGATGGCAAAAAGCTAGAATGAATGGAGAAAAATGGATATGAAGGCTAAACAGGAAGGGAATGAAAGCAAGATCATCATAAGATAGCTCACAAAATAGCCAAATGTTCGTGTATAGATCAATATTGTCAAGATCAAAGAGAGAAGATGGAATGGATGAAATATGTAGAAGAACTATGCATGATGCCTAATTGCCAAGTTTTCATCATGGTACTTATCCAAGGTGCCACAAGGGAGTGGTTTTCACCATAGGATGAATTGATTTCTCTTTACTTTTGCTACTAAGGCACCTATTTTCAGGTTTTCACCAAGGCACATTTTCAATTTTATTTTTTTTTCATTTTATTTTTTTCTTTTTGAATTTTTGGAAGAAGGCAAGCTTTTTAAATAATGCTCCTTGAAAGGATAAACCATGATATGCCAAGGATTCAAAATGATACGCTCAAAGATGCTGATAGGGAAAGGGAGATGGAAGAGAAAAATGGAGGACAAGGTTTGATGTAAAGCAAGTGAGGTTGGAAGATAGGAGGAATAGGCAAATGAGGAAAAAGGATAGAAGGTAGAAGGATAATGCATGGAAGGATTGTGAAAGGGTAGATGGAAAGGAAGGCAAGCTCAACATCAACGCATACCTTGAAGGGTGGTGAGAGGATGGAGGAATCATGAATGAAAGAATATGGTGAATGGATGGCAGAGGTTGTGGTTTAGGCACATGAAATTGAGGAATGCTTTTGGAAGAAGATGAAGTGGAAGTCTTTGGAAGCTTGAATGTCAACTTTACTTTTTGTTCAACACTAGACTCTTTCAAGAGAGACTTTGAAATCCATATAGCTGTAGGCTTTTCATTTATTTTTGATGATCTAGAGAGAATATCTTTAATGATGGATTTTAGAACCCATACTTGTCTTGTAATTTTTTTTTTAGATATCTCTTTTGACTTTATGTTTCCATGTCTATTAGAGGAGACATGGTGATCTTCTTTTTTTGATGGATTCTTGTATTGCTTCTTTTTCTTATATTGAACATTCAAGTTACTTCCAAAAGACTTGGGACTTGTGGAAGAGGGAGGATATGACTGGTTTAGATGGGTGGATGGATGAAAAGGATTCAAGGGTATGCATCTATGTTGATCTTGAGGAAAGATGGGAGATGGAGAGATGTAAGGACCCAAGATGGATGGAAAATTAGGAACGTTAGGAGGGGAAAGTGAAGGGACATAAGGACCCAAGATGGAAGGAAGACATGAAGGCCTTAGTAGTGGTGGAAGAGGTCCAAGGATGGAAGTCGAAGACACAAAAGGATAATCAATAAATTCATCAGCATCTATATGACAACCAAGGATATCAACATCTTTAGAGTGAGCATTAGAATTTTCAATAGAATCGTAGACATCTTGAATATGAGCACCTTCTTTGATAGGATTGTTCAAAGCTTGCAAAGACTTAGGAAGAGTAGAAAGTGGAAATGAACATGGAGTGGTAGAACAAGAAGATGGAAGACTTTGATCTTGACAAGGATCTTTGGATAGCATAAGTGCATAATTTTTCTCTTGATTTTCAATAGGCTTAATATCAGAAGTAACAACACCATTTTTACCAACCTTAATGGAAGTATCATCTTTGGAAAGCGCAAGTGTAGTAAGGTTATTTTGATTGTCAATAAGCTCAACAGTGTAAGTAGTAGCTTGATCTTGCTTAGGCAAAGACTTAAGACATGGTGGATTGCATGAAAAAGGGTGTGCAGGATCAAAAGAACCCTGAAGTGGATAAGAGACATCATGAAAAGGATTGGATAACATGGAGGGTTCTTGATCTTGATCTTTCTTTATGTTATTTTCTTTATCATTAGAGTCCTCTTAACATGGAGCCACTTCTAAGGACAAGGAAGCATGTTGGGATTGTATGGAAGACTTTGGAAGAGATGGTGGAGGACTAGTTGAAGTAGGCATTGTAGCATATGAAGGTATAGGCTCTTTAGGTTTAGCATTATTGAAAGTATTTGAAGCCAAGTGAAGGTTAGCTTGAGTATCTTTAAGAGGTAGCCCTAGAGGATAAATATAGGGAACCACATGAAAAGTATCAGGGCTTGTGTCAGATGAAGGTTCTGTGAAAGATTTGAAAGACTCAAAAGCTTTAGGAAATGTATGGGTATTGGAGGAAGTAGGGGATGGAAGGGAACTATCACTAGACAAAGGTTCAACATTAACATGACCTTGCTTGAGAAGATAATCTTTATTTTCAGCAGGAGAGTCTTTAGGAGAAGGATTATTATAATATTGATGCTTCAAGCTAGCACGATGCATTTTATAGTCCTTAGCAGTAGTAGATCGATCATAATCAAGGTATTGTCCACAAAAGCCATCAAAATCTCTTTCAAAATCAGAATCATATGGATCACCATCATGATCTATCCAATGTGATGGCCCATTTGTAGTAAGTAGGAATACACAATGAGGAGGACTCTTAGGAATAGAGGTGTCATAGGTATCATTACATTGTCTATCATCATAGTCATCATAGTCTCCAAAGCTTGATGTGTCACTCTCTGTGGAAGAGGTATCATAAGGGTTGTCACATTGCTCACATTTTGTCTGAGGGCATGGTGACATGTACAAGTCTTTATCAAATAGAAAAGAGCATAGAGTTTCCATGGAGAACTCTTTAGGTTCCTTTTCTTTCTCAAGTTTGTCAAGCTGGACTTGCATAGCTTGCAGCTGCTTCATCATAGCGATGATTAGAGCTTCTTCCTCTTGTGTACTAATTTTTTGAGACATGTGTACTAATTCTCAATAGCTATTGCTCTATTTCTGACACAGTGATTTGTTCGATAGATTCTGGAAATAGGCTGAAAAAGCTAAATATCTAGCAATTTTGACAATTTTTTGACAACTCTTCAAAATTTTCTCAAACGACACTCTGCAGACTCGTACAACAGTGGGTATGCTATGAAACGACAGTTGCAAGATTTTGACTTTGAGAATTTGCTAGCATGAAAACTCATAAAAACTCATATGACACTAGGTATTCAATCATACGACAGATGGGCAGTAATGAAACGATAGTTGATGGAAACTCGTATGACTTTCTGACCTCCTGAGATGACTTTTGACTCTAGAAAAGGATTTTACTTCAGATTTTGCAAATTTTGAGTTTTCAAGTTCGAATTGTTTGCAAATTTCAATGTCCAAATTTGAGGATTGTAACAAATTTATCCATTTTCAATAACCAGATAGATAAACAAGCACGCAAAATAACAAGCATGTGATTTCAAGCATGTCTAAAAACAATGAACAAGGGCAAAAGAAACCTTGCGCATGAACAATCAAGTGACTTATTCATTCTAATCCTCAGAAGTGCTAATTGTGTATGTTCCAAAAATATTTTGCAATAACGCACATATACCCTATCAAATGAAAATTTGGCCTCACTAGGGTTTTTAGTAATGGTTTGACTCTGCAACTTTTATGATCCAAAGGGGTGAACTCCAATCCCGGTGCACCAGGGTTTTGACATAGTCTGAGAACTCAATCTTCAGGAGCTACTAGGGAGATCTGACAACCCAATAATGAATCATACCCGTGGAGATTTCTTCCACCAGGACATTTATATAGCGGTTGTCACTACCACGGCGAAAATGGCTATTACTGCTTGAGGTTCCGTCAACGCAGTTTACCCTGTGAAGGGATTGTCCGCTACGGTTAACTCTCTCTAAAGGTGACTCACAATAGTATACCACAAGGGGACTTGGCTCCAGATCCAAGGTTTTTGACACCTTTTCACTTTTAACCCAAACAAAGCAAGCAGATTAATCTGACAGGCTAAGACAAAGTTTGTCTCACCAAGGTCTATGATATCAACCCCACGTGATCTATCAACCCCTTCGGAGAGAGAATGTATCAATCAATAAGGGAAGATGCACTAACCAATTTTGATTCACCAAAGCTCGTGATGTCTACCCCACGTGATCTATCAACCTCTCCTGGGAGAGAATGTATCGATCAATAAGAGAAGACGCACTAACCAAGTTGAATGTGAAATGCACTAAGTATCCTCCCTACCTACAAGGATTCTATCATCAAGAAGGATTTCACTAGGAATCCAATCTCTCAAGAATCACGAATAGTGTTCATAGGGCCTAATTACTATGTGAGCACAGATGTATGTTTCCAAAAGCAAATCTACCAAAAGTACCCAAAAAGTAGAAAGAGGAAAACTTAACGCTTAAAGTGAATATGAGATGAGTCCACAAAGTGGAACACTTAACACCTCACACAAGCTAAAAATGAGTCCCCAACTTAGAAAACAAGTGAGTTCCTAAAAGCACAAATGGGTTGCCTAGTGGAACAATTAACGCTTCTCTCCTGTAGACCCCTCCCCTTTATGGCGCTGAGATTGCAACCACAGGGGCAGAATGTGGGGCCAGTAGATTAGTGAGTCCAATAACCCAAGATAGCAATCAAGATCAATCACAAGTATCTAAGACTACTTAATGAATCCTTAAGGGGTCACAACCTAGTATTAATTATGCAAGTGTGTAGAAATAGACAAAAGCATGAAAAGATGCACACAAGCCAGACACATAAGAGATTTATTTTAAGTCTAAATTGAAATTTTATTAGATGAAGGAGAATACCTGGGATCCTCGCAATGAACTTAGTAGATTTTACCTAATTTTTAGCAATTCTTGTTGAGCTTTTCCATGCAAGCAAGTGACGAACTCACCAACAAGCAAACAAGCAAACAAGATATGTAACATATATTCAACTTATGAAAACCATAGGGTTAGCTCTAAAAATAAATTATTATCAACAATAATAACTATAAATTAACCCAAATGACAACTCATATCATTCATTAAATCATGTAAAAAAAAATAAGTGCATACCCATCACAAAATTTTATTTTTTTTGCTGCATTTGAACCTAGTCAACAAGATCTGATTTTTATTTTATGATTTTGGCAACAAAAATAGAAATTCAAAATAGAGACCCCTACTAAAAAATAGAGAGCTTTCTAAAAATGTAAAAATTTTAGAAAAATCTCTTCATTTGTGCCCTAGAGACCCATTTTATCAAAATAGACTAGTTTTTGTAAATTGACTATTTGAGCCATTATATTGCATCCAAATTTAAAATACAAAGAATCAACCCCCTATATAATTTAAATATCTTTCTGAAAATATAAAAATTTCTAAAAAATATTCTAATTTGCGTGAGATATTAATTTTTTTTGTAATTTCAAGAAAAAATTATTAAAAATTCAAAACATCTCAGAAAATTCTAAATTTTTTACTGTAGCTTTTTTGATGTGTCTCCAATCTGAAAAAAAAAATTCAGAGTAAAACTATAAGCCGTTTGAGAGATAAAATTAAATCTTTAAAACTTTAGGGCTTTAGCTCCAAAAAAAAATCAAAACCAGCATGTAAAGGTGGGTTGCCCCACGGTGGGTGCCAGAAATGTATGTGTGAATTTTGTACCTGATCCATAGATGCAACACTTTAGTAAAACATTAGAGGTTAGCAAAAATGAAATCGTGCAAAATTGAAATCTAATTTAACCAAGCGATTTACTGCCTTCTAGTAGGTGCGAGATTAATGTTCTCAGATTGCTATCAAGATCAGTGACCTAGACGACACCTAAATGAAGGATTTGAATACCAAAACTGATATGAGATATGAATTGAATGCAATTAATCTATATTTTTGATATTTTTCTATGCAATGATATGAAAACTTGATATGAATCTATGCTAACAATGATATGAAATATGAATCTAAATGAATGCAAAACAAGATTGATCTCACAAAGGTGTCGATTTGCAAGAGCTTTGATTTTCCCAATTCTAATTCTCCAACATGATTGTGCAAATTTGTGGATTTGAGAGATGAATTATGAAGAGCTAAAGCCTTAATTTATAAAAATCTAAGGCTTTGGAGGTGCATGGAAGAAAAACATAAATCACTCAGATTAACTCAGCTTGATTTTTGAGTTATCTGATAATAAAGATAATTTAATTCACAAAAATATGCAAATCATGCAAAAACAACTTTTTAACTCAAATTAGAGTTTAGATCAGCTTTTTGAACTCCAAAAGGATGTTGAGTTCTAAAAAGTCAACACTTTGCATTGATTTTCTAATTTGGAGTTTAACTATTTCTTTTGAATGTGCATAATAATTATGAATTAATTAAATAAATAAAGTGACTTATGCTCAACTTAACTGATTTTTGAAAATAAATAATTGATTTATGGGTTAATCAATTATTTAATCAAACTTTTATTAAAAACTATATTATTAAATAATGACAACTTGCTTTAATTAATTAAATAAGAATTTAATCAATTATTCATAGGATATTGGTTTTATTGTCAAAATTAAATAATACAATTAATAATAGATAGAATTATATTTAATTACACAATTAAGTGGCAAGATATTAAATCTAATTAATTAAAGATGAAAATATTCAATTAATCAAACTTAGGATAAATGTGATTTATCGCCAAATAATCATTAAATTAAAGATAATTAAGATAATTAGGAATATTGCTAGGAATATTCCCCGATGCAAAATTTAAGATAATCAATTAGGATTCGATGATGTTTAGATGTGCCTTAGATTAGGACTTCAATGTTGATTTCGTTCGATTTGTTTATGTAGGAGGTTAATGAACTTATAGCCCATTTTTTGGGTATTACATATAGAAGAATGCAACACGCCAAATCTAGGTCCCCACATGTTCAATGACCAATCCATAACACGAGGAGTGCGACCCAAATCAACAGAACCAATCAGGCAAGCCAATCCAACAAAACAATCTAGTCGATAAGCAAGAACACTGAGCAAAAGAGGAAATAACCGAGCACCAGTCGACCAACCATGCCAAGCATGAACAAGCAATGCAGTTATCATCGAGCACCAGAGAACTAACACCTTCATTCATCGAGCATTCTTTAGAGACCAAGCACCCCGGTAACCATAGAAACCGAGCAACCAGACTCCCGAACCGAGTAAGAACTCCACCAAACCAAGATCAAAACTAACAATCTACCTTCAAAGACAAACATATTTTTGGTTGATACTGGATTGCCAAGAATCCTAGGATACTCTTGTATCACTCATTATGCATCTTAACCTTATCATTGAGTCTCTGGATACTTCTTGACTTAACTGTTACTTCATGAGATCATGAGAAAACCACTGCGCCAGATTGCTGAAAGTTAAGGCATCACCACCAAACATTGGGAGACTTGGAGAAATATTTAATCACCTATTCAGTGAATGAAAAAAACTAATTGCCCGACACTTAGAGATTTAAGAGATAAGCCAAAACAGTTAAGCCCTTTACCCTTTTCATTGAATCATCAAACAGTCGTAAGGTTTTGCACTGCCTACCAACTAGGCCCAAAAAGACCTAACACTACTATCATATTTTTCTCTTCTTGCATTTGTTGAACTTAGCATTGCATACTGACTAAGCCAAAAAGACATATCACTTTAAAAACATTAGAACTTAGGAAAAAATGAGAGGCATCGTTAGGTTTTTATAATTTAAAAGACTTGGCCCCGCTCGACGATAACCAAAAGGAAGAACTTAAGTGACCAAAAAGGGTAATGAAGAAATAGACTTGGGTAGGGTTTTATGGACTTAGACAATTTTTTTGAAACCCTAGCATGGATAAACCCTATTTCCTCATACATTTTGACAATTTCAAAGGATTTTGTAGGATAAGACCATTTTCACTAAAAAATTTCTATGACAAGAAAATGGGCTAACACCCTTCACATCATTCTTCCTACCAAAACTCTAGTTCCTCTTACCAAGTGATGTATCCTCTAAAGGAATCAGGGAAAAAAAAATTTCATACCTCTCAACAGTAAATACATTCTTGACACAATCATGTACAACCTTACAATCATACTTCCAAGGTCTACCAAGTAATATGTGACAAGAAATCATGTCCACAATATCACATAACACTTGATCAACATACTGTCCAATCTAAAAATCAACAAAACACTACTCCCTTACCTCTAAAGCATATTCATCTTGCACCCAACTAATCTTATAAGGATAAGGATGTCTCGCCCTCTTCAAACCAAGTTTCTAAACCATCTCCTCAGCAACAAGGTTATCAGTACTTCCACTGTCCACAATCACATTACAAAGTTTCCCTCCTAACTTGCACTAATTTTTGAAAAAATTCCTCCTCTGACAAGGTTCCACCTTAGTACTAAGCAATGTTCTTCAAACCAGCAAGTTTTCTAACTCCACCTTGGGTTCATTATGTATGTTCTCATTCACCACAACATTCCTTCTATTACTGAGCTTGTTATCAGCATGGGAACATTCAAATGATCGATGTCCTTCTTCACCACAATTATAACAAGTACCCTTGAATCCACTTCTACGTGTTCTTCTCCTCAACTCAACAGGTTTTGGTCCATCTTCAACATTTGGTTTGTCTTTCACCAACTGTTCTTGATTTTCCTTCCCTTGGGAATTACCATGATTTCTTCTCTTCTTCCTTCAGGATATATTGATAAGAATCTTCTACTGAACCAATTTTTAACATACCAATCTCATCCTGGATATTTAATTTCAAACCATTAACATACCTTGCCACCTTTTCTTTAGAAAGTTCTCTATGCCCAAACCGAATTGTTAACTTATAAAACTCCTCAGTATAATCTTTCACGGTCATTTCCTTTTATTTATAATTATGTAATTTCTTAAACAACTCAAGTTCATAGTCAACAGGGATGAACTTAGCTTTCAATTTTGCAACCATCAACCTCCATTGATTGATCTTCATTTCACCATCTTCCTCTTTGTCTCTCTGCAATTCTTTCCACCATGATGCAACATGTATTTTCAATTTGGTTTGTGCAAACCTCATTCTTTGAGGATCTCCAATGTCTTCTAGCTCAAAGTAATCTTCCAACTCACCGATCCAATCAATCAAGTCCCGAGGTTTCAATTTACCTGAGAAATTAGAAACCTCCATTTGGTAAGATGTACTCAATTGAGCTCTAGGTCTATGCAACCAATCAGTTCTATCTCCACCGGATCTATCCATTTGGTCATCTCTATCATCACCACTAGATCCAGCAGCTTCCTCATAACCATCATTAGTTATAAGATTCCTTGACATACTAGCAATAGCCCTCATAATCTTGGTGACCATTTCATTTTTCATTAACATCATCTCATATATGATATCTAATTTTAATTTCTCTACGAACCTCATTTCCATAGCATCACATAGATCTTCAATCGCCCTAGGGTCCAATCTTCTCGGAGGCCTCTCCAAATATTTTCAAAAATCCTCTACAACAAACCCTAAGTTAACCACCTTGTGACAAGCTCTAAATTGTCTACAAGTCAGATCACAACCTGATACCTTTCACGAACAATTAGACAAGATTTCACAAGTCGAGAGACATGGATCTCTAAAGGAAACTCAACTTTTGCACGGATCAACCTAATCAAGCTTCGGCTCAACAAGGTCAACTTCTCCCCAATAAGATCAAACTTCACTTTGATACCTCCTAATGTAGTCATGGTCATATAATTGCTATAGGAGATGTCCAAACATGCAGCGGACAAAGTCATAAAGCATAAAAACACTACACATGACAACACAACAATCTTTGATAGAAAATTCAACTTTTATTCATTAATAATTGATCTTACAAGAAATATGTCGAGTTTTAAGACCTTCTCGGTTATGGCCAATTACATCAAAAAATCCAACAAGATAAATAATGATCCAACTTCCCCTAGATAGTCCAAATCTATACCAAAAAACAATAACTGGTTGGACTACAAAGGCAAATCTAAACTTGATCTCACAAGCCTCCAAGAAATCTCCTTGTTCCAAGACAATACTAGCTTTACTACACTTAGAATAACTGACTAAATTATGCTCTCAAATAAGAATATCCTCTGCTAGCCCCTTTTTCTCATTCCATTTCCTTGCCCCTAAACACTTCCCATACCTTCCTTATATACTACTCAGCCACAAGTCGTCTTTACAAAAATAATTAATTACAAAACATTAGTCAACTCTCAACATGGCCTTTACAATATATATTTCTTCATGTTGGCCTTAAAAAATTCATCAGATCCACATGGAAGAATGTAACACACTAAATTTAGGTCCCCACACATCCAAAAATAAATCCATAACTCGAGGAGAGCGACCCAAATTAAATGCAACAGTCGGCCAATCTGATCATCCAAATAAGAAATTCAGTCAGCAAGAGCACCGAGCACCAGATCCATTCAATAACATATCACTGAGACCCAATCAGTAACTGAGCACCAAAATTATCAACCGAGAAACCAACACACCAAGTCATCGAGTCCATTGGTAACATATCACCAAGACATAGTTGGTAACTGAGCATTAAAAAAGTGACTACCAACCACTAAGCTCCATCGATGAATCCAAACAAGCTTACAACTGAGAACTAACACAAAGAGATTGAGAATCTCAGGTCTCCAACCGAGATACAGTAGAAATTCAAAACCAAACACAAACATATTTTTGGTTGATACAAGATTTCCAACTACCCCAAGATGCTACTGCATCAACTCTATACTTGATTGATTTCACTTTTGCATAGATGCTTAGCAATTTTTTTCCCTAAGTGTTGCCATCAATGCCAAAGGGGGAGATTGTTGGCATATGATTAAGGTGATCATGTAGTGAATATTGTACTATTTTCATTATTGGAAAGGAGTCTATTCATAGGTCAAATCTATTATACGAATGAAGAATTTGATTGCATAACAATTTTTCAAAGTGTTCCCTATATTAGTGATAATATAGAAAATATTGGTAAATTTGATGTGCGATGATAATATTGAGGTTTTAGATGGTGTGATCAATCATGAAGTATCTACATAGTCATGTTTACCTACATCTATGACTACTCAAGAAGATTAGGAGTGCAAATGGAGATTTGAAGAAAACATCAATGATATCAGAAAGAACTATCAACTAGTCTAATCAAGTTGGATAAATCGATTCAACGATGAAGTCAAAGTCAAAGACTGATTAGTTTGAGTGTTGAAGTGTTGAGGTCTAACATTGAGGATTTCAAATTGGTACATTGGTGCACTTTCTCACATAGTCTTACATGAATTTAAGGGAGACTCAAGTAATACATTTTAGGGTTATTCCATCAACTTAAAGTATATAAAAGGATGTAAAATCATTAAGTTATGGTGATCATTGAAGGCAAAGTGAAGAAGTGTGTTAGAGGTGTTAGAGTGATCAAAACAACATAGTGAGAAGTACAAAAGTGGATCTGTTAGGCAGAAGGTTCTATCATCAGGTCATTATTTGAGTTTCTTACTCAAGGAAAGTTCTAACAGGCTTGTGATCAAAATCCTTTAACAAGGTTACTCTTAACAGGGTAATGAGGATCCTTATAGGTCTAGATTAAATTGTTTAATAGGGTGACTCTCAGAAGGAGTTTTAAATCCCTTAATCAATTAGTTCCTAACAGGACTTTGTAATAACCTTTAACTGGGTTATAAATACTCTTAACCGGGTATACCTTTAACAGGGTGTTGTAATGCTCCTAACATGTAAGATCTTATTGCTAAAGTAGTGAGATTTGTGGGTACTAATTTCCACTGTGGTTTTTCCCTCTAAAAAGTCTTTCCACACAATAATATTGGTGTCCTTTTGTTGATTATTTGTGGATGTTTTATTTTCTATGCTTTTATGTTACATTTGCATTTGCATGTTTGTTTATATGAAAGTTTGTGAAAAGATTTTTTTAGATCTAAGGTTATACTAATTCATCCCCCTCCCCTCTCAGTGCCTTAGACTAACACACATTTCTATCTATATAGGGAATACCCAAATCCCCCTTTATCTATATCTTGCATTTGCATCCCTTCATCCTTTTGGGTTGTTCAAATCAGTTTTGGCTTAAGGATTGGATTTTGGTCTTCCAATGTATATAGAAAGTGAGGGTCTACCATTGATCACCATTTTCTATTATAAAATGTTACATAGAAGTAGTTGTGCCAAGATTTGTTTGGGTGAATAAGTTATCTTATGAAGTCACAAAGGAGGATTGCATGAGTATTAAATTATAAACTAATCAAATACCCAAAACATACTACAAGGATTGAGGTTGGAGAAGAATAAAATGTTACTAATAATGGAGGAAAATATAAAGGTAAAAGAACAAGAAAGATGCCAATAGAGGCTTCCTCCTCTAATATAAGTATTATTCTGGTAATTACTCAGAGTGATAGTGAAGAAGAACAAAAACATGTTAGTTGGTAAAAAGATGTTGCAGGCCTATTAATGTACTATCTTCTTTTGTTAAAGAAAATGGTATCTCTCCAATCTCATCAAAAGAAGATGAGCTAACTATAGAAAAAATAAATTTCCATACTAAGTCAATCTAAAGGATTGAAAATTGTCAGGTTCACTAGAATGTAAGAGGGAAAATTCAAAGGAAGCATGCAAAGTATGAGAAATCACAAACTCAAGTTTCAAGCTAAATTTCTAATCCTACCAATGAAGAAATGAACTCAAATAGAACAATGAAATAGACAAAATTAAAAGAAAACAAAAGCTACACCTGTTCACACAATATCCATTGTTCTTCTCCACACTTTAAATTGCTCTTAGATTTTTAGTTTGCACAAATTCACAATATGAAAGCTCAAGAAGAGGATGATTCAAAAATGCTTTGAAGATGTGGCTTTTTAAAAAATGAAAGGAGGGTCAAATTTATAGAAGATCCATGGTTAATTGCTAACTAGGATAAAAAAAGAGATTTCAGAGATCAATGGAGGATTTTTTTTTGTTGGGGGGGTGGTGGGGGGTGGAGTTATGTGGACAAAGTGGTGAGCTAAATGGGGAGTTAATTTAGTAAGTGGGAGTCATGATTGGAAAGATGGAAGAGTTGAGTGGCAAGGAAAATTAACAATTTGAGTTGTAAGTGGGATTATAAATAAATAAATCAAATTTATTTATTTTAATCACATATAAGGTAATTAAATAAATTTATTTAATTATGATGATCTTAGGTTTAAATGATTAAATAATTTGGCTAATTATTTAACCATGGAAGAATAACTAGTTAAGATAATCAAACAATGAAGGTTGTTTAATTGAAGATGGATGAGATGTTTTAATTAACTAATATAAAATTATTTAATTATAAATAATAATTAAATGATTAAAAATATTTAATTATAGAGAATGGATAAATGAGTTAGTCCAAATTAAATAATATAATCTTTTAATAAGTTTAGATGAAAAATTACTAAAATGTTGTTCAAACATTGGATGATTTTTAATGTCTACACACATACATGCCTCTAAAACAAAAATATGTAAACATTATACAAGAATTTGAATGGTCTTTTTTAAATCAATCATTTATACACCTTGAATTGAGCAAGGGGGAGGGGGGGCTAATGGAACCCACACAAAGTAATAAAAAGTTCAAAATGTTGTTGTCAGCAAAGAACATTATACCTTTCAATCAACCTCATAGAAAAAATGAAGTATAACTAATTTTGGCATAACTCCTCTAATTAATGTCTACAAATTTTAACTTTTGAGATTACAAGTGGGTGGCTATATGTGAAATTTATTAATAGATTGTTAGTTATCATTTTTACAATTTCTTTAAAGTTAGTAAATGGGGGGGGGGGGGGGTTGACCAAGGAGTGAATGGTCATTGAAACATGGTCCGCTAATGGGCCCCTTCCCCTCATGGAATCCATAAAAAGTATTGAAAAGTACAAAACATTGATCAACACCAAAGCACTATCCCTCAATCAATCCCATATAAAAAATAAAGTATAACTAATTTGGACACAACTCCTCCAATAAAAGTCTACAAATTCTAACTACCGAGGGTACAAGTTGGCAGATATTGGTACATATGAAGTTTATTAATAGGTTTTTAGTTATCATGTTTTGGTTTCTTTAAAGTTAGTAATTGGTAGGTTTGATGAGCAAGGAGTGAACATTAGAACATGGTCGCTTTTGGATCCCTTTCCCAAATGGAACCTACACAGAATATTAATTAATTACAAGATGTTGCTTAACACCAAAACACATTATGCTCCTCAACTAACTCTATAGGAAAAATAAAGTTTAACTGATTTGGGCACAACTCCTCCAATTAAAATTTACAAATTCTAACTACTTGGTGTACAAGTGGACAACTATTGATACATATGAAATGTATTAATGAGCTTTTAGTTATCAATTTTATTAAGGAGTTGGATAAACAAAAAATGAAGTACAAAATGTCACTCAACACAATAGCACATTATACCCCTCAATCAACCTCATAGAAAAAATAAATTATAACTAATTTCGACACAAATCCTCTAATTAAAGTCTACAAATTTTAATTATTAAGGGTACAAGTGGGTAGCTATATGTGAAATTTATTAACAAAGTGTTAGTTATCATTTTTTAAATTTCTTTAAAGTTAGTAATTGGGGGGGTTGGGTGAGTAAGGAGTGAATGGTCATTGAAACATGGGAGTCGGCTAATGGGCCCCTTCCCCTAATGGAATTTGCAAAAAAGTATTGAAAATTATAAAAGATTGATCAACACCAAAGCACTATCCCTCAATCAATCCCATAGAAAAAATGAAGTATAACTAATTTGGACACAACTCCAATAAAAGTCTACAAATTCTAACTAAGGAGGGTACAAGTTGGCAGATATTTGGTACACATGAAGTTTATTAATAGGTTTTTAGTTATCATGTTTTGGTTTCTTTAAAGTTAGTAATTGGTAGGTTTGATGAGCAAGGAGTGAACATTAGAACATGGTCGCTATTGGTTCCCTTTCCCAAATGGAACCTACACAAAATATTAATTAATTACAAGATGTTGCTTAACACCAAAACACATTATGCTCCTCAACTAACTATGTAGGAAAAATAAAGTTTAACTGATTTGAGCACAACTCCTCCAATTAAAATTTAAAATTTTTAACTACTTGGTGTACAAGTGGACAACTATTGATACATATGAAATGTATTAATGAGCTTTTAGTTATCAATTTTATTAAGGAGTTGGATAAACAAAAAATTGAAGTACAAAATGTCACTCAACACAATAGCACATTATACCCCTCAATCAACCTCATAGAAAAAATAAAGTATAACTAATTTTGACACAACTCCTCTAATTGAAGTCTACAAATTTTAATCATTAAGGGTACAAGTGGGTAGCTATATGTGAAATTTATTAACAAAGTGTTAGTTATCATTTTTTAAATTTCTTTAAAGTTAGTAATTGGGAGATTGGGTGAGAAGGGAGTGAATGGTCATTGAAACATGGTTGGCTAATGGGCCCCTTCCCCTAATGGAATCTACAAAAAGTATTGAAAAGTACAAAACATTGATTAACACCAAAGCACTATCTCTCAATCAACCTCATAGAAAAAATAAAGTATAACTAAATTGGACACAACTCCAATAAAAGTATACAAATTCTAACTACTGAGGGTACAAGTGGGCAGATATTGGTACACATGAAATTTATTAATAGGTTTTTAGTTATCATGTTTTGGTTTCATTAAAGTTAGTAATTGGTAGGTTTGGTGAGCAATGAGTGAACATTAGAACATGGTCGCTACAAGATCCCTTTCCCAAATGGAACCTACACAAAATAATAATAAAGCACAAGATGTTACTTAACACCAAAACACATTATGCTCCTCAATTGAAACTCTATAGGGAAAATAAAGTTTAACTAATTTGGGCACAACTCCTCATATTAAAGTTTACAAATTCTACCTAGTCAGAATACAAATGGACAACTATTAATACTTGTGAAATTTATTAATAAACTTTTAATTATCAATTTTATTAAAGAGTTGGATAAACAAAAAATAAAATATAGAATATCCCTCAACACAATAGCACATCTCTGAATGGTCATTGAAACATGGTCAGCTAATGGGCCCCTTCCCCTAATGGACTCTGTAAAAAGCATTGAAAAGTAGAAAACATTGATCAACACCAAATCACTATCCCTCAATCAATCCTATCGAAAAAATAAAGTATAACTAATTTGGACACAACTCAAATAAAGGTCTGCAAATTCTAACTACCGAGGTTACAAGTGGGTAGATATTGGTACATGTGAAATTTATTAATAGGTTTTTAGTTATCATGATTTGGTTTCTTTAAAGTTAGTAATTGGTAGGTTTGATGAGCAAGGAGTTGATGGAATATGGATGAAGTGACTGAGAGGGGGGGGTGAATCAGTCAACCATAAAACACTTCACAATTAATTCTTTCCAGATCCCTTAGGATATCTTAACAATGTTATCTGTTTTAGCACTCGGTAAATAGATTGCAGTAACTTTGAAGATGTAGAAAGTATTAGAAAAATTATCTTTAGATATTCATCAGCACATGTATATGATTGAGAAAGCAATTAAGAACACAAGAGACACAAGATTTAACGTGGAAACCCAATATGGGAAAAACCACCAATGTATCTAGATACTATTTTTTCACTTTTCTGAAGTGATGCCCGGTTAGAAGCCAACCCGGTAAAAGGTTACAAAACACACTGTTAGGTGTGACCTTGTTAGAGGATTTAAAACACCCTGCTAGGAGTGGCCTGGTAAGAGGTCTTGAAAACAATTCAATGAAATTGTCACCTTGTTAGAGGATTTACAATATGGTTGTTAAACCAACTCGGTTAAGAGATTTAGAATTCACTGTTACAATGATAAGAAGGCAACAATGAAAAATGACCTGTATAATAATGCAACTGTCTTACTGATTACAGATCTCTGTTCTGCATAAGTCTGATCCTTTCTGATCGAATAAATCTCTGCTGCACCTCAAGGATATCTGAACATCCTTCACAAATTCGCACACACCTTTCCTGTCTTTCTTCTGTAAATCTTTTGCTATATTTTCTTATTCATTTTTCACATTTGACCTTTTATTTATATGATTTTAGATTTGTCAAATCGACATTATTTAGTATAATAGTCGGCTGAATTAAGCAAACTCTATTTGCAAAAATCCTTCAAGGGCCGACAGTGCTCGGTGACCATAACTTTCTATAATCTTTCGGAGACCAAGGGAACTCGGTAAACACCGACAATCCTTTACCTTCGATAACTGACTAAACTCGGTAAACACTAACTTTTCTTCAACAACCGACTGAACTCGGTAAACACTAACTTTTCTTCGACAACCGACTAAACTCGGTAAACACTAACTTTTCTTCAACAACCGACTGAACTCGGTAAACACTAACTTTTCTTCGACAACTGACTAAACTCAGTAAACACTAACTTTTCTTCGATGACCGAGTGGACTCGGTAAGCACTAATATTCCTATCTGGCAGACCGACTAAGCTCGGTAGTAACTGGTTGCTGCGGACTATGACATTGTGTGACATCAAAGACAATACATAATTTGAGTAGCAATTTCCTTCAGATAATTGTTTCCAACAATCTCCCTCTTTGGCATTAATGGCAACACAATATGTCATATCATAAGAAATTTGAAAGAGTTAGCTCGGTTCAGATTCAAATCTCCCTCTGTCAGCAAACTTCCTGTATCCTGAAAATTCTTCCTTCTGACTATTGAAAATTTCTTGAAGTAATAGAAAAGACATAGCAAACACTCCCTCTTTGACAACACATGCCAAAGACAATTCACGTATTACCGGTGAAAATTAATGTACCTCAAGTACTGATTCATATGCAATGATTCCTTGAATATGCTACATCAACTGGTTGATTTTCAATCATGTTTTGGTTGATGCATCACTAAAACTATATTTAGTGAGCCTCGGATAGGAGAATGACCCCTAACTTACCTCTTAGATACACAAATGCATCCTTAGGTAATGGTTTGGTAAAAATGTCTGCAATCTGTTCTTTTGTATGAATATATTCTAATCTGATTTCCTTATCCTGCACCAATTCTCTGACAAAATGATATTTAATAGCAATGTGCTTAGTTTTGGAATGCATCACTGGATTCTTAGAAATGTTTATTGCACTGGTATTGTCACAAAATATAACAACTGGTTCTTTGATTTCAACCTTCATACCTTCTAATAACTGTTTAAACCAAACAATATTTGAACAGTTTACTGCAGCAACAACATATTCTGCTTCAGCTGTGGATTGAGATGTGCAATTTTGCTTTTTACTAGTCCAGGATACCAGTCTTTTTCCAAGAAAAAATGCTCCACCACTTGTGCTTTTTCTGTCATCAATGTTTCCTGCCCAATCAGCATCAGTAAACACTTTTAAGTCTAGATTGCCTCCAAATTTATACCACAAACCATATTCTTCAGTTCCTCTTAAGTATCTTAAGATTCTTTTGATTGCCATCATGTGATTTTCCTTAGGTTTTGCTGAGAATCTAGCTACTATACCGATTGCTAAGGCAATATCAGGTCTTGTATGTACTACATACTGCAATTTTCCAATCATAGATCGGTATAGGGTCTGATCAACTTCTTTTGAATCATCATTTTTGGTAAGTTTTAGTCCAGTACACATGGGTGTACCAACTGGTTTTGAATCTTCCATACCAAACTTCTTAAGTATTTCCTTAATGTATTTAGATTGAGTAATGTATATACCATTCTTGCTTTGCTGAATTTGAAGACCAACAAAGAATTTTATTAAACCAAACATAGACATTTCAAATTCTTTGTTCATTTGCTCTGAAAATTCTTTGCACTGATCCTCATTCCCTATAAATATAGTATCATCTACAAATATTTCTGCCAATACAATTTTGTCATCCGGTCCTTCTTTAATATACAGATTGCTGTTATCATTAGCTCTTTTGAAATTAATTTGGATCAAATAGTTATGGAGTCTTTCATACCATGCTCTAGGAGCTTGTTTCAAACCATACAATGCTTTGTGTAACCTGCAGACCATGTCCCTTTTATCTGGATCAACAAAACCTTCAGGTTGTTCAATGTAGACTTCTTCATCAAGAATTCCATTGAGAAATACAGATTTTATATCCATCTGATATACCTTAAATCCTTTGTGTGCTGCATAAGCAAGTAGAGTTCTTACACCTTCTAATCTTGCAACAGGAGTGAAAGTTTCTCCATAATCTATACCTTCTTCTTGAGAATAACCTTTACATACCAGTCTAGCTTTGTTTCTAGATACTTGACCATCTTCATTTAGCTTATTCCTGAATACCCATTTTGTTCCAATTACATTCTTATCTTTAGGTCTAGGTACAAGAGTCCAAGTTTTGTTCTTTTGTATTTGTTCTAATTCTTCAGTCATTGCTTCAATCCAACTTTCATTTTCCAATGCATCTTTGATATTTCTAGGTTCAAAATTAGTAAGCAGACATGTACCTTTTAGCTTGCTTCTTGTCATAGTACCATCTGATTTGTTTCCAATGATTTGATCTGGTGTATGATGTCTTCTGACATATTTGGCTAGTATAGGTTCCTTGCCTTTTGAATGATTCATGCTGTTGTCTTCTAGGATCTCTTCTTCAGGTTGCTCGGGCTCGGTAGATATTTGCTCGGTAACTTCAGGCTGAGACTCAGTTTGAATTTCTTCCTGTGACTCGGTTTGAACTTTTTCCTGTGACTCGGTTTGTGACTCAGTAACTGTGCTCGGCTTGGTAGATATAGTTTCCTTACTGATAGTTGTGTCTGCCAATGTTTCAGGTTCAATGTAAATGAATCTTCTGTAGTTCTCAGGTTCCCTTTTGCTTTCTTCCTCAGTCTTTTCTGCAAACTCATCAAATTTTACATGTATACTTTCTATGACTTTGTGAGTAGATAAGTTCAGACATTTGTATGCCTTGCTTTTGCTAGAATATCCTAGGAATATTCCTTCATCACTTTTCACATCAAATTTATTTCTTCTGGATTCTTTTAAGATATAACACTTGCTACCAAATATTTTCATGTAACTTACATTGGGTTTATAGCCATACCATAATTCATAAGGAGTTTTGAATGTGTCTTTCTTCAATTGTACTCGGTTCAAGGTATGAACTGCAATGCTGATAGCTTCCTTCCAGTACTTTATAGCGATGTTCTTTTCTATCATTAGAGTCCTTGCACAATCCATAATAGATCTATTTCTTCTTTCTGCTATTCCATTTTGCTCAGGAGTTCTAGGAGCTGATACCTGTCTTTTGATTCCTCTTTCAATGCAAAAGTTGTTAAAATCATGGGAGATGAATTCACCACCTCTGTCTGATCTTAAGCATTTCAATCTTTTCCCTGTTTCCTTTTCCACTCTTGCTAAGTACCATTTGAACTTTTCAAATGCTTCTGATTTTTCTCTTAAATACATAACAGTCATCATTCTAGAATAATCATCAACGAAAAGAATAAAGAATTTATCTCCAGTATAGCTTTGTATTCCAATAGGTCCACATAAATCAGTATGCACAATTTCCAAAATTTCTTTAGACTAATAGTTCTTACTCTTGAAACTAGTTTTACTCATTTTTCCAATCTGACAATTCTTACATAGACCAGTATCAGGTTTCTTCAAAGTAGGAATGCCTCTAACCTTCCTGAATTTGCTTATTTTTATCATGTTATCAAAATTCACATGACATAACCTTTTGTGCCATAGCCAAATTTCTTCTATTTGAGCAATAAAGCATGAATATTCACTGAGATCAAGATAAAATAAGTTACCTTTTGTTTGTTTGCCTGATCCAATGAGTTTTCCTTTTCCATCCAGCAGTCTTGCTTGACCATTCATGAATTCAACCTTGAAACCAGTGTTGATTAGCTGTGCTACACTTAGAAGATTATGTTTTAGTCCTTCAACCCAATAAGCATTATCACATATGAGTTCTTTGGTTAAAGAGATTCTTCCTTTTCCTTTTATACAACAAGGTTCATTGTTTCCAAATCTTACATTACCACTATCACAGTCTTCTAGATATTCAAATTTTATCTTGTCACCAGTCATGTGGTGTGAACATCCGCTGTCTATTATCCATATATCATCTTTGCTTATATGAGAAATAAGTGCCATCTTATCTTCATCATCATCAGATTCATCTTTTATAGCAATAAAGACAATTTCTTCTTCACTATCATCAGAATCTTTAGCCATAAAACATGATTTCTTACCTTTATCCTTGTATGATTTGAAATTCTTTTTGCCATAGTACTTGTGACTTCTCTTCTCTTCCTTGACTTGCTTGTTTGGACACCTAGCTGCAATATGTCCAATTTCTTCACATGAAAAATAGATTAAAGGAGTTTTACCTTTATACTTACCTTTCCCTCTAGAGTACTTCTTTGCAAGTAATGCTTCTACAATTTCAAGATCACTATCAGAACTTTCTTCTGATGCTTCTTCACTTTCTGACTGAACTTCTTTAATTTTCTTGTTCTTCTTTAATGAAACCTTGGCCTCAAATGCTGATTCAATATTTTTGGAATTTGGAACATAGTTATCATAGTTGTCTAATTCAAAAGCTGTCAATCTTCCAACTAAAGCATCCAAAGTTATATTGTGGTTTGTTTCACATCTTCTTTCTTGAATAGCTGATACTCTTATTGCATAGATAGGGAGTAATGTTCTGAGTACCTTACTTATAACAATCTCATCAGAGATTGTTCCTCCAGAAGCTCTAATTGCACTTACACTTGCTTTGATTCTTTCAACATATTTTACAATGTTTTCATCTTCCTTCATATTCATCTTGTCAAACTGTCCTCTTAAGCTTTCTGCTTTGGCTCTTTTCACATTTGCATCACCACCATATATTTTCTTCAGTGCCATCCACATTTCATATGCAGTAGTGCAGTCTTTAATATCATCAAATTCTTCATAGCTGAGAGCAGATGCAATGTTTATCATCATGGTGTTGTGAGTCTTTTTATCTGCAATGTCTTCAATAGTTAATGCGCCATTAGGAATTGTGTATTCTTCATCAATGTATTTGCATCCTGAATCACCAATGGAAGCCAGATGAAGTCGCATGAGACCTTGCCATGCTGAAAAGTTATCTTTGTTGAGTTTTGGAATTTCCCTCTTGTAAGACATCCTGATCTTTAGCTTAGGTCCTTGAAACCCTTCCTGCAAGCACCAAAAGCTCTGATACCAATTGATGGAATATGGATGAAGTGACTGAGAGGGGGGGGTGAATCAGTCAACCATAAAACACTTCACAATTAATTCTTTCTAGATCCCTTAGGATATCTTAACAATGTTATCTATTTTAGCACTCGGTAAATAGATTGCAGTAACTTTGAAGATGTAGAAAGTATTAGCAAAATTATCTTTAGATATTCATCAGCACATGTATATGATTGAGAAAGCAATTAAGAACACAAGAGACACAAGATTTAACGTGGAAACCCAATATGGGAAAAACCACCAATGTATCTAGATACTATTTTTTCACTTTTCTGAAGTGATGCCCAGTTAGAAGCCAACCCGGTAAAAGGTTACAAAACACACTGTTAGGTGTGACCTTGTTAGAGGATTTAAAACACCCTGCTAGGAGTGGCCTGGTAAGAGGTCTTGAAAACAATTCAATGGAATTGTCACCTTGTTAGAGGATTTACAATATGGTTGTTAAACCAACTCGGTTAAGTGATTTAGAATTCACTGTTACAATGATAAGAAGGCGACAATGAAAAATGACCTGTATAATAATGCAACTGTCTTGCTGATTACAGATCTCTATTTTGCATAAGTCTGATCCTTTCTGATCGAATAAATCTCTGCTGCACCTCAAGGATATCTGAACATCCTTCACAAATTCGCACACACCTTTCCTGTCTTTCTTCTGTAAATCTTCTGCTATATTTTCTTATTCATTTTTCACATTTGACCTTTTATTTATATGATTTTAGATTTGTCAAATCGACATTATTTAGTATAACAGTGGGCTGAATTAAGCAAACTCTATTTGCAAAAATCCTTCAAGGGCCGACAGTGCTCGGTGACCATAACTTTCTATAATCTTTCGGAGACCGAGGGAACTCGGTAAACACTGACAATCCTTTACCTTCGATAACCGACTGAACTCGGTAAACACTAACTTTTCTTCAACAACCGACTGAACTCGGTAAACACTAACTTTTCTTCGACAACCGACTGAACTCGGTAAACACTAACTTTTCTTCGACAACCAACTGAACTCGGTAAACACTAACTTTTCTTCGACAACCAACTGAACTCGGTAAACACTAACTTTTCTTCGATGACCGAGTGGACTCAGTAAGCACTAATATTCCTGTCTGGCAGACCGACTGAGCTCGGTAGTAACTGGTTTCTGCGGACTATGACATTGTGTGACATCAAAGACAATACATAATTTGAGTAGCAATTTCCTTCAGATAATTGTTTCCAACAGGAGTGAACATTAGAACACGGTCGCTATTGGATCCCTATCCCAAATGGAACCTAAACAAAATATTAATAAAGTACAAGTTGTTGCGTAACACCAAAACACATTATGCTCCTCAATCAACTCTATAGGAAAAACATAGTTTAACTAATTTGGGTACAACTCCTCCACTTAAAATTTACAAATTCTAACTACTTGAGGTACACGTAGACAACTATTGATACATGTGAAATTTATTAATGGACTTTTAGTTATCAATTTTATTAAAAAATTAGATTAAAAAAATTAAAGTACAAATTGTGGCTCAACACAATAGCACATTAAACCTTTCAATCAACTCCATATAAACAACTCCAAAGGAAAGACAAAGTATAACTAATTTGGGTCAAGTGTTGAAACCCATCAACCACAAGTGCACACAAAAATAGTCAATTTTGCTTCACACATGTTAAGCATTTTCTTGTACAAAATATTAATAAAGTACAAGATGTTTCTTAACATCAAAACACATTATGCTCATCAATCAACTCTATAGGAAAAATAAAGTTTAACTAATTTCAGCACATCTCCAATTAAAGTTTACAATTTCTAACTACTCGGGATACAAGTAGACAGCTATTGATACATGTGAAACTTATTAATGAACTTTGAATTATCAATTTTATTAAAGAATTAGATAAACAAAAAAATAAAGTACAAAATGTCCCTCAACACGATAGCACATTACACCTCTCAATCAACTCCCTATAAACAACTCCAAAAGAAAGACAAAGTATAACTAATTTGGTTCAACTGTTGAAACCCATCAACCACAAGTGCACACAAAAAAAACAGTCAATTTTTCTTCACACGTGCTAAGCAATTTCTCCCCGATTACTCCAAACCTGCCAAACTTGACCGCCCTTAAAACTTAGCATTTATGGTAACAAAAGTGACCAATATACGTGGCCCTTCAAAAGAGATACATACCAACCAACCAACCTAAGCATTTACACTCACTTGACCTTTTGGAAACAGATGGGGCACGTGATACACAAAACTAGGCCTACGTGTTCCTTCCTTTGTCGTAAGCGGTGGAAGGAGGGAAGAGTGAAACCCTAAATCTATGGTACCAATTCATTCCCATAAAAAGAAATAAGAAATGTATGTAAATAGATGTGTATGATTGCAACACTCATAAAAAGTACACGTACCAAATTTAAGTCCCCTTACCGACAAAGCATTAGCCCTAAATAAAATTGACTTGACTTCACCTTAGCCACCTAAAATGCTTATCCTTTTGATCATATTATCCCATGTTTGTATCCTTTTGGTCATATTATCGCATGATTTGTCCGTATTTGTAGGACACTGACCCTACAAATTCCAGGCCATTAATAGAAAGCCAAAACAAATCCTCCCACATATCCCATGTTTTGTCCACAAGTGCACTTTCTATCCCTTTCATCACCTTACAACTTGACACATGACACAACATAAAAGGCCATTGTTTTCCTCATGAATAAATTATACACCACTTTTTGGCTCTTTATGCAGACCATTATGAGAAATGGTAGTTGTTTTTCTCTACTTTAATATTTGACTTACTTAATATAGGTAAAGTTTTTTGTTTGTATAATAACAACAGAGAATTATCTAGGAAAGCACGATTGCTTTATTGTTGTATTAGTGGATGATTGATTGCAAGTGGGGTGGGGCTCCTTCATATTCCATTCATATTTTAATAAAAGATCTAGGCTATGAATTATGGCCCATTCAATTATTATTTATTGCTTTCTCACGCGGGAACAACATTATACTCATTATTACCACAACTTTAACTTTTTGGGATGTGAATGCATGCTTTCATTGTCATTTGTTTTAAATGGCAACCGTAAAAAATAAGCTACTTACACCCCCCCCCATGTTATCCCATTTTTGTCCCTCTCTGGTCATTGTCACCCTTTCTTTTCTTTTCCTTTCACATTCCTTGTTTTAGATCGAAATGGACTTTCATGTCCTAAAAGCAGCCAAAAGTGTTCTGGATCATTCAACCACCTAATGCATCATTTTAAAATTAATTAAGTGAAATTTAACACTTTTAATGTAAATGTATTTCTCAATCATAGATAAGTAAAACTCAACTACTTGGTAGAAAGATTCTCTTGGGTGTTCAATATATTAAGAAATTAGTAATTTTACGGAATTATTATCAATTTCGACCATGTTTTTATCAAAGTCAATTTAGAATTTTAATAATGGTTAACATTAGTTTAATATTCATATTGCACGATTGATTAAGTAAGCAAATGTTCCATAACATACTTATAATAATATTTTAAATGAAAGTATGTAGCAAACTAGCTTTTAAGAATGATCTCAAATTATTTTAATATTATTCTATTCAGTTGTAATAATACTTCGAAAAATCTCAACGCACTAAATCATCAAAAGTTTCTACGTTGTTCATTTACATGGGCTTTAATTTTCTTCTATAGTCAAAATGATTCTTCTTATGTTATCGTGCTTTTCAAACATAACTGATTATTCTTCTCATTGTTTTCAAGCGTTAATGATTCCATAAAGTTAGTTTCCTAGTACACGACATTTTATAGACATGTATTTCCAATATGACATATCAAATAAAACGTGTGTGAATTGTTTCAAATAATTGAAAATGAAATTTAAAATAAAAATTAAGAATGTTTAGTACATTTAAATAAAAACTATATTATGCTACATTAGCTAATGATATAACATTCAAAGCATATTATCATCTCATGATAAAGTTATGTTTGCCTTCCTAAAACAATACTATGCCAATTCTTATATTTAAATACTTTAAAGTTACTATTGGTGGAAAATTATATTAGTTGACATAATAGATTGAATTAAATAATATTAACCATTTCATAAAATATATTTTATATAACATTAAACTAGACAATTCTAACACATTTATAAATGAAACATTACTAGATTTTCTAATTATATTAGAACAAAATCATTACCTCTTTCGAAAGGTGACATGAAACATAATAAAAATTTATGATACAACTACTTTATTGTATAAGTGGATGATTGAGTGAAGTATATAAATTTTTGACATAAGTTGACCTTTGAAAAAGCAAGTAGATAGGCTTAATAAGTTCCTTAATATTATTAAGTTCCATAATCCTTTCTTATTTTGATTGAAGTACACTAATCAATTCTAAAATATTACATTTTTAAAAAGTTGTCTAATAGATAAATCAAAACATACAAGTTATTCGAGATTTAAAATATTCATTTCGTAATTCAAAGAGAATTATGAATTTGAAAAGTTAAAAGGTTTCTAGAAACAAACTAGTATGTGCTTATATTATTTTATGCTACAAAATAGTTTTTTTAAAGAGTCATTACTAATTTGCATGTAAAATAAACAATCCTTTGGAACTTCTAAAAAACATGCTGTATTTGCATTAAAAAAAATCTTAGTGAAATTTGTTTTTCCTTCATTAAGTTTAATGATAAGAACATGTACTTAATTTTTAACTATATTCTAGGTGAAGCCAATGACTAAAGTTAATATTTAGGAAGACTAAGAATCTACAATAATACTTACTTATTTTTTAACATTTAGATTTACAAGTTGTATTTAATTTTTAATTTCAATCTTCTTACTTGTTAAGATGGTTCATTAATATATTAAGCATACATAAAATACAAATCACTTATTGCCAATTTTTACAATAAGATGTACAATAAAATTAATTATAAGAAAATAATGTTAAGATGTTCAAGATCTAATAAAGTTTATCATTAATTTATAAAGTGAATTTTTTTTTAGATTAAACAGTTGGGAGAATCTATAAGAACTCCCACTAAAAAAAAGTATTACAACAAAGATTAAATGATTAAAAATATAAAGAAATAATACAAGTATAAAGGCTAATAGAGTTGCACCTCTTCACTCTAGGACTATGACTACCACCCATGTATCAAATAAGATCCTCTCATTGACTAATTATCATACATTAAAATCACCATATAAAAATTAAGAAAATTTTCAAAAGACAACATAATATTAGCAACAAATCAATATTAATAGTGAGCTACTACACACCAAAGACCACTTGAATAATACCACAAATTTGAACACCCACCTAACCAACACTATAAATACACTAATAGAAAATATCAAATAGCTGGACAAAATCATTATAATTTATTTATTTTCCTTTGTTTAGGTGGTTGTATTTCTTTTAGACAGCTATTTAGATTTATTAGGTTAGATCAAAATTGACTCTCCCCTTTCAAATCAGCTAGCCACCTAATCAATATGAAAATCATCATTTTTTAATTATAATAAGTTGAGATTTAACACTTTTAATGTAAATGTATTATAATTTTAGATAAATGAAATTAGACAACTTAATACAAATATTCATGATATGGCACTGTTCAATATCTTTCAAAACTAGAGGTTTATGAGAATTATTGTCAATTTAGGCCATGTTTTATCAAGTCAATTCAGACTTCTAATCATGGTTAGTGTCAATAATATTCATATTGTACAATTTATTATGTAAATAAATATCTTATAATATTGTTATAATATTATTTTAAATGAGTGGATATAGCATAATAACTTTTAAGAATAGTATTGTTTAAACTATATTATTATAATATTGTCTTACTTGTGATAATACTTAAAATAATCTCAATGCACTATAATTAAAAGTTTGTATGTGGTTCTTTTCAATAGACCTTTATTTACTCGTATAGTCAAAATACTTATTTCTATATTGTCATTCTCTTCAAACATCAATGATGATTTCATACAAACGATTAGACCTATCTTCTAATTATTTTAAGAATTGGTTATTTCATAAAGTTAGTTTCCTAGTACACGACATCTCAAGACAACCCCAACTCATTTATAAATAAAATATTACTACACTTCCTAATTATAAGAGAATAATTTTTTTACATCCTATTGAAAGGTGACATTAAACATAAGAAATATAGATGATACTCCCTTCAAATAAATTATTATCCAATCATAAAACAAGACCATACCAATAAAATAAACCATTATTAAGAGTGACAATGATACTAATAATAAATTATTTCTTATATTATTATCAACATGTTATAATCAAGTTTAACTTGAGAGTAATATGACTTGACAAAAAATACTAACATACACTAGTCACTATGTTTTTGATCAAGGGTAAATATGTTTTGAAGTACATATACAACTTTCTTATCAAGGGTAACATACAAAAGTGGATATTAATGAGATCTAAAACCCAAATAGAAAGCTACAAAAGATATAACATATAGAAATAGTAGCCCAACAAATAGCTTAATAGAAACAACCTAAAGGAAACTAAGCATAAAATCCAAAGCTATAACAACACAAGACCATAGCTCCAAAATAACTTAGTGCATAACGTTTTGAAAGGATCTCTTAACCTTTATAATGGATTTTGAAAAGGATCCTAAAACCTTTCAGAGATACATCCATAAGCTCCCATCTCTTTCCAAAGTATCTACCTTAATAGGAGAAAGACAAAAGAAAATAGGAACCAAAACAATATCAACCACTTCACATCCAATATCCAAAGAAAGGGAAACAACAAATCCCTTAAAATAGTACACCAATAATCCCTCACCAACATTCTCCACTTCAATATGAGAAACATCCACCTCAAAAGGAATGATAAGACAAGAAACCTTATTAACCCTCAGTCCAACTCACAAGGAAGATTTCCACCTCCATATGAGAACTCTCCACCTCAATAGGAGACTCATGAAAAGAGGAAAATGTAAAAAAAAAAATAGGCTCCTAGTATAAAATTGTCAAGGAAAATAACTAGAGCCCTTTGATGGAAATATGGTAGTAGACAACTAAGAGGCGGGGGGGATCAACTATCTCCAAAACTCCACAAACTTAAACAAATTAAACAATAAACTTCAAACCTGATAATTAACATGCAATCAAAGATCTACAACACATCAAGAACACATAACAATAAAAAAATTTTGCATGGAAATCCTATTAGGGGAAAAACCACGGTGGGGATAGAACCTTAAAGATGATGTACTCTGTTAAAAGCACTTTACCCTGGTAGGAGTATTGCAATAGGATTTCACATGCATTTAGGCACACTAACTAGCTCGCTCATTGCTCACTTTGTTTATATATTGCAATTTCAATTATTTTTAAAGGTTGATTCCAAACCAGGGTTTGACCAAGGAAAACCCCTCATCCAAAAAAAAAAAATCCTTTTTCTTGCAGATCCAGAGGCGGGAGAACAAATATCAGTGCAGATTTGAGTAGCCTTTTTGGTGAACTTTCAGGATCCATGAATAGAATTTCCATCAGAATAGTGCAGGTCAAGGATGACCTTTTGGGATAAGATTGTACCTCAAGGTAAGATCTTACCCCTTTCTTGGGTCAAGGATGACCTTACTCAAAAAAGAAAAATGTTTTTGGGTTTTTCTCTATTTCTACATTTCCAACCCAGATTTGGTAGCAGAATTCCCTGAAATTGTACACACATCAGAAAACAACATTTTATAGATCTATCATACTTGAGGTTAGTATTTTTTTTCAATTATTAAGATTCCAATACATACTTACCATAACAAAATATAAGGTTATCCTCTTTCTTCATATTCTCCATCGATTGATTCATCTATGTATTGACCATCCTCTTGTGGTTAATCATTTTGGATCTTTCTTTGGGAATTTGGGGATAAGAAGTATATCTTATATTCCCATCCTCATCATATTATCACATTACACATATTTCTCTTAGGAGAGCACTCTTTTTTCACCTACATTTTGGTGACCACACTTTGTCTCCTACATTTTGGTGAACCCGCAATAGACAACTCTTTCTTTTATGGTGTTAGATCTTACATGTATTAGGTTTCTTTTATGTGTTTGCATCTCATATAAAATAAAAATACAAAAACATTCATTTGTTCATGCTTTGTAGTTTAGTTCATCTGTATTGCATTGGTATATGAGCTTTACTACCTCTAGTCCTGCCTATAATATTCCGGTTAGAAGAAGTCATAAACTTATGGGTGTCTTTGATCCCGAATCTTCCTCTCCTTTCCTTAGGATCCCGAATGACAATTTGATTATTCATGATTCCAACCCTATTATGGATAAAAACTCTTCTCACTCATCCCATGATGAGGATGATTCTTTAAGAGTCCCTCCTGAACAAGTCCAAAATATTTCAACCGAACTTGATAAAATGGGTAATTGGCTTATCCAAGAAAACCATAATCAAGATTCTTTTCAAGATATAGAGGCTCTTAAGAAAGATCTTCTTGACAATGATCAAGGTGTTAATCTATTGGAGATTTGCCAGCAAGCCAGATTGTTGTCTATATGTTTATCATTGATGACAACTTATGGTAAGCAACATGCATGGAAGCCTGATGGAGAGTACCTTCAGCATATGTTTCTTAGATATGTTATCAACATAATATCATAGATGCAAAGGTTGATTATGATTAAAGATAGTTGTACAATTGTATATATCAGTGAGTGTTCTTGACAGGTCCCAGGTGTTAGAATAATTGAGAGGTGGGGTGAATCAGTTATCCACAGTCCCAAATACAAAATGTAAAACTTCAAAACAATTACAACTTATAATACAGCTCGGTAAATATTAATACTAATCTGTCTGTGCTTTTACCGATTACCAGTTAACTGTTCATAGTGATTACCGACCAAATCAGATATGCAATATGTAAAGTATGACAATCAAACAATCACCACAATAAACACATAACACAAGAGATTTAATGTGGAAACCCTATTAAGGGAAAAACCACCTGGGATAGGTAACCCAAAATATTTTCACTCTTTTGAGGTGAGCTCGGTGAGGAGCCAACCTTGTTAAAGGTTACAAAACACACTATAAGGTGTGACCTTGTTAGATTATTTAACACTAATGGTTATCATCCAACTAGCTTTCACTATGAGATTGATAGGATAACAATGTACATTCTATGAATGACATATAAGACTTTCAAGTCTACCTGGTTAAGAGATTTTCTCTAATTACAATGGTTAAACTATAACAGCAGGTGATCTGAATACAATACAACTTGATTTTCAGATGTCCAAATAAATTATTAAGCTCATAAAATTCTTTGATCAATATAACTATTTAATTCATCAACATTCAAAAACTTACTATCCCTCGGTAAATACTCTCTAACACTCAGTTAACTCTGCAGTTCGGTTCTCCTTTAACCGGTATGATCAGGCATGCATGAAGCTTGTTCACATGATATCTCTACAGTATCCTTCCTCTGACATTCATTTCATTGTGAAACACTAGTCTCTTAAATAAATAAGTAAACCATTTTCTTTTCATCCATCAGATTTTGCCGCTTAATCTTCTTCGTTGATTTTGCCGCTTAAACCTTCCTCGGCAAATGTGTTTCAATTCCATCCTTTAGATCTTCCTTGAATTTTTCTATTTGTTGATCTTATAGCAAACTTTATCTTTCCACCCTAATTATGAGGTACTTTCCAGCTCATCAACTTTATCAACTAAACTAATCATTTAGTCCTTTTATCCATACTTGGTTAACAAAGAAATGCATCGATGAACACAAGCTTGGTTTATACTATTGCTCGGTATACACTACATTGTCTCGGTGTATACTGGAATACTCCATTAACTGACCACACTACTTTGAAACATTTTTCTTCTATCTCCATAACGGATTAATGCAACATAATTAAGTCAACAATATGAAGTCATAGACTCATCAATAAGTTACCAAGAGTATTCCTTATCCTCATCTGTCATATCCATCTTCCTCAATGTAGATATCTCGGCTCTTCATCTTTCTCTTCTCTTCTATAGATGTGTTAGATATTTGCAACTACCATGATAAATACTGTCAAAACTAGTTGACATCAATGACAACATAAAACTGATTCAATTATCTTACATAACACTTTAGTGCTCTATGATCTCAAATCACTTCTAGTTCTTCAATCATGTTCTCAATCAGTTGTAGTTCATCAATCTCTCCCTTTGGCATTGATGGCAACTCAAGAAATATGAAGTATACAATACACATACCAAACATGTATTCTACAAGTCTGTAAAGAAAACGTTGTAGCTCGGTATAAGCTCTCCCTGGCTTAATATGTTTAATCACTACATTACATGACATCATTACAAGTGCAAAATTTCTTCTGCAAATATGAACTTTGTAGCTCTTAGATTCCTTCTTATGTTCTCAGCAACTAATTTTCAACACTCGCCCTGACTTTCTCAGATTGTCTCTCCCTTAGATAGATGTTTTAGTATTCTCCTCAGTTATCATATTGTTTATCTCTCCCTTTGACAACAATTCCAAAGAAACAAATAAACATACAGCTCTGTAGTAGCCATGTAACTCTCTGTTGTCCGGTTTTTGTATATTGTATGCACCAAATGTATCTCTATATACTGATTATGCGACTAGTTTCTCAAATCTTTCACAACCTTAGACAAAATCCAAAGTGTGAACTATGTTGCATCAACATGAATGATCTTCTTATAATATTAGGTTGATGTAACCTCCAGATCACCTTAGTGACTAGTAGACAGAGGACAGACCCCAAGTCTAGTCCTCTAGTATTCAAATGTATCCTTCGGTAGAGGCTTGGTAAATATGTCTGCAAGTTGCTCTTTAGATGTAACAAATTCTAGCTTTACTTGCTTCTACTATACTTGTTCTCTTAAGTAGTGATACTTGATAGATATGTGCTTTATTTTTTAATGCATCACTAGATTCTTTGAAATGTTTATAGCACTCGTGTTATCACAATATATAATCACCAGCTCAGTGATTATCTCATTCATCCCTTCCAATAATTGCTTAATCTATGTAATATTTGAACAATTTCTAGCAACAACAACATACTCTGCTTTGGCTGTAGGCTAGGAAATACAAGACTACTTATTACTTGTCCAAGTAACAAGTCTTTCACTGAATAAAAATGCTCCTCTGGTTGTGCTTTTTCTGTCATCCACATTTCTAGTCCAATCAGCATCGGTGTATACTCTGAGTTCAAATTTTCCATCCTTAGGATACCATAATCCATAGTCCTCTGTATTCTTTAGGTATCTTAAGATTCTCTTTGTAGCAACCATGTGTGACTCCTTAGGATTTGTAGAAAATCTTGCAACAATCCCCACAGCATGTGCAATATCTAGTCTACTATGCACTACATACATTAACTTACCAATCATAGATCGGTACAATGTCAAGTTCACCTCTGTAGTTTCATCATCTTTAGTTAGTTTGCAGCCTATGACCATTGGTGTTCTGACTGGTTTAGCATCTTCAATGCAAAATGTTCTTAGTATTTCTTTGATATACTTGGACTGTGTGATGAATATCCCATCATTCTGTTGAATAACCTGCAGTCCTAGAAAGAACTTAATCTCTCCAAACATAGACATTTCAAATTATTTTATCATCTCATCAGCAAATGATTTACATATGTGATCTTGTCCTCAAAAAATAATATCATCCACAAATATTTCAGCAATCAGGATAGTATTGTTGGAAAAATGGTCAGCACTCCCCTCAGGATTTGTAACATGACTTAACTGCCTTCTGTGTCTTCTATAAGTCTAGTGGTTGTATCGGGCATTAACAGGTCGATCTTTTGGTGCAACGGTAACCACTACTTGTAACAAGTGGTATCAGAGCATGGTCACAAGTTTGAATCCCCTCGGGTAACGCTGAGGGGGAGATTGTTGGAAAAATGGCTAGCACTCCCCTCAAGATTTTTGACATGGCTTAATCACCTCTTGTGTCTTCTATAAGTCTATAGGTTGTATCAAGCATTAACATGTTGATCTTTTGGTGCAATGACAACCACTGCTTGTAACAAGTATCATTTGATTCTCCTTTCATGTACCCATTGTTGTTCTCACTAGTTCTAACAAATCCAATACTTAACAAATAAGTATGCAGCCTTTCATACCAGGCTCTCGATGCTTTCTTTAAACCATATAAAGCTTTATGTAATCTACATACCATGTGTTTCTTGTTTGGATCAACAAGCCCTTATCATTTTTCTATGTAGAATTCTTCTTCAAGTATCCCATTCAGAAATACAGACTTAACGTCTATTTGATAAACTTTAAACTTCTTATGTGCTGCATAGGCCAATAACATTCAAACTCCTTCTAGTCTAGCAATAGGTGCAAAGGTCTCACCATAATAAATTCCTTCCTCCTGTGCATACCCCTTGCTAACTAGTCTGACTTTGTTTCTAGAAACCTCTCCATTTTCATTTAGCTTGTTTCTGAAGATCCACTTAGTACCGATAACATTCTTATCTTTGGGTCTAGGTACTTGTTAGAAAGTAAAGTCTACCAAGATAACTGAGAGGGGGGGTGAATCAGTTATCTGATAATTATAACTTTTATTAACTTCATCAACATTTAACCATATAAGAAAAGTAATGAACAACCATATAAATATATTCATACACAATAACACAATGACACAAGATATGTTGACTAGGGAACCTCTTCATCAAAGAGTAAACCTTGGTGGGAATGATGCCCACAAAAGATGCACTAATATGAATATTCCTTGTGAAAGGATGGACTCTGTTAGGAGTCTTATAAAATACATTCAGTACATATGAGTCCCTGCTAGGAGACTTTGAATCCCTGCTAAAAGATTCTAACTTTGTTAGGAGTTATGGAATACAGAAGGACCCACTGCCCAAACAACTTCAATGGAAAGATCATTGAACACACTGTCCAACTGATCTCTAGATTATTCAATAGAATAATATCAAATTATTTCTGATCAATCAACATGTTACCTCTTCTCTGACTTTGCCAAACCGCACTCACTACTATACCAGATCTCAGATTCAGATCTTTGTACCTCGCATACCTTCTTTCCACAAATTCAATTTCAAAATTTTATTCACTCTTTTCTTCACTTCATACATACATTACAATAAGGAAAACATTCCTTTCTTTATACCACACTCAAGTATTTACAAATGAGTCGGCATCCAAATTACAAAATAAAAGTTTCTATATGTTACATCAAAATTACACAAAATTGTCGGCTTCCAATTTGAATAACTCTTCACTCATGTGACCTCAAAGTTTTCCCTATCATCCATGCCACTATCAACATTGCTTCAACTTCCCTTTAACTGCACATAACCAAATTCCATCCCAATTAGGAGATATCATCCGATTTCCAAAAATTGCTACTCAGGAACACTGCCTGAATACTGCTTCCACTAAAATGCTCATAACTTCCATGAATAAATGAATTACTATTTGTGCTCTTAACCATGAACATGTAACATATCATAGAGTATATCCTCAACATCACATAGCTTGATCCTCAATATCCCACGTGCACTAATCCAAACACTGTCTGCTCCTCTACTAATATCAGTAGATCACTATGTTGACATCAATGACAATCACAGTCATGAATGCAACAACAACTGCTACAGAATGGATGCTAATACTCCATAAGATATAGTCAACATTCATTCCTAACAGTACTAAGGTCCAAGTCTTATTTTTCTCTATCTTTTTAATCTCCTCAGTCATTGCATTTATCCTTTCATCATTTTCCAGTGCAACCTTAACATTTTTTAGTTCAAACTCACAAACTAAGCATGTACCTTATCTTGACTTACTTCTTGTTTTCATGTCATCTTTCTTGTTGCCAATTATTTGGTTCTCAGGATGATGTCTCCTGACAAATCTTTCCATTACCTGATCTCTTCTTTCTTTTTCATCCTGTTCAGGTTCATGTTCTTGCTCGGTAGCCTCTTCCTAATCGTCGGTGTTCCTTTCCTCTTCATCAGTGTTATTTTCCTAATGCCCAATTGACACAATATTTGGCTTCATTTGGTACTCTAGATGTTCAATGTAAGTGAATCTACCATAATCTTCTAGTTCCTTGGTGCTCTCTTCACCATTCTTATCATCAAACTCATCAACCCTGACATTAGTACTTTCAATCATTTTATTAGTAACTCTATTTAGACACTTATAAGCTTTGCTTTTAGTGGAATATCCAAGAAATTTTTGGAAATTTGGCTATAGTGATGTATATGACTTAGTATAGTTTTTTCATTATGGAAACAAAGTCATATAGTAGTTTTGAGTCAGTGCACTTGATGAGAAGATCAGAAATCAATTAAGTGTTGAAGACTAGTGTACAGAGTTCCTAAAGCTCAGAGCATCAGTGCACATGCATATGATAGAGTTATGGTATGCACCCTAGAAGATAATTTGGTTAGATAATATTCACGCTTAGTCTACGAGTGCATGATCAGATATGCAAGTATGAGAAAGATACAGACAGTTGAAGTTACATAGCCAGTGTGTGCCAGAGAAGAACAAAGTAAGTAGCCGACTGTTAGCATTTTGATTTGTGGTTATATTCTAATGATGTAAAGGCTATGTTCCTATTGTAATTAGGTATTTGATATGTATATATGTTTGTTTGTAAACATGCTTGAGCCAATTCAATTGGAAGCATTGTATGTAATAGGTTTAAGGGCTGACCTAGTTGTTTATTTTGTATGCGCATATAAATATGAGATGCGCCTATTGCAATTACTATGGAAGTAGCAAGTGAGTTGTGATAAGTAGAGAAAAAGTGTGTGAAGATTCTACAAGATATATTAGAGCTTTACAAGAGGTCAAAGCATCAACGTAATCAAAGGAACTGATCTGGCAAGTAGTGTCACAGTGACAGTTCATCTAGCAGATATAGTGTGTATCTAAGATCTGAAGGTTGTAGCCTTCACCATTTGAGCAGTGAGCTCTAGGATATTGAGTCCACACCCCTAACAGGGTTTATTGTAAAAGACTCCTAACAGGGTCTAACCCTTGACAAGGTCTACTGTACTTAAAGCATTGTAAAGCAATTCCTAACAGGGTTAAGGATCTTTTGACAAGGATCATAAAACACTAGTACAAAATATTAGTGGGTGTCAATTCCCACTGGGGTTTTTACCTATTTCGGTTTCCCTGTAACCATATTAGTTTTATGTGTTGATTTCATGTTTCATGTTTATGTGGATGTTCATTTCAATACTTAAGTATTTAAGTTAAGTTTGAGAATAAGTAAAAAGATTAAATACAATGAACACTGATTCACCCCCGCCCCCTCTCAGTGTTCCCATTCCTAACAATTGGTATTAGAAATTTGGTCCTTAGCAAAGAATTTTAACCACTTGAGGAGATCATGGACAAAGAAAAAATGAAACATCTGAAAAGAAATCTTGAAGCAGCTCTTGAAGACCTGGACAAGTTTGAAAGAGAAGTTGAAGAACTAAAAGAAAAACTCAATGATGTTCAATTAGTCATAAAAAGGCTAAGAATGGATTTGAAAGAATGCTCTACCAGTGATCTAGGGACAATGGTCAAGAAGCTGAATGAAGAAAATGTATCCTTACAAGAACAACTTGAAGAATTTGGTGATAAGTTGATTAACAATCAGGAAGTCTATGAAGAACAGGTCAAAGAGAACCTTCAACTTAATGAAGAATTAAGGAAAGCAAACATGGAAATCTTGCACCTAAGAAACAACAAAGAAAGCTTGGATTCTGAATTGAAAGAAGCAAAGAATCATATTAACAAATTTAACACTAGTTCTAATTTGATAGAATCTCAGTTGTATGTAAGAAGAGCTAAAGGAGATACTAGTTGCATTGGATACAATGAAGCACAAAATTAGATTGACAACATGCGAGCAAGAAAAAATAAACAAAAAGACTCTACTGATACTAAGAAGACTGAAGATCAAACCAAAGATAATAGTGAACCACCTAAAAATTAGCGCAAGCAAGTAGACCGCACTTGTTATGCATGTAACAAGCATCGACATATAGCAAGGAACTGCACAGAGGTAAGACCTTTTAATGGTTACTGTTATTCATATAATAAATTTGGTCATAAAGCTATGAATTGTAAGACAAGTCAAAAGAATAGGACTCAGCATAATCAAGGAAATTAGAATCAGTCAAATATAAGAAGTTCTCAGAATGTTACATGTCAGATATGTAACTATAATGGTCACTCAGCTAGACAATGTAAAATGGTGACTCATGTCAATGCATCAAGGAATATAAGGCCTCCCGTCATTTGTCACTCTTGTAACAAGGCTAGACACATCTCAAAGTTTTGTACATCAAGGATGCAAAGTTAGGAAAGCCCTAAAAATCCCGAAGAACCAGTTTTGGATCCCAAAGGAGAAGTTAATTTTGTGAAAGCTTCAGAATGCGAGCTTGATTTGGTTAGAAGAAAAGAAGGACAAGGTTGATGAGTATGTATTGGATGGATCCACTGTGGATGCACCCTCTACATCCAGATAAATAGCCCTCAGGGTCATAGGGGGAGCTAATTTAGCTCTAGACCCTTGTGTGGCTGGTATACTCACTCTTAGAGTATGTGCCTTTGGACTTAAGCTTTTGGAGACTAGAGGAACCTTCGTGCAAGAGCGCACTAGCTAATTGTTTTCAGAATGAAAGTTAGAAATTTCCATATGACAGCCTATCTACGCAACTAGCATTAATCGAAGAATTTTTACTTTAAAGTATACAGAAGTTAGAAGATCCCTCATTTCATTTGAATTAAGAGCATTTGGTGAGTAGAAGAGCCCTAGCAATTGGTTGAGGAGGATTTTAGTTTGATTCATCAAGTAACCTATTGTGCATTTGATCAGTTGCAGAAACCCTAGTTTATCGTACCGATTTAGAATCTCTTGGAAACCTTTGTGAAAGTGTTATACGAGTAAGTGATGGCTACTCCTATAGTGTTTGATGTTGCAGAGAAGAAAAGATATGTGTTTAAAAGGCATCTATTTAAATCTACACTAGATGACCTAGAAGGGGCATTCTCCCGCATGCCTATGGGCATTATACATGTCAAGGACATTAGGGCATACATCTATTGTAAGAAAGAACTAATAGGATTGGATAGATTAAGGGCACACATGGAAACTATGCTAAAACTAGACAAAACATTCATGGATGAATATGAACGGTGGAATAATCACCCTATAGTGGAGTATGCTATGGCATATGAGTTCTATGAATTAGAATGGATCAAGATTGTATTGAGCAGGATTCATGATGACCTATTTTGGATAGGTGAAGTGCCAGTCAGAATTACTAATGAGATAATTCATGAGATGACATGCCTCTCAAAGATAGGTGTCATCCTTCCAGTGGGTAAAGATGTGAGGAAGATTATTGAATAGACTTGCAAGTCAAGGAGTAATAGGTGCGGTATGACCATAGAGCCTATTGATCAAGATGACATCAAATTGATGTCTATGATACTTGGATATAGGTTTCAACATGCCAGTAGGGTAAATAGTGTGTCTACGGCCACAATTCTTGTAGCCATAAGAATTTTAAATGAAAATGGAGAGTTCAACCTGTGTGAAATCTTGTGCGCACAACTAATTGACTACATCAAGGCAATCAAGCATGATAAGACCAAGATATTCAGATTTGGGTCTTTGATCATTTATATATACTTTCACATTATTGGAAAAGTATCTAATTTGTATCTAGACAAATCCATTCCCACAATGCCACAGATATCTCTCAAGGCATGTACTGAGAGCACCTTGAAGGACTACATGACATTGGAGTTAAAAACATTCAGGGCTAAGATGCATATGAGGTACATAATACCAGAGAAGTTGATAAGTACAAGGATACTATTTGCTTCATGGTTGAGATAGACACAACATGCATGGAGGCAGTTGAACCTAGAGAAAAGTGGAGTCATCCACTTGGATATGAAGTAGATGAACAAGTCTTAGAAGCATATGCTCAAGTATTGCTTTCAGACCCTAAAGACCCTAATGAGCCAAGATGGGGAACCTATGAGGAGAAAAAAAGAGAAATTGATTCAGTCTTGAACAGCATAGCAACAAAAAGAAAGGTTGCTAAGGTTACCTCAAATATCTAGAGAATTCATAGAGTATCTCAAGCAGACATAGAAAAAGCAAGGGAACAAAAGATTGCTTTGGAATTAGAGAGCGTAGATGCAGCAAAGGCAGAATCAGATGATCCTAAGTTGAAGAAGGTGAAGATAGAAAAATCTGATGATCAAAATGTTAAAACTAATGTTACTCCTTCTGCGCCCAAAGAAACCATTGACCTTAATGCCCCTCCTAAGTATAAGGCAATGTTGAAGAGGAAGAAAGAGATCAGCATTGGTCATCCATCCTCAAGAGTAACAAGGAACAAAAAGAACTCACAAGCACCTCCTGAAGTAAGTTTCAAACCTAGTCTCGGTGTGCTAAGTGCAAGAATAATTGATGAGGGAAGAATTGATCAAGTAGGAAAGTTTTATGAAAAATATAGTGAGATAGACAAATCTGAGATACATGGAATGATAGTCAAACACATGTTGAAGTTTAAGAAGACAATCTTAGAACTTAAGACTATGATCCCTAATAATGTGTGGAACATCCTAGAATTCCAAAAGAGATAGGCTATTGAAGAAGATCTATGGATAAGGGAAAATATTCTAGATGATACCCTTCTTGCATGTTCTCTAGAGGAGAAGTCTTTGTTGTTAGACTTAGTGAAGCTACATCTAAGAACCAAGTCAAGGACTTTGCACATTATGGAAAAGAACTATGATCTTGTTGCTAAGGAAATAGAGAAGGCATTCAAGAAAGTATTCATGAACAGGCACATGTATCTAGTTACTGTGCCCGTAGATCAAGTACCATCAAAGGGATTCAAGATAGCAGAGCCCATTAGTGCATCAGTGACAGGTCCTCACAACTCAGTGCTTATAGTTGAAACACAAATAGAGGCAGATAAGTCTGTGCCCATGATAGAGTCACTAAAGGATAGCACCATTATCATTGATAATGTACAGATAGCCATGGCGGCCACTAACACTGAGTAGAAAAAATTTGAAGAAGCTTTTGTGAGCACACAAGAAGCTGAAATCTTATGCAGTAACACTCCTCCAACTCATCAAAAAGAAATATTGATTGAGGATATAACAAATGAGAAAGAAGAAGAAAAGATGGAAGAAAACAAAGAAGGAGAAAAAGAAAAAGAAGTTGAAAAACAAAAAGGAGAAGAAGAGGTAAAAGGAAGTGAAAAAAAAGATGAAACATCAGTTGAACCAATCAAGGTAAAACAAGAAGTGATGGATAGCACTCCCATCACTCTCTCAATAGCATTGTTGTCAAGTTTGACACCTGACACAACCAGTTTGGATTCATGGGGAGAAGAAGACCTAATTAAGTTCAACGTCTTAGCTATGGAGTAGGCCAAGGAGAAACAAGTGATGAGTAATCCCCTCCTTGTAGAGTTAGTGAACATTCTGAACAACTTGTTACCAGTAGACAAGAAAGTGTCCAAAGTACACTCAGTTGATGATGTCAGTTCAGTGATTTCACAGTTCAAGGGAAACTTCTCTAGCCTGGAAGAATCTTCATCCTTAGTTGTAGAGGAGAAGTATATGAAGAAAAGGCTCAATGAATTGGTTAGCAACTATGAACTTGACCTGAGCTCACTAAAGTCTGGTCAAGCATCCCTGAAGGAGTTTGCAGCAAAGGGAAGAAAGATCATTGCTAAATGTATGAACCAAGACAAGTTGATTGGTGATCTATACAAAAAGGTACAAGAGGAAGAAGCCATGATAGAAAGCATAAGGAAATCAATGGAAGATCCATTTTTTGATGTGAACATGTGCAACAATGTCTACCAAGGACAGTTAGACAAGATTGAGAAGGCAGGAAAAGAGATGACAAAGATAAGGGCTAGATAGACTCAACTAAGGAACGCTCTTACGCCCTCATTAGACATACTAAATCAAAATATCAAGGAGATCAATGCCATCAAGGTGACATATGATCAAGGTCTTAACACTGATCTAGAAAAGATGGAGAAGCTATAGTATGCTTTATGCGCCCATCTATAGATTGTAAATTCACTAATCACGTTTTGGAAGAAGGAGATCCAAAATCTGCAGATAGCATATCCGGATGTTCTATCATAGTAAGTTTTTGTAGATCCCATTTTTGACACACCTTTGTAATTAATTTCAAAGGGGGAGTATGTGTAGAATATGGGTTATAGATATGTATAAGGATATATAAGATAAAAAGATATGCAGAGGGAGCTATAAGACAAAATTTTTTTGTATTAAGGACAGTTAGCAACTTGGCCATATTCCTTTGTTGTCATCAATGACAAAGGGGGAGATTGTTGGAAAGTTGGCTATACTGATGTATATGACTTATTATAGTGTTTTCAATATGGTAACAAAGTCATATAGTAGTTTGGAGTCAGCGCCCTTGATGATAAGATCAGAAATCAGCTAAGTGTTGAAGACTGGACAGTGTATAGAGTTCCTAAAGCTCAGAGCATAAGCACACGTGTGTATAACCAAGTTATGGTATGCACCCTAGAAGATAAATTGGTTAGACTATATTCATGCTTAGCCTATGAGCGCATGATCAGATATGCAAGTATGAGAAAGATACAGATAGTTGAAGTTACACAACCAGTGTGTGCCAGAGAAGAACATAGTAAGCAATCGACTGTTAGTATTTTGATTTGTAGTTATATTCTAATGATGTAAAGGCTATGCACCTATTTTAATTAGGTTTCTGACATGTATATTTTTTTTTTGTAAAAACACTTGAGCTAATTCAATTGGAAGCATTGTATGTAATAGGTTTAAGGGTCGACCTAGTTGTTTATTTTGTATGCGCATATAAATATGAGATGCACCCATTGTAATTAGTATGAAAGTAGATAGTGAGTTGTGATAAGCAAAGTAGAAGTGTGTGAAGAGTCTACAAGATGTATTAGATATTTTCAAGAGGTCAAAGCATCAACGCATCAAAGGAACTTATCTGGAAAGAAGTGTCATAGTGACAGTTCATCCAACAGATATAGTGTGTATCTCAAATCTGAAGGTTTTAGCCTTCACCATTTGAGTAGTGAGCTCTAGGAAAATGATTCCACACCCCTAACAGGGTTTATTGTAAAAGAATCCTAACAGGGTCTGACCCTTGACAAGGTCTACTATACTTAAAGCATTGTAAAGCAACTCCTAACAGGGTTAAGGATCTTCTAACAAGGATCATAAAACACTAGTACAAAATATTAGTGGGTGTCAATTCCCAATGGGGTTTTTACCTATTTGGGTTTCCCCATAACCATATTGGTGTTATGTGTTGATTTCATGTTTCATGTTTATGTGCATGTTCATTTCATTACTTAAGTATTTAAGTTAAGTTTGAGAATAAGTAAAAAGATTAAATACGGTGAACACTGATTCCCCCCCCCCCCTTAGTATTCCCATTCCTAATAGAAATATCCCTTCATCACATTTTGAGTCAAAATTTCCATTTCTATCATCTTTCAGAATAAAATATTTTCTACCAGATATTCTGAAATAACTTGCAATCGGTTTGTGACCAAACCATAACTCATAGGGTGTTTTGTTTGTGTCCTTCTTCAGTTGTACTCGGTTCACAACATAAACAGCTTTCCTAACTTCTCTCTAGTATGTCTGAGCCAAATTATTTTCTATCATGAGTGTCCTTGAACAATCAACTATTGATCTATTCCACCTTTCAATAATACCATTCTGCTCAGGTGTTCTCAGTGTAGAAACCTGTCTTTTTATACCATGCTAATTACAAAAGTTAGTAAATTCATCAGAAATAAATTCACCACCTTTGTCAAATCTTAATCATTTCATTTCTTGCCCAGTTTCTTTCTCTACTTTTTTTTTATACCATTTAAAAATTTTAAATGCCTCTAATTTTTCATTTAGGAACATCACAATCATCAATCAAGTATAATCATCAATGAATAGAATGAAGTACCTATCTCCATAGTAGCTCTGTGTTCTCATGGGACCACATAGGTCGATGTGAACTAGCTCCAAAATTCTCTTTGTTGAATAATCTTTACTCTTAAAACTAGATCTTGTCATCTTACCTTTTTGACATTGATGACACATTACATGATTCGGCTTTGTTAGGCTAGGTAGACCTCTAAACTTTTTCTTTTTACTGATCTTGATCATGTTGTCAAATTTTACATGACATAAAATTTTATGCCACAGCCAAGCATCCTCATTTTTCATCATTAAACAAGAAGACTTATCATTATCAAGATAAAACAAGTTACCTTTTGTTTGTGCTCCTGTTCCAACAAGTTTTCCTCTTTCATCAAATATCTTTACTATCTTGCTCTCAAAAGCTACACAATGGCCTAAATTGTTAAGCTGTGCCACACTTAGTAGATTATACTTTAGTCCTTCTACCCAATAAGAATTATCAAATCTAATTTTATCATTTATCAGTAAGGATCTCTTTCCTCTAACCATAAAAGGTGTATCATTGCCCATTTTTACAGATCCTCCACTATATTGCTCAAGATGATCAACTTTTTCTTCATCACCAGTCATGTGATGGGTACAAACACTATTAATGATCCATGTATCATTTTTATTAACTTTTGAGATAAGAGTTTTCTCTACATACCTTTCTTCTTCCTTAGAATCATCCTTAGAGTTGTCTCGGTATCATTCTCTTCAACAATGTTGTTGGAGATTTTCTAGCAGGCCAGTACTAACTGTATGTTTTTCATTGATGAAAACATATGGAAAGTAGCATGCATGGAAGTCTTATGTAGTAATATTTTAGTATATGTAGCATGGAAATGATATCAACATGATATCATGGGAACAGAGGTTAACTATTAGTACAAACAATTATATAGCAGCTTGTGTCAGCAGTGTTCCTGATAGAGTAACCGACAATATTTTGTGTATGATTGTCCGTACAATTTTCATGAAGGCTTGCACCCTTGGATGTATGTCAAAGACATATTAGTGATGTTTTAGTTATGGATGCATGGTCTGATGATGAACACAAGTAAAGTTATGTAGTCGCTATTCACTATTAACAATTTCCTATGTTTATTCAGAAGAGCCGACATAGATTTTATTAGTTCTGAAGTTGCACCTATCTTGTGGATATGTCCCCTTGGATTTAAGATTGGAGAAGAGTTATTTATGTTTAGTTAAGAGTGCATAAGTTATTTCAGCTTGAGGAGAAAGATCCAGTTGTTTTGGTAGAGTTGACAGTGTGTAGCGTGTGTCTACAATGATTTCAAGGTGGTTCTAATAGGCCGACTTGATTATATCATTTAGAGGAAAGATATTTATAGGTAATCATTTTTTATTGCTTGAGTGTGGTTCACATTGATTAAGTAGAGAAAAGAAGAGTGTGTGAACTGTGGAACCATCAGAAGAAAGTCTATGTGACCAAGAACAATACTTGTGCTATACATTGGAACTTATCCAGACAAGCAGGTTAAAGCGCAGATCACCAAGATCCAGATATAGTGTGTATCTATTATTCAAAAGGTTGTAGCCTTCACCACTTTGAGAAGTGAGCTCTTGGATAGTGTGTCCTCTCCCCTAACATGGACAATTGTAAAAGACTCCTAACAGGGTCTGACCCTTGACCAAGTCTACTGTACTTAATATATTGTAAAGCTACTCCTAACAAGGTAAAGGATCTTCTAGCAAGGATCACTATACACTAGTACAGAATATCATTGAGTGTTAATTCCCACCAGGGTTTTTACCTATTTGGGTTTCCTCCTAACCCAAAGATTGGTGTTGTGTTCATGTGTTCTTTCATTGTGTTTATGCTTTATGTTTAAGTTTACTTAATTGGATAAAGAATTGAATCTTGTAGATAACTGATTCACCCCCCCCTCTCAGTTATCTCTTGGGACTATTCATAACAATTCGTATCAGAGCCAAGTGCCTCAGAGAGAAAGTTTAATAGCTTGAGGTTGATCAGATGGCATTTTTCAAAAAAGAAAGTCCTAAGTTTGATGGAGAGAATTATCTTGATTGGAAGAACAAAATGGTGACTCACTTATAGTGCATTGGTTTTGAAGTTTTTGATGTAACTATCAAAGCAACCAAGATCCCTACCTTTGAAGACCTTGTAAAGGAAGATGCTACTGAAAGACAAAAGGAATTATTTCATCATAATGCTATTTCTAAAGAAGCTCTTATATGTGCCCTATCTGATGGTGAATTTTTAGAAATTAAAAAGGTAGATACAACCCATAAAATATGGAAGCACCTAGAAGACATATTTGAAGGAGACAAAAAAGCAAAGGATGCACACAGAAAAACATGGAAGAAAAGATACAATGCAATAGAGATGCTTCCTAAAGAAAACATCAGAGCTTATAATCAAAGGATCAATGAAGCAATTGTGGGAATCAGGAACAATGGTGGATAGATCTCAGAAGAAGACATCATGGACAAGCTAATGACTACTATCACTCCTAAATATGAAAAAAAAATAAACATCCTTGATGAGACCATGTAGCTTACATCTAATTTCAAAAGAGAGACCTTGATCAGCTAAAATCTCAGCCTTTGAGATTTCAAGATTGAAGATAGAACCAAAAAGTGAAACAACCTTCAAAGGAATAATTCATGGTAACAAATCTATAAACACTTCTGGCAATTTTGATGATGATGATGAAGGGAAAACTTTAGATGACTTTATTGCTATGGTTACCAAAAGAGAAAAGAAAGGAAAAGGAAAATATGAAGGTCAATTTCCATTTAAGTGCTTTTCATGTAATAAGATTGGTCACTTTGCATCTAAGTGTCCTACTAGAAGTAGAAGGTTCAATAAGGATTATAAACCTAAGGACTCTAAGGAATGTTACTATGCTGGAGATTTTCAGATGATGAATCAGGTGAAGAAGAAATTGGATTCATTTCTATACCTGATCATGAATATAAGAAAGAGGATCAAGAGCTAGCACTAATCTCTCAAGCTGATGTAAGGACAGACTGGATTATAGATAGTGGATATTCACATCACATGATAGGTGATAAAGACATATTTGTCCATCTAGACAAATGCAATGGTGGCATGGTTAGATTTGGAGATAACACTCCTAAACCCATAGTTGGTAGAGGAGCCATCACCTTGGATGGAAAGAACAGTACTGATGATGTTCTCTATGTTGATGGTTTGAAACATAACCTTCTCAGTGTTGGATAGTTACTTGGAAAAGGATATCAGTTGGAGTTCAAAGAAAACAAATGCATTATAAACAACAAGGATGGTGTTATGATTGCATCAAGCTCTAAGACAAGAGGCAATGTTTTTCAACTCAATTCAGAAGAAAGCTATTTTGTTGCTAAAGTTGATGATAGTTGGCTATGGCATTAGAGACTATGTCATATCAATTTTCCTAACATAGTAAAGATAAGCAATGTAAAGGAAATAAGAGATCTACCTAGCATAGCAAAGCCAGTTGATATTATACATAGGGAATGCGTAATGGGAAAGCATGTGAAAAACTCCTTCAAGAGAAAGCACAATTCAGTAGAGAACAAATTGGATCTGATTCATACTGACCTATGTGGTCCAACTCAAATAAGATCATACTATGGTGAAAGGTATTTCATTTTATTTATTGATGATTATACTAGGATGATGTGGGTTGTGTTCTTAAAAGATAAGTTTGAAGCATTTGAGAAGTTTAAAATATTCAAAGCTAAGGTTGAGAATGAATCTGAACTTAAGATAAAATGTTTGAGATCAAATAGAGGAGGAGAATTCACCTTTAATAGATTTTATGAGTACTGCAAAGAACATGGCATAAAAAGATAGTTAAGTGCACCTAGAAGCCCTCAGCAAAATGGAATTGCAGAGAGAAGGAATAGGATCATCCTTGACAAAGCACACACCATCATGATTAAAGGAAAAGTGGTTCACACCTATTGGAGAGATGCATTTAATACAACTATCTATACCATCAATAGAATTCAATTAAGACCAGCCATTGATAAAACACCATATGAATTTTGGTTTGGTAATGTTCCCATAGTAAAATACTTCAAAATTTTTGGAAGCAAGTGCTACATCAAGAGGGATGAAGTAGTAGGCAAGTTTGATCCAAGAAGAGATGAAGGTATCTTCCTTGGTTATTCTACTAAAAGTACATCTTATAGATGTTTCAATTTAAGATTGAAAAAGATAATTGAAAGTGCTCATGTCAAGATTGATGAAAAGTTCATGATTCAAGAAAGATATCATGATTACTCACCCATGATTGAAGAAGAACCCAGACCCTCCACCAGTGAGATAGTTATTGAAGAAATGTTTGATAGCATTAATGTGTTGTTCAATGACCCTGAGACAAGTGAAGAAGAAACTCCTAAGGCTGATGAGTCAAGATCAACTAAGGTTCCAAAGTTTACATCTAGAAACCACTCCAAGCAAGACATCATTGGAGATCAGAGTGGAAAAGTCCTAACAAGATCACAAGCAAAGAACTCAGCCAGTAATGATGCAGTATGTTTACTATCTTAGATTGAGCCTTCAAGTATTGAAGATGCTTGTAATGATTCAGATTGGCACGATGCTATGAAAGAAGAACTTGATCAAATTATTAAGAATAACACTTGGGAACTGGTCCCAAGACCTAGTGATAAGAATGTGATTGGAACAAAGTGGATATTTAGAAACAAGATGAATGAAGATGGAACAATAGTAAGAAACAAAGCAATGTTAGTATGTAAAGGATATGCACAAAGAGAAGGCATTGATTATTCAGACACCTTTGCACTTGTGAGAAAATTAGAAGCTATTAAATTATTTCTAGCTTATGCTACAGTCAAAAACTTTAAAGTGTATCAGATGGATGTCAAGTCAACATTCCTAAATGGGGATTTGAAAGAAGAAGTATACATTGAGCAGCCAGAAGGATTCACCTTATCAGACAGACCTGATATGGTATGCAAACTAAAGAAGGCCCTCTATGGATTCAAGCAATCCCCTAGAGCATGGTATGAAAGACTAGATGGGTATCTAACAAAGATTGGATTCAAGAAAGGAGCAATAGACTATAATCTATTCATAAGAGAGACATCTGAAGGTTTGTTACTTGTAGCTATATTTGTTGATGATATTATCTTTGGAGGTAATGAAAAACTTAGTGATGAATTTGCTAAGGAGATGCAAAATGAATTTAAGATTAGTATGATTGGTCCTATAAAATAATTTTTGGGATTGAATGTTCAAAAGACAAATAAAGGCATTTTTATTAATTAGTCCAAGTATGTGAAAGAAATATTAAAGAATTTCAAGATGGATGATTGTAAGCTAGTAGGGACTCCTATGATTACTGGATGCAAGCTTGCAAAGGAAGATGACTCACCAGCAGTTGATATAGCACTATACAAGTCTATGATTGGAAAACTTATTTATCTTACTCAGACTAGACCTGATATCTCCAATGCAATTGGCATAGTTGGAAGATTTGCAGCAAAACCTAAAGAAATTCACCTCATGGCAGTAAAAAGGATATTCCAATACTTGCAAGGCACTATAGACTATGGTCTATGGTATCCCCATTCAGAAAATGTTGAGCTTCATGTGTACACTGATGTAGATTGGGCAGGATCCGTTGATGATAGAAAAAGTACATTTGGAGGAGCAGTGTTTCTTGGTGAGAGACTTGTCACTTGGACAAGCAAGAAACAAAATTGTATTTCTCAGTTAATAGGAGAAGCAGAGTATGTTGCAGCAGCCTTGAATTGTTCTACCATTGTTTGGATCAAGAAAATGATAAAGGATTTTGGAATTCAGATCGATTATCATATTGTTATTCACTGTGATAACACTAGCACTATAAATATGTCAAAGAAGCCTATGATGCATGCAAAGACAAGGCACATTGAGATCAAGTATCACTTCCTAAGAGAGAAAGTGGAAGAGAAAGAAGTCAAGCTGGACTATGTGAGTACTAAAGATCAGTTGGCAAACATTTTCACAAAGCCTATGCCAAAGGATACTTTTGAGTATCTCAGGGAGAAGTTGGGAGTCATTCCCTTCCCTGATTCTGATTAGAATTAAGAAGAAAAGGCATCAGTCCTCAAGGATTGATGGTAGGTTGACTACTCTACCTCAGAAGTAGTAACAGTGCTTAAAATGAATGGCACCCTTTGCCATTGATGTCAAAGGGGGAGTAATATAGAGTCATGAAAAATAGAAGTAAAAAGGAGTGATATACTAAGTGGGAGCAGTATTTAGTTATGACAACAGTTCAGTTGAGGAAATGGAGAATGTTGAAAAATATTGCAGTAGATGGAGGATTCATCTTTGGGGGAGTTTTAAAGAGGAAATGGAGAATGTTATAAAAGAAATGTTCATTTGGGTTGGTGGTGGTTTTTCATTCCACATGTTGCCATCAATGCCAAAGGGGGAGATTGTCAGAGATTTGCCAGCAGGCCAGTACTGACTGTATGTTTTTCATTGATGAAAACATATGGAAAGTAGCATGCGTGGAAGTCTTATGTAGTAATCTTTCATTATATGTAGCATGGACATGATATCAGCATGATATCATGGGCACAGAGGTTAACTGTTAATATGGACAGTTATATAGCAGCTTGTGTCAGCAGTGTTCCTGACAAAGTAACAGGCAGTATTCTGTGTATGATTGTCCGTACATTTTTCATGAAGGCTTGCACCCTTGGATATATTTCAAAGACATATCAATGATTTTTTAGTTATGGACGCATGGTCTGATGATGAACGCAAGTAAAGTTATGCAGTCGCTATTCGCCAATAGCAGTTTCTTGTGTTTATTTAGAAGAGCCGACAAAGATTTTATTGATTCTGTAGTTGCACCTATCTTGTGGATATGCACCCTTGGATTTAAGCTTGGAGAAGAGTTAGTTATGTTTGGTTAAGAGTGCATAAGTTATTTCAGCTTGAGGAGAAAGATCCAGTTGTTTTGGTAGAGCAAATAGTGTGTAGCGTGCGTCTACAATTATCTTATTAAGACAGGTCCCATAATGAGTTGTGTGCATAGTAGAGCTGATAGAATGTTTGTTGGAGTTTGTTATGGTTTCTCTAATATGATTTCAAGGTGGTTCTAATAGGCCGACTTGATTATATCATGTAGAGGAAAGATATTTATAGGCAATCATTTGTGATTGCTTGAGTGTGGTTCACGTTGATGAAGTAGATCAGAGAAGAGTGTGCAAAGTGTGGAACCATCAGAAGAAGGTCTTTGTGACCAAGAAGAGTACTTGTGCTATACATTGGAAATGATCCAGACAAGCAAGTCTACAATGCCCCGTCGGGGAACCCAAAAGGACAAGACAAAAAAACAAGAGAAAAAGTACATTTTATTTTTCTTTTAAAATTCCTTAAGTTAACTAGGTACTAAAGTCTGAACAGGTTCCCTTACAATATTATTCCTTTAAAACCATTTTTCATAGTCCATTAAGATTTAACATAAACTAAAGATAGAAATTCCTCTGATCTATTTAACCACATAAGAGAAAGTAGAGAGAGAGAGAGAGAGAAAAGTGTACTAGAACAAACATTTCTTTCTTTTTCAACATGAAATAACATTAACACATTTAAATTCATATTCTTTCAACAATTACACTTTCCATATTCTAAACCATCACTTTCTTCCAACAACAATAACACATATTGATTTTCATTCCCATAATTTTCCTAGATATACCCTTCCCAATTACATGAATGCTTACAATATACCTTCTATAATACAAGACCTTATATGATTACATGAATATGAATAACAATTTACAATATTTTTATAATTTTCTTTCCAAGATACAACATTAAAAATAGCGAGAAATGTCTTCAACAACTTCAGATGCTCCATGAATAGCACAAACACAAACAATACCTCGAAAAGGATCACCACCCAGCCATGTGGATCCACAAAGGTCCATTCCCCCATGCTAGGAGATAGAACCATTGTTCATAAAGGGAAACTGGGTAGTCTAAGGTTGAGGGAAAACTACCAAAACTAGAAACAAGAAGAAACAAAGCAATATAAAACAAAAGACCAAGAGTAGAGTTCCCTAGGATGCTGACCTGGCGAGTGCCATCGCATAGTCCTATATGTCAGGATCCTTCCTAGCAGTCATGTATCCTGGCGCCCTCATGTGGCCTGCCCCGATAGCTACAATGACCCCGGTACTCCAACAGGACCTATGTGGGCTATTATCTATATTTATCTTTTTAAAAGTTTATTAAATCCCTTACCTATTCCCAACCAGTTATGAATTATATTAGATTTTACTTTCCAAACACACGCAAATGTTATCCTTCTAGCATCCTCGGTCGGATCCTGTGGTGAGCCACTCACCTAGGGCACCTAGGAACCTTACTCAACCAATAGGCTATCTACGGTTTATAACTTATCACATACATCTCTCCCTTAGGGTTCCTTTCGGTGTTTCCCTATGGCCCATACCACCAGGACAAACCCTAACCCTCAAGTTAAAAGATGACATACAACAAAAGTAGAGATCTCACAATGATTCCAAACATAATATCATACAGGTATGTGTAGAGGGGCGTACAACTCCTAGACACACCTACAAGATACAGGGTAACACTATAATCCTTCAAAATATTCAAAAAGAATGGAATTAACAAACATCAAAATATTTACGTAAGACCTAACATCCATATCTATGAATTGTTTAATTATGTTATCCAAAATAGATTCCTAATATAGCATAAACTAGAATATAATAAATTTGGGCTTATTACAAACTTAATACACAAGTCAAATTGTTCACTATTAATTAAGTCAAAACTTTAATTAAATTCAAACTTAATAAAAACTAAAGTTAACCTTTTAATTTATAACCATAAATTACATTATGATTTAAATTATACATCACCTTTAATGAAATAGAATAATAATAATAAATAGACCAATTCTAATTTTAATTAAATTTGAAATTTTAAACAATATCTTTAATTATTTATTAACCAATTTCTCTTATTCTTATTATCTATTAATTATGTGTAGTCATAAATATATATATTTACAATACATCATTTATATCTATAAATTTTAATAATTAATAGGCAAAATGAATTTCATTTTATAATAATACTAATTTATTATGCATATATATATATTTTTATTAAATAATTTTTTTCCACCTTAATAGTTTTGGTTCTATATTCTTCCCTTTTCCATTAAAGAATACCCCTTTTTTATTATTTATTTTCCTCCTATGATTTCTCCTTATTTTTCTCCTATCTTTCTTCCTTATTTTACTCATATAATTTATGCTCCTTTTTCTCCTATCTTTCTACTAAAAGTTTAAAGGATATTTTCCAAAAAGATTTAAATCATATATATATAATTATTAAATTTAAAATGTAATAATCTTTCTTATTTATTTTAACAAATAACTTACTAAGTAAAAACTATCAAAATGAAATATCATAAAGTTAAACATGATAAACTTTAAATATTAAAATAATTTGCAACCTTAAAATAACATATAATTTAATACTTTTATTATTTCATCATTATTATTATTTTAATTATTTTTAAATTAACTTATGCCTGTGCATAAATTTTTTGTCGTAAAATTAAACAAAAACCAAATGGAGCCAAGTTCCGTAATTTTTTTTATACTAAAATATTTCTAGTTCATTTTATGTAGATTATTACTAAGGTTATTATGGTTTTATTTTAATAATTTTAATTCTAACCTTCCAGAAATAAATAAACACACAGGAAGTGAACCATGAGAAAACAAAGAGAGAAGGGAGAGATAGAGAGACACAGAAGAAGCTTTTTCTGGATTCAAAAGCCTACTTGGATCGTTTGATGGAGGTCCCTGACACAACACTTTTCCTGCTCCTAGTTTTCTCCCAATCCTTATGCAACTTCCTGAGAAATCCTTTTCTCCAGCCTCCCAAAAAATCCCTTCGTTTATGCTCAAGGATTTCTCCCTATAAGTAAACCTCTGGGTAATTCTAGAGGTTGAGGGCGTTGCTTCCCGTAAAGTAATATCCTCACCTAATTTATTAAATAAGTCTAAAAATAAAAATAACTTAACCAATAGTTAGTTTTACCCCTTAGGTAACTTACCTTTTACCTACCCTTCCCGTACTAACTAACCCCTTTCCAAACTAATTTAATAATTTAACTCCATATATATAGTTCTATTATTATTATTATTATTATTATTATTATTATAATTAATAGCAACTAAGTCTTATATAAATATAATATACATGGGTATGCTTCTCAAGGAAGTCACTACCCCAATGGGAACTTGGGACCGCTTACAAATTGGAGGTCCTGAGTTCCACTCCCACCCTCTACACTAACAAGACATACAAGAGAGATAGAGAGTCTATAAAGTAGGAGTAAATATAGGAGTAGGTAATTAGTTTTATTTAATTTTATATTCTATTCTTTTTATTTATTCACTTTGCATTTATTATATTTATCTAAAGCCACATTATACATTAAAATAAATAGAATCATGATTATAACTAATATGCTCATAGGAACATAATTAGAAATACATCAATAAATGAATATATACAGTTATGCATATACGTGTGCACCCATATATGCATACTTTGTATATACGATTAATACATAGAGAGAAAATAGCATCATTATCCTACCTATCTCATAACCAAATAAATGAGACCGACATCAAAGGTTATATAAAATAAGGAACTCAAATCAACCCAAAACCAAACCAAGGGATTGGGAAAATTAATCAAAACTATAGGGTTTTCCTGTGTGTGAACTATGGACCATCTCTGAACAACAACAATGATCGAGGATTTTGAGGGATCGCTCAGACCTGTGAAACTAGGTGGAGACGATGCCTAGTACCTGCAAGCCTGCATCACCGAGAAGAGATACATGTGCATAGATATATACAATAAGGAATTTGCAAAGAGATGACCAGGATTGATACATCGTGTGGACCTCAACTAAGTGAGTAACTACAACTTCATCTTGAGTCATGATAACATATCAATCACATATACATAAAGCATGAGGCATCACATATATATAATAGTTAGCTTCCAAATCCTTGGATATACAAGATAAATAATTTCCAAATTTCATAAACATTAAACAATAATGATAACTGAGTATGTCTAAATATTTGATAAGCATATCATAGATATAAATGTAAATACATAGCTCTATTCATCATAATGTAAAATGTCCAAAGCAAAGAGTCCAAGTATAATCATTGGAGAGGGTGTTACATCCTCCCCCCCTAAGATGATACTTACTCCTGGAAGTCAACAAGTTAGAAATGGAAATACATCAGGCATTATCTCCAAAATGCATTTTAACTAATATCACATGCATAACTAATCCTTGAAACCAAGTACTATATAGAGAATAATCCTCATAACATGGTTAAGTATGAAATATATTTCCCAATCAATTTTACTATCACCAACAAGGATAAATTTAACTTGATCAAATATCAGTATAAGTAGAATTTTACCTTTACTTAGAAGTAAGAACCAAGGTATCTAACTTGGACCACTCAATTCTCCCTAAATTGTATTAAAATGTTACAAATTCCTTCTCTTTCAACACATATAAATCAAATTTTTACTTGCATCCAACATACTGATATATCTAACATAAAACATTAAGCATATCCAAATGTGCCTCATAAACAATCATATCAGTCCACATAATTGGGATTACACATCACAAGGATCAGGAGTGGATATGCCTCTCTAGACAAGCTCTCACTCTGGGATACAATACCAATCTCATCTATATCCAAAATCCATAATCAATACCTCACATAGTGGCTTGATGGTATCTTGGGCCTTTGTCATGAAGACCCTCAATACAAGTCCATGTGTCATATCCCTTGTTTGTGTAAGGTGGTTAGCCTCCAAGGAACATACACCACACATAGGAAGGCAGTGGATACTAGCTGCATAACAACCTCACATACCCCCATCCTCAAGGGTTCCCTATGTCTACTTCCTCATATACACTCACCAACTCTGCCTCATGCATCCTTAGTGAGGAATCACAACACAACACAAGACCAACATTACAAAAGAATATAGTTTAGCCATCAAAGCTCAATAATAATAATAAAATGAAATAGAATTATCAATCTCAACAATAAAATAAGAAGAATCCAAGATAAATTTCATAAGTCTTGGCTAAACTATTATAGAAAAAAATAAGAAAATTGTTGGTCTACACAATCGAAGATAAAGAAATTCACCATAAATTGCACATCACATCACTGTGTGACTATATCTAGTCACCTCACAAGGAAGGAGGGAACAATGTCTAGCTATCGCAATAGCCCTTCATGTGGTTGGGCCCGGGCAACACTACCCACATGGCATAGGGGGTTCACCTTGGCAACACCCCTGCATCAGATGGTGCAGAATAAGCATGCCAACCCACCCGGCATGACCATACACCAAGTGGAGTAAGCACACTCTGGTTGTATGTCACATGGCAGTGTTCCTTGTGGAGTAGGCACACATAGGACACACCCCGTATAATGATGTTTCTCATAGATCATCATCGTAGCTAGAGATATAGATGGCTTGGGCCCACTCATATGCCTACTGCATCTACAAACCGAGCATCCATGGGTGCCCCTCTGAAAGAATGCAAGCATCACCAATATACTCTGCATCAAGTAGGACACAAAATACATACATATACTATTCCTTCACATAATCATGTACGTGGCATTGTGTTCTCGAGCTCAACTTGCTACCATCAGCAACACAGCATCATCACCTCACACTATGCCAGAACAATAGTGGGGCATGGCATCATATTCATTGGATCATGTCGGAACATGTGCGAATATGGTATCCATCACAGCATGGGCTAACAGAATCTCCCTCCACATGCTAGACCACATAGAAATGTACATATCCATAAATCATATATCTCCTCATAGAGGTTCATATCCAATACTGGTATTGTGCACAAGAATTATGGAAATTAAGACAAACACTTATGAACCAAATGTTTAGGTTCATCATAAGGGGAAGCATAGTTTACTCTTTTCCCTCGAGTAGTGGAAGCTAAGGTCACTTCACGCTGCCAGTATATGTACACCACATAAATACCCAAGGAAATGGTGCTACTACTACCCCTCCACATACTAAATTACCAACACTCATGGGTTGGCACTCAGTAGGGTGACAAACAAGAAAGAAACACATGAGTGGTATGGTTCTTCCGTACCCTTATCCAAGACATAACTTCTGTGGATGGAACTTATATTGCACCACTCCATGGAACTCAATTAATTACTGGTTGTACACAACACTCAACATAAGCACCAGCACTGGTTTTATCACATTTACAAGGAAGTACACAATAACATCATATATTATCTATTTATTTTCCTTTAATACATATTGTTTTCTACATGGTACAAAATACCAATCACATACTTAATCACATTTCACCTCCTCATGGGAATATGCCAATATCCAATGTACAAATATCAATCTTTGCCATTCCCATAATATGAGACAATAACATCTATTTGCAAGATGACTTTGACTTACATAAAATAAGGCAGAAGGAAAAATGATACACTATATTTATTCAAGAGTCATCGAATCAACACATATTTGTTTTAATTGAGGAAAGGAAACAATAAACTTGTACTACATACATTTATTAGTCACATAATAAATTCAAAGCTAATCATTATAAACCATTATGGATATTTACTTTTCACCCAATCAGGGAACTAAGAGTGGACCAAGTATCATCTTTTCAAACAAATGAATTAGCTAGGTACTTTCATTACCCATGATATATCCCTCCAACAAAGACACAACAAACCATAAAGACCTTTCAAGACACTAATTTTCACTAACATAATGACTTCAAAACTAATAAGGAAATACATTGAATTCTCAATTGCCTAATATTACAATTTGGGGGGGATAATCACATCGTTACTGGACTTACCATAGCATTCATGTTTCATCTAAATATTACCTATTCACCAAATCAAGAACAAACAATTTCAAAAGAGAGTCAAGAAAATATTATATCAAACCTACCTATTCCTTCAATAATTGTACCAAAAGAACACATATTCCTTTCATTATGAAAAACTCCTAATTTCATCCCTAGATAGTTAATCCCTACATAGGCTTATAGTCATAAATGGACCTTGGGAGCTTGGGTCCTTTAGCCAAGAATTTCCAAATTAAATCAACAAAGTAAATCATATTTTTACTTTATATAGATAACATCATTTGATGGTCATTCATCATGAATAGAGAAGAGATATTTATTTGTAATTTGTGGTTATTATTATCAAATGACCCTAATGTAATTCATGTAAACATTTAGGTGTTATAAAAACAAAATCAATCATTCATCATGTCACATTATCATTTGCATATAAATCCAAAGAGAAATACAAACAATGTTAATTTAGCAAATGTTCCCCACTATTTATAATTCTTCAACGACAACATGACCAAAAGGATTACCCAAGAATTCCAATGTTGCAACATAATTAATAAGGTCCTAAATTCATGTTTTGTACAAAGATTTATTTTTCAATTCTATTCTAAAATAGGGAAAAAGAAAGAGAGAGACACAATATTCCAGTCCTTACAATAGCCTATAATACGTATGTAGTAAATTCATCATTTGAATCTATAATAAGGAGAACTACCATGGTAACATCATTAACTAGATTCATTGAGCACACATAGCTATTATGATATTTAAAATAGAATAAGGTGTTAAGCCTTTTCAAGTTAATCAAGCAACCTATAATCGCTATAACAAGAACTCATGATGACAAGTTTTAGAGGAGATATGGTTGGCTACTGTCAACACTTATGGTACAAAATAACTTGTAATACTAATTTGAGTCTTTCTAGGAGTACAAAAAAAGGGTGATATAAAACATGTGGGATTCATTAATATTTATTTATTAGAAAGATATCCACTGTCTATGAAAGTACTCAAGAGGATCATTCATTATATTTAGAATGCAAAAATAGAAGTAATTTATATAAGACAACCTAACCATAGAAGCATGGGTACAATTTATAAAACACTATAGCATGAATACCAAGAACATAGTTCCTATATTTAGGGTCATGTATTATAATGATAAACCAAAATAAAACTATGCAAAGTACTAAGCAGTAAGTGAGCTAAGAGTCCCAGAGTTCCCAGTGTGGAAACCTAGTGCTCTGATACCAAATGTCAAGCCCCACCAGGGAACCCGAAAGGACAAGACAAAAAACAAGAGAAAAAGTACATTTTATTTTCTTTTAAAATTCCTTAAGTTAACTAGGTACTAAAGTCCTAACAGGTTCCCTTACAATATTATTCCTTTAAAACCAATTTTCATAGTGCATTAAGATTTAACATAAACTAAAGATAGAAATTCCTCTGATCCATTTAACCACATAAGAGAAAGTAGAGAGAGAGAGAGAGAGAAAAGTGTACTAGAACAAACATTTCTTTCTTTTTCAACATGAAATAACATTAACACATTTAAATTCATATTCTTTCAACAATTACACTTTCCATATTCTAAACCATCACTTTCTTCCAACAACAATAATACATATTGATTTTCATTCCCATAATTTTCCTAGATATACCCTTCCCAATTACATGAATGCTTACAATATACCTTCTATAATACAAGACCTTATATGATTACATGAATATGAATAACAATTTACAATATTTTTATAATTTTCTTTCCAAGATACAACATTAAAAATAGGGAGAAATGTCTTCAATAGCTTCAAATGCTCCATGAATAGCAAAAACACGAACAATACCTCAAAAAGGATCACCACCCAGCCACGTGCATCCACAAAGGTCCACTCCCCCATGCTAGGAGATAGAAAAATTGTTCACACAGGGAAACTAGGTAGTCTAAGGTTGAGGGAAAACCACCAAAACTAGAAACAAGAAGAAACAAAGCAATATAAAACAAAAGACCAAGAGTAGAGTTCCCTAGGATGCTGACCAGGTGAGTGCCATCAGTCCTATATGTTGGGATCCTTCCTAGTAGTCATGTATCCTGGCGCCCTCATGCGGCCTGCCCCAGTAGCTACAATGACCCTGGTACTCCAACAAGACCTATGCGGGCTATTATCTATATTTATCTTTTTAAAATTTTATTAAATCCCTTACCTATTCCCAACCAGTTATGAATTATATTAGATTTTACTTTCCAAACTCACGCAAAGGTTATCCTTCTAGCATCCTTGGTCGGATCCTGTGGTGAGCCACTCACCTAGGGCACCTAGGAACCTTACTCAACCAATAGGCTATCTACGGTTTATAACTTATCACATACATCTCTCCCTTAGGGTTCCTTTCAGTGTTTCCCTGTGGCCCATACCACCAGGACAAATCCTAACCCTCAAGTCAAAAGATGACATACAACAAAAGTAGAGATCTCACAATGATTCCAAACATAATATCATACAGGTATGTGTAGAGGGTGTAGAGGAGCATACAACTCCTAGACACGCCTACAAGAAACAGGGTAACACCATAATCCTTCAAAATATTCAAAAAGAATGGAATTAACAAACATCAAAATATATATGTAAGACCTAACATCCATATCTATGAATTGTTTAATTATGTTATCCAAAATAGATTCCTAATATAGCATAAACTAGAATATAATAAATTTGGGCTTATTACAAACTTAATACACAAGTCAAATTGTTCACTGTTAATTAAGTCAAAACTTTAATTAAATTCAAACTTAATATAAACTAAAGTTAACCTTTTAATTTATAACCATAAATTACATTATGATTTAAATTATACATCACCTTTAATGAAATAGAATAATAATAATAAATAGACCAATTCTAATTTTAATTAAATTTGAAATTTTAAACAATATCTTTAATTATTTATTAACCAATTTCTCTTATTCTTATTATCTATTAATTATGTGTAGTCATAAATATATATATTTACAATACATCATTTATATCTATAAATTTTAATAATTAATAGGTAAAATGAATTTTATTTTATAATAATACTAATTTATAATGCATATATATATATTTTTATTAAATAATTTTTTTCCACCTTAATAGTTTTGGTTCCATATTCTTCCCTGTTCCGTTAGAGAATACCCCTTCTCCTATCTTTCTACTAAAAGTTTAATGGATATTTTCCAAAATGATTTAAATCATATATATATAATTATTAAATTTAAAATGTAATAATCTTTCTTATTTATTTTAACAAATAACTTTCTAAGTAAAAACTATCAAAATGAAATATCATAAAGTTAAACATGATAAACTTTAAATATTAAAATAATTTGCAACCTTAAAATAACATATAATTTAATACTTTTATTATTTCATCATTATTATTATTTTAATTATTTTTAAATTAACTTATGCCTATGCATAAATTTTTAGTCCTAAAATTAAACAAAAACCCAACGGAGCCAAGTTCCATAATTTTTTTTATACTAAAATATTTCTAGTTCATTTTATGTAGATTATTACTAGGGCTATTATGGTTTTATTTTAATAATTTTAATTGTAACCTTCCAGAAATAAATAAACACACAAGAAGGGAACCATGAGAAAACAAAGAGAGAAGGGAGAGATAGAGAGACACATAAGAGGCTTTTTCTGGATTCAAAAGCCTACCTGGATGATTTGATGGAGGTCCCTGACACAACACTTTTCCCGTTCCTAGTTGTCTCCCAATCCTTATGCAACTTCCTGAGAAATCCTTTTCTCCAGCCTCCCAAAAAATCCCTTCCTTTATGTTCAAGGATTTCTCCCTATAAGTAAACCTCTAGGTAATTCTAGAGGTTGAGGGCATTGCTTCCCGTAAAGTAACGTCCTCACCTAATTTATTAAATAAATCTAAAAATAAAAATAACTTAACCAATAGTTAGTTTTACCCCTTAGGTAACTTACCTTTTACCTACCCTTCCCGTACCAACTAACCCCTTTCCAAACTAATTTAATAATTTAACTCCATATATATAGTTCTATTATTATTATTATTATTATTAATAGAAACTAAGTTTTATATAAATATAATATACATGGGTATGCTTCTCAAGGAAGTCACTACTCCAATGGCAACTTGGGACCCCTTACAAATTGGAGGTCCTGAGTTCCACTCCCACCCTCTACACTAACAAGACATACAAGAGAGATAGAGAGTCTATAAAGTAGGAGTAAATATAGGAGTAGGTAATTAGTTTTATTTAATTTTATATTCTATTCTTTTTATTTATTCACTTTGCATTTATTATATTTATCTAAAGCCACATTATACATTAAAATAAATAGAATCATGATTATAACTAATATGCTCATAGGAACATAATTAGAAATAAATCAATAAATGAATATATATAGTTATGCATATACGTGTGCACCCATATATGCATAATTTGTATATACGATTAATACATAGAGAGAAAATAGCATCATTATCCTACCTATCTCATAACCAAATAAATGAGACTGACATCAAAGGTTATATAAAATAAGGAACTCAAATCGACCCAAAACCAAACCAAGGGATTGGGAAAATTAATCAAAACTATAGGGTTTTCCCGTGTGTGAACTATGGACCATCTCTGAACAACAATAATGATCAATGATTTTGAGGGATCGCTCAGACCTGTGAAGCAAGGTGGAGACGATGCCTAGTACCTGCAAGCCTGCATCACCGAGAAGAGATACATGTGCATAGATATATACAATAAGGCATTTGCAAACAGATGACCAGGATCGATACATCATGTGGACCTCAACTAAGTGAGTAACTACGACTTCATCCTGAGTCATGATAACATATCAATCACATATACATAAAGCATGAGGCATCACATATATATAATAGTTAGCTTCCAAATCCTTGGATATACAAGATAAATAATTTCCAAATTTCATAAACATTAAAAAATAATCATAACTGAGTATGTCTAAATATCTGATAAGCATATCATAGATATAAATGTAAATACATAGCTCTATTCATCATAATGTAAAATGTCCAAATCAAAGAGTCCAAGTATAATTATTGGAGAGGGTGTTACAAGGTCAAAGCGCAGTGCACCAAGATCCAGATATAGTGTGTATCTATTATTCAGAAGGTTGTAGCCTTCACCCCTTTGAGCAGTGAGCTCTTGGACAGTGCGTTCTCTCCCCTAATAGGGACAATTGTAAAAGACTCCTAACAGGGCCCGACCCTTGACCAAGTCTATTGTACTTAATATATTGTAAAGCTACTCCTAACAAGGTAAAGGATCTTCTAGCAAGGATCACTATACACTAGTACAGAATATCAGTGGATGTCAATTCCCACCAGGGTTTTTACCTATTTGGGTTTCCCCGTAACCAAAAGATTGGTGTTGTGTTCATGTGTTCTTTCGTCGTGTTTATGTTTTATGTTTAAGTATACTTAATTGGATAAAGAATTGAATCTTGTAGATAATTTATTCACCCACCCCCCACCCCCCTCTCAGTTATCTCTTGGGACTATTCCTAACAAATGTAACATACCTTTTTGCCTTGAACATTGTTGTCTCAATTGTCTCTATTGTAGTATAGGTAACTCTTGTTGTTTCTTCTCCCATAGCTTCCTTGACTAGATTGATCCTTGTTTCTATCATCTTCTTTCCTATTTGGGCATTTAGCAGCAATATGACCAACTTCTTTGCAGTTAAAACATGCTAAAGGTAATTTACCTCTATATCTACCTTTTCCCTTAGGTAACCTTCTGTCCATAAGAGCTTCAAGCTCATCATCATTATTACTATCATTATCATCATTATTGCTTCTACTACTAGATTCACTAATCTTCAGAGAAGTCATGAAAGAAAACTCAATAGACAATACAACACTATTATCAAAATTATCTAGTTCAAAAGTTGTAAGCTTACCGATCAGACTATCAAGAGTGAAAGTACTACAAGGTGCAGATCTCATTTCTTGTATTGCAAATATTCTGATAGCATAAACAAGCAATAGGGTTCTCAGAATTTTTCTTACTTACCACTATTTCCTCTGAAATGACACCACTAGATCCTCTGGTAGTATTAACCACTTCCTTTATTCAGTTTATGTACTATACTATATTCTCTTCTTCTTTCATTTTCATATCATCGGATCTCCCTCTTAAAATTTCAGCTCTGGCTGTTATGACATTTGCATCACCACTGTAAACTAGAGTAAGTTTATCCCACATGTCCTTTGAGGTAGCACAATCCTTGACATCTTCAAATTTGGCATTTGTAAGAGCAGCAACAATCTCCATCATGCTAACATTGTACTCATGTCTATCTCTTAACTGGTCAAGAGTCAAAGGTCATGTAGGCGGTGCTAGGTAGCCATTCTCCAATAGGGTAAGGGAAAAATTCCCAATTCCAAATATATGAAGCTTCATTTGGCTTTTCAATATTGTATAGTTGTCCTTGTTTAGCTTTGTCTCTTCCCTCCTATACATTTTGTGATCTTCTTGTTGAAGTCCTTAAAACTCTGTTCCAAGCAACCAAGTAGCTCTGATACCAATTGTTAGAATAAATAAGAGGGGGGGTTAATCAATTATCCATAGTACCAAATTCAAAATTTAAAAATTCAAAACAATTAAAGCTTATTCTACAGCTTGGTAAACAATAATACTAATCTATCTGTGCTTTTACTGATTGCTAGTTAACTATTCATAGTGATTACCGACCAAATTAGATATGTTGGAGATTTGGTAGTAGGCTAGTACTGACTGTATATTTGTCATTGATGACAACATATGGAAAGTAGCATGCATGGATGTATTATGAATTATACTTTCAGTATGTAATGCATAAGCATGATATCAGCATCATATCATGGGCTTAGAGGTTAACTGTTAGTACATACATTTATATAGCAATTTATGTTAGCAGTGTTCCAAACAAAGTAACAGACAGTGTTCTGAGTATGGTTTTCCATACAGTTGTCATGAAGGCTTGCGCCCTTGGATATATGTCGAAGACATATCAGTGATGTTTTAGTTATGGATGCATGGTCTGATGATTAACGCAAGTAAACTTATGCAGAAGCTATTTGCTAGTAGCAGTTTCATGTGTTTGTCCAGGAGAGTCAACAAAGATTTTATTGGTTATTGAGTTGCCCCTATCTTTAGGGTATGCACCCTTGTAATTAAGCTTAGAGATGAGTTATTGACGTTTGGTTCAAAGCGCATGAGGTAATTTAGCTTGTGGAGAAAGATCCAGTTGTTTTGGTAGAGACAACAGTGTGTAGCATGCTTCTACAATTATCTTATTTGGACAGGTCCTAGATTGTGTTGGGTGCATGATAGAGCCGACAGAATGTTTTTTGGAGTTTTTTATGGTTTCTCTATTATGATTTCAAGGTGGTTCTAACATGCCGACTTGATTATATCATTTAGAGGAAAGATATTTATAGGCATTCATTTGTGATTGCTGAAGTGTGGTTCATGGTTGATGAAGGAGAGCAGAGTAGAGTGTGCAAAGTGTGGAACCATTAGAAGAAGGTCTATGTGACCAAGTAGAGTACTTGTGCTATACATTGGAACTGATCCAAACAAGCAGGTCAAAGCGTGATTCACCAAGATCCAGATATAGTGTATATATGTTATTCATAAGGTTGTAGCCTTCACCCCTTTGAGCAGTGAGCTCTCAAACAATGCATCCGCTCCCCTAACAGGGAAAATTGTAAAAGACTCCTAACAAATTCCAACCCTTGACCAAGTCTACTGTACTTAATATATTGTAAATCTACTCCTAATAGGGTAAATGATCTTCTAGCAAGGATCATAATACACTAGTATAGAATATCAGTGGGTGTCAATTCCCACTAGGGTTTTTACCTATTTGGGTTTCCCCGTAACCAAAATATTCGTGTTGTGTTCATGTGTTCTTTCATTGTGTTTATACTTTATGTTTAAGTATACTTAATTGGATAAAGAATTGAATCTTGTAGATAACTGATTCACCCCCCCCCCCCCCTCTTAGTTATATCTTGGGACTATTCCTAGCAATTGGTATCAGAGCCAAGTGCTTCGGGGAGAAAGTTTAATAGCTTGAGGTTGATTAGATGGCATTCTTCAGAAAAGAAATTCCTACCCTAGAAGATCTTGGAAAGGATGATGCTACTGAAGCACAAAAGGAATTGTTTCATCAGAATGCTATAGCTAAAGAATCTCTTATCAGCACCCTATCTGATAGTGAATTTTCAGAGTTAAAGAAAGTAGACACCACTCATAAGATATGGAAGCACCTAGAAGACATGTTTGAAGGTGACAAACAAGAAAAAGATGCACGCAGAAAAACATGGAAGAAAAGATACAATCCATTAGAGATGTTTCCTAAAGAAAACATCAGAGCGTATAATCAAAGGATCAATGAAGTAGTTGCAGGAATTAGGAACAATGGTGGAGAGATATCAGAGGAAGATATTATGGAAAAATTGATGACTACTCTTACTCTAGAATATGAAAACAAGATCAACATTCTTGATGAGACCATGTAGCTTACATCTAATTTCAAAAGAGAGACCTTGATCAGCAAAATCTCAGCTTATGAGATTTCAAGATTGAAGACAGAACCTAAGAGTGAGACAGCCTTCAAAGCAACAGTTCATGGTAAGAAATATGTAAACACCCCTGGTAATTTTGATGATGATGAAGAAAGAAATCTAGATGATTATATTGCTATGATTTCCAAAAGAGAAAAGAAAGGAAAAGGAAAATATGAAGGTCAATTACCTTTTAAGTTCTTTTCATGTAATAAGATTGGTCACTTTGCATCCAAGTGTCCTACTACAGCTAGAAAGTTCAATAAGGATTACAAACCTAAGTACTCTAAGGAATGTTACTATGCTGGAGATGGAGTTTCAGATGATGAATCAGGTGAAGAGGAAATTGGATTCATTGCTATAACTGATCATGAAGATAAGAAAGAGGAACAAAGGCTAGCACTAATATCACAAGCTAATATAAGGATAGATTGGATCATAGATAGTGGATGTTCACATCACATGACATGTGATAAAGATAGATTTGTCCATCTAGACAAATACAATGGTGGCATGGTCAGATTTGGAGATAACACTCCTAAACCCATAGTTTGTAGAGGAGCCATCACCTTGGATGGAAAGAATAGTAGTGATGATGTTCTATATGTTGATGGTTTGAAACATAACCTTCTTAGTGTTGGACAGCTACTTGGAAAAGGCTATCAATTGGAGTTCAAAGATGAAAAATGCATCATAAACAACAAGGATGGTCTTATGATTGCATCAGGCTCTAAGACAAGAGGTAATGTTTTTCAACCCAATTCAGAAGCAAGTTTTTTTGTTGCTAAATTTGATGATAGTTGGTTGTGACATAAAAGACCATGTCATATCAATTTTGATAACATAGTAAGGATAAGCAATTTTAAGGCAATAAGAGATCTACCTAGCATAGAAAATCTAGTTGATACTATATGTAGGGAATGTGTGATGGGAAAGTATGTGAGAAACTCATTCAGGAGAAAGCATAATTCAGCAAAGAATAAGTTGGATCTGATTCATACTGACCTATGTGGTCCAACTCAAACAAGATCATACTATGGTGAAAGGTATTTCATTTTTTTTGTTGATGCTTATACTAGGATGATGTGGGTTGCATTCTTAAAAGATAAGTCAGAAGCATTTGAGAAGTTCAAAATATTCAAAGCTAAGGTTGAGAATGAATCTAGACTTAAGATAAAATGTTTGAGATCAAATGGCATAAAAAGATAGTTAAGTGCACCTAGAACCCCTCAGTAAAATGGAATTGCAAAAAGAAGGAATAGGATCATCCTTGATGCAACGCACACTGTCATGATTGAAGGAAAAGTGGCACACACCTATTGGAGAGATGCAGTCAATACAGCAGTCTATACCATCAATAGAATTCACTTGAGACCAAGCACTGACAAAACACCATATGAGCTTTGGTTTGGTAATGTTCCCATAGTAAAATACTTCAGAATATTTGGAAGCAAGTGCTGCATCAAGAGGGATGAAGAAATAAGCAAGTTTGATGCAAGAAGTGATGAAGGTATTTTCCTTGGTTACTCTGCTAAAAGTAAAGCTTATAGATGTTTCAATTTAAGATTGAAAAATATCATTGAAAGTGCTCATGTTAAGATTGATGAAAAGTTCATGATTCAAGAAAGATATCATGATTACTCACCTATGATTGAAGAAGAACCTAGACCCTCCACTAGTGAGATAGTCATTGAAGAGATGTTTGACAACATTGATGTGTTGTTCAATGACCCTGAGACAAGTGAAGAAGAAACTCCCAAGGCTAATGAGTCAGTATTAGTTAAGGTTCCAAAGTTTACATCTAGAAACCATTCTAAGAAAGACATTATTGGAGATCAGAGCACCAAAGTCCTAACAAGATCACAAGCAAAGAACTCAGCTAATGATGATGTGGTATGTTTACTATCTCAGATTGAGCCCTTAAGTATTGAAGATACTTGTAATGATTCAGACTAGAATGATGCTATGAAAGAAGAACTTGATTAGATCATCAAGAATGACACTTGGGAACTTGTCCCAAGACCTAGTGATAAGAATGTGATTGGAACAAAGTGGATATTTAGAAACAAAATGAATGAAGAAGGTATGGTAGTAAGAAACAAAGCAAGATTAGTACGTAAAAGATATGCACAAAGAGAAGGCATTGATTATTCAGACACCTTTGCACCTGTGAGAAGATTAGAAGCTATTAAGTTGTTTCTAGCTTATGCTACAGTTAAAAACTTCAAAGTTTATCAAATGGATGTCAAGTCAGCATTCTTGAATGGAGACTTGAAAAAAGAAGTATACATTGAACAGCCAGAAGGATTCACCTTATCAAATAGACCTGGTATATAGATTGAAGAAGGACCTCTATGGACTTAAGCAAGCCCCTAGAGCATGGTATGAAAGACTAGATGGATATCTAACAAAGATTGGACTCAAGAAAGGAGCAGAAAATTGTAATCTATTCATCAGAGAGACATCTAAAGGTTTACTACTTGTGGCTATATTGGTTGATGACATTAGCTTTGGAGGTAATGACAAACTCAGTGTTAAATTTTCTAAGAAGATGCAGAATGAATTTGAGATGAGTATGATTGGACCTATCAAGTACTTTTTAGGATTGAATGTGCAACAGACAGAGAAAGGTATCTTCATTAATAAGTCCAAGTATGTGAAAGAAATATTAAAGAAATCCAAGATGGATGATTGCAAGCCAATAGGGACTCCTATGATTACTGGATGAAATATTATAAAAGAAGATGAGTCACCAGTAGTAGACATAACTTTGTACAAGTCTATGATTGGAAAACTGATTTATCTTACTCAGACCAGACCTGATATTTCCAATGCAGTTGGCATAGTTGGAAGATTTGCAATAGAGCCTAAATAAAGTCACCTCATGGTAGTAAAAAGGATATTTAGATACTTTCAAGGCACTATATATTATGGTATATGGTATCCTAATTCATAAAATGTTGAGCTTCATGTGTACACTAATGTAGATTGGGTAGGATGCATTGATGATAGAAAGAGTACATCAAGAGGGGCAATGTTTCTTGGTGATAGACTTGTCACTTGGACAAGAAAGAAATAAAATTTTATTTCTTAGTCAATAGAAGAAATAGAGTATGTTGCAATAGCCTTGAATTGTTCTACAATTGTTTTGATCAAGGAGATGATAAAAGATTTTGGAATTCAGATTGATTATCCTATTGTTATTCACTGTGATAACACTAGCACTATCAATATGTCAAAGAACCTTGTGATGCATGTAAAGACAAAGCACATTGAGATCAAGTATCACTTCCTAAGAGAGAAAGTGGCAGAGAAAGAAGTCAAGTTGGACTATGTGAGTACTAAAGATTAGTTGGTAGACATTTTCACAAAGCCCCTACCAAAGGACACTTTTGAGTATCTCAAGGAGAAGTTGGGAGTCATTCCCTTCCCTGATTCTGATTAGAAATAAGAAGGAAAGGCATTAGTCCTCAGGGACTTATGAAAGGTTGACTACTCTACCTCAGGAGTAGTACCGATGCTTAAAATGATTGGTGCCCTTTTCCATTGATGTTAAAGGGGGAGTAATATAGAGTCATGAAAAATAGAAGTAAGAAGTGATATACTAAGGGGGAGCAGTATTCAGTTATGACAGTAGTTCAGTTGAGGAATTGGAGAATGTTGGAAAATATTGCAGTAGATGGAGGATTCATCTTTGAGGGAGTTTTGAAGAGGAAATGGAGAATTTTATAAAAGAAATGTTCATTTGGGTTGGTGGTGGTTTTTCATTCCACATGTTGCCATTAATGCCAAAGGGGGAGATTGTTGGAGATTTGCCAGTAGGCCAGTACCGACTGTATGTTTGTCATTGATGACAACATATGGAAAATAGCATGCATGGATGTATTATGAAGTATGATTTTAGTATCTAATGCATAGACATGATATCATAGGTGCAGAGGTTAACTATTAGTACAGATAGTTATATAGCAATTTATGTTAGCAGTGTTCCAGATAGAGTAACAGATAGTTTTTTGAGTATGGTTGTCCATATAGTTGTCATGAAGGCTTGTGCCCTAGGATATATGTTGAAGACATATCAGTGATTTTTTAGTTATGGAAGCATGGTCTGATGATGAACACAAGTAAAGTTATGCAGTCGCTATTCACCAGTAGCAGTTTCCTGTGTTTGTCCAGGAGAGCCGACAGAGATTTTATTGGTTGTTGAGTTGTGCCTATCTTTAGGGTATGCTCCCTTGTAATTAAGCTTAGAGATGAGTTATTGATGTTTGGTTAAGAGCGCATGAGGTAATTTAGCTTGTGGACAAAGATCCAGTTGTTTTGGTAGAGCTGACAGTGTGTAGCATGCGTCTACAATTATCTTATTTGGACGGTCCTAGATTGTGTTGCGTGCATGATAGAGATGACAGAATGTTTGTTGGAGTTTATTATGGTTTCTCTATTATGATTTCAAGGTGGTTCTAATAGGCTAACTTGATTATATCATTTAGAGGAAAGATATTTATAGGCAGTCATTTCTGATTGATGAAGTGTGGTTCATGGTTGATGAAGTAGAGCAGAGCAGAGTGTGCGAAGTGTGGAACCATCAGAAGATGGTCTATGTGACCAAGTAGAGTACTTTTTCTATACATTGGAACTGATCCAAACAAGCAGGTCAAAGCATAGTTCGCCAAGATCCAAATATAGTGTGTATCTATTATTCAGAAGGTTGTAGCTTTCACCCCTTTGAGCAGTGAGCTCTCAGACAGTGCGTCCTCTCCCCTAACATGGAAAATTGTAAAAGACTCCTAACAAGGTCTAACCCTTGACTAGGTCTACTATACTTAATATATTGTAAAGCTACTCCTAACAGGGTAAAGGATCTTCTAGCAAGGATCATAATACACTAGTACAAAATATCAATGGGTGTCAATTCCCATCGGGGTTTTTACCTATTTGGGTTTCCTCATAACTAAGATATTGGTGTTGTGTTCATGTGTTCTTTCATTGTGTTTATTCTTTATGTTTAAGTATACTTAATTGGATAAAGAATTGAATCTTGTAGATAACTGATTCACCCCACCCCCCTCTCTATTATCTCTTGGGACTATTCCTAACAAGATATGAAATATGTAAAGTATAACAATCAAACAATCACCATAATAAACACATAACACAAGAGATTTAACATGGAAGGCCTGTTAAGGGAAAAACCACCTGGGATCGGTAACCCAAAATATTTTCACTCTTCTAAAGTGAGCTTGGTGAGGAGCCAACCCTATTAAAGGTTACAAAACACACTGTAAGGTGTAACCTTGTTAGAGGATTTAACACTAATGATTATCATCCAACCAGCATTCACTATGGGGTTGACAAGATAACAATGTACTTTCTATGAATGACATATAAGACTTTCAAGTCTACTTGGTTAAGATATTTTCTCTAATTACAATAGTTAAACTATAACATCAAGTGATCTGAATACAATACAACTTGATTTACAGATGTCCAGATCAATTCTTAAGCTCATAGAATCCTTTGATCAATATAACTATTCAATTCATCAACATTCAAAAACTTACTTTCCCTCGGTAAATACTCTCTGATGCTCAGTTAAATTTGCGGTTCGGTTCTTCTTTAACTAGTATGATCAAGCATGCATGAAGCTTGTTCATGCAATATCTCTATAGTATCCTTCCTCTAACATTCATTTCATTGTGAAACCCTAGTCTCTTAAATAGACAAATAAACTATTTTCTTTTCATCCATCAAATTTTGTCGCTTAATCTCCTTCATTAATTTTGCCGCTTAAACCTTCCTCGACAGATGTGTTTCAATTCCATCCTTTAGATCTTCCTTAAATTTTTCTATCCATTGATCTTATAACAAACTTTATCTTTCCACCCTAATTATGAGGTACTTTCCAGCTTATCAACTTTATTGGCTAAAATAATCATTTAGTTCTTTTGTCCATACTCGGTTAACAAAGAAATGTGTCGGTGAACACAAGCTCAATTTATATTGTTGCTCGGTATACACTACACTAGCTCGGTGTATACTAGAATGCTTCATTAACCAACCACACTACTTTGCAACATTTTTCTTCTATCTCCATAACAGATTAATTCAACATAATTAAGTCAACAATATGAAGTCATAATCTCATCAATAAGTTATCAAGAGTGTTCCTTATCCTCATCTGTCATATCCATCTTCCTCAATGTAGATATCTTAGTTCTTCATCTTTCTCTTCTCTTCTACAGATGTGTTAGATATTTGCAACTACCATGATAAGTACTATCAAAACTAGTTGACATCAATGACAACATAAAACTGATTCAATTATCTTACATAACACTTTAGTGCTTGGTGATCTCAAATCACTTCTAGTTCTTCAATCATGTTCTCAATCAGTTGTAGTTCATCAATATCTCCCTTTGGCATTGATGAAAACTCAAGCAATATGAAGTATACCATACACATACCAAACATGCATTCTACAACTCTATAAGAAAATGTTGTAGCTCAATATAATCTCTCCCTAGCTTAATATGTTTAATCACTACGTTACATGATAGCATTACAAGTGCAAACTTTCTTCTGCAGATATGAACTTTGCACCTCTCAAATTCCCTCTTCTGTTCTCAGCAAATGATTTTCAACACTCTCCCTGCCTTTCTCAGATTGTCTCTCCCTTAGATAGATGTTTCAATATTCTCCTCAGTTATCATATTGTTTATCTCTCCCTTTGACAACAATGCCAAAGAAACAAATAAACATACAGCTCTTTACTAGCCATGTAACTCTTTGTAGTCTGGTTTATGTATATTGTATGCACCAAATGTATCTTTGTATACTAATTATGCTACTGGTTTCTCAAATCTTTCACAACCTTAGACAAAATCCAAAGTGTGAACTATGTTGCATCAACATGAATGATCTTCTGATAAGATTAGGCTGATGTAACCTCTAGATCACCTTAGTGACCGGTAGATAGGGGAGGGACCCCAAGTCTAGTCCTCAAGTATTCAAATGTATCCTTTGGTAGAGGCTTGGTAAATATGTATGCAAGTTTCTATTTAGATGTAACAAATTATAACTTTACTTGCTTCTCTTGTACTTTTTCTCTTAAGTAGCGATACATGATATATATGTTCTTTATTTTTGAATGCATCACTAGATTCTTTGAAATGTTTATAGCACTTGTTTTATCACAATATATAATCACCGGCTTAGTGATTATCTCGTTCATCCCTTCCAATATTTTATTAATGTATGTAATATTTGAATAGTTTGTAGCAACAACAACATACTATGCTTTGGCTGTAGACTAGGAAATACAAGACTACTTCTTACTTGTCCAGGTAACAAGTCTTTCACTGAAGAAAAATGCTCCTTTGACTGTGCTTTTTTTGTCATCCACATTTCCAGCCCAATCAGTGTTAGTGTATACTCTGAGTTCAAATTTTCCATCCTTAGGATACCATAATCCATAGTCCTCTACCTTCTTCAAGTATCTTAAGATTCTCTTTGTAGTAGCTATGTGTGACTCCTTAGGATTTGTAGAAAATCTTGCAATAATCCCCATAGCATGTGCAATATCTAGTCTACTATGCACTACATACATTAACTTACCAATCATATATCAGTACAATGTCAGGTTCACCTCTGTAGTTTCATCATCTTTAGTCAATTTGCAGCCTCTGACCATTGGTGTTCTGACTAGTTTAGTATCTTCCATGCCAAATGTTCTCAGTACTTATTTGATATACTTTGATTGTGTGATGAATATTCCATCATTCTGTTGAATAACCTGTAGTCCTAGAAAGAACTTAATCTATCCAAACATAGACATTTCAAATTCGTTTCTCATCTCATCAGCAAATGATTTACATATGTGATTTTTGTTAGGAATTAATACTGAATATATCCTCTAGGGGAGTATTAGCAGCTATTCTGTAGTAGTTTTTGTTGCATTCATGACTATGATTGTCATTGATATCAACACAATGATCTAGTAAAGATTAGCATAGAAGAAGACAGTGTTTGAGTTAGCGCACTTGGAATATTAAAGATGAAGCTATTTGGATTTGGGGAATTACTCTATGATGTGTTATAAGATAGTAGTTAAGAGCGTGGATAGTAATTCATTTATTTATGGAAGTTATAATCATTTCAGTGGAAGCAGTATTCAGGTAGTGTTCCTAAGTAGCGATTTGTGGAAATCGGATGATATCTCCTAATCAGGATGGAATCTGGTTATGCATAGTTAGAGAGAAGTTGAAGACATTTTGATAGTGATGTGGATGACAACACAAGATCTGAGGTCGTACGAGTGAAGAATTATATTGATTGGAAGCTGACAGTTTTGTGTAATTTTGATGTAATGTGTGAAAGATTTTATTTTGTAATTTGTATGCAAACTCATTTGTAATTACTTGAGTGTGGTATATAGGAAGGAATGGTTTCCTTGTTGTAAATTTTAATTTAGATAATGACATGATGAATTCTGAAAGAGGATATACAAAATATTAAGATCTGGTATTGAGATCAGGCGAAGGAGTTAGTGTGGTTTGGCACAGTCAGAGGAGTATTGGATTGTTGAGGCTAGTAATCTTATGGTATTATTTTGTTGAGTAATACAAAGGTCAGTTGGACAGTGAATTCAGTGATCTTACCCTGAAGCTATTTGGGTTGTGGGTCCTTCTGTCTTCTATAACTCCTAACAGAGTTAGAATCTTCTAGCAGAGATTCAAAATCTTATTGGATATTGCTAATGCATGGATGGTGATTGAGACATTTAATATGTTTAATCACTACATTAGTCAATGGGCACTCATACTATTGTCATTTGTGTTTTGTCACTGATGTCAACATAAGCTTATATGAAGGAATCAGACTGGTAATTACAGTGTTCGGTCAGTGTACAGATGTTTCAGATATTGCAAAGTTAGATGAGAGTCAAGGAGGATTTTGTGATCTTATATCTAAGATCGCATCATTAGATGTTACATATTAAAAAAGTTACAACTATTTTTGTAAAGACTGGTCACTGGACTGTGATAGTGAAAACTCGTAGAGTTAGCCTCTGGGTTTTTGGAATATCTCTCAGAAGACTTTTATTCAAGGTATGAGAACTTGAAGGATGAAAGATTAGGTACTGAAGTATGTTCATTGATCAGTGCAAGGTACGGAGTGATTAGTGACATCATCTACGACATGTGTTCTGGCAATGGTTTATTATGAAGCCAACTCAGATAATGAAGCGTGTGTTTTGTTTGGAAAGCTTAAAATAAGGATGTCGGTCCTTAATCATTGTAATAAAATCATTGTAGACTTTTCTTAGATACTGTGTGTATCTTAGCAAGGTTTTATGTAATTATTTTTATTTAGGAAAGCCTCATGGGCTGACCTGTCATTGGTAAATTGTAATAAGGTATAAATGAAAGGTCTTTTTTTTTTGGAAAATACATGGTGGAATAGATGTGAAAGAAGAAGATTGTGAAATTTGTGAGCTTGTCTACTATATGTAAAGCAGAGGATTATTGGTCGACTTCATTGGAACTGATCAAGTAAAGATAGTTGCTGGCAAAAAGTTCAAAATATTGTGTATTTCTTCATACACACCTGTTGTGAACTAGTGAGTTCTAAAGGTGGATTTAACCTTCTTTGGGCAATGAGCCCTCTTTTGTTCCTTTACTCCTAACAGGGTCTTTCCTCTTACAAGGACTATGTACTATAATATTTCAATAAGCTCCTAACAGGGCTATATCTTCTAACAAGGATAACTATACCTTCAGTACATCATTTGTGGGTGCTAATTCCCACCGGGGTTTTTACCTTTAACAGGGTTTCCCCAGAACCAAAATATTGTGTTATTGTGTTGGCATTCATTGTTTCTGATATTGATAAGCTTAAAGATTAAATTTTAATATTGTTAAAAATGATAAATAACAAATAGGAAATTGTTTAATCCAAGAGCAAGGAGTTAGGAAACAATACCATGAATTTGCACAATAACTAGGAGCATACACCAACAAAGTAAAGAGGAGACAAGAATTTGAAAGGGGAAAGCTAAGAAAACCCCTTGTGAATTATGAATGAGGCATGAAAAGCCTAAAGAGAGAGAGAGAGAATATGAGCACTTAGCTCAATACAATATGATAGAACTATGAAAGAGAGGAATTGAGAGAGTTGTGAGAAAAAGATTGATGAGTGTGTGGAGAAATATCTCTATATGTAGAGATAAGTGAAGGAGTTCAAAAAGTAACTCCCATGTGCATGTAAGCCACATTCATAAGTGTGTGAGCCACTTGTGCTATTTCCTCTTAAGGAGGAATCTAGGAATAAAAGGAAATTACAAATAAATATTATGTCCTCACACATGGAAAAGAGGACAAGTGTTCATGTAGGGATTCTATAGGAATCTCCTACTTACATAATAAATAAACTAAACTAAACTACCTTGGTTTATAATATTTCACCAAGGAAAGATTACATATTCTAACACCCCCCTTTAATCTTTACTTGGGGTAATTACATCAAGGGATATTAACCCTAAATTATTACAATGAAATTCAAATTTCTCTCTAGAAAGAGGCTTTGTAAAAATATCAGCAACTTGATCTTCTCCTTTGCAATGAATGAGGGAAATTCTATTTTCTGCAATGTGTTCTCTAATGAAGTGGTGGTGGAGAGAAATGTGCTTTGACTTTGCATGGTAAACTGGATTCTTTGCCAATGCTATTGCACTTTGATTGTCACAATACAAAGGTGTAGGTTCTTGTTGAGTAGACCCAAATCTTCAAGTATTCTTCTAAGCCATAGAGCTTCTTTAGAGGCATGAGTACAACTTTTATATTCTGCTTCAGTGGAACATAAAGACACAGATTGCTCTTTTTTACTTTTCCAAGAGATAGAACCTGAACCAAGAGAAAAATAATATCCAAAAGTAGATTTCCCATCATTGGGGTCTCCACCTAGATCTGAATTAGTAAAACCTTTTAAAGAGAAATCAGAATTAGCATCATAAAATAGACCTAAGTTAATAGTACCTTTAATATAACGTAATATTCTTTTAGCAATTTTAAAATGAGTTTGTTGAGGTTTTGACATAAATCTGGAAACTAAACCAACACTAAAAGATAAATCAGGTCTAGTGAGAGTTAAATAAATCAGACTACCTATGAGTTCTCTATAGGGAGTAGCATCAATATAAGGAGATTCCATATCTATCATTAATTTAGTTCCTAAGTCACATGGAATTGAAACTGGATTAGCATCAGTCATATGAAATCTATCTAATAGATCTTTAGCATATTTACTTTGAGATATAAAAATACCATTAGAAGTTTGCCAAATTTGCATTCCTAAGAAATAATGTAGTAATCCTAAGTCTGTCATTTGAAATTTTTGGTTGAGTTGAAATTTGACATCAGAAATTAAATGGTTAGAGCTGGAAGTAAGAATTAAATCATCAACATACAGAATGATAATAATAATGTTATCTTCACTATGCTTGATATATAAGTTAGGATCATTTTTACTTCTTTCAAAACCTTGGGAAATAAAGAAAGCATTAATTTAGGCATACCATTCTCTAGGAGACTATTTTAAACCATAGATAGACTTCTTTAATTTGCAGACTAAATGTTTATTACCTTGTTGAATAAAACCAAGGGGTTGAGACATATAGATTTCTTCATGCAGATCACCATTTAAAAAAGCACTTTTAACATCCATTTGATGAATAGGCCAATTCATTTTAGCAGCTAAAGCAATAACAACTTTAATGATAGGCATTTTAGCAACAGGAGCAAAGGTTTCATTGTAATCTATTCCTTCAATTTGAGAAAATCCTCTAGCAACTAGTCTAGCTTTAAATTTACTGATTTCATTATTAGAGTTTAATTTAGTTTTATATAACCATTTACAAGAAACTAAATTCTTACTAGGAGGTAAAGTAACTAAATCCCAAGTATTATTAGAAATTAAAGAGTCATATTTTTCTTGCATAGCAGTTTGCCAATGAGGTTGATTTTTAGCTTGAGCAAATCTTTGAGGATCATTAGCATTAGATAAAGAAGACATAAGAGCATAATTGCAGTAATTTATCCTTCTAGGTTTAAGTCCACCTGTTCTAGCAATGTAATCATCACCTTCATTAAGTAAATCCTTAAATCATTTAAGATTTCTTCTAGAATTAACAGAAATATTACCAGGAGGAGTAAATAAATTGTTACCATCATCATCATCATCACTACTACTACTAGTAGGAACATAATCATTAGGAGGAGTAACATTACTATCTTTGTGCTCATTATTAGTGTTATTACTATCTTTATGTTCATTGTTGCTATTCTGATTGTTAGAAACAGAAATAGAAGGAACAAATACATTAGGAATAGAAACTTTAGAAGGAGGTTGGTCCTCCACAAGAACAATATTGCTGTGATTAAAATCAGAATCTGAAATTTGAGAGCAATCATGAACACCATTTTCAGCAATGCAAACATCTCTAGCTATCTGAACTTTATTAGTAAGAGGATCATAAACTCTATAACCTTTAGTATTTTCTTGATAGCCAACAAAAATGTGAGGTGTGGATTTAGGATCTAAATTTTTCCTTTTCTGTTTAGGTGTGTGAACATAAGCAGTGGAACCGAAAATATGTAAATGAGACAGATTTGGTTTTCTTCCAGACCAAACTTCTTCAGGGGTTTTGTTTGGAAGGGCTTTAGTAGGAGTTCTATTAAGAATATAAGTGGCACATGCCATCACTTTAGCCCAAAATTTATAATCCATATTTTTAGCATGCAAAAAAAATCTAGCCATTTCTACTATAGTTCTATGCTTACGTTCTGCCACACCATTCTGTTCTGGTGTATAAGGAATAGTAAGCTCATGTTTGATACCAAAAGATCTTAAATAATTATGAAAAGCATGATTAACATATTCAGTACCATTATCAGTCCTAAGAATTTGAATTTTACAGCCACTTTGTCTTTCTACAAAAACATGAAATTCAGTAAATGTATCAAGAACTTGATCTTTACTATGTAAGAAATATATCCACGTTCTACGAGAGTAATCATCAACAAATGTTAGAGCATATTTAGATCCTGAAAGTGAAGTATTTTCCATAGGACCTAGAAGATCACTATGGATAAGAACTAACTTATTATGAGCTCTCCAAGATGATCTATGAGGAAAAGATTCTCTATGCATCTTACCACTCATACATCCATTGCAATCTAATTTAGAAGTAGTAAACTTAGGTAGGCCTTCTACCATATTTTCCCTTTGCATTAATGAAATATAATTAGAATTTAAAAGTCCTAGCCTCTCATGCCAAATATGAAAATCAACAGTAGTAAGGAAAGAGTATCTAGGAGAGGAAAATAGGTAAAATTTAAAAAGATTATCAGCATCTAACTTAGCATCAGCAACTATTTTATCAGTATTAGGATCAATAATATGACAATTGTTTTTATGAAATTCAACCTTGTAATCTTGACATAGTTGAGGAACAGAAAGAAGATTAGCTTTTAAATCAGGAACATAAAGAACATCATGTATTTTACCATTAGGGACAGAAACATTACCAGTTCCTTCAACTTTACAACAATGATTATCAGCTAAGGAAACAGGAATATTCAAAGAATCAGGTTGCAGAGAATCAAAAACTTCTTTATGAGAAGTAACATGTTGAGATGCACCACTATCAACAATCCATTCAAGTGGTTTAGAAGCATTAAAGCTAACAGTAAAAGCAGAACGAGATTGATTATTAGAGTAATTCTGAGAATTACGTTGATCATCTTTCTGTTTCTTAAAACAATTATGACTTAAATGACCACTTTTACCACAATAAGTGCAATAAGGCCTATTTGAAGGATTATTATTGTTAGTATTGTTATTAGCATTATAATTATTATTAGGTCTTTGATAATTTTTATTTAAAGTGTTAATGTTATTAGATCTTTGATGATTTTGATTATAGTTGGAATTGTTTGATCTCTGATTATTTTGATTGTTATTAGAATTATTACTAGGTTTATTCATATTATTATTAGATTGAGAAACATAAGCATGTTCATGAGATTTCAATATACCAAATTGAATTAGTTTAGCCTCCTCTTGACGCAACATAGTTTGAAAAATAGTATAAGTTAACTGAGTTGCTAAGGAAGGAATAGCTAACTGAGAATAGATATTAGTGATAAATTGCAGAAACTGCCTAGGTAAACATTTACGAATTATAATATGAATGATTCTTAAATCAGATAATTGTACTTGTAATCCATCTAATAAAACTCTAATGGAATCAAATTTAAGTAAAAAATCATCAACAGAATTAAAATCTGTATACCTGAGGTCTTCAAGCTGGTCTTGAAGCTGTATTTTATGGGTCTCATCTGCACTATCATAGGTGTTTTTTAGGACGTCCCAAGCCTGATGGGCTTCTGTACAAGAGGAAATAAGGACATACAGTTCAGGACTTAATGATATGCCAATTAAACCAAGTGCTTCATCGTTCTTAGCTTGCCAAGCATCTTGGTCAGCTTGAGAAGCAATGGTAGCAGGTTTAGAGCTGGCATTAGTGGCAATGTCTAAAAGATGACAGAATCTAAATATAAAGGTCATGTGGGTTTTCCAGGCATGATAGTTGGTACTGGTTAATTTGATCTCAGGCATTAGGGTAGACATGATGGAGGTAGGAAGATGGCGAAAAGGATAGGGAAGCTAGAAGGGGAAAAACTTGAACAGAACAGAAACAGAAAGAACAAGTGTTAAGCTAATTGAACTCACATGCAATGGTACATGAACTTACTGAACTTGCTGAATTGAATAGAGACTAGCAGGAAAAAAGAACCAACGAAAAAAAAGAAATTCTACAATATCTAAACGTAATATCTGTGAATGTAATAGATGTAAACGTAAAAGGAGAACTGTTAAAAAAAACTACAAACGTTAATAAGGAAATGTTAATACAGGAACGTTACAAACATTACAATGCAAACTGCCTTAAATGTAACAGAATTGAAAACTTTAATAAAATTAGTTACCCTAAAAAAATTGCTCTTAATATTAAGAAATATTAACCGAAGATAATGTATACTAAAAAAAATTAAGCCAACTTGGTAATAACCGTTAAATTAAATTATAACTTAAAAAAATTAATTAAATAAACTAAAAGCTCGAACTAAGTTAAACAGATTCCTAATTCAATAAATAATAAGAATCAAGTAATATGAAAAATTAAGGAATCAAATATCAAATTAAAAGATCTTAATTTATTCTCTTAAAAAATAATATTTATTAAATTAAAATTATATTAAATTTATCTCTTAATTTAAATAGCTTTTAAAAAAAATATTCTAAATTGAACAAACCTGCAATAAAAACGTTAGTTGAACTATGAAAGGGCCTTAGAAAAAAAAACACCTTATCTTTATATAAAACTTCAGTTTATTAAACAAGGAAATGTTACTATATTTTTCTAAACAAAAAAGAAAGAATATTATTTAGAAAGAATATTATTAATAAAACTTAAAAAAGGTAAGAAATTATTTATTAAATGAAATTCTTTTAGCTAAGATAAAATATTTAAAGTTTTTGTTTGAGGTTTTAGAAAAAAAAAACTCTTACGTAACTAGATTTAAAGAGAAGGATTTTTATAAATAACAAAGTAATCAAAGTTTTTTAAAAAGGAATGAGATTATACATACTTTGAAACTTACGGCTGTTAGTATTCCTAGAATAGAATAATGATAGATATTAAATGTTTTCAAAGCTTATTTGCTGGAAACGGTATGAAATTCTGAATGGACAAAAATAATATACAAGAAAATAATATGATCGGTCTTAAAAAAAGTGAAGTTTTTAACCGAATCTAATTTAATGAGTTACACTAAATTAAAATATGCTGAGAGACGATAAGGCTAAACATGCAAAGTTTTGGTAAGAAAATTGCTAAAATACAAAGAAACTTATTACAAACTAAATGTTAACGTACAATAATACAACAGAATTGCTATATTTAACGGTAAAAAAATGTTGAGAACAGAAAATATTTATAACAAGTAATGTTAATTCAAAACTAAGCTAACATTTATGTAGTAACGGCAAAAAGAAATGAAAGGAAAAGGAAATAAAATTCAATCTCCAAGCAAACTTAATAAACTATTAATTCTAATGAAGCTATTAAAAAAGATGCAATTACACAACCAGGCATAAAGAGAACGATCAACGGCTCTGATAAAATAGAGAAAGCACTATAAAGACTTGATTTATGCAAATCGAAACTTCAAAAAACAAAACCAAATACTCAAAGCCAGATATTAACACCCTTAAACGAATCCAATCCACCTTTTTGCAAACAATGAAAACTTTCTGCGCTCGAGGCTTTTATTTTTTTTGAAAACCCAAATGTTATTAACAGTCAAAAACTTTTTGCCCCAGCCAGACACTAGCTCTCTTCAGAATCCTTCTCCTCTTCTATTCAGATGGCCAAATTTTACTTTTGATTTAGACTAATATTAAATCAAAAGGTATATAAAACAAAAAATTCAAACACTCGAATCCAACGAACAAGAGTAAAATCAAAACTGATCTTACCAAGTACTTAATCGATTCTACCAAAGTTAATAACGGTCTCAAAGAGCTATTATAAGGTATCTCTATGAGTAATACTTGATTCTGAGATTGCCAGTTAGGTAACACGCCAGGCAATGTCTTAAATTTACAAATTACAGACTTCAATAAGATTGATGAAATGAAAATAAATCACTTAACCTTATTTCAAGCATATACCAATACAAAGAATCTCATTGATAGATTGCAAGAGGCCTCTCTACAAGGCGGCCACTAATGAAAAAAGAGGAAAAAACAGAGAGCTACAATAAAATTGCAAAGAAAAACTAGGTTTAGAGAAGAGCAGTGAAATACTTATGCAGAGTCAAAAAAAAAATGGAAACCCTAAGTTAGGAAAAAAGACATGCAGATAATAGAATGAATGGAAATAATGCCTGGAATGATTATGAAACAATAATGAAGGACGCATGCAAATAGAATTGATTAAATAACCGACATGCAAAGAGAATAAACGAAACCGTGATTATAAGAATATGTAATGATATTTGTTGAAATTCCACACACGGGTTCGAACAAACAGAACGCCTAAGAATATGCAATGATAAAGAAGAATCAGGACGCATGCAAAAAAAAGTGAGTGAGGCTAAAACAGAACAACATGCAAGGAAGAATATCGCATGCAGAAGGGCAATAATAAAGGAAACGCATGCAAGTAAAATTAGAAACTTATGATTGCTAATTTGAATTTAATAGCATAAAATGAAAAGGAATAAAAATTAGAATGATAAATATAATAAAATGTTATAATATAATTAAATTTATTATTATTATTATTATTTCTTTTTTTTTTTAAACTATTAAAATTTTGAACAAAAGTTTAAGGTTTTTTTTTTTTATATTTATTAAGATAATAATATTAAGACAAAATTTTAATATTTTAACCAAAATTGAATATGATGAACCAAGGATGAGAACCAAAATATGAAATGTACAATATACGGTATCGAAACCTACACAAGATAAACAAAGAAGAGAAGAATAGTTAAATAGTTTTGGCGGTAAACTAGCCAAAACAAAAAAATAATATTTTTCTTAAACAAATTAGACAAAAAAGATATTAGTAAGATCTCTCTCAAGAGTCTCCAATTAGGAGTGCTCCAAAATATGGTAGGTCCTTCACCTGTACACTCAAAATGAGATTAAACCAACCTGCTCTGATACCATGTTAAAAATGATAAAGAACAAATAGGAAATTGTTTAATCCAAGAGCAAGGAGTTAGGAAACAATACCATGAATTTTCACAATAACTAGGAGCATACACCAACAAAGTAAAGAGGAGACAAGAATTTGAAAGGGGAAAGCTAAGAAAACCCCTTGTGAATTATGAATGAGGCATGAAAAGCCTAAAGAGAGAGAGAGAATATGAGCACTTAGCTCAATACAATATGATAGAACTATGAAAGAGAGGAATTGAGAGAGTTATGAGAAAAAGATTGATGAGTGTGTGGAGAAATATCTCTATATGTAGAGATAAGTGAAGGAGTTCAAAAAGTAACTCCCATGTGCATGTAAGCCACATTCATAAGTGTGTGAGCCACTTGTGCTATTTCCTCTTAAGGAGGAATCTAGGAATAAAAGGAAATTACAAATAAATATTATGTCCTCACACATGGAAAAGAGGACAAGTGTTCATGTAGGGATTCTATAGGAATCTCCTACTTACATAATAAATAAACTAAACTAAACTACCTTGGTTTATAATATTTCACCAAGGAAAGATTACATTTTCTAACAAATATTCTATTATACAACTGATTCACCCCCCCTCTTAGTTGTATTGTGGACTGTTATACCTAACAATTGGTATCAGAGCTTGTGGTCCTCAGAGAGATAGCTTAACAGCTTGAGGTGATCTTGGAAATGGCATTCTATAGGAAGGATAGCCCTAAGTTTGATCTTGAAAACTTTGACATTTGGAAAAACAAGATGTGAAGACATTTTCTATGTTTGGGCATAGACTACTGGATGATTGTAAAGAAGGAATCTCTGAAGGCTAAGAATGATTTGGATTCAGCCACTAATGATGAAAAGAAGTTATTTCATTGAACATGGTTGCAAGAGAAGCATTAATTAATGCACTATCTGAGGGTGAGCTTTCTAAAATTAAAGATATGGATTTGGCACATGAAATTTGGAATAGACTAGAGGCACTTTATGAAGGAGACAAATATACCAAGCAAGTGAAGCTACAAAACTGGAAGAAAAAGATGGAGAAGCTGCAAATGAATGAAGATGAAAGCATTAGAGCCTATGTTCAAAGAGTTACAGAGGTTGTGGTTGGAATCAAAAATTATGGAGGCACTTATGATGAAGACAAAGTGATTGCAAAAATTCTCAGATCTCTAACCCCTACTTACAAGTTCAAAGCTATGTCTATTCAAGAAACTATACCTTTGACACTAAACTTTAGTAGGGAAATGTTGATTGCAAAGCTAACTACCTTTGTAGCTGTAGAATTAGGAGAAGCTACACATAAATTTGAGTCTTCTTTTAGGGCATCCACATAGAAGAATGTATCTACACTTCCAAGCACAAGCAAAGAAGATCGAACATAAGAGCTTGGTGAGTATTGTTAGAAAGTAAAGTCCACCAAGATAACTAAGGGGGAGGGGGGGGTGAATTAGTTATTAGATAATTATAACTTTTATCATCTTCAATATCATTAAACCATATAATTAATATAACTACCAACCATAGAAAGATATTCATACATAATGACACAAGATATGTTGACTAGGGAACCTCTTGATCAAAGAGTAAACCCCGGTGGGAATGATGCCCACAAAAGATGCGCTAATATGAATATTCCTTGTGAGAGGATGGACTCTGTTAGGAGTCTTATGAAATACATTCAATACATATGAATCCATGTTAGGATATTTTGAATCCCTATTAAAAGATTCTAACCCTGTTAAGAGTTATGGAAGATAGAAGGACCCACTGCCCAAACAGCTTTAGGGTAAGATCACTAAACACACTGTCCAAATAATCTTTACATTACTCAATAGAATAATATGTTACCTCTTCTTTGACTATGCCAAACTACACTCACTGTTACACTAGATCTCAATTTCAAATCTCTATACTTCGCATGTCTTCCTTCACAAATTTGCTTTCATACTCAGCTCTTTTCTTCACTTCATGCATACAGCATCACAACCACTGCTACCATATCATAATTAAACACTTTCACATTAATACTCCTCTTCAACAAGGAAATACATTCCTTCCTTTATACCACACTCAAATAATTACAAATGAGTTGGCATACAATTACAAAATAAAAGTTTCCACACACTACACCAAAATTACACAAAACTGTCAGCTTCCAAATATAATAAATCTTCACTCGTGTGACCTCAAAGTTTGTGCTATCATCCACGTCACTATCAATGTGTCTCCAAATTCTCCTTAACTATGCAAAACTAGATTCCATCCTGATTAGGAGATATCATCTGATTTCCACAAACCACTACTCAAGAACACTACCTGAATACTGCTTCCACCAAAATGATCATAACTTCCATGAATCAATGAATTACTATTTGTGATCTTAATCATAGACATATGACATATCAAAGATTATAACCTCAACATCACATAGCTCCAAATGCAATAACCCATGTGTGCTAATCCAAACTATGTCTGCTTCTCTGCAAGTCTTTGGTAAATCACTATGTTGACATCAATGACAATCAGAGTCATGAATGCAACAACAATTGCTACAAAATGTCTACCAAACATTTAGCATTCATTTCTAACAATCTCCCCCATTGGCATTGATGGCAACATAGATGAAAAACATCCAATGTTCCAAAAATCCAATACTGCAACACTGCTTCTCTGACAAACATTTTCAAGTCCTCTTCATAAATCAAATCTTGATTAGCTATCCCTATTGATATCAAATCTTGGTTTTTCATGTACACTTCTCCCCAATTGACATCAATGATAGAAATTTCAACACTATGTCAACAACAAATCAATGTCAAAAGACACTATTCAAAAAAGTACATTTACTAGAGTCCTCATGACTCAGCTCAAATACACATACTCCCCCATAGAGGAAGTACCAACATCTAGTCCAAAAGAAAGATAAGGATTATATACCACTGGATGGATGCAACCAACTGCATCACTTCTCAAAATTAGGTTGTGGCATAACCCCAAGCATACCTCTTAGATACTCAAATGTATCCTGAGGCAAAGGCTTTGTGAATATATCTGCTATCTGCTCCTTTTTACTTATGTACTCAAGTCTGACTTCTTTCTCAGAAACTTTCTCTCTTACAACATGATACTTAATCTCTATATGCTTTGTCTTAGAATGTAATACAGGATTCTTAGACATACTAACTATACTGGTGTTATCACAATGTATAACAATAGGTTCAACAAATTTTATACCAATATCCTTCAACATTTTCTTCATCCAAATTATCTGGTTACAATTGTTTCCTGCTGCTACATATTCTACTTCTATTGTGCTTTGTGAGATACAATTCTACTTCTTTCTTAGCCAGGAAACCAATCTTCCTCCAAGAAAAAATGCTCCACCACTGGTGCTTTTCTTATCATCAGTACTGTCTCCCCAATCAGCATCTGTATTTGCACATAGGGTAAAATCATCAAATTTTTCATACCACAATCCATAATCCATTGTGCCTCTTAAATATCTCAGTATCCTCTTTACTGCTGCATGATGTGATTCTCTAGGTTCAGCTTGAAATCTTGCTACAATTCCAACTAAATGTGCTATATCTGGTCTTGTGTGTGTCAAGTACTGCAATCCTCCAATCATGGATCTATATGTCTTTCATTCCACTGCAGGAGTCTCATATGTGCTAGATAACTTATGTCCAGTCACCATAGGTGTTCCAACTAGTTTACAATTCTCCATTCCAAATCTTTTCAACAAATCATTCAAGTACTTTGTCTGACTTACAAAGATACCATCATTGTTCTATGTTATCTGTAATCCCAAAAAGTATTTCATCTCACCAATCATACTCATTTCAAATTCAGTCTTCATTTCATGAGCAAATTTGTCACTAGCTTCATCTTCACCTCCAAAGATAATGTCATAAAAAAAAATAACTATAACTAACAAACCATTTTCAATTTCTTTTGTGTACAAATTGCTATCAGCTGTTAGTTTTATAAATGCCAATTTTAACAAATACTTATCCATTTTTGCATACCAAGTTCTAGGTGCTTGTTTAAGTCCATATAAAGCTTTCTTCAATTTACATACCATGTCTCCTTCTTGAGTTAAAGGAAAACCTTCAATCTTCTCAATGTAGACTTCTTCTTCCAATTCTCCATTCAGAAATGCCGACTTCACATTCATCTGATACACTTTGAATTTCTTGTAAGATGCATAAGCTAAAAACATTCTTACTGCTTCAATTCTTGCAACAAGTGCAAAAGTTTCTTCATAGTCAATTCCTTCTTGTTGTGAGTAACCCTTACATACCAATCTTGCTTTGTTTCTTACTACTTCTCCTTGTTCATTCATCTTGTTTTTGAATACCCATTTAGTTCCAATAACATTCTTAGCTTTAGGTCTAGGGACCAATTCCCAAGTCTTGTAGGGGCTGAATATTGTCTTTTAATGCCATTTTCTTCACAAAAGTTATTAAACTCTCTAGATGTAAATTCTCCACCTCTATCAGATCTCAAACATTTAATCTTCATTCTAGATTCATTCTCAACTTTATTCTTAACAATCTTAAACTTATCAGATGCTTTAGATTTTTCTTTAAGAAATGCAATCCACATCATTCTTGTAAATTCATCAACAAGAATCATAAAATACCTTTCTCCATAGAATCCTCTAGTCCTGGTAGGACCGCTCAAATCTGTATGAACAATCTCTAGCTTCTCTATAGATGTAAACTTCTTACTAGGAAAAGAACTTCTCTTTTGTTTAGCCATTACACATTCTTTGCAAATCATGTTAGTAGGCCTCATAATTTTAGGTAAATCTCTTACTGCAAGTGTGAAACTTACTTTCACAATGTTATCAAAGTTTATATGACAAAACCTTCTATTCCATAACCAACTGTCATCAATCTTTGTAATCAAACATGTCATCTCAGTAGGATTCAACTGAAATACATTACCTCTGGTTCTAGATCCAGTTCCAATTAGATTTCCATCTTTATCCTTTATCACACAAGTTTTCTCATTAAACCAAACTTGATATCCCTTATCAACTAACTGTCCAACACTCAAAAGATTATGTTTCAATCCATCCACAAAGTAAACATCATCAGTATTAGTCTTTCCATCAAGAGTGATAGATCCTATACCTTTAATCAAACAAGGTGCATTGTTTCCAACTCTAACAACTCCTCCATCATAGTCATTCAACTTTATGAACTTTTTCATGTCTCCAGTCATATGATGTGAACAACAACTATCTATAATCTAATCATCTTTCTTTTCAACTTGAGAAACTAAGGCTTTTTCTTCCTTAACATTAGTTTCAGGATTTTCTTCTTTAATTGCTACAAATCCTATGTCATCACTATTTTCAGTATCACTTTCGCTTAAAGTCCTTTCTATACTAGCTTCAAGATCTTCATCATTAGCATAATAACATTCCTTAGATCTTCTAGGTTTGAAATTGCTTCTATACTTTTTAACTCTCTTAGGATATTTAGATGCAAAATGACCATATTCTTGACAAGTCCAACATTTAAATATTTTCTTACTATCTAGTTCTCTTTTCACAAGCAAGGCAATACCTTCTTCAATCTTCTTGTCTTCTTCATTTCTAGATCTACTACTGCTAGCATAATCTCCACTCACACTGATACTTCTTGACAAAGTAGGGCGAACACTAAGAGCACTAAATGCTATCTCCATTCTAGGTAAGTCTCCTGATAATCTCAGGTTCATTTTTGTTGCTTCCAATCTTCCAAGAAGAGTCTCTCTTGTAAATTTTTTTGTACAAGGTATCACTTGTTCAATCATCTGTGTTGTCTACTTAAATACAGGGGTCAATGTCCTCAGAATTTTCCATATCACTTCATTCTCTATTTTTGTTCCTCCACAAGATTTTATACCTGTAATGATCTCTGACATTCTACCAATATAACTTCTAATAGATTCATCTTCCAACATTCTTATATCTTCAAAAGCACATATCCAATTATTTAATCTAACTCTTTTTGCATGTTCATCACCTTCAAAAGTAGAGTGTAAAGCTTTCCAAATTTCATGAGATATTTTTAAACATTTTATCTTAATGTACTCATTCTCCAAAAGGGCTGTCAAAAGTGCTTCTCTTGCAAGTATGTTACACATGAATAGATCTCTCTCATCAGTAGTACATGTTTCAAGATTGTCCTCTTCAATGATAGTCTTATCATTCTTTGTAATCAACCAATAACCTAGTCCTAAACATAATAGGTGTGTCTTCATCTTTTCTTTCCAGCTGTCAAAATTTACTCCATCAAACTTAGGGCTTTCTTTCCTGAAATTCACCATGGATCTCCTTAAGCTGTTAAACTTCTTTTTCAAGGACCTATCGCTCTGATACCAATTTTTAGAAAGTAAAGTCCACCAAGATAACTAAGGGGGAGGGGGGGGGGGGTGAATTAATTATCAGATAATTATAACTTTTATCATCTTCAACAGCATTAAACCATATAAGTAATATAACTACCAACCATAGAAAGATATTCATACACAATGACACAAGATATGTTGACTAGGGAACCTCTTGATCAAAGAGTAAAGCCCGGTGGGAATGATGCCCACAAAAGATGCACTAATATGAATATTCCTTGTGAGAGGATGGACTCTGTTAGGATTCTTATGAAATACATTCTGTACATATGAATCCCTGTTAGGAGATTTTGAATCCCTGTTAAAAGATTCTAACCCTGTTAAGAGTTATGGAAGACAGAAGGACCCATTGCCCAAACAACTTCAGGGTAAGATCACTAAACACACTATCCAAATAATCTTTTCATTACTCAATAGAATAATATGTTACCTCTTCTCTGATTGTGCCAAACCGCACTCACTGTTACACCAGATCTCAATTTTAGATCTTTGTACTTCGCATGTCTTCCTTCACAAATTCGCTTTCATACTTGGCTCTTTTCTTCACTTCATGCATACAGCATCACAACCATTGCTACCATATCATAATTACACACTTTGACATTGCTACTCCTCTTCAAAAAGGAAATACATTCCTTCCTTTATACCACACTCAAATAATTACAAATGAGTTAGCATACAATTACAAAATAAAAGTTTCCACACACCACCAAAATTACATAAAACTGTCCACTTCCAAATACAATAAATCTTCACTCATGTGACCTCAAAGTTTATGCTATCATCCACATCACTATCAATGTGTCTCCAACTTCCCCTTAACTGTGAAAAACTAGATTCCATCCCAATTAGCAGATATCATCCGATTTCCACAAACTGGTACTCAAGAACACTGCCTGAATACTGCTTCCACCAAAATGATCATAACTTCCATGAATCAATGAATTACTATTTGCACTCTTAATCATGGACATATGACATATCAAAGAGTATAACCTCAACATCACATAGCTCCAAATGCAATAACCCACGTGCGCTAATCCAAACTCTGTCTACTTCTCTGCAAGTCTTTGGTAAATCACTGTGTTGACATCAATGACAATCATAGTCATGAATGCAACAACAACTGCTACAGAATTTCTACCAAACATTTAGCATTCATTCCTAACAAGTATGCCAAAGAATGGGAGAATATAATGGAAGAAGAAAGAAAGATAGGAGAACTTGTTGCACTAATTGCTAGAAGAGAAAAAAGAGGTAAGGGCAAATTTGAAGCAAAGTTACCTTTGAAATGTTTTTCATGCAATAAAATAGGTCATTTTGCATCTAGATGTCCTACAAGAGCTCCTAAGTACAAACCTGATTATGCAAAAATTAGAAGAGACAAAGAATGTTATTACCCTAGTGAAGGAATCTCTGATGATGATGAAGTAGACAATGAAGAGATTGGATTTGTTGCTATTAAAGATGAACCAGTTCATGAAGAAAAAGCCTTAGTATCTCATGTTGATAAGAAAACTAAATGGATAATTAAAAGTGGATGTTCTCATCACATGACTGGTGATAGAAACAAGTTTGTTAAATTAGCAAATTATGATGGAGGTGTTGTAAGATTTGGGGACAATCTCCCAAAATCCATCATAGGAGTAGGATCCATTACTTTGGATGGAAAGACTAATACAGACAATGTATTACTTGTTGAAGGACTGAAACACAATTTGGTGAGTGTTGGACAATTGATGGATAATAATTTTCAATTAAGTTTTGTTAATGGTAAATGCTTTATCAGAAGCAAGGAAGGAAAATTGATTGCTACCGGTTCAAGATCTAGAGGTAATGTATTCGAACTAAACACATTTGGAGCCTCTTGTTTTCTTGCTAAGGTAGATGACAATTGGTTATGGCATAGAAGATTTTGTCATGTTAATTTTGATAACATTGTGAAGGCAAGAATGGCTAATGCAATACGAGATCTACCAAATATTGTGAAACCCTCTAACAATTTATGCAGAGAATATGTTATGGGAAAGAAAACTAGAAATAGTCATAAAAGCAAATCATTTACACCAAAAAGGAAGTTGGATCTGGTACATACAGATCTATGTAGGCCTACAAGAAAAAAATCATACTATGGTGAAAGGTATTTTATACTCTTTCTTGATGACTTTTCTAGAATGATGTGGGTTACTTATTTTAGAGAAAAATTAGAAGCATTTGATAAATTCAAGTTGTTTAAGGAAAAAGTAGAGAATGAATCAGGATTAAAAATAAAGTGTTTAAGATAAGACAAAGTTGGAGATTTTACATTAGATTTATTCAATTCATATTGTGAAGAGCACGGGATAAAAAGACAAACATCTGCTCCTAGGACTCCACAACAGAATGGGATAGCAGAGCAAAGAAACATGACTATACTTGATGTTGCTAGGACAATACTAATTGAAGGAAATGTATATTATGTACATTAGAGAGAGGCTATTGGAACAACAGTGTACACATTAAAAAAAATTTAGATTAGAGAAGGTACAATTAAGACCCCCTATGAACTATGGTTTGATCATACTCCTACTATAAAATACTTTAAAATTTTTGGTAGTAAATGTTATATCAAGAGGGATGATGAGATAGGGAAATTTGATGTTAGAAGTGATGAAGGAATCTTCCTTGTTTACTCTATCAAAAGTAAGGCATACAAATGTTTCAATCTGAGATTGAGGAAGATGGTTGAAAGCAACAATGTAAGAATTGATGAGAAATTTTAGATACAAGAAAGAATGTATGCCAACAGTCAGATATCAGAGATGAAAGAAACCACTACTGCTACAGAAGAAGAACTTGTTGAGGAAGAAAGTGAAAAAGAAGTTTGTGATGCTGATAAAAGAAAGACTACTGAGATGCCTAAAAATCGAAGGTATGTAAAAAATGACCATCCTGAAAATCAAATTATTGGCAATACCAGTAAGGGAGTGCTAACTAGATCAAAAGTTAGAGAAGAAATTTGTTTGATTTCTCAAGTTGAGCCAAAAACTACTGACGAAGCCTTTAAAGATGAATCTTGGATAGTTGCCATGAAAGAAGAATTGGATCAGATAAAGAATAATAATACTTGGGAATTGGTTCCTAGACCTAAAAATAAAAATATTATAGGAAAAAAATGGGTCTTTAGAAACAAAATGGATGAAGAAGGAACGGTTGTAAGAAACAAAGCAAGACTAGTATGTAAGGGATACTCACAGTAAGAAGGCATTGACTTTGAAGAAACATTTGCTCCTATTGCTAGAATAGAGGTAGTAAGATTATTCATATCTTATGATACACACAAAAACTTCAAAGTGTATCAAATGGATGTTAAATCTACATTTCTGAATGGAGATCTTGAAGAAGAAGTATATATAGAGCAACTAGATAGGTTTCATCTATGCAAAGATAAAGACATGGTGTGCAAATTGAAGAAAGCCCTGTGTGGGTTAAAGCAAGCTCCTAGGGCTTTGTATGCAAGGTTGGACAAGTATCTACTTGGACTTGGATTCAGAAAAGGTAATGCAGACAATAATTTGTATCTAAGAAGTACTAAAGATGGAATCCTAATAGTAGAAGTATTTTTGGATGAAATTATCTTTGGGGGTAATGATGATCTATGTAAAAAAATTTCTAAAGAAATGGAAAGCAAATTTGAGATGTCCATGATAGGTGAAATGAAATTCTTTCTTGGACTACAAATAACTCAATATGAGAATGGTATTTTCATTTCTCAGACCAAGTATCTCAAAGAATTACTTAAGAAATTTGGAATGAAAGATTGTAAACTAGTAGGAACAACTATGGTGATTGGAAACAAGCTAACAATTGATGATGAATCAAAATGTGTTTTTCAGACTTTGTATAGATCAATGGTTGGAGGACTACAATATCTGACTCACACCAGACCACATATTGCTAATGGTGTTGGAATTGTGGCTAGATATTAGGTAGAACCCAAAGAGACTCATCTAGCTGCTATAAAAAGAATTCTGAGGTATCTTAGAGGAACCATAAACTATGGTTTATGGTATGACAGGAATGATAGATTTGAACTTCATGCTTATACTGATGCCGATTGGGTAGGAAATATTGATGATAGAAAAAGTATCAGTGGCGGTGCATTTTCCCTTGGGAAAAAGTTGGTTTCTTGGCTAAGTAAGAAACAAGATTGTATAGCACAATCTACTGCTGAATCTAAGTATGTTGCTGTTGCTATAAACTGCACTCAGATTGTTTGGATGAAACAAATGCTGATAGACATTGCAATAACTTTTAGTGAGCCTGTGGTTATCCATTGTGATAACACCAGCACAATAAATATGTCAAAGAACCTAGTGATGCATTCTAAAACTAAACACGTCTCTATCAAGTATCACTTCTTGAGAGATAGGGTGGCAGAAAAGGAAATCAAGCTAGAATATATCAGTACAAAAGAGCAGATTGAAGACATTTTTAAAAATCCACTACCAGAAGATACCTTTGAATATCTTAGGGGTATGCTAGGGGTTCAAGCCCCTCCTAGTCAGAACTAAATGATGCAGAGGTACATCAATCTAGAGGTATTCAGAGCTTCATCATTTTATGGATTGGATGTAGGGATCTACTCCTCAGGGGGAGTGATCATGGAAGAAATTTTATATGTGAAGGAAGTTGAAGGCTCATGGCACCCTTTTCCATTGCTGTCAAAGGGGGAGTATTGCTATGAGAAAATCTCTACTGTTTGGGGAGATTGTTCAGTTGTTCAGTTGAAGGACTTTGGATTGATATAACTTTGGGATAATATTTTCCCATATGTTGACATCAATGCAAAAGGGGGAGATTGTTGGATATTGGTAATGCATGGATGGTGATTGAGACATTTAATATGTTTAATCACTATGTTACTAAATGGGCACTCATACTATTGTCAGTTGTGTTTTGTCACTAATGTCAACATATGCTTCTATGAAGGAATCAGACTAGTAATCACAGTGTATGGTCAGTGTACAGATGTTTCAAATACTGTGAAGTTAGATGAGAGTCAAGGAGGATGTTGTGATCTTATATATGAGATTGCATCATTAGATGTTACATATTAAGAAAGTTACAACTATTTTAGTAAAGACTGGTCACTGGACTATGACGGTGAAAACTCACAGAGTTACCCTCTAGGTTTTTGGTATATCTCTCAGAAGACTTTGATTCAAGGAATGTGAACTTGAAGGATGAAATATTAGGTATTGAAGGATGCTCATTGATCAGTGCAAGGTATGGAGTGATTTTTGATGTCATCTGCGACATGTGTTCTGGCGATGGTTTATTCTCAAGCTGACTCAGAGAATGAAGCGTGTGTTTTGTTTGGAAAGCTTAAAATAAGGATGTCAATCCTTAATCATTGTAATAAAATCATTATAGATTTGTTTTAGATACCATGTGTATCTTAGCAAGGGTTTATGTAATTATTTGTATTTAGGAAAGCCTCATGGGCCAACCTATCATTGGTAAATTGTAATAAGGTAGAAATGAAAGGTCTTTTTTTTTGGAAAAGACATGGTGGAATAGATGTTTATTGAAGATTGTGAAAGCTGCGAGCTTATCTGTTGTATGTAAAGTAGAGGATTACTAGTGGACTTAATTTGAACTAAACAAGAAAAGATAGTTGCTAGCAAACAGTTCAAAATATTGTGTATTTCTTCATACACACCTATTGTGAACTAGTGAGTTCTGAAGGTGGATTTAACCTTCTTTGGGTAGTGAGCCCTCTTTTGTTCCTTGACTCCTAACAGGGTCTTTCCTCTTACAAGGACTATGTAATGTAATGTTTCAATAAGCTCCTAATAGGGCTATATTTTCTAACAAGAATTACTATACCTTCAGTACATGATTTGTGGGTGCTAATTCCCACCGAGGTTTTTACCTTTAACAGGGTTTCCCCGAAACCAAAATATTGTGTTATTGTGTTGGCATTCATTGTTTCTGATATTGATAAGCTTAAATATTAAAGTTTAATATTCTATTATACAAATGATTTACCCCCCCTTTCAGTTGTATTGTGGATTGTTATGCCTAACAAATCTCCTAACAAAGGATTCATATGTACTAAATATATTTCATAAGACACCTAATAGAGTCCATCCTTTCACAAGGAATATTCATATTAGTGCATCTTTTGTGGGCATCATTCCCACCGGGGTTTACTCTTTGATCAAGAGGTTCCCTAGTCAACATATCTTGTGTCATTGTGTTATTATGCATGTTTATCTTTCTATGGTTATTGATTCCATTTCTTACATGGTTAAAATCTATTGAAGTTGATAAAAGTTATAAATATCTGATAACTGATTCAACCCCCCTCTCAGTTATCTTGGTGGACTTACTTTCTAACAATTGGTATCAGAGCAGCAGGTCCTTGAAAGAAAATTTTAATAGCTTAAGGAGATCCATGACGAATTTCAGGAAGAAAGCCCTAAGTTTGGAGTAAATTTTGACAGCTGGAAAGAAAAGATGAAGACACATCTATTATGTTTAGAACCAGGTTATTGGTTGATTACAAACAATCAAAAGACAATCATTGATGAGGATAACCTTGAAACATGTACTAATGATGAAATAGATCTATTCATGTGTAACATGCTTTCTAGAGAAGCACTTTTGTCAGCCCTTCCGGAAAAGGAGTATAGTCAGGTAAAATATTTGAAAATATCTTATGAAATTTGGTTAGATTACACTCTAATTTTGAAGGTGATGAACATGCAAAGAAAGTCAGATTATATAATTAGATATGTGCATTTGAAGATATAAGAATGATGGAAGATGAATCTATTAGAAGCTATATTGGTAGAATGTCAGAGATTGTTGCAGGTATAAAATCTTGTGGTGGAATCAAGATAGAGAATGGAGTGATATGAAAAATTTTGAGGACATTGACTCCTGTATTTAAGAAGACAACATAGATGATTGAACAAGTTATTCCTTGTACTATGAAATTTACAAGAGAGACTCTTCTTGGAAGATTGGAAGAAGTAGAGATGAATTTGAGGCTATCAGGAAACTTACCTAGAATGGAAATAATATTCAGTGCACTTAGTGTTCACCCGACTTTTTAAGAAGCATCAGTGTGAGCAGAGATTATGCTAGTTGTAGCAGATCTAGAAATGAAGAAGACAAGAAGATTGAAGAAGGTATTGCCTAACGTGTGAAGAGAGAACTAGAGGGTAAGAAAAATTTTAAATGTTGGACTTGTCAAGAATTTGGTCATGTTGCATCTAAATGTCCTAAAAGAGTTAAGAAGTATAGGAAGAATTTTAATCCTAGAATATCTAAAGAATCTTACTATGCAAATAATGAAGAACTTGAAGCTAATTTAGAGAAATCCTTGAGTGAAAGTGATACTGAGAATAATGATGATATAGGATTTGTACCAATTAAAGAAGCAAATCCTCAAACTAAAATTAAGGAAGAAAAGGCTTTAGTTTCTCAAGTAGAAAAGAAAGCTAATTGGATTATAGACAGTGGTTGTTCACATCATATGACTGGAGACATGAAGAAGTTCATGAAGTTTAACAATTATGATGGAGGATTTGTTAGAGTCGGAAACAATGCACCTTGTTTGATTAAAGGTATAGGATCTATTACTCTTGATGGAAAGACTAATACTGATGATGTTTACTTTGTGGATGGTTTGAAACATAATCTTTTGAGTGTTGGACGGTTAGGTGATAATGGATATCAAGTTTGGTTTACTGATAAAACTTGTGTAATTAAAGATAAAGATGGAAATTTTATTGGTACTAGATCTAGAACTAGAAGTAATGTATTTCAGTTGAATCCTACTGAGATGACATGTTTGATTACTAAGATTGACGACAGTTGGCTATGGGACAGAATATTTTGTCATATAACCTTTGATAACATTGTGAAAGTGAGTACTACACTTATAGTGATAGATTTTCCTAATGTTATGAAACCTACTAACATGATTTTCAAAGAATGTGTGATGGCTAAACAAAAGAGAAGATCATTTCCCAGTAAGAAGTTTACAATGATAGAGAAGTTGGAGATTGTTCATATAGACTTGAGCGGTCCTACAAGGACTAGAGGATTCTATAGAGAAAGGTATTTTAAGATTCTTTTTTATGACTTTACAAGAGTGATGTAGATTCCATTTCTTAAAGAAAACTCTGAAACATTTGATAAGTTTAAGGTCATTAAGAATAAAGTTGAGAATGAATCTAGAATGAAGATTAAATGTTTGAGATTAGATAGAGGTGGAGAATTTAATTTTAAAGAATTTAACATCTTTTGTGAAGTGAATGGTATTAAGAGACAGTTTTCAGCCCCTAGGACACCTGAACAAAATGGTATTGCAGAAAGAAGAAATAGATCAGTGACTCAAGCAACAAGAGCTATGTTATTTGAGAATGACTTAGCAAAGATATTCTAGAGAGAAGCAGTGAACATAGAAGTGTATACAATGAACAAAGTACAAATCAGAGCATACACAAATAAGACACCCTATGAACTATGGTTTGGACATGCACCTACACTTAAGTATTTTAGAATTTTTGGAAGAAAATGTTATATTAAGAGAGATGATGACATTGAAAAGTTTGATCCTAGAAGTGATGAAGGTATATTTCTTGGATATTCATTGAAGAGAAAAGCTTATAGATGTTACAATAAGAGAACTAAGACTATTGTTGAGAGCACAAATGTTAAAGTTGATGAGAAGTTCAAAATTCAGGAAAGAATGCTTGACTATGAATCAGATGAAGGAATTCATTCTAGACCTAACCCTGAGACTACTGAATTATTTTATGAAACTAATAGTGATTTGTTGAATGAAAGCCATATTGAGATCATTGAAGAACCAACACCTGAAGTAAGATCTGAGACAGTGACACCTAACGGGAATCTATCAAGGAATCATCCTTATGAGTAGATTGATGGAAGCATAGATAGAGGAGTTCTGACATGGAATAAGGTACAAGAATAGTTATGTTTGATTTTTCAAATTGAACCTAAATCTACTAGTGAAGCATGTGAAGATGAACATTGGATTAAAGCTATGAAAGAAGAACTAGATCAGATTGAAAAGAATAAGACATGGGAATTGGTCCCTAGACCTAAAGATAAGATTGTTATTGGAACAAAATGGGTATTCAGAAACAAGATGAATGAACAAGGCGAACTTGTAAGGAACAAAGAAAGATTGGTATGTAAAAGATACTCACAGCAAGAAGGAATTGACTATGAAGAAACTTTTTCACCAGTAGCAAGAATTGTAGTAAGAATATTTCTGGACTATGCAGATTACAAGAAATGCAAAGTATATCAGATAGATGTGAATTTAGTATTTTTGAATGGAGAATTGGAAGAAGAAGTTTACATTGAGCATCCTGAAGGTTTTCCTTTAACTCAAGAAGGAGACATGGTATGTAAATTGGAGAAAGCTTTATATGGATTGAAGCAAGCACCTAGAACTTGGTATGCAAGATTGGATAAGTATTTGTTGAAATTAGGATTTACTAAAGGAACAACAGATAGCAACTTGTACACAAAAGAAATTGAAAATGGCTTGTTGGTTTTTGTTATTTTTGTTGATGATATTATCTTTGGAGGAGAAGATGAAGACAGTGATAAATTTGCAAATGAAATGAAGACTGAATTTGAAATGGGTATGATTGGTGAGATGAAATATTTTTTAGGATTGTAGATAATACAGAACACTGATGGTATCTTTATAAGTCAGACAAAGTACTTGAATGATTTATTGAAGAGATTTGGAATGGAGAACTGTAAACCAGTTGGAACACCTATGGTAACTCAACATAAGTTATCTAATACATATGAGACTGCTACAGTAGAACAGAAGAAGTATAGATCTATGATTGGAGGATTGTAATATTTGACCCATATAAGACCTGATATAGCACATTTAGTTGGAATTGTAGCAAGATTTCAAGCTGAACCTAGAGAATCACATTATGCAACAATAAAGAGGATACTGAGGTACTTAAGAGGCACAATTGAGTATAGATTGTGGTATGAAAAATATGATGATTTTACCCTATGTGCATATACAGATGTTGATTGGGGAGGTAGTGTTGATAATAAAAAGAGCACCAATGGAGGAGAAATTTTCCCTGGAGGAAGATTAGTTTGTTGGCTAAGCAAGAAGTAGAATTGTATTTCACAGAGCATAGTAGAAGTAGAGTATGTAGCAGTAGAAAATAGTTGTAACCAAATAATTTGGATGAAACAAATGTTGAAGGATATTGGAGTAAAATTTATTGATCCTGTTGTTATACATTGTGATAACACCAGCACAGTTAGTATGTCTAAGAACCCTATGTTCTATTCTGAGACAAATCATATAGAGATAAAGTGTCATGTAGTAAGAGAGAAAGTAGTAGAGAAAGAAGTCAAACCTGAGTACATAAGCACAAAGGAGAAAATTGCAGACATATTTACAAAACCTTTGCCTAAGGATACATTTGAGTATCTGAGAGGTATGCTTGGGGTTATGCCCCAACATAATTTTGAGAAGTGATGCAGATTTTTGCATCTGTCCAGTGGTCTATGAGCCCTATCTTTCTTCTGGACTAGATTTTGGTACTTCCTTTATGGGGGATTATGTGTATCTGAGCTGAGTCATGAGGACTCTAGTGAATGTATTTTTCTGAACAATGTCTTTTGACATTGGAGTTGTTGTTGACATAATGATGAAACTTTTGTCATTGATGTCAACGGGGGAGAAGTGTACATGAAGAAACCATTTGTACCATCTATTAGAGAGATTTGAATGGGAAAATGAAGTAAGATTTGATTAATGAAGAGGACTTGAAAGTATTTTCAGAGCAGCAGTGTTGTAGAGTTAGATTTATGGAACTTGGATGTTTTTTCATCTATGTTGCCATCAATGCCAATGAGGGAGATTGTTAGGAATGAATTATGAATATATCCTATGGGGCAGTATTAGTAGCCATTGTTTATCAGTTGTTGTTGCATTCATGATTGTGATTGTCATTGATGTCAACACAGTGATCTACTGAAGATTAGCAGAGAAGCAGACATTGTTTGACTTAGAGCACTTGGAATATTGAAGATGAAGCTATGCAGAGTTGGGGAATTACTCTATGATGTGTTATAAGATAGTGGTTAAGAGCATAGATATTAATTCATTTATTTATGTAAGTTATAATTATTTTAGTGGAAGCAGTATTTAGGCAGTGTTCCGAAGTAGCGGTTTGTGAAAATTAGATGATATCTCCTAATCAGGATGGAATCTGGTTATGCATAGTTAGAAAGTAGTTGAAGACATGTTGATAGTGAAGTGGATGATAGTGCAAGATCTGAGGTCACATGAGTGAAGAATTATATTGATTGGAAGCTGACAATTTTATGTAATTTTGATGTAACGTGTGGAAACTTTTAATTTGTAATTTGTATGCCAACTCATTTGTAATTAATTGAGTGTGGTATATAGGAAGGAATTTTTTCCTTGTTTTAAAGTGTAATTTAGATAATGAAGTAATGAATTGTGAAAGAGGATATGTGAAATACTGAGATCTGGTATTGAGATCTAGAGAAGGAGTTGGTGCAATTTGGCACAGTCAGAGGAGTATTGGATTGTTGAGGTCATTAATCTTATGGTATTATTCTATTGAGTAATACAAAGGTTAGTTAGATAGTTAGTTCAATGATCTTACCCTAAAGTTGTTTGGGCAGTGGGTCCTTTTGTCTTCTATAACTCCTAATAGACTTAGAATCTTTTAGCAGAGATTCAAAATATCCTAACAGGGATTCATATGTACTGAATGTATTTCATAAGACTCCTAACAAAGTCCATCCTTTCATAAGGAATATTCATACTAGTGTATCTTTTGTGGGCATCATTCCCACCGGGGTTTACTCTTTAATCAAGAGGTTCCCTAGTCAACATATCTTGTGTCATTGTGTTATTATGCATGTATATCTTTCTATGGTTGTTGATTACATTGCTTACATGGTTAAAATCTATTGAAGTTGATAAAAGTTATAATTGTCTGATAATTGATTCACCCCCCCCCCTCTTAGTTATCTTGGTGGACTTTACTTTCTAACAATCTTGTCCTCAAAAAATAATATCATCCACAAATATTTTAGCAATCAAGATAGTATCATATGATTCTCCTTTCATGTACATATTGTTGTTCTCACTAGTTCTAACAAATCCAATACTTAACAAATAAGTATGTAGCCTTTCATACCAAGCTCTCGGTACTTGCTTTAAACCATATAAAACTTTTTGTAATCTGCATACCATGTCTTTCTTGTCTGGATCAACAAACCCTTCTAATTGTTCTATGTAGACTTCTTCTTTAAGTATCCCATTCAGAAATGTAGACTTAACAGCCATTTGATAAACTTTAAACTTCTTATGTGCTGCATAGGCCAGTAACATTTGAAGTCCTTCTAGTCTAGTAACAGGTGCAAAGTTCACACCATAATCAATTCCTTCCTCCTATGTATACCCCTTGTAAACTAGTCTGGCTTTATTTCTAGTAACCTCTCCATTTTCATTCAGCTTGTTTCTAAAGATCCACTTAGTACTGATAACATTCTTATCTTTGGGTCTAGGTACTAAGGTCCTGTTAGAGATTCGCCAATCTTATTTTTGGGTCTAGGTACTATTCCTAACAGGTCCAAGTCTTATTTTTCTCTATCTTTTCAATCTCCTCAGTCATTGCATTTAACCATTCATCATTTTCTAGTGCAACCTTAACATTTTTTGGTTCAAACTCACAAACTAAGCATGTACCTTATCTTGACTCACTTCTTGTTTGCATGCTAGCTTGCTTGTCGCCAATTATTTGATTCTAAAAATGATGTCTCCTGACAAATCTTTCCTGTACCCGATCTCTTATTTCTTGTTCATCCTGTTCAAGTTCATGTTCTTGCTCGGTAGCCTCTTCCTGATTGTTGGTGTTCCTTTCCTCTTCATCGGTGTTGTTTTCTTGATTCTAGGTTGATAGAGTCTGTAGCTTTAGATGGTACTCTAGATGTTCAATGTAAGTGAATCTACCATAATCTTCTAGTTCCCTGGTGCTCTCTTCACCATTCTTATCATCAAACTCATCAACCCTGACATTAGTACTTTCCATCATTTTATTAGTAACTCTATTTAGATACTTGTAAGCTTTTCTTTTAGTGGAATATCCAAGAAATATCCCTTCATCACCTTTTGAGTCAAACTGTCCATTTCTATCATCTTTCAGAATAAAACATTTGCTACCAAATATTCTGAAATAACTTACAATCAGTTTCTGACCAAACCAAAACTCATAGGGTGTTTTGTTCATGTCCTTCTTTAGTTGTACTTAGTTCAGAACATAAAAAAATGTGCTAATTATTTCTCTCCAGTATGTCTAAACCACATTCTTTTGTATCATGAGTGTCCTTGCACAATCAACTTTTGATCTATTCCTCCTTGAAGCAATACCATTCTGCTAAGGTGTTCTCGGTGCAGAAACCTATCTTTTTATACCACACTCATTACAAAAGTTAGTAAATTCACCACCTCTATCAGATCTTAAGCATTTCATTTCTTTCCTACTTTCTTTCTCTACTTTTTCTTTATACCATTTAAACATTTTAAATACCTCTAATTTTTCTTTTAGGAACATCATAGTCATCAATCTACTATAGTCATCAACAAATAGAATGAAGTACCTATCTCCATAGTAGCTTTGTGTTCTCATGGGACCACATAGGTCGGTGTGAACTAGCTCCGAAATTCTCTTTGTTGAATAACCTTTTCTCTTAAAACTAGATCTTGTCATCTTACCTTTTTGACATTGATGACACATTACATGATCCGGCTTTGTTAGGCTAGGTAGACCTCTAACCTTTTTCTTTTTACTGATCTTGATCATGTTGTTAAAGTTTGCATGACATAACCTTTTATGCCACAACCAAGAATCCTCATGTTTCATCATTAAACAAGAAGACTTATCATTATCAAGATAAAACAAGTTACCTTTCATTTGTGCTCTTGTTCCAACAAGTTTTCCTCTTTCATCAAATATCTTTACTATCTTTCTCTCAAAAGCTACACGATGGCCTAAATTGTTAAGTTGTGTCACACTTAGCAGATTATAATTTAGTGTTTTTACCCAATAAGCATTATCACATCTAATTTTATCATTTATCAATACAGATCCCTTTCCTCTAACCATACAAGGTGTATCATTGCCTATTTTTACAGATCCTCCACTATATTGCTCAAGATGATCAATTTTTTCTTCATCACCAGTCATGTGATGGGTACAACCACTATCAATGATTCATGTATCATTTTTGTTAACCTTAGAGATAAGAGTTGTCTCTACATACCTTTCTTCTTCCTCAAAATCATCCTTCATTGCAACAAACACTACTTCCACATCATCATTTGTGTCGGTCTCAATATCATTCTCTTCAGCAATGTAACATACCTTTTTGCCTTTATCATTATTGTCTCGGTTGTCTCTGTTGTAGTGTCGGTAACTCCTATTTTTTCTTCTCCCATAGCTTCCTTGACCAGATAGATCCTTGTTTCTATCATCTTCTTTCCTATTTGGGCATCTAGTAGTAATATGACCAACTTCTTTGCAGTTAAAACATGCTAAAGGTAATTTATGTCTATATCTACATTTTCCCTTAGGTAACCTTCTAGCCATAAGAGCTTCAAGCTCATCAAGTGTATCATCACTATTACTATCATTATCATCATTATTGCTTTGACTACTAGATTTACCAATCTTTAGAGAAGTCATGAAAGAAGACTCACCAAATGGTACAACACTATTATCAAAATTATCCTGTTCAAAAGTTGTAAGCTTACCGATCAGACTATCAAGAGTGAAAGTACTGCCAAGTGCAAATCTCATTTTGTGTATTGCAAATATTCAAATAACATAAATAGGAAATAGGGTTCTCATAATTTCTCTTACCACTATTTCCTCATAAATGACACCACCAGATCCTCTGATAGCATTAACTACTTCCTTTATTTAGTTTGTGTACTGTACTATATTCTCTCCTTCTTTCATTTTCATATCATCGAATCTCCCTCTTAAACTTTCAACTCTGGCTCTTCTGACATTTGCATCACCACTGTAAACTAGATTAAGTTTATCCCACATGTCCTTTGAGGTAGCACAATCCTTGACATCTTCAAATTTGGAATTTGTAAGAGCACCAGCAATCTCCATCATGCTAACATTGTGCTCATGTCTATCTCTTAACTAGTCAAGAGTCAAAGGTCCTATAGGCGGTGCTAGGTAACCTTTCTCCAATAGGGTAAGGGAAGAATTCCCAATTCTAGATATATGAAGCTTCATTCAGCTTTGCCATATTGTAAAGTTGTCCTTGTTCAACTTGGCACTTCCCTCTTATACATTTTGTGATCTTTCTACTGAAGTCCTTAAAACTCTATTCCAAGCAACCAAGCAGCTCTGATACCAATTGTTAGAATAACTAAGAGGTGGGGTGAATCAGTTATCCACAGTCCCAAATACAAAATGTAAAACTTCAAAACAATTACAACTTATTATGTAGCTCGATAAACAATAATACTAATCTGTCTGTCCTTTTACCGATTACCAGTTAACTATTCATAGTGATTACTGACCAAATCAGATATGTAATATGTAAAGTATGACAATCAAACAATCACCACAATATACACATAACAAAAGAGATTTAATGTGGACACCCTGTTAAGAGAAACAACACCTGGGATCGGTAAACCAAAATATTTTCACTCTTCTCAAGTGAGCTCGGTGAGGAGCCAACCCTATTAAAGGTTACAAAACACACTATAAGGTGTGACCTTGTTAGAGAATTTAACACTAACGGTTATTGTCCAACTAGCATTCACTATGGGGTTGATAGGATAACAATGTACATTCTATGAATGACATATAAGACTTTCAAGTCTACTCGATTAAGAGATTTTATTTGATTACAATGGTTAAAATGTAATAGCAGGTGATCTGAATACAATACAACTTGATTTGTAGATGTCTAGATCAATTCTTAAGCTCATAAAATCCTCTGATCAATATAACTATTTAATTCATCAATATTCAACAACTTACTATCCCTCGGTAAATACTCTCTGACGCTCAGTTAACTCTACAATTCGATTCTCCTTTAGCCAGTATGATCAGGCATGCATGAAGCTTGTTCACACAATATCTCTGCAGTATCCTTCCTCCGGCATTCATTTCATTGTGAAACCCTAGTCTCTTAAATAGAAAAGTAAACTATTTTCTTTTCATCCATCAGATTTTGCCGATTAATCTCCTTCATTGATTTTGCCTCTTAAACCTTCCTTGGAAGATGTGTTTCAATTTCATCCTTTAGATCTTCCTTGAATTTTGCTATCTATTGATATTATAACAAACTTTATCTTTCCACCCTGATTACAAGGTACTTTCCAGCTATCAACTTTATCAACTAAACTAATCATTTAGTTCTTTTGTCCATACTTGATTAACAAAGAAATGTGTTGGTGAACACTGTAAACACCTAAATTTGATTACATAATTTTGTAATCGTATTTAGTCTTCTCCTAGGATATCTTGTTAATTAAATATTCATTATTTAATTAATTTATGTCATCCCCTAGTTAATTAATTTGATTAATTAACTATAGTCCAATTAATTATCAAAATGACAAATCTATAGTCTGATAATTAATTAAATCCATATTCCTCTATTAATTTAAATGGATACTTTTATCTAAATAAATTAATTCATAAAGCCCCTCTTCCTCCCACTTGGAATTAAATAAAATATTTAATTCTAAAAATCCTAAATTCTCCCCCATTAGCTAATAATTCATGCTTAGCTAATAATCCTCCACTCATTCTCTCTCCTCCCATTCACACCTCCCTAATCCTCCAGTTACCAAGCCTAATCATCCCTTAAGCATATGCACAATCATAATCCAAGTTTAGGAAATGCTAATCCACCACAAAGTCAACCCTTATGACATCACCTCCACATCCACCAATGACAAATCATAAAGCCTCTTACACCTCTTACACACTTGTCCCCTCTGACACCTTCCAAAATTGCCTCCCCTCTCTACCTCCACCATTGTGACACTTGTCACAATGCTATTTATTTGAGAAAGCACAATCTATGTGCTCTCCCTTGGAAGCATCTCCACCATTGCTCATTCCCCTTTTGCCCCTTAATCTCCACTGTCCATTTCATCCTCCTTTCTATAAAAGAGAAGCTCTCCTCCTTCATTTTTATCCACCATTTGACGCAAGGTTATTATGACCATTTCTCCATTGAAGCTTGAGCATACCATTTGAGCACACATCCAATCTTTGGACAAATCTTCCACATTTGGAGACTTTGAGGTTTTGAGGTTTGCATTTCCTTTTGGGTTTTTGTCTTCATTTTGTGAGTCTTAGCATAAGTATTTATCTTCTTTGCTTTGTTAAATATTTAGCTTGCTTATTATTCTTAGACATTGCATTTTAGGTATTACATTTTGGCACGCCCGATGGGACCCACTTCAAGGGTCATTTTCTCTCTATCTTCTTTGAAAAACTAACCCAAATACTAAGTTTTCTTGTTGTTTGATTGTGTTGCAAGGAGCTTTTTGATATTTTGTAGGTTCAAGGCTGAAGAAGACCTATTTTTGCAGCCATTCCCACCATCGAATTTTTCACAACAACTTTCAAAAAATCCTCATTTTTGCAAGAACGCTCGTACGGACACGGGAATGTGATTTCTCTGCGAGAACACTTGTACAGCCTCATGTGAATGCATTCTTGCAACAAAAACTTCTATCTTCTATCTTTTTTTTCTCTCTGTCTGTATTTTGATAGTAACCTGACTATATTCTTTTCGCAGGATCGCATTCCCACAATGTGAGAATGCTCGTTGACCAAGCGGGTTTGCCTGTGTACCTTCTGTAAGCTGTAGTATGGCATTTTTTGCAATTTTATTTTTTTCCCTCATTCCCACATCGCAAGATCACTATTTGACCATGCGGGAATGTTATTTTGACCTAGAGAGATTGGTAATTAGCATCTTTTAGCCGTACGACCCTATATTTTTTTGCCTTCATTCCCACTATGTGGGATCGACAGTTGACCTGCGAGAATGCGGTCCAACTTGCAGGAATGTGGCCGCAGGTATCGACACTATGTTTTTATTTTCTTTCTAGCTTTTCAATTATTCTGACAGTCTTGCGGGAACGCCTATATGGCTTTGCGGTAACGTTGTTTTTCTACTGCAGGATTGCAGGTTTTTGCGGGAATACGGGTTAAGATTTGAAAATAGAATTAACTCACTTTATTTTCGGTGCATTAAAAAGAACAGTGTATGCCAAAAAATACCTCATCTTTTCAATTTGGGTTTAAAATGAACAAAGGTTAAAATTGAACAAAGCAAACATCACACTTCTCTTTGGTGCTTAAAATCAACATACTCAATCTTGAATGCTTAAAGGATAAAGAATCAATGCAATGAACACTTCTTTTGGTACTTAAAATCAATCAAACACAATCTTGAATGCTAAGAGGAGTAACACATTCTTTGTTTTTGCAAATCAAATCTCTATTTTTCAAGCATTGTCATTTACATTTCAAACAAAGAACCTTGCATGCTAAACATGAGTGTTTGATGTTCTAGAATAGAAAACACTTAGTCTTAATAGGTTCATTTTGGAATGAATACTTCTTGGCATGTTTGAAGGAGTGTTTTTCGATAATTCCTTAGAGCATTTTCATTTTTGCATAAACCTTGTTAAAGTAAGCAAATTGGAAGCAATCTTCTTGTATCCATATCCTCTTCCCTTGCCTTCACGGATCTTGGGTGAAGAGAAAGATCAAGTTTGATTGACAACACTTCTAGTGAGGCCTGTCTAGAGAGAAACGCTTCCTCTTTAGAGAATGACCTTAAACCGGTAATTCCTCAGCCGATATATAAATAAGGTGTTGAGAAAACTCTTTCCTTATCCCCGCAAGCTCAGGTGAGGTGTGTTGATGGTAGCCCGAGCTAGGTGAATATCGCTATGATTTTGGCATGGTCAACTAGGCTCTTAAGTGAGTCACGCATGTACAAACTGATTGGGAGGATGCCACGGATCTTACTAGAAACCGTTAATCAGAAGCCCACCTGATCTACTCCCAAAAGTATCATAATCTTTGTGCAAGGACCAACCCAAGTGGTTTCTTGGGTCACCTAAAGATTACTCACCATCTGTATTCCTTTTTTGGGATACCAAGTTGTGGGCAAAGGTTTTGATACTATCATGCCTTGTAGGTAGAAATTGCTTGTGTGTGTTCTCGAAGTTACAAAACCAGTGAAAACATCTATTGAACATACACAATCAAAAATTTCTACAAACAAATCATTTGCCATGTCAATCTAATCCTCCAGTCTAGAAGTCACCCAAGCCTCCAAAATCCTATCATCCTAGTCTCTGAATCATAGTCATATTGGTCATCCCTCATCCCCTTTCCATCCTATGTAGAGTCAGTCTTTCCTCCTATCTTAAGCTTGATCCAAATCTCAATCTGAGCTTATTATCCATCCTAATCTAAGCTTTAGCTTTCCTTCCATCCTCATCCTTCATCCCCATCCAACTCATCCACAAGTCGTCATGTCCCAATTCCTTTATGATGAGTTTAGTCATCCCACATTTTCTCCCACTTTATCCTATTCCAATGATGATGATAGTCTTGTTGATCATGATGAATACCTTAAAAACCTTAGCAAGCTTGCTCCAAAAATCCCTTAGAATCCAATCATCCCTCCAAAATATTCCACTAGCTCTCCATATATATACACTAGTACTCCTTATCATACCTTTGACAAGGGAAATCCATTTCCACACCTTCTTCCTATATTGTACCCACTTATCCCCCACATCCTAATCCAAATCCTTCATCTCCTTATCCTCCAATCCATTTTCAAAATCAAGTTCCTAGTCTTCCAATCCAACACCATAATCCCCATACTATTGCTAATCCACCATCCAATCTATCCTACCTTTCTCCTCCATCTCCTCCATCCTATCTAAATCTACCATCTTCCATTCCTACCTACATTACCACTGTATGTGACTGAATGTGACCTCAAAATCAGACACAACACAACATGGTCATTATTCACTTGATAGAATTCGAGAGAGAGTATGAAGAACTCAATCCAAATTCCATGGTGAGGCGACCTGTTGCCTCCTATGTGAATGGGGTGTTTGAATACTCTCAGAACGAGAGCCAACAGCCGGGAGACCAATTCAACAATGGAGGATTTGAAAGAAAATATGAGAAAAATGAAAATAAGCTAAGAATGAATGCAATTAATCTAGAAAACTTTGAAAGAAATATGAAATGCAGATTTTTATTTGATTTTGAAATAAAGATGATATTAGACTAAGAACAAGTAAGCAAATTTAATCTAAATGTAAAATGCAATTACACTAATATGACAAATTAAACTAGATAATGCAATAAAAGAGCTTTGAAAACAATGAAATATGAGACTAAAAAATGCTATAGTAAGGATGCTCTCAAAAATTGCTCCCCCTTTGAATGAGAAAAAGAGGTTCATTAAATAGACCAAGCCAGAAGAGGAATGAAGAGTTTCTTGATTTGAAACGGTGGACTCTTCATTCCTAATTGAGACAAAAAGACAATGAATTATTTAATTAAAAGAATGGAATTTGCCACATGTGGGGAGGTGACCTTTCGAGTAATTTGAATTATTAAATTCAAATAAAGAGGTGTCCATTCAATTAACTAAATATTTATTAATTCCTTTCAAGGGTATTTAGCTAAACGGGGTGGAGTTTAATTTAATTAAAAGTACTTAGGACTTCATAATTAAATTAACTTATCATAGAGATTATTTAGCCAAATAAAGTCTAGGACTTAGGAATTAATTTAGCATTTGATTATTGCAATTTATGGTCTTTGCAATTGACATCAAGTCAAATTAAGTCAGGTAGGAGAGAGAAAATTGCCTAGGGAACTAGGACTTTGGTGATGTAAAATTGAGATAATGCACCAAAATTGATGAAATTAAATAGGTGCCAATTTTGGGGTATTACATTTGCCCCTCTTTGAATTGATGTGCGAACAACGCGTTGATTCAAAGAATAGTCTAAAGTGACAGATGAAAGCAGATCAAAGCATGAATTTTTTGAAGTCTAAGTTAGATTGCGAAGACAACGATCTTTAAAAGAGAACCGGAATCGGGGTTAGATTGCCCCAATACCAATTGATGAAGATGTAGATTTAGGACTATCTCTGAATCAGGGTTAGATTGCCCCAATACGAAGCTTAGTCCTCTGAGACCCAAGTTAGATTGCCCAGATAACGGTCTAAAAGAGATTTTGAGAGTCATCTCCAGAACGAAGCTTGACTCCCAGGAATTAGGGTTAGATTGCCCCAATACCCAAAAGATTTCAAGAACCATCTCCAGAACAAAGAGTGATCCTTGAGGATCCGAGTTAGATTGCTCAGATACCTAAGAGATAGATTTCCAGATGACAAGATGTGAGGCATGAAGATGCCCCTAGCAATGAGGACTGATGATTCAAATCAGACTGATTCAAGAATAGATTTGACAAGATTCAAATGATGTAATCATCCTGCCCCCTCAGGAGCAAAATTGAAAGATGACATGTCAGAAGGATGATAAACAACAAGAGATTGCAGAGAAAAAGTAATTAGACTAGATTCGCGAAGCTGCAGAAGCGAATTGGAGCAAAGCAGAGGTCTTGTTGACCAAGTTTGACCATAGTTGACCAAATTTTGACTAGGGTTGACTTGATGAAAAGAAGCAAAGATTTGAGAACATGATGCAAAGATGAGGATCTGGCAGGAAGATGACACCAGAAGGCTGACTGCACAAGCATCCGATCCAAAAGGAGTCCAATATTTAAAATGTGATTTTGAGCCACTTAGAGATGTCAGATTTTGATTTCGATCCTAAAAAAGGATGTAGCCAAGATGAGACTGGGATAAAAAGATGAGAACGTTTGATGAGCAGATCCAAAAGAAAGCAATCAAGAAAGAAACAAGAAAGCACTCCAAATGCAAGCCTAGAATGAAAGATGCAAGTCTAAATGCAGGCCTAGGATGAACAAATGCAATCCTCTGGACTCGGCTGTTGGACTCATCGTATTTATCATCATTGAGTTCTTTTAAGCATGGGACAATCGCAAGATGCCATACAATTCTCCCCAACATGAGAATATGAATATGACATAAGTCTTAAATTTGTCGGAAGGAGGTGTAAGCATTAAGGCACAAGAAGCTAGAATGACCTGAACACCTATTCCTTTTAATTTAGCAAGTTAACATAAGCATCAAAGCACATTTGCTAGAATGACTTGAATGTCTCTTGCGAACAAACACACCAAGCACACAGGAGTTCCTTCTTTTGCCAAAGATTGCTCGCAGTGACCCTTACGTTCACTTAACAGGACGAGCGTTTACAATTTCATCAGTAGCAGAAAGAAGTCACTCAAAAGACAAGGAGAAGAACCAACCTCACCAAAGCATCCATATAAAAGGAGTCGAGGTACGCATGGCCATCCAATATGAGATAGAGGCTCTTACAGACGGACACCCCTCGTAAATGAATTCTTTGGATCATTGGAACTAAACCAACAAGCAGAAAGAAAAGAAAGCAAACAAACAAACACTCAAAGAAAACAAAGCTCAACATGCCTCAAAGGAACACACATTTAGTTTTAGTTTCAGTTTAAGTTCATGTTCAAGTGGATTGAAGTCAATTCGGAAAGATAACGTTCAAAGTCTTAATGAGATAATGATAGTAGGCAGACGTAATGAGAATCACTGGTGATTGATAAAAGGGAGAAATCCTGAAGAAGAGAGATCGAACGAAAGCTAGGTATCCGCAGGCAGGCATAGTGAGAACCACTGGCGACCAATGCTCAAAAAAGAGTTTCTGAAAGTGATAGGACAATGCCCCCTAGACCAGGTAGGTGCCCCCAAGCGTGAACCAGTTCTAATCCATGAAGAGTTGAGGAAAACTCAAGGACAAGCGCATGAGCTAGCAAACCAAAGCAGGAAACAAACTAAAGCAGGAAAGCGGGAAAACAAACTAAAGCAAGAAAGGAAGGAAACTAAAGTAGGAAACTAAGAGCCAAGCGACGCTGAGATGAGATGTTACTTTAGGAAAATAAGAGGTGCCTGTTTACCAAGTTTTCACCATCTTGGTAGAGATTCTATTTTTGCTACCATGACGCCTGTTTACCAGGTTTTCATCAATGGCACATTTTTCTCTTTTTCAATTTTTTTGTACTTTTCTCTTTTCTTTTTTTTTGTATTTTTGATCTTTTCATTTTTTTTGTATTTTTCACATTTTCTATTTTTTTTTTTTTTTGTATTATCAAGGCGCCTGTTTACCAGGTTTTCACCAGGATAATAGATACATCAAAGCGCCTGTTTACCAAGTTTTCACTAAGATGATCATTTTTTTAGGACATTTTGCAATTTTTAGGATTTTTTGCAATATATCAATTTTTAGAATTTTTTCAGGATCAATAAGTATGTACATGAGCATACTGAGAATGTCAGTTGTAGAACTTCTTAGATGAAGAGCGTTGATGGGCTCTTTGAGTTTCTCTCCTTTAGTAAGAATCTCTGAGAACACAGTCATTTGTAGCAGTAGCCAGCTGAGAAGTTGCAGAATCAGAACCAGAGGTTGTAGCAGTAATAGGAGAGCCAACCAGTAGTGTCCAACAGTCAAGAGATCCATAGTCAAGGAAAGATCACTTAAGTGAGACCCACAAATATCCTCATGGACACACCTTAACTCTTCATCAGATTTCCCACGCTCTAAATGCTTAGGAAGAGTACATTCTGGATTTCTCTTAGTCATGTCATTAGCAATGAGGAGATGTTGATATGCACTTTGGGACAAGGAAAGATGGAGTGAAGAGGGTAAAGTATGAAAGGCAAGGGTGATGGAACGGAGGGAAGCATGAGAATTTTGGAAGCTCGAATGACAACTTTGATTTTTTCTTTCTTTGGAATCCACATAGCTTTTGAATTTTTTCTTCTTTACTTTGAGGTGCTTTTGATGACAATGCCTGTAGAATGGATTTCGAGATCCATTTTTTATTTTATATTCTGGCTTTTGATTGTCTTCTTCTTTTTGAGGACCTTTGCAGTCTTTTGAACACCTTTGTTTCTTTCCTTTCTTCGTAGTCACATGTCGATTAGATGGGACATGGTGACCTTGAGATATAAGTGGATTCTCATTATTTTTGTTTTTATGTTGCACATCCAAGTTACTTCCAAAAGACTCAGGAATGATGGATGAAAGAGGCTTATATGACTGGTTCAGGTGGAGAGGTGGAAATGGAAGTGGACGGGCCACTTTTCTGGGAGATGAAGAGGGAAGAGAAATCAATGGGATGGGCTCAAGTGCAAATATATCAATATCATCCTCATCATTCATGAATGCATCAGATAGATCAAGAAAATAATCTTCCATAGAGTGTTGTCGATTGTGAGTCATCTTAGAAGAGTCAGATAAGTTTAGAGGAATATTATGTGAGCCTAACCAAGATGGTCTATTCCAAGAGTTAGGTCCCCTTTCAGGTGGTAAGAGTGCACGAATAGGAACCATTTCAATTTTGGATCTTCCAATATTCCATGAAGCTGTAAAAGAATGGGGTCTTAGATACCCATGATTTGTTGGAGTAGTAGGAGTATAGCTTGGAGTAGATGGCCTAGGAGCCATAGGAATGATCTCCACAGGAGGGTGGAAAGGATCATCATCAATAGCTTGATCTGGAGGATAATAACTTTCTCCTCTTTCTGAGTTGTTAAGACTAGCATATAAGTGCATAGCATCAACTGGTATCTCTGTAGTAGCATCTGATATGGAGTCCCATTCAGCTAGAGACATAGTCGGAGGTAGACTTTCTTCATCACTATCATCTGTCAAAGGAAATGTTTCTTCAATAGCAGGATCTTGTTCAGTAGTAGAAGCAGCAAAGTAATCTAGAATAGGCATACCTTGAGGCATACCCAAGAGGAGGGAAGCATCCAGCAGTTGCTCCCAATCAGTATGTGTGCCATTGGAGTTGGCAATAGTAGGAGTCTGTTCAATAGTAGAAGTGGTGGAACAATCTAGAGTAGGCATACCATAGGGCATACCCAAGATAAGGGAAGCATCCAGCAGTTGCTCCCAATCAGTATGTGTATCATTGGAATCGGCAGTAGTAGGATTTTGTTCAACAGTAGAAGCGGTAGAAAAATCTAGAATAGGCATACCTTGAGGCATACCAAAGATAAGGGAAGCATCCAATAGTTTCTCCCAATCAGTATGTGTGCCATTAGAGGCAATGACATATTTAGTAGTAGCTGCAGTAGTAGAAATCTGTTCAGTAGAGTGTATAAAATCCTCCTGGTGAGGACCAAAATCATGTTCCTGAAGCACTTGATAAGGTAGATAAGACTCTTTCTGGTAGTCTAAATCAGAATTTTGAACATTCAAAGATCTTTCATGTGTCATAGGCTGAATCTGTGTTTCTTCATTATCTGAATCCTTGCATGAGTGAAAGCTATAGCTAGGTTGGTCAAGCTCATCGCTCTGATAGCTAATACCAAATCCATCTTTAGAAGGTTCCTCATAGGAATGTGGAGATGGAGGGAGAGTTGGCAATGGCAAGATGGACTCAATCTGATATTCCCCCATGCCAATATCTTTGATCTTCAAGGTCTTTTCTATTTCTTTTAGCTTAGCATCATAGAACTCAGTGGATTCTCTATTGGTGGGAACAAAACTATCTGTCACTTTGGTAAGCATCTTAGGAGAGCAAGTATTTTGGCTAGCACTATTGTCAACAAGGATGTGAGGGATACTCTTGGGGCCTATCATAACTTCAGTGTGTAGGAGAGGATTATGCGGGTGGCTCAGCAAGTGATCGTCTTCCTTAGAGAATGGTAAATAATGAGGCGAGGTCAAATGACCCACCATAGATTGAAACTGGTCGAGATTGAGATCTTTAGGGATGTTTGCCTTGGTGAGGGCTTTATCCATAGATAGTTTTGGTCTGGATGTCGAAGGTTTGGGACCTTTGAGAACAATCTTTGCATGAGATCGAGTGATAGCATTTGCACAAGCTGGAGACTGTGTGGATTTATAAGAGGGAGACGCAGGGCCTCGCAAGACAAAGGGAATTTTGGGTTTAGGAGTATCCTTGCTCCCTGGAGCAATGATCATGTCACAGTGAGGGATCCAAGGTTTGTTTCTAGCAAATCTAGAAGGCAATTGAGCTTCTGTTGTAGCCTTCTCAGTGGCATTGACTGTTTGCATGCTAGAGCTAAGATTAAAGACAGACTTTGAGGGTTTTGGCATGTTAGAGCTGAGATTGAAAACCAACTTTGAAGGTTTTGGCATGTTAGAGTTGAGATTGAAAACCAGCTTTGAAGGTTTTGGATCTCCCATCTTGTTGGTAGTATTATGAGAGATCGTGAAAGAGTCGATAGGTTCAAAAGGATCAATAGGTTTAATTTTAGAAAGTGACCCTTCAGAGTCTTGCTGGTCTTCAAACAATGGGTTATAATATTCTTGAAATAGTAAGTCAGACTGTATCTGAAACAATGGATTGTAATGCTCTTGGAATGAGGAGGAATGTGAGGGTTCCTCACGAAGTTCAGATTTCATAAAAAATTTAGGATGACCTATGTCTTGATTATGAGGTTTACTTTGATCTTGATCAGCATTTTGAATGGGATAAGTCTTGCCACTTCGAGTCGTGATAGTCATAGACAAAGATGTAACGAGCAAAGATTCGGGATAAAGCTAGACTCTGTCTCAAAGATAATGAAAGGAGATAAATGGCTAGAACAGCCAAGATGCAAGATGAACCTGGTATGAATTGTCAAAAAGAGATGGCTAGAATAGCCGAGATAAGACAATTGCAACGCAAGGTACAAGAGCACAACGAGATAAGGTAGACTAATGAGAGACAATACGAGTCAAAGAAAAGATCGATCGATTCCTAACTCAAGACAACTAGTTTCTGATGGTGAACGACAGGAAAATAGAAAAATAGATCACAAACAGAAGGCAGATCAGATTTATGTCATTGATCAAGCACATAAGACAGCAATCAAGGAGTTCAAGAAAACAGTCTTCAAGCAATGGGCAAGGGACAAAGCAACCTTGCGCATGAACATGAATAGTGACTTAGTATTTCTACTCCCTAAGGACTCTACTTGTGTATGTTCTTGAAAATGTTTTAGCAAGCACTTAAAACACAACAACATCCTAGCAAGTTGTCTACAAGGATATACATGGCTTTTCTAAAGGGAGTCCTCGATATACGCAAGGTACGTGAGGCCCAAATCCGTAGATGAGAAGAATTTGAAATCACACAGCCGGGGGGAGACGGTAACCCAAATCTCCTCCTTCACTTCTCAAAGGTATAAAGTTCTTTGAGGCTTAGCCAAGAGTGAAATCTAACTCATTCTCAAGAGAGGTGTCTTTGGATTCACCTCTCAATATTTATACTCCGCCGGAACACGAGAGTTAAGGTCGTCCCTTGAGGTGATGAAATCCCCAAGCAGGCCTTCTAAAAAAAATGAAAAGTAAGTAATTCTCTATCAAAAAGTATTGAAAAGCACTAAAGGTGGTGCATTTAACCCTTTAAGTAAATGTGAAGTGAGTCCAAAAGTGGAACATTTAACTCTTCAAGTGAATGTGAAGTGAGTCCACAAGGTGGAACATTTAACTCCTCACACAAACTCAAAGTGAGTTCAAAAGTGGAACATTTAACTCCTCACACAAAATCAAAGTGAGTCCACACCTTAGAAAACAAGTGAGTTCCAAAAAACACAAAAGATTTGCCAAGTGGAACAATTAACGCTTCTTTCCTATAGACCCCTCCCCTTTAATGTGGCGCTGGGATTGCAACCACAGGGCGGAAATGAGGGGCTGGTGGATTAGTGAGTCTAATAACCCAAGATAGCAATCTAGATCAATCACAAGTAATCTAAGACTACTAATCAATACTACTCATAAGTGCAAGAGGGTTTGAATCATGGAATATTTAACTTTCCAAGTAAACATGAAGTGAGTCCACAAAGTGGTGCATTTAACTCTTCATGTAAACTAAGAATGAATCCATGCCCTAAATTACTCAATGAGATGTTTTGATATTTGAAACCAAGAATTACTTAAGGTTTAAACACAAGCATTCACTTAAACACAAACTTCTATGAAAGCAAATCTATGTTCGTTTATTTCTCATTAAGAGCATCAATTAAAATGTGTTCTATGAAAACATGTAAACACTCAAGCCAAACACATGAGAGATTGATTTTAATCCCAAAGTCCAAATGTTTTAGAGATTTTAAGAACTCACCTTAGGTCCAAAGATCTGCAATCCAGCATTTAACACACATCCGAAAGTATAGAATCAAGACAAATCAATGACAAACCGTAAGATATGTAACATTGCTGTCTTCAAGACAGTCTTTAAAGATTGATTTATTTGACCCATAAAATCACAATATTAAAATTTCTGGAAAGAATGAAGTTTTTATCCAACATCAAAAACTACCATTTCCCAAAGTTACAAGGTCTTATGATTTAATTTGGTTCCTCAACCAATAATGTTTTCAGACTGCAATTTTTCTGTCATAAATCAGATTTAAAACACCAAACCCTGCCTAGGGAATCACATATCTTTCTCAAAATGAATCCAAATGAAACCAAACCAATTTTAGATTAACTATTAATGAATATAGTTTCCAAATATGTAAGCCATTTATTTTTCCTATTCATAAATCATTTTCTATGAGCAAATCATTGCCTGCAACTCCAATACAGATTGTTAAAAACTAGTTTTCACTCAAATGCCCATAACTTTCACAAATCTACATAAAAATGACTCAAACGAAAAGGAAATGAAATCTAATTCATTTATCTTTCCAATGCATATTATTAGAGAGCCTGATTCTTCATAATTTGTCCGTACCAGATGTTTCAATCTGACTGTATTCAGAGAATCTCAAATCTGCAAATACCCACTTTCACCAAAATGATCATAACTTATTCATTTCTCAATAAAAATCAACCAAACCAAAATCATGAGAAATAATATTAATCATTCTATCCATACATTACTATATTATAAGATTTTAAGATTGAAAATTTCTGTACAAAACCTGAAACCAACACTAAAACTAAAAAATCAATCAAGAATGAGGCCAGAAATTGATCTTTTTCTGCCCCACGGTGGGCGCCAAAATGTATGTGACTGAATGTGACCTCTAAATCAGGCACAACACAACATGGTCATTATTCACTTGATAGAATTCAGGAGAGAGTATGAAGAACTCAATCCAATTCCATGGTGAGGCGACCTGTTGCCTCCTATGTGAATGGGGTGTTTGAATACTCTCAGAACAAGAGCCAACAGCCAGGAGACCAATTCAACAATGGAGGATTTGAAAGCAAATATGAGCAAAGTGAAAATAAGCTAAGAATGAATGCAATTAATCTAGAAAACTTTGAAAGAAATATGAAATGCAGATTTTTATTTGATTTTGAAATAAAGATGATATTAGACTAAAAACAAGTAAGCAAATTTAATCTAAATGTGAAATGCAATTACACTAATATGAGAAATTAAACTAGATAATGCAATAAAAGAGCTTTGAAAACAATGAAATATGAGACTAAAAAATGTTATAGTAAGGATGCTCTCAAAAATTGCTCCCCCTTTGAATGAAAAAAAGAGGTTCATTAAATAGACCAAGCCAGAAGAGGAATGAAGAGTTTCTTGATTTGAAACAGTGGACTCTTCATTCCTAATTGAGACAAAAAGACAATGAATTATTTAATTAAAAGAATGGAATTTGCCACATGTGGGGAGGTGACCTTTCGAGTAATTTGAATTATTAAATTCAAATAAAGAGGTGTCCATTCAATTAACTAAATATTTATTAATTCCTTTCAAGGGTATTTAGCTAAAGGGGGTGGAGTTTAATTTAATTAAAAGTACTTAGGACTTCATAATTAAATTAACTTATCATAGAGATTATTTAGCCAAATAAAGTCTAGGACTTAGGAATTAATTTAGCATTTGATTATTGCAATTTATGGTCTTTGCAATTGACATCAAGTCAAATTAAGTCAGGTAGGAGAGAGAAAATTGCCTAGGGAACTAGGACTTTGGTGATGTAAAATTGAGATAATGCACCAAAATTGATGAAATTAAATAGGTGCCAATTTTGGGGTATTACAACCACAAATTCTTTTCTACAAGAAATATGCATCCCTCCACCTAGTTCATATCCCATGCCTCAATCCATCACCCCTACCTCACAAGTTAGTCAATCTAGTTCACAAGCTTCCTCCATGCCCACTTATGTGAACTATCTAGTCATGCCATCCTCCACCTCCTTTTCTACACAATCATCTACTCAACCAAGCTCACAATCCACTACCCAACCTGCATGTGTGGACTATCCTAGTTATCAATCTTCTACACACTCCAATCCTTCACCTCAACCTCCATCATGAAAGTCTCCAAGGATTTTCATAAGGAAGCCAGCAAAAAATCCATCTCCTAAAGCTAAAGAGTCATGTCATCTCAATCCTTCATGTGAATCCATCATTGATGAGGCCCATCCACCTCTCCCATCAACTACCCTTCCTCCATATACCCCACTTATTGACCCTCTTCCATCTCTTGATATCATTGAGTCATTCCCATGCATTGATTCCATACAGTTCCCATCCACTTCTCCCCCTCCTAGCATTTTCCAAGCCACGTCCAATGAGCCTCATGATTTCTCCCCTCTTCCTGCCATCACAATTGGAGAATCTCCCATCCTTTCATCCATCTAATCTGAAGAGTCCATCCGTATATCCCCCATCACTCTACCCACACCTGTCCAATCCAGTGAAGATGAACTAAGTCAAGATCCAATCCCTTCACTCCCTCTTTTGTCTCTTCTATTACTTCCATCACCCCTAATCCAAGATCCCATCACCTCAATTCTTCCAATCCAAGAGCTTATAATCCAATTTCCTCCAACTCAAGATCCTACCATCCTACTTCCTCCATTACATGATCCATTTCTCCCATCCACTCCTCCATCTTAAGATCCATTACCATCCCCCAATCCCCATCAAGATCATATCTGTTAGAAATAGGAAATATTGAGAGGGGGGGTGAATCAATATTTCACAAACTTTTACTTTTGCCCACTTATGGATATAATAGATTACTTTAATGCATACAAAGATTATCAGACATAGAAGTAAATAGAAAGAACTCATAACACATGATATGTTCTCGAGGAAACCCTGGCCAAGGGAAAACCCCGGTGGGGATGGTACCCACAAAGATCACTAATCAAAAGTATCATGTTAGGGATATTGGACCCTGTTAAGAGTCTATTTACAATGTATATTAGATTTGTCCTGGTTAAAGGACTTTAGGCCTTGTTAGAAGTTTTAACCCTAGTAGGAGTTAGATTACAAAACCTGATCACCAGCTGAGCTCATTGCCCAAATAGGTAATAAAAAATGTTTCTAACTATAATATGGTACTACTTACAACTTTGCATCAATAGCCTTTTCTGCTATCACAATATACAACTTTCGCAAGTTATCCTTTTCTTTCTTTTCACAAAAAAACATCATACTCATTACATTTCAAGTATGCCTAATATATGAGTTATTAGAGCTAATAAATTCATATGGTTAGCTTCCAAAATCTTTATCCAAGAGTAAATATCTAGGATGTCATCCCTTCATAATGTTAAGTCATTATTTTGACAAGAAAAATAATCCCTTAACTGTTTCGCTAATACTGTCTCCAAAACTGTTTTGTCTACAAAACTGTCTTTGGTAAAATTTGAATAACTTCGTCCGTACTGCTCCAAACTTTATGCGCACTAAGATGGGGTACCCTCATACTCTATAGAAGCTTTAGTTAACTATGCAAACAAAAATATTTCTCCAGTGGACGTCGCCAACTAAATATTCATCGGGTGCTCTGTCAGGATCACTGTATCCATACTTAGACAATTTCTTCCTTCAACTTGCCATACTTGCATTCCAGATTTTGTGCTCTTAGTAGAGATCATATGTTTCCATAATGACAACATCTATGCATCCACATTAGCCAAATTGCCAACAATCTCCCCCTTTGTCATTGGTGGCAACATATGGGAAAATTGGCTAAGTGTGCAAACAAAACTTCAAAACACTTACACAAAATTATGGCCAAATGTTATACAAAACATATACAATATTATACTCCATATAATAGCTCCCCCTATGAGTATCCTTCCTCAACATCTTATCAATTTTCTTCTATCTCTCCCCCTTTGACAACAATGACAAAGATAGGGTGTACAAAAAATTTTAAAAAAACTTGATACCTTGTTATTAGCTATTGCAAAGCCGGTAGGCTTGCAACACAGTCGCCAAACTCTGATTTCCATGTTTCAAAATCTTTCTCCCATATCTTCTTGATGGATTCAGCAACATTGAGTAAAGTACTCAATCCGTATGCTGCTATCTGACAAGCTTGCAGGGAATTAAAGCTAAACTGCTGAAAAGATGTCTGTGCTGAAAGACACTCCTCAATTTGGTCTTCAACAATTGAGGTCTTGATTGAGACATGCTCTCTCAAGATTTTAATCTTGATCATCTTTCTATTCTTCTCCTCTGCTAACATTCTAATTTCATCATTTAACTTCCTTATGTTCTTCTCCATAGAACTTATCTTTACATTAGGGCTTGTCAAGGTGTTTGTCTCAGCTGTAATTGCATCTATCTTCTCTCTGATCTTCTTATCTTCTTCAACTCTTAGGATTTCTAATTTTTTGCATTGTATATACAAACTCTTTCCAGTCTCAAAATGTTTCCTCAAATTCTTTATACATACATCCAAATTATCAATATCATTTCAAACATTTACACTTATATTTTGTTGCATTTCTGCTTCATAAGCTTCCTGAGCTTTTATTCTAGCAATATCCTTCAAGTTAGAAAATTCAAAGTCAAAAGAGTTTATTACCATTTTAGCTTTCTCAAGTGGATCCGAGTTAAATACCTTAGTGCTGATCACACTCTCAAGTTTCTCTGTCAAAACTCTAACTTTGCCTTCAAGGTCCTTCACCTTCTTATTCTTTCCAATAATTTTATTAAGAGATGTGATGAACTCAAGCTGATCATCATCTTCAACCTCTTTTCCAAGGTCTTCAAAAATTGAACCAATTTGTCTCTTCTTACTGTCAGGTGTGCTAATGTCTTCAACTGGTATAGAAGGTGCACTAGAGGTAGTGACCTCTGTCAAAATTTGTTTACCTTTAACTATCTGCTCTGCTAGAACTGATTTTGATATAGATGATGCTTCCTCTGCCTCTGTATCCTTTTCTGATTCTGTAACCTTCTCTTGCTCTCCTAAAGCCAAATTGTCAACAATGTTTCCTAGATCATAAAACATTGCATCATCTGATTCTAGTGTCACTTTGGTGCCTTCAATGTCCATTGATTCTTTGCTAATATTGATATGTGAAGAAGATGGGACTTCTTCAATATGAACTTCCTCTGCATGATGTTCCTCTGATTGCTTCTGCTGAGGATCTAATTCAACATGCTTTCCTACAACTATATCTACAAGAACTTGCATTACTACTTGCTCAGTCTCTTTCTGTAATTCCTCCTTTTTGCCTCCCATTATAAGAATTGTTCTTCTCTTAGTTCTCAATAAAGTTCCAAGAGGCTTCAAGATTCTCTTCAAATGATCTTCATCCTCAACTTCATAGAACTATCTGATTACATGTTCTCTCATCTTTGTGTCCTCTTCTTGTGCTCTCTATTTTCTATTCACAAGTCTGTTATACAAATCTTCTAGAATCTTACCATGAATAGTGCTAAATTTCTTATCTGTCAAAATCATATGTGTAATCATTGCATTTTAAAAATTTAATCTGTCAAATGATCCATATAGATCATAGTATTTGTTTATCTTAGTGAAGTCTCCATGCTGCAATATATCTTCATTAACTCTTTCAATTCTTGGTTTCCAAGTTTTCTTCTTGACTGAAACTTCATTATCATCTTTAATTTCTACTACTTTTCTAGGTACAGGTGGTACAATCACTTTCTATCTCTTGTCAGGTCCTATTGCACTCTCTTTTACTCTTTTGCTAGGAATAGGAGAAAAGGATTTTTCCCTTTCAACTTTTTTAGGTTCTTCAACTTTTACCTTTATTGCAATAGGATCAACGGGGTCTGCACTAGATGCCACAGGTGGAACTACAAGATTTTCACTTTTCTTTAAGGCTTCTGCAGTCTTCTTAGCTATGTCAAACTCATGACTTGACATACCTGATTCTTTCAGTATTTTCTTTATAGTTGATTCAACTCTCCTACTAGATTGCTTCTTTTCTTTCAAACTTATTGCAGAGTTTAAATTCTCTTCATAGGTTCCAAACCTATTTGCATGACCATCCAACTCACACTTTAACAGTCTATTCACATATCCTACTGTTTCTGCTTCAGATACTTCATATCCAAGAGGGTCTATGAATTCCATTCTAGGCTCAACTACTTCAATGTAGGTGAAATCAGTGTCTACCATAAAACAAATGTCATCTTTATGCTTTTCAACTAAGGATTGAGGAATCCTTGATCTGTTCTTAACAATATTCTGAAAAGTCTTCAATACAAGCTTCACACTGTCATTGACTTTATCAATTAGGTGCTTCATGTAGACTTATTTTATTCTTTCCATTGTGTTCACATTGTCACTCCAGTCAATTGTGTAAGGAAATCTTCTCAAAATGTGGAAAAACATATAGGTTATCAGAGATGAAAACCTAAACTGTGTGTACTTAGCCTTCTTAATCTTTTCTAAGTTCTCAAACAACTGAATTCTCAGAATTTCACATAGGTGTACTTGTTTCTTCTCAATACACATAAGATAAGCTAAATGAACCATTCTTGCAGCCATGTCATCTTTCCTTGAACTACCACAGAATTTAGTTGTTAGGATCTTGCAAAGGTACCTAACATCATCTTGCTTAATCTTACTTATCACAATTCCTCTACCATTATAACTAGATCCAATGTTGTCTAAGAAAATCTTTCTCATGTTCTTTTCATTCAGTGGAATCTCTCCAAATTTTCATAATCCAGTAACATCATGAATTAGGTTGGTATTTATATCAATAACTCTATCCTCCATCCAGAATTTCCCATTATGGATTCTACTTAAAATGATCTTGGTACATTCCTCATCATCAAATTCATACTTCATGGAATAATTGATAATTTAATTGTTTTCTAGGTGCCCATAAGCTAGTTTAACTGACATGTCTTGATTATACAATTTCCTGTAATCATCATGAAAATCTGCATCTCCCAAGGTTTCAAACTTGTAACCTAAATATCCTTTAACATTCTCAATGTGTAATACTTCATCTAGTACGGATGATAGTGCTAGTATGTCATCAATTTTAGTTGATTCTACTGGTTCTTTCTTAATCTTAGGTCTATTCTTATCCTTAACATTATGAACCATAAAAATATCCATCTTATCAACTGATTAAAGATCAAAAAATACCTCAACTTTGCAAATCTAGGGTTTCGGTATGGGCGGCGATGCAAACTACTTCCAAACTTCTTCAAATCATCCTCAACTCACTTTTTCTTCTTTCAAATCTCTTTTCAATCACTTTTAAATCATAATAACCTTGATTTTGACCTAATAACACTTCACATTAACTCAATCTAACATCGCATTCATTCATTTTGCCGCTAAAACCTCAAAAAGCTGATTCTGCAAACCTGCAACCATAAAACTTTTTGCGACCTCGCAAAACACAATATTTTCTTTTGCACACTTAATCATAGCATTATTATAACATAAAAAACCTATATCTAACTGCGCAAAACTTAACTCATTCAAATTCCTAATCTACACTAATCCTAAGTCCTAAACTACAGAAACTTACATAATTTAAGTACTTAAAGAAGGGTTAGGTAAAGATTCATCCTTACCATCAGATACATTACCTTCCTGACTACTTTCAGTGCTAAATATACCTCCTTGATCTATGCCTTTATCAAATTTTACTTCATCTTTATTGCTACAGAAACCTTTCTCTTTGTTTCCTGCATTTTCATTCCTTCTTGCATTGTTCCTAGGGTTAGGGTTATGATGATAACCTCCATTGTTCATTCTGCAAACTCTTGTTGAGTGTCCAAACTTGTTGCATATCTAAAAAATGATTCCATTGTTTCCAAATCTCTATCCTTGCTGGTTAATCTGTGACCTGCAATTTCTAGCAATATGTCCTACTTTGTTGCATCGAAAACATACTACCACTTTTCTTTTATTCATTTCTTCAATAGATCTCTTATCTGCATTGTTAGTATTCCCAATCATTCTATTATCATAATTATTCAAAATTACTTTAGGTCTTCTACATTCGTTAGCTCTATGTCCAAAACCATGACAATTATAACAATGTCCATTAAGAGGTTTAAATTGCTTACCTGTGCAATCTCTCTTCATGTGCCCAATAGTATTACAAGAAAAACATCTACCTTTGAATTCTCTTTGCATACCTTTAGATGATTCTTCCTATTTGGATTCTTCTTGCTTTGATTCTTCTTTCTCTCTAGGTGGTTCTTCTTTAGGTGGATCTTCCAATGTGTTCTTATCTAGCTTCATTTCCTCCATACTTTTAGATGTCTTCAGATCTGGCTTCTTACTTTCATGATTTGTTCTAAACATACTAAATCCAAATCCAGTCTTATCAAAGAATGGTTCTCCAAAAGAAATTTTTTTTTCAGTCCTATCACCATTAGAATATAGCCTTTCAAGTTGTTGTTTAGATTGAGTCAATTCACCTTTCACAATTTTTCATTATCAGATCTCAAATTTCCATCTTTCATACTAAGCTTCAGATTTACTATCTTCAGTTCATGCTTAAGGATCTCATTTTCTTTTTCTAATTCATCACAATCTTCAACAAGAATATCATATTCCTTTTCAGATTTCAGATCTTCAATCTTACCTTTTAATTTGTCAATAACATTCTTTGCATCTTCATACTTTCTTCTTAAGGAGTTTCTTTCATCAGTAAGCATATCAATCTGTTCAAGAGATTCTTCAAGATTCTTCTAAAGTTGATCCATATCCATAGAGATCTTACTCAAGCTGCTAAGCTTTCCTTGAATGTTCCTTCTCCGAGTAACTATGCTATGATACCAATTGTTAGAAATAGGAAATACTAAGAGGGGGGGGTGAATCGGTATTTCAAAAACTTTTACTTTTGCCCACTTATGGATATAACAGATTACTTTAATGCATACAAAGATTATTAGACATAGCAGTAAATAGAAAGAACTCATAACACATGATATGTTCTCGAGGAAACCCTGGCCAAGGGAAAACCCCAGTGGGGATGGTACCCACAAAGATCACTAATCAAAAGTATCCTGTTAGGGATATTGGACCTTGTTAAGAGTCTATTTACAATGTATAGTAGATCTGTCTTGGTTAAAGGACTTTGGGCCTTGTTAGAAGCCTTAACCCTGTTAGGAGTTAGATTACAAAACCTAATCACCAGCTGAGCTCACTGCCCAAACAGGTAATACAAAATGTTTCTGACTATAATATGGTACTGCTTACAACTTTTCATCAATAGCCTTTGTTGCTATCACAATATACAACTTTCGCAAGTTATCCTTTTCTTTCTTTTCACAAAAAAACATCATACTCATTACATTTCAAGTATGCCTAATATATGAGTTATTAGAGCTAATAACTTCATATGGTCAACTTCCAAAATCTTTATCCAAGGGTAAACATCTAGGATGTCATCCCTTCATAATGTTAAGTCATTATTTTGACAAGAAAAATAATCCCTTAACTCTTTCACTAATACTGTCTCCAAAACTATTTTGTCTGCAAAACTATCTTCAGTAAACTTTGAATAACTTCATCCATACTGCTTTAAACTTTATGCGCACTAAGATGGGGTATCCTCATACTCTGTAGAAGCTTTAGTTAACTACGCAAACAAAAATATTTCTCCAATGGACGTCACCAACTAAATCTTCATTGGGTGCTCTGTCAGGATCACTGTATCCATACTTAGACAATTTCTTCCTTCAACTTTCCATACTTGCATTCCAGATTCTGTGCTCTCAGTAGAGATCATATGTTTCCATAATGACAACATCTATGCATCCACATTAGCCAAATTTCCAACAATATCATCCCATCCCTTCCACTTCATGATCCTCTAGCAACTATCCCACCACCATCACTCTATCCCCTTGGTCCACTTATGTTTGTCAAAGGCAGCCCACTTGAAGCAGAAGAAATAAGTTTCATATCTTCCACCACGACACCTAATATTGGCATTTTATCTTATTCCCTGAGTCAAAAGTATTCTTGCCTGGATAAAATGCTCAAGAGATGGAATTATCAAGGTAAAGGCCTAGGTGCTCATGAACAAGGAAATCTAGAGCCCATATAGGACAAGAAACATCCAAAATCATGTGGTATTGGGCATACATCCAAAGAAGGCACTTCCTTTAGAAATGTTGGTACAACTAAATCCAAATTCAAACATCCTTCCAAAAGCACCGATGCATTTTCCCATCGTCCCTCCAAAACCCACAATGCCATTCCTCCTCCTCCATCATTAAAACCCAAAATAGCCTATCACATTCCGCCTTCATCTTCCAAATCCATTTTGGGTCCCTATATCCCAAAATCTACCATTACATGTCCTCCACATACCAAATCCATTTTGGGGCCTTACATCCCAAAATATCATCCCCCATCTTATCCTACTCAATCCTTCATCCACCATAAAAGTCCCATCCCATACCTTCCTAGTCAGGATCAACAAAGGCACAACTGAACATTTGCTATCTTCCAATCTCCTTCCATATCTCATCCATCTCATCCACCTCCACATATTCTTCCCAATTCTCCTTGCAATTTGGATGCCAAATCAAAAATGCATAAAGGAAACTATCCACAAAAATATAAGGATTGCCATGTCCACTCTAAATGACATGATCAAGAAAAGGAAAAACCAATCAAGCAATCCACAACATCCCAAAGGCCACAAAGGCCCACCAAAGAAAATGTAAAATCTACTACATGGCCACAAAGGCCCACCAAAGCAAAAGTGAAGATGATGCGGATCCCAAAGCAAAAATATGCAATGCATCTAACAATAATATCCACAATAGCATCCAACATTTCTAATCCACCAGCTACTCAGTCTTCTCCTCCATCTCCTAAATCCATTTTGGATCCCTACATCCCAAAATAAACTATCATAAATCCTCCATCATATCCACATATACCTTCCACATCCCATCCACTTCATCCACCCATCTCACAACATGTGCCAATGTTGGTCCTGACTACATCCTTCTATCCTAATCACTTTCCATCATTCCATTCAAACTCCTTCTACCACCATCTCTCTCATCCCATGCATATCCCCCATCTCACCAATCTCATCCATGCCTTTTCATAATCCATCCATCCTAACAAAGTTGTACCAACATCTAGAAAAATCAGCAAAAAGTCAACAACAAAATCATAAAATCCATAAAAATTGGAAAAGTCAAGAAAAATATCAAAAAAAAAGAAAAGAAAGAGAAAGAGAAAAAGAATTCATCCAATGGTGAAAACTTGGTAATTCAAGCACCTTGGACAAGTACCATGATGAAAACCTAGCAAATAGGCGTCATGCATAATCCCTTCATCCATATCCACTCCATGACTGGGGGCACTTTTCATTCCAGCACATCCTATCCAACATCTACTCCATCCCCTTTTTGTCTCACCTCCTCCATCCTCCTTCAGATCTTGATATGGAAATAAAGACCACCAGGTATATATGCTTTTGGCACACCTATCATCTATCCATCCATCCTTGCTATCAGCTTATCTTCCATCTATTTCCTTCCATCCATTCCTCTTATCCACCTACTATTCCTGAGCTTCCATCTACATTCCTCATCCTCTTATCGTCTTATCTTCCATCCTATCATACTCCCTCCTAATGCCTCTAAATACATGAACTATCCTAAGAAGGGGCATCTTATTCCTTGGTGACATATTCCTTGGAGACCTTATCACATTTGCATTCCTTCCATCTCCCCATCCTTTCATATCTTCCTATCATTATCCTCCAAATCCATATCTTCCTCCATCCAAATCCTTATCTTCCTCCAATCCTCCATCCAAATCCCTTAGCAGTCCCTCCAGCATCAATCCCTAAGTATTTTCCTGTAATCCTTCCAAAACATACATCCCTCAGCAATTACTCTATCCACACCCCCAAGCAATACCTCCATCCAATCCCTTAGCAATTCCTCTATACATCCCTCAACAATTCCTCTATCCACATCCCCAAGCAGTCCTCTATACCAAATCCCTCAGTAGTTCCTCCATTCCTATCCCTCAACATTTCCTCCATCTTTTCATCACCTGGTACTTCCCTTGTCATTGGTATCTAGCTCTAGGCTACCCCCCTATGCAATCCAATGTCATCCATTCATATCCTAATGCTAGTAGCAATCTACCATCATATGCAAATCCTATCCACATCCTCTAAGCTATCCAAACCCAAACATAAATCAACCTATCCAATCACATCCTTATTTCTTGTTGCAAGCTTTGATCTCAATCCAATCATCATCATTGGGATGCATCCTTCCCAATCCATCATCACCCTACCCACCATCAGTCCATCTTGGCTTTCCAAACCATCTAGGCCATCATCTCACATATCTTTACAACATTAGCCTCATCCCTAGATCCCTTCTACATCCTATTCTAGTGTCTTAGCGTTAGTCATCTCCCCACCTAAGGTCATTTGTACATATGTGTCTTTAGGTCCCATCCTTCATGTCAGTCAGTCCTTGCATCATCATGACATGTGTCCCTATCTAGAGCACTTCAGCAACCATCCCTTAGTCCCTTTGAGGTTTGAGTGTCTCTCTTGTCTCTTGTCATAGGGATCTTAGTCTAAATCAATCCACCATCGGTCTTCATAGGATGTATCCTTCCTCATATCAAACCAATCAAATCAGTCATCATCCATCATCCTCCCTATGGAAAAATATTTTGTGAGATGCTTTTTATTTCTCTGGTGCTTTTGGATCTTTGTTTATCTTTTATCTTGAGCTTCCTTGTTCCACCTCCTCGTGGTCGCTACGATCCTTTATATCATGGTGCACTATGAATGGTGGAACTCGGGGCAAGGTCTTGATCTTTTATGCCTATGAATTAGTCAGACATAAACCTTGCACATTTCGCTTGTGATCTTTTGGGTTACTTGGTGCACTTGGGAAATGTTTTTTTTTTGTGGGTTCCCTCACATCATTTCCACCATGTGTCCCTCGAGGTGCATGTGTGATGCTAGGGCAATCCTTGCATGTCTTTTTTGCATCAGTCTCATGCAACGCTAGTGATATGGCCTCAAGTTCCGAGTAACTTTTGCTCATCCCTTCTATTTCTCTATCAAAATAAGTGCTCAAACTACATGGTGGTGTTCCCCTTCGGAATACCCCAAACTTAAGCTTCACTAAAAATCCTTCCTTCCATTATCATCTGAACTAAAGCTCACATCCTCCCACCCCAATCCTAACAATAATCCTAAGCCAAAATCCCAAAATCATCTTCCTCACATATCCTTTTACCTATCTTTCCCCCATAAGCACCTCGTCATGATGCAAACTTATCTACCTCCTTCACCCCACATTCTCACCCTCATCCTACATGCATCCTCTTATCCATTTCAAGAGTACACTCATGTTCTCTTCAACCCACCCATCCTCTTATCCATTATTTGGTTCTCAGAATGATGTCTCCTGACAAATCTTGCATGTACCCAATCTCTTGTTTCTTGTTCATCCTGTTCAGGTTCATGTTCTTGCTCAGTAGCCTCTTCCTGATCGTCGATGTTCCTTTCCTCTTCATCGATGTTGTTTTCTTGATTCCTAGTTGACACAGTCTGTAGCTTCAGTTGGTACTCTAGATGTTCAATGTAAGTGAATGTACCATAATCTTCCAGTTCCCTGGTGCTCTCTTCACCATTCTTATCATCAAACTCATCAACCCTGACATTAGTACTTTCAATCATTTTACTAGTAACTCTATTTAGACACTTGTAAGCTTTTCTTTTAGTGGAATATCCAAGAAATATCCCTTCATCACCTTTTGAATCAAACTATCCATTTCTATCATCTTTCAAAATAAAACATTTGCTACCAAATATTCTTAAATAACTTACAGTCAGTTTGTGACCAAACCAGAACTCATAGGGTGTTTTGTTTGTGTCCTTCAGTTTTACTTAGTTCAAAACATAAACAAATATGCTAATTATTTCTCTCCAGTATGTCTAAGCCACATTCTTTTGCATCATGAGTGTCCTTGTACAATCAACTATTGATCTATTCCTCCTTTAAGCAATACCATTCTGCTGAGGTGTTCTCGGTGCAGAAACCTGTCTTTTTATACTAGGCTCATTAAAAAAGTTAGTAAATTCATCAAAAATAAATTCACCACCTCTGTCAAATCATAAGCATTTCATTTCTTTCACAGTTTCTTTCTCTACTTTTTCTTTATACCATTTAAACATTCTAAAAACCTCTGATTTTTCTTGTATGAACATCACAGTCATCAATCTAGTATAGTCATCAACAAATAGAATGAAGTACCTATCTCCATAGTAGCTTTGTGTTCTCATGGGACCACATAGGTCGGTGTGAACTAGCTCCAAAATTCTCTTTGTTGAATAATCTTTTCTCTTAAAACTAGATCTTGTCATCTTACCTTTTTGACATTGATGACATATTACATGATCCGGCTTTGTTAGGCTAGGCAGACCTCTAACCTTTTTCCTTTTACTGATCTTGATCATGTTGTTAAAGTTTGCATGACATAAAATTTTATGCCACAACCAAGCATCCTCATGTTTCATCATTAAACAAGAAGACTTATCATTATCAAGATAAAGAAAGTTACCTTTCATTTGTGCTCCTGTTCCAACAAGTTTTTGTCTTTCATAAAATATCTTTACTGTCTTGCTCTCAAAAGCTACACGGTGGCCTAAATTGTTAAGTTGTGTCACACTTAGAAAATTATAATTTAGTCCTTCTACCCAATAAGCATTATCACATCTAATTTTATCATTTATCAGTAAGGATCCCTTTCCTCTAACCATACAAGGTGTATCATTGCCCATTTTTATAGATCCTCCACTATATTGCTCAAGATGATCAATTTTTTCTTCATCACTAGTCATGTGATGGGTACAACCACTATCAATGATCCATGTATCATTTTTGTTAACCTTAGAGATCAGAGTTGTCTCTACATACCTTTCTTCTTCCTCAGAATCATCCTTCATTGCAACAAACACTACTTCCACATCATCATTTGTGTCGGTCTCAGTATCATTCTCTTCAGCAATGTAACATAACTTTTTGTCTTTATCATTATTGTCTTGGTTGTCTCTATTGCAGTGTCAATAACTCTTGTTGTTTCTTCTCCCATAGCTTCCTTGACCAGATCGATCCTTGTTTCTATCATCTTCTTTCCTATTTGGGCATCTAGCAGTAATATGACCAACTTCTTTGCAATTAAAACATGCTAAAGTTAATTTATGTCTATATCTACATTTTCCCTTAGGTAACCTTCTGGAAGAGCTTCAAGCTCATCAAGTGCATCATCACTATTACTGTCATTATCATCATTATTGCTTTCACTACTAGATTTACCAATCTTTAGAGAAGTAATGAAAGCAAACTCACCAGATGGTACAACACTATTATCAAAATTATCCAGTTCAAAAGTTGTAAGCTTACCGATCAGACTATCAAGAGTGAGAGTACTTCCAGGTGCAAATCTCATTTCATGTATTGCAAATATTCTGATAGCATAAATAGGAAATAGGGTTCTCAGAATTTTTCTTACCACTATTTCCTCATAAATGACACCACCAGATCCTCTAATAGCATTTACTACTTCCTTTATTTAGTTTGTGTACTGTACTATATTCTCTCCTTTCATTTTCATATCATCGAATCTCCCTCTTAAACTTTTAGCTCTGGCTCTTCTGACATTTGCATCACCACTGTAAACTAGAGTAAGCTTATCCCACATGTCCTTTGAGGTAGCAAAATCCTTGACATCTTCAAATTTGGCATCTGTAAGAGCACCAGGAATCTCCATCATGCTAACATTGTGCTCATGTCTATCTCTTAACTGGTCAAGAGTCAAAGGTCATGTAGGTAGTGCTAGGTAACCATTCTCCACTAGGGTAAGGGCAGAATTCCCAATTCCAGATATATGAAGCTTCATTCAGCTTTGACATATTGTATAGTTGTCCTTGTTCAGCTTTGGCACTTCCCTCTTATACATTTTGTGATCTTTCTGATGAAGTCCTTAAAACTCTATTCCAGGCAACCAAGCAACTTTGATACCAATTGTTAGAATAACTGAGAGGGGGGGTGAATCAGTTATCCACAGTCCCAAATACAAAATGTTCAACTTCAAAACAATTACAACTTATTTTTTAGCTCGGTAAAAAATAATACTAATATGTCTATGCTTTTACCAATTATTGTATGCACCCTAAAATGGTCACCTAGACTTTGGGCCCCCATTCAGCAATTTATCAAAAGCCTGAATCGATATTTTTTTAAAATCAACATTTTTCAATTAAATCAATTTCCTTGATCAAGTCCTATTTTTATCATTTATTCAATTTCATTCTATGGGCTAACCATCTTATCCTAAGTCTTTATTTAATTAAAAGGAATTTCCTCCCCTTTTAATAAATAAAAAGCCCCACTTTTCCTCTTATCCTAAGTTGCACAAATTAAGCATTATTCTTATTTTATCAAAAGAAGAAAAGCACTTTTTGTCTCATATGGACACAAAAGTCAACTCTTATTTTCTTATTGGAGGATATTTGTGCACATGGATTGCTCCTCTTTCAAGCTCCACCCTTGATTAAATCTTTTGCCTCTTAACCTCCATGGTCCATTCTTTCTCATTTGCTTTACAAGGAGAGCTCTCTTCTCATTTTAGGATCCAATCTTTTGAATACTAACCTTATGCTGCAGGATTGCTTGGAGATTTTGGAAATTTTTGAAGACATTCTTGCATCTAGTTTCCATTTCTTACATCATAGCTTCATATTTATGCTTTCTTAGATTAGCTTAATTTCCATGCTTTAGCTTAGCTCACATAGCCTAATTAGTAAGGGTTTGTAATACTTTCATTTCCTAGTTTAGCTTGCATCTTCATTCCTAGCATAATTGCATTGCATTGCATTCTCATCTTGATTCTTGAGGATATTGGCATTCTTTCCCTTGTCTCTTTGAATCTCCCATTGTGTGGTTTACTAGTAAGATTGCATGCTTCAATAGCTCTAGCTAAGAGCACCGTCAACACCCTTGTGACTCCATGGCTAGGGAGCTCTAGGTCACTTTCTCAAGGTTTCCCATTCATGGATTCCCTTGGAAGAAATGACTTAGAGAAGTGCACTATTTAGTGTGTACATTTTCATGCGTCTCTGCTCCCTAGGCTGCACTCATGGTTGCACTACGGCAATGTGTTCCCATGCCCATATCTGAGTGAGAAAAGCTCCACATGCCCAAGTCCTACTCTCTCGATAGACTAGCTCATGGAGCTCATGGTACATGTCTGCCAAGATGGCTAGCCCCCATGCTATCCACCGTGGGTGTGCAATTAAATCCACCACTAACCAACCCCATCCCAGTGGGAAACCCTTCTGACTTCTGTTAGTAATAAGGGCCTATGCTACAATAGAACATATGATGCATGGCATCAGAAAGTCCCTACCAAACTCCTCCATTGGCCGATCCTAGTTGAGGTGTCTATCCAAAAATGTGACATCCTAAAATATGTCCTGCATAATCTTTCGCCCCTTAGTCAGATCCTGTTAGATCCTAATCATAGTACACTTGTGCCACCAAACAATCATGTCAGTTTCTATCATATGGAAACTTTACATCTATGCCTATCTATAAACATGATTATACTTACAGGATCTCCATGGCTCGGCACTTGCAGGATCTGATAGATATCCTCTAGGCTAATAGTAGCCTCTCTAGTGGGCAAGTGAAAGGTGTTATGCTCACTGATGTAGCAGTGGCAAGCGAAAGCCTTCAACGGTGAGCAATTTGGTGAGTTTCAATCATTCAACACCCAAGGTGACAGGTTCAAGTGCTCAATACTTATCACAATTATTCAAAGGGGACTAAGGAAAGCTTATCACAACCCCAAATATCCAATGTGACCTAATCACTAGCTTCACCAAAGTCTTAAGCACCAAAAACCAAGGATTGACTAAGAGATCTCTTTAGCCCAATGGAAAATCAAACCCAAAGAAATGGAAACTAAGACCAAGGGTGGCCTAAAATCACTTCTCTGGCCTATTTAGGTCTTAGTCTTATAGTTCCAATGGTTCTTTCATTCAGAAGCAACCCATAATGCTAAGTTGCTGCACAAACTTAGGATTTGGCTTGTAGCCCTTCCTAGAAGGAAATCTGAACATAAGTTGAAATGTTCCCAAATGAATCAATGGATTGGTCAAGGATTATAATACCTTTTGGGGGTTTACTAAACATATCCAAACACCAAGGAGTGGAGGAAAATAGAAGTTACTGTTGTTGCAAAGTTAGATCGGGCTAATAGGCCTAATTAGGGCTCCAAATGCACTACAAGTGCTCTTTCTCCTATGCCAAAACATAGAATAAGCATGGATAAATATTTGGACATGTGAAAAAACTAAGAATCCAGGTTTTTAGGCTTTGGTGAATCTCCAACCACAATCTAGGATGATTGTCCTAGTTACTTGACTGGTGCACACATAGAGATGTACACCTAGGGTCTTGTGGCAAACCCACTCCTCTATAATTCCACACTTTTAACCTAAAAAATATGAAAGTACATTGGAAAATCTTGTATTCCACCAAGGGGATTCAATTTCCCATGGTGGAATGTGCCTAAACAATCAGGCCCTATTAGAAACCCTGATTTTAAGCCTCAAATCTAGGCACCCTTACTAAAAACTAGATATCTTCCAACCTGGGCCAGATCAATGCATGAAACCAATTGAAAATGGAAGAATAATCAAGGCTTAAACTTTTGGAATCATTTCTTCATGCCCTGACATCTGTACCTATCCATATAGGGGTCTGAATCATGAAATCTACAGAGAAATGATGGTTATTTTTATTGATAATTGCCAAAATTACATTGTATATCCTATCACCCACCTGTAAGGGCTTATATAGGATAATCCCAATGGTTACATGACTAGTTTGAACTAATTGGCCATTTGGGAGAGGTAATTACAAGTTTTGACAACTTTTGGAAAGTTGCTCGAAAGTTGCTTGACAACTTTTAGAGCAACTTTTGCCTAATTTGCAAAATTGCAAAGCTAATGACCAAACTTGGTCCTAAAATTAAGCCAATGATCCAACATGGATTAAAGACCTTAAAAAAATGAAAAATACTAAGATCCTATGATTTTAGGCCTATTGACCACTTTTGACCATAGCTAGCCAGGGGCTTATAATTGTGCCAATCCTGGGGCTAGGCCTTACAACTTGGTCTAGGTGCCTGACTAGAAACTCTAAGATAACTAGGTGTGTTTAGGACTCTTAGTAGTATTGTTTATTGATTGTAGAGTAGGTGCTCTTGCACCATACTCCCCTTGAAGTTTAAAACTCAAGTCCCTACTTGAGGAGAGGTGCTCCACCGAAGTTCCATGTTGCTTGACTTGATCTTTGGTCAGCCATGTAGCATCAATGTTGGGAAGGCCCATCCATTTACTAATTACTACATGTACTTCTTAGATCTGGTCTATTTTAATAGCTCGGAGTCCAAAATTGCTTCAATCTCCACTAGTTTTCTTTGTGGAAGATCAGTAACATAGTCCTCATCCTCAATGTTTGTGTCCTCACCCTACTCATTCATTGGACCTGTTGTAGCTTTATATGGTGTGAGGTCTACAATATTGAAGATTGGAGAGATCTACAAAGTTGGAGGAAGGGATATCTCATAGGCATTCTCACCTATTTTGTTAAGTATGATGCAGGGGCCTACTTTCTTCATTTTTAGTTTGGAGTATCTACCCTTAGGTAGTCTCTCCTTCCTTAGGAATACCCAAACCCTATCCCCTACTTTGAAATGGACCTCTCTCCTTCTCTTGTCAGCATTTTCTTTGTACTTCAAACTAGACTTTTGCAATGTTTGTTTTACTTGCTGCTATACCTTTGATATGAGCTCTACCAGTTCTTGGCCTTGAGCACTGATTCTAAAATCAGATGGGAGTTCCATCAGATCCAATGGTCCCTTTGGGTGTAAACCATAAACTACTTGGAAAGGAGTTGTACTAGTTGACCTATTTATAGAGTCACTGAAGGCAAACTCTGCTTGGGGCAGGATGGTATCCCAACTTTGTGAGTATTTCTTGGTTAGACATCTTAAAATATTGCCTAGGGACCTGTTTACTACCTTAGTCTGCCCATCTATTTGTGGGTGATAGGTAGAGCTATAGGTGAGATTTGTACCCAACTTCTTAAAGAGTGTCCTCCAAAAGTGCCCTTGGAACTTTACATCCCTATCTGATACAATTGTCTGAGGTAAGCCATGAATTTTAACTACTTCTTTGAAGAAGAGATTGGCTATATGAGATGCATCATTTGTGCTCTTGCATGGCACAAAGTGGGCCATTTTGTTGAACCTATCCACTATGACAAACACACTATCAAATCCTTGCTTGGTTTTAGGCAGTCCCATGACAAAATCCATTGATATGGACTCCCAAGGCCTTGAAGGGATTGGTAAGGGTTGGTAGAGCCCTTTATTTTTTGTCATCCCTTTAGCTTGTTGGAAAATAGTACAAGAATCAATAAATTTCTTCACTTCATTGTTCAACTTGGGCCAAAAATAACTCCTCTTCACCATGTCTGATGTCTTGTCAATGCCAAAGTGACCTCCTAGGCCACCACAATGCTTTTCTCTAATTATGTTCACTCTCATTGAACACTTTGGTATGCATAATTGTGCTCCCTTGAATAGAAGCCCATTCTGAATCAAATATTCAAAAAAATTAGTGTGATATTTGCCCTCCATTTTTGTACAAATCTGATATATCTCTGAAAAATTAGGGTCATCTGGGTACAAGTGTTTGAGGGACTCAATTCCCACACTTTGTAGTTGAACTTATTCAACTAGACCAATCCTCCTACTAAGTGCATCAGAAAAAAAATTTTCTACACCCTTTTTATGCTTAATGTTGAAGGTATAGGCCTGCAATTGCTCTACCCATTTGAGATGCCTGACTGAAAGTTTTTCTTGTGAATTGAGGAAGCTTAATGCATGGTTGTCAGTGTAGACTAAAAAATCTTTTGGGATCAAGTAGTGCCTCCATTTCTTGAGGGCTTGGACCATGGCATAAAGCTCTAGGTCATAAGTAGAGTACTTCCTTTTGGCCTCATTCAATGTCTTTGAAAAGAAAGCAACTACCTTGCCTTATTGGCTTAGGATTGCTCCTATAGCCAAATTACTTGCATCTGTCTCCATAGTGAAGACTTTGTTAAAATCAGGGAGGACCAAGATAGGGTATTGGGAGACTCTATTCTTCAAGTATTGGAATGCATCATTGGCTTCCTTTGTCCATGCAAACTTAGTCCTCTTTCCACCTTTGATTGTTTCAAGCATTGGTGCACACACATGACTAAAATTTTTGATGAACTTCCTATAGAATGTTGCAAGCCCATGGAAGCTGCTTACATCACCTTGATGCTTTGGTGGAGGCCAATTGATAATTGCATCTACCTTCTTAGGATCCATCTTGAGGGTACCTTGTGAAATCACAAAACCTAGGAAAAAAAGTTCCTTCCTCATAAACATGCACTTTTCCAAGTTGATTACCAACTTGTACTGATGGAGTCTTCTTAGTACATGTTCCACATGATCAAGATGGTCTTCCTTGCTATGACTGAATATTAGTATGTCATAAAGGTAAACAACAACAAATTTTCCAATAAAATCTATGAATATCTCATTCATAAGCCTCATAAAAGTGCTAGGGGCATTGCTTAAACCAAAGGGAATTACTAACCATTCAAACAAACCTTCAGTAGTCTTGAATTTTTTTTTCCATTCATCTCTAGGCTTGATTTTGATTTGATGGTAACCAGACTTTAAGTCTATCTTGGTGAAGTAGAAAGCACCTCCTAGTTGATCCAATAGGTCCTCAATCCTTGGCATGGGAAATCTGTACCTTATTGTGATATTGTTTAGGGCCCTGCTATTAGTGGAAAACCTCCATTTTCCATCCTTTTTAGGGGCCAAGATTGAGGGTACAACATAAGGACTGAGACTCTTTTGGATGAGCCCTCTTTCCAATAATTCAGTGACCTATTTTTCAATCTCTACATGTTGCAATGGTGTCATTTTGTATGGTGCCTTATTAGGCAGGGATGTGCCTGGTATGAGGTCTATTTGATGACTAATGTCCCTAATGGGAGGGAGGCTAGTGGGTAGGTCACTAACAATGACATCTTTATACTTTTGTAGTAGTTTTATGACTTCATTTGGTATGGGCTCTTTTTTATCAGACCTGATGTTATCTTTGGGTTTTGAAATCAGGACAAATGGTTCAATATCAGATTCTTTCAAGGTTTTCAACATCTCCTTTTCCCCCATGATGATCACAGTGGGTTCTTTTTCAGTTTTACTATCCAGCAGGGGCTTCATAGTGAAGGTCTTCCCATCTTTGATGATGGAGTAGGTGTTTTTCCTACAATGGTGTGTGGCATCAACATCAAATTTCCAAGGCTTTCCTAGAAGAATGTGTGAGGCATCCATCTCAACTACATCACAAAGGACCTTGTCCTTGAAGTCAACAACTCTATCCAAGCTTGTTTTATGACTAGAGTTTGTTGGCCTTTGGTTAACCATGAAACATGATAGGGGCAAGGGTGTGGCTTCTTAGGGAGGTTTAACTTCTGAACCATTTCACAAGATACAAGATTTTCAGTTGAACCAGAATCAATAAGAAGATTGCATACCTTTCCATGACATTTGATCTTTGTCCTAAAGAGATTCTTTCTTTGTGGAGGCTCTTGGGTTTGTGGTACTTGAAGGAAGACTTGCCTCATCATTAGACACACTCCTTCCTCTGGTTCCAAGTCTCTAGCATCAGCATTGTCTTCTTGCTTATCTTCTTGGACAAGTTGATGAAGGGTGCTCCCCTTAATACCACAAACACATAACAGAAACAAAGAAACAACAACAATAATATGCAAGAATAGAAAATTGGCTTCTTATTATCTCCACAAATGTGGAATTATAAACTTTTAGAATTACAATATGCAAAGCCACATGGGCATTCCCTTACAATATTCTATAGGACAAAGCCTAGAATCAATACCCAGATCTACTACCCCGAACTGCCCTAGACAACACTACGGGCCTTCTTTATATAGGCATTTTTCCACCGCCCGAGAAGGTTCCAAAAATTTATCCCTAAGGGCCAACCAAACTTAGAATAATTTTATTTTTCAATTCATTACATCAAAGTCGGCTCAAAATAACTTTTGAAACCCGAACAGAAATTTTGAAGGAAAATTATTTTCTGCCATTTCAGGTGGCCCGACTTCCGAAGACCATAACTCATCACCAGTTGACCTAATTGGCTATTATAACCCCATTTCAGAAACACCACGAAGCACTCTATAGGCTTGACTTGTGCAAGCACCTATCACCCAAATTTTTGAACTCATCCAGGGCCTCTAAAGCCTTCAAAACTGAGTTCAAAGTTTCTGTACCCTGCTGCCAATACTAAAAATCTTCAATATCTTCAGAACTAGACCTGATCTAGCCATGAAACTTTGCTGGCAAGTTGATATGACTAAGATGAACCTCCACATGTAAAATCAGAACATTTTGAGATCATAAGACCAACTTACTAAAAATAGCAAGTTTCCATAAATAGCAATTTTGCACAAGATAGCCCTTATTGAATACAAAAACAAAATATTTTTGGGTGATGCAAGATTGCTCTTACACCTAGGATGCTCCTGCATCACAAGTTGTGTTCTCCTCTCACCTTGGTTATTGTTGTTTCTCTTCTTAGGCCATCTTCTTGCATGATGTCCCATTTGGTTGCAATAAAAACACTTCAATGGTCCATTACCTCTTCCTGAATTTGTCCTTCCTCTATTGAAAGGTCTTCTTCCTCTATAGTTTCCTCTTGAATTAGAGTCACTATTTTCTCTGTCTCCTTGGTTAGGGGTCTTGCTACTGCTGCCACTACTTTTTCCCTTGTTCCAAGAGTTGTTTTTGCCTCTAAAATTCTTCCCACTATCACTACTCTTCCCTTTGCCAAAATCCTGCTTTCTCTTCCATTTTTCCTCTACCTTAAGTGCCATTTGATAGCACCTATTGACTGTGGTAGGGTAGTGTAGACTCAACTCTTCTTGAATGGATACTTTTAGGCCATTCATGTACCTTGCTAGCTTCTCCTCCTCATCTTCAGCCATATTGGTTTTCATGCACAATTTTAAGAACTCCTCGGTGTATGAACCTACATCCATGTCCTTTTGTTTCATACTTTGCTTCCTCCTATGGAGTTATACCCCATAGTCCTCAAGTACATATGTCTCTTTGATCAATGCTATCATCCTATTCCATGAATTGATCATGTTCTTCCCATTCTTCACCCTTTCTATTTGGATGAAGTTCCACCAAGTTAGCACTGCTCCCTTCAACTTTTATCTTGCCACCTTTACCCTCTACTTTTCAGGGATGTTTTCACATTCAAAAAATGTTGTCAAAGCCTCTATCCAATCCAAGGCTAGATCAGCATTCATCTTTCCATTGAAAACTAGCAAATCTATCTTCTCCTCCATGGTTCTTCTTCCCATGGATTTCAAGGCATCTATGAAAGGTCTTTGGTCTATAGGGATATGTTGATTAGGATCATCCTCCTCTTCTTCACTCCCATCTTCATTTTTAGATTCATCTTTGTCCTTGTCATCAGGCTTCTTCTCAAGTTCTTGAAGCCTCTTAGTTAAGGCTTTGTTTGCAACCTTTTGCTCTCTCACCATCTTTGCTAACTCACTATTTGTAACCCTTGCAAGAATCTCCTCATTCTTAGGATCAAACATAGCTGTGATACCACTTGATGCAGTAGTGGCAAGTGGAAGCCTTCAACAGTGAGCAATTTGGTGAGTTTCAATCAATATCCAATGTGACCTAATCACTAGGTTCACCAAAGTCCTAAGCACCAAAAACCAAGGATTGACTAAGAGATCTCTTTAGCCCAATGGACAATCAAACCCCAAGAAATGGAAACTAAGACCAAGGGTGGCCTACAATCATTGCTCTGGCCTATTTAGGTCTTATTCTTATATTTCCAATGGTTCTTTCATTTAGAAGCAACCTGTTAGTCCATTTTCTAGTCAATGCAAAATCCTATGAAAATGGCCTCTTCCCTGCTAATTTTGAAGTTGTCCCGCCCTGCTGCAAGCTTGTTCTAATGTGCAAAGAAAATCCATAATGTTTCATGGTTTTTGCTCTTAGCCCTATGCTCTTTAATGTATCACCTTGCTCTAGTTCAGATCGCATCTCCTAAATCACAATATCCAAGGAGATATCCAAGTTCTAAGGTCTGCAAGGAATAATCTCAAAATATGCCTTAGTGTCAAAAACCCACAATGTTTTTGAAAACCCACAATGTTTTTGAAAACCCATGATGTTTTCGGTCTCCCTGTTACTTTTGGTCTGCATGAAAACCCTCGATGTTTTCGCATCCTTTATTTACCTTTGTGTCAATGTCAAAAACCCAGGATGTTTTTGATCTTTCATCGAAAACCCTGTGTGTTTTCGACCGTGCACTTTTTCCTCTTTATCAGCGTTTCCTATCTGTGCAGCTGCGACCTCTTGGTGGGCCCCATTTTTTGACCAAAAATGCACAGGAGGTTTTAAGAACAGTCAAACTATATATCCCACATTCATCCGGAATGGGGAGAATTTGATGGATATAACCAAATCCATGCCCAATGAAAGTAAGTTGAAGCAGCGGAGGCTTTGCCCATGTGACCTCCTGCCACTCACCTTGGTTTTTGTGCCCACACCCAGGAAAGAAATTTTGTGACAGAGAAAAGGTTTCAAAGAATGGACATGTGTCTAGAGGTCGCATGATCACAAGGGCCAACTTCAGCCCTTGCAAACATGCGACAAACTAACACGTGGCAGCCCGATGCGGTAGCGGTAGTGATTATAAAGTGGTTGCATGATCGCAGGGGCCAACTTCAGCCCTTGTGAACATGCGACAGGTTGACATGTGGTAGCTAGTGATGGGGTGGCAGCCAGTTCAATGACTTGGTAGTGTGATGCAGAGTGGACGCAGGTGCTGACCGGACAAGAAGTGGACACGTGTCAAGTGGTCGCATGATCACATGGGCCATTTTTGGCCATTGCAATCATGTGCAAGGCTGACACGTGTTATTCCACCTAGAGATGTGTGCTAAGTGGACAATGCAGCCAATCCAGGCTTACCACATGTCAGGTGGGCCCTATGTACTGGAATGGTGATCTTGGGATTTGTGGGACCATCAATGGTGGTCGCATGATTGCATGGGCCATTTCTGGCCCATGTGATCATGTGACAAGGTGACACGTGTCACGCAGTCATGAATTCATCAGATGAAATAGACAGTTAGTCAAACATTTTGTGAATTGGAGGTAGTAGTTAGTCGCATGTTCACATAATGTCTGGTGGTTAAAGGCTAGAATTCTTTGATTCAGAGATGACCATGTTCACGCATTCACCAATTGCTTGGCGGTTTAGGCAAAACATTCTAGTTTTGAGGTACCTTGTCGCATGATCTCATGGGCCATTTCTAGCCCATGCGATCATGCGACAAGGCAACACATGGCAATTGGCGATGTGGTGGCGGTCAGATGGTGACAAATGGAAAGCCATTTAGGTGGACTTTTCTAAGTGAATAGGAATGCAACATGAGTCAAAGATGGTGATTAAGCACTCAGGTGGAGCTGAGGTGGCACAGGGTGGCAGGCCGGCCAATCTGGGCCTGCCACGTGGCATGTGGGTCCCGGCAGGGGCATTCAAAATGTATTTTATTCTTTTCTTCTGCACATTCAAAGAGTTCAAAATCAAAGTTATAAATGATAAAATTGTATAGTTCTGACTATATGATAAAATTCAAATATCAAAATGGCAGAGCATGGAAGATTGAAATTAATGGCTGGGGGCTTTGTTTTTCGCCCAAATACCAAGTATCATATACCGCTAGGAAGGTCTCGACATGAGGATTCCAATTTTGGAGTCAAATTTTGCACAGGTGGCCATTTTCTCATGATATTTGTAGTTGAACAAAATAGGGGGCCAAGAAGATATTTTGAAAATGTCTATTTTGTTCAATCCGGTGATTCATAGTTTGTTTGAGCAGAGGATAGGTGCTTTCAGGAGGGAATGATGTAGATCAAATTTTCAGTTTTGAGTAATGATTCATTAGCAGGAGGTTTAGAGGAAGACAAGTGTCACTTGGTAATGATTTCAGAGTTTCTTCCTTCTCCTTCTTATTTTGCAATTCTTTGAGGGTAGAGGGTTCCAATTTTGGAAGAACTCTGGTCTAGGTTCCAGATTCTGGGTAAACATCCATTGAATGGTTCCAGGTCTGTGGTGATTCCAGCAGGAGGTTCTCTAAGAAGAGGCTCCAAATGAAATTCCATTTTGGTTCATGATTGTCTAAGTGTAATGGTTTGTTTTCTTCATTTTTCTGTCATAGATTAAATGCAAGTATTTGTAAACTTGATTGCAAATTGAAGTACATGTAAGGCATGTATGGTTTTCAGAGAATTGTCTTCATTGTATTGAGTTTCAATTTTAGTATGAATTCAGTGTTCAAGGGATATTGAGTTTGTCTTCTCCAAGGGAGAATGTATCTGTTTGTATTTGGATATCCTTCAAGGAAGGATTGTAAAAGCCTTAAATGCAGATTGGAAATTAATCGGTGTTATGAATGTGTATGATTCTTCATATTGAGTGATGGAAATGTATTAATGTAAGGCATTAATGCAGGGATATTAATCAATGAAACATGGTTTGTATTTGGGTTTATATTTACTAGTTTTGACTCCATTCCCAGATTGAAGGCACTGATCTTTACTATTAGAAATCATTTGCTAAACTAGCATCAATTTAATCAATCAACTTTCCCTTTCTGTTGATGAGTTTGAAAGATAGATTGAGCATGTGGGTAGGCTTCCCATATCAAAGGTTCATCTCAGTTGTGAATCCTGTTGTAGGACATATTTATTCTATTTAATCCATTAGTGAAATCTACTTATTAGGTGTTTGTATTAGTTCATATCAATTTGCATAAGCAGAGAAGTAAGGTACACCCGCCTGGGTCTGTGGAGCCCGAAGTGAAGAAGGATTTCATCCTTGTCAATTAGAATTTCTCTTGCCAAGAAAAGAGCATCAAAAGGGAGAGATCAAGTTATGGTCTAATTATTTACCCGTGCAAGAAAAACAACTAACACAACCCATAATGCTAAGTTGTTGCACAAACCTAGGATTTGGCTTGTAGCCCTTCCTAGAAGGAAATTTGAACATAAGTTGAAATGTTCCCAAATGAATCAATGGATTGGTTAGGGATTTTGATACCCTTTTTGGGTTTACTAAACATATCCAAACACCAAGGAGTGGAGGCAAATAGAAGTTACTACTGTTGCAAAGTTAGACCGGGCTAATAGGCTTAATTAGGGCTCCAAATGCACTACAAGTGCTCTTTCTCCTATGCCAAAACATATACTAAGCATGGAAGCATGTTTGGACATGTGAAAAAACTTAGAATCCAAGTTTTTAGGCTTTGGTGAATCTCCAACCACAATCTAGGATGACTGTCCTAGTTACTTGACTGGTGCACACATAGAGATGTACACCTAGGGTCTTGTGGCAAACCCACTCCTCTGCAATTCCACACTTTTAACCTGAAAAATATGAAAGTACATTGGAAAATATTGTATTCCACCAAGGGGATTCAATTTCCCATGGTGGAATGTGCCTAAACAATCAGGCCCTATTAGAAACCCTGATTTTAAGCCTCAAATCTAGGCACCCTTACTAAAAACTAGATATCTTCCAGCCTGGGTCAAATCAATGCATGAAACCAATTGAAAATGGAAGAAGACTCAAGGCTTAAACTTTTGGAATCACTTCTTCATTCCCTCACATCTGTACCTATCCATACAGGGGTCTGAATCATGAAATCTACAGAGAAATGATGGTTATTTTTATTGATAATTGCCAAAATTACATTGTATATCCTATCACCCACCTGTAAGGGCTTATATAGGATACTCCCAATAGTTACATGACTATTTTGAACTAATTGTCCATTTGGGAGAGGTAATTATAAGTTTTGACAACTTTTAGAAAGTTGCTCAAAAGTTGCTTGACAACTTTTAGAGCAACTTTTGCCTAATTTGCAAAATTGCAAAGCTAATGACCAAACTTGGTCCTAACATTAGGCCAATGATCCAACATGGATCAAAGACCTTAAAAACATGAAAAATACTAAGATCCTATGATTTTAGGCCTATTGACCACTTTTCACCATAGCTAGCCAAGGGCTTATAATTGTGCCAATCCTGGGGCTAGGCCTTACAACTTGGTCTAGGTGCCGGACTAGAAACTCTAAGATAACTAGGTGTGTTTAGGACTCTTAGTAGTATTTTTTATTGATTTTAGAGTAGGTGCTCCTACACCACTCACTGTGCCACCACTCATCCAACGCTATAAGTAATCCATGATCTTCCCGAATGTGGGGCATCTACAGCAAATAGTCAAATCCCATCTCCCTCGGGTCTGCTCACCCCAGATCATCGATATCCCGAATGCATCATAGTCCAATCACTCAAGGCACTCTAATGAGAAAAGTAGGAAATATCTCCTACAAGCCATTTAACCCAAGCTAGATGTCAGAACATATCATGATAGATGTATAAAATCAGTACAAAACATCTTAAAATGCAAACATTGTCAGGACTCATGTCATTTTGCTCAAAAATATTACATGTCATTTTTCTATACTGTGCGATACTATTTTTTTTACTAAGTATCGTGCGATACTTTTCTCAATAGTAGTGCGATGGTATCTTTTCCTGCGATACTTTGCATAGTCTCGTACGATATTTCATCCAGTGTCGTGCGACACTAGATTCAATATCAGTGCAACACTATTTTGACCCATGAAGTATCACATGATAAATATCCTCAAAGGGTGCGATACTTCGAAAGTATCGCATGAATTTTAGTATAAGAAAAAAATTTGAAAAATTTAAAATCATTTAAAACATGTTTTAATTGTATTAAATGCTCATAAATGACTCAAAAAGGGCAAGTTTTTATGAAAACATACCAGGGCACCATACTGTGGAGGCCGGTTGTGCAACTGGGTGCGCTCAAATCGATGCCTGTGAATCGAAACTGCTACTTGCTAGGCCATTTTCTCTCTCTAAGCTCTTAAGATTCTCAAATTGCTAAAAGACAAATGATTGTGAAAATGACTTTTTTTACCCCTTTTATAGCATTTTGACTTTTTTGATCAATTTTCAAAACACCTCAAAATTTCATGAAAATTGCACCTCTAGATAATTTCAACGTCTTGGCTCCATTTTTAGACTCGAAATTGAAATCTAAGTTAATCTTGATAGTCAAAATCACATTTCAAAATTTCACCCTCTTCTGCGTTGTTGGCTGACCATTTGAGGCCTGATCCTTCAATCTTTCTTGGGGCATCTTCATTTCTTTACCCCCATCTCTTCCAAACTTCTAGTCTTTCATTCATTTTCATTCGCTTCATCTCTCTGAGGTTTGACTTCATCTTTATCCTATATCTTTCCCAGTCAAACATAGCCAAACCGAGGCATGTCTTCACTGCTTGATGGTTATCCTATCATCCTCCATTCTTCGATTATGACTTCTAGTGACTTGATCAAGTTTATCAATTTTCTATTCTCCTCTACTTGATTTTAATATTGATTCTAAGGGGGCAGTACCTATCAGCTTTAATCTTTGATTCAGCTTTATCAATCAGCTTTACTTGAGATTCTTATCTCTTATTTGAGACTTGATTATCACCTAGCTATACAAGTGTTGGTCTTGTCTTTTAGCTTATCTTTGTCAGCTTATGCTTATGCTTGTCCTGATGTGTTCCCATCCGTCGAACACACATCTAGGTTGTTTTGTGATCCCAAATTGATCTCACATTTCAATTCCATTCTTTGACCACATGTGATCCCAAATCGATCTCACATTATTCAAAGAGGGCAAAATATATGAACCCTAAAATGGTCACCTAGACTTTGGGCCCCTATTCAGTAATTTATCAAAACCCTGAATAAATATTTTTCAAAAATCAACATTTTTCAATTAAATCAATTTCCTTGATCAAGTCCTATTTTTATCATTTATTCAATTTCATTCTATGGGCTAACCATCTTATCCTAAGTCTTTATTTAATTAAAAGAATTTCCTCCCCTTTTATTAAATAAAAAGCCCCACTTTTCCTCTTATCCTAAGTTGCACAAATAAAGCATTATTCTTATTTTATAAAAAGAAGAAAAGTACTTTTTGTCTCATATGGACACAAAAGTCAACTCTTATTTTCTTATTGGAGGATATTTGTGCACATGGATTGCTCCTCTTTCAAGCTCCACCCTTGATTAAATCTTTTGCCTCTTAATCTCCATGGTCCATTCTTTCTCATTTCCTTTAAAAGGAGAGCTCTCTTCTCATTTTAGAATCCAATCTTTTGAATACTAACCTTATGCTGCAGGATTGCTTGGAGATTTTGGAAATTTTTGAAGACATTCTTGCATCTAGTTTCCATTTCTTACATCATAGCTTCATTTCCATGCTTTAGCTTAGCTCACATAGCCTAATTAGTAAGGGTTTGTAATACTTTCCTTTCCTAGTTTAGCTTCCATCTTCATTCTTAGCATAATTGCATTGCATTGCATTCTCATCTTGATTCTTGAGGATATTGGCATTCTTGCCCTTGTCTCTTTGAATCTTCCATTGTGTGGTTTACTAGCAAGGTTGCATGCTTAAATAGCTCTAGCTGAGAGCACCATCAACACCCTTGTGACTCCATGCCTAGGGAGCTCTAGGTCACTTTCTCAAGGTTTCCCATTCATGGATTCCCTTGGAAGCAATGACTTAGAGAAGTGAACTATTTAGTGTGTACAATTACTAGTTAACTATTCATAGTGATTACTGACCAAATCAGATATGCAATATGTAAAGTATGATAATCAAACAATCACCACAATATACACATAACACAAGAGATTTAATGTGGACACCCTATTAAGGGAAAAACCACCTAGGACCGGTAACCCAAAATATTTTCACTCTTCTCAAGTGAGCTCGGTGAGGAGCCAACCCTGTTAAAGGTTACAAAACATACTTTAAGGTGTGACCTTGTTAGAGAATTTAACACTAATGGTTATCATCCAACTAGCATTCACTATGGGGTTGACAAGATAACAATGTACATTCTATGAATGACATATAAGACTTTCAAGTCTACTCAGTTAAGAGATTTTATTTGATTACAATGGTTAAAATGTAATAGCAGGTGATCTGAATACAATACAACTTGATTTGTAGATGTCCAAATCAATTCTTAAGCTCATAAAATCCTCTGATCAATATAACTATTTAATTCATCAACATTCAACAACTTATTGTCCCTTGGTAAATACTCTCTAATGCTCGGTTAACTGTGCAATCCGGTTCTGCTTTAACCAGTATGATCAGGCATGCATGAATATTGTTCATGCAATATCTCTGTAGTATCCTTCCTCTAGCATTAGTTTCATTATGAAACCCTAGTCTCTTAAATAGACAAGTAAACTATTTTCTTTTCATCCATCAGATTTTACTGCTTAATCTCCTTCATTGATTTTGCCACTTAAACCTTCCTCGGAAGATGTGTTTCAATTCCATCCTTTAGATCTTCCTTGAATTTTTCTATCCATTGATCTTATAACAAACTTTATCTTTCCACCCTGATTACAAGGTACTTTCCAGCTCATCAACTTTATCAGCTAAACTAATCATTTAGTTCTTTTGTCCATACTCGGTTAACAAAGAAATGCATCGGTGAACACTGTAAACACCTAAATTTGATTACATAATTTAGTGATCATATTTAGTCTTCTCCTAAGACATCTTGTTAATTAAATATTCATTATTTAATTAATTTATGTCATCCCCTAGTTAATTAATTTAATTAATTAACTATAGTCCAATTAATTATCAAAATGACAAACCTATAGTCTGATAATTAATTAAATCCCTATTCCTCTATTAATTTAAATGGATACTTTTATCTAAATAAATTAATTCATAAACCCCCTCTTCCTCCCACTTGGAATTAAATAAAATATTTAATTCTAAAAATCCTAAATTCTCCCCCATTAGCTAATAATTCATGTTTAGCTAATAATCCTCCACTCATTCTCTCTCCTCCCATTCACACCTCCCTAATCCTCCAGTTACCAAGCCTAATCATCCCTTAAGCATATGCACAATCATAATCCAAGTTTAGGAAATGCTAATCCACCACAAAGTCAACCCTTATGACATCACCTCCACATCCACCAATGACAAATCATAAAGCCTCTTACACCTCTTACACACTTGTCCCCTCTCACACCTTCCAAAATTGCCTCCCCTCTCTTCCTCTGCCATTGTGACACTTGTCACAATGCTATGCATTTGAGAAAGCACAATCTATGTTCTCTCCCTTGGATGCATCTCCACCATTGATCATTCCCCTTTTTCCCCTTAATGTCTACCGTCCATTTCATCCTCCTTTCTATAAAAGAGAAGCTCTCCTCCTTCATTTTCATCCACCATTTGAAGCAAGGTTATTAAGCCCATTTCTCCATTGAAGCTTGAGCATAGCATTTGAGCACACATCCAATATTTGGACAAATCTTCCACATTTGGAGACTTTGAGGTTTTGAGGTTTGCATTTCCTTTTGGGTTTTTGTCTTCATTTTGTGGGTCTTAGCATAAGTGTTTATCTTCTTTGCTTTGTTAAATATTTAGCTTGCTTAGTATTCTTAGACATTGCATTTTAGGTATTACAAACACAAGCTCAGTTTATACTGTCGCTTGGTATACACTACACTGGATTGTTGTATATTGGAATGCTTTATTAATTGACCACACTTCTTTGCAAAATTTTGCTTCTATCTCCATAATAGATTAATGCAACATAATTAATTCAACAATATGAAGTCATAGAATCATCAATCAGTTACCAAGAGTAATCCTTATCCTCATCTTTCATATCCATCTTCCTCAATATAGATATATCGATTCTTCATCTTTCTTTTCTCTTCTACAAATGTGTTAGATATTTGGAACTACCATGATAAGTACTGTCAAAACTAGCTGACATCCATGATAACATAAAACTAATTCAATTATCTTACATAACACTTTGGTGCTCGGTGATCTCAAATCACTTGTAGTTCTTCAATCATGTTCTCAATCAGTTGTAGTTCATCACCAGGAACAATTTTGTATGTAATTGGTCATACGGTGCTAGTAGAGCCTTGCGCCTTCATATTTATGTTGTAGACATATGTATGATGCTATGTTCATGAATGTAGAGTCAGATATGATGTACAACTTGAGTTATGAGGTCTCCAATTGATAGTTACAATTTCCTAAGTTGATCTGGGAGAGACAACAATATTTATAAGATTGTGGTATTTGTGCCTATGATTATGGTATGCGTGCTTGGATTTATGTTAAGAGGAGGGTTTAAAATGTTTGGTTAAGAGTGCATGATTTAATTCAGCATAAGAAGAAAGTTGTAAATAATTTAGTGAAGCCGACTGTGTGTACCATGTCATCTACTCACATGGAATTGCAAAGTCCTAATTTATGTTGCGTACTTAGTAGAGCCGACTGAGGTGTTATTAGAGAGTTTCTTTTTTTTTTCTAATATGATTTCAAGATGGTTCTAACAGGTTGACTTGATTATATCACTTGGAGGAAAGATATTTATAGGAAGTCATTTGTGATTGTTAAAGTGTGGTTCAAAGTTGAAAGAAAAGTGCAGAGTAGAAAGTGCAAAGTGTTGAGCCATCAGCAGAAGGTCTATGTGACCAAGTAAAGAGTATATAATATTAATTAGAAGTGATCTAGATATTAGTTCTATGTGTAGTTCACCAAGATCCAGATATAGTGTGTATTTATTAATCATAAGGTTGTAGCCTTCACCCCTTTGAGCAATGTGCTCTCGGACAGTGCATCCTCACCCCTAACAAGGTTAATTGTAATAGACTCCTAACAAGGTCTAACCCTTCACCGGGTCACTATACTTATTTCAGTGTAGAGATCAACTCCTAACAGGGTTGTAAGGTCTTCTAACAGGGATCATAATACAGTAGTGCAGATTATTAGTGGGTGTCAATTCCCACCGAGGTTTTTACCTATTTGGGTTTCCCCGTAACTAAAATTGTTGTATTCTATTAAGTGTTCTTATATTGTGTTTATGGTTAATGTTAGGAATGAATTCTAAATATATTCTATGGGGAAGTATTAGCATCCATTCTATAGCAGTTGTTCTTGCATTCATGACTATGATTGTCATTGATGTCACTATAGTGATCTATTGAAGATTAGCAGAGAAGCAGACAATGTTTGAGATTGCACACTTGGAATATTGTAGATGAAGCTATGCGGAGTTGGGAATTAATCTATGATGTGTTATAAGATCATGGTTAAGAGTGTAGACAGTAATTTATTTATTTATGGAAGTTATAAGCATTTCAGTGGAAGTAGTGTCCAGGTAGTGTTCTTTAGTAGCGGTTTGTGGAAATCGGATGATATATCCTAATTGGGATGGAATATGGTTATGTGTAGTTAGAGAGTAGTTGAAGACATTTTGATAGTGATGTGGATGACACCACAAGATCTAAGGTCACACGAGTGAAGAATTATATTGATTGGAAGCTGACAGTTTTGTGTAACTTTGATGTAATGTGTGGAAACTTTTATTTTGTAATTTGTATGCTGACTCATTTGTAATTACTTGAGTGTGGTATATAGGAAGCAATGTTTTCCTTGTTGTAATGTGTATTTTAGAATGAAGTGATGAATGTAAGCAAAATTAGGAAAGAGGATATGCAAAATACTGAGATCTGGTATTAAGATATGAAGAAGGAGTTGGTGCGGTTTGGCACAGATAGATAAGTATTGGATTGTTGAGGTCAGTAATCTTATGGTATTATTCTATAAATTAATACAAAGATCAATTGGATAGTGAGTTCAGTGATCTTACCCTGAAGCTATTTGGGCAGTGAGTCCTTCTGTCTTTCATAACTCCTAACAGAGTTAGAATCTTTTAGCAGAGATTCAAAATCTCCTAATAGGGATTCATATGTACTTAATGTATTTCATAAGACTCCTAAAAGAGTCCATGCTTTCACAAGGAATATTCATATTAGTGCATCTTTTTTGAGCTTCATTCCCACCGAGGTTTACTCTTTGATCAAGACATTCCCTAGTCAACATATCTTGTGTCATTATGTTATTATGCATGTATATCTTTCTATGGTTGTTGATTACATTACTTACATGGTTAAAATCTATTGAAGTTGATAAAAGATATAATTATCTGATAACTGATTCACCCCCCCCCCCTCTCAATTATCTTGGTGGACTTTACTTTCTAATAATTGGTATCAGAGCAGCAAGTCCTTGAAAGAAAAGTTTAACAACTTAAGGAGATCCATGGCAAATTTCAGGAAAGAAAGCCCTAAGTTTGATGGAGTAAATTTTGACAACTAGAAAGAAAAGATGAAGACACATCTCTTGTGTTTACGACCAGGTTATTGGTTGATTACAAAGATTCAGGAGACAATCATTGATGAGGATAACCTTGAAACATGTACTAATGATGAAAGAGATCTATTCATGTGTAACATGCTTGCCAGAGAAGCACTCTTGTTTTCCCTTCCAAAAAATGAGTATAGTCAGGTAAAATATTTGAAAACATCTTATAAAATTTGGTTAGCTTTACACTCTACTTTTGAAGGTGATGAACATGCAAAGAAAGTCAGATTAAATAATTGGATATGTGCATTTGAAGCTATAAGAATGATGGAAGATGAATCTCTTAGAAGCTATATTGGTAGAATGTCAGACATTGTTGCATGTATAAAATCTTGTGGTGGAATCAAGATAGAGAATGAAGTGATATGGAAAATTCTGAGGAAATTGACTCCTATATTTAAGAAGACAACAGAGATGATTGAACAAGTTACTACTTGTACTATAAACTTTACAAGAGAGACTCTTCTTGGAAGATTGGAATCAATAGAGATGAATTTGAGGCTATCAGGAGACTTACCTAGAATGGAGACAACATTCAGTGCACTTAGTGTTCACCCTACTTTGTCAAGAAGCATTAGTGTGAGCAGAGATTATGCTAGCAATAGAAAATCTAGAAATGAAGAAGACATGAATATTGAAGAAGGTATCACCTTGCTTGTGAAGAGAGAATGAGATGGGTTGAAAATTTTTAAATGTTGGACTTGTCAAGAATTTGGTCATTTTCCATCTAAATGTCCTAAGAGAGTTAAGAAGTATAGGAAGAATTCTAATCCTAGAAGATTTAAAGAATGTTACTTTGCAAATGATGAAGACCTTGAAGCTAGTTTTGAGAAATCCTTGAGTGAAAGTGATACAGAGAATAATGATGATATAGGATTTGTAGCAATTAAAGAAGAAAATTCTGAAACTAAAATTAAGGAAGAAAAGGCTTTAGTTTCTCAAGTAGAAAAGAAAGCTGACTGGATTATAGATAGTCATTATTAACATCATATGACTGGAGATATGAAGAAATTCATAAATTTTAACAATTATGATGGAGGAGTTGTTAGAGTTGGAAATAATGCATCTTGTTTGATTAAAGGTATAGGATCTATTACTCTTGATGAAAAGACTAATACTGATGATGTTTACTTTGTGGATGGTTTGAAACATAATCTTTTGAGTATTGGATAGTTAGTTGATAAGGGATATCAAGTTTGGTTTACTGATAAAACTTGTGTAATTAAAAACAAAGATGGAAATTTGATTGGTTCTGGATCTAGAACTAGAGGTAATGTATTTTACTTGAACCCTACTGAGATGAAATGTTTGATTAGTAAGATTGATGAAAATTGGTTATGGCACAGAATATTTTGTCATATAAACTTTGATAACATTGTGAAAGTGACTACTACACTTGCAATAAGAGATTTACCTAAAGTTATGAAACTTACTAATATGATTTGTAAAGAATGTGTGATGGCTAAACAGAAGAGAAATTCATTTCCCAATAAGAAGTTCACAACAACAAAGAAGTTGGAGATTGTTCATACAGATTGGAGCGGTTCTACAAGGACTAGAGGATTCTATGGAGAAAGGTATTTTATGATTCTTTTTTATGACTTTACAAGAATGATGTGGATTGCATTTCTTAAAGAAAAATATGAAGCATTTGATAAGTTTAAGATCATTAAGAATAAAGTTGAGAATGAATCTGGAATGAAGATTAAATGTTTGAGATCAAATAGAGGTGGAAAATGTACTTCTAAATAATTTAACATCTTGTTTGAAGTGAATGGTATTAAGAGACAATTTTCAGCCTGTAGGACACCCGAACAAAATGGTATTGCAGAAAGATGAAACAGATCAGTGACTGAAGCAGCAAGAGCTATGTTATTTGAGAATGACTTAGTGATGATATTCTGGAGAGAAGTAGTGAGCACAACAATATATATTATGAATAGAGTATAAATCAGAGCAGACATAGATAAGACACCCTATGAACTATGGTTTGGACATCCACCTATAGTTAAGTATTTTTTAGGAATGGGAACACTGAGAGGGGGGGTGAATCAGTGTTCATTGTATTTTAATTTTTCACTTTAATCTTTATGCTTAACTTAAATGCTTAAGTACTGAATTAAACATTCACATAAACATGAAACATGAGATCAACATATGACACCAATATGGTTACAGTGAAACCCAAATAGGTAAAAACCCTAGTGGGAATTGACACCCACTAATATTTTGCACTATTGTTTTGTGATCCTTTCTAGAAGATCCTTTACCCTGTTAGGAGTAGCTTTATAATGCTTTTAGTACAGTAGACCTTGTTAAAGGTCGAACCCTATTAGGAGTCTTTTACAATGATCCCTATTAGGGGAGTGGATTCATTGTCCTAGAGCTCACTTCTCAAATGATGAAGGATACAACCTTTTGTTATCAGATACACACTATATCTGTTGGGTGAACTGTCACTATGAAATTGCTTGTAAGACCAGTTCCTTTGGTGCACTGATGCTTTGACCTCTAGCAAAGCTCTAATAAATTATATGCTGACTTCGCATACTATGTGTGTGAAAATTTTACCTGATCTGTAGACACAACACTCAGTAAAACATTAGAGGTTAGTGATAATCAAAATCGTGCAAAATTGAAATCTAATCTAACCAAGCGATTTACTGCCTTCTAGTAGGTGCGAGATTAATGTTCTCAGATTGTAATCGAGATCAATGACCTAGATGACACCTAAATGAAGGATTTGAATGCAAAAGATGAATATGAAATTGAATGCAATTAAGCTATATTTTTTATATTTTCTATGCAATAAGAATGATAAAAACCGATATGAATCTATGCTAGATGAAATTGATATGCTATGAATTGATCTATCTAACAATGATATGCAAAGCTATGAAATTCTATGCTATGATATGAAAAATATGCAATTGAAATTGATCTCACAAAGCTTTGAATTTGCAAGTTGATTCTTTCAAGCTCCAATTGTGCAAATTCTCCAAATCTGATATGCTATGATTCCTGTAGAGTAAGTTTGCAATTTGCGAGATGATTGAGAGATGATTGAGAGATGTTAGAGATGAGCCTTGTTTTTATAGAAATCTAGGGCTTTGGAGGTGCATGGGAAAAACCATAAATCACTCAAATAACTCAGGTTGATTTTTGAGTTATTTTTAAATAAAGGATAATTAACTCACAAAAACATGCAAAAGCTCAGCTTTAACTCAAAATAGAGTTTAGCTTTAATTGATAATTGATAGTTGTCTACTTTTATGATTGTACATGTTTTATTTATGAATTAATTTAATAATAAAGTGATTTATGCTCAACTTAACTGCTTTTAAAAATAAAACAATTGATTTATGGGTTAATCAATTATTTAATCAAACTTTTATTAAAAACTATATTATTAAATAATGACAACTTGCTTTAATTAATTAAATAAGAATTTAATCAATTATTCATAGGAATTTTGATTTATTGTCAAAATTAAATAATACAATTAATAATAGATATAATTAAATTTAATTAAACAATTAAGTGGCAAATATTAAATCTAATTAATTAAATATGCAAAATATTTAATTAATCAAATTTTAGGATAAATGTGATTTATTGCCAAATAATTATAAAATTAAAGATAATTATGATGATTAGGAATATTGCTAGGAATATTCCCTGATGCATAATTTAAGATAATCAATTATGATTTGATGATGTGCAGATGTGCCTTAGATTAGGACTTTGATGTCGATTTCGTTCGATATGTTGATATAGGAGGTTAATGAACTTATAGCCCATTTTTGGGGTATTACATTTTGCCCCTCTTTGAATTACTGTGCGAAGCGCAGTGGTTCAAAGATAGTCTGTGTTTGATAAAGATATGAAACTGATTCAAAAGATAAACCGATTGAAAGATAGAAACCGATTGAAAGATATTGAGATAGGAGGTCCGGAATGACCAGAGATAATGTTTACTATAGCAGCAATGAACCGATGATTGCGAAAAAGTGTCAAAATACCTGATTCTGAACCTTAGGATTGATAAGAAGTGAGTGACCTGTTCTAGACTCGATTGTCTTAGCAGAACTAGCAAGTATCACATCTGAATCCTTCAGTTTCCGAAGAACCAAGGAAAGAACACTATGATCTGATGGTTGCAAAAACTGATACAGTTTACAAGATTAGGAGAATACCAGATTGATATGGATCGATGAATCTGATATGCCCCAAGTGATGATAGATTTGCCCCGAGCAATGAGGTCTTTTTTTTTTATGAATCAGTAACTAGACGTGATTGTTTGTCTTGATTACTAATGAAAGATATTGATAGATTTGATTGACAGACTTTGAATGATGTGCAATACCATGCCCCCTTCAGGATTAAAATTGAAATCTGACAAGAAAAGTTAGCATTATAGTTTAGAAGCATGTTAATTGATTTGAGAAGTGGTTAAACACGTCCGAGAATGCATTCTACATCGTTTGGAGGTCCTGGAGACTAAGTTTGACTAGGTTTGACCATGAGTTGACCATGGTTGACCAAGTTGAAATTTTGATAGTTTGATGTAAGATAATTAATTAAGTTGAATACTGGATTTCTGTGATGATTGAAGATCGATTATGCAAGTAGTTAATAATATGAATGATCTCAGATTTGAATTTTGATCCCGAAAAAGGATTCTACTTGTTGCTTCATTGGAGGAACCTTTGTGTGAGATTCAGCTCTTGTTAGATTTGAAGAATTGATATGAAAAATTGTTTAAGCTTTGAAGTTCATTTAGTCATTGTGAGATCATGCAAAGATGCAAAATGCAAAGAGACATGCAAAATGAAATGCAACCTAAGACCTAGGACCTAGTCACTGATCATATGTCAATTTGTTATCATCATTGAACTTTTAGGTAACCGGATAAATCAATACAATGCCCACTAGCTAAAAAAAAACCATAGACATATGAATATTGATTTGTAACGCTCAAGAACCAATACAACACCCACTGGTCAAAAACCATGGATATATGAATATTGATTTTGTTTTCAGAATGTCGGATTAGATATAAGCACCAAGGCACAAACGCCAGGATGACCTGAATATCATGTCCATTTTGATATAGCAATTTGTATAAGCATCAAAACATAAACGTCATGATGATCTGAATACGCCTTGCATGACAAACACATCAAACAATCAAAAGATTATTCTAAATCCAGTGTGAATTACCCGTAGTGACCCTTTATCGTTCACCTCCTTAGGCAAGATCGCATTTCACAGTAGGAGAAAGAATTTACTTCAAAAAGATAATAGTTAGATCAAACGTCCTTGAATTTTCTGGGTATCAATGGTTGAGGTACGCATGGCCATCCAATTTGAGATAGAGGCTCTTACAGTCAGACACCATTTCAATCCAAAATTTCCAAAGTTATTAGATTTCACATACAAGCAGAAAACCAAGAAAAGATTATGCCTCCAGTCATCACTCTCTAAATCCTGTAAAGGACATCATTGAGGAGCTCGAAGGGACACAATATGAAAAAATCTCAATGCGAATCAGTAAGCATACAAGGAGATAAAAGCATGAAGCACAGGTTGTTTTTAGTTGAGTTTTGATGTTTGATTGCGTTGTTGTAGATGCAAAATCCTTTCTGGAGACAAGACTGACTGACTGACTCGCATGAAGCTTTAAAGGATTCTGACTGGATAGGACATGTCTAAGATACATTGGAGGCCATAGGATATGACATTGATTGCCCCCGAGTTTGAACATTGATAGGATACAGACGCTTGAGCAGATTGGTGTACAGATCGACTTATTGAAAACTGGAAATGCAGAAACAAACCGGGAGATATGTACAAACTAAAGCAAGACTGAAAGCTGGGAAAGACCAAGATTGTGCTGATAGATGGAGCATTTTGAACAAGTGGTGCCTATTTGCTGGGTTTTCACCATCTTGGCAGAGATTCTATTTTTGCTACCAAGGCGCCTGTTTCCAAGTTTTCACCAAGGCACTTTTTTTCTTTTTTCTTTTTTTGTATTTTTCATTTTTTCAATTTTTTTGTACTTTTGATATTTTCTTTTTTTTTTTGAATTTTTGATATTTTTTTGAATTTTTGAATTTTTGATATTTTTTGATTTTTTTTGTGAATCATCAAGGCGCCTATTGCTAGGTTTTCACCAAGATGTTCATTTTTTCAGGACTTTTTCTGATTTTTTAAGATTTTTTTTCAGGACATTTACCAAGCACTGAATGCCTTAGGCGTAGAATTTATTCAGATGGAGAACGTTGATTGGTTCTCGGAGCTGTTCTCCTTCAGGCATTGAGAGTTGATAGGCACTAGAGCCAAAAGTAGCAGTGGTAACAAAGGGACCCAACCAGTTGGGTTCGAACTTCCCCTTGCGTTCTCGATGTGATTGATTTTTAGGATTCTCTCTCAAGACTAGATCACCAACTTGAAATTCTCTGTGTCTGACATTCTTGTTGTAGCCTCTAGACATTCTCTTCTGATATACTCTGAGATGATCATACGCTGCTTGCCTGTGCTCATCTAGTAATTCCAGTTCTTGTAACCTAGACACTCGGTAGTCTTCATCAGTGACAAGTCCATGCATTCTGATTCTGAGTGATGGGATTTCAACCTCAATAGGTAGTACCACTTCATACCCATAAACTAAAGTGAATGGTGTAGCCCCAGTAGGCATTCTGATACTTGTTCTATAGGCCCATTCTGATACTTATTCTGATACTGGTTCTGATACTGATTCTGATACTAATTCTGATAATTGTTCTGATACTGGTTCTGATATTGATTTCGATACTGATTATGATAATTGTTCTGATACTGATTCTAATACTGGTTCTGATAATGGTTTTGATAATTGGTATACTTAATAGCATCTTTTTCCATTGCAAACTCCCAAGCAAGATCATATCATGTAGTCCCAATGTCTAGCAAGGTGGAGAACAAGAGGGATTGACAAGCTGGTGGAAGAGATGGAAGACAAGAGAATGAAGGAGAATGAAGGGAAGAAATCCTCAAAGGAAAACTCCTCAAGAATACCCAAGCTAGGGAAAAATTTTCATGTAAATCACATTTGGACAAGCAATAAAAGGCCAGCATAGGATAAGTGACAAAAGCGTAATGCCAAAGAAGGACAGGATGTAGTCCAAAGGAGTAGACATGTCAAGAGGCTTCATAGCACTGTGTTTTACTCTTTCTTTTTTTTTTTATTAGATCAAGACCAAAGGGGAAAAGGATAGCGATAGGTGAAAATGAATGGAGGAAGATGGATATGAAGGCTAAACATGGAAGGAATGAAAGCAAGATCATCGTAAGATAGCTCACAAAATAGCCAAATATTCGTGTATAGATCAACATTGTCAAGATCAAAGAGAGAAGACGGAATGGATGAAATATGTAGAAGAACTACGCATAATGCCTGATTGCCAAGTTTTCATCATGGTACTTATCCAAGGTGCCACAAGGGAGTGGTTTTCACCATAGGATGAATTTATTTCTCTTTACTTTTGCTACCAAGGTGTCTGTTTCCAAATTTTCACCAAGGCACATTTTCAAAAAAAAAAAAAATTTCATTTCTTTTTTTTTTTTTTTTTAGAAGAAGGCAAGCTTGCTAGATAATGCTCCTTGAAAGGATAAACCATGATATTCTAAGGATTCAAAATGATATGCTCAAAGATGCTGATAGGGAAAGGGAGATGGAAGAGAAAAATGGAGGATAAGGTTTTATGTAAAGCGAGTGAGGTTGGAAGATAGGAGGAATAGGCAAGTGAGGAAAAAGGATAGGAGGTAGAAGGATAATGCATGGAAGGATTGTGAAAGGGTAGATGGAAAGGAAGGCAAGTTCAACATCAACACATACCTTGAAGGGTGGTGAGAGAATGGAAGAATCATGAATGAAGGAATACGTGAAGGAATATGACGAATGGATAGCAGAGGTTGTGGTTTAGGCACATGAAATGGAAGAATATTTTTGGAGGGAGATGAAGTGGAAGCCTTTGGAAGCTTGAATGTCAATTTCACTTTTTTCTCAACACCAAACTCTTTCAAGAGAGACTTTGGAATCCATATAGCCGTAGGCTTTTTATTTCCTTTTGATGATCTAGAGAGAATATCTTCAATGATGAATTTTGGAACCCATACTTGTCTTATAGTTTTTTTCTTAGATATCTCTTTTGACTTTATGTTTCCATGTCTATTAGAGGAGACATGGTGATCTTCTTTTTTTGATGGATTCTTATATTACTTCTTTTTCTTGTATTGAACATTCAAGTTACTTCCAAAGGACTTGGGACTTGTGGAAGAAGGAGGAGGATATGACTGGTTTAGATGGGTGGGTGGATGAAAAGGATTCAAGGGTATGCATCTATGTTGATCTTGAGGAAAGATGGGAGATGGAGGGATGTAAGGACCCAATATGGATGGAAAATTAGGAGTTGGGAGGGGAAAGTGAAGGGACATAAGGACCCAAGATGGAAGGAAGGCGTGAAGATCTTTGTAGTGGTGGAAGAGGTCCAAGGATGGAAGTGGAAGACGCAAAAGGATAATCAATAAGTTCATCAGCATCTATATGACAACCAAGGATATCAGCATCTTTAGAGTGAGCATTAGAATTTTCAATAGAATCATGGACATCTTGAATATGAGCACCTTCTTTGATAGGATTGTTCAAAGCTTGCAAAGACTTAGGAAGAGTAGAAAGTGGAAGTGAACATGGAGTGGTAGAACAAGAAGATGGAAGACTTTGATCTTGACAAGGATCTTCGGATAGCATAAGTGCATAATTTTTCTCTTGTTTTTCAATAGGCTTAACATTGGAAGTAGTAGCTTGATCTTGTTTAGGAGAAGACATAAGACATGGTGGAATGCATGAAAAAGGGTGTACAGGATCAAAAGAACCATGAAGCGGATAAGAGACATCGGGAAAAGGAGTGGATGACATGGAGGGTTCTTGATCTTGATCTTTCTTTATGTTCTTTTTTTCATCATTTTTAAAGTCCTCTTGACATGGAGCCACTTCTAAGGACAAGGAAGCATGTTGAGATTGTATGGATGACTTTGGAAGAGATGGTGGAGGACTAGCTGAAGTAGGGATTATAGCATATGAAGGCTTAGGCTCTTTAGGTTTAGCATTATTGAAAGTATTAGCAGCCAAGTGAAGGTTAGCTTGAGTTTCTTTAAGAGGTAGCCCTAGAGGATAACTATAGGGAACTGCATGAAAAGTATTAGGGCTTGTATCAGATGAAGGTTCTGTGAAAGATTTGAAAGACTCAGAAGCTTTAGGAAATGTATGGGTATTGGAGGAAGTAGGGGATGGAAGGGAACCATCGCTAGACAAAGGTCCAACATTAACATGATCTTGCTTGAGAGTGTAATCTTTATTTTCAGCCTGAGAGTTCTTAGAGGAGAGATTCTTATAGTATTTATGTTTCAAGATAGCACGATGTATTTTATAGTCCTCAGTAGTAGTAGATGGATCATCATCAAGGTATTGTCCACAAAAGCCATCAAAATCTCTTTCAAAATCAGAATCATATGGATCACCATCATGATCTATCCAATGTGATGGCCCATTTGTAGTAAGTAGGAATGAACGATGAGGAGGACTCTTAGGAATAGAGGTGTCATAGGTATCATTACGTTGTCTGTCATCATAGTCATCATAGTCTCCAAAGCTAGATGTGTCACTCTCCATAGAAGAGGTATCATAAGGGTTATCACATTGCTCAAATTTTGTCTGGAGGCATGGTGACATGTACAAGTCTTTATCAAATGGAAAAGAGTATAGAGCTTCCATGGAGAACTCTTTAGGTTCCTTTTCTTTCTTAAGATTATTAAATTCAATTTGCATAGCTTGTAGCTACTTCATCATAGCGGTGATTAGAGCTTCTTCCTCTTGTGTACTGATTCTTTGAGACATGTGTACTGATTCTCAATAGCTATTACTCTGTTCTTGACACAGTGATTTGTTTGATAGATTCTGGAAATAGGTTGAAAAAGCTAAATATCTGGCAATTCTGACAATTTTCTAACAACTCTTCAAAATTTTTCCAAACGACACTCTACAGACTCGTACGACACTAGGTAGTCTATGAAACGACAATTGCTAAACTCGTACGACAGTTGGGTAGCAATGAAACGACAGTTGACAAAACTCGTACGACAGTGATATTATTTTGGCCACAAAAATAGAAATTCAGAATAGAGACCCCTACTAACAAATAGAGAGCTTTCCAAAAATGCAAAAATTTTAGAAAAATCTCTTCATTTGTGCCCTAGAGACCCGTTTTATCAAAACAGACCAATTTTTGCAAATTGACTATTTGAGCTATTAAATTGCATCCAAATTTAAAACAAAAATAATAGACCCCCTATAGAATTTGAATAAATTTCTGAAAATGTAAAAATTTCAGAAAAATATGCTGATTTGCGTCAGATATTAATTTTTTATGAAAAATCAAAAAAAAATTATTAAAAATTCAAAAAATTTCAAAAAATTCTAAATTTTTTATCGAAACTTCCCTGATATGTCACCAACCTGCAAAACAAATTTTAGACCAAAACTCCAAGCCGTTTGGGAGATAAAATTAAATCTTTGAAACTTTGAGGTTTTAGCTCCCAAAAAAAATCAAAACTAACATGCAAAGGTGGGTTGCCCCACGGTGGGCACCAGAAATGTGTGTGTGAAAATTGTACCTGATCTGTAGACACAACACTCAGTAAAACATTAGAGTTAGTGATAATCAAAATCGTGCAAAATTGAAATCTAATCTAACCAAGTGATTTACTGTCTTCTAGTAGGTGCGAGATTAATGTTCTCATATTGTAATCGAGATCAATGACCTAGATGACACCTAAATGAAGGATTTGAATGCAAAAGATGGATATGAAATTGAATGCAATTAAGCTATATTTTTTATATTTTCTATGCAATAAGAATGAAAAAACCGATATGAATCTATGCTAGATGAAATTGATATGCTATGAATTGATCTATCTAACAATGATATGCAAAGCTATGAAATTCTATGCTATGATATGAAAAATATGCAATTAAAATTGATCTCACAAAGCTTTGAATTTGCAAGTTGATTCTTTCAAGCTCCAATTGTGCAAATTCTCCAAATTTGATATGCTATGATTCCTGTAGAGTAAGTTTGCAATTTGCGAGATGATTGAGAGATGATTGAGAGATGTTAGAGATGAGCCTTGTTTTTATAGAAATCTAGGGCTTTGGAGGTGCATGGGAAAAACCATAAATCACTCAAATAACTCAAGTTGATTTTTGAGTTATTTTTAAATAAAGGATAATTAACTCACAAAAATATGCAAAAGCTAAGCTTTAACTCAAAATAGAGTTTAGCTTTAATTGATAATTGATAGTTGTCTGCTTTTATGATTGTACATGTTTTATTTATGAATTAATTTAATAATAAAGTGATTTATGCTCAACTTAACTGCTTTTAAAAATAAAACAATTGATTTATGGGTTAATCAATTATTTAATCAAACTTTTATTAAAAACTATATTATTAAATAATGACAACTTGCTTTAATTAATTAAATAATAATTTAATCAATTATTCATAGGAATTTTGATTTATTGTCAAAATTAAATAATACAATTAATAATAGATATAATTAAATTTAATTAAACAATTAAGTGGCAAATATTAAATCTAATTAATTAAATATGCAAAATATTTAATTAATTAAATTTTAGGATAAATGTGATTTATTGCCAAATAATTATAAAATTAAAGATAATTATGATGATTAGGAATATTGCTAAGAATATTCCCTGATGCAGAATTTAAGATAATCAATTATGATTTGATGATGTGCAGATGTGCCTTAGATTAGGACTTTGATGTCGATTTCGTTCGATATGTTGATATAGGAGGTTAATGAACTTATAGCCCATTTTTTAGGTATTACACATACCTCTACTCTGTTTATCACAACTCCATTACAACTTCCATGCAAATTACAATGGGTGCATCTTATATTTATACGTTCATACAAACAAAACAATTAGGTTGGCCCTATAACTAATTACAAACAATGCTTCCAAGTGAATTGGCTTAAGAGTGCTTATAATTATACATATACATATGTCATAAACCTAAATACAATGGGTGCATAGCCTCTACAACATTAATTTATAATCAAAACCAAAATAGTCAATGTCGGCTCCATGCTCTATTCTCTACTAGAACATACTAGTTGTGCAACTTCAACTGACTGTAACTTTCACATCTTTGCAGAACTACTTATGCGCTCTTAGACTAAGCATAATTATAGTCTAACAAGATTAACTTCTAGGGTGTATACCATAATTCATCTGTACACACATGCGCTAATGCTCTGAGTCTCTGGTGCTCTGTATACTATCCAGTCTTCAACACTTACCTAATTTCTGATCTTTTCACTAAGTGTGATGACTCCAAACTACTATATGACTTTGTTTCCATAATGACAACACTATGTCTAGTCATATACTTTAGTATAGACAACTTGCCAATAGTATTTTAGAATTTTTGGAAGCAAATGTTATGTTAAGAGAGATGATGATATTGGAAAGTTTAATCCTAGAAGTGATGAAGGTATATTTCTTGGATATTCATTGAAGAACAAAGCTTATAGATGTTACAATAAGAGAACTAAGACTATTGTTGAGAGAAAAAATGTTAAAGTTCATGAGAAGTTCAAAATTTAAGAAAGAATACTTGATTATGAATCAGATGAAGGAACTCATTCTAGACCTAACCCCGAGACTACTAAATTATTTTATGAAACTGGAAATGATTTGTTGAATGAAATCCATAGTGAGATCATTGAAGAACTAACACCTGAAGTAAGATTTGAGACAATGACACCTAACAGGAATCTATCAAGGAATCACCCTTATGAGCAGATTATTGGAAGCATAGACAGAGGAGTTTTGACATGAAATAAGGTACAAGAACAATTATGTTTTATTTCTCAAACTGAACCTAAATCTACTAGTGAAGCATGTGAAGATGAATATTGGATTAAAGCTATGAATGAAGAACTAGATTAGATTGAAAAGAACAAGACATGGGAATTGGTCCCTAGAACTAAATATAAGAATGTTATTGGAACAAAATGGGTATTCAGAAACAAGATGAATGAACAAGGAGAAGTTGTAAGGAAAAAATAAATATTGGTATGTAAAGAATACTCACAGCAAGAAGGAATTGACTATGAAGAAACTTTTACACCAGTAGCAAAAATTGAAGCAGTAAGAATGTTTTTGGCCTATGCAGGTTACAAGAAATTCAAAGTATATCAGATGGATGTGAAGTCAACATTTCTGATTGGAGAATTAGAAGAAGAAGTTTACATTGAGTAGCCTGAAGGTTTTCCTTTGACTCAAGAAGGAGACATGGTATGTAAACTGAAGAAAGCTTTATATGGACTAAAGCAAGCACCTAGAGCTCGGTATGAGAGATTGGATAAGTATTTGTTGAAATTAGGATTTACTAAAGGAACAATAGATAGCAATTTGTACACAAAAGAAATTGAAAATGGCTTGTTAGTTGTTATTTTTGTTGATGATATTATCTTTGGAGGAGAAGATGAAGATAGTGATAAATTTGCAGATGAAATGAAGACTGAATTTTAAATGAGTATGATTGTTGAAATGAAATACTTTTTAAGATTGCAGATAATATAAAATAGTGATGGTATCTTTGTAAGTTAGAAAAAGTAATTGAATGATTTATTGAAGAGATTTGGAATGGAGAACTGTAAACTAGTTGGAACACCTATGGTAACTAGACATAAGTTATCTAGCACAAATGAGACTCTTGTAGTGGAACAGAAGAAGTACAGATCTATGATTGGAGGATTGTAGTATTTGACCCATACAAGACCTGATATTTCACATTCAGTTGGAATTGTACAAAGATTTCAAGCTAAACCTAGAGAATCATATTATGCAACAGTAAAGAGGATACTGAGGTACTTAAGAGGCACAATTGAGTATGGATTGTGGTTTAAAAATCTGATGATTTTACCCTGTGTTACAAGTAGTGGTTATCATTTCACCAAAAGACCGACCTGTTAATGCCCGTTATAACCACTGGACTTATAGAAGACATAGGAGGTGGTTAATCAATGTCACAAATCCCGAGGGGAGCACTAACCATTTTGCCAACAATCTCCTCCTCAGTGTTACCTAAGGGGATTCCAACCTGTGACCAAGCTCTGATACCACTTGTTATAAGTAGTGGTTGTCATTGCACCAAAAGATTGACTTGTTAATGCCTGATACAACCACTAGACTTATAGAAGACATAGGAGGTGGTTAAGCCATGTCACAAATCCCAAGGGGAGCATTGACCATTTTGCCAACAATGTTGATTGCAAAGCTAACTACCTTTGAAGTTGCGTAATTATGAGAAGTTGCACCTAAAGTTGAATCTGCATTTAGGGCATCCGCACACAAGAATGTATCTGCACTTCCAAGAACAAGAAAAGAAGATCTAAAAGAAGAGCTTGGTGAGTATGCTGAGGAATGGGAGAAGATAATAGAAAAAGAAAGAAAGATGGGAGAACTTGTTGCACTGATTTCTAGAAGAGAAAAAAGAGGTAAGGGAAAATTTGAAGGCAAGTTACCTTTAAAAAATTTTTCATGCAATAAGATAGGTCATTTTGCATCTAGACGTCCTACAAGAGTTCCTAAGTACAAACCTGATTATGCAAAAATTAGAAGAGCCAAAGAATGTTATTATGCTAGTGAAAGAATCTCTGATGATGATGAAGTAGACAGTGAAGAGATTGGATTTGTTGCTATTAAAGATGAACCATTTCATGAAGAAAAAGCCTTAGTATCTCATGTTGATAAGAAAACTAAATGGATAATTGATAGTGGATGTTCTCATCACATGACTAGTGATAGAAACAAGTTTTTTAAATTAGAAAATTATGATGGAGGTGTTGTAAGGTTTTGGGACTATCTCCCAAAATCCATCATAGGAGTAGGATCCATTACTTTGGATGGAAAGACTAATACAGACAATGTATTACTTGTTGAAGGACTGAAACACAATTTGTTGAGTGTTGGACAGTTAATGGATAAGAATTTTTAGTTAAGTTTTGTTAATGGTAAATGCTTTATCAAAAGCAAGGAAGGAAATTTGATTGCTACCAGTTCAAGATCTAGAGGTAATGTATTTGAACTAAATACATCTGGAGCCTCTTGTTTTTTTGCTAAGGTAGATGACAGTTGGTTATGGCATAGAATATTTTTCCATGTTAATTTTGATAACATTGTGAAGGCAAGTATGGCTAAAGCAATAAGAGATCTACCAAAGATTGTGAAACCATATAACTATTTATAGCTGAATGTGGACCTCTAATCTAGCCATAGACACAACATAGTCATTTCTCGATCATTGAATCATGAAGAAGAGTACGAATTACTCAATTTGAGGATTCTATCGATTCGACCTGTTGCCTCCTAATTAACTAGGGTGTTTGAATTGCTCTCATATTGGAGAGACAACAACCAAAAGACCAAGATAATAAGGAGGATTTTTCAAAGCTTGAAAGATGAACAAAAATGAAATTAATCTAATATGAATGTGCAATTTAATCTAAGAATAAAGATGCAATCTTTAAGCTAAGAATTGAAGTGCAGATTTTACTCTAAAAGCTTGAAATGAGATATAAGAATTACTCTAAAAACACATAAGAAAACTAATTAATATGAAAAATACCATTAAACTAGAATGAGAAAGTACTCTAATTATGCAATAAAGCTTGAAAATATGAAAGTTGAGACTAAAATTGGCTATAGTTTTGTTACTCCCACAAATTGCCTTTTTTTTCGAATGAAGTAGAAGGTTCATAATATAAACAAACCCGAGGAGAGAATGAAGAGGTTCTTGAAATGAAATGGTTGACTCTTCATTCCCCTTTGAGACAAATATTAAGGAATTAGTTAATTAAAAGAATGCATTTTTGCCACATATGGGTGACCTTTTGAGTAATTTGAATTATTAATTCAAATAAAGGTGTCCATTCAAATAACTAAGTAATTATTAATTCCTTTTATGTGTATTAGCTAAAGGGGGTGGATTTTAATTTAATTTAAAGCACTTAGGACTTTAGAATTAAATTAATTTATCATAGGGATTAATTAGCTAATAACGTCGAAGACTTAGGAAATAATTATTAGTGTGAGATTAATGTAATTTTAGGTCTTTTGCAATTGACATCTAGTCAAATAAAGTTAGGTAGGAGAGAGAAAATTGCCTAGCAAAGTAGGACTTCAATGATGCAAAAATTTGAGGAATGCACCAAAATTGATTGAAATTGTAAAGTGCCAATTTTGGGGTATTACATTTTTCCCTCTTTGAATCGATGTGTGAACAGCATGTTGATTCAAAGAATAGTTTGATGTGACAGATGAGCAAAGATTTCAGAAGTCTAGGTTAGATTTCCAAGACACCGATCAGAAAGAAGCATGGTTCTCTGAAGTCTAAGTTAGATCATGAAGACAACGGTCCAAAAGAGAACCAGAATCAGGGTTAGATTGCCCCAATACGAAGGTTAATTCTCTGAGACCTAGGTTAGATTGCCTAGATAACAGTCCAAAAGAGATTTCGAGAGCCATCTCTAGAACGAAGCTTGAATCTCAGGAATTAGGGTTAGATTGCCCCAATACCCAATGAGATTTCAAGAATCATCTCCAGAATGAAGCTTGATCCTTGAGGATCCAAGTTAGATTACTCAGATACCTAAAAGATAGATGACAGGATAACAAGATGTGAGGCACAAAGATGCCCCTAGCAATGAGAACTGATGATTCAGATCAGACTGATTCAAGAATTGATTCGACAAGATTCAATGATGCAATCATCCTACCCCCTCGGGAGTGAAATTGAAAGATGACATGTTAGAAAGATGATTGACATCAAGAGGTTGTAGGGAAAGATAAGATCGAAGATCCAAAGGAATTCAGAATAGATTAAGGAAGCATCAAGAATATGCAGAATAGATTTGGAGTGATCCAGAGGTCCTGTTGACCAAGTTTGACCATGGTTGAATATGGTTGACTAGATTTGACTAGAGTTGAATTTAGATTAAAAGATTTAAGATCTTGAGAAAATGATGAAGAGATGAGAATCTGGCGAGAAAATAACACCAGAAGGCTGACTACACAAGTGTCCGATCCCAAAGGATCCCAAAATTTAAAACATGATTTTGAGCCATCTAGAGATGTCAAATTTTGATTTTGATCCTAAAAACTTGTGAAATCATGATGAAACTAAGAAGAAGTGATGAGAACCCTTAGTGAATGAAGCCATAAGAAAACAATCAAGAAAGCACCAAAACACTGTCTCAATGCAAGCCTAGAATGAAAAAAATGCAAGCCTAAGCTAGACACAACCCTAGGATTCGGTTGTTGGACTCATCGCATTGTCATCATAGAGCCTTTAGGTATGGATGATCACAAGGTGTCATACAACCCTCACTAACATTGCTATCATGAGAATAATATGACATAAGTCTTAGATTTGTCAGAATGAGATGTAAGCATTAAGGCATAAGAAGCCAGAATGACCTGAACACATATTCCTTTTGATTTAGCAAGTTAACATAAGCATTAAAGCATAGCTACTAGAATGACTGGAATATTGCTTGTAAACAAACACACCAGACACATAAGAGTTTCTTCCTTTTTCTAGGTGAAAGATAAGCATTTCAAAGGTGCTCATAGTGACCCTTACATTCACTTAGTAGGACGAGTGTTTGCAATTCCACTTGTAGCAAAAAGAAGTCACCCAAAAGATAAGGAGAAGAACCAACCTCACCAAGGTTTCCATATAAAAGGAGTCAAGGTACACATGGCCATTCAACACGAGATGAAGGCTCTCATAGTGGACACCCCTCTTAGATGGATTCTTTGGATCATTGGAACTAAACCACCAAGCAGAAAGCAAGAAAACATAAAGCAAAAGAACAAGCACTCAAAGAAAAGCTCAGCACATTCAGAGAACTAAAAATCCAATTTTAGTTTAAGTTTGTGTTCAAGCGGATTGAAGTTAGATCAAAAGTATGGCACGGGAAATCACAATTGGATGGCAACAGTAGTCAGACACAATGCGAACCACTAGTGACTATCGCGAGAGATAGAAGTTCTCAAGGAGATATTGGAGCGTGAAATGAGTATCGACAAGCAAAAATAGTGAGAAATGTTGGTGACTGATACAAGAGAGATCCTCAAGGAGAAAGATCTCAGAGATACTAGTGAAACATCAGCAGGAAGACACAGTGAGAACCACTAGTGACTGATCTAAAAAGGATCCTCAAAAGAGAGATCCAAGTGAGAGCTAGGTATCAGCAAGGAGACACAATGAGAACCACTAGTGACTGATATGCAAGAGATTCTCAAGGAGAGAAATCTCAAAACTAGCTAGGCATCAGTAGGTAGACATAGTGAGAACCACTGGTGACTGATGCAAGAGAGAGTCTCTAAAAGCGATAAGACAATGCCCCCTAGACTAGGGAGGTGCCCCCAAGTGTGACCAGTTCCAATCCATGAATAGTCGAGAAAAATCTTGAGGAATAACTGAAAGCAAAAGCATGGGCTACCAAACCAAAGCAAGAAACGGACTAAAGCAAGAAAGTGAGGAAAGAAAACTAAAGCTACAAAGAAAACTAGCAAAGCCAAATGGTGTCAAGATGAGATATAGCTTCAAGAAACAAGAGGCGCCTGTTTACCAAGTTTTCACCATCTTGGCAGAGATTCTATTTTTGCTACCATGATGCCTGTTTACCAGGTTTTCATCAATGGCACTTTTTTTTCTTCTTTTCAAATTTTTTGTTCTTTTCTCTTTTTTTGATTTTTTTTGTCTTTTTGATCTTTTCATTTTTTTTTGTATTTTTTCAATTTTTTATTTTTTTGAGTATTATCAAAGCATCTGTTTACGAGGTTTTCACCAGGATAATAGATACATCAAAGTGCCTATTTACCAGGTTTTCACTAAGATGATCATTTTTCTAAGTACATTTTGTAATTTTTTAGGATTTTGACAATATATCCTTTTTTTTGGATTTTTCAGAATCAATAAGCATGTACAGAGCATGTGGAGAATGTCTCAGCTATAGAACTTCTTTAGATGAAGAGCGTTGAATGGCTCTTTGAGCTATTCTCCTTTAGTAGTAATCTTTGAGAGCACATTATTTCATAGTAGTAGTGAGTTGAGAAATTGTAGAATCAGAACTAGTAGTATCCAACTGTTGAGAGATCCATAGTCAAGGAAAGATCACTTAAGTGAGACTCGCAAATATCCTTGTGAACACATCTTAACTCTTTTTCAGATTTCCCACGCTCTAAACACCTAGGGAGAGTAAGTTCTAGATTTCTCTTAATCACGTCATTAGAGATGAGGAGATGCTGATATGGACTAGGACAAGGAAAGATGGAGTGAAAAGGGTAAAGTATGAGAGGCAAGGGTGATGAAATGGAGGGAAGCATGAGAATTTTGGAAGCTCGAATGGCAACTTTGATTTTATTTTTATTTTTTTGGAATCCACATAGCTTTTGAATTTCTTATGCTTTACTTTGAGGTGCTTTTTATGAAAATTCCTATAAGATGGATTTTGAGATCCTTTTTTAATTTTACTTTCTAGCTTTTGATTGTCTTCTTCTTTTTGAGGACCTTTGTGGTCTTTTGAACACCTCTATTTCTTCTCTTTCTTTGTAGTCACATGTCAATTAGATGGGACATGGTGACCTTGAGATATAAGTGGATTCTTATTATTTTTGTTTTTATGTTACACATCTAAGTTACTTCCAAAAAACTCAGGAATGGTGGATGAAAGAGGCTTATATGACTAGTTTAGGTGGAGGGGTGGAAATGGAAGTGGGTGAGCCACTTATCCTGGGGAGAAAGGGGGAAGAGAAGTTGATGGGATAGGCTAGAGTGCAAAGATATTAGCATCATCCCCATCACTCATGAGTGAATCAGATAGATCAAGAAAGTTATCTTCCATAGAACATTGTCTATTGCGAGTTGTCTTAGAAGAGTCAGATAAGTTTAGAGAAATATTATGTGAGCCTAACTGAGATGACCTGTTCCAAGAATTAGGTCCCCTTTCGGGTGGTAAGAGCACACGAAGATTCCATGAGACTATAATAGGATGGGGTCTTATACACCCATGATTTGTTGGAGTAGTAGAAGTGTAACTTGGAGTAGATGGCCTAGGAGCCATAGGAATGATCTCCATAGGAGGGTGGAAAGGATCATCATTGATTTCTTGATCTAGAGGATTAGAACCTCCTTCTCTTTTAGAGTTGGTAAGAGTAGCATCTTTGTGTACAACATCGATTGGTATTTTTGTAGTGGCATTTGATATGGAGTCCCATTCATATTCCTTTGAGTTCATTTTGTTGTCACCACACTGTTTGATATAATCAACTAGAGATATTGTAGGTGGAAAATCCTCTTTATCACTGTCATCTATCACAGGAAGTGTTTCTTCAACAGGATGATCTTTCTTAGTAGCAGAAGTGGAGTAATCAAGAATAGGCATAACCCAAGGCATAAACAAGATAAGGGAGACATCAGCTAGTTTCCCCCATTCAATATGTGTTTCATTAGAGTTAGCAGCAGTAGAAATCTATTCAGTAAAGTGGATAAAATCCTCCAGGCAAGGATCAGGATCGTGTTCTTGAGGCACTTGAGAAGGTAGATAGTACTCTCTTTGGTATTTTGGATTAGGATGTTGAGTATTTAAGAACCCTTCATGTGTCATAGGCTGAATTTTTGTGTCTTCATCATTTGAATCCTTGTATGAGTGAGAGTTGTAGCTAGGTTGGTCAAGCTCAAGGTGCTGATAGCCACTACCAAATCTATCTTTAGAGGGTTCTTCAAAGGAATGTGGAGATGTGGGGATAGTTGTCAATGTCAAGATGGACTCAATCTGATACTCTACCATGCCAGTATCTTTGAGCTTTAGGATCTTTTCCATTTCTTTGAGTTTGATATCACAAGATTTAGTGAATTCCCCTTTGGTTGGAACAAAGCTATCACCAAATTCTATGAGTATATTGCAATCATGACTCATAGTAGCAAGTACTCTCACTTCTATCCCTTGAAATGGAAACTTTACACACTGATGATAAGTTGAAGAGATTTCCCACATCTCGTGGAGCCATAGTCTTCCCAATAATATATTATATGTTAGAGGAACATCTAGAACTTGATAGACAACATCCCTCTCAACAGGACCGACTTGGATGGGTAATACAATGAGACCTCTTGATTTTCATGCTTCTTCATCATATCCCTTGATGGTAATCTTTTTCTGGACATCTATGGAGTTTTCATCATAGCCTAACTGAGTGAGCAAGCTAGCATAGAAGATATTGAGGCCAACAACATTGTCGATAAGGACGCGGAGAACGCGCTTGGGACCTATCATGACCTCTATGTGAAAAGGAGTGTTATGCAGATGACTCAATGAATGATCATCTTCTTCAGAGAAGGAAAAATAGTGAGGCAAAGTCAAGTGACCCACCATGGATTGAAACTGATTGGGATTAATAGCTTTGGGTCTAGGAGCATCCTCGCTCCTTAAAGCAGAGGTCACCTCACAGTATCCAATATCGACAATTTCAACCATATCGATGACATTGTCATTAATGTTGTACACATAGTTGACCACCTTGTTGGTATCCTTAGACTTGGAAGATTCACCTTTCTCGTGAGGAGGAAAGGGTTCTTTAAACACCTGATGGTCTGAATTCTTCTTGTGATTGTCTACAACAATGTCACCATTATCAATTAGATCTTGAACCTTATGTTTTAACTGAAGACAAGTAGAAGTCTTATGACTAATGTTTTGGTGGTAGTCATAGTATGCATTGTCATTCCACCAATGAGGTCATGGTTGTGGGTCATAAAGATGATTTTCCAAAGGAGTGAGAATCTGATTCTACACAAGAGTCTTATAGAATACATCAAGAGGCTATCTGAGAGAGGTGAATTCATGCTTAGGTCAAGAGGCCCAAGGTTTATTCTTAGAGAATCTTAAAGCTTGTTGATTGTCTGTTGAGGTGAGATCAAAAATAGACTTGGAAGGCTTTGCGAACACATTATCCACTGCTCCATCATTTACCACATCTCTCTTTTTATTGATAGCCTTTCCTTTATCCTTGTTTGAGGAGAACCCTTATTTATTGTTCTTATTCAAAGTTAACTCTCCCTTTTTAACCATAAAGGCCTCTATTCTTACAGCTTGCTTAATCATGTTGTCAAAAGTCAAAGGACCTTGTAGTTGCACTTGATATCTAAAATTAGGAATGAGGTTGTCCAAAAAGATATCAAGTTTCTCAGATTCAGGTAACTTGCATGGATACTTCGTGCAAAGCTATCTCCATCTTTGGAGAAAGGACAAGAAAGATTCTCCCTATCGTTGTTTCAAATTACATAAATCATGAATGTTGATAGGGTGTTGAATGTTGTGAAAATAATGTTGGAGAAATAGATTAGCAATCTCATCAAAAGTCTTAATGCTAGGGAGCAATTGGCAGAACCGTTCCATAGCTGGCTCACCCAAGCTACGGGGAAAGAGTCTCATAAGATAAGTTTGATCATGCATAAATTTCATGGACAAGGCACCAAACTCCCTCAAATGGTCTTGGGGATCTGTGGTACCCATGTACTTGTCATATTTGGGCAACTCCGCTCCTTTTGGGAAAGGAGGCATGCGAAGACTCTTATCAAACGGAAAAGGACATATACTATCCATTGTGAATTATTGTGTGGACGTATCCTTTTCTTTTGCAAGTTGGCTAATCTAGTTTTGCATATTCTGAATCATCTTTTGCAACTTGGTAGTTTTAGTCTCTTCCTCTTTAGCTACAAGTGTTTCAACTTGGAATTCTAGGGGTAACTTAGCCCCTTGTCAAGCTAACTCAAGAAATTACTTCTCCTTTTCCTATAGAAGGAGGATCTCCATCATTTTGATAAGACTCTTATTAGCTTTGGAAGCATCTATATCATTCTGAGTTATCACATCATCTTCATTACCAAGGATCTCATAAATACTCAAAATTTGATCTTGTTGCTAATCATCTTGGTTTTGATCAAATGGAGGAGGGTGATAGTGATATGCTTGTTGATCACCTTGAGCTTTGTTTCGAGATTGATCATCATTGTGAGACTGATTTTGGTCATGTTGAGACTAACCATGATGTTGCTCATTTCGAGATCGAGCCTGACATTGGTCATTAGAAGATTGACCATGATACTGGTTGTTCTAAAATTGGTCATGAGTCTAGCTATATTTGTCTTCTTGGAAATCAAAAGGATCTCCCATCTTGTCAATGTAGGATTGCGCAGCAACTAAAGACTTAGTAAAATAATATGAGCGATGTTGAAAGGGTGTAGCTAAGGTAACTTTTGGTGTGTGAATAGGATCAAATGGGTCAAAAGATTCAAATGAGTTGATATCTTCAATAGGATCAATAGACTCAATAATAAGAGTAGTTTGAGGGAGTGGTCTCCCAAAGTTATGAAACAATGAGTTGTCTTGGAAGAATGAGTCGTCCTGTTCTTGAAATGAGAAACCTGGTTGTATTTCAAACAATAGATTAAAACACTCTTGAAGCACCAAGGTGATGATTGAGATGGGCTATCTTTCAAAGTAATCAATGAAGAACTTGAGGATACCTCATGATGACCTATTTCTCGATTACGAGGTTTGCCTCTACCTTGACTAGTATTCTAAATGGGGAAAGTTTTTCCACTTCTAGTTGTGACAGTCATAGATGAAGATGTGACAAGAGAAGACTTTGGATAATGCTAGACTCTGTCTCTAAGATAATGAAAAGGAGATAAATGGCTAGAACAACCAAGATGTGAGATGGACCTGGCACGAATCGTCAAGAGAGTGGCTAGAACAGCTAAGATAAGACTATCATGACATGAGGTACCAAAGCATAAAGAGATAAGGTAAACAAAAGAGAGACAAAATGAGTCAAAGAAAAGATCGATTGATTCCCAACTTGAGACACCCAGTTTCTGACAGTGAATAATAGGAAAATAGACAAATAGACCTCAGATAGAAAGTAGATTGGGTAGAAGTTTGACCAATCAATGGGAATTTAGTCCCTATTTTTGAAATCTAGATACAGGTTTGTGCAAGAAAGCACTGGGTCACGCAAGAAAATACCAAACTTCACGCGAGAGAATGAAACTTCGCACGAGGAAATGCTCTGAAAAGTGAAACTTCGCATGGGAAAAATCCAAGTTCTAACAGTTTGACACAATTTTTGAGGTAAAAATTCAAGTTCTGAGATATAGCCTGAACTATTTTCTGATTAAAAATCTAGTTTCCAGACAGGTTTGAAGGACAGTTTAATCAACAATCTCAGTTTGAGGGTTTCAAGCATTCATTTACAAACATGAAGGTTTAGATCAAGTAGTTGTGATACAAGTAGTTGTTAACAGACCTACCAAGGACAAAGCAACTTGGTAGTATCATGGGAGTCTTTGTTTAATCATGATTGGACAAGTTTAAGACTTGATAACAAACACATAGTTATCCCTACAAAAAAAATGGTGAGAAGACAAAACCTTTGCCCCACTACTTATGCACATGCGTGCACCTCACACAGTCGTGTCACCCCCTAGAGGGCACCCATGTTTTGGGTGTTTCTAAGGACTCAATATTATATGTTCAAAGGTTACCCTTGTGGTAGGGGCCAGTGTCATATGCCACCTTCAAACATCCAAGTCCATGCCTATGGTGGGAATCTATAGGAGAGATTCTTCCCCCTCCCTGCGCAAAGATTATGCCTCCTTTTAGAGGTGATCCAGGTAGACCACTAGCTAGGGAAAGTTTTTAATAGGCTTCCATTCACACTAACCTCTGGTGCCCTTGATACAAGGCTAGGGCCTCACAGCCACACCAAAACTTGAAAGTCATACATCCCCACAAGAAGGGCTAGGAGCAGCGCCGCTTAGTACAACAAACAGAGCCTTCTCAAGATGATAGTTGAAATCATGAGAAGGAATTTTACATGGCTTTGGAGTCTTTAGAATCAAAAAATAATTATTTATTATAGTGAGGCAGAATCACTACCGATAAGTGCATACTCACTTGGGTCATTCTCGGAGGTTCAACTTCTAGCAGGCCCTCTAAAGGTGACTCAACTTGGCTCAGATTCAAGGGTCAAATTTTCTAATTCTCTCAAAGAGATAAGAGAATACTTCTCTACCTCTTCACCTTACCCAAACACATCAAGCATATTCATCGCCAAGTTAACTTCACTCCACCAAATCCACAAGTTTTTGGGTTTTTGTTTCTCTCAAAGAGAGAAGAGCATAATCCCCTAACAAGTGAAAGTGCTAAAGATTCACTACCTTTCCCCGCTTCCCCAGGTATCCATCATTCTAGCAACATCTAGGTCTCAGTTTCATTCATGGGCATCACTTCCATGTAATGAAGAGCCTATTCCCCTACTTTGCTATCAGGACCCTTAAGAAATTTTAACGGAGCCCTATTTAGACTATGTGAATGAAAAATAGTAAACAAGCACAACATTTTTAAGATAATCTTCAACAACCATCCTATAAGAAAATTGTTAGAAGGTTTTGATAATCTTGGACAAGTGAACTGCAAACCACTATTATGCTGTAACAGAAAACAGAGATAGGAAATCAACAGCAGAAAGGAAATGTCAGGAAAAACAACAGCAAATTATAGAATCTAGAAAAATTAAATGCCTGACAGTGAAAGTTTGCACGAGGAAGTACTGCATTGCGCGTGAGAAAGTACAAGGTCCTACATGACAGAAGTGTTTCTTCGCATGACAGAGTGCTATTGGGAGCAAAACTTCACATGGCACGTTCTAAAATCTCACGTGAAATTTTGTACATAGAAAAGTATAGATGCACGAAAAAGTTTAGAATTCAAGAAAAGCTTGAGATTGATGAGGCCAGAAATCAGTTTTCTACCCCACGGTGGGTGCAAGAATGTTTATAATTGAATGTGGACCTCTAATCCAGCCATAGACACAACATAGTCATTTCTCGATCATCGAATCATGAAGAAGAGTATGAATTACTCAATTCAAAGATTCTATCGATTCGACCTATTGCCTCCTAATTAACTGGGGTGTTTGAATTACTCTCAGATTGGAGAGCCAACAACCGAAAGACCAAGATAATAAGGAGGATTTTTCAAAGCTTGAAAGATGAACAAAAATGAAATTAATCTAATATGAATGTGCAATTTAATCTAAGAATAAAGATGCAATCTTTAAGCTAAGAATTGAAGTGCAGATTTTACTCTAAAAGCTTGAAATGAGATATAAGAATTACTCTAAAAACACATAAGGCAACTAATTAATATTCAAAATGCCATTAAACTAGAATGAGAAAGTACTCTAATTATGCAATAAAGCTTGAAAATATGAAAGTTGAGACTAAAATTAGCTATAGTTTTGTTACTCTCACAAATTGCCTTTTTTTCAAATGAAGGAGAAGGTTCATAATATAGACAAACCTGGGGAGAGAATGAAGAGGTTCTTGAAATGAAATGGTTGACTCTTCATTCCCCTTTGAGACAAATATTAAGGAATTAGTTAATTAAAAGAATGCATTTTTGCCACATATGGGTGACCTTTCAAGTAATTTGAATTATTAATTCAAATAAAGGTGTCCATTCAAATAACTAAGTAATTATTAATTCCTTTTATGTGTATTAGCTAAAGGGGGTGGATTTTAATTTAATTTAAAGCACTTAGGACTTTAAAATTAAATTAATTTATCATAGGGATTAATTAGCTAATAACGTCAAAGACTTAGGAATTAATTATTAGTGTGAGATTAATACAATTTTAGGTCTTTTGCAATTGACATCTAGTCAAATAAAGTCAGGTGGGAGAGAGAAAATTTCCTAGCAAAGTAGGACTTCGATGATGTAGAAATTTGAGGAATGCACCAAAATTGATTGAAATTGTAAGGTGCCAGTTTTGGGGTATTACACTAACATTGTATGTAGAGAATGTGTTATGGGAAAGCAAACTAGAAACAATCATAAAAGAAAATCATTTACATCAGAAAGGAAGTTGGATCTGGTACATACAAATCTATGTGGGCTTACAAGAACAAAATCATACTATGGTGAAAGGTATTTTATACTCTTTGTTGATGACTTTTCTAGAATGATGTGGGTTACTTATTTGAGAGAAAAATCAAAAGCATTTGATAAATTCAAGTTGTTTAAGGCAAAAGTAGAGAATGAATCAGGATTAAAAATAAAATGTTTAAGATCAGATAGAGGTGGAGAGTTTACATCAGATTTATTCAATTCATATTGTGAAGAGCATGGGCCAAAAAGACAAACATCTACTCATAGGACTCCACAACAGAATGGGATAGCAGAGCGAAGAAACAAGACTATACTTGATGCTGCTAGGACAATGTTGATTAAAGTAAATGTATCTCATGTACATTAGAGAGAGGTTGTTGGAACAGTAGTGTACACATTAAACAGAATTCAAATCAGAGAAGGTACAAGTAAGACTCCCTATGAACTATGGTTTGATCATACTCCTACTGTAAAATACTTCAGAATTTTTGGTAGTAAATGTTATATCAAGAGGGACGATGAGATAGGGAAATTTGATGCTAGAAGTGATGAAGGAATCTTCCTTGGTTACTCTGTCAAAAGTAAGGCATACAAATGTTTCAATCTAAGATTGAGGAAGATGGTTAAAAGAAAAAATGTAAGAATAGATGAGAAATTTCAGATACAAGAAAGAATGTATGAAAACAATCAGATATCAGAGATGAAAGAAACCACTACTGCTTCAGAAGAAGAAAAAATTGTTGAGGAATAAAGTGAAAAAGAGGTTTGTGATGCTGATAAAAGAAAGACTACTGAGATGCCTAAAACTCCAAGGTATGTAAAAAATAACCATCCTGAAAATCAAATTAATAGAAATACTAGTCAAGGAGTGCTAACTAGATCAAAAGTTAGAGAAGAAATTTGTTTGATTTCTCAAGTTGAGCCAAAAACTACTGACGAAGCCTTTAAATATGAATCTTGGATAGTTTCCATGAAAGAAGAATTGGATCAAATAAAGAAGAATAATACTTGGGAATTGGTTCCTAGACCTAAAAATAAAAAATATTATCGGAACAAAATGGGTCTTTAGAAACAAAATGGATGAAGAAGGAACGGTTGTAAGAAACAAAGAAAGACTAGTGTGTAAGGGATACTCATAGCAAGAAGGCACTGACTTTGAAGAAACATTTTCTCATGTTGCTAGAATAGAGGCTGTAAGATTATTCATATCTTATGCTACACACAAAAACTTCAAAGTGTATCAGATGGATGTTAAATTTGCATTTATGAATGGAAATCTTGAAGAGAAGTATATATAGAACAACCAGATGGGTTTCCTCTATGCGAAGACAAAGACATGGTGTGCAAATTGAAGAAAGCCTTCTATGGGTTAAAGCAAGCTCCTAAGACTTGGTATGAAAGGTTGGACAATTATCTACTTGGACTTGGATTCAGAAAAGGTAATGTGGACAGTAATTTGTATCTAAGAACTACTGAAGATGGAATCCTAATGGTAAAAGTATTTGTGGATGACATTATCTTTGGAGGTAATGATGATCTATGTAAGAAGTTTTCTAAAGAAATGGAAAGCAAATTTGAGATGTCCATGATAGGTGAAATGAAATTCTTTCTTGGACTACAAATAACTCAGAATGAGAATGGTATTCTCATTTCTCGAACCAAGTATCTCAAAGAATTGCTTAAGAAATTTGGAATGGAAGATTGTAAACTAGTAGGAAAACCTATGGTGACTGGAAACAAGCTAACAATTGATGATGAATCAAAATGTGTTTTTCGGACTTTGTATAGATCAATGGTTAGAGGGCTACAATATCTGACTCACACCAGACCAGATATTGCTAATGTTGTTGGAATTGTGGCTAGATATCAGGTAGAACCCAAAGAGACTCATCTTGCTATTGTGAAAAGAATACTAAGGTATCTTAGAGGAACCATAGACTATGGTTTATGGTATGATAGGAATGATAGCTTTGAACTTCATGCTTATATTGATACTGATTGGGAAGGAAATATTGATGATATAAAAAGTACCAGTGGTGGTGCATTTTTCCTTGGGAAAAAGTTGGTTTCTTGGCTAAGTAAGAAACAAGATCGTATAGCACAATATACTGTTGAATCAGAGTATATTGTTGCTGCCATAAACTGCACTCAGATTGTTTGGATGAAACAAATGTTGATAGACATTGGAATAACTTTTAATGAGCCTGTGGTTATCCATTGTGATAACACCAGCACAGTAAATATGTCAAAGAATCCAATGATGCAGTCTAAAACTAAACACATCTCTATCAAGTATCACTTCTTGAGAGACAAGGTGGTAGAAAAGGAAATCAAGCTAGAATATATCAATACAAAAGAGCAGATTGTAGACATTTTTACAAAGCCACTACCAAAAGATACCTTTGAATATCTGAGGGATGTGCTAGGGGTTCAGACCCCTCCCAATCAGAACTAAATGATGCAAAGGTGCATCATTCCAAAGGTATTTAGAGCTTCATCATTTTCTGAACTAGATGTAGGGATCTACTCCTCAGGGGGAGTGATCATGGAAGGAAGTTTATATGTGAAGGAATTTGAAGACTCATGGCACCCTTTGCCATTGTTGTCAAAGGGGGAGTATTGCTATGAGAAAATCTCTACTGTTTGGGGAGATTGTTCAGTTGAAGGACTTTGGATTGATATAACTTTGGGATAAGATTTTCCCATATGTTGACATCAATGCCAAAGGGGGAGATTGTTGGATATTTCTAATGCATGGGTGGTGATTGAGACATTTTATATGTTTAATCACTACGTTACTAAATGGGTACTCATACTATTGTCATTTGTGTTTTGTCACTGATGTCAACATATGCTTCTATGAAGGAATCAGACTAGTAATCACAGTGTACGGATGTTTCAGATGCTATAAAGTTAGATGAGAGTTTAGGAGGATGTTATGATCTTATATCTAAGATCGCATCATTATATGTTGCATATTAAGAAAGTTACAACTATTTTTGTAAAGACTGGTCACTAGACTGTGACAGTGAAAACTCATATAGTTAGCCTCTGGGTTTTTGGCATATCTTTCAAAAGACTTAAATTCAAGGTATGTGAACTTAAAGGATGAAATATAAGGTACTAAAGGATGCTCATTGATCATCGCAAGGTACAGAGTGATTGGTGACATCATCTATGGCATGTGTTCTGAAGATGAGATGGTTTATTCTGAAGCCGACTTAGAGATGAAGCGTGTGTTCTTTTTGGCAAGCTTAAATTAAGGATGTCGGTCCTTAATCATTGTAATGAAATCATCGTGGACTTGTTTTAGATACCATATGTTTCTTAGCAAGGGTTTATGTAATTATTTGTATTTAGGAAAGCCTGATGGGCTGACCTGTCATTGGTAAATTGTAATAAGGTGAATAGGGGTAAAATGGCATCACCACTATTCAAATGTAAAATGTAGAAAATGTATGGGGGAAATATGAGATCTACTCCCGAATCCAAATTCATAAAGGAGAGATCCAATTTGATCAACTAAAAGGTTAATGCACAATCGAATCAATCTACGGAGAATATGAAAGGTAGAGAAAAACCCTATATTTCCCTATGGTTGAATTATGCTTGAAATCTAAAATAATTGAAATATGAACACTAACCTCAAATTAGGAAAAATCTAGAAAATGCTAATTTCTGATGTCTATGTGTACTTTTTGGCAATTTTGCAACTTGTTTCAGACTGGAAATGTCGAGATGAAGAAAACTCAAAAATCTTTTATCTTTCTGGTAGGTAGTCTTTGACCCTCATAAAAGGTCAAAGGCTATATTCTTTATTTGAAGGTTGATTCTAACTTTGCTCGCAGATCCCAGAAGTTCACCAAAAAGGGTATCCAAATCTGCTCTCAAATCTAAAATTTTGCACTTGTACCTGCAAGAAAATGGGGGTTTTGTTTGTATGGGGGGTTTGCCTTGGTCAAACCCCAATTTAGGAATTAACCTTGAAATTGAATTGAAATGTAGTATGCATATGCAAAGCAATTGGAACAATTCACCTCGCTTATGTTGAAGTCCTTGTAGAGGATTCGAATCCTCAAATCCACAAGTACGAATGCTTCAATGGATGTAGGATGTCTCTAATCAATGGCATTTGATCTTCAACACCAATCTTGAATTGATCTTTGCATATGAGGAGGCTTGGATGAATGTAGAAGGATGGATCTTCAAGGGGGCTCCAAAGAGATTGAATCCTTCAATGGCTAACAATGGATCTCATTGATGGATGAATTCATGAATGCTTGAATGCTTGAAGGCTTTCTTAAACCTGGGAGCTTGAGAGATTGCAATTGCTTGAGATGAGATGTGAAAATGAGAGAGGAAGGCCTCCTTTTATAGTGAACTAGGGCACAATCCTCTAGAGGGGCCACCTTAGAGAATTAAATCCCAATTAGGTCCTATCCTTTAGAAAATATAAGTAGATTAAATGCACTTTAAGGATTTACCATTCCAAAAACCAAAATGGCCGACCCGGAGGCGGGAAAACAAATATCCCTGAAAACCCGACACCTAGAAATCAAGGAAATTCAAAAGTTGGACAGGGGGCCAAGGATGAGCTTGGAATTGACCAGGTCATGGTCAAGGTCGACTTTGACCCCATAAGGTCAACTTTGACCTTATGTTCAAAAACCTTAGAATCCTAACCCAGAATGCTAGGAAAGGCAGCTATGAAGTGAAAATTATGTGTAGAGGAAAGCAGAATAGGGGGAAAAGCTAGATACATGTAAAGACCCAATCAAGGCTCTTAACATGACCCCAAACCACTTACTCAGAGGGCTAAACACTCTTATCATGGAATTGCTTCCATTTTAAGATGATACATTAAGCCCCCACTTTAGCAAGAGTATGGACTCGATGCAAACTCTTGGTAAAGGAGATCAGACTGAAAAGATAATCTTATCGTAATCCAAGGGACAAAGAGAAACTTTAAGCCCCCAAGGACTCAAGTCTTCATTGACTCCTAGATCACAATAAGAGAGACATCTCTAGAGAGAGAGAGAAAGGGTGTGATTACCTCATCCAATGAGAGCTTATGTCCCATTGTGAACCACACAAGGAAACGACGCAATTGGAAAGATGGAATTGAACCACCTAGTGAATGTGGTTACTCACTAGTCAACCCATTAAGGATTTACCTATTCTATTCCATAAGATTAAAACCAAAAACAAAAGAGATCTAGTCTTAAGGACACCTCTGACCTTAAGGGATCGAAATATGTGTATATTTGAAAGTGGAGGCATCAAGAGATCCTAAAAATATAAATCCATGCTTTAAGGATTAGTTACTAATCCAAAAAGGGAGAAAAGTATCTTGAAAAATAATATATACATATCAAAAAGTGTGTGTGTGCAACAGGTGAGAAGAGTGTATGCCCCAACATTAAAGTCATTGCTAACACTTTAACAGGAGCAATGGCTTTAATGGAAACATAAACAACTCCACTGATTATGTTTCCACGTCAAGATGCCCCTAGACGAAGACAAATCAAGGGAAATATCACAGAAACATATAGAGAACAAAGAAGGGATCTACCTACCGTGGGGTCAGTATGATCATAAGCTATAATATATATGATATTATTGCAAATGAATTGACATCATTCCCCAAAGAAAGTAGAACTACAATCACAAAGGAGGAAAGATCACATAAGATATACGAAGGAGAATCTTTTTGGACCATGACATGGAGACCAAAAATAATTAGTGCTACCATATCTCGAATCCAAGTAGATTACACAAGGAAACATTTATGAACAACAGCACAATTACAACATAACATTGAACATCGCATAGAAGAATAGAGATACATATAGAGGAATTTGAACAATAGTTTCGATTCCTTCATCACCTTGCACCAACTAAGTAACAAGAATCATATAAAAGAATCTAACAATGTTTAGCAAACACATTACGGGAGAAGCACAGAACAACAGGAAAACACACAACAAAGCTACCATGAAGGACAAGCCAATCAAGCATGCTGCCTACTCTCCCCATCTCATTGTATATCATTTAGGGAAGGTGGGTAACTCACAAGAGGGACTATATCCAACACAGTAGGAATGATAACTAGTTCCAAACAAGGATCCTCTTGAGAATCACAATGTTTGACACTAGGTGTAAGAGTTAATTGTGATGAAAGCATATTAGGTAAACCAATGTCAATGTCAATAGTCTCATATTCATCATTAACATCGTCAGTCTCATCAAGAGTATCTTCTTCATCCAAATTAATCAAAATAGGATCTAAGATATGAATAGAATCATCATAATCATGCATCTTAACATCATTATTAGTAACAACCTCTTCTAACACATCATGAATAAGTTTATTTGAAGAAGGTAAAGATCTTTGAAGAAATGAATTATGAGCTTTAGCATGAGCGCGATGCTTTTTATGACATTCATTAGAAGATCAATTATGTTTTGATTTATTTGAAATAGGTTGAGAACTAGGAGGAACAATCATAGGATCCTTCACAAGTTCTTTAGGAAGATTAATAGGAGGAACTTGGTTAACAGAACTAGAAGCCATAGTTAAAGGAGGTATAGAAGGTGTAGGTAAAAGACCATGATTAAGATCCATAGGAGGAATGCTTAATTCAAGAATCTTACAATGTTTATAAGCTTGCACTAGTACATTTGAGGTCAAATTCTGATGGCCATTTGTCAGATTTGCAATGCTAATTTGTCAGCATTTCGACACATGTGTTCATCATAGTTTTTGCGTTGGAAATTATGACAGAAGAGACATTCATCAGTTTACCGACACAACTTTATGTTGGAAAGTTGTACATGATAACATATTTTTAATGGCATTTCCTACAATCCATCTATCAGAATTCTGACACAAATACCTATCAGAAATATACAATCACTGTCAAAAATAACTGTCGAAAAGATATCCTTTCTGACATTACAATTGTTGGAATAGTGATAGATCTGCTAAAAGCTTCTGAAAGATACACCCTTCGGTAACATAGCATTACTGTCAGATGATTATGTCAAAAATTTGATATCTACAACATTTTAACTGTCGAAAGAGCGATGGTAATGCAGCATATCTCTGACAGGTTGTCATGTCAGACGTATAGCATTACTGTTGTAAGAATTGTCATAAAGTATTTTTCTCCAACATTGTATCTGTCAGATTTATAGGACTTCTATCGGAATGAATTATAAAGTGTCAAAAAATCAATGGATATGCACATTAAAGATAACACATCTCAAGAGACCATCATAGGTTGTCTCTTTCTTCAGTCTATATTATTGACAGAATGTTTTACCTTTCATTAGCTCATCAAATCTGGGGATTTGAAAGAATTTAATAGAATATTTTCATGACAACATATATTATTTAAATTGACATTGCACAAATTTATCTTCTTTGTGTACTTGTAGACTGTAAGGATGGTGATTAAGAAGCATGGCCATGGGAGGAGATGCTTCTTTATCATTGTCCTCATAGTCTACAAGTGCATGAAGTAGATAAATTCATGTAATGTCAACTTAAATAATATACGTTGTCATGAAAATATTCTATTAAATTCTTTCAAATCCCTAGATTTGATGAGATAATGAAAGGTAAAACATTCTATCAATAATATAGACCCAAGAAAGAGACAACCTATGATGGTCTCTTGAGTTGTGTTATCTTTAGTCCTAGCTACTGGGTAAGGCCTGGAAGACTTATACTTGTCGATCGTCGAGAATAATCACCTCCTTGCATTTATGTACACTGCACAAATTGATCCCAGTCTCACAAAAACATTTTACACTTGTACATCTCATCAATACTGGAGGCCTAAAGTAATTTTATACGATCACTAGTACATTTCGTTCATGGATGAGAAACAGTATCCAAAGTTTCTAGATAACCATTTTTTAGAAGAGGAATGAGTGGAGGCCAAAGAAGGGATAATTCCACAACAAAAAGGAAGACATCTTTTTAGCCTGGGTCTGGATCCTACCCCAATTATCAAAGGATCCAGGGCTAGGCTAGAAAGATATCTTCCCATTCTGTCTGCAACATTTTGTCCATCCATGATCTCAGGAATATCATCATCTTTCCACTCTTCATTTGCCAAAATATATCGCTTCTTCAAGCTTGCAAAGTAATCTTATTAATAAAAGAACTCTTGCCAACATTAGGGTACCCACAGATCAAAATAGTTGATGTTATTGGTGCTTGTAATCAAGGATATTGATTCACTATTTTGAAACGGCCAAATCATTTTTATTTCAATTGTAGAGAAAAGGAGTGGGAGAAAATGAGCAGGTGAAATTTGATCGAGTGTGAGAGAAGGCATTGCATTTTATTTGATCATGAATGCTCTCTGAAATGACCAATCATGTTTTCTATTTGATTCTTTTTGGTGCTTTTTTTTCCCATATTCAGTAGATAAAAATCATGGTGGCAGCCACTTAGCCATCTTTTTGATGTTCCAAGTATTTTACAAAGATACAGGTATGTGGATTTACCATTCAGTTGCTTGCAATTATTGGTCAAATGCAAACATTTTGTCAAGTTGAAAGGGCAAGATATCAGTTTCATGTTTTCGATTTATGTTAAAAGTTGATTTGGTAAAATCCTCAAAAAACACACTACATGTTCTAAAATGTAAAGAAGTTGAATGTTAAATGTAAGATATATATCTCATCCATAGTAATCAAAAGAAAGGACATGAAACTTATAAGGAGATTTACCAATCCAAAAATATAAGCAAATAGGAAACATGATTGGTACCTTATGAATTGGTTTTTGAGGTGCACAATCTTCATCAATCTCCTCAGAACAAGACCCCTCCTCACAAAAAATGCATTTAACACAAAACAAATATATACAAAACTAAACCAATGGCATGTTTAGAACAAAGAAATAGATTGATAATAATATGCTGAAAATTCTATTATGTTTAATACACACAAAAGGACCAGTCCCAACAATTCTTAAACATACTTTATCTGATATGATAATAACATACTAATTAAACTGATAAAGGTGTTATCTACATTTAATCTGCTAATTACTAATTACACAAAAAAAAAAATTACAAAACTGAACCAATGGCATGTTCTTAGTGTGGTACAAGGAAGATTTGGCTATGAAAAAAAAAATTGAAATGGCCTCATCATTTTTATTTCAATTGGATAGAGGAGTGAAAGCTGAGCATGAGAAAAAGGTATGTGATTTCTTCATCTTTTGAGCATTTGGCATCATATTCGACCACAAATTTCAAATGCATTGCATTTTATTTGATCATGAATGCTCTCTGAAATGACCACATTATACTGGTGTCGTGCCCTAGCCCATGCTTTATCTCCATTATTTGATGTTATTGGTGCTTGTGCTCAAGGATATCGATTCACTATTTTCAAATGTTTGGATCATTTTGGTCATGACTGTTCCTCTAGTACACAGTCAGGAAATGTAACTGTCTAATGATTATATGTGATGTTGAATGGATTAAATGCTTTATTCTTGGTAGAAGTGAATGGAAGGAATAGTGTGTATTAAATACAATCCAGTCACTTATTTAATGCTTTGGAGACTACTAGTTTGACTGTCCATGTACTACCAGTGAATGAGATTCATTAAAGGATACAAACCCTTCATTTTGGGGTTATTGTGTGTGGATTCAAATGGAGATTTGATTGGGTTAATGCTTAGAAGAGATCAATAAAGTATTTAAAGACAATCTTACATGTTTGGAGAGGTTTGAGAGGCACTTATCATGATTGTACCCTCACAAACAATGGCATAGACTAGTTTTACTAAGTTTCCTTTCTCTATTTTGAGGTTTCATTTCTCTGTCGCAGGGGTATAGTCAAAGGGTTCATTAACAAAATGATCCTTCGAATGGTTACTATGAATATGAATGATTTGATATATCATATTGCTCATTTTACTTGAAGTCTGGAATAGCTTGTGCAAGGGTGAAAGTAGTTTTGATCATTTTGGTCATGACTATTCCTCTACACAGTCAGGAAATGTAACTGTCTAATGATTATATGTAATGTTGAATAGATCAAATGCTTTATTCTTGGTAGAAGTGAATTGAAGGAATAGTGTTGGTGTTAGGTTTCATTTATTATTGAATTCAATGGTTTCCAAGATGTGTTGAGGAGTTTTCTCCTTGTTTAATGTTAATTGTTCTTACACAATCCACTCATACAATAGTGAAGTTACAAAACTGAACCGATGGCATGTTTACAACAAAGAAATAGAATCATAATAATATGCTAAAAATTCTATTATGTTTAATACACGCCAAAGGACCAGTCCCAACAATTCTTAAACATACTAGTTATCTAATATGATCAATTGTTAATAAAGGTCTAATTTTGTAGACTGCTAGCATGAAGGAAGACTTGACCTAGCCAAATCTTCCTTGTACCACACAAAAAAAATGTGTGATAACTATGTCTACTCCAACCTTAATTGTTTAAGAATTCATCATATCAAATAAAGTATGTTTAAGAATTGTTGGGAGTTCTATTAGACCTTCAAAATACACAATAATAAATGAAACCTAACACCAACACTATTCCTTCCATAGTTGCAGGATACATAGCAGTCGATAATTCACAAGAAATCCATGCATCAAATTTTTATAAGGATATCCTACTAATCAATAGGATTTTTCTTGAGATGACCAAAGATTATGCATTTTGATGGAAGTGTGCTAGTTCAAAAGGATAATATAAATCTGAAACAATTTTTTCTGATTTTCTCAAACTATAAATATGGTTAAAGGGAAAATATTATGTGGAAAACCCACAAACCAAGCTAGAAACTGATTGTACATCAAATTATTCCTATATTCATTCAAGTATTGCTATGCTTCAGCTACCTGACCTTTGAGCTTCATCTAGAGGAATGTGTAGCTTTAAGATAGAGTTACTTCTTGGGCCTTACAATAGGGTGGAATATGATCAAGATTTGTTTAGGCTGTATCTTTGTTAGTCCCATTCTTAGGTTCTTATAGTTCATGGTTTGAATCTATTATGGTTGTGTAAGGGATTTGTAGATGCTTTTTCTAACATAATTATTGGACACCATGATTGGAACAACTGGTTGTTGGCTATTATACACATGAATCATATTTGTCAATGGTTCTTTGTGTTCAAGAATTTGTTGATCAATCTTTGAGATTTATTGTCCCAGCTTTAAAAGAGTGATAAAAGATATAGTGAGTTCTATCTTTTCCAAGTGTTTTGTGGGTGCCATTATCTTCTAGGAGTAATTGCTGGAACCAAATTATGTTCTTTGCCTCTAGTAAATATTGTAGAAACAACCATCTTCCTAGTGAAGGGTTTCTTCCATCCCCATGAGGCACTATTGCATGGTTTCCATTCCCTTGTAGTATAGTGAACCTAATTTAATAAAATTGTGCACTATTTTGGGATCCATAATTTATGGCCCCTACATTGTGGTTGTTAGCCTAATTAAGATAGGCCTAACTTTGTATATAATAAGAGGCCAACATGAAACAAACATCCAAAGGTTAGGGGGTTGGTCCCTATCCATAATTTATTATGTAAGTACTAAGTGATGATGGGTATATCATGTAATTCATACCTAGTGTGTCTCTTTCTTTCTCTCCACATTTCACATTAGGAGTATATGTTATAAAATACTAATGAAATAAACTATTGGTCAAATCTAATCAAAATTGCAATGTAAAGATTAAAATAGATCTTGAAGAAATATGGGAACCATTTTTCACAGATATTGTACAAATGAAAAGAATACTCCGAAGAGGAAATGCTTCAATGTGGAACAATTGAAGGACAATATTTTACTTTTATATGCACATCTGCAATGTTTTTGATATATTTCTGAGATAACAAAACCATAGAAAGAATAGCATATAGAAGAAAGTAAAAAATAATGATCATACTTTGAGATATTATGGAAACTTAAAGAAAAAAATTCTTGGTGGGGTTATCATGCAATCAGTGAGTGATCCTTCATTCCCCTCTTCTAGTGGCCCTTCAAAACTGGGTTATCATGTAATCAGTGAGTGATCCTTCATTCTCCTGATTTTCCCTGCATCCAAACATATTGGAAATACACAATACAATGATAACAACTCTTTCAAAATCCCCCTTCCCTCAGGGAACACTATCAACCATCCCTTCCACATAGCATTTCATTGTTGTATGATTAGATTGTGCAGGAACAGTTAACATTAAACAAGGTGCAAACTCCTCAACACATCTTTGTTGTAAACATGCCATTGGTTCAGTTTTGTAAATTTGTTTTTTTGTGTTAAATGCATTTAAATGGAACATTAAGCATAGTAATAATATGCTTAGTCTATTAGTAATTGTAGATTAAATGCCCATAACACCTTTATCAGTTTAGCATGTTATTATAAGATACTAAAGAAGACCTGCTATTTGTCAGAGAAATCTTCATTGTCCCCCACAATGAAGACAATGAAGATTGACCTCCTACCCCACAACAAAGAACATTGTAATAAGATTAAGATATAATATAGTGTTAGAATAAACTTTGAACAAAGACATGTAATGCTTAAGTTAATGATCTAAAAAGCTACAAATATAGGAATTAAAAAAGAAGATAGTGCCAAGAAACATTTTCACAAATATGAAACGTGAGGAAAAGTAATAACATTAACAATGCCAAGATTCACAGCATTAAATTTTTCCTACGGATGAGTTTCTACAATGGGTTGTCCAGCATCAAAATTATGTTGAGTTGCATTTGAGCTATAACTAAGAGTATCATGTAGAACAAACCCTAAACTTTGAAAGCATTCTCTAGCCTAGCAATTTAAAATTCAATCTAGGAAAGCATTAGTAAGTGAAATAAATTATAGACATCAACATGAACATCATCATAATCATTAGACATAAATTATAGACATCAACATCAACATAATTATAATCATTTGGAGGGTATTCATTTTGGATAGTACTATGTTTCTTGAAAGTTTTTGTGATTCTTCTAAACTTTAAAGAAATATTTTATGGCTTAATGATAATATAGATTAGTGTTTTGTTTTCTAATGGAATGTTTTTGATCATTCATGGTCTTGAAGAAAATTTTGATTGTTTTGATTCTCAAATCTTGACGTTGTTTCTCAATGTGATATAGACTAACCACAAGATGGTTCAGTTGGTCCTCTCTTTATGTTTAATCATTTGTCTTCTTCATGGTGTAAGTGTCAATATGTTATAATCCAACCAGCATGTCATATCCCCACTTCTGACAAACCTCATAGCATGCAAATCATAGCCAAAGAGTTGGGTGATCAACATACACAAACAACAATTACCCTTAGGAAAAAATGATCATTAATATTCATTAATGGTGGGCGGTGATTCCTTGGTAATAAAGGCATTGACAAAATTCATCATCTTAACCAAGTCATGGGTGGTGATCCTTGAAATAGCACAATTAGTAAAAGGAAATAACAACATAAGTCATGGGTGGTGATCCTTGAATTTGGAGTGAGGAAGAAGGAAAATTGGAAAACAAAATATGGAATAATTAGGTTGAAATTGGAGAAGAATTCAGAAATAAACTTGAATTAGAAAAAAGCCAAGTTATTCGGTTCTTTGTTTGAGGCTAGGTTCCGATTCTACTTTTGTTCTCCTCTAGGTTCGACTTGGGTTCCTTTGGTAGGAACTTGGGTGCCTGGGCCAATCCCAGGTGCACCTGCAATATTAAAATATGATACATGAGGTATTTTATTCATAATTTTATAGGCTAACTCATTATTATGGTAACATGGGTATGACCACACTCCATGCCTTATAATGGTACCCTACATGGAGTGTGGTTCAAATGAAGTTGAACCAAATGTTGACCGTGATGGCTATGATCATGATGAAGATGAATATGAATATTAAATCTAAAATATGGCTTGTAATTTGAATTTTCATTGTGAATGAAGAAACTATAGATTCAAGTTGACTCATTCTATGTTGTAGTATATTTGTTCCCTAGATCTACCATATTATATATGTGTAGCCTGTAAGGGACATCTTCTGCTCATCCATGTATCAGAGCTCAATGAGAGTTCTTTAGGAGAAAGACAAGATGTCAGTGGGAGATGGAGAAACCAATATCAGAACACCACTTGAAGCCTTGCCATGTTGAGAGTGGGATAAAAGCTACACTTGAGACCCTATATAAGGAACAAACTTATTGAGCTTCACTTTATTTCAAGAATAGTTTTATATTCTGTACTAAATAGGGCCAACCACGTAAAGGTGGAAGCTCATTTGGCCCCACCCCCCCCCCCCCCCCTACCCCCAACATCACTCTAAATTACTCGTTAATATCTAACATTCATTCATTATTTCATCCATTAATAAAATGTAACATTCATTAATTATCACATGATAACATTCATTCACACATTAATAAAATGTGACATTCATTAATTATCACACAATAACATTCATTAACACATTATTAAATTTATGAACATTCACTACCACGTAATTAAATTCATTGGCATATAAAAATCAATCATTATCAATTAAGGTGCATAGATGACAATCATTTTTTATTTTCTTTTGATTTCTAGTTTTTAAGATGTAATCGTTAATATGAGTATCGATATCATCATCATCATCATCTACCCTCTCATTAGATCTCAATGCGCACCTAGTTCTCTGTTGATGCAAAGGGGGGTCATTTGCAGTAACATATAAAAGGGTTAAATTAAAAACATTTATTATAATTAAAAACATTAAAAACAATTTAAAGTATTTCAGTACTTTATAGGCCATAATCGTATAGCTCTTTACCTGATCTAGTCACATCATCAATATCGAGGTCAATTTGTCTGGCCTCGGCCTCAACTTCAACATGCTCATTAACACCGGCCTCTACACTCTCTATAGCTACAATACAAATTGTTACATTAATCCAAACACCAATTGCAATTAAATTTGTATTACTACACCAATCAATTTAAGATGTTTACTTGTATTACTCTGATGCACATCCTCATTGTCATCAACATGCATAGGTTGTGTATGGAAAGAATCGGTAGGCTACATTTCAATTTCATATGCATTCATGTTATCATTATTTTCTTACTTAAAAAAAATTTACTCACTTTATGTTGGAACTTAACATCAAATAAACTAATTGGTAAATAATTAAATTTGAAATATCATCTATTTAGCTTACTTACTGCAACGGATCCATCAGTAGAACCTTGTGCACTTCTTATTCTTTCTTCCATGACTTTATAACCTTGTTGGAAGCCAATTCTCTTGTCCTCTTCTATGAGACTTACATTGAACTCTATGCCCTACATTTTTGCTTGGTATCATCAAATTTTATTTTATTGTTTCATCAAAACAAAAAAGATTTCAAATTATAAATAAATATTTAAAGATCAAAGAATTATTTTCAATGTTAAAAGCCAGCTACAAATTATATTTTTCCTCATTCAATTCTGACAATATTAACACTTACAACTCGTGCAACAAGTTTCAAATAACCGCCAGAGCCTAGCTTGTGTTGCCCATGCTTTTGTAATCTTTCCTTTGTTGCTTTTGATGTGTCAAGCAATCTATGAAGAGATTGAAATATGTTAGTTCATATAAATATGAAGAGTATTTAGTACACAATTACATTCTTAACAGTATCACATACCTTCTTCTATTCTCTGGTGGTGTATTTCCTTTTTTTACTTCAGTTTTCTCATTCGCATCCAGAATAAGAGATTTCCACTCTAAATCAGGAATGCAAGGGGGGCGCTGGTAATGTGGGTTTTTGGTTAATGTACACCTGTACTAGTCCCTAATATACCTCAAACATATCTCGGCTCTTTGAAGGAGCTTACCCTTCTCAAATGCACGAGGTCCAAAAAAATTTGTCATACTCTTTACGAGATCATCCTTTCACTTTTGATTTTGGGTTTTCCACCTTTTAAGAAAGAAAATAGTGTTAGATTCAAAAATGGATGTAATGATAACTATCCTAGCAATGATATGAAATGAAAATAGTGGATTGGGGTTTTAGTTTGGATATGATGTTCCACCCTGTATAGATGGTGGGCCCGAATATCCACAAACACTCATCATTAAGTTTACTATGAAAAATATCATTCCCTACAAAATAATCATGGGATCATTAGTCGAAGGATATAATAGTATAAAATAAGAATACAATAGATGTAAGCTTCTCATATTGAATGCAAGGTGTAATTAACATACGATTGTATAGTAAAAGAAAGGTCCAATCTTTAAAGTACCTGGAAGTTTTTTTATTTTCAAGGGAACTCCTTCTTCTTCGCTCACAAGTAATATGCAATCCTTCACCATTCCCATAATAGCAATACTAGTACATCCAGGAAAATCACCATCAAGTGTTGCATCCCCTGTTGCATAAGTTGAATCCATTACGAAATGGCCCTAAGAAAGAACACTTCAAGGGAAATAAACATATATAGAATAATAGAGAAAATAAAATTTGTGTACGAGTAGGTGGTGCCATGGTGTCTGTGGTCATGCTACGTGTTTTCGACATTGCAGGACACAGTACATCTGAGCCTGCCATCGTACGAGGCAGCGATAGTAAATGATCATTGACATGTGTTGAAGAATAAGATTGTTAGAGCATAATAAAACCAATGATTAGCATGGACAATATTGTTAGAGAGTAAAAAAAATATAGTCCAACATGCGATCTACCTAAACCAGCTATAGTACCTTCATCATGGCCGTGAGGATCAAAATTACACAAAAAAAGCTGTAAAAGCAACACATCCAATTATTTTTCAATGACATAAAAGACTACTATAACATAAAAACTATTATTGAACTTTTGTTATAATTAAAAATTGCATTAATACTTACTTGATAATTTTGAGATACGTGCATCAGTTTAGTTGCCCTCTTTTGTGACTCAAGAATCGGAGGGAATATAGATGCCAATTTAGCCAATCTTATTCCAATTTTGTGGAGGCATTTTTTAATTATAGAGGCAGGCTCATCACAAGCACCAAAATCAACAACTAGGTCCTCGTCAAAGGAATCCTTTTCAGGGATTGCGGGTTCCTTTCCCTTTCTCTTCTGACCACCTGTCTGTGACAACAATATTACTAACACTATTAGAATTAATCTGAAATAGTGATGAAAAGAATATAATAAAAAACTTTATTTAACATTTTGCTTCTATCTAATTTTTAGTACAATAACAAAGAGGTTTACCTACTGGGAAGAAGTGCATGCACGATCATCATTGTCCCCACTACGTGGTTGCTCCATATTGTGGTCCTGTGTTATTATTTAAAGTTAACCAATAATTAGAAAGGACTACATTAATAAATTTCATTAGAAGATGATGATGGAGATGAGGTGGATGGTGAGGAGACTCTCTAAATGTGTTTGGCAAAAAAACTCAATTATTTAATGGTACATAGTATGTACCTGCACCCTAATGATAGTGACATTGTTTGTATCTATGCAATTCAAATTGTAATCAATAAGCAGCTCTTCCCCTGCACTTATTGATTTTATCGCACATACAAATACATGATTTCCCTCGCGCACCTCAAATATGCAATTGGGTTGCTTAATAGTTGACTGAGGTCGCATGCTATTTATAAAACCTACAATATTCCCTGATGCTTTTGGCCTTTCGTCAATGTATATAGCCACTATTTTACTTTTCTCATTGTCTTTTTGTTGAATATAATTTGCCGAGAGTGCATACCTATGCATAATTTTTTTTTTATTGAACAATTCGCATCCAACTTTTGTAATCATAACAAGGTCCAACATACTCCATCAATTCAACAACTTTGTTGTAAGAGACCTTTATGCCATCCATGGAAAATAGGCCCAAACCATGTATTGACGATGGTGCAATATGATATATATCTTGCCTTTAACACTAAAATCAGTTTTTATTGGAGGAAGTTCCTTGGGAACCCATTGTTTCTATAGATTTTGGTACCTAGAGAGCACCTCGATGTCACATTTTCTCTCATCATCATAAGAACATGACCCCCCTTGAGCAAGGAAAAATTTCATGCATTTATTGAATTTCCTTCTAGTCTTTTGACCTCTAGTTGATCTTCCTAATTCAGACATACTAAATGACTCACTTTCTTCACTCGAGGAAGACACATATGACAAATACCTATTTGCTGCTACCTGCACTCCATCAAATGAGAGAGATAGCAAGTAATGTGAGATATTTTTCAAATTTTGAAATACATTAATATCTATAGGGTGTATTGACTTATACCTGTTGATCCATGAGACTGTGTGGGATGCTTGTGAAAGGAGTCTGGGTACCTACATATGTAATTCAATTATCTAATGTTAGCTAAAAAATTCATGATACATATACTCAAAACCACATAGTAATTACATTAAAAACCATAAGCATCCCATAGTAAGTACATCACAAATTAATTAGATTAAGCATTGATTGCATAACTGCACATTTCTATCAAGAAATCAATATTAAATAGATTAAGCAGTCATCACATAACTATACATTTCATTCATGTCATTCATCTTCTTCTTCATCCAACTAATCACCATGATCATCGTTGACGTTGACATCATCACCACCACCATCATTGTCGTTGTCTTCATCTTTGTCATCATCAGCATCATCATCATCATCATCATCATCATCATCAGTAGCATCATCATCGTCATCATCTTCTTCTTCTTCAAGAAAAGTTGCGTCAGGAACATCATCGACTAACTGTTGTTCATGATCATCATCTACATCATCTTGTAGTTTTTTGCAATCTTCTTCTTCCATCACATTATACCTCATCGGCCTTCCTCTTGGATCATGTCTAACAAAAAATGACCAACCTGATTTATGTGGAACTTCTGAGTAAAATACTTGCTCACATTGGCTTGGAAGAACATAGGGTTCATCCCCAACTGGCTCAAACCACCTTGTATTAATCATTGAAAATCCATTTTCATGTTCAATAATAGTTCTATCAGGATCATTTTGATTAAGTTGTAACCTATACCATCTGATGACGAAGAGAACTAATCTGAAGGAATTAAAGTCACACTCAAGTATATCATCCAAAATGCCATAGTATCGATTTTCAAACTCTCGAGGATGTAAGTCATTTCTAGATGAAATATTAGTCACATGAAAGATTGCACTTATCCCAAAATCACAAGTTTTCTTTGTGTCATCCAACTTTTTGATACAAAATTTATGACCATTTCAAAACATAGCCTTGTGGTGTTTGACCTGCAAAAATATGTAAAACATGTATAAATTAATGCATTGAGAGTTCATAAACGTACGAGTGATTAACAAATTTATGCGTACCTATAAATCTCTTAAACCATGTGCTAAATCTATTTCCCTTTGCGTAACATTTGGATCTTTGTTATGATGAGCTTCATTAACCAATGAAGACACAGCTTCCCATGTTAATGTGCGACCTAAATGATGACATCATTCAATCCATTTCATCATCCAATCTTGATTGTTTGCAATATACAAATATATTGCATCCCACTCTCGACCAGTTATACAAAAAATAAATAGACTACTTACAACCGATTAATTTTGAAGATTAAGAATTAATTAATAGCTACAATAACATCTTATAATTTATTACCTCTCACTTTCCTCATTCTACCTTTCCCCACCAAGTACTCCCCTTTGAATTTTCTAATGGTGTCGAGATCCCAAATGCAATCTATATGGATCTTTGTTGCAAGCGGAAGATATTTAATAACATACACCACAGTCTGGTATACCATATATCCCTCCATCATAGAACCCTCAGGACGTGCTCTTTGCCGAACCAAACTTTTTAAAAAATTTAGGTGCCTTGCAACCATCCACATTGACCAAGTGTGTATAGGTCCACACATTTCAATCTCCTCAACTTGGTGTATGAGGTAGTATTCTTGTGCATTAAAAAAGGTTGAAGGTAGACACTTTTTCATTTCACACATTAGATGAGGAAATCTTCTCTTCCAATATTTTATATCTGCTTTATGGATTTTTTTAGATGACAACCACCTACAAGACATTCAAGACACAAAAATATATAAACATGAGACTTTACAATATATATACAATAAATTGAATAGATATCATTGCTTACCTCATGTATTTTCTAAGATCATATATCACTTGTTTGATGTTATTTTCAAAGTTCTCTCAGAGAGCTAGGGGTAGCACGTACTGGAACAATTATAAAAATAATCATGTCATTCTTTTCTCATATAATACAATGAGAAGTACATGCAGTTTACAAATATATTGTAAATACAAAAGAACATGACTTACCTTGATGAAGGTATGTCAATCATGCATTTTCAACCCTGGCCCAAATTCATTTTTCTTTGATATGTTACTACTTATGTTTGTAGCAAATCCTGTGAGAAATCAAATTTTTCATATGACTTCTTTTATAGCATCATTTTGTTGTTTTGTTAATAACCAAGGAAGGGCACTTGTATTAATCCGTTCTCTCTTTCTATTTGATTAAATGAAATTTTTTATTGCATGATTGGATTCATGAATGTCGCTATAAATTTTGATAATTTTTTCTTTGTCACGCCTTCCATCCAATATCTTATACAATGTCTCCATTACATTCTTTCCAATATGCATAGTATCAAACAAATGCACATTTTGCAGCTACTCGTAGTAGGGAAACCTACTAAATTGTCTGGGATAACTTTTTAGTCCCTTTGGAAGGTGCTCAGTAGTGTTGCCTTGATGACATTCACGATCATCAATCACATAATCAGCAAACAAAGCATAATAAAAATATACAAATTTCAAACATAAACTGTTAGGTAGAATGGTAGTACCTTGACAATTAATTCTATTATATTCCAACTTCCATAGGCGAGGTGTCATTCTCTGTGACTTAGATGTAGTCTCTTTTTCCCATTGAAAAGATATTTTTCAGTAATTTGATAGTTATGATTTTTGTGGAGAAAGTGTCTATACTCATCAAACACCTTCTTTCCTAAACTTTTTGAATGACAAGATTTCATCTTTGGACCACAAAATGGACATGCAAATTTTCCCTTTGTTTGAAGATCTGCAAGGTAATGATACAATTGGATTAAATATGTTAATTTTTATTTTTAGAATTATCATGTGTAACTTGAATTCACCATAACATACCAGAAAAATATGTTAGCCCTGAGGCATCATGTATTGTCCATACAAGCATTGCATGGAATTGAAATTGTCTGTCTCATATTGGTCTAGAGATGTCATACATAGTGACACCTTTCCATAACTCCACCAACTCGTCGATGAGAGGCTCAATATAAGCATTCATATTTTTAACTTGGTATTTACCTGGTTGAATGAACAACAACATTACATAATTATTGTGACCATTTTACTACAAGATTTATAATTACATGCATATAACTATTAAATGATCAAATACCTGGAACAATCATTGCCAACATAATGTGCTCCCTCTTTATTGACATCCATGGAGGAATGTTATTGTTGATGACAAAAATACACCAAACAGTGTAAATAGATCTTAGCTCTCCAAATGGATTGACACCGTCCGCTACCATTGAAAGCTTGAGATTTTGAGGTTCTTCGATAAAGTGCGGCCACTTTTCTTCTATGTCCTTAAATACAGAACCATCCGCAGGCATTTGAATAATGTCATCTTGACTCCTATTGCATGCATGGTAATCCATAAATTGTGCCAAGCTACTACACCTAATAATCTTTGCAAATGTGGTATAATGGGGATGTAACGAAGAACCTTGTGAGGCACCTTTTTTGTTATTTGATCTATTCGATATCTACTCGTATGACATTCAAGAAATTTTGTTACAAATTCATGTTCTTTATGATAATTAATATGATCATTGGGACAAGCATCTATTGATTGATACTCTATTCCAATATCTTTCATAGTGGCACATAATTCTTGGTATGAGCGAGGGAGAATATTCGATGGTGTTAACGAGAACTCACCTATCAATCTGTAAAAAAAAAAATGTTCTTAATATTAACAATATTTATGGTACATGTTTCACCATTTAATTACTATAATGACATATATGACATACCTTATCATACGTGACATTGTTGTGTTGGATAAACCATTCATAACCTTCAAGTTCAACAACAACAATACAGCAAAGAGAAGAGTTGTTTGGGAGCCTTTGTAAAAGGGTGTGGCTTCCTTCTCAAGTAGAGGTATATCATGGATGACATCAACATCATCTTGATCATCATCATCAGTTGTGTCAATACCAAATGTGTCATGGATCAATGTATTAGTACCATCATCTAGCGCATCATCGTCATCTTCCATGGGATCATAATCTTCAGCTTCAATATTCACACCTCCATGATCCTCCACTTTCAAAGCCATATTCTCAATATTCACATCTCCATGGTCCATATCATGTACTTCCCTAGGGAGGTCGGTTTATATAAAAATGATGAACACAAATAAACCATGATAATAATCTCATCATCAAGTGTATTTCATATATATTAATTGCTAAATAAATATAATGAAAAACTTACCAATTCATGATAATCAAACCCTCCTTCAATGTGACCATTATCCCTACAATGTCTCTTAGCTGTTTTGATTAGCAATGTTCTAATGTTTAAGCCCTTACAATTATTGCAGGGACAATAACATTTTCCATCACCTTTTCTTTTCAAGTTCGACCACAATCTATTGATTGCATCCCCATTACCTTCTTCACTTGGATTGTCTGACATGATCCTTGTTCACTTAGATTATCTATAACCTAATTACATATAGAAATTGAAAACTTAGTTATGAAATGATGTTGTAGTATAGTATACCAAATTGAAACACTTCTATTATTGTAGTCTTCCACCTCAAAATCTTTCCTATTGTGGCAAGAAAGAAAGATATTCAAATAATATAGTAGTTTGTAAATCAAAATAAAATGGAGGCAAGTTGTTGATTGAGGGTGCAGGGAACAACACCCGTCAGTACTTTTATCGAATTGTAAATTTCAATTTTGAACCATTCTATGAATATAGAACATGGATGTAATCTCATAAAATAACAAAATGTAGACACGACAGATTACTTATTTTGTTATTCTACATTACTTACTATTTGAGTGCACGTTCCACCTGTAACTTGATCAAGTCTTGTTTGATGCTTTAATTTTCTGTTCACTGTCCTGTAGAAGTACACAATTTTGTATTTGCCCAATATGTTATTCAAAAAACAACAATAGAATAAAATACTTGTTGAGAAAGATCATCATAGGAGTATCAAAAACTCTAGATCCAAAGGTAACACAACATTATAAGACTCTTACATTCAACCTTCAACTCATGCACCTAATAAATAGGAGATAAAATACATGAAATTGAAAAATTTAACTAATGAATTATGTTTTTCTTCTCATCTTAATCGGCCAAATTTATATGAGATTCTAAAGAAGGCTTCACTCTTAATCAACCAAATCTTCCTTGTACCACACAAAAAAATTGTGTGATAACTATGTCTACTCCAACCTTAATTGTTTAAGAATTCATCATATCAAATAAAGGATGTTTAATAATTGTTGGGACTAGTCCTTTGGCATGTATTAAATAGAATACAATTTTTAGCATATTATTATCACTCTATTTCTTTGTTGTAAACATGCCATTGGTTCAGTTTTGTAAAAAAAAAATTGTGTTCGATGCATTTAAAATTATCTTCATTGTCTTCTGATTGTCTAAATGCTTCTTTATTTGTCAGCCAATTAATACATGCTACTATATAAAGAAGACAATCAGAAGACAATGAAGATTTGTCTGACAAAAATGAATACACTAAACTGAACCAATGACATGTTTATAAAAATTATCATAACTCGCAAGCAAAACTGAAACAATGGCATGTTTATAACTCATTAAGAGTGAGGCCTTCTGTAGAATCTCATGAGTTTTGTACTATGTATGCAACATATTGTGAGTTTGAAGAGAGTTCGTTCCATGTGTGATAGAACCTACTTTATCTAATATGGTGCATTGTTAAACAAATTAAGGGTAGAGTAGTTATTACTTATTTTTTTGTGGGGGACAATGAAGATTTATCTGACAAATAGAAAGTCTTCTTTAGTATTTCATGAATTTTTACCACATATATTGTTTCAAGCCTTTGAATCTTGGAGAAGAAGAATGGTGTAAGTTGAATAGATCAAAGTGAATGGAGTGTTGAAACATGGTGAATAGACCATGATGAGATGATACTTGATGTTGTGACTAAGTTTCCCTCACAAACATCGACATAGACTAGTTTTACTAAGTTTCCTTTCTCTATTTTGAGGTTTCCTTTCTCTTCCGTAGGGGTACAGTCAGAGGGTTCATTGACAAAATGATCCTCCGAATGGTTACTATGAATATGAATGATTTGATATAGCATATTGCTCATTTTACTTGAAGTTTGGAATAGCTTGTGCAAGGGTGAAAGTAGTTTTGATCATTTTGGTCGTGATTGTTCCTCTACACAGTCAGGAAATGTAACTGTCTAATGATTATATGTAATGTTGAATGGATTAAATGCTTTATTCTTGGTAGAAGTGAATGGAAGGAATAGTGTTGGTGTTAGGTTTCATTTATTATTGAATTCAATGGTTTCCAAGATGTGTTGAGGATTTTTCTCCTTGTTTAATGTTAACTGTTCCTGCACAATCCACTCATACAACAATGAAATGCTATGTGGAAGGGATGGTTGATAGTGTTCCTTGAGGGAAGGGGGATTTTAAAAGACTTTTTATCATTGTATTGTGTATTTCCAATATGTTTGGATATAGGGCAGATCGGGAGAATGAAGGATCACTCACTGATTGCATGATAACCCAGTTTTGAAGGGTCACTGGAAGAGGGGAATGAAGGATCACTCACTGATTACATGATAACCCCACCAAGCATTATTTCCTTTAATTTTCCACAATATCTCAAAGTATGATCATTATTCTTTAATTTCTTCTATATGCTATTCTTTATATGGTTTTTTTATCTTAGAAATATATCAAAAACATTGCAGATGTGCATATAAAAGTAAAATATTGTCCTTCAATTGTTCCACATTGAAGCATTTCCTCTTCGGAGTATTCTTTTCATTTGTACAATATTTGTCAAAAATGGTTCCCATATTTCTTTAAGATCTATTTTAATCTTTATATTGTAATTTTGATTAGATTTGACCAATAGTTGATTTCATTAGTATTTTATAACATATACTCCTAATGTGAAATGTGGAGAGAAAGAAAGAGACACACTAGGTATGAATTACACGATATACCCATCATCACTTAGCACTTAAACAATAAATTATAGACAGGGAACAACCCCCTAACCTCTGGATGTTTGTTTCATGTTGGCCTCATATTATATGCAAAGGTAGGCCTGTCTTAATTAGGCTAACAACCACAGTGTAGGGGTCATAAATTATGGATCCCAAAATAGTGCACACTTGTATTAAATTAGGTTCACTATACTACAAGGGAATGGAAACGATGCAATAGTGCCTCATGGGGATGGAAGAAACCCTTCACCAAGAAGATGGTTGTGTCTGCAATATTTATTAGAGGCAAAGAACATAATTTGGTTCCAACAATTACTCCTAGAAGATAATGGCGCCCACAAAACACTTGGAAAAGATAGCACTCACTATATCTTTTATCACTCTTTTAAAGCTGGGACAATAAATCTCAAAGATTGATCAACGAATTCTTGAACACAAAGAACCATTGACAGATATGATTCATGTGTACAATAGCCAATAACCAGTTGTTCCAATCATGGTGTCCAATAATTATGTTAGAAAAAGCATCTACAAATCCCTTACACAACCATAATAGATTCAAACCATGAACTATAAGAACCTAAGAATGGGACTAACAAAGATACAGCCTAAACAAATCTTGATCATATTCCACGCCATTGTAAGGCCCAAGAAGTAACTCTATCTTAAAGCTATACATTCCTCTAGATAAAGCTCAAAGGTCAAGTAGCTGAAGCATAGCAATACTTGAATGAATATAGGAATAATTTGATGTACAATCATTTTCTAGCTTGGTTTGTGGGTTTTCCACATAATATTTTCCCTTTAACCACATTTATAGTTTGAGAAAATCTGAAAAAATTATTTTAGTTTTATATTATCCTTTTGAACTAACACACTACCATCAAAATGCATAATCATTGGTCATCTCAAGAAAATTCCTATTGATTAGTAGGATATCCTTATAAAAATTTGATGCATGGATTTCTTGTGAATTATCGACTGCTATGTATCCTGCAACTATGGAAGGAATAGTGTTGGTGTTAAGTTTCATTTATTATTGAATTCAATGGTTTCCAAGATGTGTTGAGGAGTTTGCTCCTTGTTTAATGTTAATTGTTCCTACACAATCCACTTATAAAATAGTGAAATGATATGTGGAAGGGATGGTTGATAGTGTTCCTTGAGGGAAGGGGGATTGTGAAAGACTTGTTATCATTGTATTGTGTATTTACAATATGTTTGGATGTAGGGCAGACTAGGAGAATGAAAGATCACTCACTGATTGCATGATAACCCAGTTTTGAAGGGTCACTAGTTGAGGGGACAATCAAGGTCTGGATGATTGCACCATTGGAGGACCCTATTTCTTTGTATTAATTTCTATTCAAATTGGATGCATGTATTTCTTGTAAATTATCAATTGCTATGTATCCTTCAACTGCATCCGTAAATCTCCATATACTTCTCTAGGGTTGTAAGCCACTTAGGGATCAAAATAGAGAGACTAAATCAAAATCATTTTTTGTCCTATTTCCTTTTAACAAAGTCTCAACTATCAATGATACAATATACATTTGATGCCCTAAGCTATCAAATATACAAATGACACCTAGCTAGAAGCTCACTAGGAGAATGAAGGATCACTCACTGATTGCATGATAACCCAATTTTGAAGGGTCACTGGTTGAGGGGACAGTCAAGGTCCAGATGATTGGGCTAGTGGAGGACCCTAGCTCTTTTTATTAATTTCTATTCAAATTGGATGCATGGATTTATTGTGCATTATCAGTTGCTATGTATCTTGCAACTACATCCATAAATCTGCATATACTTCTCTAGGGTTGTAAGCCACTTAGGGATCAAAATAGAGAAACAAAATAAAAATCATTCTTTGTCCTATTTCCTTTTAACAAAGTATCAACTATCAATGATACAATACATTTGATGCCCTAAGCTATCAATACAAATGATGCCTAGCTAGAAGCTCACAGGTTGTCCATTTGATAACCACAGTCAACATTTCAAAAAAATAGATATCCTTGAGCACAAGCACCAATAACATCAAATAATAGAGTTAAAGCACGGGCTAGGGAATGACACCAATAGAATGCAGTCATTTCAGTGACAACAATATAAAATGGCGTCATTAAACATATATGCCAGTAATATCAACAAACATGAATCCAAACATTTGAATACAATGAATCGATATCCTTGAGCACAAGCACCAATAACATCAAATAATAGAGATAAAGCACTGGCTACGGCATGACACCAGTAGAATGTGATCAGTTCAGAGAGCATTCATGATCAAATAAAATGAAATGCATTCTAATATGATGCTAGAGGCTTGAAAGATGAAGAAATCACATACCTTCTCTCACACTCAGCTTTCGCTCCTTTTCTCCCACTCCTTCTCTATCCAATCGAAATAAAAATGATGAGGCCGTTTCAATTTTTTTTTTATCTATACCCCGAATCTGTCAAAATTCCAATGGTCAATTAAACACCCATCAGAATACCGACATCATCGGGGCCTATTACAAAAAAAAACACCAAATTCGTAATAAAAAGTTACCTGTCGGAAACTTCTGTCAAAATTTGGCCCCAAATGTAGTAGTGTTGATATGATTGAAAATGATTATCAGGTCGAGGAGGACATGAATTAGGTAATGAAGGCCAAAAGAAATCAAGAGCAGCACAATCTCTAGGCCTAGAAGGTTGATATAGACTATGATTAATCATCTTCACTTCTTCATCATGAATGAACTTAAGACACCTATGGATAGGTGAAGTAACAGCATGCATGGTATTCAACCAAGGAAAACCTAGCTTAACTTGAAATTGATCAGAAGTAGGAACCACAACAAAGGTAGTGTTCACAATTTTTCCACAAAGTTCAACCGGTAAAGTAATAGAACTAAATGATGGACAAAGAAAACCATTGCAAGTTTGAATCCACACATCGAATGTATCTTAAGAATCACGTTGTAAGCTTTTCATAAAAATATTTTCTTCAGTAATAACATTGACTAAGGATGTAGTATCAACAAGACAACCATGAGTAGGTTTTTGAGAAATCCTAGCAGAAATGTAAAGGGGACCATTAGGAGCTTTAATAGTCTCAAAATCATCAAAGGTAATCAAAAGTTCCTGAGTTCTTTTATTCTTAGGTTGTTGTCGAGGTTTAGGTTGATTTTTCAATTTAGGTTTAGGTTTTGGTCGGGGTTGAGATTGAACTTGAGGTTGAATCTGAGATTGAGGTTGAGGTTGAGGTTGAGGTGGAGATACAGATTGACCAACATGCTCCACTTGATTAACAACATGATTGAGATCATTCATCTTTGAATCATATACAATTTCCATAGTAGATGGTTGAGCAATGGTATTAGTATCATGCATAGGTAAAGGATTCGTATAGATTTGAAGGTTTTGATTAGGAGGAGAGATAATTTTTTTCCCACTACCATCAAGATTATCAATAGATAAGGCATTAGAGTCAATTAAGTCCTGAACCTTATGTTTTAAATAATAATACTTCTTAGTATCATGACCATTCTGACGATGATATTGACAAAAAACATTTTGATCAAAAGATTTAGATGCAATCCTAGCAGGTAAAAGAGGTCGAATAGGAGGTAAAGTAATCATATTAGAAGTTAACAACCTATTCATAATAGCATGTAAAGATTCAAAAAGAGGAGTAAACGTATGATTTAATCGAAAAGAAGTGGATGCAGAAGTGGCATTGTGAGATGCAACAACAACTTGATCAGCAACTGCATTCGCTTGTTTATTTATCTTGACATAATTTTTGAATTTTTGAAATTTGTGTGGATTAGGAGCAGCATCACTCTTATCAACTAGAATAGGAGTCATTGGAGTGTTTCTCTCAAATTGACTCACTTGTAATTGATAATGATGAAGCACTACACAAAGTTGTTGAAAAGAGGTAAATTTAGTAAGCAAAATCTTATCTCTAATATCCTTTTGCAAATTTGAAATAAACATACGTTGAATATCAATATCAGGAATAGGATAGGAAATCTGAGCATGCAAATGCTTAAATCTACCAATAAATTTAGTTAATTTCTCCTTAGCACTTTGTTTACAATGCATCAAATTAGTCAAAGACACTTGCAGGCCAATGTTGTTTTGAAATTATTGAATAAAGGCATTAGCAAGTTGTGGAAAGGAATCAATGGAATAAGGAGGCAAGGAACAATACCATTTTAAGGCCTTGTCAAGGAAGGTTCTAGCAAACAGTTTGGCTAAAATTCTATGATCATGAGCATAATCACTACAAAGGATTTAGAATGTTTTAACATGATGAACAGGATCTCCTTTTCCATTATAATTCTCAAGATGAGGAATCTCACCTTGCTGAGGAAAAGGAGTACGAATAATATCTCAGGACAAGGGACTTCCCATGTCACATGTAGGTATACTAAACTTGTTTTGAGTTAAGGAAGCAAGTTGTTGTTGTAAGGATGACAAATTTTGAGTCAAACTGATGATTGTTGAATCATTAGAGGAAATAGGAGGAGTAGCAACATTAGACACACTAGGTAAAGTGTAAGAAGCTGCAGGAATAGAAGACACAACTGGAGGAACACTAGGAACTATAGTTGGAAGTGGATTGGAATAAGTAAAAGGAACATTATGATATGAAGGTTGTGACGTAGGAAGAGACACAGGAGGAACACTCATAGGAATAGAGGGAACTGTCATAGTCGCTAAAGGAGTATAGGTAGGAATACTAGGTAAAGGATTAGAAGGAGGTTCAACACTAGTGATAGGAGGAATTAACCCTAAATCTTGAGCTTCTTGAGCTAAAGGTTTAACATTTGAATGCACAAGGTGAGTAATACCACGCAATAGGTTAACACCTTGATCACTAACATGAAGAACTTTCTTAAGAGCCTCTATAGCTTGAATGGAGTCTTGATTATGGTTCTCTTGAATAAGCCAATTACCCATTTTATCAAGTTCAGTTGAAAGTTTTTGGACTTGTTGAGGGAGAACTCTTAAAGCGTCATCCTCATCATGAGATGAGTGAGAAGAGTTTTGTTCCATTGTAGGATTGGAATCATGAAGAATCAAGTTATCATCCGGGATCCTAAGGAAAGGAGAGGAAGATTCAGGATCAAAGGCACCCATGAGTCTACGACTTCTTCTAACTAGAAGATTATAAGTAGGGCTAGTATTAGTAAAGCTCATAAACCAATGTAATTCAAATGAACTAAAATAAGAACGCATAAAGCATGAATATTTTTGTATTTTTGAAATCTAATTAGCATGCAAGATTTAACATAAAAGAGAAATTTAATACCAACAAGATAAAAAGGAAAACACAATAGGGCATCCAATTCCACAAAAGAAAAGAGAGTAAGTATGTCAGGTTCACCAAAATGAATAGGGTTGGTGAACACACAAGGTAAGGCAAAGGGAAATCTAACACCAAAAAAGAAAGAGAGTAAGCTATTCGGGTTCACCAAAATGAATAGGGGTAAAATGGCATCACCACTATTCAAATGTAAAATGTAGAAAATGTATGGGGGAAATATGAGATCTACTCCCGAATCCAAATTCCCAAAGGAGAGATTCAATTTGATCAACCAAAAGGTTAATGCACAATCGAATATGAAAGGTAGAGAAAAACCCTATATTTCCCTATGGTTGAATTATGCTTGAAATATAAAATAATTGAAATACAAATACTAACCTCAAATTAGGGAAAATCTGGAAAATGCCAATTTTTTATGTCTATGTGTACTTTCAGGCAATTCTGCAACCTATTTCAAAATGGAAATGTCGAGATGAAGAAAACCCAGAAATCTTTTATCTTTCTGACAGCAAGTAGTCTTTGACCCTCATAAAAGGTCAAAGGCTATATTCTTTATTTGAAGGTTGATTCTAACTTTGTTCACAGATCCCAGAAGTTCACCGAAAAGGGTATCCAAATCTACTCTCAGATCTGAAATTCTACACTTGTACCTGCAAAAAAATGGGGGTTTTGTTTGTATGGGGGGTTTGCCTTGGTCAAACCCCAATTTAAGAATTAACCTTGAAATTGAATTGAAATGTAGTATGCATAAACAAAGCAATTGGAACAATTCACCTTGCTTATGTTGAATTCCTTGTAGAGGATTTGAATCCTCAAATCCACAAGTAGGAATGCTTCAATGGATGTAGGATGTTTCTAATCAATGGCATTTGATCTTCAACACCAATCTTGAATTGATCTTTGCATATGAGGAGGCTTGGATGAATGTAGAAGGATGGATCTTCAAGGGGGCTCTAAAGAGATTGAATCCTTCAATGGCTAACAATGGATCTCCTTGATGGATGAATGCTTGAACACTTGAATGCTTGAAGGCTTGCTTGAACTTGGGAGCTTGAGAGATAGCAATTGCTTGAGATGAGATGTGAAAATGAGAGAGGAAGGCCTCCTTTTATAGTGAACTAGGGCACAATCCTCTAGAGGGGCCACCTTGGAGAATTAAATCAGGTCCTATCCTTTAGAAAATATTCCTAGATTAAATAGACTTTAAGGATTTACCATTCCAAAACCCAAAATGGCCGACCCGGAGGTGGGAAAACAAATATCCCTGAAAACCTGACACCATATACATGCAAAGACCTGATCAAGGTGTTTAACATGACCCCAGACCACTTAATCAGAGGGCTAAATGCTCTTATCATGGAAGTGCTTCCATTTTAAGACAATACATAAGGTATAAATGAAAGATCTTTTCTTTGGAAAAGATATGGTTGGATAGATGTGATAGAAGAAGAGTGTGAAAGCTGCGAGCTTGTGTCTATTGTATGTAAAGCATAGGATTACTAGTGGACTTCATTAGAACTGATCAAGCAAAGATAGTTGTTGGAAAATAGTTCAAAATTTTGTGTATTTCTTTATACACACCTGTTGCAAACTAGTGAGTTCTGAAGGTGGATTTAACCTTCTTTGGGTAGTGAGCCCTCTTTTGTTCCTTGACTCCTAGCAGGGTATGCCCTCTTACAAGGACTATGTACTATAATGTTTTAATAAGCTCCTAACATGGCTATATCTTCTAACAAGGATTACTATACCTTCAGTACATCATTTGTGGGTGCTAATTCCCACCGAGGTTTTTACCTTTAACAGGGTTTCCCAAAAACCAAAATATTGTGTTATTGTGTTGGCATTCATTGTTTCTGATATTGATAAGTTGAAAGATTAAAGTTTAATATTATGTTATACAACTGATTCACCCCCCCTCTCAGTTGTATTGTGGACTGTTATGTTGGATACAATTGTTTGAAGGAGATTGTTGGATTAATTGTGTGTTGTCTTTGATGTCACACAAATGTCATATCAATTATCAAGCTCAGTCGGTCAGCAAAGCAGTTCCCAGTATTTACCGAGCTCAGTTGGTTAGCAGGTGGTTTTCAATGTCTACCGAGATCTTTCGGGCATCAAAGGAAAGTATGGCAAAAAATAGTGTTAACCGAGCTTCCATGGTTATCGAAGGAAAGTTAGTGTTTACCGAGTTCACTCAGTCTCCAAAAGGATGTTGCAGAATTCGCAGTGCTTACCGAGTTCTCTCGGTCACCAAAGGAAATCTTTTCGGATTAGTGTTTACCAAGCAAGGTCGGCCCAGTAAAGGATTTTGTTAATTTGAGAAGTAAAGAATTTTGTTTATTCCAGCCGACTGTTGTAATGATTAGTAATGTTTGTAATGATTATTAGTGCCGACTTGACAATCTGAATAGACAATCCAAATGGTATATATAGAAGGTCAAGTTGTGAATTAAAAGTGTGCAAGTGGAAAAGAAGGAAAGTGTGAGCAAATTTTGAAGGATGATTAGATATCCTTGAGGAGCGGCAGAGATATATTTGATCAGGATGGATCTAGTGAAGTAGAACAAAGATCTGTAATCAGCAATTCAGTTGCATCATTATTCAGGTCACTTCATTGTTACTTTCTTACCATTGTAGCAGTGATTTCAAAATCTCTTAACAGAGTTGGTTTAACAGCCATTTTGTAAATCCTCTAACAAGGTGACAGTTCTATTAAATTGTTTCAAAGACCTCTTATAAGGCCACTCCTAACAGGGTGATTAAATCCTCTAACAAGGTCACACCTAACAGTGTGTTTTGTAACCTTTAACCAGGTTGGCTCCTAACAGGGCTCACTTCAGAAGAGTGAAAAACAATAACTAGTTACATTGGTGGTTTTTCCCATATTGGGTTTCCACGTTAAATCTGGTGTCTCTTGTGTTCATGTTATTTTCTTTATGCATGCATGTTAATCACTGATGAATACTTAAGAACAATTATAATTAATACTCACTGCAATAACCGAGTTTCAGCATTTCTCTGTATGTTTACCGAGTAATAGCAGCAAATGATTTATTAAGACATCTAAGGGATCTATGGAAATATAGATGGAGTAACTGAGAGGGGGGGGGGTGAAGGCATGAAGGTTTAGATCAAAGAACCAGTTTTTATATTTTGTGATAATACAAGTGTAATAAATATTTCAAAGAATCCAGTTATGCATTCCAAAACTAAGCACATAGCTATAAAATATCACTTTGTCAAAGAATTGGTGCAAGACAAGGAAATCAGATTGGAATATATTCATACAAAAGAATAGATTACAGATATATTCACCAAGCCACTACCTAAGGATGCATTCATGTATCTAAGAGGTAAGTTAGGGGTCATTCCCCTATCCGAGGCTCACTAAATAAAGTTTTAGTGATGCATCAACCAGAGCATATTGAAGATCAGTTAGTTGATGCAGGTTAGTCAAGGAATCATTGCATATGAATCAGTACTCAAGGTAGATCGCTATTTACCTGGTATGTGTTGTCTTTGGCATGTGTTGTCAAAGAGGGAGAGTTTGCTATCATATTTCAAGAAATTTTCTTAAGATTTCTAAGAGGGAGAGTTTTCAGTCAAAAAGAGAAGTTTGCTGACAAAGGGAGTTCTCATAGATGAGAATTAGAATGAAGCTAAGGATATGTTCTTTACTCTATGTTTTCTATGAAATTTCATTGTGCTATGACATGTTGTGTTGCCATCAATGCCAAAGAGGGAGATTTTTGGATACAATTGTTTGAAGGAGATTGTTGGATTAATTGTGTGTTGTCTTTGATGTCACACAAATGTCATATCAATTATCAAGCTCAGTCGGTCAGCAAAGCAGTTCCCAGTATTTACCAAGCTCAATCGGTCAGTAGGCGGTTTTCAGTGTCTACCGAGATCTTTCAGGCGTCAAAGGAAAGTATGGCAGAAAATAGTGCTAATCGAGCTTCCATGGTTATCGAAGGAAAGTTAGTGTTTACCGAGTTCACTCGGTCTCCAAAAGGATGTTGCATAATTCGCAGTGCTTATCAAGTTCTCTCGGTCACCAAAGGAAATCTTTTCAGATTAGTGTTTACCGAGAAAGGTCGGCCCAGTAAAGAATTTTGTTTATTCCAGCCGACTGTTGTAATGATTAGTAATGTTTGTAATGATTATTAGTGCCGACTTGAAAATCTGAATGGACAATCCGAATGGTATATATAGAAGGTCAAGTTATGAATTAAAAGTGTGCAAGTGGAAAAGAAGGAAAGTGTGAGCGAATTTTGAAGGATGATTAGATATCCTTGAGGAGCAGTAGAGATATATTTGATCAAGAAGGATCTAGTGAAGAAAAATAGAGATCTGTAATCAACAATTTAGTTGCATCATTATTCAGGTCACTTCATTGTTACTTTCTTACCATTGTAGAAGTGATTTCAAAATCTCTTAACAGAGTTGGTTTAACAGCCATTTTGTAAATCCTCTAACAAGGTGACAATTCTATTGAATTGTTTCAAAGACCTCTTACAAGGCCACTCCTAACAGGGTGATTAAATCCTCTAACAAGGTCACACCTAACAATGTGTTTTTTAACCTTTAACCGGGTTGGCTCCTAACAAGGCTCACTTCAGAAGAGTGAAAAATAGTAACTAGTTACATTGGTGATTTTTCCCATATTGGGTTTCCACGTTAAATCTGGTGTCTCTTGTGTTCATGTTATTTTCTTTATGCATGCATGTTAATCACTGATGAATACTTAAGAATAGTTATAATTAATACTCACTGCAATAACCGAGTTTCAGCATTTCTCTGTATGTTTACCGAGTAACAACAGCAAATGATTTATTAAGACATCTAAGGGATCTATGGTAATATTTTTGTGGTTAACTGATTCACCCCCCCCCCCCCCCCCTCTCAGTTACTCCATCTATATTTCCAACATGTTATTCCTAACATTTATGGCTTTCTTGACTTTGTGTTCTTGATGTACAAAACTTTGAGATGTGTCCAGCCTTGTTACATGAGTGACAAATAACTGGAGGCCTTAAATGCCTCGGGGCATTGATATGAGTCACCATTTTACACTGTCTAGCTGTGTGACCATTATAATTACATATCTAACATGTAGTACTCTGAGAACTTCTTGTATTTGTTTGATTCTAATTTCTCTGATTATTCTGAGTCTTGTTCTTCTGACTTATTTTATAATTCATAGCTCTATGACCAAATTTATTACATGAATAATAGTATGTTGGAAAGTTATCTATACTGAAGTATATGACTAGATATAGTGTTTTCATTATGGAAACAAAGTCATATAGCAGTTTGGAGTCAGTGCACTAAGTGTAAAGATCATAAATCAGTTAAGTGTTGAAGACTAGATAGTTAACAGAGTACCAGAGACTCAAAGCATCAGCGCATGTGTGTACAGATGAATTATGATGTGTGCCCTGGAAGTTAAACTTGATAGACTATACTTGTGCTTAGTCTAAGAGCACATAAGTAGATATGGAAAGATGTGAAAGTTACAGCCAGTTGAAGTTGCATAGCCAGTGTGTGCCAGCAGTGAATAGAGCATGGAGCCGACAGTAACTATTTTGGTTTGTGACTATGATGTAATATTGTAGAGGTTATGTGCCCATTGTATTTAGGTTGTAGACATATGTACATGTATAATTGTAAGAATGCTTAAGCCAATTCATTTGGAAGCATTGTTTGTAATTAGTTATAGGGCCGACCTAATTATTTTATTTGTATAAGCATATAAATATAAGATGCACCCATTGTAATTAGTATGGAAGTTGGAAGATAGTTGTGATAAGCAGAGCAGAGGTATGCGAAGTCAGCATATGATGTATTAGATCTTTGCTAGAGGTCAAAGCATGAGCACACCAAGGAACTGATCTGACAAGCAGTGTCACAGTGATAATTCACCCAGCAGATATAGTGTGCATCTGATAACAGAAGGTTGTAGCCTTCATCATTTGAGCAGTGAGCTCTAGGACAATGAGTCCACTCCCCTAACAGGGATCATTGTAAAAGACTCCTAATAGGGTCCAACCCTTAACCAGGTCTACTATAATAAAAGCATTGTAAAGCTACTCCTAACAGGGTAAAGGATCTTCTAGCAAGGATCACAAAACACTAGTGCAGAATATTAGTGGGTGTCAATTCCCACCGGGGTTTTTACCTATTTGGGTTTCCCCGTAATCATATTGGTGTCATGTGTTATTCTTATGTTTCATGTTTTATGTGAATGTTTAATTCAGTACTTAAGCATTTAAGTTAAGCATAAAGATTAAAGAGAAAATTTAAAGTTTAGTGAACACTGATTCACCCCCCCCCTCTCAGTGTTCCCATTCCTAACACAGTAACCATTGAAAGGTCTTACCTCTTTACAATTCCTTGCTATATGTCCATGCTTGTTACATGCATAACAGGTTTGTTCTACTGGCTAGCGCTCATCCTTAGGTGGTTCAAACTATTTTTAGTCTAACTTCCAGTCTCCTTAGCATCTGTGGTGTCTTCTGGTGCTTTCATTCTTGCTCGCATATTTTCAATCTGATTTTGTGCCTCATTGAATCCAATGTCACTAGTATCTCCTTTAAGTTTTTGAGCATATAACTAAGATCCAATCAGATCCTTGCTTGTGTGTAATTTATCAATGTGATTCTTTACTTCTTTCAATTAAGATTCCAACTTTTCTTTGTTGTTTCTTAACTCCAAGATTTCCATGTTTGCTTGCCTCAATTCTTCATTCAGTTGAAGGTTCTCCTTGATCTATTCATCATAAACTTCTTGATTGTTAGTTAGCTTTTCATCCATCTCTTCAATCTGATCTTTCAGAGATGTGTTCTCTTCATTTAGCTTTTTGACCATCTTCCCCAAATCACTTTTTAAACAATGTTTCAAATCTTTTCTTAGTCTTTTGATGACTGCTTGAGAATCACTGACTTTTTTGATGCAGAGGCATCCAAGGTTGGAGCAAGGGCATTTGGTGTGCTTGGTGAAACTGCATAAGTGTTTTTTTTTGGGCCAATTTTGCTCGGTTGCAGCCTTGACCAATGGCTTGGATTATTGAAGGAATCTTGGTCACTGAAGGAACTCGGTAGTCTCTGGCGCTTGGTGAATAGGTTACTCGGTCATGTCTATGGTACTTGGTCGACACTGGTGCTCAGCATGCTTGGCTGGCTCAATTATTTCACTATTGCTCAATAGATCTAACTTGCTGATTGGAGTTCTTTGTGATTTGTTGGGCCGACTTGGTGCATTGGTTTATTGTATCTTTTGTTGGATTCTCCTAAGTGGATCTGGAGGCCGACATGTTGTATTAAATGTTTGTATACATTTTGTAAGCTGACTTGTATGACATTTAATATTTGTTAGGGAGGGTTTGAGGTTTCATCTTGCTGACTTGTGGCTGATGATTAGTATTTAAGGGAAGCTTGAGGTAGATGTTTAGGGAGTTCTTAGTAAGGAAAAGAAGCATAAGCTTAGAGATGCACTGCTGAAGCTGGAGTTGGTGAAGTTGTGGAAAGGTTTCTTCCATGAACTTGCAGATCTGATTCCTATCAGATAGTTTGTAATAGAAAAGCTAGTGGTTGCATACTTGGGAACAAGGAGATTGCTTGGAAGCTTGTGAGCTCAAGTTTAGATCTGCCTTAGGGTTTCCATCAGCTTCTGATTGTCTTCAAAGCTAGACTAGCTAGAGTTGTATTGGATCTGTTGTGGATCTTACAGAATTGTTTACTGATTGTAATTGGCCCTAACCCGGAAGGCCTTACAGCCAGGCATGTTAATGAAAATCAGAGTTAAACAATTGTTGGTGTTTCTTTGTGAGTATTTTAATGTGTTGTTCTGACTTGCTGCAAGGTTTGGACTATCCTTAATTGGATCCACCATCCCTTGATCTACGCCATTTTTCTTTTAGTTCTTCAAAAAAAAAATTAGATATCTCAAGGTCTTCAAGAGAAGATTCAAGATTCTTTTTTAGATGTTTCATTTCTCCCTTGTCCATGATCTCCTCAAGTGGTTAAACTTTTTTTTTGAGGACCAAAGCTCTAATACAAATTGTTAGGAATGGGAACAGTGAGAAGGGGGGGGTGAATCAGTGTTCACTATATTTAATATTTTTCTTTTACTCTTTAAACTTAACTTGAATGCTTAAGTACTGAAATGAACATTAACATAAACAAGATACATGAACACAATACGTAAAAATAATATGATTATGGGGAAACCCAAATAGGTAAAAACCCCAGTGGGAATTGACACCTACTAATATCTTATACTACTATATTATGATCCTTGTTAGAAGATCTTCAACTCTATTAGGAGTTGTCTTTACATTGCTTTTAGTACAGTGACCTTGTCAAGGGTCGAACCTTGTTAGGAGTCTTTTACAATAACCCTGTTAGGGGTGAGGACACACTATCCTAGAGCTCACTGCTCAAGTGGTGAAGGCTACAACCTTCTGATCTCATATACACACTATATCTGTTGGATGATCTGGTGTTGTGACACTACTTGTCAGATCAGTTCCTTTGATGCAATGATGCTTTAACCTCTTAAAAAGATCTAATACATCTTAACTACTCTTCACACACTTCTTCTCTGCTTATCTCAACTTTATATCAACTTCCATGCCTAATTACAAAGGTGCATCTCATATTTATATGTGCTATCAAAATAATTAACTAGGTCGGCCTATAACTGATTACATACAACACTTCCAAGTGAATTGGCTCAAGCGTGTTTACAAACATAATTACATGTCTACAACTTAATTACAATAGGTGCATATCCTTTACAAAATAATAATATCATCGCTAATCAAATTACCAACAGTCAACTGCATACTCTATTATGTTCTGGCATTCACTGTTTGTGCTACTTCAACTATCTATATCTTTGTCATACTACATCTTTTGATCATGCGCTCTTAGACTTATCATGAATATACTCTTACCATCTTAACATCAAGGGTGCATACCATAACTCGGTTATACGCATGTGCGTTGATGCTCTGATCTACTGGTGCTCTGTTATCTGTCCAGTCTTATATACTTAGCCAAATTCTGATCTTTTGATAATGTGTGCTGACTCCAAAATACTATATGACTTTGTTGCCATAATGACAACACTATATCTAGTCATATACAATAGTATAGTCAAATTGCCAACACAACCACCCTTTGTGATCACAAACTGATGAGCTATGGTGATGGTTGGAATGATGGTTCTCCTGCCTTTTCCTATGAAATCCATGTCTTGTAATCCTCCAATCTGCCTTAAAATTTCTTCTATGCCAACCTTTAAAGGGACTTGGTATGGAAAGATAAATGGGGTGCCTCTGAAACCATATACTCTGAAAATAGTAGAAATAGGGTATAAAATGATATCTCCCCAATTATGCACTATCTTAATGTCAGTGGTAAACTATTTTTGCCTAGGAAAATCCAATAATATTCTTGGGATCCTTGAGTTCTTTGAAAACAATAGGGCCCTAAGTCTAAATGTAAAACATCTATCAAAAGTTACAAAATTGGCCTCAACTTTATCACATGTCATATTCAGGTTCCATAACCAAACTGACATTTCTTCACCATCCTTTTCTTTCAATAGATTCATCTCCTTCTCAAAATGCTTTGAACCTTTTTAGAGGAACATGTACATCATTAAACAATACCAACCAAAAGGTCTATCAACCTTGGCCCTATGAATTCCAATCAACCCATTGTGTATTAACTCAACTACGAAAGGATAAAAATTAAATGTTACTACTAGGTAGGGGTGCAAAATTTGTTCCATCATAAACATATAATGGATTGGCATCTCTTCTTCAGAATCCTCACCAAAAATTTAACATAGTGACCAATACATACCCTTTTCTTTTAGATTGAAATAGTCAAGCTTAATGGTTTCTGGTGTATTAGGTCCTACTACAGTCAATCCTCCCACCTTATCAAAAAATTCCCTCAAAGGACCACCTCTAAGATAATCCCTTTGGGAATTGTAAACCTATTTAAGCTCATCAAAATCTATTCTTTCAAGGGTATCGATAGGCTCACTGAGTTGAAATACCTCTCTAATTTCCTCAGCATAAATACTAATCAGATGGTTTCCATTCATATCCCTAACCACCCTTGCTACATGATCATAATTTTTTGTGACCTGGAGTAAAACATCACATCGATAAAAACATTTGGGAAACCCATCTTCCCCACATCAAACTGCCACACATTACTACTAGGAGAACAAGCATACCTCTGTCTAAAACCTACCCTGAACAACACCAAACCAGAGACGCCAATGTTTGCATCTCTCATATAGTTTCCCTTGTCATACAATCCATATGTAACCCTAAGCCTAGGGTTTTTAGGCACTTGTTCCTTCAACTTTGATGGGTCATTCATAGAATGATCCAGTCGTTCCAAGAAATCATCTCATACAACTCTCTCCTGGTAGTCTACCTTCCCTTTGAATTCTTTCCTCTGTGCCATCTTTTAGAATTTGGGTTTTAATAACAAATTTTAATCAGAAATGCACAGAAATCCTTCTCACAAACCCTAATGACATAAATTGTAGAAAAATGATAACAGAAACACCACAGTTCATAGAATCACTCACCTGGTAAATAATTTGCCAAAATATACAAGACACTTCTGTAATTTCACTCCACTTTAAGAACTTCAACAACTATCTAGCTTTGATTCTAAAAAGTGAAATGTTGAATGATATACTGTGTATACAAAAAACATTAACTCTCGACAACCATGCCACACGTTTCTACCATTACTCTTCAAAAATTTGAAAATTTACAATTTAACAGGTATGAAACTTTTCGCACCAAAGAGAAAAAGTTTAAAACAAAACCGTTGATCTTCCTTTAAAATATATTTAGATGACTGTCGCGATCCCTTGATCGGTATTTATTGATCAACTTTCCATTGAGGCTTTATGCCCTTTGTCCGATCAGAAAAGATCTGACGGTGATTAAAAATTGGTATCCATTTGGACCCACTTACCATTTAGGTTTCACGGTCATCGTTGGATCAAGATCAGCCAACGGTTGTCTTTATTTCACTTAATTAGAACCCCACCGCCTTGCTTTATATTAACCTGGATGATTGAACGGTAGGCGTGATCCCACGATCACTAATCTCCTTTCATCTTTTCATTAAGGCATCACAAAAATCGTCAGATGAAAAAGGAACTTGTCAAAACCTTTATAAAACTTTATCCCCCAGCCCCACTGACGTCACCATTTGCTGACTGGAAGATCTAACGGCTGACACGATCCCGCGTTCGGTAATCCTTGGTTAACTTTTCATCAAGGCATTACACCGACCGTTAGATCAAAATGTATCTAACAACATCTTAACTCCTTTGTAGATGGGCTCAGGGAACATGAACCGTTAGATTAATAAATCAGACGGCAGATAGAAGTCTTACAAATGTTGGTCCCACTTACTTTGAGCTTTACTGACTTAATCATCTAACAGCTGGTGCGATCCCACGATTGGTAATCTTCGATCAACTTTTCATTGCGGGATCATGCACACCGTCAAATCAAAAAGGTCTTTAACAAGTTTGATATATTGTTGAGACTTACGAAGAAATAACACTAAAGACTTTAGGAAAAATTAAAAGATTGTCGGGGTTTTCAAACTTAGGAAGTATTAAAGGTCCGCTAGGTAAAACAACTTAAAAGATTTGGCCCCACCTGACGATGACTTAAGAAATGTGCTTTAAAGAACTTAAGTGGCTGAAAAAGGTAACGAACAATTAGAATTTTTAACAATGACCTAGGGTTTATTTTCATAACAAATACTTAGGGCTTAAAAAACAAGACCTCACCTAGGGTTTTAAGAACAAAAACCAGTTCTCTTTGAAGACTGAGGATATGGATGAGAAATTTAAAAGAATAGCAATTACCAGACATAAAAGACCCCCAGTTAAAACATAAAAAATCAAAACACAGAGTCTTGAGCTGGAAAAATAAGTAATGTTAACAGACCCAATTTTAAAATAGCCAAAATTTGTTTTATATCAAACCATTCTTTTCCCAAAATGTATTAAGATTTAGGAACTTTCAAGCAAATGCAATTAGCAGGTGTAAATGTGAATTCAACAACCTCTGCCAGTAACCTCGTGATTGGCGGGCATATAAAATGTGGAATCAAAGATAATGCCATGAATTTTTGTCTGTGAAAAATTCAAAGAAAATGTAAATGGTAGGTTTGTCACCAAATTCCACCATCTTTCTCAACACTATCCTCACAGCCCTCATGCACCGAACAGGAAGTTTTGGGTCACTGTATGGATCCATCAAATTAGATTGTTCTTCAAAATGCCACAAAGAAACATCGCCTCAAAGAAATGTCATTTGGAGAACGCAAAGTATGCACAGGCCACTTCACAGACAGAGCGCTCCTAACGCTGCTGCAGACCTGCAATGCACATGGTGAAGAAATTGCACACCAATGAGATATTTAGAACCGGGTATGGATTACAACAGATTGTTGATATTCATTAAAGTATATTGAAGGGTCTTGATTAGGTATTATAGTTGGAATATTGCACCAGTTAATATGTGTGCGAAATTTGGATTCATAGCCATTGCATGTTACAAACTATTTCAACAAAAATCCTCCAAAGAAATGTCATCTCAACTAATGAAACAAAATGATTTTAGAATTTGCACAAAATACATTTGTTAAATTAGTTCTAGAATCTTTTCAAACAGATGCAGATTGCAAATACAAGCCGCACTCGATAACCTTTTTCCAGCGCTCTACTAATCAGGCCGATATAGAAAGTTATGGTAACAATATAAATGTTATCAAAGAAAATTGACTCTTTCAAAGAATGCTCGTAGATATGTCATCTCAAAGATGCAAATGGAGTGATTGCATGTTTTGTAGAAAGTAGATTTGTTGAATTAGTTTTAGTAACTTTCAAGAAATGCAATTAGCAGGTGCAAAGCCCATTTCCGCTACCTTTCATCAGCATCCTGCCAGCCGTGCCATTATTGGAAGGAATTTATTTTCAGATAGTATAGTTGGAGATATTCTTGCCGCATAACATACATGCAAAATTTGGAATCATTCACAAGCCACCGAGTTTTTTTGACAGAAAGCCTCGAAGAAAATACATCTCATGGAATGCGATAGTTGCAGGTTCTACACAATGGATTTGACGAGGGTCATTAGAAACTTTCAAGAAAATGCAGATGGTAGATGGTAGGTACATGTCATATTCTTCTATGTTTTTAGGGACATGGTTAAGCTTCATCTAAAATGTATTGTTGACCAAATTTTAAAAAATAGAAAATACAATAAATTTTCATGAAATTTTAGTTCTTTATGATCTACACATTTTATAATCGAAAACAACAAAAAATTTACAAAAACTCACTGTATTTTTTACAAATCTGAAATTTTTATTTTTTTTTAATTTTTGATGCATTTTAGATAGAGCTTAGACATCGCCAAACCATTTTCTAGTGTCCATTCCGCTGTGCCAAAATGGGGGCTTTGGATCAGCAAATGAATTCTCTCATCAAAGTGGGTCTCAGAAAATATCATATGTATTGTGCAGACTTACCGTGAAGGACTGAGAATCTTTTGGGCAAATCAAAGTCATAACCTAATGCCAAACTTGGAGTTTCAAATTGAATATGGACAGCCATCAAAGCACGGGAAAATGGAGATTATTTAGATATTATAAGGTATCCTTGATAGACATGAAAGCAAAATGTCGAAGCATTGACAAGGCACGTGAATAGTTTGATAATGAATCATCAAAATAAGTCTATTATAAGGTTTCAAAAACTTTCAAACAATTTTTTAGTTGGCAGGATAAGAGTAAACCACGCGGCCTCTTCCAACATCACCCATGAATAACGGTGCAGGGAATTTTAGGATGTGATTTAATTAGATGTTCTTTGGCCAGTATGTTCTCAAAATACGGAATTACGGAAAAGAATCATGAATGGTCTTATCAAAATCTTTCACTGTGTTGGAACTTGGCAATTGCATATATGTTACGATGGCCCTTAATAAATATACATACAAAATGTGGAAGAATGCACAAAGTAGTTCAAATTGTTTATTTGAATGTCCCAAAAAGATGTCATCGCATATAGTGCAATGAGGGTGAGATTGTAAAGCTTGGAACCGTGGATAGTCAGCTAGTGGACACACATGCAAAATATGAAACATAATCAACACGCATTTGGATGGTTTGTCAGAATGTCTCAGGGAGACTCATCTTGTGTGATACAACAATCACAACATGTGACTCATTTTATCCCTATAAATAGATCAGTATGTGTGTTGTTGTTGACTCTATACTTTTGGTGTTCAAATGCATTCACAGGCTTGAAGTAAATGTATCATCCTTAATTTTGAATTTATAGTTTGTGTGCGAATGGATGGATGATATACCAATCTGCCTGCATGTTCCAAGGAAGAGCATCAAGATTATCAAGATTATATGTGCAATAGAAAGAGATATGTTTTTTGGTCCTGAAATAGCTTGGTGGCAAGATGGTTAGACGCAAAGAGAAAACAAAGCTGATAAAGACGGACAAAACAAGTCTTGAAAACATTTCAAATGACTATGAATGTGTAAAAAGAAAAGGATGCATATCAAATAAAGTTGGAATATATTCACTTGATAACTAGATTGGTGATATGCAAGTAACATATGAATCGGGAGAAGAAAGAAGGCTCGCCTAAGTAAAAGAACTCACTTGCATTTCTTTGAATCTACATATTTACAATTCCCACTTTGTAAAAGTGACTAACATTACTTTTTTTAACTAATACTATATTTTGGGCTTATAATGTTTGTAAAAAGTTAGGTAAATCTTAACTTCTTCAAAAAGGAGGCAGTTATTTTGAATAGTCACTTAGGTAGTTTTATTAAGTAGTTATTTAAGTATTTATTCTAAGAGATTGTATAAAGTAACTACTAGGTAGTTATCTCAAATAGTTACCTAAAGTAACTGTTACGATTAGGGAGTACCAAGAGAGGGATGAATTGGTGCAGCAGTGTTATTAACTTTTTTAATCTAATACTGAAACTTGAAAGAACAAATAATTGAAAGCAAAAATAGAATGAGCACACATAACATTATATCACCATGATTTGTTTTTGAGGAAAACCATGTTAAGAGAAAACCTCGGTGGGATGGTACCCATTAAAATGTCTCACTATTGCAGTAATAAGTACCATGTGGCTCCTCTTTACTATGTTTTGCATTGCACAATTGCACTTTGAGCACACATCCTTTTCTCTCTCTCCTAGGCAAAATTGAGGTAGGACCTAACACTTCCTCCTGGATTTCCTTGTTTTCCACTCATAGGCCAAAGTATGATCTAATCTCTATGCAACTTCCTCTTTCTAGGCCCCATTTTTCCAAATCTATCTTTGGATTATTAAACCCCTATACATATTACACCTGGAATCCCTGCAGATCAAGAAGCTAGGTTATGAGCCCGAGATCCTGGCACCTCAAGGAATAGGTCAACCAGGTCAACCTATTCTAGAATAGGTCAACCAAATCAACCTATTCCAAAACAAGTTGACCAAGTCTATTCCCAGGTAGTTGGGGTTTGTTGGGCCCTTTGCAAAGTTCTATTGATTCTCGCTCACTGCATTCGGCTCCCATGGGGTACAGATCCATATTCTTCCATGTTTTCCAATGTCCATGCCGTTGTGCCAAAATGGGGGCTTTGGATCAGCGAATGAATTCTCATCAAAGTGAGTCTCAGAAAACATCATATGTATTGTGCAGATTTACCGAGAAGGTTTGAGAATCTTTTAAGAAAATAAAATTCATAAGCTTTAATGCCAAACTTAGAGTTTCAAATTGAATATGGATGGCCATCAAAGCACGGAAAAATGGAAAATATTTACCAGATATTATAAGGTATCCTTGATAGACATGAAAGCAAAATGTCGAAGCATTGACAAGGAACGTGAATAGTTTGATAGTGAATCATCAAAATAAGTCTATTATAAGGTTTCAAAAACTTTCAAACAAATTTTTAGTTAGCGGGATAAGAATAAACCACACGGCCTCTTCCAACATCACCCATGAATAACAGTGCAGAGAATTTTAGGATGTGATTTAATTAGATGTTCTTTGGCCTATATGTTCTCAAAATACGGAATCACAAAAAGGAATCATGAATGGTCTCATCAAAATCTATCAGTGTGCTGGCACTTAGCAATTGCATATATGTTACGATGGCCTTAATAAATATACATATAAAATATGGAAGCGTGCACAAAGTAGTTCAAGTTGTTTGTTTGAATGTCCCAAAAAGATGTCATCACATATAGTGCAATGAGGGTGAGATTGTAAAGCTTGGAACCATGGATAGTCACCAGTGGGCACACATGCAAAATATGAAACATAATCAACACGCATTTGGATGGTTTGTTAGAATGTCTCAGGGAGACACATCTTGTGTGATACAACAATCACAATATGTGACTCATTTTATTCCTATAAATAGATCATTATGTGTATTGTTGTTGACTCTATACTTTTGGTGTTCAAATGCATTTACAAGCATGAAGTAAATGTATCATCCTTAGTTTTGAATTCATAGTTTGTGTGTGAATGGACAGATGATATACCAATCTGCCTGCATGTTCCAAAGAAGAGCATCAAGATTATCAAGATTATATGTTCATTTCAATACGAAGAGATATGTTTTGTGTCCTAAAATAGTTTTGTGGCAAGACAGTTAGAAGCAAAGAGAAAACAAAGCTAATAAAGATGGACAAAACAAGTCTCGAAAACACTTCTATGAATGTGTAAAAAGAAAAGGATGCCTATCAAATAAAGTTGGAATATATTCACTTGATAACTAATTGGTGATATGCAAGTAACACGTGAATCGAGAGAAGAAAGAAGGTTTATCTAAGCAAAAGCACTCACTTGCATTTCTTTGAATCTACATATTTATAATTCTCACTTTGTAAAAGTGACTAACGTCACTTTTTGTAGCTAATGTTATATTTTGGACTTATAATGTTTGTAAGAAGTTCTAGGTAAATCCTAACTTCTTCAAAAAGGTAGCTATTTTTAATAGTCACTTAGGTAGTTTTACTAAGTGGTTATTTAAGTATTTAATCTAAGAAATTGTCTCAAGTAACTACCAAGTAGTTATCTCAATTAGGTACTTAAATTAATTGTTAGGATTAGGGAGCACCGATAGGGGGGTGAATCGGTGCAGCAGTATGATTAACTTTCTTAATCCAATACTGAAACTTGAAAGAAAAGCACACATAAAATTATAACACCATGATTTATTTTTGAGGAAAACCCTGTTAAGGAAAAAACCCTAGTAGGGATGGTACCCACTAAAATATCTCACTACTGTAGTAATAAGTACCCTGTTAAAGGTATTAATACATAAGAGAGAATACACATGCATTCAGGTTTATAGCCTAGATCTCACTACTCAATACAATGATCTGACCCTCAATCGGGTTCACTAATCTCTAATTACAAAATTGAGATAGGACTTTACAATCCCAAAAAAATGAATTGACAAATAGAATCAACTATGTCAATATCTAGTTCCGATGAAGTTCAACATTAGTATCGCATCACAAAATATCCATCCACTTATGTATCATGTATTTCTATCTGCACTTTTCATCATCTACTCATCGCATCCAAAAACTTGATCTTATATATGAGATCATAATCTAAAAAATGTAACTTTGTCGGCCCCAAATGAAAGTAATGAAACATGTAGAACTCCCACCAAATCTTGATCAAATCATCATACTATAGCTTACTATATAAATACAATGTCCTTCATAGTCAGTTCTAACATAAAAACTACCAAACAAAAACTCTAAACTAATTTACCAAGCATACCAAATAATCTTACCAAAACTACTCTGTTCTTGCCAAAATACTGTCAAACTGATATTCATCAATGAATATCTCATACATCAAGCAACACCAAGTCATGTGAAGATTTTATTAGACATATCATAATGTCTACTTTGAAGCTTTATGATCACAGGTCCTCACTCTATGTCCTTGGATCATACCATGTTGATCTGTCTGACTGTATACTACTCTTCTTCCGTTACATGGTCATATACTTGCATCAATTCCTTTGGTAGTCATACAAAACTGAAAGGTGGCAAGAATATTGAATCTAGTTTCTATCAATGACAACATATCATGCATTAACAAGTAACTCTTTCCAACAATCTCCCCCTTTGGCATTGATGCTAACACTTAGTGAAAAATGGCTAAGTGTCCATCCAAAATGCCAAGTCTCCAAAAAATCTCTAAATTCCTAAACTCCTACTACGATAAACATTTCTCCTTTATCATTTTCACACATCTCTCCCCCATTGACATCAATAGAAAAGGCAGGGCCAAAAATCAACATCTTCTACCCAAATCCTATAATGTCCACATATATACAAGTTATGATAGCATACTTAGAAAAAATTGAAAATATCTAAAAAGGTTTTCTTCAAAGTGACCAAATCAACATTTAAAGTATTCCTCAAACAATCCAAAATTTGGATCTTCCCAATATGGCATAAGTTGATTCCTTGGCATGAATGATATCCGGTGGGAGTGGTGATTTACATAGCCTCTCTACTTCCTCCAAGATCTTTTGTAAAGCATCTAACTTAGGAACTATAAGATTCCTCAAGTCAGAAAACCTTCCAAGCTCATTCTCTTCCTTTCATCCTCCAAACATATAATCTTGTCCTTAATCTTCACAACTTCACCTATGAAATCAGAAGAAAATTCCTTTGATGAATCAAAGTACTTCTCCTTATCTTCTAGTGCCTCCTCACTTTCCTTAATGATTTTATCAATATCAGAGACTTTAGAAAATGAATCTTTGCACAATCTAAGGTTTTCTCGTGAAATTTGATCAGTTGCATGATTCTCTGTTAGATCTCTTTTTTCTAAGGTAGACACTCATTCTCTGGATAGAAATATGTAGAATGAAGTCATAAGATGTCTTTTTATCCTTGAATTCATTTATTTCAACCTTATTTAATGTTGTTCATACCCTAGCTTCCAAAAGGTTGATATTGTCAATGAATTACATTCCACCTACGATACATGACAAATTCATCAAATGTTTCATGATTTGAACTATTGACTTGAAACTTCATTCTGCAACTCATGCTACCATCACAACCTCCACTATACCAACTTTGGGGAAGGATATAATCTTCTAATAAGATCTCCCTCTTAGGTCCTAAGATCTAATCAGTTTCATGATGAGGTGTCCATACTAGTGTTAGAATAACTGAGAGGGGGGTGAATCAGTTAGATCAGTTATCCAATAGTCCCAATTCCAAAATGTATCACTTAAAATAAATTCAAAAAATTTTTATAGCTTGGTAACATAAAATACTAAACTGTATGTGCCTTTACCGATTACCAGTCAAATGACTTATTGTAATTACCGACCAAATCAAATATGCAATATGTAAAGTATGATAACCAAACATTCATCATAGAAACATAACAGAATGATTTAACATGGAAACCATGTTAAGGGAAAAACCACAGTCTAGGACCGGTAAGCCAAAATATTTTTCACTTTTCTGAAGTGAGCTTGGTGAAGAGCCAACCCTGTTAAAGGTTACAAAACACACTGTAAGGTGTGACCTTGTTAGGGGATTTAAGACTAACATTTATCATCCAACCAACATTCACTATGGGGTTGATAGGATAACAATGTACATTCTATAAATGACATAGGATAATCATAAGATAGTTAAGTCCACTCGGTTAAGAGATTTTTTTGTTACAATGGTTAAACTAAAACAGTAGGTGATCTGATTACAATACAACTTGATTTTGTAGATGTTCAGATCTATTCTAAGCCCATACAAATCCTCTAATCAATATTTCAATTCAGTTCTTCAATATTCAATAACTTACTGTCACTTGGTAATAGTTCTCTAACACTCAGTTAATTCTACAGTTCAGTTCTCCTTCAACCAGTCTAATCAGGCATACATAAAACTATGTTCACGCGAAATCTCTGCAGTCTCCTTCTGGCACAATTTCAATAATGAAACCAATATCTCTTATATAGACAAGTAAACCATTTTCTTTTTATCCATCAGATTTTTCCACTTAATCTCCTTCATTGATTTTACTGCTTAAACCTTCCTCGGTAGATGTGTCTATAACTCATTTCAATTCCATCCTTTAGATCTTCTTTGAATTTTGTTAGTCATGGATCTCATAAAAAACTTTATCTTCAACCTCGAAATCATACTCATTCCAGCTCATCAATTACTGTCGACTAAACTAAACATTTAATTCCTTCATCCATACTCAGTTAACAAAGAAATGCGTCGGTGAAAACAAGCTCAGTTGATACTGTCGCTCGATATACACTACACTAGTTCGGTGTATACTGAAGTGCTTCATTTACCAACCACACTGCTTTGTACAGTTTTGATTCCTTCTTCATCATAGATGAATGCAACATAATCAAGTCAATAACATAAGGTCATAGACTCATCAATAAGTTACCCAAAGTGTTCCTTATCCTCATTTGTCATATCCATCCTCCTCATGTAGATATTTATGTTCTTCATCTATTTCTCCCTTCTACAAATGTTTAGATGTTTGTAACTTACATGATAAGTATTATCAAAACTAGTTGACATCAATGACAACATATTACTGATCTAATCATTTTACATAACAATTCAGTAACTCGGTGATCTATAATCACTGGTCTTCAAGTCATTCAAATATTCAATCAGTTGTAGTTCATCAATCTCTCCATTTGGCATTGATAGCAACACAAGAAATATGAAATATGTCATACACATACCAAACATATGTTCCACAACTATATAAGTAAATGTTGTAGCTTGGTAGGCTCTCCCTAGCTTGATTTTTAATATGTTTAATCACTACGTTACATAACAGCATTACATGTGCAAACTCTCTTCTACGGATTTGATCTTTTCAACTCTTAGATTATCTCTCCCTTAGATAAATATCTCATGATCTCTGTCCATACTAATTTCTCTTTCTTTGTCAACAATCTATTGAAATCTCTCTCCCTTTGACAATGATGCCAAAGAACAATATAAAACATATAGCTCTGTTTTAGCCAAGTAACTCACTGTTGTTCAGTGTATAAAATGTATCTCAGTATAATAATTTGCACATTCTCAAATCTTTCCTTCACAACTCTAGACAAAATCCAAAGTGTGAGCTATGTTGCATCAACATGAATGATCATCTGATAATATTAGGCTGATGCAACCTCCAGATCACATTAGTGACTAGTAAATAGGAGACAGACCCCAAGTCTAGTCCTCAAGTATTCAAATGTGTCCTTCGGTAGAGGCTTGATAAAAATATCAACAAGTTGTTCCTTTGACGTAACATATTCCAGCTTTACTTGCTTCTCATGTACTTGTTCTCTTAAGTGTTAGGAATGAGAACACTAAGAGGGGGGGTGAATCAGTATTCATTGTATTTTATCCTTTAGCTTTAATTTTTAAACTAAACTTAAATGCTTAAGTACTAAAATGAACATCCACATAAATATGAAACATGAAATCAACACATGACACCAATATGGTTACGAGGAAACTCAAATAGGTTTAAACCCCGGTGGGAATTGACACCCACTAATATTCTATACTAGTGTTCAGTGATCCTTGTTAGAAGATCCTTAACCCTGTTAGGAGTTGCTTTATAATGTATTAAGTACAGTAGACTTGGTCAAGGTTCGAACCCTATTAGGAGTCTTTTATAATAGTCCCTGTTAGAGGAGTGGACGCACTGTCCTAGAGCTCACTGCTCAAGTGGTGAAGGCTACAACCTTCAAATCTCAGATACACACTATATCTGCTAGATGAACTGTTACTGTGACATTACTTGTCAGATTAGTTCCTTTGATGCGTTGATGCTTTGGTCTCTTGCAAAGATCTAATACATCTTATAGTGTCTTCGCACACTTCTTCTCTTCTTATCACAACTCTATATCCACCTCAATGCCAATTACAATGGGTGCATCTCATATTTATATGCGCATACAAAATAAACAACTAGGTCGGCCCTTAAACCTATTACATACAATGCTTCCAATTGAATTGGCTCAAACGTGTTTACAAACAAACATATATATATGTTGGAAACCTAATTACAATGGGCGCATAGCCTTTACATCATTAAATTATAACCGCAACTTAAAATGATAACAGTCGATTGCTTACTCTATTCTTCACTGGCACACACTGGTTGTGCAACTTCAACTGCCTGTATCTTCCTCATACTTGCATATCTGATTATGTGCTCATAAACTAAGCATGAATATAGTCTAACCAACTTAACTTCCAGGGAACACACCATAACTCAGTCGTACGCACATGCATTGATGCTCTAAGCTTCAGGAACTCTATACATTGTCCAATCTTCAACACTTAGCTGATTTCTGGTCTTCTTATCAAGTGCGCTAACTCTAAACTACTATATGACTTTGTTGCCATAATGACAACACTATATTGAGTCATATACATTAGTATAGTCAACTTTCCAATAATCTCCCCCTTTGTCATTGATGGCAACAAAGGAACATGGCCAAGTTACTAATTGTCCCTTAATACAAAAAACTTTTGTCATCTATACATATACTTATATCTCCCTATACATATTATGATCCATATTCTATACACAACTCCCCCTTTGACATTAATGACAAAGGTGTTTCAAAACTGAATCTACTAAAACTTACTATGGTAGTACATCTAGATATGCAATCTACATATTTTGGATCTCCTTCTTCCAAAATGTGATCAGTGAATTTACAATCTGTAGATGGGCGCATAAAGCATACTGAAGCTTCTCCATCTTCTCCAGATCAATGCTAGGACCTTGATCATATGTCACCATGGTGGCATCGATCTCCTTGATATTCTAATTTAGTATGTCTAATGAGGGCGCAAGAGCATTCCTTAGTTGATTCTTCCTTCCCCTTATCTTAGTCATCTCTTTTTTCTGCCTTTTGAATTTTATCAATCTGACCTTGGTAGACATTATTGCACATGTTCACATCCACTTATGGATCTTCCATTGATTTTCTTATGCTATATATCATAGCTTTAGCCTCTTGAATCTTCTTGTATAGTTCACCAATCAGCTTGTCCTGGTTCATATAGTCAGCAATGATTTTCCTTCCTTTTGTTGCAAACTCCTTCAAAGATGATTGACCAGACTTTAGTGAGCTTAGGTCAAGTGCATAGTTGTTGATCAGTTCATTCAGTCTTTTCTTCAAGTACTTCTCTTCTACCACTAAGGATGCAATTTTTTCTAGGCTAGAAAAATTGCTCTTAAACTGTGAAATGACTGTACTTACATCATCAACAGAGTGTACCTTGGACAATTTCTTGTCCACAGGCAACAAATTGTTCAGTATGTTCATTGATTCTACAAGGAGAGGATTTCTCATTACTTGTTTCTTCTTTGCCTTCTCCATAGCTAGGACACTAAACTTAATCAAGTCTTCTTCTCCCCATGAGTCCAAACTTGTTGTGTCATGTGTCAAACTTGACAACAATGTTGTTGAGGGAGTGATGGGATTACTAACCATCACTTCTTGTTTCACCTTGATTAGTTCTATTGATGTTTCATCTTTTTGCTCACTTTCTTTTACCTCTTCATTTTGTTTTTTAGCTTCTTTTTCTTCTTCTTTCTTTTCTTCCATCTTTTCTTCTTCTTTCTTATCTGTTATATCCTCAATCAATACTTCTTCTTTGGGACGATTGGTACTACATAGAATTTCAGCTTCATGTGTGCTCACAAAATCTTCTTCAAACTTATCCAATTCAGTGTCAGTGGCCTCCATGGCTATCTCCACATTATCAATGATAATTGTGTTGTCTTTTTGTGACTCTATAGTGAGCGTAGACTTATCTACCTCTAATTGTACTTCCACTGTAGGTGTTGAATCCTAAGGACCTGTTACTGATGTATTAGTGGGCTCTACCACTTTGACTTCCTTTTTGGGTACTTGTGATGTGGGCACAATAGCTGGATACATGTGTCTGTCCATGAACACTTTCTCGAATGCCTTCTCTATTTCCTTAGCAACAAGATCATAGTTCTTGTCCATAATATGCAGGATCCTTGACTTAGTTCTGAGATGAGGCTTCACTAGGTCTAACAATAAAGACTTCTCCTCTAGAGAACACATAGGAAGGGTATCATCTAGAATCTTTTCCCTTAACCGCAGATCTTCTTCTATAGCTTGTCTCTTTTAGAATTCTAGGATGTTCCATACATTGTCAGGGATCATAGTCTTAAGTTCCAAGACTATTTTCTTGAACTTCAGCATGTGTTTGACTATCATTCCATGTATTTCAGACTTTTCTATCTCACTATATTTCTCATAAAATTTTGCTACTTGATCAATTCTTCCTTCATCAACAATCCTTGCACTTAGCACACTGAGACTGGGTTTGAAAGTTACTTCAGGAGGTGCTTGAGTGTTTCTTTTGTTCCTTGTTACTCTTGAGGATGGATGACTAGTTCTGACTTCTTTCTTCCTCTTCTGCATTACCTTATACTCAAGAGGAGTAGTAAGGTCAATGGTTTCCTTGGGCATAGAAGGAGTATCTTCAGGTTTATCCTTCTATTCATCAGCTTTCTCAATTTTTATCTTCTTCTTCTTGGGATCCTCTAATTTTGTCTTTTTTGATGCTACACTCTCTAATTCCAAAGCAACCTTTTGTTATTTTTCTTTGTCAAGATCTTCTTGAGACACTCCATGTATTCTCAAGATCTTTGAGGTGACTTTAGCAACCTTTCTTTTTGTTGTGGCATTGTTAAGTTTAGCATCTACTTCTCTGGTTTTCTCCTCATATGTTCCCCACCTAGGTTCATTAGGGTCTTTTGGGGCTGATAGCAATACTTGCACATATGCTTCTAGGACTTGTTCATCTATCTCATATCCAAGTGGATGAATCCACTTAGTTCTTGGCTCAACAGGTTCCATACAAGTTATGTCTATTTCTACTATAAAACAAATACTATCTTTGTATTTCTCCATAATATTTTCTGGAATTTGGTACCTCATTTGCATCTTGGCCCTGAAGGTCTTCAACTCTAATGTTAGGTAATCTCTCAATGTGCTCTCAGTGGATGCCTTGAAAGATATATGAGGCATGGTTGGAATGGACTTGTCCAACTATGAATCTGATACTTTTCCAACTATATGAAGGTACATGTAGATGATCAAAGACCCAAACTTGAATATCTTGGTCTTATCATGCTTGATTGCCTTGATATTATCAATCAACTATGCGTGCAAGATTTCACACAAATTGAACTCTCCATATTCCTTCACAAGTCTAATGGCTACTCGAATTGTGCTCGCAGACACACTATTCACCCTACTGGTGTGATGAAACCTGCATCCAAGTATCATAGACATCAATTTGATGTCAACTTGCTCAATAGGCTCAATTGCCATCCCACACCTATCACTCGACTTACATGTTTGCTCAATAATTTTTCTAACATCCTTTCCCACAGGAAGGACGGTGCCAGTCTTAGATAGGCCTTTCATCTCATATATTAGGTCACTAGTGATTCACACTGGCACATCACCTATCCAAAATAGGTCATCATGAATTATGCTCAGAAGCATTTTAATCCATTCTGTCTCATAGAACTCATATGTCGTAGCATACTCCACTATAGGGTGATCATTCCACTTCGAATATTCATCCAAGAAGGTTTTGTCTAGTTTTAACATGGTTTCCATGTGTGCCCTTAGTCTGTCCAATCCTATTGGTTCCTTCTTACAGTAAATGTATGCCCTAATGTCTTCGACATGCATAATGCCCATAGGCATGTGGGAGAATGCTCCCTCTAAATCATCTAGGGTAGACTTAAATGGATGCTTCTTGAACACATATCTTTTCTTTTCGGCAACATCAAATACTATAGGAGTGGCCATCACTTACTTGTTTTATCACTTTCCAAATGTTCTTCAAGATGATCTAAAGACTTCTGAATCGGCACGATGAACTAGGGTTTCTACAACCGATCAAATAAATTGCTAATCACTAATAGATCAATCTACAAGTCTTCACAATAACTTTTGAAGCTCTTTCTTCTCTTCAATCCTCTTAATTTGAATGCAATGAGTAATCAAAAAGCTTTCTATGTACTTAAGGTGAAAATTTTGCCATTAATGCTTACCACGTAAACCAGGTTGTCACCAAAAAATTTCCAACTTTTGTTCTGCGAACAATCAGTATGTGCGCTCTTGCACAAAGGTTTATTTATCCTTCAAAAGCTTAAGTTCAAAGGTGCATACTCAGATAGTGAGTATACTAGCCACGCAGGGGTCTAGAGCTAAATTAGCTCCCCCTATGACCCTAAGGGCCATTCATGCAGATGTAGAGGGTGCATCCACTGTGGATGCATCCAATACATACTCATCAACTTTTTCTTTCTTTCCTTCTAACCAAATCAAGCTCGCATCATCTGAGGCTTTTACAAAATTAATTTCTCCTTCGGGATCCAATACTAGTTCTTTGGTCTTTTTAGGGCTTTCCTGACCTTGCGTCCTTGATCTACAGAACTTTGAGATGTGTCCAGCCTTGTTACAAGAGTGACAAATGACTGGAGGCCTTATAATCCTCAACGCATTAACATGAGTCACCATTTTACATTGTCTAGCTGAGTGACCATTATAGTTACATATCTGACATGTAACATTCTGAGAACTTATATTTGACTAATTTTGATTTCTCTGATCATGCTGAATCCTGTTCTTTTTACTAGTCTTGCAATTCATAGCTTTATGACCAAATTTATTGCATGAATAATAGTAACCATTAAAAGGTCTTACCTCTGTACAATTCCTTGCTATGTGTCCATGCTTGTTACATGCAAAATAGGTGCGGTCTATTGGCTTGTGCTCATTCTTAGGTGGTTCACCATTATCTTTGGTTTGATCTTCAGTCTTCTTAGTATCAATAGAGTCCTTTTGTGTACCATTTCTTGCTCGCATGTTGTCGATCTGATTTTGTGCTTCATTGTATCCAATGCAACTAGTATGTCCTTTAGCTCTCCTTGCATACAACTAAGATTCTATCAAATTAGAACTTGTGTGCAATTTGTCAATATGGTTCTTTGCTTCTTTCAATTTTGTTTCCAAGATTTCTTTTGTGTTTCTTAGCTCTAAGATATCCATGTTTGCTAACCTTAATTCTTCATTGAGTTGAAGGTTCTCTTTGACCTATTCATTATAGACTTCCTGATTGTTAATCAGTTTGTCATCAAATTCTTCAAGTTGTTCTTTTAAGGATGTATTTTCTTCATTTAGCTTTTTGACCATTATCCCCAAATCACTGGTGGAACATTCTTTCAGATCCCTTCTTAGCTTTTTGATGACTAATTGGGCATCACTGACTTTTTCTTTTAGTTCTTCAATTTCTCTTTCAGATTTGTCAGGGTCTTCAAGAGCGGCTTCAAGATTTCTTTTCAAATGTTTCATTTTTGCTTTGTCCATGATCTCCTCAAGTGGTTAAACTTATTTGCTGAGGACCAGAGCTTTGATACCAATTATTATAAATGAGAACACTGAGAGGGGGGGGGGGGGCGGGTGAATCAGTGTTCACTATATTTTATCTTTTAGCTTTAATCTTTAAACTAAACTTAAATGCTTAAGTACTAAAATGAACATCCACATAAACATGAAACATGAAATCAACACATGACACCAATATGGTTATGGGGAAACCCAAATAGGTAAAAACCAGGTGGGAATTGACACCCACTAATATTTTGTACTAGTGTTTAGTGATCCTTGTTAGAAGATCCTTAACCTTGTTAGGAGTTGCTTTACAATGTATTAAGGACAGTAGACCTAGTCAAGGGTTGGACCTTGTTAGGGGAGTGGACGCACTATCCTAGACCTCACTGCTCAAGTGGTGAAGGCTACAACCTTTAGATCTCAAATACACACTATATCTGTTGGATGAACTGTTATTGTGACATTGCTTGTCAGATCAATTCCTTTGATGCATTGATGCTTTGACCTCTTGCAAATCTCTAATACATCTTATAGTGTCTTCACACACTTATGCTCTACTTATCACAACTCTATATCCTCCTCCATGCCAATTACAATGGGTGCATCTCATATTTATATGCGCATACAAAATAAACAACTAAGTCAGCCCTTAAACCTATTACATACTATGCTTCCAATTGAATTGGCTCAAGCGTGTTTACAAACAAACATATATACATTTCGACAACCTAATTATAATGGGTGCATAGCCTTTACATCATTGAATTATAACCACAACTCAAAATGATAACAGTCGATTGCTTACTCTGTTCTTTACTGGCACACACTGACTGTGCAACTTCAACTGCCTATATCTTCCTCATACTTGCATATTTGATTATGTGCTCATAGACTAAGCATGAATATAGTCTAACCAAATTAACTTCTAGGGTGCACACCATAACTTGGTCGTACGCATGTGTGTTGATGCTCTGAGCTTCAGGAACTTTGTACATTGTCCAGTCTTCAACACTTAGTTGATTTTTTATCTTCTTATCAAGTGCCCTGACTCCAAACTACTATATGACTTTTTTTCCATAATGACAACACTATATTGAGTCATGTACATCAGTATAGTTAACTTGCCAACATTAAGTAGTGATACTTAATAGATATATGCTTTATTTTTTAATGCATCACCAGATTCTTTGATATATTTATTGCACTAGTGTTGTCGCAATATATAATCACCGGCTCACTGGATTCTTTGAAATATTTATTGCACTAGTGTTGTCACAATATATAATCATTGGCTCAGTGATTACCTCATTCATCCCTTCCAACACTTGTTTGATATATGAAATATTTGAATAGTTTGTAGCAGCAATAACATACTCTGTTTCGACTGTAGACTGAGAAATACAAGGTTGTTTCTTTCTTGTCCAAGTTACAAGTCTTTCACCAAATAAATATTATCCTTCAGTTGTGCTCTTTCTGTCATCTATATTTCCAGCCTAATCAACATCAGTGTAGACTCTTAGTTAAAATTTTCCTTCCTTTGGATACCATAATCCATAGTCCTTTGTTTTCTTCAAGTATCTCAAGATTCTTTTTGTAACAACCATGTGTGAATCCTTAGGATTTGCAGAAAATCTAGCAACAATCCCCACTGCATGTGCAATATCAGGTCGACTATGTACAACATACATCAGTTTACCAATTATAGATTGGTACAATGTTTGATTTACCTCTGTGGATTCATCATCTTTAGTCAATTTGCAGCCTGTGACCATCGGTGTTCCAACTGGTTTAGCATCTTCCATGCCAAATATTCTCAGTACTTCCTTAATATACTTTGATTGTGTGATGAATATTCTATCATTCTGTTGAATAACCAGCAAGCCTAGAAAAAATTTAATCTCTCCAAATATAGACATTTCAAATTATTTTCTCATCTCATTAGCAAATGATTTACATATGTGATCTTGTCCTCCAAAAATTATATCATCCACAAATATTTCAACAATCAAAATAGTATCATCAGACTCTTCTTTCATATACAAATTGTTGTTTTCACTTGTTCTTACAAAACCAATTCTTAACAAATAAGTATGTAGCCTTTCATATCAGGCTCTCGGTGCTTGCTTTAAACCATATACAGCTTTGTGTAGTCTAAATACCATGTCTTGCTTGTCTAGATCAACAAACCCTTCTAGTTGTTCTATGTAGACCTCCTCTTCTAGTATCCCATTTAGAAAAGCAGACTTAACATCCATTTGATAGACTTTAAACTTCTTATGTGCAACATATGCAAGTAACATGCAAACTCCTTCTAGTCTAGAAATAGGTGCAAAATTTTCACCATAATCAATTCCTTCCTCTTGTGCATATCCCTTGCAAACAAGTCTAGCTTTATTCCTAGTGACTTCTCTATTTTCATTCAACTTATTTCTGAAAATCCATTTAGTACTGATAACATTCTTATCTTTAGGTCTAGGTACTAAAGTCCATGTCTTTTTTTTCTCTATCTGTTATATCTCTTCATTCATTGCATTTATCCATTCATCATTCTCTAGTGCAACCTTAACATTTTTCGGTTCAAACTCACAAACTAAGCATGTACCTTGTCTTAACTTACTTCTTGTTTGCATGTCAACTTGCTTGTCCCCAATGATTTGGTTCTCAGGATGATGTCTCCTGATAAATCTTGCCAGGACCTGATCTCTCCTTTGTTGTTCATCCTTTTCAGGTTCATTTCCTTGCTCAATAGCCTATTCCTAATCCTTAGTTTCCCTTTTTTGTTCCTCGGTGTTGTTTTCTTGATGCCCGATTGACACAGCCTACGGCTTCGGTAGGTAGTCTAGATGTTCAATGTAAGTGAATCTACCATAGTCTTCCAGCTCCCTAGTGCTTTCCTCATCATTTTTATCATCAAATTCATCAACACTAACATTAGCACTTTCAATCATTTTATTAGTAACTTTATTCAGACACTTATAAGATTTTCTTTTAGTAGAATATCCAAAAATGTCTTAGAGTCAAACTTTCCATTTCTATCATCTTTCAAAATAAAATATTTTCTACCAAAAATTCTGAAGTAACTTCTAGTCAGTTTGTGACCAAACCATAACTCATAGGGTATTTTATTTGTGTCCATCTTCAATTGTACTCGGTTTAGAACATATACAATTGTGTTAACTACCTCTCTCCAGTATGTCTGGGCAACATTCTTTTCTATCATCAATGTCCTTGCATAATCAACAATTGATCTATTCCTCCTTTCAACAATCCCATTCTAATGCAAAGGATGGATGGGGAGAGGGGCCAAAGGCACACCCTAACTAGATCCACCTTACTCAACAACACACGGAAGAAACAACAATAGAGTGAGAGAGAGAATGCAGATCACTTATCATATATTATTCTTTAATTTGACTTATACATGTCAGGCTTTAAGGCCTTCCCGATTCAGGCCAGCTATTACAATAAATTATAGAAGTCCCCAATCATGTGAGGATCTTCCAATGATCTTCTAATCTTTTATCTTCTACCTTCTATCAAAACTGACCCCTAAACTCTAACTAAACAACTACATTTATACAAGATGCTACCAAACTAAGTCGGCCTTCAAATCCATAATTAACGGAAGGAATGACTAGTTCTAGGTTCACATGCTTCCCAATGATGGATACCAGCATTAAATCTGTGACCCAAATTAATTGCACAAGTCAGCCTCAATAGAAATCCAAACAAACAACTTGGTAAGCAAGGATAACCGAGTGCTAGGTAAGCATCGTTGAGCTCCAAGAAAATTACCGAGTGCCAGAGAGATAACCGACCAACACTGATGAACAAAGGAAATCGAGTGACACCAAACTAACTCAGTCAAAATATGAATCGAGCAACACAAACAAAACTCAAATATGTTTTTGGTGACACAAGATTTCCAAGGACCCAAGATGCTCCTGCATCAGACACCTGGGGTTATTTTTGAAATGATTCTCAGAATCATTAAGAAGGTACGATCCGAGCTGCATCCAACTCAAATTGTAAAATCCATGAACTGTCTTCAATCGGTCTATTCTTCCACTTTACCATATATTCCATATATTATTTTCCTCTTGTACATCTACTAATTCATTGCTCCAAGATATGCTCAACTTCTTTTGTCTACTTCTTAGGATATTCTGTTAGTACTGTCACTTCTTCATCAGGTTCATGATACTCATACAAATCAGCAATGTTGAATATAGGCAATATATCCATGTCATTAGGTAACTCAATCTCATATGCATTTCCACTATCAAATTTCTTCATTATCTTGCAAGGTCTAGACTTTTTCATTTTCAGCTTCCCATATGTTCCAATAGGAAATCGACCTTTCTTCAAATGAACAATCACTTCATCACCAACATCAAAAGTCTTATGTCTCCTTGATCTATCAACTTTGTCTTTGTATTTATGATTACTCTTTTTCAGCTTATACTTCACATCTTCATGCAATGTCTTCATGTACTCAGCAAACTTTACTCCTTCAGCACTTCTCTTTCTTTCATCAATAATGTCTCTCAAATCAGATATACCTCTCGGCTGTATGCCATTTACAATCTCAAAAAGTGTTTTTCCAGTACTCCTATTCACTAAATTATTGTATGTAAACTCTGCTTGTGCCAACACAGAATCCCAATTACTCGATGTGTCTCCAACTAAACATCTCAAAAGATTTCCCAAACTTATGTTCACAACCTCTGTCTGTCCATCAGTTTGTGGGTGAAATGTAGAACTATATTTCAACTCAATTCCAAACTTTCTCCAAAGAATTTTTCCAAAAGTATCCAACAAATTTATTGTCTCAGTCAGAGATAATACTCCTTGGTAATCCATGCAATCTAACAATTTCCTTAAAGAAAAGATCTACTATATGTAATACATCTGATGTCTTTCTACAAGGTATAAAATGTGTCATCTTAGAAAATCTATCCACAACAACAAATATAGAATCATTACCTCTTACCATCTTTGATAAGCCAAGAACAAAATTCATACTGATGTCAATCCAAGGTTTCTCAAGAATAGCTATCGGTGTATGCAATCCAGTATTCTAACTTACTCCTTTTGCAACTTGACAAACTCCACAACTTTTCACAAATTTTTTAACATCTCTGTACAACTATGGCCAAAAGTATTTATCCTTAAGCAAATTCAATGTCTTATCAATTCCAAAATGTCCAGCCAAACCACTACTAGGTTTCTCCTTTATCAGATTAGTTCTCATTGGTCCTATCGGTATACACAACTGAATACCTTTAAACAACATACCTTCCTGAATAAAATATTCTTCCCATTTAGTACTCAGTTGATCTTGAATAGGTACTCTGCACTTTCTCCGTGGCTCAGAAAAATCAGGATCAAATTCATAAGAATCTCTCATCTCATCAAAACCAAGAACTTGAATTTTCATCTCAGTCATCAAAGATCTCCTTCTACTCAATGCATCAGCAACTCAGTTCATGACTCCACTCTTATGCTTTATCACAAATGTATAACTCTACAAATACTCAACCCATCTCATATGTCTCTGATTCAACTTGTTCTAACTACCCAAATATTGTAAAGCCTTATGATCAGTATACAACATAAATTCACTCGCCATCAAATAATGTCTCCATTTCTTTAGGGCTTGAACAATAGCATAAAATTCTTGATCATACACAGAATATTTTCTCCTTGCATCATTCAACTTTTCACTAAAGAAAGAAACAGGTTTACCTTCTTGACTCAACACAGCTCCAATTGCACTTCCACTTGCATCACATTCCACTTGAAATACCTTATTGAAATCAGGCAATTCCAAAATAGGAAATTCAACAACCTTCTACTTCAGAGTCTCAAAACTTTTACCCGCTCCATGTGTCCACTTGAATTATATTTTGTCTCCTCTCATAGTCTCAGTCATAGCATTAAAAATTTAACTGAAATTCCTTATAAACTTTCAGTAAAAACTTGCCAATTCATGAAATGATCTTACCTCACTAGCATTCTCAGGTGTAGACCAATTCAAAATAGCTTCAACCTTTTTAGGATCCATCTTCAAACCATCAGCTGAAATCACAAATCCCAAATATACAATATGAATGAACACTTTTTCAAATTTATCAGCAACTTTTCTTCTTTCAATCTCTGCAAAACTTGTCTAACATGCAACAAATGTTCTTATCTAGTCTTACTGAATATCAAAATATCATCAAGATATACAATCACAAACTTGCCCAAGAATTTTCTCAAAACTTCATTCATCAACCTCATTAAAGTACTCGGTGCATTAGTTAAACCAAAAGGCATAACCAACCACTTATACAAACCTTCTTTTGTTTGGAAAGTAGTCTTCCATTCATCACCTTCTTTGATTCTGATCTGATGATACCCACTTTTCAAATCAATTTTGGTAAAATACTTTTCTCCAGTCAAACTGTCCATTATGTCATCCATTCTCGGTATAGGAAACCTATATTTCACTGTTATTTTATTGATTGCTCTGGAATTGGTACACATTCTCCATTCTCCATTCTTCTTAGGTGCCAATACAGTAGGTACTACATAAGGACTCAAACTTTCTCTAATCAATCCTTTCTCCAACAATTCTTGAATCTGTCGATTCAATTCCTGATTCTTGATAGGTGTCAACTGATGAGGTGCCTTATTCGGTAAACTAGCTCCAGGGATTAGATCCATGCAATGATCAATGCTTCACTTCGGTGGCAAACCATTAGGTACATTATCAGAAATGATATCTTTGTACTTGGTGAGTAACTTATCAATCTCCTCAAGAATACTATCCTTTGTTTTCTTACTTGGTTTGTTAGGAATCACAGCAAAACATACATCACCCTTCTTCAAATCCTTAACAAACTTTCTTCCTTCCATCAAGAAAACTTTCACAGATGTGCAAACATTATTCATAGGTTCTTCCATCAAAGGTAACAAAAATTTTCTTCTTCCATCAGCCCAAATAGTATATTTATGTAATCTCCCATCATATATAGCATGTCTATCATATTGCCAAGGTCTACCCAACAAAATATGACAACAATCCATAGGCATGATATCACACAACACATTATCATAGTACTTTCCAATTTTTGAATTCACATAACATTGTTCACTTACCAAGAGTGTATGCTCATCTTTGATCAATGAAATTTGATAGGGCTTCAAATGTTCCAACCTTTTCAACTACAACTTTGTGACCATCTCTTCAAATGTCAGATTCTCCAAACTACCACTGTCAATGACTACCTTCCAAACTTTATCAGAAACTCTACATCTGGTCTTGAACAAACTTTTCCTTACTGAATCTTCCTTTTTTCCTTCATTCCAAAGTGCTCTCCTTACCATCAAGTTATTTTCCTTCTCAGGTTCATTCAGTGACTCTTCTTACACCAAAGCATTTATACTACTACCAACCTTCTTACTTGCATGTGTACACTCAAATGATCTATGCCCTTCTTCTCCACAATTGTAACAAGTTCCTCAGAAACCACCTCTATTATAACCACCTTGGTAGTTAGTGCCTCTGCCTCTAAATGAACTTTCACCTTTCCACTTGGTCTTGCCTTTATCCAGATTTGGCTTTTCGGGTTTAGATCTATTGTTTTCACCATAAGATCTACCTCTTCCTCTAGGGAATCTACCACCTTGACCTCTTTGTCTTTTCTCATGTCTTTTTATCAATTTCTCCTCGGCTTTCAATGCAAATTAATAAGCCTATTCAATGTTCTCCAATTTAACCATACTGATTTCTTCTTGGATGGAAACTCTCAAACCATTCAGGTATCTAGCAATTCTTTCCACATCATCTTCATCATGTCCAGATCTGATATCTAATCTATAGAATTCCTCAGTATATTCTTTTATCGAGCTATCTTTCTATTTCAAACTTTGCATTTGCCTAACTAGGTTAATCTGATAATCACAAGGTAAGAACTTTCCTTTCAATTTATTCACCATTTTATTCCATACCTTGATTTTGTCTTTGCCTTTCCTCTTCCTGTCCAACTACAGGTGTTCCCACCACAAGGATGCATGACTTTTCAACTTTGTTCTTGCAATTTTCACCTTCTTCTCCTCAGGTATATTTTCATACTCAAAGTACTTTTCCATCTCAGTGATCCAATCCACCAATTCATCAAAATCCAATTTTCCACCATATTTAGGAGGATTAAAATGTGGTGTAGATTTCAGACTTGTTAAAGCCTTCAAAAATATTTTCTCACCCTAAGCCATCACAAGTGCAGGTTCTACATTACCGTGTTCACCTCAACTTCATTATCACTAACATCTTCAAGATGTCTTCCTCTTCTCTGGGTTGTTTCAATAGCTTCTAACCTAGCAGCAAGTTGTCTCAACATGTCTTCCAATCCTGGATCCGTATCTCGCCTCCCACGAACCATCTTGAAAACCCTCTGCAATTGCAGGCCAAGCCGCAATCTGCTACCCCACAATAATTCAACTAGGGCTTCACAAGAAGGAACCTTCAAACCTAGATCCAGATCTAACCTCACTATGATACCACCTGATGCAAAGGATGGATAGGGAGAGGGGCCAAAGGCACACCCTAACCAGATCCACCTTTCTCAATAACATGCGAAAGCTACAACAATAGAGTGAGAGAGAGAATGCAGATCACTTATCATATATTATTCTTCAATTTGAATTATACATGTTGGGTTGTAAGGCCTTCCTAGTTCAGGCCAAATATTACAATGAATTACAGAAGTCCTCAAACATGTGAGGATCTTCCAACAATCTCTAATCTTTTATCTTCTACCTTCTATCAAAACTGACCCCTAAACTCTAACCAAACAACTACATTTATACAAGAGGCTAGCGAACTGATTCAACCTTCAAATCCACAATTAATGGAAGGAATGAGCAGATCTAGGTCCACACACTTCCCAATGATGGATACCATCATTAAATCTGTGACCCAAACTAATTGCACAAGTCAGCCTCAACAATAATCCAAACAAACAACTTGGTAAGCAAGGATAACCAAGCACCAGGTAAGCATCGTCAAGCGCTAGGGAAATTACCAAGCACTAGAGAGATAACCAACCAACACTGGCAAACAAAGGAAACTAAGCAACACCGAACCAACTCGATCAAAATAGGAATCGAGCAACACAAACAAAACTCAAATATGTTTTTGGTGACACGGGATTGCCAAGGACCCGAGATGCTCCTACATCACATTTTGCTGAGGTGTTCTCGGAGTAGAAACCTATCTTTTTATGCCACTATTCATCAGAAATAAACTCACTACCTCTGTCAGATCTCAAGCATTTCATTTCTTTCTTGGTTTCTTTCTCTACTTTTTCTTTGTACCATTTAAACATCTTAAATGCCTTAGATTTCTCTTTTAAAAATATTACAGTCATCAATCTAGTGTAATCATCAACAAACAGAATGAAATATTTATCTCCATAGTAGCTCTGAGTTCTCATGGGACCACATAGGTCAGTGTGAACTAACTCCAAGATTCTCTTTGTTGAATAGTCTTTACTCTTAAAACTAGATTTTGTCATCTTACCTTTCTAACATTGATGACACATAACATGATCCAGTTTAGTTAGGCTAGGTAGACCTCTAACCTTTTTCTTTCTACTGATCTTAATCATGTTATCAAAGGTTACATGACATAAAATTTTATGTCATAACCATGCATCCTCATTTTTCATCATTAAATAGGAAGACTCAGCATTATCAAGATAAAACAAGTTACCTTTTGATTGTGCTCCTGTTCCAACAAGTTTTCCTCCATCATCAAATATCTTTACATTCTTGCTCTCAAAAGCTACTCAGTGACTTGAGTTGTTAAGTTGTGCCACACTTAGAAAATATTAATTTATTCCTTCTACCCAATAAGAATTATCACATTTGATTTTATCATTTATCAGTAAAGATCATTTTCCTCTAACCATACATGGTGTATCATTACCCATTTTTACTGATCCTCCATTATATTGCTCAAGATGATCAAACTTTTCTTCATCACTAGTCATGTGATGTGTACAGCCACTATCAATGATCCATGTATCATTTTTATTAACTTTAGAAATGAGTTTTGTCTCTACATACCTTTCTTCTTCCTCATAATCATCCTTCATCACAACAAATACTACTTCAACATCATCATCTGTGTCAGTAGCAGTATCATTCTCTTTGGCAATGTAATATACCTTTTTGCCTTATCATTGTTGTCTCGGTTATCCCTATTGTAGTGTCAATAACTTCTGTTGTTTCTCCTCCCATAGCTTCCTTCACCAGATCGATCTTTGTTTCTATCATCTTCTTTCCTGTTTGGGCATCTAGCAACAATATGACGAACTTCTTTGCAGTTAAAACATGCTAAAGGAAATTCACCCCTATATCTACCTTTACCTTTAGGTAACCTCCAGGCCATAAGAGCTTCAAGCTCATCAAGCTCATCATCAGTATTACTGTCACTATTATCATGTCTATTACTAGATTTACCGATCTTCAGAGAAGACATAAAAGCAGACTCAACAGACAGTACAACACTATTATCAAAGTTGTTTAGCTCAATTTTTTAGCTTACCGATTAGATTATCAAGAGTAAGAGTACTACTAGGTACAAACCTCATTTCATGTATTGTAGATATTCTAATTGCATAAGCAGGCAATAAGGTTCTCATAATTTTACGTACCACTGTATCTTCATCAATGACACCACCAAATCCGCGAATAGCATTAACTAACTCCTTGATTTGATTTGTATATTGCACAATGTTCTCTCCTTTCATTTTCATATCATCAAATCTCCCTCTTAAACTTTCAGCTCAGGCTCTCTTCACATTTTCATCTCCACCATAAACTTGAGCAAGTTTATCCCACATTTCCTTTGAAGTAAGGCAGTCCTTGACATCTTCAAATTCGGCATCAGATAGAGCAGCAGCAATCTCCATCATAGTAATATTATGCTCATGTCTATCTCTCAATTGATCAAGAGTCAAAGGTCCTATAGGTGGTGCTAAGCAGCCATTATCCAATAGGGTGAGGGAAGAATTCCCAATTCCAGATATATGAAGTCTCATTCAGCTTTTCCATATTGTAAAATTGTCCTTGTTCAGCTTTGGCACTTCTCTCTTATATATTTTGTGATATTTTTGTTGAAGTCCTTAAAACTCTATTCCAAGAAACCAATGTACTCTGATACCAATTGTTAGAATAACTAAGAGGGGGGGTGAATCAATTAGATCAGTTATACAATAGTCCCAATTCTAAAATGTATCACTTAAAATAAATTCAGCAAATTTCTGCAGCTCGGTAACATAAAATACTAAACTGTATGTGCCTTTACCAATTACTAATCAAAAGACTTACTATAATTACCGACCAAATCAAATATGCAATATGTAAAGTATGATAACCAAACATTCATCACAGAAACACATAACGTAATGATTTAACGTGGAAACCATGTTAAGGGAAAAACCACCTGGGACTGGTAACCCAAAATACTTTTCACTCTTTTGAAGTGAGCTCGATGAAGAGCCAACCCTGTTAAAGGTTACAAAACACACTATAAGGTATGACCTTGTTAGAGGATTTAAGACTAACAGTTATCATCTAACCAGCATTCACTATGGAGTTGATAGGATAATAATGTACATTCTATGAATGACATAGGGCAATCATAAGACAGTTAAGTCCACTCAGTTAAGAGATTTTTTTGTTACAATGGTTAAACTGAAACACTAGGTGATCTTATTACAATACAACTTGATTTTACAGATGTTCAGATCTATTCTAAGCCCATACAAATCCTCTAATCAATATTTCAATTCAGTTCTTCAATATTCAATAACTTACTGTCATTCGGTAATAGTTCTCTAATGCTCGATTAATTATGTAGTTCAGTTCTCCTTCAACTAGTCTGATCAGGCATACATGAAACTATCTTCACGTGAAATCTTTGTAGTCTCCTTCTTCCGGCATATTTTCAAAATCAAACCAATATCTCTTATATAAACAAGTAAATCATTTTCTTTTCATCCATCATATTTTTCCGCTTAATCTCCTTCATTGATTTTGTCACTTAAACCTTCCTGGGAAGATGTGTCTATAACTCGTTTCAATTCCATCCTTTAGAGCTTCTTCGAATTTTGTTAGTCATGGATCTCATAAAAAACTTTATCTTCAACCTCAAAATCATACTCATTCCAGCTCATCAATTACTATCGGCTAAACTAAACATTTAATTCCTTCTTCTATACTCGGTTAACAAAGAAATGTGTCGGTGAAAATAAGCTCAGTTGATACTATCACTCGGTATACACTACACTAGCTCGGTGTATACTGAAGTGCTTCATTTACTGACCACACTGCTTTGTACAATTTTGCTTCCTTCTTCATCATAGATAAATGCAACATAATCAAGTCAATAACATAAGGTCATAGACTCATCAATAAGTTACCCAAAGTGTTCCTTATCCTCATCTGTCATATCCATCTTTCTCATGTAGATATTTTTGTTCTTCATCTCTTTCTCCCTTCTACAAATGTTTAGATGTTTGTAACTTACATGATAAGTACTGTCAAAACTAGTTGACATCAATGACAACATATTACTGATTTAATCATCTTACATAATAATTCAGTAACTCAGTGATCTCTAATCACTAATCTTCAAGTCATTCAAATATTCAATCAGTTGTAGTTCATCAACTAGGAGCTGGTGTGACATGTCCAGTAGCATTAATTTTTTCTTTCCTAGCCTGTCTTATTCATTTTTTTTTCAATTTTCATCAACTAGCATGGTTTGCTTTCATTTTTCATTTGGTCCATTATTTCTCTCCTCCTGTCTTGGATCCACAATACCAAGCATTATGTCATGACTCATGTCTTCTTACAGTTAAAACATGTTTTATTTCTATTTCTATTCCTTGTATTTTCTTTATTGTTATTTCTTGCACTATTTTCCTCAACTGATCCATTCATTCTCATTCAAACATTGTTATATCTTCAATTCTTAGTTATATGACCATAACTATTATATTTATAACAAGTAACATTTTGATTCACATACCTTTGAGTTGTTCGATTAATCCTTAACCTGCAATCCCTTTCTATGTGACCAAAGTTATTGCACTTAAAACATGTAGGATTGCCTTTGTTTGAAGGTATTGTATTAGGTCTATTCTTAGATCTGCATTCATTAGATTTGTGTCCATATTTCCAGCATGTGAAGCAATATCCAGACAATGATGTAGTAGATATATTGCTTCTACATTCCCTTTCCTTATTACCAAACTTTTGGCATTTGAAACATTTTCCATTGAATCTCTATCCATTTAGTTTCATGAAAGGTGTTTTCTTAGGTTCTTCCTTATTTTTGCTTGAATCACTACTTTCCTATCAAGATCTGGATCTTTCTCCTCTCTCAAATCGTAGTCCTTTCTTTTCTCCAAGTGCTCTTTGACTTACAGTTTATTCATCAATATTTGTAGAGCTAGATTTGAATTTTTCTTGAATTTCTCTAGCATCAGCTAGATCTCTTCTCAATATCTCATTTACTCTATCCAACTCTTTCTTCTTATGTTTAGATTCTTCAAGATAGATTTGCAACTATCTAACCTCACTATTAAGCTTGTAGCATTCTTCAATTTTAACCTTCAAAGATTTCTCCAAGAGTCTTCTTTTCTTATATTTCTTTAGTCATCTTAATTTCCATGGATTCCATTTCATTCTTTAGGTTGTCTCTTTCCTTCACAATTAGATCATACTCCTTTGGTTTGTCTTCTCCATTAGGTGTAGATTCACTACCTTTCTATGATAACGGATCCAAAAGTTCTTCCTCATATCTCTAGACTGTCTTAATTTATCTTTCAAATTGTAAATGAATCTTTGAGTACTTCTCAATTTTTCTTCCAGATCAAGGATGCAAGCATTGGATTTGTCTAAATCTTCTAGTGCATTCAAAAGCTGCTTTTGAATACTACTAGGCGCTTCTATTAGTATCTCCCTCAACCTTTTAAACTTCTTCTAAGGAACTAGGCTCTGATACCAATTGTTAGGATTAGATAGCACTGAGAGGGGGGGTGTATCAGTGCAACAGTATTATTAACTTTCTTAATCCAATACCGAAACTTGAAAGCACAAATAACTAAAAGATAAATTAGAATGAGCACACATAACATTATAACACTATGATTTGTTTTAGAGGAAAACCCTTTTAAGGGAAAAACCATGGTGGGGAATGTACCCACTAAAATATCTCAGTACTACAGTAATATGTACCCTATTAAAGGTATAAGTACATAAGAGATAATGCACATACATTCAGGCTTATAGCCTAGAGATCATTGCTCAATACAATGATCTAACCCTCAGTCGGGTTCATTGATCTTGTTAGCCTGCTTTTAGCATCCAAGTTTTAAAATTTTGAAGTCCAACCCCATGGAAAGAATTCCTAATTTGTTTCGATATCTAGTGGGTTTTTGTTGCTAATGGTGCCTTTGTGATGTTTAATATGTGTGATGTCTCAAGATTGCTTTGAACTTGAACTTTGAACCAACAAAGTTCAAGGTTCATAAATCAAAAGTTCAAATGATCAAAGTTCAATTTGGAAGCTCGGACCAGAGATCTGAAGGTTTAACTTAAGGTTCAAAGTTCAGTTTAGGATTCCGACATGCAGACAGGGTCCCATTTGATGATAATGATTTTGATAAAGATAGACTAGTCAAGTCTTATCTACCTTTAAGTACAAGGTGAGGCTCAGTTTACTGACCAAAGTACCCTGTTCAAGCTTGGTATCAAAATATTTGCAGATAAGATGATTTCACTCAGACTGACAATCTAAGGAAGAACACGGCTTCACTATATAGTAATATGGACCGAGTATGTGCAGTTTGCTTTATAGAGGTTAATAAAGAAGTTCACTCCAATTCATAGAAAGGGTAATGGTAGGATTATGTCACCATGGTGTGATCGAATGACAGAATGTCACTCTTTGTATTATGAAGAGATCATTTCTACCGAGGAGGATGATGGTTCCATAGTGTGTAAAATCAAAGACTCTGTTTTACCAGATAAAGATTCAAATTATAAATTTTGATTTTCGAATATAAAAGTAAAAATGTTGATATGTTGGGAGTACGTACCAAGTTTATTCATCATCAAAGTGGAACACCCGATCTACTCAAATCCACCAAGTAACTTAACCGGGTACACAAAGTCCAGATCAAAATTCGGTTGAGCAGGTTTAGAGAATAGAGAATGAGAAGGCATAGCCTGGCGATATACTTTTTTTTTTAAGAAGCAGTGGGGTTACACCTATCGACATGGAGGCATAGGCAGTGCATGTCAACCATTTAAATACATGTCAAATGTACATCCAGATTGAAAGACTCGAGCCATTGTGTATACTAAAGGATTAATTGTGATCTTGAAAGTTGTAGCCAGCTCGAGCATGCTTTGTATTAGGTTAGAAGATGGAGGGTTGTTGTGACCCATTTGACCAAATGAGGCCACATGAAAGAAATGAATGATCTGAATGTGAAGACACAATGCTCATGAAAAGTCTAACAAATGTAGATATCATAGCCTCCTTGACATATCAGTTTCTTGCATCATTCCAGCTGGAACAGAGGCACCGAAGAAGAGATTGGAAATCTAAAGAGGAACGCGGCTTGACGGTACAGTAATAAAAGAACTACAGATGTATATGCAATCACCAAGGTGTAGGAGATATGCGTATCGGGTTAAGATTATGTCATAAGTAGGAGATGGCTTCCGCATTCAATATGCGATGACTCTTTGCCATCATTGACCTGAATGGTGAAAGCCCAAAGATCCAAACATGTTCATTCACCAATTCCAAAGCCCAAGTTGAAGAAAACACCAATGATGGGCATGACATTTGCTGGAGGTGTTCAATGTGATATTGAATAGGAATTCAAAAGTGCATTTTCCGCTATGTATTGGAGATAGAATTCCATCACCAAGGATATGTTGTGAATTTGGATCATCATAGAGAATGGTCTTTGCTATGACCAAGCACATAAAGAAGCCGAAATGACTATCATAAAAAAAAAAGATTCAACATGTTATAATGGAGAAATGGAACATGATGCTAAAGGAATAGAATGCATGAGAGAATCATGCTCTCTTATGCAGCACAGGTTTTAGAATATGTTGGGACACATCCCTCACCACTTGGTTATGGTGGGTTTCCAAAAAGTGTGTGCACTTCAGTTACTAAGTGTCTCTGTCATGGGATACCAGTTTCTCACCCATTGCAAGATGGCGATATCATTAACATTGGTGTAACTATTTATCTGAATGTAAGTGATCATCCTCAATTCGCTTTTCTTTTGTGGACCATATAGACAAGAGTTACCACGGAGATACTTCAAAGACATTCTTTTGTGGAAATGTTGATGATGCAGCCAAGAAAATTGGTTAAGATCACTGAAGAGTGCATGTATAAAGCAATATTAGTTTGCAAAGTGGGAGTGAGCTTCCATAAAATTGGTAGTAAAATTAATCGACATGCAAATAAATTCAGTTATACTGCAGACAGAATGTTTGTTGGTCTTGGTGTTGGGAAGATTTTTCCATTCAGAACCAATTATTTTTCATTATCGATTTAGCAGGGCATCCTAGCCAGCACATGTGCAATTCTCCTCAATACATGTACAGCTTAAATTTTCTCTTCCAAGCTACAATAATCCCGGTGCATGGAAATATGAGAAATGAACTCAAATGTGGCCCGATAATTAGGAGGAGTGCCTTGTACAAGTTGTGAATCTCTGTCTAGCAACTTGGGAACGTTGATCAAGATGTACACTTAATAGCAATGTTGCAGTGTTGAGGCCATAAATGTTTCTGACTTAAAAGAATTACACGGTAATTTAGTGGTCTGCACAGTGCTTGCTTGTGCTCTCAGATACAGAACAGGGCTTAGTGATGAAGAATAGTAAAGATTCACTCATGTATAAACTGCAATTGATAGATGAAAACAGGAATTCATATTCTACACCTGTCAACATATAAGGGAATGAAGAAAGCCATTGGGAAAGAAATGTGGAGAGTTGCCTGAATTTATAGGCCACCTATTAAGATATAGTTGTGTATATCTTCCCAATCTTTAGATCATGATTTTTCTTTCAAAACCTTTAATTTTAATGATCATTAAAGATGTGGAACCCGGTAAAGAAGAGGGGACCAAAAGATAAAGATAAGAGTGGAATTTCAAGAATTGGTTATTCTTCCGAACTAAAAGCTACGGGAGAAGAATTTCCAAGAAGTCTATAAAAGAGGAGATTTCTACAGGAAAGAGGTTCTGCTTTTTGGAAGTCATTTGGCTATAGGGAAGGCAGGGCATTTTAGAATTAAATTTGTAACAGGGAGAATAGAGGGAAATGAAGACATTTTATTTTTTGAGCATCTTTAATGAAGTTGTAGAAGTAAAATAATCAGTAGGTTATTTTGTTTCATATTTAGAAATAAAGTGAAATTGGTACATCAGATCTATGTGTCTGAATATGATTTTCTCTGATTGAAATTAATCAGTTGGTCATTTCAATCATGTTTTTGAGTAATGTTTTGCATCATCAAATCAAGCTTATGAATATATCATGAATCAGTTGGTTTTTGGTGTAATTGTGCTTAGTGATTAAAATATTTAACGTCTCTTTGATTTCTCTGTGTCTGAGAAGACCGAATAAATGATCAGTTGGTCATTCGTTTATTTTCTCTGAATCTTTTCTATTGTAATCACATTCATTTCATGTTTATGGATGAATGTCAAAAAGCCTTTTGTATCTTCAGGTTAAAGATACGCCCTAATATCTAATTCATTGAATATCTTTTCATGAGGGAGCTATACCCCTTAATTCAGAGGAGGGTTATCAATTAATGATAACTCATCCAACTATTAGTATTGTTTGTCTTTCTTTCTGGGCATTTAGAGTTAAATTGTTTGTTAATTTGTGGAAGGACAAATATGTATACTAACAGATCTTTAATTACAAAATTAAGATAGGACTTTATAGTACCAAAAACTAAACTAAAAAATAGCACCAGGGTAAGTGCACCAAGATGGTGTGGAAAAAGGGGGGTATAAGTGGCCACTTTTTTTCTATAATTGGGTAAACCTAAACTTTAAAGAGAAATTGGAGGGTCTTGCACTCAAAATTAGAAGATGAGTAAAGAATAAGAATTGTAGTACTTTGAATCTAGTTTCCAAACTACTAAAATTTTTTAAAAATAGATAAGATTAAGAGGGTCAAACCCTCCACACATGAAAAATTGTTCTTGACTTTTTTTAGAAAAACATAACATAGTTGTTTTTGTGCGCTCAACAAAAGATATAGTTAGATTTAGTATTTTGAAAGATTGTTTTGTTAGAAAGTAAAGTCCACCAAGATAACTGAGAGGGGGGGGGGGGTGAATCAGTTATCAGATAATTATAACCTTTATCAACTTCAACAGCATTTAACCATATAAACAATGTAATCAATAAGCATAGAAAGATATTCATACACAATAACACAATGACACAAGATATGTTGACTAGGGAACCTCTTGATCAAAGAGTAAACCCCGATGGGAATGATGCCCATAAAAGATGCACTAATATGAATATTCCTTGTGAAAGGATGGACTCTATTAGGAGCTTTATGAAATACATTTAGTACATATGAATTACTGTTAGGAGATTTTGAATCCCTGCTAAAAGATTCTAACTCTGTTAGGAGTTATGGAAGACAAAAGGACCCACTGCCCAAACAGCTTCAATGGAAAGATCACTGAACACACTATCCAACCGATCTCTAGATTATTCAATATAATAATATCAAATTATTACTGATCTCAACAACATGTTACCTCTTCTCTGACTGTGCCAAACCGCACTCACTGCTACACCAGATCTCAGATTCAGATCTCTATACCTCGCATACCTTCTTTCACTTTCACAATTTCATTCACTCTTTTCTTCACTTCATTACACACATTAAAATAAGGAAAACATTATTTTCTTTATACCACACTCAAGTAATTACAAATGATTCAGCATCCAAATTACAAAATAAAAGTTTCTATACATTACATCAAAATTACACAAAACTGTCAGCTTCCAATTTGAATAAATCTTCACTCATGCGACCTCAAATTTTGTGTTGTCATCCACGTCACTATCAAAATGTCTTCAACTTCCCTTTAACTATGCATAACTAAATTCCATCCCGATTAGGAGATATCATCCAATTTCCAAAAACTACTACTCAGGAACACTATCTAAATACTGCTTCCACTAAAATGCTCATAACTTCCATAAATAAAATAATTATAGTCTCCACTCTTAACCATGAACATATAATATATCATAGAGTAAATCCTCAACATCACATAGCTTCATCTTCAATATCCCAAGTGCCCTAATCCGAACACTGTCTGCTCCTCTTCTCATCTCAGTAGATCACTGTGTTGACATCAATGACAATCACAGTCATGAATGCAACAACAACTGCTACAGAATGGCTACTAATACTCCTATAGGATATATTCAAAATTCATTCCTAAAAATCTCCCCCATTGGAATTGATGGCAACATAGATGAAAAACATCCAATGTTCCATGAATCCAACACTACAACACTATTGCTCAGAAAAAAAATATTTTCAAGTCCTCTTCATCAATGAAAGTTGCTTTGTTTTCCCATTCAATTCTTTCAATAGATGGTACAAATGGTTTTTCATGTACACTTCTTCCCCATTGACATCAATGATAGAAGTTTCATCATTATTTCAACAACAACTCCAATGGCAAAAGACACTGTTTAGAAAATACATTCACTAGAGTCCTCATGACTCAGCTCAGGTTCACATACTCCCCCATAAAGGAAGTATCAACATCTATTCCAGAAGAAAGATAAGGCTCATATACCACTAGACGGATGCAACAATCTGCTTCACTTCTCAAAAGTAGGCTGGGGCATAACCCCAAGCATACCTCTCAGATACTCAAATGTATTCTTCGGCAAAGGTTTTGTAAATATGTCTGCAATCTGCTCCTTTGTGCTTATGTATTCAAGTCTTACTTCTTTCTCAGCAACTTTCTCTCTTACTACATGATACTTTATCTCTATATGCTTTGTCTTAGAATGTAATACAGGGTTCTTAGGCATACTAATTGTGCTGGTCTTATCATAATGTATAACAACAGGCTCAACAAACTTTATTCTAATATCCTTCAGCATCTACTTCATCCAAATTATCTGGTTACAATTGTTTGCTGCTGCTACATACTCTGCTTCTGTTGTGCTTTGTGAAATACAATTTTGCTTCTTGCTGAACCAAGAAACCAATCTTCCTCCAAGGAAAAATGCTCCACCACTGGTGCTCTTTTTATCATCAACACTACCTCCCCAATCAGCATCTGTATATGCACATAGGGTAAAATCATAAGATTTTTCATACCACAATCCATAGTCCATTTTGCCTCTTAAGTATCTCAGTATCCTCTTTACTACTGCATAATGTGATTCTCTAGGTTCAGCTTGAAATCTTGCTACAATTCCAACTGAATGTGCTATATCAGGTCTTATATGTGTCAAGTACTACAATCCTCCGATCATAGATCTGTACTTCTTCTATTCAACTACAGCAGTCTCATCTATGCTAGATAATTTATGTCCAATTACCATAGGTTTTCCAACTGGTTTACAGTTCTCCATTCCAAATCTTTTCAACAAATCATTCAAGTACTTTGTCTGACTAACAAAGATACCATCACTACTCTGTGTTATCTGCAATCCTAAAAAATATTTCATTTCACCAATCATACTCATTTCAAATTCAGTCTTCATTTCATCTACAAATTTATCATTGTCTTCATCTTCTCCTCCAAAAATAATATCATCAACAAAAATAACTACAATCAACAAACCATTTTCAATTTCTTTTGTATATAGGTTGCTATCAGTTGTTCCTTTTGTAAATCCCAATTTTATCAAATACTTGTCCAATCTTGCATACCATGTTCTAGGTGCTTGCTTTAGTCCATATAAAGCTTTCTTCAGTTTACATACCATGTCTCCTTCTTGAGTCAAAGGAAAACCTTCAGGCTGCTCAATGTAGACTTCTTCCAACTCTCCATTCAGAAATGTTGACTTTACATCCATTTGATATACTTTGAATTTCTTGTAAGCTGCATAGGCCAAAAACATTCTTACTGCTTCGATTCTTGCTAGTGGTGCAAACGTTTCTTCATAGTCAATTCCTTCTTGTTGTGAGTATCCTTTACATACCAATCTTGATTTGTTCCTTACTACCTCTCCTTGTTCATTCATCTTGTTTTTTAATACCCATTTTGTTCCTATAACATTCTTATCTTTAGGTCTAGGGACCAATTCCCATGTTTTGTTCTTTTCAATCTGATTTAGTTCTTTCATAGCTTTAATCTAGTATTCATCTTCACAAGCTTCACTAGTAGATTTAGGTTCAATTTGAGAAATCAAACATAACTATTCTTGTACCTTATTTCAAGTCTGAACTCCTCTGTCTATGCTTCCAATAATCTGTTCAACAGGATGATTCCTTGATAAATTCTTGTTAGGTGTTACTGTCTCAGATATCACTTCAGGTGTCAGTTCTTCAATGATCTCACTGTGGCTTTCATTCAACAAATCACTATCAGTTTCATAGAATAATTCAGTAGTCTCAATGTTAGGTCTAGGATGAGTTCCTTCATCTGATTCATAATCAGGCATTCTTTCCTAAATTTTGAACTTTTCATCAACTTTAACATTTGCGCTCTCAACAATAGTCTTAGTTCTCTTATTGTGACATCTATAAGCTTTACTCTTCAAAGAATATCGAAGAAATATACCTTCATCACTTCTGGGATCAAACTTTCCAATATCATCATCTCCCTTTATATAACATTTGCTTCCAAAAATTCTAAAATACTTAACTGTAGGTGCATGTCCAAACCATAATTCATAGGGTGTCTTGTTTGTATCTCCTCTGATTTGTACTCTATTCATTGTATATACTGTTGTGTTCACTACTTCTCTCTAGAATATCTTTGCCAAGTCATTCTCAAACAACATAGCTCTTGCTGCTTCAGTTACTGATCTGTTTCTTCTTTCTGCAATACCATTTTGTTCAGGTGTCCTCGGGGCTGAAAACTGTCTCTTAATACCATTCACTTCACAGAAGGTGTTAAATTCTCTAGAAGTGAATTCTCCACCTCTATCTGATCTTAAACATTTAATCTTCATTCCAGATTCATTCTCAACTTTATTCTTAATGATCTTAAACTTATCAAATGCTTCAGATTTTTATTTAAGAAATGCAATCCATATCATTCTTGTAAAATCATCAACAAGAATCATAAAATACATTTCTCCATAGAATCCTCTAGTCCTTGTAGGACCACTCAAGTCTTTATGAACAATTTCCAACTTCTCTGCTGAAGTAAACTTCTTATTAGGAAATGAACTTCTCTTCTGTTTAGCCATCACACATTCCTTGCAAATCATGTTAGTAGGCTTCATAATTTTAGGCAAATCTCTTACTGCAAGTGTAGTACTCACTTTTACAATGTTATCAAAATTTATATGACAAAATCTTTTGTTCCATAACCAACTGTTATCAATCTTAGTAATCAAACATGTCATCTCAGTAAGATTCAACTGAAATACATTACCTCTTGTTCTAGATCTAGTACCAATCAAATTTTCATCTTTATCTTTTATCACACAAGTTTTCTCAATAAACCAAACTTGATATCCCTTATCAACTAACTGTCCAACACTCAAAAGAGTGTGTTTCAAACCATCCACAAAGTAAACAACATTAGTATTAGTCTTTCCATCAAGAGTAATAGATCCTATACCTTTAATCAAACAAGGTGCATTATTTCCAACTCTAACAACTCCTCCATCATAATTGTTAAACTTTATGAACTTTCTCATATCTCCAGTCATATGATGTGAACAACCACTGTCTATAATCCAATTAGCTTTCTTTTCAACTTGAGAAACTAGGGCTTTTTCTTCCTTAACCTTTGTTTTAGGATTTTCTTCTTTAATTTCTACAAATCCTATATCATCATTATTCTTAGTGTCACTTTCACTTAAGGTTCTCTCTATACTAGCTTCAAGTTCATCATTAGCATAATAACATTCCTTAGATCTTCTAGGCTTAAAATTGTTTATGTACTTTTTAACTCTCTTAGGGCATTTAGATGAAAAATGACCATATTCTTGACATGTCCAACAAGGTAGGGCGAACACTAAGAGCACTGAATGTTGTCTCCATTCTAGGCAAGTCTCCTGATAACCTCAGGTTCATCTCTGCTGCTTCCAATCTTCCAAGAAGTGTCTCTCATGTAAAGCTTGTAGTACAAGGTATAACTTGTTCAATCATCTGTGTTGTCTACTTAAATGAAGAAGTCAATGTCCTTAGAATTTTCCATATTACTTCATTCTTTGTCTTTGTTCCTCCACAAGATTTTATACCTGCAACAATTTCTAGCATTCTACCAATATAGCTTCTAATAGATCCATCTTTCATCATTCTTATATCTTCAAATGCACATATCCAATTATGCAATCTAACTTTCTTTGCATGTTCATCACCTTCAAAAGTAGAGTACAAAGCTTTCCAAATTTCGTGGGATGTTTTCAAATATTTTACCTAACTGTATTCATTCTCTAGAAGGGCTGTCAAAAGTGCTCCTCTGGCAAGTATGTTACACATGAATAGATCTCTCTCATCACTAGTACATGTTTCAAGATTATCCTAATCAATGATAGTCTTCTCATTCTTTGTAATCAACCAATAACCTAGTCCTAAACATAGTAGGTGTGTCTTCATCTTTTCTTTCCAATTATCAAAATTTACTCCATCAAACTTAGGGCTTTCTTTCTTAAAATTCACCATGGATCTCCTTAAGCTGTTAAACTTTTCTTTCAGGGACCTGTTGCTCTAATACCAATTGTTAGAAAGTAAAGTCAACCAAGATAACTGAGAGGGGGGGGTGGTGAACCAGTTATCAGATAAGTATAACCTTTATCAACTTCAACAACATTTAACCATATAAACAATGTAATCAACAACCATAGAAAGATATTCATACACAGTAGCACAATGACACAAGATATGTTGACTAGGGAACCTCTTGATCAAAGAGTAAACCCCGGTGGGAATGGTGCCCACAAAAGATGCACTAATATGAATATTCCTTGTGAAAGGTTGGACTCTGTTAGGAGCCTTATGAAATACATTCAGTACATATGAATCCTTGTTAGGAGATTTTGAATCCCTGCTAAAATATTCTAACTCTGTTAGGAGTTATGGAAGACAGAAGGACCCACTGCCCAAATAGCTTCAATCGAAAGATCACTGAACACACTGTCCAACTGATCTCTAAATTATTCAATAGAATAATATCAAATTATTACTGATCTCAACAACATGTTACCTCTTCTCTGACTGTGCCAAACCGCACTCACTGCTACACCAGATCTCAAATTCAGATCTCTATACCTCGCATACCTTCTTTCACTTTCACAATTCATTCACTCTTTTCTTCACTTCATTACACACATTAAAAAAACATTCTTTTCTTTATACCACACAAAAGTAATTACAAATGAGTCAGCATCCAAATTACAAAATAAAAGTTTCTATACATTACATCAAAATTACACAAAATTGTCGGCTTCCAATCTGAATAACTCTTCACTCGTGTGACCTCAAAGTTTGCATTGTCATCCACGTCACTATCAACATGTCTTCAACTTCCCTTTAACTGTGCATAACTAGATTCCATCCTAATTAGGAGATATCATCCGATTTCTAAAAATCGCTACTCAGGAACACTGCCTGAATACTGCTTCCACTAAAATGCTCATAACTTCCATGAATAAAAGAATTACTGTCTGCACTCTTAACCATGAACATATAACATATCATAGAGTAAATTCTCAACATCACATAGCTTCATATTTAATATCCCACGTGCGCTAATCTGAACACTATTTGCTCCTCTACTCATCTCAATAGATCACTATGTTGACATCAATGACAATCACAGTCATGAATGCAACAACAACTACTACAGAATGGCTGCTAATACTCCCATAGGATATATTCAGCATTCATTTCTAACATGTTTGGTATGATGGTAGGTAAGAGTGATATCTAGAAGTTGTGTATTTTTTCATAATTTTTTGTTGAGTACTTTTTTTATGATTTTTTGAAGTGGTCGCATCCTAAAAATCTAGTACCTGTTTGTGCACTTGGCATAACTTGCTTCAAAATAATTAAAAATGCAATTTTATTTCTTTTAAATTGTATTGATTCAAGTGTAGAACAGTAATATATAAAAAAAATTTCAATTGGTCAAGTAAATCAAAAGTTATTAAAAAATGGTAGACATATGTCTATGAGGCCTATCAAAGAATTGTTAAATAAAATAAAATTTCACTATGTTAATGTTGTCCAAAAATTGAAAAACTTATATGGTTAGAAAGATGAGAACACGTGTGAGATTATGGTGGTGATTTTAGAGATACCCACTTGATCATTTGTAAACCTGATGAGGATGAAGTCGAGAATTCATGTTGGAAGATGAAAAAATGTGTAAAAGGACTAAAATTGAGGGAAAATGGGCTTTCAAGCCTTAGGGTCATTTACCAACCCTTTTTCCAATCCTAAAATTCATACGGGTTTCAGTGTCCTTCATAACGCGTTAGGGTTTTGAAAAGAAAAAAGTACATTTTAAGTCTTTCACAACGCATATGTATTTTGGAGATGTAAAGGCATGCCTCTTATCATTTCCTCTCTCTCTCATCTTCCTTCCCTCATCAACTTATCTTCAACCATTTCTCTTATTAAATCCAATTAGGGATTCAGATCAAAACTATTATATTTATCTCATCTAATCAAATTTCAACACCAGGGGCATGTCATTTCTCTTCAATCATGTCGGGACTATTAGATAATTGAATTCATCAAGAACCATATCAAGTTGATTATTTGTGCCTAAACCAAATCACCTTACAGCTGATCAGTTTCATCGCACCAAATCAAACTGATTAGTATGTTGTATCTAATATCATTTCTTTTGGATATCTTTCTGACATTGATCAATTTCATCTCTTCAAATTAAATTGATTATTTGTCATCATCAAGATATTTCAGATGTTCAATTTCATCGATATAAATCAAACTGAATATTCTAATTAGCTCGTATCGATCTTCGTCCCATCAAGCTCAAAGTCGGTATGGTCAGTTCTTGCCCAATTAAGTTTAGAATCGATGGCTTAAATTTTTTTACCACATTAAATTTCGTTCAATCAAGCTCAAAATTCTCAAATCTAGAGAGGTTTCATCACTCCATATCAAATCAGTCTCTAAATCAACATAATCTATTATTTGAATCAACACACTGTTCGCACATTGATTCAAAAAGGGGCAAATGTAATCACCCTGAAATGAGCTATAGAACTGTTATACACTAAGTTTGCACCCTTGTCTCAAGCTCTTGTAGTCTTGATAACCTAGTATAACATGGGAATCATCTCCAGGTTGTGGGACCTATGCTAACTAAGATGAGACCTCTAGGTTCTAGGTTGGTTCCTCTTGGATAATCACCTTAATTTGCTTCTAGACATGAAAGTAAATCTTTTGGAGGGAAAGGGATAGAAGGAATGCTTGTAAGGGAAATGACTTGAAAGAAAACTACCTACTAGGTGATGCACCAAAATTAGGGTTTGGATCTCAGTATGTAGGAATGAAATCAATGAAAATCTCAAGTCTAATAGGTCACAACTTACTGAATAGGCTTGCATAAGTATTTCATAAGAGGGCCTGAGAATAAGACACAACTTATGACCTACAAACAGACATTCACTTCTACAACTCGGTGTAGGATTGAGACAAGACTGTTAAGGGGGCTGAGGTATACCCACAAGAACATCTAAACCAGATCAAACATAATAACACACAAAATTGCAGAAAGCAAGAGGGATCAGGAACCCCAAAATAATTATTGAAAACATGCATATACTTTGATCCAATAAGAGATAATCCAAACAAGGAAGCATGGGGACATGAAGGATTGTCACAAAATACCTCTACAATATTTGTATTATCAATGGGAGAAATACAACTGTATAAGCCAGAGGGTAGAAATGATACCACAGATGGCCTTTAAGAAAAGATGAATTTTCTTCTACAAATTGTCCAACTCTTGAGCACTAAGGGCTCCAAAAATACAATATATACATACTCTTGCACGCAGGCAAGAGTCAAAAATCTAACTAGGGTTTACAAGATTTTTAACAATATAATAATCAACCCTAAAACTGTCAACTCTGATCATAAATACATCTCTGCAAATATCATGGCCGATCAGATATTTTGTTGAGTGTCCATGCCTGTACTATGTTGCCTGCAGACAAGCAACCTGGATCTATCCACCTTTCTACACAAAAGTCTTGCCATGAATGTTTAACTGGTACTTCTCAAGGACAAGAACTCGACCCATGACGGTCACCCAGGCTTCATCATCATCTTCTCTTAACTACAAATGTCTTGTAGACATCAATTTTCTAGCTAACTTGCCGCTTTGTGGCCTACAGATCAAATACCAGCAAAACCCTTTGCAAACATATTTAAATTTGAATATCAACGGCTAGCCGATCATTTTAAAACATAACCCTCGATGCGAAATCTTCCCGGCAGATGAACGGCTCAAATGCACTGAGAAAATTACTTAAAATCCCCCTGGCAAGTCAAATGCCACCTCGGTGGTCAATGGCCAATGAGAAGCGAGCATATCGACCTATCAGCATATTTGGACCCACCTCGAGCCTCTCTCCTTTAAGTCATTCAGTGACTACGCAACTGAAGACCTCCTCTAAGTCACAGAATCATTTCTTCCTCTGCCAATTTATTTAGAGATTTGGCGAACAAAGCGTTCGCTGAATCGCTTAGTCATTTGGAGCATCGCTAAATCATTCCACAAATGGGCGAGTATGTGAAACTTTATCAGGGCTGCCAAATATTCTATCTAACCTGTGCCCGGACCTGCCACTTGGCAATCTTTTATTCTCTCCAACCGCTTCGTCAGCAACACACCTCGGCATATCCCTGACATCGGACCCGCTAAAGATAAGATCCTAATCTAACGACAGGCGCAAGATCTCAAAGCCCCAGAATATTCCTTACGCTCACACGCCCGCCATAGATCCTTCCTAAGTCGGGACCCCACTGACACATCAGTCCACCTGGAAATCCTCATCATCATTCGACGGCCAATCAAAAGCATGCATGTCAGCAATACGCGGCACTGGGACCACCTGACATATCTCTTTATCCCGACCAATAAGAACTCGGCAACTCACCCTGACCTGGCACTGGACCCACTGACAAGTCTAAACACTTTGGCAAATCTGATGGTTGGCGCAAGATCTCATACTCTAACACAAACCTTTGAGAACACACACCAATCGTCGATCTTCATCTTTCTAACATCTTTGCAGGTCTTCTAACACAGTCCCACTGCGGCATCCAAGTCATTGCTATGTGGACCAATTACATTTGAGCAAGTCAGCATACCTAACAGACAGGCCCACGATCTACAGAAAGAACATCGGATGGTTGTCGCTAAACTACTGACTTAAAAAGTGTGCATCTTATCCCAGTGGCGTAGCGACAACTGCGAGATCATGTTGTACTTTAACCTTCCAAAAGGATCAGGACCCACTGACATGTTCCAGTTCATCACCATGTGGACTAATCGGATGTGAGCACGTCAGCAAGAAAGGATCCACCGAATGAAGCTCTGACGACAAATCAAGATCGACGGTCGATGCATGATCTGATGCTCTGACACAAACCTATGAGAACACGCGCCAGCCGTAGATCTTGCTAACTGGGACCCTCGATTATCTGAGACCACCGAAAGATTTGAGCGACCATGCGACTAAAGGGAAGCTAACCGCCCACCGAATCGCTGACTGTTATGGACTTAATCGCCGAACTCTAGGCTATTACGCGAACAAGGTGTTTGCAGAATCACCAAATAAAAGATAACCTCATCAGAGAACTTAGCGGTCACACGACTAAAGAGAAGCTAACGTTCGCCAGGTCATAGGATATCTTGCGGTGATTGGGAAACAATCAGCGATTATGAGAATCGTTGTATTTACTAAGTCACGGGAAGAAAAGACAACCACAAGAAAGAAAAGGAGAACTAGTGACTAGGATAAATATTAAAGCGCACATGCTAAAAGGGGACTTAAGTGGCCGAGATAAAGTAACTACAAATTAGAACAAAGGTTTAGGGTTTTTAGGGCCTTTTGGAATTTTTGGATGTAACGGCTAGTTTTATGAATTTTTAAACCTGCAGACCAGGGGCTTGAAATAATTGCAAAGACCAGGAAACAAAACGTGAGCCCATGAAATTTTCAGGGACGCTTGGCAGGGCCAAAACAGGGACCTGGGAGTAGGTTTGGCCAAATTTGCAGAATAGGAAATTTAGGGCAACAAGAACCATAAGCCCTATTTTCCCTAATTCAGGACCAAGTCCCTAATTATGATAGTCTGATTATCTGATTACTAGCATAATTCATCAAAATCATTGAAATCTCTAATCAAGCATCAAATCATCATTAATTGATCAAAAATCTTATTGATTATTGTAGGATTTGAGCAATACAAATCCACAAAACTTGAAGATCACCTACATACGAAAACCTGTTACAAGGAGGTGGAGACAAGAAGAGGGCAAGGGTTTGACTCAAAAATATGAAGAAGAAAATATCCTAATTAATGAATGAATAAAATATACAATGGATCATCCTTATAAAGGAGATCGAAAGCCTTGAAAGGAAAACCCTAAAAAGTAGAAGTGCATGTAATAATTAGTTTAATTATTACATAACTAATGCATGCAAGTTTATATTTAAAAACAACTAGTGCATGAGTGTTTTAAATATAACACTACCAATACAAGAGAGGTTTAAATATAAACAACTAAGAAAAAAAGGTGACATCTTAAGAAGGGAGTAAAGTTAATTTAATTAACACAATTAAATTAATACTTTACTCTAACACCCCCCTTAAGATGAGCAACAATGCAGCTACAAACAATGCAAGAAGAAAGAAAAGGAAACTATAGTGTTGAAAGAAGAAAAAAAATGGGTCCCAATAACATGGCCTGATGAGGTACCCAACACAACCAAATCTCTGTAAAATGGAGAAATAGAGAAAAACACATGGGAAAAAACCCTACTCCAAAAAGAGATAGAAATGGAAGGAAGGCCTCATCACTAAGACCCCCAAGGACAACTTCCTCCATCCCAAGAATAGAACACAGCTGAAGATATTGCAAGGATGAAAAAGGTTTAGTGAAGATATCAACAGCCTGCTCAGTAGTGGGAATATACTCCAAACGCAGAGAGCCATCCTCAATCAAATGCCTGATGAAATGCATATGAAGATCAATGTGCTTGGTCCTCTGATACTCAACCGGGTTGCGGGAAATATGTATAGCACTTTTATTGTCACACCAAAGAATAGTGGGACTATCAGGAGGAAAACCAAACTCTTTCATCAACTGTCAAAGTCATAAAACCTCCTAACTAGCTAGTATAGTTGCTTGGTACTCTGCCTCTGTAGATGATAATGCATGAGCCGTTTGCTTCTTGCAAGACCAAGTGATAGGACTGGAACCAAGACAGAAGACAAAGCCAAAAGTAGACCTTCAATCAGTAGTATCACCAGCCCAATCTAAGTCTGTGAAACCAACAATGTGAGGATCCCCTGATGTATAGTGAATTCCATAAAAATTAGTACCCCAAATGTACCTCAAGATATGTTTGGTTGCTTGCCAATGACTCTCATGAGGATTGTGTGAGAATCGAGAGACAAGGCCAACCACAAAGGAAATATTAGGATGAGTGTGTGTCAGGTACAACAAACTACCCACTAGCGCTCTGTATAACGTGGAATCCACGGTAGGAGTAGAGAAAGTGGTAAATAGAACAACACCTAACTAAAAACATGTGGGAGCAGGCTTGTAATCAAGCATGCTAAACTGCTGAAGCATATCAAGAGCATACTTCTACTGAAGTATGGAAATCCCATCTGAAGACTAAATAACTTGTAGGCCTAAAAAATAGTGCAGAAGTCCAAGATTAGTCATCTCAAACTACTCTCTCAATGCACGTTGAACACTCTGAATCATAGAGGGTGAGCTGTCTGTAATGATGAGATCATCAACATATAGCACAAGTATCAATAGATCAATCCCATGATGCTGAATGTACATGGTAGGATTGAAATGACAGCGTGTCAAGTGTGAGGCAAGCAAAAAAGAATCCATCTTCTCATACCAAGCCCTAGGGGCTTGTTTGAGACCATATAGAGACCTCCAAAGTCTGCACACCATAGAAGAGTCCTAAACAAAACCTTGATGCTGCTCCATGTAGATTTCCTCTTGTAGGTCTCCATGCAAAAAGGAACTCTTTACATCCATCTAATATATTGTCCATCCCTGAGAAACTACAAGTGAAAGTACAAGGCGTATATAATTCATCTTGGCGACAAGAGCAAAGGTTTCAGAGTAATCAATATCCTCCACCAATGAAAAGCCCTTCACTACAAGATGTACCTTATACCTATTAATAGAACCATCACCAACATACTTGGTACGGTACACCCACTTGCACTGAACTAACTTCCTTCCTGTCGAAAGAGAAAAAAGATCCCAAGTGTGATTCTTCATCAAAGAAGAATACTCCTCATCCATAGCCCTATCCCACTTAGGCCAACCTTTTGCCTCTAAAAATTGTTGAGGATCATCTGAAATAGCATGACTCAATAACCCATTACTAGATGTCTAAGCACAAGTGTGACGAGTATCTGAAGGATCACCTGTCAAAGATCCAACTACATCAATAGTATCACGAGCCCACTTGGACACATGTGGAATATCTGGTGGAGGTGGGGAAGGTGGAGAACCATTTGAATCTTCCTCACAGGAGATAGAATCTTGTAGAGGAGAAGATGAAGAACTAGGTAGTGAAGAAGAAGCTGATGATGGAGGATCCATCTGAGGATAGCCCTCATCAAACTGAACATCTCGCCGAAACAAGACTTCTCTAGAATTGGGATCAAACAACCTGTACGCTTTCACATCCTCACAGTAGCCAACAAAAATGAGTGGTCAAATTTTCCTCTCCATGGCTTTCCTTTGAGAATTTGGAATAAATGCCCAAGCCTCATTACCAAATAATCAAAATGTAGAAACATCAGGCTTGACATGAGTCCAAGCGTCCTCAAGAGTTAAATGTCGTAATGCTTTATGAGGCATCTAATTCTGAATATAGTTGACACAATTGATATCCTCATCCCAAAAAGAAGCACTCATAGCTCGAGACTGTAGCATACAATTGGCCATCTCTCGTAATGTTTTGTTATTTCTCTCTGCAATGTCATTCTGCTGAGGGGTATGAGGAACTATGAACTGATGTTGTAAACCATGCTTAGTACAAAAATCTTTGAAAGAATGATTCACATATTCCCTCCCATTCTCAGTGCGTATACGCTTGATAGAAAGACCAGATTGTTTCTCTACAAATGTCTTAAAGATTCGAAATAAATGAAAGACATCAGACTTGTACTTCAAGAAGTACACCCATGTGCATCTAGAGAAATCATCAATAAAGGTGAGTACATATCTAGCACCAGAAAAAGGAGTGGGAAATGACATAAGATCATTGTGTATCAACTCCAAAGGTGCTAGAGCACGTGAGGATCTATCAAACGGAAAGGGATCTCTCTAATGTTTTCCAAGCACACAACCTTGACAAACACCGTCAGTATAAGAGATCTGAGGCAGCCCAATCACTAGCTCCTATGTACTCATCTGATGTAAATATCTGTAGTTGACATGGCCAAAACGCTCATGCCAAAGCTTTATCACTATGTTTGCATGACCAACAAGAGAAACACCAGTAGAATTGGAGCTCTCGAAGCCATCAAACTGGTATAAGTGAGTCTCTGAATCAACACTCCCAGTAGCAACAACCAAATCAGGATCATGGAGGTCTCAAATTACCACATCATGTGGTGAGAACTCAACTGTTTTACTAGAGCCAGAATGACAAATCTGATAAACATATAGGAGGATCGTAGAAATGACCAAAATGAAAAGAACATCCTGTAGAGAACCACCATCTAATGAAACAGTTCCAGAACCTGTAACTGAAAGTAGTGCTGAGTCACCAACTCCAATCTGTGTAGTAACACTCTGAGCAAGTGAGGTAACCAATCCAAGTGAATGTGACATATGGTGTGAAGCACCTGAATCAATGATCCACAAGGAAGTGGAAGACAAAGCTCGAGCAAAAAGAGCATGACCTTTCCCTGTGGGAGGACATGGAGGCTTCAGAGGAGAAAGACTATGTTGTTGCATGGCTTCTTCTAGTGCCTCAAGTCGTTTCCAACACCTGGAAATTGGATGCCCTTCCTTGCCACCAAAAACTGCAAGGATCACCTATGTACTTCATATTCTTGGAGGAACACTCGCCAAACTTAGAAGTTTTTCCTTTCGGAGTAGATTTCTTTGGATCTAATTTTGGAGGTGGCTTGGAGGAATTATCACTACCAGCTGAATCTATTTTGGGCTTGGGCTTATGCTTCTACTTTCCCTTGGATGGTTGGGCAACCAATGCTTGGTTCTTTGATCCTATTAGAGAATCCAACTGAGTAAGTTTGGCCTGCTCTCTAGTCAAATGATCACAGAACACCTCAAAAGTGGGCATGGTGAATCTAGGTCCCAAAGCATCCATGGTAGAATGAAAGGTAGAAGAGAAAATCTGAAAGTTTCCATGAAGCTTAGACAGAATCAGATAAATGCACTATTTATCATTCTTTTGCTTTCCCCATCCATGTAACAAAGATCTCTATTGTTTGAACTTCATCAGAAAGTCCTCAATAGAGGGAAAAGAATCAGGTACAAGAGAGGTAAGCTCTGCCTCAATCTGAAGTGCTCTAAATTCATTAATGGTACCGAATAATGTCTCAAATTTAGCCCACATCTCTAGAGGGGTATTACACCCATCAAGATGAAACTACAAGTTGTCTGATACCTATAAAGAAATCAACCCCATAGCCTCATCCATCTTTTTTATGTGTTGCATGATCTCAAAGGGCCTTTGTAATATTGGTTGCACTGCATCTAGACAAGACCATAGCCCTTTTGAACGGAGAAGTCGTGTCATCAGGGTTTTTCATGTGTCATAATTATGTGGGGTCAGAAGTTCTAGACAAGAAGAGGTCTCAGCCATATTTTTTAGAAGGGGTTTTGTTTTGATAAATATCCGGTTTAACTGATAGAAACAAGAAAAGAACACCCCCCCCCCCCCACAATCCAAATATCGAACCCCTGAGGCTAGAATGATATGTTTTATCAAGAAAAGGGCAAAAAAACTTCAGATATGAATCTTGTGTACCTTGAAAAAATTTTGATGAAAATAGTAGAAATCTGGATGGTGCTCGAGAAGAGCTTTCCAGCGCTTCTTTCGAATCAAAAAATAGAGCTAATTTGAGCAAATTAGCCCCCCGGAATGAATAAATCATAATTTGGCTTTGACAGCAGAAATAGGAAGCTAGATGAAATTTTTATAACAAAAAAAAAAAACCATATTAACATGCATGAGAGCGTCGGGCTCTGAACCAGCTTTCCGGCGATATCTCATTTGTCAAAAAATAATGCCTCGAGCTCCCAATACACCAATTTTAGTGAAAGGCCCTTTAAAAGAGAAAAAAAACCCAAAAAAGGGTTCAGTTGCTAGCCCCTAGCCTTAGCGGCTGGTCACATGCAGGCCACAGCCACTGGCAGTTAGGACTTGCCACTAGCGGTTTAACCTATCGTTGGTGGTTTAGGCAAGCTACTAGCGGTTTAGCCTACCGCTAGTGGTTAGTCAAACAGCCCACTAGTGGCAGTGGTCTGTAGGCGAAGCGTTGGCTGTGTGCTAATTTTTTTTAAAAAAAAATTTTGCCTTGTAAATCAAGTGGAAGGATGTCTTGGGGTGTGTGCACAGCCGTACGACTCTAGGGCAAAAAAATTTGCCTCTCCCTACAGCTTTGTCCAAATTGGACGTATTTTATATCAAAATAGGAGTTTTTGGATGCTACGAGCTCAACGGTGAGGTCCGTTTGAGGTCAAAGTGCACCAAAATTTAGGGACCCCCTAATTTCAATTAAAAAAATAGCCAAAAAAGCCCTAATCTGAACCAGATAATTTTCTAATCTCTCAGTCCTTCAAATGCGAACAAGTTGTAGTAGATTAGGCTCTGATACCATGTAGGATTTGAGCAATACAAATCCACAAAACTCGAAGATCACCTGCATACAAGAACATGTTACAATGAGGTAGAGACAAGAAGAGGGCAAGGGTTTGTCTCAAAAAGATGAAGAAGAAAATATCCTCAATTAATGAATGAATAAAATATACAATGGATCATCCTTATAAAGGAGATCAAAAGTCTTGAAAGGCAAACCCTAAAAAGAAGAAGTGCATGTAATAATTAGTTTAATTATTACATGACTAATGTATGCAAGTTTATATTTAAAAATAGCTAGTGCATGAGTGTTTTAAATATAACACTACCAATGCAAGAGGGGTTTAAATATAAACAACTAAAGCAAAAATGGTGACATTTTAAAAAGGGAGTAAAGTTAATTTAATTAACATAATTAAATAAATACTTTACTCTAACAATTATCTTTGGCATGAATTAATTAAATTAATCCCACTTAAATACATGGCTAAGGTAATTAATTAAAATCAATAAATAAAAGGCTCTAAAAATACATGTCACCCCTCAAGGGACAACAAGGACAAATGCAACCAATCAGGAGTTAATCACATGGATCAAGTGAGAGTGAATGGTAACCCTTCATCTCAATTCAATCTTAACCATCAGATTCATCAATCTTTCTATAAAAGAGAAATTTACAAAGCTCATAATATAGATTAATTGCATTCATACCATCGGATTCATCAATATTTCTATAAAAGAGAAATTTACAAAGCTCATAATATAGATTAATTGCATTCATACTTACATGTTGTAAATTTTAATTCTTAATTGTAAAGTTTAAATTCACTTTCAAATGAATAATGAAATGCAATAGCTTAGATTCAATGCTCGCGTTAAATTAATTTTAAGCATTCAAATCTCTCATTTTAGCATTGTAATGTCACTGATTAGGATCTAATTCTGAGGGCAATTCATTGATCTTAATTAGACTATTTCTAGTTAGAGAGCAATAGGATGCTCGTGTTAGTCTATTTTCTTATAATTTGAACTATTTTCTCATTATTGACTAACAAATTAATGTTCTATTGAAGTGGCGTCGCATCTTGCAAGTACAATATTCACACACATATATATTATATATTACATATTATATATTATATATTATATATTATATATTATATATTATATATTATATATTATATATTATATATTATATATTATAATACTATAATATATTATAATAATATAATATATAATATATTATTACATATTATTATATATAATATTATGATATATAATATTATAATATTATATATTATTATTTATTTTTTTAATATTATTTATACATTTATATTGGATATCTGATACGTTTCAGATATCCAATATGGTTAGGTGTTTGTCATGGCCAAGTGTGCTGACACTCAGACCTACTAAAAAGTCAACATGAATTTTTACATTTTTTAGTAGATGAAAAGCGCATTTTTCTCACATCGCCACTTTTTGGCCTCTCGTGATCCTTCACATACCCTATGGAATGATTATCTCAATGCAATCTAGGGTTTCATCAAAATGATTTTTAATAATATACATAATTACACACACACACACATTGTTTACATAATTACATAATCCCCAAATATAATAATTTCATTTGACTGTGAAATAATTAATTTCATTCGCAATAGTTTTATTTTGTTGTTAAATGATTATCTCCACGGCGTTAAGGGTTACATTAAAATGATGAAATATGCTCCTTTGTACCTCCTTTTTTTTTTTCATCATTTTTATCCATGGTGTTCAAGGTTTCTCTTCAATTATTTTATTATTTCTATATGGCTTGGACAATTTCATTATCTCAATAATGTCGAGGGTTTCATTTGATTGTGAAATGATTATCTCAATTTTGTTCAGGGTTTCATTAAAATGATTTTCAATAACTTTTTGTTTGGCCTCTAGAGTTTCATTATGTTGTGAAATGATTATTTTTGTTTTACTTATTTCATTTGACTGTGAAATAATTATCTATACATATACGTGTCATTCTGATAGGTTTGGTTGATTGTGTGTATGCATCACACCATTTTTGCAAGCTTGTACGTACTTCTCTAAATTGAATAGAAGAGTAAAAAACATACATCATAGGTAAAGTCTTTATGACTTTAATCTAGCAATGACCTAGTAGACACTCCTTTTTTGTTTATGTTTGAGTTTAGTTAATTTATTACTTTACCCAATTGCATGATATGTATGTATGTATGTTTAGGAATGCATTGCATTTTTTAGACAGTTTTTGTTGTTTATTACTTGACTGAAATGCATGATATATTCTATTGGTTTAGGAATGCAATGAGAAAAGAAGTTTCAATTTAAATTAATTTATTACTTAAATAAATAAGTGTGTGTGTGTGTGTGTGTGTGTGTGTGTGTGTAGAGAGAGAGAGAGAGAGAGAGAGAGTTGCAATGCATTTTGCATATGCATTTTTGTAGACATTTTTTGTTATTTATTACTGAAATGCATGATGTATTCTATTGGTTTAGGACTGCAATGGAAAAAAGCTTTAATTTGAGTTACTTAATTACTTTGATGAATTTCATGGTGTGTGTGTGTGTGTGTGTGTGTTTAGGACTGCAATGCATTTTGTATATATATGCATTGGTTTAGGACATATGAGTTCATTTCCATACATGTATTGGTTTAGGATATATGGCTTCATTTCCATATATATGTATATGTTTAGGACATGTCTATCTCTACATTTCCATCTTCCAAACCATATGGCTTCAAGAATAAAACTAAGAAAATAATAGACAACAATTACAAATCAGGGTCCAAAATAACAATTGAAACGTGACATTTTATAATCATATTAGATAGCACAAAATTAACAATCATGTAATAAATGAGAGTTGTGAAATATACTAGCAATGGCATTAACACATTTTATAATCATATCAAATTTATATGTTAAATCAAACTACATTTATAGAGGTGTCAAAATCAACTCGTATCACCCCTAAGTATTTGATATGCTTTACACAGCTTATGGAAAAAAACTTATACATCGATTAAAACACAAATTCATCACTTGTTCAATTGCCCATACGGGTTTGAAAAGTAGGTGTCACATATCTGTGGGAAGCACAATCTGCCCCACTTGTACTCGCAATTTATTAGTTACAATGAGCGTCTAGGCAACTTGTTATCTGAGAAAGAAATGCTTGCTTGGCATCTAAATTGAGTTGAAAGTTGCTAGGGGAAGTCCCAATTTGCAAGTCACTAATAGTTGCCTATAGTGGGGAATAGATTGTCATCATATCATCTACAACTAGTTGTGTTAGTTCCTCTATTATGTTCTTATGTTTACCTTTCTCTACTTATTTTTCTTTCTTTGCATCTGCCTTGTATTCTCATTCAGCCTTTGCCTACTCTTGTCTCTTTAACCTCTCCTATTTTCTTATCTTCTTCTCCTCATCTTGTTTTCTTGCAGCTTTCTCTACCCTCATTTATTCCCTTTGTAGTTGGTCTGCTTCATGTTTTGTCTTCCTCTCCATCATTTGTTGATTTTTATGGCCTTGCAAGTCCTCATTCCTCTTCCTTTCTGCCTCTTGGTCATTGAGCAATTGAATGTACTCATCAAATCAATATTTGTGACTGCCTACTCAACGGAGTCACTCTTGTCTAACCTCCATGTGATGAACGAGTCACCTACTACACTACAAGTCTCAAGAATTGGCTCATTAACCTTGTCAATTGCTACCCATCCTCTTGGGTGCATGACACATAGTTAGCTTCTTGATCACTTGAGTAATTTTCATCTTCACAATTTGCACCAGTCTCCTTATCCCAATGCTTTGCATTCGTGAAATAATGGATTACATTTGTTGGATCAATTTCAGGTGGGGTTAGCATGGAAAGGGTGACTTCATCTATCATGAAATTTATCTACGCTCCAATATTTGTGGTTGCTTTTGCAAGCCACTCTAGTTGGATAGCTTGTGTTGGAAGACTCAAAACTTTTGATGTGGTTTTCATACCCTCATTGCATGTTTCTTGCACAATAGGGATGTCTAATTGGCTAGTTTGTGGTGGAAAACTAAGACCTTCAACTGTACCCTCTATGGTGTCATTGTTGGGTGTGTAAGTTTGCACAAGTGAATCAATTGCTTCCTACTGTAGCCAACCAAATGCAAGAAGGCCTTTGTTGTAATGTGATATAGTTTCCAATGTAATGGCATCAACCTTTGTTCTATCAATTTGCACTTCATCTTGAACATCAAATGTCTCACTTGGACTCGTATCTTTGTCTAGTGCAAACCGATATAGTGGCCAAATTCCAATCCTACAGAAGCCACTTATAATGTTTCATGGTGTCATTGCCTACCTGAATGCATTGCTTGCAAGAGTTGCTAACTCTTCTCGTCTGATTTCAATGTGGCGGTTATTTGGCATCCATGTAGTTCTTTGTCGTTTGAAGTAATTCTTGAAAGGAGAGAAAACACTAACATCTTGTGGTTGTAGCCTGTGGCTGGTATGAGAAGGCAATGTTAGCAAGTTGATACCTAAGCGCTTTGCTTCTTCAATTGTTTTGAAGGCCACATGGTTGCCATGATTGTCAAAGATAAGAAGGGCCTTATTGCTTGGTGAAAACTAGGGATGGACGTTGTAAAATTTTGTAACCAATTAAAAATGATTTATTTTTTCTCCATGCATTCTCTTGGTGCGCCATCATGCACCTGCCTCACAGTTCGCTATGTAATTTATAATGTACCTCTTTGCTTTAAATAGGTAAAACTTAGGAATGCTCATCCCAACTATACTAACACAAGCCAAAATTGTATCCACTCTACTTTTGATATTAGTTGCAGTACACATTTTTGTCCCAATATAGCAATCACTCTCATGCCACAGTTCCTGCCAGCTTGCACACCAGTCTCATTTCAATTCCAAATTCTGCTAGACCCATAGTGGTTCAAGTTGTATATGTTCTCCAAGTTGTTTTAGAATGATGACACAATAGAAGGTTGTAGCATAACTTCTCTATCATTGTCCACTCCTTCATTTGTTCTCATAGTCAAATCAGGGTGCCTGCGACGAAATCCACTCCACCATGATTTCTCTGTCATACCTTTTTGGAAGGGGTTGGGCCTATTCCCACAAATTTGGGCAACATTTGATTGTAGTTGACTATCCAATTTCAGCCATGTCCTTGCACCATTGGACAACTTCAACATCCTCCTCTGCATATAAAATGGTACATGGTCCCCTCATCTTTGTGATTGTAACTCGTGTCAGTTATGCTCTCAAAGTGGTATTGGGGGCACCATACTTGATTGTTGTAGCTCTAATTGGCATCCTATCATCTTCTATACTGCCAACTACTTTTCTCATGTTAGCTAAATACCACTTTTCTCTTGGCTTTGATTGATGAATGGGTTCAACAACAAGGTCTTGCTACACAATAGGTTGAACATCAAATCTGATGTTTGTTTCTTCAGTAAAATCATAAAGAAGTATTTCTTCATTGAGGATTGTATTCACTTCTTATGTAAAGTGTAGTCCACGAGTAACTCTAACATATGGCCTTCATCCTAATCTCATTCTCTTTCTACCTCGTGCCATGATTATTAGTTTACCTACGTAAACATGTTAGTGAATAATAGAAACATCAACATAAACATGTTATTCAATAGCAGAAACATAACATGCATGATTTGCAAACATCAACATAAACATCATCATCAGCACAAACATAAACATCAACATAAATATCATCATCAGCATAAACATGTTAGTCAATAACATAAATATAATATGCATGGTTTGGAATGCTTTGGACTGTAATGCAACATGCAACATATAATGAGCACATACATACATATACACTTAAACAAATAATATATGCGTACAGAGAGATATGGGCCCACTCACTTTTTCACTTTTACATTAGGAAAAGGTGGTCACTTGATCCCCCATGTCCCCTTTATGTCCACCATCGGCCATGTACAAGCCTTCTCTTGGATGCATTGCCAAGCATTACGAAACCTTAAAAACCTATGTTTACACCACAGCTAGGCATTATGCAGTCATGTAAACAATATATGTATGTGTATATAATTTCATAGACATATACATAACTTTGTACGTACACAGTGTATATAGTCATGTATATATACATAATTATGCACGCACACACACATACGTGCACACATATATAATGACACCCTTCATGACATGCAAAGAATTATTTTTGTACAGATCTTTATGACATATATAATGACACACACACACATATATATGTACAGATAATTATTTCATGGTCAAATGAAATAAGTAAAACATAGATAATCATTTCATAGCATAATGAAACTCTGGCAACCAAATAGAAAATTATTGAAAATCATTTTAATAAAGCCCTGGACAGCATTGCTATAATCATTTCACAGTCAAATGAAACCCTCAACGTCATTGAGATAATGAAACTGTCTAGGCCATACAAAAATAATGAAATTGAAGAGAAACCATGAACATCATGGATTAAAATGATGAAAAAGCAAACTGCAAGTACAAAGAAGCAAATTTTATCATTTTAATGTACCTTTAATGCTATGAAGATAATCATTTAATAGCAAAATGATACTCCCCAACATACAGATAATCATTTCATATGTTTCATATATATATGATTGTATGTGCATTATGTGTGTATGTATGTGTATGCATTATGTATGTATATATATGTATGTACATGCATTATGTGTATATCTATGTATGTATATGCATAATGTATGTATCAATCTATCTATATTCATAATGTATGTATCTAAAAAAGCAAGAGAGAAAATAAAAGCAATTGATGTAGGAAGATAAAGAGGTAATTGTGATATGATTAAAATGTTTATTTATGTTGTTACTGTATTTTATGTGTGTAGTTTGAAAGCTTGACATCAATTATAAGATGCAAGTGACATTGATGCAACTAATACATGGTTATAAAATAAATGAGGTTGTAGTTTATATATTTAACCCTAAGAATAAATGAACTTGATAGAAAATAGTAAATTTCTTTGGTTACACTGACTGAAAATAGTATATTCATATATGCTTTAGACCCTAAAAATAAATAATTTTGAATGAGAGCTTGCACTGATTGAAAATAGTATATTCCTATATGTTTTAAACCCTAAGAATAAATAAACTTGAATAGGAACGATAGATCATGTACTTACATTGACTAAAAACAATGTATTCATATATGAAAACAGTTGACAATAGTACCAACCTGAACAATGTCCCAATAATCAAGAATATGCAAAAAAATCCCTTCTTTCAACTCTGAATTATGGAGAGGCTATTGAGAGAACATGGATGAAATAGTAATGAAAATGAACCTAAAAGTTTCCTTTATAAGCTCATTCGAATGTGGAAAGGGAATGCATTCATTTGGGATAGTTGATTTTCATATTTCAATATTGGTGAGAAACAGACGTTCATTTCATACTTGCATATGCAAGCTTAAATCTCATTATTGTAGATAATCAATATTTCCATACTTGCATATACAATTTAATTCTGATTACATTAGATTCGGTTTTATATTTTTTTATTATTTGTTTTGTGTATGTTAAAAGAACCTTACACTAGTTGTTGAAAATGCATGAACTATTTTCAAATAGAGTTAATATATGTAGAAGTGCAAGGAAATTTGGGCAAAAGCGCATTTGATAGCCTATAAAACTGATAATTATTTTTTTATTGTCATTTCTAAGACTAATTACTGCTCACATGTAAATGTAATTTGAGTACATTTGTACTTTTGCACCACTTGCATAAAGTGGTAAATGTAAGAATATATTTTTTTTTTAAATGATTGACTTTTTTTTTTTGGTGCAACTAGCTTTCTATGTTAATTAGATGAGTAATAGTACAGGTTCATTTTTATTTATTTTTTGTGATCAACTATACATTCACTAATGAACATGTATTGGGGGTCAAACAAATATTTATAAAGTAAATTAAAAGTGTCTAATGACTTATATAATTATTTATTTTTGGAGGGTCATATGACAATACGTGAGCAGTTATTAGATCCCAAGCCACTATTGGTGCCTTTCCCCAATCATATTTATGACTGCCCTCAGACATTATGGAATATATTTCTTGTTTTACAAACTTAAGGATGTTTATTTCTTATTTTACAAACTTAAGGATGTTTGAGTAGCTATCATAGAAGTTATCCGTGATTGCTGAGCTATTTTGAAATATCTAGAGGATCAATGAGACTCATACTTCACCAAATGATGGGCAATAAAATGCAGATACTACGTGTGATTCTAGAAAAACTTCACAACAATCGTAAGGCTAAGCTTCCTAAACTGCAGGTGATTCTAAAACTTCGAAGTGCAAGCCCAGAATATTTATCAAATCCTTTTCCACATATAGTCAAATTCCTGAGAGATTTCCACAATACAATGAATCAATTTGTCTGTTCAGACGAATTGTACTGACATTTGGAAAAGTGATTTTTGGAATAAAGAATGACACCCAAAGTGTTGAAGGAAAATCTAAGACCGCTAACTTTCACGATATCCACGATAAAAGAATCTTAATGTGCTCATTTCAACTTTAGCATGCATCAAATCCTTGTGAACAACTTTCTTGCATTTTTTAAGTAAACAACTCAGTGCTCTGATTATCATGCATAGATACAAATAAAAACTGTGAAGAGAGAAGACAAACAAATGAAACTGTGACATTTAATCAATTGTAATTTTCCTTCAAATTAAGGAAAATAACCAAAAAATTTAACAAGAACTATATCTCAGTAGTCTTATTTTTCTCTGGTACTGTAAAGCAAAAGAAAAAGACAATTTGCCTGTCCAGTAAAGGACATGGCAAAGGGCAACACTAGGGGGAAAAATTGTCTTTTTCCCCTGAAATGTGTTACTAAATTTTCCGAAGTACACAAAATCTTACAAAATTTTCCGAAGTACACCAAATTGAACTCGAAACTCATATAACTAAAGAGGACCTAAAGCATAAGAAAGAACATCACAAGGCATAATTCACAATATTAATACACTGACAAAGTAATAAACAAATAGTGCAATTTGGTAGATACTACATTATGTATTCAAATCCTACAACCTAAAATTTTGGAAAGTTTACTTATAGATTGCATCAGCAAGGAGATAGTGGGTCTAGTAAACGAAGAAGTGCAGATGTACTAACATGCAAATGATAATTTATCATGTATATTGAAGTTTTTCAACCTAGTCTTCTCATGTTTAAACTATTACATATTCAAAAAAAGACTACTCAGAACTTCCTATATGAATTTTAACCCAAACACTAATCACAGTTGTCTATGCACCTTTGTCCACATCCATCTGTGTTTCAGTGACTTTATGTGAATCACAGACCTGCTTAGACAGATCAGAATGACCAACCTGCTCAGACGGATCAGAATGACCAACCTGCTCACTACGGGAAGAATCCTTTGGGGGAAAAACTATACCTGTTTGACCAGATCCAATTACCGCAGGAGATTCCATTTGATCTTGTAAAACAGATGAAGTTGCTTGAGCATATTGAACAAACATTGGAATTGGTGACACTGACATATCCTGAGAAATATACATGAATGTGGATGGAATCACATTATGCTGAGAAAATGCTACATCAAGTTGGCCACTACTCATCATTGGAGATGCCACCTGATTCAGGGCATTGTCAGATGAATTGGATAGATTGTCCAGTGTGAGAATTGTAGATGGGGAAATGAATAATGGCATCAATGGAATCACATTTTCCCGAGGCATCATTACATCTGTTTGGCTGGAACCAGTCATTGTAGGAGATTCCATCTTTTCTGGACAGGTAGATGCAGTTGGTGGAGTATATGCATTAGACATCAAAGATGATATTGATACGCCCACGGAAGTGCAAGTGGGTTTCAGAGGAGCTGGATCTGACTGAGGGTTCGTCATATCAGCTTGGCAAGAACTGAAACACACAGGATGTCCCATCTGATTCTGTGAACATATAGATGATGCAGCAGAAGATGAGAATCGTGTATCAGTCTCAGAAATCAAAGATGGTATTGAAATACCCATGGAAGTGCAGGAGGATTTTAGGGGGACCGGATCTGGCTGAGTGTTCACCAAATCAGTTTGGCAAGAACCAAAACACACAGTACGTCCCAACTGATCCTGCACATGTATAGATGATGCAGCACAAGCATCCATTTTACACATTGAAGATGTAAATCCTGTACCAGCCTCAGAAATGGCCGTGGATTTTGAAGAAGTTTTATATGGAGAAGTAAGCATATCTGTTGGGCCAAATTTAACTGTTACAGGAAGTTTTGTCTCGGTTTGTGCAGGGACTGATGAGGTTCCTACAGCATCTGGAATAGGAATCGATAGTGGGACAAGCTGGGAACACGAGATAAATTTGGATGGTATTGCACCTGGCTGAGGCACAAGGTTTGTTTTAGCAGCACCAAACATTGCTGGAAATTCCATTTGACCTTGTGGGTTAACAGATTTAAATCCTCCATACTCTGATGCCACTGCAGATGATAACCTTGAATCAGCCTTAGACATAAAGGTAGTTGTTGATGGTCCTGCATTCAGCTGAAGAGCTAGCAAATGCGTTTGATCGAAGCCTATATTTGCAGGAGGTTCCATCTGCTTCTGAACAGAGAGAGACGACACCACTGGAAGATTTGGAACTGGCACTGAAGATGGCATCGTTGAAATATCTTCTGAAATAGATGTGGATTGGGAAGGGGTTGCAAGCTGCTGACAGCACTCCTTATTTATTCTCTTGGTCCCAATCTTCTCTAGTGTAGAAAAATATGGTGCTACAGAATTTGGAACTGGAGCTGGTAACATTGTATTACAGCTCTGTTGCCCATGAGTCATAGCATTTGTAGAACGCAGTGCTTCAGAAAAAGGAACATTCTTCTCTCTCTTTGTTAATTTAACATTTGGTGCAATGTCATTTACCTCTGAAATGGGAGCACATAACCCTGGTTCAAATACAACACCCCGCATTATTGTATCTGTGCCTCCCACTCTAACTGTGAGCAAGTAACCAGCATCAAATGAACCATCTACCACACCGTTAATTATCTCTCCGAGAAAAGAAGAGTCAGCTGAGGACCTTTTTTTCTTGGCTTTGGGTTTCCTCTTGCTATCCAGTCTGCCTGGCATAACCGGCCTCTTGGCTGGTAATGGAAGAGGCTCAGCCTTTGGTATCAGAAGTTTGGAATGCGGACCTATCTCTTGCTTTTCTTCTTTCATCATTGCTTTGAATAAGAGTGATTGGATTTAGCCCTTTAATAATAAAGTCAAGCAACTCCAACAGCAAAGAGCAGAATGAGTCAATGCTCACTCATTCTAGTAAGCACCTGAATGAAAACTATCAATATCATCATCCATTCTTAAGATACATGGTATCTTTATACACGTCCAGAAAAATTCGTTTCATCTTATATTTGTATGGCATAAAGATCAGACTCCCTGATCCTAAGAGTTTATAACCCAAGTTATTTGCAAGGACAGAGAAATATCTTCTAGGCACGACTTTGTTTTGTTTGTAACACAATATGATTAGTAATGAACCAAGCATAAATAATTAAATACATTACCTAGGATGATTGCTATAGATAATGGATTTACTAAGTTGAGAGTTGTCCTTAATAAATGGAAATGCATTTGATCTTTTCAAGATGAAGTAGGGTAATCTAAAACCTTTAAAGAATATAAGTGATGCAAGATAGGCACAATAGATGGTAACAGACATTAACACATTTTTAGCAAAAGTAATTCTAAGACTACTGAAGGAATCTCACAAAAATAGAAGATTGATGGAAAGAGAAATTTCAAAAGGATGTATATTTAGAACAATATAATCCTAAATAGAAACAGGAGAAACTTAAAGTCCAGCTTTCAAGTTAGTCATTTCATGCTTCAGACTTGTCATACATTGTTGGCGTCAAGTGCAATTAACAAACAATCATAGTGATATACAAATAGATGCATAGCATCACAATGATGGTCAACAAAATCCAATCTCGTATAATTTTGAATGCAGGGGCATAAGTAAAGGAACTTGTACAAAAGCCAAATAATAGCAGATCCATCTCGATGTAGAACATAAAACATCTATAAGATGCTTCTGTTTTATGCAGAACTTGGAAAGTTGTTTACATATTCAGATCTTAAAGAAGTGAGAAAAACAGAAGCATGAGCATGAATACAGATCAACTTTAAGGCAAGGACTACAAGTAACCTTGGTAAACTGAAAGTCATTCTAGGTTTTGCTCATTCCCGAATGAATTAAGAATCCTTCCAGAAACTATAAATAAAAGTGAGGGGAAACAACTTTACCTGAAAATGTCAGTACATCTACCAAGAATTGTATTGGTCCAGGAATTTCCTACAGTGTTTAAAGGCCTGTTACATGAACCAATCTTTAATAGCTACTGTTTTGCTCGGCACTACCTTGACACCCTTGTGAAGATGATATGTACACAAAATTACAATTTGTCTGAATCCAAAAGTACAGCTGAACTTGTTTGCAAACTGATTTCCCACAATACTTGCAATGTTTCATAAGCATTTTCAGTGTGACCTATCCAGTGTATAGTCAAGAAAAACAAGCATAAGATCCCTAAATGTCAAAACATCATATTCTATCTGCCTTTGGAACTGGTGGATGCATTGGATAGTCCAAAATGCAGCATACTGAGTTCATAATGTCCTCCATGCCAGATATGATTGTAGCCTCAACATAGGTCTAAACTCTATTTTTGTAGGCAGTGTTACACCATACAAATTAACAATTAGTATTACCCAATATTTCATGTACTCTAGCAATGCAAAATATATTCTTTCTATGTTGGCAAAACTCCAGGCATAACCATCAATATGACATCCTAAAATACTTATATTTCTTTCTTTAAATTTTAACAAACATAACCTTTGAGAATGTACCGATCCTTAATTGTCACTGGTATGCTTGACTCTGCCTTACACCCAAGAGCATAGTTGGATTTCTTTGCAAACATTTAATTTCCCCATTAAACTTGTGATGCTTCCCTAATAATTTCAGCTTAACCTCTACAATGTCTGCGATATATAAGGACATCCTAAAGAAAACGAGTATAAGATCCCTTAGTGTCAAAACATCATACTGACTATGCCTTGAAAGATAGTAGATGAACCCAACAGTCCAAAAGGCAGTATACTAATTTCCTAATGTCCTCAATGCTAAATATGATTGTAGCCTGAAAATGGGTGCAAACTTTACTTTTGTGAAGAGTGTTACACTATGTAGGTCACCCAGTAGTTTGCCTACTATAAGTTCTAGAAAAGAGTTCAAGTTGTCTGCTGTGAGCTATGTTACTGGTTCTCTATAGGAAAGCCCCAGATCTGGGAATATTCCACTCCTAGTTTGGATCCAAGTCAGTGCAGAAGAGGATGCTACCAGGGGCCTACATTTGTGCGTTCATCCCAGATGCTCAGCAAAGTGTCTATTCACCGATTATAAAACCCTGCCCAGTAGGACAGTAATACCTGGGCAAAACCACATCAAACCAGACTGAATTTATGAGCACGCAGAAAACCAGACTTCAGTTTGACATCTTTTTAAATGTAATTTTAGCTTTTTTTCCACTTTTCCCTGCAGCAAACCCTCCAGTTAGGATAGCAACACAAGCCTTCAAATATAGTTGTGAAGGGGTCCAATAAACTTCATAAGAGCTCATCCTGCACATCTCTCTCCATTTGAACCTCCATCTCTCTTTCTGTTTCAAAATTCTACCATTCCATATAGGAAAAAACTATTTCTTAATCAAATTCTTAAAAGTAATTCCATGAACTAATAGGAGCTTGATTTCCCAAAGCCATAGAATACAAGAGATTCTCAAACCAAACCTAAGGATGCTTTGTTAATCTTAAACTAACAGAAGAAATGTTGTGTTCCAAAGTAAGTAAATGCATGCTAAAGTATACCTTCAATAGGGAAAAATACAAATCAAGCTTCTTCACATCCACATCTCCTTTGAATGGCAGAATCTCAATCTTACCATCCATTTTGAATAGAGGTTTGCTTGGAGACTTTTCTCACCATGTGAAAACTCATCTTCCTCCTAGGCGTAGACTTTGCCTTTACCCTTGGTATTTTCCATAGAGTAAAACATAACCATGAGCGTCTCCATAGTTTTTCATAAGCTCCATTGATTGAGAATGGCTTGCAATATCAACTTCCATCATAGAGAGCCTTACTTCAACATCTAAATACTCTTATCCACCTTCCATGCTTCTCAGCTCCTTTATCCACCTACAAGATTTGATGTCTCTCCAATAACTTAAAAGATGTCCTCCATTTGAGGTTGTGGTAGGCATGAACCTACAAAACACTTTAAGAAACCTCTACAAAAACAAAAAAAACACTCTTGTGAACCACTACTCATGAAACATGGGTCGATGAGTTTGACTCAAAAACTACACAGTTGAGTCCTGATAGCAATATCACAATTTGACTTGCAGTGGAAAATATCTCCTACTTATCAATTGATGAACTTAAGGGGCTTTCTAATGACTGGTTCACAAGGCAAAACACTTGCTGAAGGTTTTGTGAATGGGGTTGCAAGAAAAGTGGGGCTTAACCATGGAGGAAATTGTGTAGTTAAGTGCGCTTGAGCTGGAGTAGTCCCAGGATGGGTGATGTCCCAGGAAGTCCCGATGCTTCACCTTTGTGAGCATCACTTTAGATGCAATGAGTGCTAAGTGTTCCATTCATTCTCATAAGAGATGAGTTCTTGTGAACGACTACTAATGAAACATGGGTCAATGAGTTTGACTCAAACTACATAGTTGAATCCTCATAGCAATATCACAATTTGACTTGCTGTGGAAAATTTCTCCTGCTCATCAATAACAATTGATGAGCTTAAGGGGCTTTCTAATGAATGGTTCATACGGCAGAACACTTGCTGGAGGTTTTGCAAATGGGGTTGCAAGCAAAATGGGCTTAACCATGAAGGAAACTTTGTAGTTAAGTGCACTTGAGCAGGAGTAGTACTGGGATGGGTGCCCTCCCGAGAAGTCCCACTGCTTCACCTCTGTGAGTGTTACCTAGATGCAATGAGCGCTAAGTGCTCCATTCACTCTCGTGAGAGATGGGTTTTTGTGAACCACTACTCATGAAACATGGGTCAATGAGTTTGACTCAAAAACTACACAGTTGAATCCTGATAGCAATATCACAATTTGACTTGTTGTGGAAAATATCTCCTATTTATCAATTGATGAGCTTAAGGGGCTTTCTAATGAATGGTTCATAAACAACAACACTTGTTGAACGTTTTGCAAATGGGGCTGCAAGCAAAGTGGGATTAACCATAGAGTAAACTCTGTAGTTAAGCGCGCTTGAGCTGGAGTAGCACTAAGATGGGTGACCTCCAGGGAAGTCCCTGTGCTTCAACTTTGTTTGCATCACCTAGATGCAATGAGTGTTAAGTGTTCCATTCATTCTCATGAGAGATAGGTTCTTGTGAACCACTACTCATGAAACATGGGTCAATGAGTTTGACTCAAAAACTACACAGTTGAATCCTGATAGCAATATCACAATTTGACTTGTTGTGGAAATATCTCCTACTTATCAATTGATGAGCTTAAGGGGCTTTCTAATGAATGGTTCATAAGGAACATCACTTGCTGAAGGTTTCGCAAATGGGGTTGCAAGCAAAGAGGGCTTAACCATGGAGGAAACTTTGTAGTTAAGCACGCTTGAGCTAAAGTAGTGCTGGGATGGGTGACCTCCCGAGAAGTCCTGGTGCTTCACCTCTATGAGCATCACCTAGATGCAATGAGTGCTAAGTGTACCATTCATTCTCATGAGAGATGGGTTCTTGTGAACCAATACTCATGAAACATGGGTCAATGAGTTTGACTCTGGGTCAATGAGTTTGACTCAAAAACTACACAATTGAATCTTGATAGCAATATAACCATTTGACTTGCTATGGAAAATATCTCCTACTTATCAATTGATGAGCTTAAGGGGATTTCTAATAAATGGTTCATAAGGCACAACACTTGATGAAGGTTTTGCAAATGGGGTTGCAAGCAAAGTGGACTTAACCATGGAGGAAACTCTGTAGTTAAGTGCGCTTGAGCTCGAGTAGTACTGGGATGGGTGACCTCCCAAGAAGACCTGGTGCTTCACATTTATGAGCATCACCTAGATGCAATGAGTGCTAAGTGTTCCATTCATTCTCATGAGAGGTGGGTTCTTGTGAACCACTACTCATGAAACATGGTTCAATGAGTTTAACTCAAAAACTACACAATTGAATCCTGATAGCAATATCACAAGTTGACTTGTTGTGGAAAATATCTCCTACTTATCAATTGATGAGCTTAAGGGGCTTTCTAATGAATGGTTCATAAGGCATAGCACTTGCTGAAGGTTTTGTAAATGGGGTTGCAAGCAAAGCGGGCTTAACTATGGAGGAAACTCTGTAGTTAAGCGCACTTGAGATGTAGTATTAGGATGGGTGACCTCCCAAAAGTCTCGGTGCTTCACCTCTATGAGCATCACCTAGACGTAATGAGTGCTAAGTGTTCCATTCATTCTCATGAGATATGGGTTCTTGTGAACCACTACTCATGAAACATGGGTCAATGAGTTTAACTCAAAAATTACATAGTTGAATCCTAATAGCAATATCACAATTTGACTTGTGGAAAATATCTCCTACTTATCAATAATTGATGATCTTAAGAGGCTTTCTAATGAATGGTTCATAATGCACAATACTTGTTGAAGGTTTTGCAAATGGGGTTGCAAGCAAAGTGGGCTTAACCATGGAGGAAACTTTGTAGTTAAGTGTGCTTGAGCTGGAGTAGTACTAGGATGGGTGACCTCGCGGGAAGTCCCGGTGCTTCACCTCTATGAGCATCACCTTGATGCAATGAGTGATTAGTGTTCCATTCATTCTCATGAGAGATGGGTTCTTGTGAACCATTACTCAGGAAACATGGGTCAATGAGTTTGACTCAAAAACTACATAGTTGAATCCTAATATCACTATCACAATTTGTCTTGTTGTGGAACATATCTCCTACTTATCACTCTAATACCAGTTGATCTCTAAACCACTATGGATCTGCCATTCAATAGTTCTTCAACAATAACTTTTCAAGAAAGAAAAGAAGTGATAAGCTTGTCAATTGCAAGAACTAAACTAGGAAAATGTAGAAGAGAGCACACACTGCGCGCAAATGCGAAAACAAGAGGGGTTTACTCTTGAGAAACCTACATGTGGTAGAAAGCTCCAAAAAATTACAAGCTGCAACACACTTAATCTCTCAACTCCAATGGCACTTACTATATTAGGACTCTAGGCACTTGACTAGATCTCAAGGATTTAAGACTCTAGTGCCTCTAATATGGCTCTCTACATACCCTATTCACCATACAAGGAACACTACTCAGGATTCACACAAACCACATAAAATCCAATATCAATAGTACTATGAGCTACTTCCAATCTCTCTAATTTCTCCCATTATGAACATTTCACATGATCACAAGTAGTGTATAGACCCCAAACAAAGTGAAAGAGTTAGGACCTAGAAGAATTTTTTTGGACATTACAAACCATTTCTCTAACACCTAAGGAAATCACCACTTGTCATTAGTGGAACTAGCAACAAAAAAAAACATCACTTTTAGGGAAAAACCATCATTCTCAACTTCAAAACCACTACTAACTAAAACCACCACTCGTCCAAGAGAAAAAACCACCACTTGGAGAGACAAAACCATTGCCTATTGGAGACCAACAATTGCGTGCAAAGTGCTTGAAATCTTCATTTTTCCTCAATTTCTCTCTCCTCTCCTCCACATGTTTCCAAAAGCTACATTATTTCTTGCAATTAAATATTAATAAAAAGATGATCTTTTTATAACTAATAACAAATTCGTAAGATCTTAGAAGCTTTCCTCTTAGTGTAACATGGAAAATTGAAACCATGCAATTTTGGGATTACCAATTGACCTCATTTTTTTAGCATTTATCCCCATATGGTGTTTTTAGGATCATTCAACCCTATCCTAGACTTCATCCTACCCTTGGTACAGATCTAGGCTTGGTGTATCTTGATATATAATTATTTTATATGCAAGTCTATATGTTTTTGAGTTGAACTAGGATCAAATTTCCATTTGGCCCTATTTCTAGCCTTGTCATGTTAGAACTATAATGTAGTGCAAAAATGTTTGTGCAACATGTCATCTTCTAACACTACAATTGTACAAAAATCATTTCTTACAAAATTTGTCACCTTTGCATGCCTAAAAATGCAAGTGTAATTTTTGTTGAGTCCATTGAGCAAATTGAAATAGCTAGTCCACTCATGCATCCCTTTTCAACTTCCCTACAAGCTGATTTTCGAATCTTTCCATTGTATTCAATAAAAGAAAACTCTCCTAAGCACCTACAACCTTCTACACAAATTTTGCAAATTCTTTGGGCTGGCATTCTCTCAAAACAGCACTCTTACAAGATTAGCATTAAAATTCATGACCTCCTTGTCTCTCAGTTCAGTTTTTGATGGCATGCAGTGAAATAGAAACCATTGTAGTCTCCATTGTCATTGATCCAGGTGATAATGTACAAGTTAATTTAAAATTTATCATATTGTTAATCTACAGCATTATTCTTGTTGTCTACCTACACTAGGGTATTACTCTCCATGGACCAAAGATTAATACTTATAGATTCAATTTACTATTCTTAGACTCTAGAAGCACACAGGGTTTCAAGAGCACACACTATTTCCAATCTCCCCCATTTCATTGATTGCCCATGAACATCAAAAGACCAAACAAGGGGTTTAAATTTTTAATGTAAGAACCCTTCAAGGCTATAACTGCTGAACTGACTATGCTTGTTTTTTGTCTTTATTGTTTTTCAACTTTTTTTGTGTTTTTGAGATGGTTTGACATAAAAAGTAATACATATGCTGAAATAAAACTTCTGAAATTTGAAAACTAAATACTAAGGAACAAAACAGAAGATTTCAATTATTCTTCTTCATTATTTCATAGGGAAAAAACTTGTTACAATCAAATGGCATACCCAGATAGTGGAAGAAGCCCTTTGAATAAGTGGTGGCCGAAAAAGAAAGTCAAGAATATAAAACCCTTCACCAATCAGCAGCAATAACTTCAAGAGATGACGTCAAACCCTTTTGTAGCCCTAGGAGTTCCTTCTTATATTTTTTATTGAATTTTGTTTGGTGCCTCTTTCAACAAAACCGAACTGCATATGGAAGAGTAGGTAGAGCAGATGAAAAACCAGAAAAAAACAATAATTTTGAACCACTATAAACAGCCAATTGCTTGTCAATCCAATGCCCTCAATCTGCCATAAAATATGCCTTCAATCTATCAATAAATTCTAACATTTATTTTTCCAATCAGCACACTGTTGACCTGTGTATGAAGCCAACCCAATAAGGAATATCGGGTGAATATTTCACACCCTCTGACTGCTACTACAAAGAAGAAGCAACGCTCTCCAATGCCGATAAGCTTAGGACTCTACAAAAACCCTTGGTCTCACACAAACTCCCATGCTCCAGAGAAGAAAATATCAAATCAACAATCAACATAATATCCATGAGAATGAACTCTCAAGTCCCTTTTATTCTTTTCTTGTGAGAGCTCAAACACTTTCCTGGCCAATGTGGGATAAAAGATATATTCCCACTTTTTTATTTTTTCACTTAAAACTCCATAGTTGGTGCACAAATAATTCTTTTAAAATTAATTGTTCACTTGGCCCCATCTATGATAACTTGACCCTTCACTTAAGTGACTTAAGTTATAATATAAAATTATATTATAACCATAGTTACACCGCCCTGGGGGACGGGGGGACGAGTTTCAGGGACGAGGTGACAAAGGGGCCTGAATTTGGAGACGGCGGGTGGGGGGGGGGGGGTGTATATAGTATATACTATACATGTGGTACATAAAATGGTAGTTATGAAAAGATGTATAACAATATAAGAGTGTAAGACATAAAATCATTGAACATTGCATTGTTAAACTTAATATATTGAATCATTGAACATTGCATTGGACATTGAACAATAAATCTTAAATACTCCAATCAGCATAAGAGTTCTACTTCAATTAATCAGCATAATAAATATTAAATATGAATATCAAAGGTATGAGTATCTAACTCATCATAAAGATGATTACTGTATTACAATGTTACATTGAGTTGCATATATGATATATCAAAACAAGTACAAACATCAAATGTCAAAATCAAAATGCCAAGGAGGCCTCTAATCATGCATCTCGGGGTCGGCAAAGTCATCATCATCAGAACTATCTCCAAGGTTAAGAGTCTCTAAAGGAACATTGACCAGTCCTGCATCTAAAGCATCATCATCATCATCAATCTACAAAGCATTTCATTGCAATATAACATATTAGACGGGCCCCACACATGTTTAGGGTTACAAAGTAACCTATTAAACAAATAAAAAATTTGTATTTTATTTTATTTTTTTACTTTTTGACACTGCCTGGGCAGGGGACTTCTGGGCGTCCCCTTTAGGGTCGAGGGACGTCCAAAAGTCCCCTTGTCCCCGTCCAAGACGAGGGGACGGGGGGACGTCCCCCACGGGAACGGCGGTGGAACGGCTGCTCCACCCAATGAGAGGAAACGCCGTCCCCAATGGGGGACGGGGATGGGGACGGGGACGACTGGGTTTTAGGGGGGGACGCGTCCCCGGGTTACTCTGATTATAACTTAATAATATAAGCTCAAAACTATTAATATTTATTTTAGCTAAATAAATATTAATATCTCCATTATTACTCATCATCTCTACACGTTGTCTGAACTAGGAGTTGACATGATCAAGCCACATACGACCATACCCCTTTTCTAAAATAGCAGGGGTCCCTCTCTAAGCCTCTCAAAACTTACTATAAATAGAAAAACATGTTATAAAAAGCAACTACTGCATACGAAGTCCTGGAGACATTGAACGAAAGCCAAATCTGCAAAACTCTAACCACTGAAGAAATTGCATCCCTCAAAGGACCCTCTAACCAACCTCATTAGCCTGTGAGGGTCAATGATAGGCTAATCTACTCTGCTGATTGATGTCAACTAGAAGGGGACATCACAAATCGCCCTCCTTGAAATTGCTTGTCCTCAAGCAATCTCAACTCAAGATCTTGTAATATGTCCTCGCTCTCCCAAGTAGCATCCTCAATCAGCAAGTCCTTCCACTTAATCAAATATTCCCTGATGACCAATCTTCGCAACTGTCTCTCTCTAACATCCAAGATGGCCTCGGGTACTAAAATCAATTTCCCCTCATCATCCAGGGGTGGTAAAATTGCAGAAGGAACCACTCGATGTCCTAATGCCTTTTTGAGGTGTGACACATGGAACACGTTGTGTACCCTGCAGTTTGCCAATAAATCCAACTCATAAGCCACCTAGCCAACCTACCTAATAATCTTGAAAGGGCCATAATATTGTGACTTAAGCTTCTTTGCTCCACTCTGGATGAGAGTGGACTGACGGTAGGGTTGTAGTATTAGATACACCATATCTCCTACCTCAAAAGAATGCTTAATCCTCTTTTGGTTTGCATACAGCTTCTGCTGATTTTGGACCTTAGCAGTGTTTTCCTTGAGAGCCTTTACAATGTCCTGGCTCTCTTGCAACAAATCATCAGCACTAGGTGGTATTATAACATGTGATGAGTGGTATTATAGCAATACTCACAGAGGTAAATCCATTTCACCCAAGCCTTTTGATATCCTGCAATATAGTTTTTGAGGTATTTGTTCACTATCTCTGTCTGTCCATCTGTCTGCGAGGGTAGTCGATGCTCCGAGTAAGCTCAGTCCCACACAATCTGAATAACTCCTTCCATAAATGGCTCATGAACCGACTATCTTTATCTCTAACAATATTCTAAGGCAACCCGTGAAGCCTAAATACCTCTCGGAAGAACAACTCTATTACTTGTGTAGTTGTATCTATAGCGGTAAGCGGGAAAAAGCGAGCATATTTTGTCATCAGATCAAAAACTAAGTATTTACAATCCCTCCCTTGGGCTTTCAGCAAGCCCGTCATAAAATCCATAGACAAACATTCCCACTTCCTCTCAAGAATTGGAAGTGGCTAAAGTAGTCATGCAGGGTATGTGTGCTCCTATTAATTTTGATGACATATAGGGCACTCTCTAACATATCTAAGAACATCCGCCTTGAGCCCTTTCCAAGTAAAGCACTCACGAACCTGCCTATATGTTTTGATATATCTTGGATGCCCTTCCATCGGCAAGTCATGAAAGAATCTCAACACCCTACTCTTCATCTCTGATCTTGGGGTTGAATAAATTATGCTTTTGTAAACGATCAGCTCATTTACAACTGAATAACTGCTGTCCTAAATAGACCCCTCAACTATCCTTGCAGCCCAAGTGTCTTTGGCGTACTCTACCACAATCATATGTTGCCAATCCTTTGAAATCTGGACCATGGAGCTCAAATGTGGACAGCGAGATAAAGCATCAACAACAATATTTTGAGTTCCCTTGACATAAGCGATGTCAAAGTCATATGCTTGCAATTTACTAACCCACTTCTGTTGTCGGCCATTAAGGTCTCGCTGTCCTAGGAAATGCCTCAAGCTGTTATAATCAGTTTTTATGCTAAATTTGCTGCCCACAAGATACTGCCTGAACTTGGCCAAGGCATGCATAATGGCCAACATTTCTTTATCATATATGTTGTAACTCCTCTCTGGTCCCCTGAGTTTCCGACTCTCATAAGAAATCAAGTGCTTATCTTGCATAAGCACGACACCAATACCCTCTCCAGATGCATCGTATTGAAACTCAAAAGGCTTCCTGAAATCAGGCATTGCAAGAATGGGGCATGTAGTCATAAGCTCCTTAAACCTCATGAAACACTCTTGCGCCTCAAGAGTCCATATAAATGCACCTTTTTTCATCAAATCCATTAAAGGTGTTGCATGTCGTGAATATCCACTAACAAACCAGCGATAGAAACCACACAAACGCAAGAATCCACGTAGTTGAGTGAGGTTCGCAGGAGTAGGCCAATCAATAATAGCACAGATCTTCTCAAGGTCCATCTGCACACCCTCTACACTGATAATGTGGCCTAAGTGCAATAATTATGTCATTCCCAAGTCACACTTGGACTCCTTGGCATACAAGGACTCCCTATCCGAAATTCCCAAAATTGTATCCAAATGTGTAAGATGCTCCTCCCATGTTTTGTTGTAAACCAAGATATCATCAAAGAAGACTAGCACAAATCTCAATCGAGGTTGGAAGACCCTATTAATAGTGGACTAGAAAGTAGCTGGTGCATTGGTTAGCCCAAATGGCATAACCAAAAACTCATATTGCCCACAATGGCACCTAAATGTTGTCTTCTCTATATCCTTCTCTCTAACACGGATTTGGTGATAGCTTGATCTCAAATCTATCTTTGACAAATAACAAGCGCCACGCAACTCATCGATCAACTCAACTATCCGTGGAATGGGGTACCTATTTTTGATTGTCCTCTTATTTAGGACCCTGTAGTCAATGCACATCTGCAAGGTACCATCATTTTTCTTCACTAACACAACTGAGGAAACGAATGGTGACTTACTCGGCTTGATGTGTCCCATAGAAAGCAATTCCTGAATAGTTTTCTCTATCTTGTCCTTTAGTCACTTTGGGTGCCGGTAAAGGTGTAATCATCACAGGTTTCGCACCCTCCAACTCTATAATGTGCTCAATGCCCCTGTCTGGAGGTCTACCAGGTGGAATGTCACTGAAAACCTTCTCATGCTTAATTCTCAGCTCCTGAATGTCTGGGTGGTACTTTGTCTTTTGTTGACCCTCCTATGTAGGCATCAACATACACTCATCTGTCCACTCAACCATGTCGTGACGCATGAGTTGTTCCATCCTCCTAAGTGAAATCATTCTGCAACTAGTAACCTCGATGGCTTTCAGCACATGTGTCTTTCCATCCTTCTTAAATGTCATCTCCATATCCTGAAGGTTGAGAGTGAACCTTCTTATATCATGCAACCGTTGCATACCCAAAACCAAATCAATGTCTCCCATTTTAACCACATAAAAATTAGTTTTGAACTCATAATTGTTCAAGCGTAAAGGAAGTCATGTAATCATTTTGTCACACTTAAAGAGTGTAACCATCAACCACTCGTACTCTTATGGCTTCAAATTCTTCAGTACGAATCCCACGCCTTTCTACCAATCTAGCATCAATGAAATTATGGGTGGCACCTATATCCAATAAAGTAATAATCCGTTGTCCCACTAGTACCCCACACATCTGATAAGAGCCTTCCTGCTTAATGCTAGTATGACGTGCTTCTTTAAGCTTAAGCTCTTCTTCATGTGCCTCCATTTTCTCCAACCTTTCTGACTCATTTTTAGCCCTTTCCACATCGGATTCCACAAGATCGATTTGTGGGTCTGAATTTTCAGATTCGGAATCTTCATAGTATGCCCACATAACACGATTTGCTTTACCCTTAGGCCTCAAAGGACAGTCATGATTTGCATTATAAGGGCCCTTGCAGTAATAAACACAACTTTTTCTTGCGTAGGTCATTAAGTGTTTTCTTGTCAAATGGAGTTACTGATTTCCCCTTTTGATCCCCTTTGAAATCTGATTTTTCTTTGTTATTAGGAAAAAACTTACTGTCCCTATGTGAAGAGGATCCCTTAGGCAGAAACTTTCTCTGAGCAGCTACAGGTTCCATACTTCTAGCGTTCTTCATTGCAGCCTGCAATGTTACAAGGTCAAATCCCTTTACCCATCCTTTTAAGGGTTCCATTAGACTCTCAATAAATAGTACAACCAACCTCCGCTCTAAAATGTCGGTAACCATAACAGATAGCCTCTGGAAATCACTGATATAACTCTCTAAACTCTCAACTTGTTTCAACTGGGCAAGATCTCTGAAATATGTCTCTGGGTCCTTATCAAAGCGATCAACCAACCTATTTACAAACTCCTGATTAGTGATGCGATCATGTTGTAGTGTCATCATCCCATGATACCACCAATTGTGGGACTAGTCCCTCTAGATGCAATGTGGTGTATTTAATGGCTTCTTCCTTAGACATGGGTCGAAGTGATAGGAAAGTATCTAGCTTGTGGATCCAAGACTGAGCTGTAACCTTGCCACTGCCATCAAAAGAAGGTAATGTGATTTTACTAGTGGCATGCTTTAAGTCATTGCTTTGAATTTGTGATCTATGCCCCTGTCAAGACCTGTAGTACTCAATCCTCGAATTCACAAATCTGTCAAAATATATACGTTCACGCACTTGTGGAGTCGATAACTCCCAATCATAATTGGCTGCCATAACTGCATCAACATATGTTGGGTCCTCAGCCTCTTCATCATTCTCCTCCACCTGTGCTTCCCTCAAAAAAGTGGGCTGATTAGGCCTATCTACTGTCCAAGAAGGTGCTCTTTGCACTCTTTGTGATCCAGCTACACTTTGATCATCACCCTGATCCTGGGGGTATCTCCTAGGTGCATTCAACTGTTGTAGAGCTGTCGTGAGCTTTTGTAATACCTCAGTTACATGTTGTTGGCCAACCCGTAAATCTCTCAGAGTCTCTCTCACTTCCTTGTCAGGAACTATATCCTCATTTCTCCTATCATTTCTCTGCGGAATTTCTTCTGCCTTATCACCCATCATTGCTAATGGTACCTCTGCAAACTGGTTGTCTTCTTGCCAATTATTTTATGGCTTTGTTTTTCTGTGTGTATAATATCTATAGTGACTTTTCATGTGAAGCCTTGACCCTCCAAGAGGGCAGGATTAAGGCTCTGATACCAATGTAAGAACCCTTCAAGGCTCTAACTGCTGAAATGACTATGCTTGTTTTTGGTCTTTATTGTTTTTCAAATTTTTTTGTGTTTTTCAGATGGTTTGACATAAAAAGCAATACATATGCTGAAATAAAACTTCCAAAATTTGAAAACTAAATACTAAGGAACGAAACAAAAGAGTTTAGTTATTCTTCTTCATTATTTCATAGAGAAAAAACTTTTTACAATCAAATGGCATACCCAGATAGTGGAAGAAGCCCTTTGAATAAGTGTTGGTCGAAAAAATAAAGTCAAGAATATAAAACCCTTCACCAATTAGCAAAAAAAACTTCAAGAGATGACATCAAACCTTGTTGTAGCCCTAGACGTTCCTTCTTATATTTTTTGAGTTTATTTTTGTGCCTCTTTCAACAAAACCGAACTGTATATGGAAGAGAAGGTAGGGCAGATGAAGAACCAGCAAAAAGCAATGATTTCGAATCACTATAAACAGCCAATAGTTTCTCAATCTCATGCCCTCAATATGCCATAAAACATGCCTTCAATCTATCAATAAATTCTGAAATTTATTTTTCCAATTAACACACTGTTGACCTCTATATGAAGCCAACCCAATAAGCAATATCGGGTGAATCTTTCACACCCTCTAACTGCTGCTACAAAGAAGCAACGCTCTCCAATGTCGATAAGCTCAAAACTCTACAGAAACCCTTGGTCTCACACAAACTCCCATGCTCCAAAGAAGAAAATATCAAATCAACATAATATCCATGAGAATGAGCTCTTAAGTCCCTTTTAATCTTTTCTTGTGAGAGCTCAAACACTTTCCTGGTCAATGTGGGATAAAAGATATATTCCCACTTTTAAAAAATTTCACTTAAAACTCCATAGTTGGTGCACAAATAATTCTTTTAAAATTAATTGTTCACTTGGCCCCATCTATGATAACTTGACCCTTCACTTAAGTGACTTAAGTTATAATATAAAATTATATTATAAATTTTATATTATAACTTAATATAAGCTCAAAACTATTAATATTTATTTTAGCCAAATAATTATTAATATCTCCATTATTACTCATCATCTCTGCACGTCGTCTAAACTAGGACCTAAGATGATCAAGCCGCATACAACCATACCCCATTTCTAAAAATAGCAAGGGTCCCTCTCTAAGCTTCTCAAAACTTACTATAAATGGAAAAACGTTCTATAAATAGCAACTACTGCATACGGAGTTCTGGAGACCTTGAACGAAAGCCAAATTTGCAAAACTCTGACGACTGAAGGACCCTCTAACCAACCTCATTAGCCTACGAGGGTCAATGATAAGCTAATCTACTCTATTGACTGATGTCAACTATAAGGGGACATCACATTTAATCATTTGTTGCAAGCTCCCAAGTAATCCCAACTTTTGCTTCTATACCAGAACAAGTATTTAGTGGCTTCAAAAACACATGGAGGTTTGTGATTCGTTTTCCCTCTCTTTTCATTTTCTTTTTTCATTTAAATTTTAGTTAATTAGATCAATTTTCAATCATTTTGTTCCTTTTTGTATATTTCTAATGCTTGATAAAAAAAATTGTGAGACCACTTACATTTCCCCCTAAGTCTCAAGCATTACAACTTGACTAAGGATTTGAAATTTGATCTTCAACTGAAATCTCTTACCTCCTATAAAACTTCAACTCACATTCACGACAACTTTTCACCCAGCCATGCCCAAGACCTGAATCTCTAAAGCCCTCATGACTTTTGAAATGTTGCCAAGCTACTCTAAAACTAACACCTACTAACTGCCAAAGTGAAAAGAAGGGGATCCCCATTTGCAATGGGGCGATGGTGTGAAAACATCACAACAAGTAGTGCTTGATGGAGATATTTGTCATCCTAGATCTTGACTCCTTAAACCACATGCTAACTAGGAAAATCGTCTTATTTATAAGACTTCATGAGTTTTCCCTATACACTAGATACTTGTGAACTCAAACTATCTACTTGAATTCTCACTTGCTATGTATAACTAACTACTATCTTCTAACCATCTAGAGGTGCTCAAGGTCTGCCACCCCTTGACCACATAAATGTTTTATTTCTATAATGTTCTAGGTTAAACATGGGGACATCACATGGTGGATGGAGACAACATGTCAATGGGTTTCCTCCATGAGGGCATGGATAAGGCCAAATAGACCATTTTGTATTATTATGTTGGGAAAAGAAATATGAAATTATTTGGCACATCATTGATCGCAAATGGACAAAGCAACTCCACCAGCCAATACATGCCTTGGCCTACTACCTGAACCCAAAGTTCTACTTCTACATTTAACATTGATGAGGAGGTCATGGGAGGTTTTTTTTCATGCATTGATAAGATGGTACAAAATACTGAGATAAGAGAAAAAGTTCTTGATAAGATGGTGCCAAATGCGAGATAAGTGACAAAGTTCTTGATGAGTTGGAGGTGAGGTTTACTAAATCTGATATACTATGTCTTATTTGTGATACGGTAAAATCCACTCTCTAGAAACATCCATTTTACATAGATAATAATTAACTTGCTATATTTCATCCATCTATTCAAAGTCTACAAGGGTGTGGATGGGAATCTCTTTTCTTTAGCTCAAGCCATTCAAAAGAGAGAAAAACAACTAGGTAAAAATATTCTTTTAATTTTTAACTCAATGCTACAAGTAGAAATTAGAAACTTGGTTCTTATATTTTTACTTAATTCTTATTTTTTAACTTTTTTTTGTAGATTAATGGTGGGAGAACTATTGTGCTGACATGTCAAGTTTTCATAGGCTAGCCATTAGTATTTTGTCCCAGCCTTGTAGTGCTTCTGGGTGTGAAAGCAGTTAGAGCCTATTTGAAAGCATTCACACTAAGAAGAGAAACAGGTTGACCCAAGAGCACTTCAATGATCTTGTCTTTGTTTGGTACAACCTTTTCCTTTGAAGTAGAAAGGTGGAGGGCATTTCACTTGATTTCATCGACTTGGATGAGATTGATCCTTATGGTGAATGGGCTATCAATGAACAAGATGATGTCCTCCTTACTAAGGAAGACCTTGCAAAATTTGAGAGATGAGCAACAAAATCAGCAACATTGGATGCAATGGAGGAAAAAGAAGGCACTTTTGAAGAAACAATCTATTCATCATTCTGATACTGAATTACCTTCTAGTTTGAGGCTTGAAAAATTAAGTTACACTACAGGGAAAAGAGAAAGATATAGATTGTATTTGGTTGGTTTTTTTTCATTTGACATATCATCATATATAAAAAATTATATATTTATAATGCTGTTATACATATGTGACTATGAAATTTCAAATTTTGAGAGTTTGAGGATTATATGACAAGTGTAATGTTCAAATTATGACAAATTGATAGTCAAATTAGACTTTTATGTCCTTTAAATGGATTAATTTCTTTTTTTTGTAATTACAAGGTTTTTTTTTGCTGAGCTCGTGTCGAGTTCTTTGTGGATTCCCGAATCTGAGTCAAAATTTTGGACTGTTAAGTCCAAGTCTTCAAACTATGTTTAGGACACCACCAAAAAATTACATTGCTATAGGTCATTTGTATTCATAATCATTTTTTGAAAGCTTTGAAGTGTAGAAATTTTGATAAAGTTCAATCAATCATCTTATGAAGTATAAGTCTCTTACTAGGAAAGAGTGTCCAAATTGATTTTGGGAGAAAATTATGGTATCACCATGGGTTGAAAAAAGTAATCAAAGGCACAGTTTGTACCACACAAAGTCCTACGCAAATATGTGGTTATGTTTTAGCAATATATTGAAAAGTTCTACAAGGATACAAAAACGGAGAATATTGGACAAAACAATTGTATAATGTTAAATTGGTTGCAAACAAGGCAAATTAAATACAAGAGATTTTTCAAGCTATATGCAATTTATCTAAGTGCTTGATGAAACATTCAAACGAGTTTCAAGATAATACCAGGGGACTATACTCACAAATACGTGAAAAAAGATTGTAGCAACTTGTATACTCATCATAGATTTTTTGGGAATGAATTGTCTTACACTTGGTGGTTTATGGGAAGATGATTTCAGTTCACTTGATCTCCTACCATTCTCTATCACTAGGAACATTAACACCAACCACAGGGGCAACATAAAAAGTAATCTTCAATAGGAAACACCAATTTGGATCAAGGATCATCTAAACATATCCAAAGTATAATCTAGGATGACCATACAACAAGAAATTTGAACAAAGTCTTATAAAAATTCCAAAAATAAATGAAATTAGAAGTCGTGTTTGTTGATGTGAGTTTTATGCCACTACAACATGCCAATTGAATACTTAGTATTCCAAACAAAACACCAAATCTTCAACTCTCTTGAATAAGGATGCTCATATGCTAAATTGTTAAAATGTAAAATTGATGCTATTCATGTTGTTGTCATTAATGGTTGTCATTGATGTCAACATATCCAATGCATAGAGGAAATTTATTTATGATATGGTTGTTTTTCTATATCGGTTGATGTGTACCGATATTCTTGGCATATCGATAGAAATGTTCACCGAAGGATGTGCATTAAATGTTTATTCTTATCCATTTCGTTGGTGGTTCTATTTCGTGTGCAAAATATGGTGGATCGATTATTTGGGTTCAATCCTATTTGGAACGTGTTTGTCATGTTCTGGTCCCAGCAGCTACCATGTAACGTGTTGATCATATCCGTTGGTACTGAAAACTTTCGAGATGGTGTAGCATGTTGATATGGTCGAGGCATGTTGTATTGAGTGAGGTGTTCCGTGTTTCATTCCTTATCACTGTGGGAATGTTTCGATGTGAACTATTTCAAATCAATTTAGGCCAACTTGGTTGATAGCATCAAGCAGTATAAAAAGAGTGATGTTTTCAGTTGTTCATGTGGCTTGCATGATGCTTGTATGCGAAGTGAATGCGAATCTAAAAAGAGGATATCCATGTGTTGATGATCGCGTGTGTGGATGCAATCGATAGCAGACTGATATATCAATTTTGTATTGCAGAGTATCGTGACAATGATCTCAGTGGTGGATTCAATCTCATTTCTATTCTGGCAGTGAACCTATTTATTTTGGTTGTGAGCCTATTTGTATTGGCAGTTAGCCATATTCATATTTCAGGGCAGTTAGCCCAACTGGCAGTGAGCCAACCTCAATGAGAAATCCGCAATGAGCAAAATCACCTTAACCAATGTTTCATTTCATGGGAATTAGCTTCTCCGTAGCTTTTCCCAGTTTAGGTTTCCCCGTAAATTTTGGTGTTCCTTGTGTTGGTGGTTTATGTGCTTTCATGTTTACATCTGTTATAATTGCTTAATGTGGGGCTACCGGTAGAACAGAAGTTAATATTGATATAACAATTATTATCATTTGTATGGTGTGTGTTTACCAACAGAGTAAAAGTTTTAGAAAGTGTTTGTGAATAACTAATTCACCCCCCCCCCCCCTCTCAATTATTCGGCTTGTTCAACATAAACAATGTATATGGATTGTGTGATCAAATGAGAAAACCCCAAGGTTTCCTTCTAATTGTGGACTTTCACTCAGTTATATTGATGTGATATGTTGGTATCACAAAAGGACTTACGTTGTTCATTCAATGGGCATCAACTACTTCAACTATTTCCAACCAAACAAACTACAAAGGGAAAGGATTTAGAAAGCTATTCTACTCTTAGAATGCAAGAGCTGATAAATGTCTTTGTGACTCTACTAGACTTAGTTTATCCATCGACATCAAACCGAACTAGTATGAAATCCTAGGGTAGATGTAAAATGTTCAAACTATTGCCATTCCATTAACACCATCCATCGATGCATATTAGAGTGCAAGCAATAATTGAAGTAAAGCGCATAAATATCTCATTCGACCATGCAAGGCAAACTTACAATCAGCAAGCAGCGAGTGGTTTGGTCTAAATGAGTCCACCAAAGCTGTAGCCAAAATATTTTCCATTCAACTAAACACTATTTCTAATCAACATGAAATAAAATTCTAAGCTAAGTGAGGAAATATAGAAACCATGCAATACTCCCAAGCAACACAAGTAATCCACCATGAAGACCAACAATGAATTAGCAATTACTTTGACAGCATTGTGACAACAATTTCTCCAAGTCTATTGCTCTTACAAATGGTAAAGCCTTTCTTTGTATAGTAGTTCCAAGTACAATGAGTGGTCATGATCAATTCGAAATCAAGGGCCAAGATTAATCCAACAATGCTCTAGTCTACCTAATAGCTACAAGCATTAAATATTGGCTAATTACAATCCGGCACCACCTTGTGGGCCATTAAGAAAATTACAATGCTTTTTTGAACCAATGAGAAAATTGGTTAGGTAGAAGCTTATAGAAGAAGGCACCAACAATGGGCCAATGATAAAATTACATTGTTTTGACCAATCAAAGAATAGGTTAGGTAGAGACATTGAACTCCACATGTACACTTGGCATGATCCAATTGAATGTGCTTGGACATGTGCAACTAGAGCTTTCTAATTGGTTGGAGATGAGTGGGTGCCACCTCAACATGCTTGTCTTATAGGCTCGATACATACCTCTTGACAATGAGAAAATATCTCTTGATACTCAACATTATCAAGCCTTCCATAAATTGTGATGGCATATTCCCAAATTGGTTCATCTTCATTACCCTTCTCTATCCTTTCTCATTTTGGATTCTTGACCTTGATGTTCTGAAAGTTTCACATGACAAGATTATTCCACTTGGTCCAATTGAACTTGGATTTCCAGAGGAAATTCAAGTTTGTATAATTTCTTTTATCCTTGACTCGTAGACTTGACTCTTCCTGTAATGAACCCTACCAGTAGGCCACTAAATAAACCCTCAAAAATGCAAACTCAAGATGTAGATAGAAAATTATTTTTGAGTATATGAGTTCGTTGTCCCAAAATTTCAGAATAATAGATAGCAACCAAATACCACCTAAAACACTATCAATGATGTAGGAAATTGCTCAAAACCATATGCCATTCATATATCAACAATTTGCCACAATGCCATACATATTTCAACCAATAATATGATCATCAAACCCTAGGTTTGCAATATAGATAAACTGAAAATTACAATGCCCTTTCACTTGCAAAATCCTAGCCTTCCTTTGATACCAATAATGCCAAATGGCAAACAAAGACAAGTACAATGTAAAATAGTAAAGTGCTCAAGCTATATTTTGTACTCAGCTGAAAACATACATTTCTCAGAAAATATGCCAAATGCCAAATGAGAAGTGAGGAACCCGATTGTAGATGGCTGCGATAATTTTTGCCAGTGCTGAAGATGCCAACACCCAAGCCAAAGTCACCCCAAATCTCAAAATGTACTTCCTTGCCGATTTTCAAAAATGTCTAGGAATTTTGAAAATTCTTTAAAAATAAATCATGACATTTTGGGACTCCAAAATGCACCTATCTTTATCTCCTCGACAATAGAAATCCGATGCAAAAATACCCAGAATGATATGCTGAGTAATGAGGAAGATATGAGCAAAAATGTGGTTCCAAAACCCTATCCTGAAATTCTGAAAACTAAATTAGACTTGTAGCAAAAACTTTTTCGGATTGCTTTTTCGCTTTGCTTTTTCGGATCTGCTTTTTCGCTTTGCTTTTTTGGATCTGCTTTTTCGGACTGCTTTTTCGGATCTGTTTTTTCGCTTTGCTTTTTTGGACTTTTTTTTTCTCTTGCAACCAAAACTCAAACCCTCAAGTAAGTCTAAGGACTCCAAATAAGCTCAACTTGAAATGGCTGAATACCACTTCCAAAGTGCAACCCTTCAAAGAATATTTCACCTCCTCAGTTATGCAAATCCTTAAGAAACTTCGTTCCTAAAGATCAAATGACAATCTGTAGACCAAGATGGCACCACAAATGCTCAAAGAGAAAAGTAGTGTAAACTCAAGTCATGGGATGTCCAAATGAAAGGCCAAGCACTCTATTTATTTACTTTTCTAAGAAGCCACTAGAACTTCTAGAAGTATCCATAAAATATTCTTATAAAATCCCTTTATAATGCACTTTTATATAAAAAGTAACTTTATAAAATAAAAAGTGCAACTCAACTCAAAATTATAACATTTTGGCCACACATAACACATTATAATAAAAATATGATAAACACCATCTCTCCAAGAGCAAATAAGACCATCCAATCCTCAAATAATCATCAAAATGACTCTCACCAAAACCATCTGCCTACAAGAGTCCATGATAGGCAAATCCACTGAAAAATGACATGTCACTAAAGAGAGGACATGACAGTCCGCCCCTCTTGAAATTGCTTGCCCTCAAGCAATCCCAAAGCTGGGTGCTACAAAATATCTTCTCCCTCCCATGTGACATCCTCCTCAAGCAAATTTCTCCACTTCACCAAATACTCTTGATGGTCCTTCTGCGGAGCTGCCTCTCTCTGCTATCAATGATGTACTCGGGAACAAGAACCAACTTCCCCTCATCATCCAATGGAGGAAGAACTGCTGAAGGCACAACATGTTGACCCAACACCTTCTTGAGGCGTGACACATGGAAAACATTGTGTACCCTGCTGTCTGCTGGAAGCTCAAGCTCATATGCCATCTCCAATACGCCTGATAATCCTGAAAGGACCATAGTACCTAGGCTTAAGCTTCTCCGACCCACTCTTCCCAAGAGTAGACTGTCTATAGGGCTGCAACATGAGATAAACCATATCACCAACCTCAAAACTCCTCTCTATCCGCTTTTGATTTGCATACTGCTTATGCTGATTCTGAGCCATGGCAATATTATCTCTGAGAGCATCAACAATGTCCTTGCTCTCTTGAAGCAAATCTTCAGCACGAGGAACTCTAACATCACTCATAAGTAAATCCAGAAAACTCGGTGCCTCATAACCATATAGTGCCCTGAAAGGAGTCATCTGAATAGACATGTGGTATGTGGTATTGTAGCAATACTCACATAGATAAATCCACCTAACCCATGCCTTCTGCTACCCTGCCACATAGTTCCTCAAGTAGCCTTCCACCCACTTATTTACTATCTCAGTCTACCCATCAATCTGCGGGTGGTAACTGGTGCCAATCAATCCACCTGGATCCCAAATGTAGTCATGAACTGTACTGCTATCAATCAACGCAGACTCCTGCAATATCCTCTACAATATAACCAAGAGGAATCCATAATCAAACTGACAAATACAGCTCAACCAAACTCCAAAATCACAACTGCCACAGTCAGGAACCCACGAGACACAAACTCTCAGAACATCAGAACCCAAGTAAAGTGGACAACTCAAACTGCCAACATAGTAAATACCATCAACACATCCCACTGGCCTATGCGGAATGTACAATCCAACTCTGCAACAATGGTGAACACTCCCGAATGGAACTATACCAAGTATGGAGAATCCACACATTGTACAACTCCTGCAGTCAACACAACTCTACAGATCACCGGCCACTGTCTCATAACCATAACTCCCATGCACCGCTGATGGCAAAAAGACATCACGAGATAAGCAGCAAGAAATAGAACCCAAACCAAATCTGCCTGCCATCAATTCCTCAACACAAGGGTCAAATGCAAACTGGTGTACATACCCTGTAGTATAATGCTGATAAAAAGAACCAACCTCAGTCAACAGCTCACCATGCAAAGGTGATACAACCCACTGCGATTGATCACCAGCTAAGTCAGGAGATGTCATAGCCAAAGGAGTAGAATCAATAACAACCGCTGAAGCATCACTCCCAAACTCCTGCTCTAAGTCATGTATTATCAAGCTGTCAACCACAAAACCTATCGCCATGTCATGCCCATCACAATTCTCATCCCGTGGCGTCAACCCATCTCATAACTAATGACAAGCACTAGGGACCAAAGTACATCGACGTATCATCATCTCATCAACATGGTCATCAAAGGTAAACTAGTGAGCATACCTCACAGTGTAATGCCAATAAGATGCGCCAATCTCAGTCAGTGACTCAGACTGCAATCTAGATGAAACTAACTGCAACCGATCACTAACCAAGCTGGAACTGCCTACTACCTCCGAAGACACCGCCAAGGGAGTGGTATCACTAGCAGGAACCATGCCAACTGTCGGCTCACCAACATCACACATGATCTCTGATACAACATCACCAGTCTCCATGCCATCAGTAGTAGAGACCACCACCATGTCAGGCATACCACAACAATATGCTGCAGCACCCAACTCAATTGAACCTGACTCTAGTGGAAACGAACCCGATATGCCAATGCTAGTATCGAGGATGGATGCATCCCCATCTCCACTGTCTCTGACAATCTCGACCATGGACATCCTCGGATCACCAGACACCACAACTTGTGACTGAACAGAATCTGGTAAAGACGGCAGTCGCTCTCACCTCAGCCAAATGAAACTGTGACTCCTCGAAAGCCAACTATGTACTCTCAAGAATCTCAGAAGTCACCTCGAGCTACTGAGTAAGCTCACTCACCTCATCTTCCTTGGCCAATAATGCATCATACGCTGTACTGCCCCACCCCATAAGATAATCTCTGTCGGCTACCAACTGCCTATAATTCTGTCTCAGAATCCGTATAGCCTCCCATAAAAAGTGGATCTCTGTCAAGGAAAGATAATTGCCTCCCTGCTCATCACTAGTAGGAGAACCCCATCCATAAACTGCTAACAATTGACGAGCAGCATCGAAATGCTAGCAAGCGATAGCAATGTCTCGCTCACTAACTCTCAGCTAACTAGACACATGATGGCGCTGGCTAGACTGTCTCCTACAATCCTCCTCTGACGCACTGTCCAAAGGAGTATCCTCAAAGTCATTGGTCTCTGGAGTACTACCATCCATATCCTGCGAATCAACTCCAAAGCTCATATCAACATACGGAGTATCAAAAACTGTAGCACCGCTGTCCAACTCCTCTGTACCAAAAGAAACTGCCGAGGAAACTAAGTCCTCAAAACTGCCCACTGCATCCTCCTGGATGTCATCAATGCCAATACGATCCTGGGACTCATCTATAAACACTGCCAAATATGAAAGATCATCAACACATTCCAGCAAGAATGGTCGACTGGAAATATGAACAAAGCCCAACACCGGTGTATAAAAACTAATACCGACATCGGACAAACTGCTGGCACAAGAAAGGACAACACCGTGCAATCTGCTAATCAAATCCATGATAGCACCCAAACAATCACTGCTACCAAAAAGTGATAAAGATCTCCAGTCAACTGAATCCCAAACGCCAATATAACAATCTCGTGTCCATATCCATAAACTAGAATCAACTGGTAACTCAAGCAAACTCCTCACCTGAGTAATATGACTAATACCAACTAACTCCACATACCTGTCTGACATTGTCCCTGTATCCTGGATGTGAATGCCAGATGAACTCACAACATTATCAATGACCACATGTGATCCGCCTACCGCAAAAAGCTGAGTATCAGGTGTGCAAGATGAAACTAAACTCAACTCCACGCCATGCTCATCCCCATGTCTCTCCAAGTCCTGTAATGCCAATGGAGTATTCACCAAAGAAGTTCGAGTGTCCTCAAACTCGCGAGAAAGCCTGTCAACTTCCTCCTTCCTCCTCAAGGCATCTGAATAGTCTCCGGCAAGGCTAAGAAGATGGTCACGATCTGATAGAAGATGTGAATAACTCAACTTCATCGTTCCCATCCCTTCCCTAATCGCCTGTAAGTCAACACAAGAAGACTCTGCCTGAACTCCCTTATGTCTGCCCTGTAACTGAATCATCCGGATGTGATCCTCTATCATATCCCGCATCCTGTCATGATGAGATAATGAAGTCACAATACTGTCTTCGCTCACCTTCAGCTGGTTGAACAAATCATGTGAAGTACTACCAGCCTCAACCTCATGTGACAAAGCATCCAAATGTGCCTAGTACTCCCTCTCAGCAAAGTCATGAATACTCAATGTCTGCTCATCTCTACCAAGTATCTCACCATCATGCACAACAACATCCTCAAAATCATCATCTGAACCCTCTACGCTGTAGTCACTGCCTGTCGTAACCAAACCATCCTGAGTACCTGTGACATCACCCTCTGGCGACCTATATACAACTGTCTCAACTTGAGTATCAAGTTGACAGTTACTATCAATCTGCGTAATATCCTTCACCACTTCCTCCTGTGGCGGAGTAGAATCTGAGACCTCTGCCTAGCTGTAAGCTAGTTTCTCGAACTCCTCATGCAAGTTTCTGGTAATTGTGTCGTCTGCCCTGTGAGAAGATCTGCCAAATAGAAATCTAGTCAACTTATCCACCTTAGCTGGGTCGGACAGCATGTCATTCATCATACGGTGGCGCTTATCCAACTGTTCAGACATGTCATGGCTTATTTTCTTAAGTTCATCTCGAATGTCTAAATAACCATCCTTTCTACTGTTCCGACTCCGAATCTTCCTACTTTGTCTATCAGCTATCCAAGATCGTGTCCTCTGAGACTCTGTATTATACCTGTCCATTCTGGATAAAGTAGAGTACTGATCACTCATACAACACGGCTCTTACCCAACAGAATGGCAAGAAAACCGCTTTGATACCACTGTAATGACCCCTACCAATAAGCCACTAAATAAACCCTCAAAAATGCAAACTCAAGATGTAGATAGAAAATTATTTTTGAGTATATGAGTTCGCTGTCCCAAAATTTCAGAATAATAGATAGCAACCAAATACCACCTAAAACACTATCAATGATGTAGGAAATTGCTCAAAACCATATGTCATTCATATATCAACAATTTGCCACAATGCCATACATATTTCAGCCAATAATATGATCATCAAACCCTAGGTTTGCAATATAGATAGACTGAAAATTACAATGCCTTTTCACTTGCAAAATCCTAGCCTTCCTTTGATACCAATAATGCCAAATGGCAAACAAAGACAAGTACAATGTAAAATAGTGAAGTGCTGAAGCTATATTTTGTACTGAGCTAAAAACATACATTTCTCAGAAAATATGTCAAATGTCAAATGAGAAGTGAGCAACCTGATTGTAGATGGCTGCGATAATTTTTGCCAGTGCTGAAGATGCCAACACCCAAGCCAAAGTCACCCCAAATCTGAAAATGTACTTTCTTGCAGATTTTCGAAAATGTCTAGGAATTTTGAAAATTCTTTAAAAATAAATCATGACATTTTGGGACTCCAAAATGCACCTATCTTTATCTCCTCGACAATAGAAATCCGATGCAAAAATACCCAGAATGATCTGCTGAGTAATGAGGAAGATATGAGCAAAAATGTGGTTCCAAAACCCTATCCTGAAATTTTGAAAACTGAATTAGACTTGTAGCAAAAACTTTTTCGGATTGCTTTTTCGCTCTACTTTTTCAGATCTGCTTTTTTCGCTTTGCTTTTTCGGATCTACTTTTTCGCTTTGCTTTTTCGGATCTGCTTTTTCGCTTTGCTTTTTCGGATCTGTTTTTTTTCCTCTTGCAACCAAAACTCAAACTCTCAGGTAAGTCTGAGGGCTCCAAATAAGCTCAACTTGAAATGACTGAATACCACTTCCAAAGTGCAACCCTTCAAAGGATATTGCACCTCCTCGGTTATGCAAATCCTTAAGAAACTCCGTTCCTAAAAATCAAATGACAATTTGTAGACCAAGATGGCGCCACAAATGCTCAAAGAGAAAAGTAGTGTAAACTCAAGTCATGGGATGTCCAAATGAGAGGCCAAGCACTCTATTTATTTACTTTTCTAAGAAGCCACTAGAACTTCTAGAAGTATCCATAAAATATTCTTATAAAATCCCTTTATAATGCACTTTTATATAAAAAGTAACTTTATAAAATAAAAAGTGCAACTCAACTCAAAATTATAACATTTTGGCCCCACATAACACATTATAATAAAAATATGATAAACACCATCTCTCCAAGAGCAAATAAGACCATCCAATCCCCAAATAATCATCAGAATGACTCTCTCACCAAAACCATCTACCTACGAGAGTCCATGATAGGCAAATCCACTGAAAAATGACATGTCACTAAAGAGGGGACATGACACTTCCTCTTTCACAGCTTGTTCCTTAAATTCTTGATTTTCATTTTTCTTGATTTAAGCCTGTCTCCATTGACTCAAGCTCCATCCATCCTTGGCTCCTATCACCTTCATTCTACAAGAGAACAATACATGTCATATATATATATATATATATATATATATATATATATCATTTTAATTCATTTTTATCTAGAAGCTAGGAAACCAAGATCCTAATGAAATCCTCCTTAAATAATTCTTCCTTGAATTTAATGAAAGGTATTGCTTTCAAGAAATCCGGTTATCTATCAAACAAACATGAGAATTTCAACTTACAGTCCTTGATCAAAACATAACTGACATTGAATCCTCCTAAAGACATATCTATGGCCCTCAAAATCTGATTAATACCTTGCTGTTTAGAATAAAAAAATTCTGAATTTAGAGCTCAGATCTGGGAATGATCAAGCCTACAAGTGATCTGATTTCCTCTTTCTAACTTGATTATCATTGCAATTCAGATTTATTTGACTGGATTTGGGCTTGTATTGATGTTTTACCCTGATTTCTTAATGCTCACTAAGTCCAAATTTGATCTACCCTTGAACTCCTTCCACATACTTGCTCTGCCCATTCTAATTGAATTTGTGCCTCTTAATTGATTGCTCACATCCCATTAATAATGACAATTGACATATAATTGTTATACACTACGTTTGCACCCTTGTTTCAAGCTCTCTTGGTCTTGATAACTTAGTATAACATGGGAATCATCTCCAGGTTGTGGGACCTATGCTAACTGAGATGAAACCTCCAGATTCTAGGCTGGTTCCTCTTGAATAATCACCTTAATTTGCTTCTAGACATGAAAGTAAAACTTGAGGGGAAAGGGATAGAAGGAATGCTTGGAAAGGGAAATGACTGAAAGTAAACTACCTACTAGATGATACACCGAACTTAGGGTATGAATTGTAGCATAGAGGGATAGAATCAATGAAAGGCTTAGGTCTAGTAGGTCACAACTTACTGAATAGGCTTGCATAAGTGTTTCATAGGAGGGCCTGAACATAAGACACAACTTATGACCTGCAAGCAGACATTCACTTCTGCAACTCAGTGTAGGATTGAGACAAGACTGTTAGGGGGGTTGAAGTATACCCACAAAAACATCTAAATCAAATCAAACACAATAACACACAATTACAGAAAGTAAGAGGGATCAGGAACCCTAATTTGTCATTGAAAACATGCATAGACTTCAATTCATTAAGAGATGATTCAGACAAGGAAGCATAGGGACATGAAGAATTGTCACAAAATACCTTTGCAATGTTTGAATTATCAATGGGAGATTACAAGAGTAGAAGACCAGAGGGTAGAAGAAATACCACAGATAGCCTTCTGAGAAAGGATTCTTTCTTTTTACAATTCCAACCTTTGAGCTTCAAAAGCTCTAAAAATACAATATATACATCCCCTCTTGCACGCAGGCAAGAGTCAAAACCTAACTAGGGTTACAAAATTAAACAATGATATCAAACCCTAGGGTACTGATCACCTATTATGAAAATCTCTGAGAACACCGGTGATCAAATCATATCTTTCTTTGCGTGTTGATCCTTCTGAACTGAAATCACCTGCAGACACAACAACCTCGACCTACCAACCCACCTGCAACTCCACTAAGCCATGAAGGCTCCAAATCTAATCATATTTCCCTAGGAGCGGTACTGTTTGAATGATGGTGCCAAACTCTCTAGCACCTCCCGTCGCGACAAAGGACCCTACAACGCCGGCCAACAGTCATCTCCATCATCCTCACAACCACCACCGTCCTGAGAAATCAATTCTCGAGCTACCTGACGTCGTGCATGGCTGAAAGAAAGCAAAACCCTCGCAGAGACATTTGAATTTTGAAATATAACGGCTAGTGGCAAATTTTAAAACGTAACCGTCGATGAGAAACCCTTCCCAGCAGATGAACGGCTCAGATTATCATAAAACAATCACAAACCTCCTTTGAAAAGTCTTCGTCCACTTCGGCACACTGCAGCCAATGAAACTTTAGCACGTCAGCATATTTATCAACTTGGACCCACTTTGACCTTTCTTCTTCTTAAGTCACAAAGAACTCTTTAAACCCCGGGCCCAGACCTGCCACTTGTCAAACTTTTATTCGCCCTGACTGCCTTATCAACAACACCTCGACAACGGACCCACTGCAACCAAGATTCCAATCTAACAACGAGCGTGATGGATCTCTAAAATTTGGCAAATTTTAGAGTTCTAAATATCATGCCAAAAGGAGAAATCTTTCACGACGAAGAAATCTTTTACAGGTTTTTATTTACAACAAGGCTTGTGACAATGCAACACTAGTGAAGGTTGATAGTGCCAATAAACATGGCATTCTATTGGAAGTTGTACAAGTGCTAACTAATTTGATCTCACTATTTCTAAGGCATATATATCATTTGATGGTGAATAGTTTATGGATATATTCCATGTAACAGACAAAGAAGGCAATAAAATTACTAATGAGAAGGTTATTGACTATATTCAACAGTGCCTTGGGACAAATGCCTGTTTGCTACCTTTACTTAGAAGAACTGTTGGAGTAAAGACTGCCTCTGAGCATACGGCAATTGAATTAACAGGCACTGATAGGCTCGATCTGCTCTCTAAAGTATTTGCTATTCTTACGGACCTTAAGTGCAATGTTGTTGGGGCCGAGGTCTGAACCCATAACATGAGGGTTGCATCTATGGTGTATGTTACGGATGATTGTACAGGGGCTCCAGTTGACGATCCTGAGAAACTTTCTATGATTAAAGTACAACTCTGCAATGTTCTGAAGGGTGATAATGACAAGCGAGTTGCCAAAACTATTGTCTCTGCAGGTGTTACTCATACTGAAAGGCGTCTACATTAAATGATTTTTGCAGACCGTGACTATGAAAGAGTGCACAATGGCTTGCTAGAATTCAATGTTGATAAATTCAGGCTTTTAGTGACTGTGGAGAGCTGTGTGGAGAAAGGTTATTCTGTCGTTAATATTAAATCCAAAGACCGACCAAAGCTTCTTTTTGACACTGTTTGCACTTTAAACAGATATGCAGTATGTTGTATTTCATGGAACAGTTGATTTTGATGGATCTGGTGCATTCCAGGAGTCTACGGTAACCCAAGTGGAAGTAATATTGTGGTTTCAAGCCAAAAGAAACACACAATCATAAATCATGTTTAAAGTCGCAGCTTATGAAATTTAATGATGAGAAGTGAAAAGATTTCGAGAATGGCAAAATAGCATCATTTCACCTGAGACGGCTCACTGGGTAGTTAATGTGAAGAATGTTTAAAGCTGTGAAGAGACGTCAATGCATATAAGAGCTCTCACCATTGCATACATCAACAATTGAGAAGTGTACCCTGAAGCTGGTGGACAAATACAAACACATCCTTTCTCAAGCGACTGGGCCATTGTCGACTTTCCTTTAATATATTACGTATGCCATATGATTAACAATGTGGTTCTTATTGTTACTGGCACTCTGCACGAAAGGGATGTTCATGAACTGCTAGAAAAATGCCATCCTCTAGGCATGTTTGACAGAATTGCAACACTTGCAGTTGCACAGAATATGCGAAAATTGTTACAGAAATAGATGCTTGTCAAAATGGCATAGATACAAATCATCCAAGTCCAGGACAAGACACTCGGCGCTGTGATGATATGTGTACAACCCGTAAAGACCGAATCATCCATGAACAGGATAGATATACGTCAATTTCTTAGCGGAGCATTGTCTTATTGAACCCGTCTGGAAGGATGATGACGGAGATGTCCACTTTTTCAGAATACCTGAGGATTTTCACGATTTGGCACATCAAATTGTTGAAGAAGAGAAACGCCTCTTTCGGGACTCACAAAATTCATATGATGAGAGAATAAATGCAGTTCTCAAGGTTCTTATCAAGAGAGGAACCAATTTGGCTGTTCAGGATCGTGTGAACAGGGTGAGCGCAAGAGGAGTTAATGAAGTCTATATGCCCGAAGATGTATCGTTGCCGTGTATTGGCCATGGAGAAGCAATCAGAGGTGTCGGAAAATCTATGGCTCCATTACCCTGTAGCGACTCTTTTATCTGTAACAAAGTGTTGCTTTCTTCTTAAAACGCATAAGCAGTGCTAATCGACAATGGTATCCCATACGAACACAAACACAGAGTTGCCAAAGAGAGAAACTTTGTAACTCTGTAGCACGAGAAGATTATTAACGTAGAAAGATTTAAAATAATATTATCAAAGTAGTAATAGATTACGTTGGTCATTAGTTGAAATATAAAAACTTTTGTTTGTTTAAAAGAAAAGTGACTTTTGATATTTAAAAGACCCGTCACTTTATAAAACCAAGTATAAATAAGGATTTTATAATCCGATAGAAGGACAGATTTCAATAGAAGCATTTTTATATATTTTGTATGGAGGGATAAGGGAAATAAAATGATTTTATAAATATAAATTTATTTTATTTTAATAATACAATAAAACATCCTTTGTAATTTATTAAAGGCATAGAGAATTAAACTATTGATGAACCGTCCTTTATAATTATTATTTTTTAATATTATGTGCAATTTAAATATCGGATAAGTGGATACAGTCAGATAGCATCCTAAACTCACGCTGAAATAATTTAGGATTGCATAAATATTTGATTTGTCGCGTCTTGATTATTGAATTGATTAGCAATATAAATGCTTTGAACATTATAAAGTTGTACGTAAACCTTCATTGAAGTTGACTCTATTACCCAAATAAGCAGAGGCACTGGTCTTTTTATTTTTGAAGTATTGAATTTATATATGAAGTCAGAAAATTTATCAATTCCTTCCTACAAACCTTATTAATCATTACATAACACTTCAATTCATATATTCAGCATTCACTTTATTTTGATCGAGTTCAAGGATTTTGCCAACCGAGGAACTCGCCAGCTTAAATTCGCTATAGAAGAGCTTCGAACCAGGTGATCAAGTTTGAAGTAAAGGTTTACCCGCCTAGGTGTAGCGAAGCCTGAAGTGCAGGGGAGTTTGAAGTATTCCCGTTCGTTGGCCAGAATTGATTTGGAATTCTATTGGAGAATTGGCAGGCTCTAGGATTTCAAATCTGCGGTTTTGAGAACCAACAGGGCGCATGATCTCATAGCCCTCGAATATTCCTTCCGATCATGCGCCAGTCGTTGATCCTTCTTTAACCGAGACCCTCTTACAAACGGACCCACTGCAAACCCAGTCATCACTACGTGGACCAATCAAGCGCGAGCACATCAGCAAGAAAGGACCCACCATTAGAGCCTCAACAATAAAGCAAGATCGACGGTCGGCGCATAATCTCATGTGTCAGAGAAACCCCATGAGATTATACGCCAGCCGTTGATCTGAAAGGGACATAGTCTGCCGGGCCCACTCTGAAAATCAGACAAGTCACCACCTCTCGACCAATAGGAAGCCTCCATGTAGGACAAAGTGGCAGTGGACCCACTTGACTTTGACGCGCTGCAGGGAAAGGAAATCTACGGTCGTCGCAAGATCTCATACCTCTGACACCACCCTTGCAAAGTTACGACAGCCGTATATTCCTTTAGAACTGGGACCCTTTGAAGACAAAGAACGGGCCCGCCGAGACAGGTGTCATCCTGTCACATGATCGCAAGGGCAAAGAATGTTCCTTGCGAACATGCGACAACCACAAGTTTAAAAGGGAAGATTGGGAGGAAAAAATTGCCCGGAAGACTTAGGCCTTGAAGGAAACATTAAAAGGGACCCCGCCCGACAACCTAGAGACTTAACACATGAAGTGGTCATTTTTAAAAGGCACATGCATTTTAAAGGTTTTAAGTGGCCCAAAAAGGTAACTTAAAAATAGAAACCAGCTTAGGGTTTGCAGGGTTTTTTGGGATAACGGCTATAATTATGAAATTTTAAACTGCAGACCAGGGAACAAAACAATTTGCAGAGGCCAGGAAACAAGACCTAAAACCATGAAAATTTCAGGTAAGATTGGCAAGGCAAAAACAAAGACCTCTGAATAGATATTGGCCAAATTTGCAGGATAGGAAATTTTGGGTAACATTTTGGCAATTTCTGCTAAATGTCAGCCTGCTAGACATTGATTAGTGGTCTTAAAGCAATCCATTGGGCATGGGGTCATCTCAAGGACACAAAACTTCAACAGGGAGACAAGACTGAAACCTGAAAGGCAAACCTGTACACAAGCACTTCTTGGAAAGCAGGAAACTAACCTAGAAAATAGAGATAGAAAATAGGAAACTAACCTATCCTAAACTTAACCGGGGGAGAATACTAGTCAAACAAAACCATTCACTGGTATGTTGAAGTAACTACCTTTCCTCCTTAGGATACAATATTTTACATGCATGAGGATAGCAAATAAGGAATGAAGGACACCCAGTTATGTGAAGAACCAATGCACTACCCCTTGAAAGACATAAACAAATCGACTCACCTCCACCAACAGATTCTTATCTCCATTATCCAAGGGTAGATAAGTGATTTGAGCTTGCCCCTGCCGAACTGCAAGCTCACCTTCAGCCTTAGCTTTATTTGAACACTCATGTTTGGACACAAACATGACAGGTTTTTCATGGCCGGCCTCCATTCCTGCTAAGTACCTTAAAGGGCAACCCCTGGAAAGAATGAACCCGGGGGCCTTTTTGCTACTGTCGGAATCTCTACCTACCAATTCATTCAGATGGGCCTCCTCCTCCACGTCATCTCTCTTGTCAACATCCTTGGTAGCAGGTTTCTTTTCAGGAGAACATTCCTTTCTTTGTCCTTCAACAACTGAGATGAGTGGCATATTAGGAGTGTTGTCATCTTCAACAAAACAAGGCAGCTCCTTAAATAAATCAGCCTCCAATTCAATGGTCTGCTCGGCAACATTATGAGATTCATCAAATAATTTTGATATAGCTTCTTTCCTTTCTTTACAAAGAGCCCTTTCAAGTTGTATCCGATGAGCCTCCTTATCATTTGTAGCCTTAGAAATCAGGAACTCTACTATCAATTTATACTCCTGTAACTCTTTGTTATGAAACTCATCATGGGCTGCTAATGTCCTTTGAAAATCTTCTTCTTTTGCAGCTGCAGCAGCACTAACCTTCATTAACTTTTCCTCGCAAACCTTCCTTAGTGTTGTGAGATTGCTTGCAAGGGCTCCTTGACTTTGTTGTTGTCCTATAATGACCTCTTCATACTACCTCCATCTAGCATCGAACTGCTCCTTTGCTTGCGTCCGCATATGCCTTTTCTGTGCCTCCAACACCTCTTCATAGTGCCTCTTCTGTTCTTCCAGCTCCTTTTGATAAACCTTCTTTTGTGCCTCCAACCCTTCAGCAAGCTTGGCCTCATTTCTCTTGTATTGCTCCGCCAGATACCTCCTATAACTTTGATCTTGCTGAGCCAATGCTTGCTGTTGTTGGATTTGGGCATGATAAGCATTCTCCTTTAAGGAAAGCATCTCCTCTTGAGGTCGCTGATATGTGTATTGATGTTGCCATGATACTGGAAGTTGGGTGGGTGGGGGGTAAGCATAAGGTGAATGTTGTTCCATTGCTGCAACTGGATAGTTTTGCATGAAATCAGAAGTACAACTGCTCTGATAAAGCTGACCTTCATGAAATAAAGGAATATCCTCATGAAAAGAGGGATGGTAATCCATTTTAGGTACTGAGTCTCCTTGAAACCAATGGATGTGAACTTAGAGTCCCCAGATATGCAAAACAATGACCTCTCAAAGGTCTGCAACCTGCTGGATGCATATCAGAACCAGCAAGAATTATGAAAATTATGACCTCTTGGTCCCACCCGGTGTGCCAGAAATTGTTATACACTAAGTTTGCACCCTTGTTTCAAGCTCTCTTGGTCTTGATAACTTAGTATAACATAGGAATCATCTCCAGGTTGTGGGACCTATGCTAACTGAGATGAAACCTCCAGATTCTAGGCTGGTTCCTCTTGGATAATCACCTTAATTTGCTTCTAGACATGAAAGTAAAACTTGAGGGTAAATGGATAGAAGGAATGCTTGGAAAGGGAAATGACTGAAAGCAAACTACCTACTAGGTGATACACCGAACTTAGGGTATGAATTGCAGCATAGAGGGATAGAATCAATGAAAGGCTTAGGTCTAGTAGGTCACAACTTACTAAATAGGCTTGCATAAGTGTTTCATAGGAGGGCCTGAACATAAGACAACTTATGACCTGCAAGCAGACATTCACTTCTGCAACTCGGTGTAGGATTGAGACAAGACTGTTAGGGGGGTTGAAGTATACCCACAAAAACATCTAAATCAGATCAAACACAATAACACACACAATTACAAAAAGTAAGAGGGATCAGGAACCCTAAGTTGTCATTGAAAACATGCATAGACTTCAATTCATTAAGAGATGATTCAGACAAGGAAGCACAGGGACATGAAGAATTGTCACAAAATACCTTTGCAATGTTTGAATTATCAATGGGAGATTACAAGAGTAGAAGACCAGAGGGTAGAAGAAATACCACAGCTAGCCTTCTGAGAAAGGATTCTTTCTTTTTACAATTCCAACCTCTGAGCTTCAAAAGCTCTAAAAATACAATATATACATCCCCTCTTGCACGCAGGCAAGAGTCAAAACCTAACTAGGGTTACAAAATTAAACAATGATATCAAACCCTAGGGTGCTGATCACCTATTATGAAAATCTCTGAGAACACCGGTGATCAGATCATATCTTTCTTTGCATGTTGATCCTTCTGAACTGAAATCACCTGCAGACACAACAACCTCGACCTACCAACCCACCTGCAACTCCACTAAGCCATGAAAGCTCCAAATCTGATCATATTTCCCTGGGAGCGGTACTGTTTGAATGATGGCGCCAAACTCTCTAGCACCTCCCTTCGCGACAAAGGACCCTACAACGCCGGCCAACAGTCATCTCCATCATCCTCACAACCACCACCGTCCTGAGAAATCAATTCCCAAGCTACCCGACGTGATGCATGGCCGAAAGAAAGCAAAACCCTCGCAGAGACATTTGAATTTTGAAATATAACGGCTAGCGGCAAATTTTAAAACGTAACCGTCGATGAGAAACCCTTCCCGACAGATGAACGGCTCAGATTATCCTAAAACAATCACAAACCTCCTTTGAAAAGTCTTCGTCCACTTCGGCACACTGCAACCAATGAAACTTTAGCACATCAGCATATTTATCAGCTTGGACCCACTTTGACCTTTCTTCTTCTTAAGTCACAAAGAACTCTTTAAACCCCAGGCCCAGACCTGCCACTTGTCAAACTTTTATTCACCCTGACTGCCTTATCAGCAACACCTCGGCAACAGACCCACTACAACCGAGATTCTAATCTAACGGCGGGCGCATGATCTCATAGCCCTCGAATATTCCTTCCGATCATGCGCCAGCCGTTGATCCTTCTTTAACCGGGACCCTCTTACAAACGGACCCACTGCAAACCCAGTCATCACTACGTGGACCAATCAAACGTGAGCACATCAGCAAGAAAGGACCCACCGTCAGAGCCTCAACAATAAAGCAAGATCGACGGTTGGCACATAATCTCATGTGTCAGAGAAACCCCATGAGATTATACGCCAGCCATTGATCTAAAAGGGACACAGTCTGACGGGCCCGCTCTAAAAATCGGACAAGTAACCACCTCTCGACCAATAGGAAGCCTCCATGTAGGACGTGGCAGTGGACCCACTTGACTTTGAAGCGCTGCAAGGAAAGGAAATCTACGGTCGTCGCAAGACCTCATACCTCTGACACCACCCTTGCGAAGTTACGACAGTCGTAGATTCCTTTAGAACTGGGACCCTTTGAAGACAAAGAACGGGCCCGCCGAGACAGGTGTCATCCTGTCGCATGATCGCAAGGGCAAAGAATGTTCCTTGCGAACATGCGACAACCACAAGTTTAAAAGGGAAGGTCGGGAGGAAAAAATTGCCCGGAAGACTTAGGCCTTGAAGGAAACATTAAAAGGGACCCCGCCCGACAACCTAGAGACTTAACACATGAAGTGGTCATTTTTAAAAGGCACATGCGTTTTAAGGGTTTTAAGTGGCCCGAAAAGGTAACTTAAAAATAGAAACCGACTTAGGGTTTGCAGGGTTTTTTGGGATAACGGCTATAAATATGAAATTTTAAACTACAGACCAGGGAACAAAACAATTTGCAGAGGCCAGGAAACAAGACCTAAAACCATGAAAATTTCAGGGAAGATTGGCAAGGCAAAAACAGAGAACCTCTAAATAGATATTGGCCAAATTTGCAGGATAGGAAATTTTGGGTAACAATAATAACCACCTTGATTGATTCCCTGTAGTGAATTTCCAATGCCCATAAGCCAGCGGAATTGGCATGTTTATTGGGCAAATAATTGAGATGGATTTCGGAAATCAGCTGATGATTGGACAAGATCATGGTATTCTTGCGGAAATCAAGTGTCTACGCATCAAAGCACAAAAATGACTTGCGGAAATCTGCTATGGATGGGTCAAGATGCCCTAATGCACCTCAGAATTTGCAAGTCAAGCAAGATCATCATGTCAACTCCAGAATTTGCATGCTCAAGTGGTAATTCGAAATTCTTAAGTTCATGTGGCAGGTTCATTTTGAAAAATTCAGAAATTTGAGTCATGTGGCAGGTGAACTTTGGCAATTTGGAATTCTCAAGTTCATATGGCAAGGTGCCTTCAAATTTAGCAAGGAGATGTGGCAAGTGCCACAAAGTGTTTTCAGAAATCACCATTTCATGTGGCAAAGTCTAATATCAAGGTCGGAATTGACATGCCCATGTGGCAAGGTCTCAAAATGCAACTTCGGAAATTCAACCTTCATGTGGCAATTCAGATTTGGAGCCTTTATGTGGCATGGTGAAGAGTTCGGAAATCATACCCCTATTTGGTTTCAAAAATCTGATTTCATCAACGTAAATGAAGGTTTCAAACTAAGATAATTCAGTTATAACCACAATCTCCATTTAAAATATTTGTTAAAATGTGCATTCATGACCCTTTACCATCCATGAATTACCATAAGAAATTACATTCACCTTGCTGCGTATGACAAAATTCTGAGTTTGCAGCCTAAATCTGGAATTAATTTAACTCTCTTTATGATAAATGTGGGCTTGTTCAATGATTGATTTTGACTTTTGATGTTCTCCAGGTCTGAAATTGATCTGCTCTAGGAGTTCGATGCCTCCTTAGCAACCTTAATTTGAAAAAAAAGGCACAATGCCTGTTCGAACTTGGCCCGGTCTGTTGTGCAATAACTACGATTGTCCTCGCTCAATTAGCTGCCTTTTTCTTGGAGGGATTCAATCTGCACTTCCTTATTTCCATCTGCAATGGATATTTGATTTGAATTGGGTGTTGACGTGGCTTCAACACCCAATTATATATATGCCACCATGCCAAGAGATGTGTCTCTTGACTAGGGCCGACCTGGCCTTATAGAAACAAAATTAAAACAATGTTTATCCCCGCATTCAATCGTGGCCCTTGACATTTAATTTGTAGCTGTTCATTAATTAAAGCAGGTCATCCCCTCTTAAATATTAATTTGCCATTAATTAATGCTTTACCCCAGCATTTAATGGCTTTAACTCCCTTGAGGCCAGTCCATTGATGAGTTCACTTCAGCAATTAATGGCTTTACCTAGTTATGTGGCAAGTGCCTCTTGACATTTTCAGAAATTAGGAGTTCATGTGTCAATTGCCATTTAGTATTCTCGGATTTCACATGCTTATGTGTCAAGGTGTCTTGGAGGTCAATGGATCTAGCATGTTGATGTGACAAAGTGCCTCAAAGACCTTCGGATTTGGACGCCCTAGGTGGCAAGTAAAACTCGGAGTTCACCCCCTCATGTGTCAAGTCAGAAATGGCAACTTCATGTGGCAACTTGAACTCAAAAATCAAGGCTTGATGAGTCAACTCGGAATTTGGAAGCTCAAGTGGCAAGTCAGAATTTGAAGGCTCATGTAGCAAGGCGGAACATAAAATATAACATTTAAGTATAAGTTTCTTTCTTATATTTTATGTATATACTATTAGGATATTTGAGAGTGGTTTCAAATCTCTAGGAGTTATAATAGAGACTCTAGAGTTTAGAAGATCCTAAAAAATTTCAGACTTGGCCAAATTTCAGTAATCAGCACGCTCCCATCAATGTTCTTTTTCAAGTTAAAATTTCATCTCTTCATGCTTTGCGTCTTCACTTCATCTTTTTACGCTTTGGCTAATTCATTTCATCACAAATCTCTCAACTTCAATTCCACATCCTTGACTAGCCTGGGACAACTCTCACTCATATCCCTGACTAACTTGTCTCCTAGCAAGCCAGAGTTACTCAAACTCATCTCTTAGACTCGAAGACTTGAAAATTGCTACTAAACTAAGACCACCTAGCAAAACTACCCTACTGCCAAGCGAAAAGAAGGGGTCCCTATTTGCAATTGGGCGATGGTGTGAAAACCTCACAAGTCACAACAATGTCTAGATCTATTCATTACCTTATATATATATAGGTATAGTTAACCTAAAGATTTATACTTGTTATACTAATGATGAGAAAAAGAGCATGCATAGGCCTAGCTGAATATCATGTCCTTGGCCCTTAGAGATACCATCTTTATTATTATTCACAACTTCATTATGGTTATGAAGCAACCAACAAATAATACACTTAACATTTAGCTTGTGTAAACTGCCTAGAGACTACATGTGTGGCCAATTAGTTGGGGTCAAAAATCAAACCAACACACTAATAAGATATCATGTCCTTGGCCCTTAGAGATATCATCTACATTATCATTCACAGCTTCATTATGGTTACAAAGCAACCAACATATCATACACTTAACCTTGAGCTTGCGTAAATCGGCTAGAGACTACATGTGTGTCCAATTAGTTGGGGTCAAAAATCAAACTATCACACTAATAAGATAGGGCTTTATGCTAGTCTGATTATACTGAGGATATCTAGTGGAATGAGTCACATTTTGAATGTAGTCATGGATGGAGGATCCAATTCAGAATTATCCAATAATGCAGGCTTAGCACACAACGGATGCAATTTCACACAACAGAATCTACACACACAAGAAATATGTACAACAATGATTTTATCAAGTCATGATTTAAAATACACTATGTTACCCCAAGTTTCCAAGACAGGGGACGAGGGAACAGGGAAACGGGTTTCCTGGACAATTTTTTTCTTGGAGCACGGGATGGCAAGGGACAGCAGTGGGGACAACTATGTAAAAAATTAGGGAAAATTTTTAATATATAGGGAAATTTTAAATATTCATATGAAAACATGGATAAAGCATGCTTATATACATTATAGAAGCTTCACATGTAACATTTGTGTTAAATAATTTAAATTGAGAGTTCACATGAGAGTGGAAATCAAACAAATTATTGAAATTCAAACTTTAATTTAATGCGAAGTTTAGGGGAGGAGTTTCCAAAAGTTTTCAAGTTTTCGGGACATCCCCGTTTTTCAGGATGAGCCAAATTATGCCAAAAACACGTACCCAGGTAAGATTGGCAATACATCAATAGCTTTTTGCTGCTAGGGCTTACAATCATATTAAGACCTTCGTCTTGAATAACAGTGAAATACACAAATTGTGTGTGGTTCCTCAAAACTATCCTCTAAACTAACCTCCAATAGGGCAATCTTGGATCCTTCAAATTAACTTCTTTGAATCAAACTAGCTACCTCTTCATGTAGAATTGATGTTGCTTTATAGCAAACAAGGATTAAGTATGTTGTTGCCACTTAAAAACGTTGTATGTTGCCAATGCACCTATGATAAGGATCATGGGTCCAATATGAGCTGGCTTCTTCTTTGAACCGCTTAAGGAAATGTATAGATGATCCATCTTATGATGAGTTTGCCATTACGTAAGCTTTAGAGCTTGCCATTACGTAAGCTTTAGAGCTCAATGCAGCAAACTTCCCTGAGACCAATAATCTTACGGATGTCATCAACAATTGATACAAGATTCAACTATGTGGCACATAGCTGAACTAGGTCTTCCTTAAGTAGTTGTTATAAGTCACACCACATTAATCTAAGACAAGACATTTAGAGAGACATGGTAGATTATATCCTCATGAAGCTCTAAGATCACTTTCAAGGCACCAGAAGGCAAATGTGTTACCACATAGTCAAAATGCTGCCTAGAAACTATGTGCGAAAAATAATGATTGTAGTAAGAGTTGACCTTGGCTTGCAAATAATTTGTAAATTTAGACACAAGAAATTTTTGAAATAAATTATAACCTACTGCCCATCTTCAATTTGATAGTAAATTTGGCAACATTTGCAATAATTTGTCATATTAGCAGTTCTAAGCAAAATTAAGGGAGATTTATCATTAGAAATAGGACTTTTTACACTCCTATTTTTCTATCAAAACCTTATGTGCTATATATTAATAGCTCTCATCTCTAAGTGCCAACTTGAAGTCACATTAATACTAGTTGACTGAGATATTCAAGAATTTTTTAGACTTTTATCGGAAGAGAATAAAAATTGATATCTAAAACCTTTTTGAGACGTGTGCCAAAGGAACAAAGCAAAAAACTTTATACTTCTTGGGTTGTTTCAAAATTTCAATCTTTATCAATCCCCAATTGAAGGTGTGAAGGTTTCCATAGATTGCATCGCCAACCTTCCAAAATCCAAAAGTATGGAAACTGTATCTATATTAGTGGATAGACTTGTCAAATATGCTCATTTCAATCTCTCACATTTAATGCTTTCAAAAGGCAATTATACTTCTGAATGCTTTCAGTAATTTTGCACCATCTATTTTTGGTGTTTACTATTTTTGCAAGCATCCAATGACAATTTTAATATTTAAGACCTCAGTATGCTTTAACATTGAAAAGAATATAATTCTTCATTTTTGTATGTTTCCTCTTTAGATTCCTATGCTTTTTCAACCTTATATTCAAAAGTAACCCAGTGAAATTCAAAACTTTGATGCATTTAGTACTAATTATATTAACACAACCTCTTGCTAAACCAGAAAATTCTTCTTGAGAAGGACCTTGATAAAGAGTACTTAAGGTAAATGTTGAATGCATCTTCTCCATTAACATGCATTTGACATATGCAAAAACCAAGATGAGTAAAAGATACTAAAAACTCGGTGAATTATGGAAGCCGCAAAACATGATCCTGGAGAAAGGGTCCTAAAACATAAGTATTCCTTAAGATGAAGATTTAATATACCTGATTACGTGTTTAGCAAGAAAAGCAAAGGTACCATGAAAAACACATCTTAACCCACAAGCTCAACCGGCTAGCCATGGTATAGTGGCAACGGCATAGAAAATCACTATGATGATGTTTTGGGTTCGAACCTTGCCAAGCTTGCTAAGAACTCATTATGTAGCCAGGCAATGAAGCAGGTCACTACCAGATGAGAGGGGTTGGTAGATACCCCTCCTAAACATACTGACTCCACGGATTATCCAAAAACGCCAACAAACTGTTTTTTAAAACTTAAAACGTACTTATCTTCCAATTCTTAAACTTCAATAAATTAGAATGAAAATTACTTAAAAGGGTCAGAAAGAACAGAGAAGGCAAAATGTAGTCCCAGGTTCTGTATTGAAATTGGATTATTGTGCCCTGGGCCCAAATGTTGGAATTGGGTTATATGGCCCTGTGTCCAGTTTTTGAACTGGGTTATTTACCACATCCAAAATGATGCGACGGGGTCAGTTGTAAGTTCAGAGTAACTTCCATGAAAGATATATCTGATCATCCAATGAGAAAAGCTATAGCATCCAAATGCTGGGCAGCATACTTCAACAGAAGAGGCCAGGTGCAAGAATGGGGGGTCTTTCCTTAGGTCATGGTTGAATAATTAAACACACTAATTGTCACACACCCCAGCGAACACAGCTGGTTGAGGGCTCACTGCAATTTTCATCAGAAAGATTCCCATTACATACAACATACTGGGTGTTGAAAAGACTACTTGAAGCTCCTGGGCGACTTTCATAAAAGTGGAAAATTACCCCCAAAAAGCCAACTTGCGAGCTATATACTCTGAAGTCCTTAAACAAGAAAGATTTCGTCTTGGGGTTGACATAGCAGTGTTACTATCATACATGCATCTCAGAAACGTTCTATAGGCATTGTTAATCCCCAGTGCATTTACTCGGTACCAATTAAGTGTTTTGATTTCTCCTAAAAACCTCTCTATCTCAAATAAAAGGAGAAAAAATAAGCTGCGCTTGTGTGTGAAATCTGAAAATACCAGAAATCCATGTGAAATACCAAAACATGTGTTTTCAAGGCTTTATTCCAAAATTCCAGCTGATTACAGTTGACGAACACTTTACACATCGAGTACCCACCAGAACTTTGTGAAGAGAAAATATGCACCAAAAGAAAAACAGTTCCATGCAAAAACTTAAGGCAATTTTATTAAAAACAAAAAAAGAGAGAGCCCGTGCCTGGTCTAGAGCTTCAACCAAAAGAAGGAAAATCTGCTAGAACTGTAGTAGGAAAAATAAAATTTATGAAGAAATAAGGTGGCGCAGAGGCATACCAGATTAGCTGAATATTTCTTTACTGTTTTTTTTTCCCCGTTGCCCTTTTTAACGCTAATACATTCAATTACAAGAGCACATATTTTTATTATATTACATTCAGCCAGCTCTACTGTGGAATTACACTCAGCCAACTCTACAGTGGAAATTAATTAGAGTTAATAGGGAATGACCTTGCACCGTAGCTAATTAATTAATCGAGTACAAAAACGTAGGTCTGTATGGAAAAACGTGAAGATTTTTGGGAACGGGAAAGAGTTTGCAAATTTAGGTAACTGAAATTCTTATTGTTGAAATATTAGTAGTTGGTGGGACACTAATTTAGAAAAGAAAACTGTCACATCGACCGAGTTAAATAATTTATTTACGCATGCTTTAGGTTTATGTATTGCGATTCACTACGTTTTTTCAAGAAAGGTGGCAGTTTATGAGACGTTATTTCTCATCCACGGCGCATGTAAGCTTAGGTAGCCTCCATGTTTTAAACCACAGCCCTTATCATTTGTCAAACCTTGGTTAATATTAACCCGAACCAATGTATTTGCTCGCGTTTTTGGCGGAGGGATTTTATTTGGGACCTTCACCCATGGAGAAATGTGATATTTCTAATTTTAAGAAAATCTATATAAAATATGTTGATATATATCAAATTTTTAAAATAAAATCAAAGCAAAGAAAGTAATCTTTTTGTAGTCATTTGTTCTTTTTATTAAGATAAAGATCAACAAATCTCATAAAAATTAAATAAAAAGTTTCTTCCAAATAATTAATAAAATAATAAAAATAGAAAAAATTAATCGTTTGTAAAAATAATGTTATTGCAAAATTTGAATGATGGTTGTGATGTGTGTTCTCTTCTATGCAAGTTAGGGTTTTCCTAGTCTGTGTTTTTTTTCTATTTTTGTTTTGAAAGGGGTCATGTGTGGCACATGTGAAGTGGCTCTACCTAGATGTGGGGCATGGATTTGTTGGGGTTTGCTTTGGTGTCTAGTTCTGGCGAGCAGTGCTCCCATTTTCTCTATGTTATTTGTCTTTGGCTTTCCATTTCATAGAAGGGAGGCTATTTGAGTGTTTTGGTCATTTCAAAGTGTTGGGTTGTTGTTGTGTGGTGGTTCTTCTTAATGCCCTTAGGTGTATTTTGTCTACATATAGTTTTTTTGTGTTGTTTTTCCTTTTGCAGATCTTTTGTGGGTTCGAGCATGTCTTTTAAAGATTCAATTTAGGATGGAGTTTGACCCCAATCATATAGGTTGACTCTAGTTTGGGTGTAAATAAAATTATTTTTGGGGAAAATCCATCTTAGAATGGTGGTTTCAATCTTTGAAGGTGAATGGTTATCTAGCAAGGAGTGAACATAGGCCAATGCTCGTGATTCAACCTAATACCATTGAGGAGGATGTCAACTATTTGTCCAAACATGCTTTGATTCATAAACTCCTAGGAATCCAAATTTCACTACCCTTTTTGGAATCTTGGGCTTGGTGCACATGGAATCCAAAGGGGGAAATGTAGGTGATGTTCGATGCCAATAGTTGTTTTCTAGTGGTTTTTACTTGTAATGTAGATAAGAATAAGGCTTTCGAGGGTGACCCATTATTTTACAATATGGGAAGGTGACTCTTCTAAAGTTAGTGATTTAGAATTTTCAGTTGGAAATATTCAAGACTAACCGAGTTATTGAGAGGGGAGGGGTGAATCAGTAACTACAAATTTTCTTACCAATTTCAGATCAAGATAACATATACTTTACTGATCTAATTGCATACATGAGAAACTCAAAACATAAAAGCATTCATATCAATTTGACACACAGATTTGGTAACCCAGAAACCTTCCAAATAGAAAGTAAAACTAGGGTGGGGATGATACCCACAAGACTTTAATGCTGCAGTATAAAGTTGGCCGGTTAAGGCTTACAATGATCACTTCTGATGATCTGCCCTGTTAGGAGCAATAAGGACTGCTAAGTCCACCTTGTTAGAGGATTTACAAACATACAATGAAGTATGCACTCGGTTAAGAGATTTTACAAAAGACTGTTAAGTCTACCCTGTTAGAGGATTTAGTACTAATTCACTTGTTAGAATGAAACAGTAGATCTCTTACTTGCAACTGTATTTGCTAAATGAGATTCGCTGATGTACTAATCACCTTCTGTGATGGATTTGTCTCTGCTGCTCCTTAAACTGTTGTAGTCCTTTGTAATTCACTTACTTCTGTATCTTCGCATACACATACATATTTTCTTATTCTTCTACCCCTTTGGATATGATACAAACATTGCTTATATATCAATCCAAATTGATTACAAAACAATTACAAAGTCGGCTCTTAAACAAATAAACACAAGTATTACTGAGTCAGCCCAAATATTGTTACACGGTTACTGCAAACTAACTCGGTGACTTTCTGATACTCGGCGTCCACTGCGTTACTCGGCATCGTCATGCACTCGGTAGAAGTGGAGACTCGGTCCATACTAATCACTCAGTCATAGTTTTGAACTCGGTAAATATGGGAGACTCGGTAGATATAGTGTTACTCGGTAGAAACTAAATTTCCTATTTAACCGTGCAGCACTCGGTAGATACTGTTCAACTCGGTAAGCTCTGTTCTGCTCGGTAAGCTCTCAAAGTCTGAATAAGTGTTGTCACTAATGACAATCATGTTTAATGCCAACAATCTCCCCCTTTGGCATTAGTGACAAAAACACTTATTGCCAAAACTTATATACATGAATCATGCTGAATCTAATTTTGATTTTTCAAAATTTATCTTTGTCAAACTAATGTATATACATTTTATTACTTTCTCCCCCTTTCATATTACTCGTCTTAATCTTATACTTTCTCCTATACATTCTTTCTCCCCCTTTTTGACAATAATGCCAAAGGTATATATACAAGTATTTTACAGGGAAAATCCAAAGTGTGAAAGAAAATCTGAATTTACCTTCTTGATTAGTGCTAGAGTATTGTCCCAATTCTCTTGCAGAATCTTGCATGTATGGAGTGCAATTTGGACTTCTGCAGAGAGTTCAATCATGTGATCTGCAATGGAAAACTGATTGTCATGGAGTAATGTTTTTGAGTGAGCAACGTGTTTTTGCATTGTATCCATGATGGGAAGGATCATGTTCAGAATGTCTAGCAGTGTTGACCAGATCCTTGTGTCTTCTTTCAATAATTCGGACTGCTTATTTGATAGGAATGTGATTTTCATATGATGTGCAGAGCTTGAACTAGGTTCAAGTTGCAACTTCTGTACACTGTCCTTCAAATCCTCATCAATCTTATTTATTTTATCCTTGACTTCCTTAGTGAACTCGGCAACATTACATAGCTTAGCAAAAAGTGAGACAATATTGGAATAGGAGGACTCAATCTCTGTCAAAACTAAAGATAATTTTGCCTGATTAATTGCTATATGCTGAGCAATATGCTCAAGCACTTTATTGTCGAACTTCTTCTCGGCTTTCTCAAGCAACTTTTCTGACCCAGAGGAATCCTCATTGAACTTGTTCACTGCCTCTGCTAATTGTAACAAAATATGTTGTGAGGAATCAACTTTAATACCTATTGCTTCTGACAAAATATTCTTTGCATCCTCAATGATTTTATATTCCTTATCCCTTTCTTCTTTTAGTTTCTTTTGCTTTGCTTTCTTCTGGAGAAGTTCACCAATGCTTAGCATTTGGTCTGCTGACAGATTTGCAAAATCTAATGTTGGGATCTCTATTTCCTCATCTAAGTCCATATCCTCTTCTACATTCTTGCTCAAAAATCTTGTGCTCGGTTGAGCCTTAGGAATAACTGTTATTGTACTTAATGCCTTGGTAGAAGTTATTGTAGACATTGTAGGACTAGCTGTGAAAAATGATAAACTTCTGACTGGAGTAGTTGTTGAACTCAAAGCTGTAGTATTTACAATTTTAGAATCAAGAACTAAAATACTTACCGAAGTGTCCAAAACTAAAGTACTTGCTGCTGGAAAACTTGATAAAGAAGTAGGTATAGAAGCGGATACAGGAGATTGCAACTCGGTAAAAGATGTGGTAGCCACTTCTGTTGATGATTCATTGAGTTGTGCTGGTGATGATTGGACATTTGATGTATCTGTGGAAGTTGTCACAATCATACTTGAAGTTATCTCCGGGCTAGATGTAGCAACTTTTACTGGAGAGTGAGGAAGTGAGGCAATGACTTCTGCAGCTATCTGAACAATATCATCTTCCTCATCATTCTGCTTGCCTACCTCAGTAGCTTCTTCTTGTTCATCATTGTCATCTTCTATATCCTTGATTATCACAGTTTCAGTACTTGGTTTGTGAAGATTGTAGATGTTTTTCCATGTGGCAGTGGCACTCTTCACAACCGACTCAATATTGTTGACCAACATCAAACAAGTGTTAAATTTTAGTGTCATCTTATTTTCATTATCTTTTAATGCCTTTTTAATTTCAACATTGTTCATACTAGGCATCGATTGTCTTAAGTTTTGATCAAAAATGTGTAGGATTTCACAAATGTGCAAATCCACAGAAAGCCAAGATCACCTGCAAGCAAAATACCAGAAGCTGGAGTGAAAACCTGTGAGAGAGAGAGAGCTAGGGTTTTGAGAATCTCAGCGGAATGAGAGCAAAAATGTATTTCTCAAAAGTATGAAAACAATAATTACAAAAAGCGGCTTATAAGGTGAGAAACCCTAAAGCCGGAGAAAGCTAGGTTTGTGCAAATAATAATTAATAAACATATTAATTATTATGCACCTAAATGACAAGCTTAAGTGAAAAATAGAATAATAGTGACCTTTAATAATTAAATCGGATAGACTTAATTATAAAGGTAAATTTACTATTACTCTAACACCCCCCCTTAAGCGAAGCTCAGGAGGAAACTAACCTAGCACAGCTATGAAAGCAAGAAATGGGTCCCGGCAACAAGGCCTGATAAGGTACCCAACAACAAAGAAATCTCTGTGAACCGGGGAAATAGAGAAAACCCAGTGGGAAAAACCCTACCCCAAAAAGAGATACAACAACATGCTGAAAGAAACATGAAGGAAGGAAGGCCTCAACAAGACCCCCCAAGGACAACTTCCGTCACCCCAAGCATAGAACGCAACTGAAGATAGCGCGGAGATGCAAAGGGTTTGGTGAAGATGTCAGCAACCTGCGCGTCAGTGGGAATGTACTCCAAAGTGAGAACACCATCCTGAATCTGCTGACGGATGAAATGCATATGAAGCTCAATGTGTTTAGTGCGCTGATGCTCCACCGGGTTGCGGGAAATGTGAATAGCACTCTGATTATCGCACCACAGAACAGTGGGACTATCAGGAGGAAACCCAAACTCAGTCATCAACTGCCGAAGCCATAAAATCTCCTGACTAGCATGAACTGCTGCTCTGTACTCAGCCTCTGTAGATGAAAGTGCTCGAGCATTCTGCTTCGTGCATGACCACGTGATAGGACCAGAGCCAAGACAAAAAACAAAGCCAGAAGTAGACTTCCGATCATCAACATCACCAGCCCAATCTGAGTCAGTGTAGCCAACAATGTGAGGAGCCCCTGATGTGTAGTGGAGGCCATACATAAGTGTGCCCTGAATGTATCTCAAAATACGCTTGGCAGCTTGCCAATGACTCTCATGAGGCTCATGTGAGAACCGAGAGACTAGACCAACTGCAAAGGAGAGATCAAGACAAGTGTGTGTCAGGTATAACAAACTGCCAACCAACTGCCGATACAAAGTAGCATCCACTGAAGGCGTAGTGCAAGAGGTAGACAAAGTAACACCCGACTGAAAAGGTGTGGGAGCAGGCTTGCAATCAAGCATATCAAAGCACTGAAGCATGTCAAGAGCATACTTCTGCTGGTAAACAAAGATCCCAGTAGGTGACTGAACAATCTGCAGACCCAGAAAGAAGTGTAAAAGACCAAGGTCTGTCATCTCAAACTGCTCCATCAATGCGCGCTGAACATCCTGAATCATAGAAGATGAGCTACCGGTGATGAGAAGATCATCAACATATAGCACAAGGATCAAAACCTCATCCTCAAGACGCTGAATGTAGACTGTAGGATCGGAATGACAGCGTGTGAATCCTGTAGAAAGCAGAAAAGAGTCCATCTTCTCATACCAAGCCCGAGGGGCCTGTTTGAGACCATATAAAGAACGCCGAAGTCTGCAAACCAAGGAGGAATCCTGCACAAATCCCTGAGGCTGCTCCATGTAAATCTCCTCACTAAGATCACCGTGCAAGAAAGCACTCTTCACATCCATCTGAAAAATGGGCCATCCCTAAGAAGCTGCGAGGGATAAGAAAAGGCGAATAGAGTTCATCTTGGCGACAGGGGCAAATGTCTCAGTGTAATCAATACCTTCAACCTGTGAAAACCCCTTCGCAACAAGACGTGCCTTGTACTTATCAATAGAACCATCAGCAGCAAACTTAGTACGATACAACCACTTGCATCGCACTAACTTTCTTCCCTTAGGAAGCGAACAAAGATCCCAAGTATGATTCTTCATCAAAGAAGAATACTCCTCCTCCATAGCACTATCCCACTCAGTATGTCCTGTCGCTGCCCCAAATGTCTGAGGGTCACCACAAATGGCATGACTCAGAAGACTAGAACCTGCAATATGAGACCGGGTGCGACGAGAGGTGGAAGGGTCACCAGCTAGAGATCCTGCAGCATCAACTATAACACGAGCCCATCTAGGCATCTGTGGAGGATCCTGTGGTGGAGGTAAATGGGGATCACCAAGATCATCATTTGCATCATCCTGAAACACATCTGGAAGAGAAGAGGGAGTAGTGGTAAGTGAAGTAGACTCTGGAAGCGGGGTATCTACTGCAGGAAGGCGCTCATCAAACTGGACATCCCGTCGAAACAGGACCTCTCTGGAATCAGGGTCAAACAACCTATATGCCTTAACATCCTCGCAGTAGCCAACAAAAATGAGGTGTCAGCTCTTCCGCTCCATTGCTCTCCTCTGAGCGTCAGGCACAAATGTCCATGCTTCACTACCAAAAACTCGGAATGAAGATACATCAGGCTTGACATGAGACCAAGCCTCCTCAGGAGTCATATGTCGAACTGCCTTGTGAGGCATCCGATTCTGAATATAGTTGGCACAATTGACTGCCTCTGCCCAAAAAGACGAATCCATGGACCTGGACTGTATCATACAATTAGCCATCTCCCGAAGTGTTCTGTTCTTTCTCTCTGCCACACCATTTTGCTGAGGGGTGTAGGGCACTGAAAATTGATGCTGAAGACCATGTTCAGAGCAAAAATCCCTGAAAGCCTGGTTCACATACTCCCCCCCATTATCTGTGCGTATCCGGCGAATAGAAAGACCAGATTGCTTCTCCACAAATGTCTTAAAGACTCGAAATGAATCAAAGACATCAGACTTGTACTTTAAAAAGTACACCCATGTGCACCTGGAGAAGTCATCAATAAATGTGAGCACATATCTGGCACCAGAAAAAGAAGGAGTAGGAAAGGACATGAGGTCACTGTGAATCAACTCCAATGGTGCCAAAGCACGAGTAGCTCGTCCCTGAGGAAAAGGATCCCTATGTTGTTTGCCAAGAACACAACCCTGACAAACCCCATCAGTGCAAGTAATCTGTGGAAGCCCAAGAACTAGTGCCTGTGTGCTCATCTGCTGAAGATATCTGTAATTGACATGGCCCAAATGCTCATGCCAAAGTCTACTCACTGAATCTACATGTGCTATAAGACAGGAACCTGTGCCAGCAGAAGACTCAAATCCATCAAATCTGTATAGGCGGGATGCAGTGTCAACACTCCCAGTAGCCACAATCATCTCAGTATCATGTAAGTCCCGAATAACCACATCATGTGGTGAGAACTCAACTGTCTTACCAGAGTTAGAGTGGCAAATCTGATAGATAGACAGAAGGTTCGTCGAAATGTCGGGGACAAAAAGAACATCCTGAAGAGAACCCCCAGCTAATGCAACTGAACCAGAACCCAAAACAAAAAGATGAGATGAGTTCCCAACAGCAATCTGCGAAGTAGCGCAAGGAGCAAGTGAGGTGACCAACTGCTGAGTGTGAGTCATGTGGTGAGAAGCACCGGAATCAAGAATCCAGGTGGGCCCAAAAGTCATAGCTCGTGCAGTAAGAGCATGACCTTTCCCTGCAGGGGAGGGGGTGGACTGGGGAGCTGAAATGTGATGCTCCTGCATGGCTTCCTCTAAAGCCTCCAAACGTTTCCAACACCTAGAAACGGGATGTCCATCCTTTCCACAAAAGCTACAGGTCTCAACTGATTTCTTCTTAGTCTTGGAGGTAGACTCAGTAGACTTCGAAGAAGATTTACCCTTAGAAGGGTTAGCTGGAGGTTTTGAATCATTTTTCTGTGCAGGTTTGGAGGAAGACTCATTGCCTGCGGAATATTTCTTCGGTTTGCCTTTCTGTTTTGGTTTCCCCTGTGAAGACTGAGCAACCAACGCTTGGCTAGAAGAGCCAGAAGCATCCATCTGTTGGATCTTTGCCTGTTCCCGTGTCAACCGATCATAGAATGTCTCAAAAGAAGGCATGGTGTGCCTAGCACCCAAAGCATCCATGGTGGAGTAGAAAGTGGAAGAAAAGATCTGATACTGTCCTCGCAACTTTGAGAGTATCAAGAAGATACACTCATCATCTGTCTTTGTTTTCCTACATCCCTGCAAAACTGAACGCAGAGACTTGAACTTCATCAAGAAGTCCTCAATGGTGGGAAAGCTGGTAGGTGTCAAAGTAGTCAACTCTGCATCAAGCTGAAGTGCCCGGAACTCATTAACTGTGCCAAACAAATCTGAAAACTTGCCCCAAATGGCCCTAGGAGTGGTCAAACCATCCAAGTGAAAGAAGAGACTGTCTGAGATGTTCAGTGCAATCAAGCCCATGGCTTCATCCATCTTATTTCTGTGCTGAAGAATCTCAAAGGGACGTTGCAGGACAGGTTGGTTCTCATCCAGACATGACCATAAGCCACGTGACATAAGAAGTCTGGTCATGTGTGCTTTCCAGGTATGATAATTATGCGGTGTCAGCCGGGCCACAGAGGGATCTGACATTGAGAGAAGAAGGAGACAGAAGTAGAAGGGTCTGTTCTGAAGTAAATTACAGAAAGAAAAAGCACCCCCCCACAAAGTAGGATTCTAACCCCCGTACAGCAAGTAATCAACCACTGAAAGTACAAAAAAAATAGAGAAAAACCTGGAATACTGGATGCAGAGTAGGAGGGAAAATGAAGCCTCTACTTCAACGCTGAAAATAGGTGCTCAAATAGTGGAATCAACAAACAAAACCAGCACCATCACGTCCGTCTCGGAAACACCTTTCCGACGATATTTTGTTTTCCAAAAAATGATATCGGATGCTCAAGATATGGGCAAAAAACCAACTGCCTCTCAAAAAGAATACTTCTCTGGAAAAACACAGAGAGGAGCTTAAGTTTGATGGCCGTTTGGCCGTCGCTGGCCGTCGGCGGCGCGGCGGTGGTGAGATGGTGGCGGCACTGGAGGAGGCGGAGCGCGGGCGGCGAGTGAGCCAGGCGCGGGCGGCGGCCTGGCTGAGAGGAGGCGGCGGCCGAGCGCGGTGGCTCAGCGGCGGAGCCCGGCGGCGCAGCGGGGGCGCGCGGGTGGCGCGCTGCCCAGCGGCTGCGCGCGGGCGGCGCGCTAGCTGAGCGCGGGTGGCGCGGTGGCGGCCCACCAAATTTTGCAAAGAAAATGCATTTTTTTAAATTTTTTTAAGGTTTCGCCTCGGTTTTCGAGCCGTACGGCCTTCATAGGCTCAAAAATTTGCCTTGGGGTCACAAAGACCAAACGTGGTCAAATTTTATATGATTTCGACTCTCCCGGGCCTTTTGAACGCAATGGCGGCGTCTGTTTCTGCTCGATCTACTCCAGAAGCTCGTGCCTCCTTCAAAGTGACAGAAAACCTCAGAAACAAGTTGTGGCTGTCGTCTTCGAATCCAAGCTTCAAGAACTTCAACCTCGGCAGCGGCAGGGTTGCTCTGATACCATGTAGGATTTCACAAATGTGCAAATCCACAGAAAGCCAAGATCACCTGCAAGCAAAATACCAAAAGCTGGAGTGAAAACCTGTGAGAGAGAGAGAGAGCTAGGGTTTTGAGAATCTCAGCGGAGTGAGAGCAAAAATGTATTTCTCAAAAGTATGAAAACAATAATTACAAAAAGCGGCTTATAAGGTGAGAAACCCTAAAGCCGGAGAAAGCTAGGTTTGTGCAAATAATAATTAATAAACATATTAATTATTATGCACCTAAATGACAAGCTTAAGTGAAAAATAGAATAATAGTGACCTTTAATAATTAAATCAGATAGACTTAATTATAAAGGTAAATTTACTATTACTCTAACAAAATGTCCTTGACAGTTTGTCTTGCATTGCTCCATCTCATTCTGATTTTATCCAATAGCATACCTAGAATTTGTGGGGCTATTTCATCAGGTGAGTACTTCCACTGTCCCATTTTCTGAATAACTGCATCTTCAATTTCCTTTTGCTCTGTCTCTGATCTGATCTCATATTTGAAGGATTTGATGTTAGCTATTTCAGATCCTTCTCTTAACTCTTTAATTCTTTCTTCAAAGGTGGGAGGAGACCTTTTAAATACAATATCATCATCCTTTTTACCTGTCTTGCTTCTTGTACTCCTTCTTGAAAATACTGTAGAGGATTTCTTGGGTGCCTTGGTGATAACCACTTTTCCTTTCTTCTTTACTGGAGTTTGTTCTTCTTCCTTCTTATCCTTTTTCTCTTCTTCTTCAATATCCTTTCCTTTGTCCTCGGTTAACATTAGAGGTGTGTCAGCTTGCATTTGGGCCATCCTCTTTCTTCCTTTGTTAACCGCCTGAGGAAGCTTTATGAAAAGCTCAATTTTCTCCTTAGCTTCTTCATATGTCCCAAAATATGGTACCTTGGGATCAACAGGTTGATTAATTAGGGCTTCAATAATGTTCTTGGTTTCATCAATATTTACCTCATAGGGAAGAGGTTTCACATGTACAATCCTTGGTTTCACTGCCTGTATATACACATTATCATAGTCTACCATAAAACAAACATCATCTTTATAATCTTCCACCAATTTTTGTGGAATCCGGAATCTGTTGTTCATCTTTTCTTTGAATGATTCAAAGTAGTTATCCATTATGCTTTCAAAATTTTCACCCATTTCTGAAATGTATTCATTTATCTGATAAAGAACTGGTACATCTCTTCTCCATACTACCATGCCTTTAGAAGGGAAAAACTTCTGAACATAGAAAAATAAACAAACTAACAGCGATCCAAACTTACATGGATTGTTCTTAGAAGTCTGAATGCATTCCATATTCTTGTTGAACTACTTCAATAATAAATTTGCTAGGTCAAATGACAAATTGTTCTTCACAATCTTGTATGCTAGGTCAACTGCTTCACACGGAACACTGATCTGCCGACTTGAACTATATATCTTGTGAGCTATGATATGTATACCAAACTTCAATTCTGCATTAGCAATGTTGCTAATTTTCATGCCTCTACCGTCCCACTCGGCTAGGGTTTTCTCTTCTAGTTCCGACCGACTTAGGGTTTTTGTGGATTTAGCCTTGTTGAGCATGGGAAGACCAGTGATTCGGTGTATCATCTTCTTTGTAATCTCTACTGGTTGCTCAAGCCATATTTTACCTTCATGAACTCGGCTGAGAATATATCTGACCCATTTAACCTGAAAGTTTCAAGGCAAGTGTGTAATGTGAACTAAACCCTTATCTTCCAAATGTTTATGCTCAAGTTTGAGAACACCGTTGACACACAGTTCCTCACAGATAGTATCTATCTCTAGGGTTCCAAGTTCTTGAATTATACACTTGAAATGACTGCGAATATCATTAATGAGAAGTACCTTAGGAGGGATCTGAGATTGAGCTCCACTCGGGTCTAGGGTTTCGGCAACTGCTGGCACGAGTTTGAAATCTGGTACTTTCCATTCTCCATGAGCTAGCATTTCTGAACCTTTCTTCACTTTAGCGCTAGATGATGCCATGGTAGCTTGGTGAACACGGTAAATCTTTGCTGCAAAATGCTTGATTGCACTAGGAGACTTTTCTGCTCTCAATATGCTAAAGTTCGCGGTGAATAATGAACTTGATTTCTCTCCTTTTTGTTAAAACTTTGTCATTAATGCTCTGTAAGAATTAGGGTAAGAACTTGACAGACTGTCATCCACTATGAATTAATTGCTTGGTGAAGACTCTGCAACTCAGCGATCATGAGAATTCATACCGCTCCGACCTTACTCGGTAACCATATAAAGTTGGGTTACTCCCGACTTTGCTCGGTGAAAACTGATACCGACCTTCCTATGATCCTACTGTATTTTGTATACTGATTTGGATTTTTCTTTTGATTCAGTTCTGGAACTGTTTAGAATTTGTCTATGAAGATACAGTTCTAGTGCTTTGTTCGAGACTTAGTTAGGGCTGATAGAGCCACCCACTCCATTACTTGGATTGGTTTTCTCGGTAGATTTAGGAATCCATTGTTGTCTCATTTGCTTCCTGATGCTATCTATTTTTTCTTTCTTTCCATCTTCAACTTCACCAACATTCATGCAATTCTTAGCTATATGACCAAGTTTAGTGCATTTAAAACATCTTACAGTGGTGTCCCTTTTTCTTAAGTGATGTTTTACACAGTTCATGCCAATGTGTCCATATTCTCCACAATAATGACATCTACACCAAGTGTTGTAGTCCCATCCAAACATTGCTTTCATAATTTGTTCTGCTAGATTGAATGTTGTAGATCTGCATTTGGATGCCTTGTGGCCTTGTTTGTTACATTTGTGACAATTTCCTTTAAATCTTGGTTTCTCCTTGCATTCACTTGCTTTATGACCTTGCTGATTGCAGTTGTAGCATTTTCCATTGAATTTAGCTTTTCCATTACTCCAACATCTGTTTGAAGTATGACCTATTTTTCCAAAGTGATTACAAATGGGTTTCTGATTCCTTTGAGTACCTTGCTTGGAAGATTCACCTTCTTCTTTGTATCCAAGTCTTGATTTTCCTTTTTGCATATGAAGATTTTGTTCATGCAGTTGATTTAGGTCTTCTTGAGTTTTCAGCATTCTCTCATTGATTTGTCTTTCAGTGTTTAGATCATCCACCAATCTTAAATTGATTTGCTTTACAGAACTCAGCTCATCTCTTATATTTTCATTCTCTGATCTTAGAGTCAAGATTTCTTCATTTGTATTGGAGATCTGATCAATAAGGCTTTCTAGCTGAAGAGATTGATTTTGGATTTCATTGTTCTTTCCATCTATCTCATCTTTCATCTTGTTTCTTTGTTCTAGGATTTCACAAAATCTGGTTGAGTGTATTTCCTGTTCCCTTTTTAATTTTCTTACTTCTTCCTGCAAAGATCCATTCTTTTCTAGGAGTTCTTTGATAGCATTGTTTGCTTCATCTGAGTTGCTTGAAGGGAAAAGATCTTCAATGTTTTCTTCAACATATAGATGGTCATTCATTTGATTTGCAAGCTCCTTCCTTCTTCTTAGGGATTGGGAAAGAAGTTCTTTTGCTTCTCTGTATTTAGCTATGGCCATTTCCAGATCTAGCTTTTCATTCTCAATTACTTTGTTAAGTCTGAATACCTCCATTATCCTAGATCTTTACTCAAGCTGTCAAACTTTATCCTGAGAACCACAAAGCTCTGATACCAATTGTTGGAAATATTCAAGACTAACCGAGTTACTGAGAGGGGAGGGGTGAATCAGTAACTACAAATTTTCTTACCAATTTCAGATCAAGATAACATATACTTTACTGATCTAATTGCATACATGAGAAACTCAAAACATAAAAGCATTCATATCAATTTGACACACAGATTTGGTAACCCAGAAACCTTCCAAATAGAAAGTAAAACTGGGGTGGGGATGATACCCACAAGACTTTAATGTTGTAGTATAAAGTTGGCCGGTTAAGGCTTACAATGATCACTTCTGATGATCTGCCCTGTTAGGAGCAATAAGGACTGCTAAGTCCACCTTGTTAGAGGATTTACAAACATACAATGAAGTATGCACTCGGTTAAGAGATTTTACAAAAGACTGTTAAGTCTACCCTGTTAGAGGATTTAGTACTGATTCATTTGTTAGAATGAAACAGTAGATCTCTTACTTGCAACTATATTTGCTGAATGAGATTCGCTGATGTATTGATCACCTTCTGTGATGGATTTGTCTCTGCTGCTCCTTAAACTGTTGTAGCCCTTTGTAATTCACTTACTTCTGTATCTTCGCATACACATACATATTTTCTTATTCTTCTACCCCTTTGGATATGATACAAACATTGCTTATATATATCAATCCAAATTGATTACAAAACAACTACAAAGTCAGCTCTTAAACAAATAAACACAAGTATTACTGAGTCGGCCCAAATATTGTTACACGGTTACTGCAAACTAACTCGGTGACTTTTTGATACTTGGCGTCCACTGCGTTACTCGGCATCATCATGCACTTGGTAGAAGTGGAGACTCGGTCCATACTAATCACTCGATCGTAGTTTCGAACTCGGTAAATATGGGAGACTCGGTAGATATAGTGTTACTCGGTAGAAACTGAATTTCCTATTTAACCGTGCAGCACTCGGTAGATACTGTTCAACTCGGTAAGCTCTGTTCTTCTCGGTAAGCTCTCAGAGTCTGAATAAGTGTTGTCACTAATGACAATCATGCTTAATGCCAACATTTTCCTCTATATAGTTGCTTTGTGCAAGTTTCTTCCTCTAGATTCATTCATGAAATTGATGCTCTCTCTTGCCAATTCTTATGGGATGGAGTTTTCTTTGAAAGAAATGGATTTTGGTTTTAAGTGGGATTTTGTTTGCAAACCAAGAGAGTAAGGGGGTCTTAGTCTTCACCATACTAGTCTTAGTAGTCAATAGCTAAACTCTATTAAGAGAAAAAAAATTAGTTGCTTCAAGGTATCAAGAGTTGGATAAGAAGATATACGAGAGGGTGGAAGTTCCTTAGTGGAAGTAGATGTTTTAATAAGATTTCATGGCCTGAATGGAACTTTTTCATGCACAGTTGGTGGTGCAGAATAGATGTCTCACCTGGGATTAATTTAAGAAAGCAAGGAATTCAAGTTCCTTCCATGTGTGTTTTGTGCAATAACAGTGAGGAATGCTCTTCTCATATTTTCTTTCTCCAGCCCTTCTCTAGGGAGGTTTGGCATTGTTGGTAGTGAGTTTGGGGTAAGACCTATGTTCATGCTTGATCCTTGGTAGATTTTTGGAGTCACTTGGGGAATTTTGTAGCTAAGAATTTATTTGAATCTTTCCCATGATATAGGTCATTCCTTTACTCTTTGGCAAATCTAGTGTAAAGAAATGAAAGAATTTTTTAGGATAAGAGAATGTTGAGTCATCAATTTTGGACATATGTATTATCAATGTCCCCTAGAAAAATTTATATGTTAAGTGTATCCCAACTACCGCTATGGATCTAGGTGACCTAAATATTATTTAGGGGTTGTGTTTGACTGGATGAAATATGAGGTCTAGTTTATCTAGAGTTGATAAGTAGACAAAATGCAAGGTTTGGGATGGTTTTTGGTTACCTCCTATATAAATATCCTTCATAGGATTAGTCTATCAAAATATCAACTCAATTATGGAAAATACAACAATTTAAATCAATTGAATTGAAACAAAGATAAGAAACATCCTATGGATCTCTAACTAGAAAAGCTAAAGAAATGCTCTCATATTAGCATTCATTAGAGACATCTCTAGAATGAGAATTAAGCTATGTTAAATGCAATTTAACCAATCTAACTCAATTATGCTCAATTATGCACAATTATGATCAATTATGCTAGGAATTCAAATCTAAATGCCTATAATATGGATGAAATTGAAAGTGGGTGTTAATGGATGAATTGCTCTTAGCATCCTCATTATTTATAGATTTTCCCAAGGCTAGGGGGTAGAGTGAAGTTAACCTTGATCAAAGTTGAGTCAATTTGATGGTTTCAATTGGTGAGACAAAGTAAATATTTTGTTCTCAAAGGTTGGAGAAAAGAGAAAAAATGAAGGGTCAAGATGCATCTCTAAGATGAGTGGTGGAGAATCGATTTGTCCATGATCCATGTGAGCTCATTCATTCATTCTCATTGGCTTATTTATTTTTGTCCCCATGTGGTTGGTGAGAATAATAAGAATTAATAATTGATTTATTTTAGCCATGTGTACCCTTGAATGGGTTGGATTTGATTTGATTTAAACTATACAATTAATTGAATAAAATCAATTGCACAATTATTTGATCCTCTTGATTTAATTAATCCAATAGCTTTGATTTCAATTAATTCATGATTTCTTCCTTGATTGCTCACTATAATTCTACTTGACCATTTTTAGGTGTATACAAATGTCCCTCTTTGAATCAATGTGTGAAGCACATTGGTTTGAAAAGAATGTTTGATGCTTGATTAACTAATATTCGATCTGATCCCGATGATTTATTTGCGACTTGGTTCACAATTGATTGAATGATAAAACCTGATTTGATGATAGATTTGGGATATGATGCTCGATTTGAAATAATTCACTGATTTTGATGTCCTGATGTGAATTTTGAAAATTTCGTGCTTAATGCCCCTGAATTAAAAATTTTCAAAAACATTGCATTCAAAACTCCTGATTTGAAAATTTTCATTGTTTCGCTCAATTTGAAGCTCTTATGATATCCTACCCTCTCATAAATGAAATAGAAGTTGATTTGATGAATTTTGATCAATATGTGATTTTTTAATTTCTTTCAAAATTTTGCAATAAAGTTATACAATTTCTATTTCATTTCTAATAATGATATGATGACGTGTTGTTGAGAACACCCTAGTTGCAGAAAAATTTGGTTGGTCCTAGATATAAATTTTGAGAAAAACCCTCCCTTTTAGGTAAAAGGGCTATATATAGGAGTCAAAAGGTCATTTTTTTACGCTATTCATTTTCATTCTCCCTCCTGACTTCTTTCTCTAAGCCTTCTAGTGACTTTGCAATGATGGTGGTCCTCGTTCATGAGCATAGATTCGAGAGAGGTTGCAGATACCAGTGCCCAACCGATTATGGACCTTCGATGACTACCTCGATCCTTGTTTGTTTCTGATTTTTCAATTTGCAGAAAAAAAATGGATTTTAGGCATTAGTTTACCCTGCTTTTGCCAAATTTTGCAAAATAGCGTGTAGGAGTATTTGAGTAGTGCATAGGTACTTGTTTTAGTGCATTTGTAAAATGAAATAGCATGTACAAACGCATGCCTGAGAAATCTTTTAGCATGTCCAATAGGTCTTGTAGCGTGTATGAGTATGTTAGCACAAATAGTTGATTTAGTAGTGTGTACACCATTTGAAATGGTGTGTATGATTAGAAATGATGTGTACAAAATGTTTTAGTAGGTGTGACAATTTTTATACCACGTATGATAAAAAAAAATAACGCTTAGGCATTTTAACATGTACAATAGGATGAAATGACATGTAGCTTCCTTTGTGAATTTTTAAGTTGATTGATTGGCTTGTCTGATTCAATTGGTTTTTGTGATCAATCGATTAATGATGTATGCTATGTCTGTGATGAAAACAAGCATTGTGATGTCAATTTGATCAATTTTGATGAATGTTGATTGTCAAACTTGATAGATTGGTAGGATTGATTTGATGCTTTTTAGTCCTCTCTAATTAGAGTTAGGAAAAAATGATGTGCTCTAGTTGAGTGATAAGATGATAGATTATTTTGATTGAATTTTGATGATCCACCTAGATGATGTTACTGATGTGATGTCACTTGATTCAACAAGTTCACCTCTAGAAGTTATATGTCTAAGGTTTGTATTTGTGGCCCTTAGAGATGGTTGAGCAGCTGAGTTCTCAAGAGAAATAACTTATCAGTCATTGTAGATTATTATTCTTGTTAGACATCCCTCGGTTCCATGTGAACTATGGTCTTCTCACTATTATGGTGGAGTAATGGCACTCCGACCATAACACCTTCTGTTTGTCGATGGGTGAGATGACAATCACCCCTAAGGATGTGTAAAGATTATTGATGATTCCTACATGGGATGAGATTGTATATTACAATGAGGTTTATGATGGTACACCATGCTGATGGGTTTTTGGAGATGCCACGATCGATAGAGCATTCCTTGGGAATAGTTTATTTCTTTCCCTCCTCTTCCTGCAGTTTTGGGTATTTTAATCAGTGGGTTCTTATTACTAGATACACGAGGTCACAATTTTGTTGTTGGGTGGGGTCACATTTTGGAGGACATGATTGTACACCCACACCAATTTGATTGGGGATCTTGTGTATTAGTGCATTTATACCATGAGTTTCATCATGTAATTTACCGCTATGGTGTTGCATTATTAGTAGGCGTAGTTTTTTTACAGTTATGGACTTGGGAGCACCTTTCCATTACTAGGACCATTGCAGCATGAGACCGAGATCCTAGGTGGCCGTATGCATAAATATATGAGGGAGTGATTGTCCAACCTTTCCTAGGCAAGCTATATTACCCAAGGCGCATATTATATCCGATGGCGGTCATACCTTGATTGTGAGCCCTGGAGAGAGGATGATTCTGAGCTTCCCTACATGTTCATGCCTCACTAGATGATTGGTCAGACTCCTCTAGTGATTGAGATATTTTGTTTCCATAGAGTTCTCTGATAGTTCGGTCAAGTATAGGGTTTGACATTATATGCACAAGTACAAACAAAGATGTTGATGTGGGGACCTTAGATAGAGTACTATGTTTCTTGCGATGAGATTCTTTCTTTGCCTCATTTAGCCTAGGATATGAGAGACCACATTGTTGATATGGGTATGACCGATGATTATGCCTAGTGGTTCACACAACATCCCTTCCTACACTTTATAGATCTTGTTGAGCCCATTCCAAACATTGATGATAGATCAAAGGGAGATGATGATGATGATGTTGTTGATGATGATGATGATGATGATGGTGGTGGAGGTGGGAGAGCTGGCTAACAAATGAGAGTGGTGTAATCAACTAAAATTTGTCTAGTACAACCTAAGCTCCTATTTTGATCAAATTCCCTCAAATAAAATCCTAAGTCTTAAAGGCATATTTACCATACATAATTGTGTAGAGTAAACCTGAAAATCGCCTTTACATAATTAAATCAAAAAATTAAAAAATCTTATATCAAGCTTATACTATGGTCTAATTTTTAGAGCTTTCATATTTATTTAATTGCTATAATATTGCTTTTAACATAAAGTTTCTACACTTTTATTAAAAGAACACATTCACATGTGTGCACATACTTAATCCTGAAATTAATTAGCAATTAAAGGGGATTTGTGCTTTCAAATTTGTTATTTTGTCTTATTCTACCTAACATCTCTTTTGCCTCTTAATATCAATCACAAATTATTTGCCTCGTAATCTCCACCCTCCACTCTTGAGGCAATTCCTTTCAAAGGAAGCTCTTCCTTGGCTAAAGGGTCCCAATATTGATCATTTTGCATCTTAGTTACTTATTTTCTTGCATTCTAGAGTGATCTTGTAATTTTGAATTCCTAGTTCTTAGTTTCTCATAACTCTCTTGCGTTGTTAAATCTAGTTTTCTTTCGTGCATTGTCAATCATAACATAGTTTCTTGCATTTTTATTCTAGAATACTAGTTGTTTGCATCCATTCTAGCTTAGTTATTTCATTCTAGCATTACTAATCTTGTATTTTAGTTCATTTCTAGTTTTGCATTGTATTTGAATCTTCCATTTTGGAGTAGTCAAGTCACTAATCCATCATGCCAATCTGATGAGGATCATAAAATGGATTAAATTCGCTTCAACTAGGAAGCAATAAGCCACTTTTGAGAATTTGGTTTGGTCCATTTGATATGGCCTCCTATAGCTAAATTCCTGAGTCAATGGTTTATTGAGTGTTGGTTGCATTTAAATTTGATACCAATATTTAACCACACAAGTGACACCGGTGAGAGGTGGTCAGGATGGTGGATGAGGTTTAGCTCTTGGTCCTCTAAGAGGTGGTGGTGGTGCTAGTGTAAATGGTGGAAGAGTGAGGATGATGGGTGGAGGAGAGAGGATGAGAGATGGCAGAGTGAGGGTGAGGGGCAGAGGGATATGTGGGAGATCTCCTTGGCATGCATTAGTTGTACCAGGTTGGATTGTGAGAGGTGCTTGAGGATAGAGACATGCATAGGCATAGGGTTCACCTGGTCATGCTACTTAGGATCATGTTATTCCACTAGTACCAGTGGCATGAGTAGTATCATAGGCATCTGAGACCCTTACCCAGGAGGTTAGGATATTACAGGCCAGTGTTGGATAGATCGGGAGTCAGATAGACCAGTTTATTGTGATGATGCAAACATTCATGGCTATAATGGCGCATCATGGTTTACAACTTGGTTCTAGTAGTGGTGTAGGTACATGTATGATGACACAGGTGCAGGTTATTTAGGTGGTGCTAGTTGAGAGAATTGATTCTTCCACCTTTGTATCAATAATTATATATCATATGTATCCTGATATTTGATTAGGACTTTTTTGATGTATTATATTTCTTGGACATTGATAGACACTTTATATTATTTGATTCCTTCCCCAATAGACTCTTACATAGATACTCTCTCTTTTATGATGCCATTATATGTTAGAATATTTGATTTATGATGATATATATGCAGCTCTATATGTTATATCTATATGCACTTATTTTTGTTGTTTTGTGATGCAAAATGTTATGAATGCATTTATCTTACATTATGTGAATGGATGTCGTATATATGATGTATCTTAGATGGATGCATAATGTTGATGAAATGCACTTAATAGTTCTATTTATGATGCTTCAATGATTAATGGTGAATGTTGCTTTAATGCTTAATGATTATGTATGTGCTTAATGACTGCATTTATGAAGTGATTCTATATGGAATGAATGCACTTTCAATTTGATTTATGATTAATGCCATGATGGATGATACTAATTTAATGAAACAATCTAATGATGTGCAACTTAATAGGTTAATGAATCTAAATGATATGCAAAATGACTAATGGTTCTAAACGATATGAAATTTTAGTGAAAATGCAATGCAATGATGAGATGATTTATTATGCAACTTAAATGATTGAACTAAATGATTATGTAACTAAATGATTTCTAATGAACCTCTATGAATGAATGTTCATCTAACTTAATGACTAAACTAAATGGTATGCAATGATATTCAAGGAACCTTAAAGAATGCATTTTCAATGATGTGAATTAAATGAATGCATCTGAATGAATTATTAATGAAATGCATCCTAATATATGATTAATGATTACTGGCTAGTAACCCTTATTAAATAAAACTATAGGATTTAATGAATAATGATTATTGTAAGCTATATAAATAAATATTTAAAATGCTTTCATTAATATAGATTTTATTAATTGTAACTAAATGATCAATTTAATATCATTAAATGATATTAACTACAACTAAATAGAGTCCTATGTTTTTTATTAAGTCCAACATACTCAATCAATTAAAAAAATCATGATGGTTTTGATTACACTTCACTCTACCCCTTTGCATTTGGGAAAAAAATCCATAACATTTAACATGCAAATTTAATCTATATTGATGTAGCCAACAATCTTTTTTAATCACAAAAATGCTTTTTTCATCATTGATTTGGAACACAAAATTGGTACACATCATCATTGGTTCAACCATGATGGTATGAATACCTTTTTCCTTGTATTTTTTGCATGAAATTGGTACAACCCTCACTGGTTTGATTTATCGCTTTCATTGGTTTCAATGTTGCAATTGGATTTTGGCATTAAGATATGAAAGATATAAGTCAAGGTATCTTGTTGCCTAAACAAACAAAGATATGATTCTCTCCATATGTAAATGTCCTTGATGACACTTTGATGATCATGTATTTAGATGGATTTTACATGCTTTGATGAATCCGTGCATCAAGGCAGTCATGCAGAAATCAAGAAAATTGTCATGCTTTTATCACCGCTCCTCTACTCAAAAGACCTCGTCAATTTTCTAAAAAGACGCGACTCCACAATAAAATAACACTTTGAACATTTTTCCATTGTTTTCAAATCCATATTTCAAGTAGAACTCCATCTATTTCAATCTTTGTTTGTATTTTAATCCTGATAAAGATAAGTAAAATTTAGGTCGAGAATCAAAATGTCAATCGTTGAAGTTTGAGATCAAATGTATTCGAATCAGGAATTGATATGAATCAAGGTTCTAGTGTTAAGTTTATGGTTTGATGCATTCATTTGTTTTGATTGATGTCTATTTTGATAATATCATTTGTTTTAGGATAAGTTCCCCCAGTTTGATTCCATATTGATGTTGGTCTTAGACAATTTTCCAAACCATGTTGAAAGCCTTGTGTATATGAGAATGCAACTCTGAGAGTTTATTATGTAATATGTACAAATTATGGCCAATGAAAGAATATATATAGACTTGAATCATGCAATATGATATTCCTCAGTGTGGAGTTTTACTCATTTTAGTTGCACGTTAGAGCTGAAAGAGTTGGATTTTCAGTTTTAGGCCTCTATAGGAAACTCGTGCATCCATTTTCCTAATTCTATGTATATGAGCCTCATTTTTGTACATGTGTCCCTTAAAAATACACATATATTACTTTGTGCATATTTTTTCTATTCTTGTGCATCTATGCACATCTAGCATGGACAAAACCCACTCATGTGCATTTATTCTGAGATAACATCTATACACCTGTAACATAGAGTTGTTCCCTTGGGTCTATGAAAAAATGAATTTTTATGGTTGGTTTCCTCATATTTACAAGACATTTTTCATGTATTCACTTCTCATTTTCCATTTTGATATTATGATGTTTCATTCACTTTTTTATTTGGGCTTAAAATGAACCTTGTACTATTTTACACTGATGATGAGTTGATCTCCTCGATTGGCGACCGTGGATGTTTGCTAGTCTTATTCCATGAGATTCATGGACTCAGTCCGAACTATCACAAGGTGGATTGAATGTGTCCATCCATTCTTACTAAGTGTTTGGGGTGTCTTGGAACCCTTGGAAGTATGTTTAATTCTTCCACTTGTGTAGGATTATGTGATGATCATGGTTTACTTATAGTATGTTTAATCCTTATTTATGTATCATGATTAATTGTTTCACTTGCATGTATGATGCATAACTTTACTTTATTTATTTTTTGTTAAGTGCTTATTTGACCCTATGTTTTGAGGGTTCCTCTCCAAGACATTACACATAAGATCAAAAGTATTCTTAAAGTCTCTAATTAGTCTTGAATAAATAAAAATGATCTCCTTTTATAAGTAATCTGTGACTTTGATCATGTGTGGCAAAGATCAATGACTAGGAATAAGTCTTGAATAAATGGATGGCTATGATGAAGTTGGTTGATTTGTGAGAGAGAAAGTAGGAAGAATGTTAGATTATGAGAGAAAAGTGAGGGAAATATTCCTCCTACACTGAAAAAGTGGAAGAATAGGAGGGAGGAAAAGATGATTGTCAAACTTGTTTGCAAAATGGTCAGCACTCCCCTCGGGATTTGTGACATGGCTTAACCACCTCCTGTGTCTTCTATAAGTCTAGTGGTTGTATCGAGCATTAATAGGTCGATCTTTTGGTGCAACGACAACCACTACTTGTAACAAGTGGTATCAGAGCTTGGTCACAGGTTTGAATCCCCTTGGGTAACACTGAGAGGGAGATTGTTGGAAAAATGGTCAGTGCTCCCCTCAGGATTTGTGACATGGCTTAACTGCCTCCTATGTCTTATATAAGTCTAGTGGTTGTATCGGGCATTAATAGGTCAATCTTTTGGTGCAACGACAACCACTACTGGTAACAAAACTTCTCTCCATGACCACAACAAGAATGAAGGATAAATATTCCAAGTTGTTGTAATGTGAGAGAGATAATAGGATTCACCATCTGGGTATGTGCAGGATCATGGTATACCAAACTATGGCCTTAAGTGGCAATGAAAAATAAAAAAATCAGGGTTGGTCAACTTGACGTAAAAGTTTGAACATCTTATGAGCCTTATGTGAAAAAGTTGTAAGAATAGAATCTGTAGGAAATTGAATGTAGTTTCTAAACTACTAGGCCTTGTTTGAATTTTTTTTAATCTAATTGTTCAAAATTTTAGATTTCAATGTAGTAGTACGAAAATTTCAGGGAAAAGATCTAAAGAGTATGTGTATGTCTGACCACCTTAATCACAATCAAATGATGATATAATTTTCCAATATTCTAGATATAAGTAGTAGACTCATGGTCAGATGTGACACATTAAATTTTGTAATTTTTGGTCGAACAAATAATTAATTATGAATTTTCTGCTACAAATTTTTCAAAATAAAAAAACTCTCATGTCTGACCACCTTAACTAATTCAAAATTTTACAAAATTCAAAACTTTTTTTTCTTATAGTAGCCGAAGCATAGAATGTGACACATGTTTCAGATTTCAAAAAGGTTAAACGGTTTGAAAGTTATAGTTGTTTTTCAATCAGTATGTCAATTATGACTTTAACGATAACTCAATTGAAAAATAAGTAATAATTACTTACTGAACTCAAAATTTGACAGCAATTATATTAATGGAAAGTTGATAATGTCTTTAAGAAACCCTTTTTGTTTCATCAATTTCGGGTGAAAAAATAGTCGTCAGCTACATGGTCAAAGTCTCGGTATCAAGAACTATCTCCTGGAACACGCCTAAAGGGTTGACCACCCATGTTTGGTAATGCCCAAGCAAATACCAAACCTAATCAAATATCTGATAAATTAGATATCCGACAATTTTAGATATCCGATAATATCAGATATCTGAAACTTCCCGCCTAATACAAAATTTCAATTACACTTGTTTTTTCAATTTGAAGTTTCATATTAAATTATATTTTTGTTATGGTAATATTAATTGTGTTGTGTATTTATTTCAATTTTAAAATATATATTACAAATTATTTTTTAAATATTAATATTAAATAATGATAGCATAGCATTAATATTATAATATAATTTTTTATATTAGTATGTATTATATTATTTGATATACAAAATGATTTCAAAAAAATACCTGCACAGTTGATTTGATGACAAACAATTTCAGCCCAAGTCCTCTTGAAAGTATCCAACATAGGATTTTTCTACTAACTCCATGTAATTTCGGCGGTCTGACTATATTGAATAAGTAGATGTCAATGGACTTCCCCTCAATTGAATACAATCAATTGATTTTTTAACTCTCGAAAAGAAATTTCACATAGATGTAGAACCACCGTACGCTCATCATCTGTTCTAGAAACTAACAGTGGCATAAAAATTGATGTAAGAACATTTAAGGTACATTGTCCACAAAAGGTATATGAAACCTTTAAATATACATAAAAAAGATGCTCTGTAAAACTTAACCTAAAAATTTAGTTCTGCTAACGAAAATGTCTAATCATAGCAAGGTATAGAAGCTCGGGAAAGGTGTAATGAATTAATATGCAAATATTTTTGTCCGTAATAGTATTTTATGCATTTATTATGATATTGATCCGATTTGATGCACCTTCGCTATTTGATCCATACTTCCCTTTCATTTCACTTGCTTTGCTCATTTTGCACGTCGTAGACCAGGATTTGACAGTGGGTATGACCTTGGTACTACTGGCGTTAATGATAAATTTTACCTTTTAGCTATTAATTTTTTGTTATTTTTCCTGTATGATGTTTTTGTATACAAATTGTGGATATTCTTTGGGAAAATTTTCATTTTTTCCTGTATGATGCCTTTGTATACAAATTTTGGAGAATCTTTGTTAAAGAGTAGGTAAGGATGGCTAAGCTGAGTGCAGCAGAGAGGGAGAGGACTAAATTGAGAGAGCGGAGGTAGAGAGCAATAACAACGAAAATATTTTAGGGCTTGCGAAAATATGGAAATTATAATCTTCCTCCTAGAGAAGACATTAATGAAGTTCTCTGTGCCTTAGCAGAGGAAGCAGGCTAGATTGTTGAAGCTAACGATACTACATACAAAAATGCGGTATGTATTTTTGGCCTAAATTTTATTTTTCATTTCTTTTAGGTGTTTAAAGGCAGCCAACTAAATCTTTGTATTAAATGTTAGGGAATGCATGAATATAATATGATTCTAAGCATGAGCATGAGTCCCTATAGGGGCATGGTTGTGCCTTTTACAAGCGTCGTAAACCCTAGCTATGCAGAAATGGAGGCTTTGAAGAATAGTTCACTAGAGGCGGAGAGAGAGAGAGAGAGAGAGGGGGTGATGAGAGAGAGAGAGAGGAGAGAAGGGAGAGAGATAGAGAAAAGGTGTGTGTGTGTGAGAGAGAGAGAGGTTTTGGAAAATTTCTGGCAGGAAATATTAGATATATGATTCTTTTTACTGATAAAAAGTAAAAACTATATTCTCTGGGTCCCTCCAGAGAGGCACATTTTTTTACAGAATTACGAGAGTCGAGTTGGAGCGAATCTCATTTTGTCCCTACAAAAGACAAAAAACCACTTTTTGGGGTGATTTTCTAAGGAACCAAAGGTTTTTGCATCATTGTTTTTGGTATACCTATGGGGAGTAGTCATCATCGAAAGCATAAATGGAAGAGGAGACTCACAAATGAAGAGATTGAAGTGTATAGAGAAATGGATAGGGTTGCCCATTAGAACAAGAGATAAGGAATGTTAAATATTAATGAAGATGTCAGCATAGACCCACCTTTGAATGTGGTTTCAAGTGAAGAGCATAAATTTGAAAAGATTTATGACAATAATATTGAAAATGAGAATGTAGGGTTTGAAGATGAAAATGTAGGTTTTGAAAATGAACATGAAGATGTAGACAATGGAAGTGTGGACATTGTCAATGACAATCCACCGATTGAATATGAAGGAATTGACAATGATAATGGTACACAAGAACCAAATCAATGTAATACATCTCCAAATTATATGAGAAATGAAGTCCCTTGGGAGGAAGAAAGACAAACTTCAACATTGAGACCTTCAAGAACAACTAAATGGTTACTTGAAATTGATGAGAACATAATGAGCAACTTTGAAGGCAAGAGATCAAAAAGAACCGTTCGGTTGTGGGTTTCAAAACTTTTTGATCAATTTTTTATCCACAAGATGTTGGTTGAGCAATGTCAAATGTTTGTGCAATTGTTAAAGATGCACAAGATGAGACGTATACTAGTCAAATTGAAGATTAGTGTGAACAAGAAAAAGGAGAGGAATGCTATTATTGTGAGAAATCTTTTTAGTGCTCTCAATTCCATTGGGAAGACTACCAAGGAAAAAGATAAGAGAGCCGCTAGGAGGGTTATTACAACCTCCTTAGTAAGTCATCATTTGAGAAAGGCTCGTTTGACAAGACAAACTTGTGTTGACTTGAATCTAAATCATAAAACTTTGGATAGAGCACTTGCAAGAAGAGAAAGACTTGATGATCCTCTTTAGAATGATACATGGGCTTATGGTGGGATAATTTCACGTTGTGATAAGAAACTTACCGATGCTGTGAAGGATCAAATTCAACTATTTTGGCAATCTAACTCAAGAGTGTCACCAAATGTGAAGGATGTCTCGAAGTTGAGAATTGGCATTTGAGACCACACCCTGCATCTCAAACATTATTTGGAGGTGAGTCAAACAATGTTGTTCAAAAAAATTTGTGAGACACATCCAACATTGCAAATATCATAAAGAGATTTTGAAGCCCTGAAACCTTTTTTTTGTGTGCCTCTTAAGATTCGAAATACTTATTGTTACAAATATCATGTGGAGTTTTCAATGCACCATGAATTGTTACGATCCATTCATTCTACTTTGCATACTAGTGAAATGTTGGAGGAGTGTGGTGCAAGTGCTCTTCCAAAGTCATCAAGAGACTTGCTAGATCATTTTTTATGTCCTAGAGATGATGGATGTTTCTTTTATAGAAAAGATTTCTTAAATGACAAGTGCTCAGAGTGTGGTGGGCTAGTGAAGTTTGTTGAATGTTTTCATGAGGGCTGCAAAAATGATTTTGGAAAGACAATTGTCCACAAAAAGGTATATGAAACTGTCAAATATACATTAAAAAGTGAAGGTGAAGGCTCTAGATGTGAGTTGGTTACAAAAGAATGCAATGCAGCTGATTTCATTTCAAATTTCAGGAAGAAACTTGTTTACAAGTATGCAAGGCATAGTCACAGGTCTCAGTGGTTGGATCAACAATTCAGGATGTGTAAGGACACTTTTCTGATTAACACTATTATATCAGCTATTGACTTTGTAGATAACTATACATTGCAGCCCCAAAATGAGTTGCAAGCTCAATATTAAAATTCTATTCAGGTTGCTATTTTTGTGCACATAACATATAGACATTCCCTTGATGGTATATAAGATGACCGGAAGATAATCAGAGAGTACCATTTTTATATGAGCAATGATAGATCACACTCATCCAAGTTTTTCCAACATTGTTTTGAGAATTATTTTGAGTGGGTGCAGGAAAATAATATTGCTATAGATAGACATCTCATTTGGTCAGATAACTGCATAGGTCAATTAAAAAATGCTTGTACATTTTATTGGTTATGTAGAATGCATGTAGAAAGAGGTGTACCTCATATTTGGAGTTCTTTTGAGGCCATTCATGGAAAAGGGAAGCATGATGGAGTAGGTGCATGCATAAAGAGAGCTCTAGTTAAGGAGCAATTGAGGATTTCAAGTGCAGAAATTATTGATGCTCATTCTATTGTTGATTGGTGTACTTCAGCATTGTCACAGGGGGGACTCTTGATTCAGCGGTGCATAGATTATTTTGGTTGGTTGAGTTGGACACAATAGGAGATAGGTTGGATTGTCAAATTGTGAAAGATTCTTCAAAAATACATTCATTTCGAAGCTCAGATGCTAGTACATGGACTATTTGTACATGAGAGTTGGCTTGTTATTATCCGAGTTGTCTTCAGTGTGATTGGGATCAGTGTGAGTCAAGTGAATGGGTTGATACATGGGTTCCAAATTATCTTACTCTTTTATCTCTCACAATCTTTGTAATAAATGATGACATGGATTGTTCACTTGACTATGACCATCTTTCAAATCTTCTATAGCTAGGACATGTTTTTGCATTGGTTGCACCACAAGGCAATGATGAGAGATCGGATTAGTAGTTAGCACGTTGTGTACGAGGAAAGAAGAAACTTGCACAACCGACCATAAATGATGATATGTTCACATATCCAATAGGGTCACATGTTGTTGTGAGAACATGTTTGTGCACATATATGATTAGAAATAATGGCATTCTTGCATTTGAAGACTATGAGGAGCACAAAACCATTCTCATGTATTCACACCTTTTTATAGCAGCCAATGTTAAGTTGTTGAAACACTAAGGAAAAGCAAAGACAGAGGAACTTTGGACTATTAGTAATGTCGATCATAAAGCAATATTGAATACCTTCAAGTAGAGAGATGACCCTTCAGGCACACTTCAGTAGGTAAATTCAACTCAAGTTGCAAGGTTTTCCATGTTTATTATGATTACATTCAATAAATTGACTTCTTATATTCTCTATTAACTTTTCTTATGCCTTCCGAATGCAGGGATTGGAGCGAAAATGACACTTATTTTTAATATATAGTTGTGTAATTTGCATATTTAGATGCCAAATTTTGTATATAAAAATAACAATTGAATGTAATGTGCATAGTTAGATGCCAAATTTTGTATATAAAAACAATAATCGAATGTAATGTGCATATTTAGATGCCAAATTTTGTATATAAACAATTTGATGCAAAATTAGATGCAAAATTTGAAATATAAAAGAGCCCATGGGGTTGATTTGCAAATATTAAGAGCCCACATTTGTATCATCTTAATGTCATGTAAAGTGCAAAAATTGTGTTTCCTTACTATGAATAGTGTATCTTTATATAATTTATATCATCTTAATTTTGTATCCTTACATTTGTATTGTTTTAATTCCATGTTCATTTGTATCATCAAATGATGTAATAATTGGAGTCATTGAGTCAAAATTGGTCAAATGTGTCCAAAGTAAAATGATGATTCCCTGGGGTGAAGGGATATTGGTTAAGGATTACATCTTGACACCAAATGGACTACACCATTAGCTCTGATTGGGCAAGTGAATGCTAGGGACAACCCTATTTCGACCACTGAGTTAGTAGAACATTCTGGACCATGCTAGACCAAAGTGTCCCCAAGGTGCACTAAGCACGATTGGGCAGTGAACTTTGGAGGCTCATATCTTGGACCCCATGAGAGGTATCATTGATTTTTGAGATGCTACAAGACCACATTTCTAAGGCCTACAATAACCTCTCTCCGTTCTGAGAGATTCAAATTTGTTTGAATTTGGCACTCCAGTCTTGCTTGATTCTGAAACTTGTTGTGAGGGTCAGTTGAAAGTTTTATTGTTGGGTGGGTAAATGCTAGGGACAACCCCATTTTGACCTCTAAGTCAGTATAACATTCCAGACCATGCCAGAACAAAGTGTCCCCAAGGTGCACTAAGCATGATTGGGCAACAAACTTTGGAGGCTCGTATCTTAGACCCCATGAGAGGTATTGCCGATTCATGAGATGCTACAAGACTACATTTTTGAGGCCTACAATAACCTCTCTTTGTTATGGGAGTTTTGAATTTGTTTGAATTTGGCACCCCAGTCTTGCTTGATGTTGAAACTTGTTGTGAGGGTTAGTTGAAAGTTGCACTGCTGGGTTTCTTCCAAACCATTCATCCTGGCACTGAATGGACTATGCCATTAGCTTTGGTTGGGTGGGTAAATGCTAGGGACAACCCCATTTTGACCTCTGAGTTAGTAGAACGTTCCAGACCACGCTGGAGCAAAGTGTCCCTAAGGTGCACTAAGCACGATTGGGTAGCGAACTTTGGAGGCTCATATCTCAGACCCTGTGAGAGGTATTAGTGATCCGTGAGATGCTACAGGACTACATTTCTGAGGCCTACAATAAAATCTCTCCATTCTAGGAGATTCAAATTTGTTTGAATTTGGTACCCCAATCTCGCTTGATGCTGAAACTTGCTGTGAGAGTCAATTGAAAGTTGCACTGTTAGATTTCTTCCAAACCATTCATCGTAGCACCAAATGGATTGTGTCATTATCTCCGATTGGGAGGGTGATGAAGGGTGCTCCCCTTAATACCACAAACACATAACAGAAATAGAGAAACAACAACAATAATATGCAAGAACAGAAAATTGGCTTCTTATTATCTCCACAAATGTGGAATTACAAACTTTCAGAATTACAATATGCAAAGCCACATGGGCATTCCTTACAATATTCTGTAGGACAAAGCCTTGAACTATTACCCAGAACTATTCTGAACTGCCTAAGACAATAATACAGCCTTCCTTATATAGGCAATTTTCCACCGCCTGGGAAGGTTCTAGAATTTTAGCCAATAAGGCCGACCAAACTTAGCATTATTTTATTTTACATTTTATTACATCATAGTCGGCTCAAGATAACCTTTGAAACCCGAACATAAATTTTGAAGAAAATTATTTTCTGCCATTTCGGGTGGTCCAACTTCCGAAGACCATAAGTCATCACCAGTTGACCCGATCGGCTATTATAACCCCATTTCGGAAACGCCACGAAGCGCTCTACAAGCTTGACTCACGCAAGTGCCTGTCACCCAAATTTTTGACCTCATCCGGGGCCTCTAAAGCCTTCAAAACTGAGTTCAAAGTTTCTGTACCCTGCTACCAATACCCAAAATCTTCAATATCTTCCAATATACACTTGATCTGGCAATGAAACTTTACTGGCAGACTTATATGACCAAAATGAACCTCTAAGAAAGAAATCAGATCATTCTGAGCACATACAAAAATTACCAAAAATAGTAACTTTCCATAAATAGCAGCTTTGCACAAAATAGCCCTTATTGAATATAAAAACAGAAATATTTTTTGGGTGATGCAAGATTGCTCTTACACCCAGGATGCTCCTGCATCAGAGGGTAAATGCTAGGGACAACCCCATTTTGACCTTTGAGTCAGTAGAACGTTCCAGACCATGCTGGACCAAAGTGTCCCCAAGGTGCACTAAGCACGATTGGGCAGTGAACTTTGGAGGCTCGTATCTTAGACCCCGTGAGAGGTATCAGCAATTTGTGAGATGCTACAGGACCACTTTTTGAGGTCTAAAATAACCTCTCTCCACTCTAGGAGATTCAAATTGGTTTGAATTTGGCACCCTAGTCTCACTTTATGCTTAAACTTGCTGTGAGAATCAGTTGAAAGTTGCACTATTGGGTTTCTTCCAAACCGTTCATCCTGGCACCTAATGGACTGTGCCATTAGCTCTAGTTGGGTGGGTAAATGCTAAGGAAAACCCCATTTTTACCTCTGAGTCAGTAGAACATTCCAGACCATGCCATACCAAAGTGTCCCCAAGGTGCACTAAGCATGATTGGGCAACGAACTTTGGAGGCTCATATCTTGGGCCCCATGAGAGGTATCATTGATCTATGAGATACTATACGACCACATTTTTTAGGCATATAATAACCTCTCTCCATTCTGGGAGATTCAATTTTTTTTGAATTTGGCACCCCAGTCTCGCTTGATGTCGAAACTTGTTGTGAGGGTTAGTTGAAAGTTGCAGTGCTGGGTTTCTTCCAAACCATTCATATTGGCACCAAATGGATTGTGCCATTAGCTTCATTTGGGTGGTTAAATGCTATGGACAACCTTGTTTTGACCTCTGAGTCAATAGAACGTTCCAGACCATGCGGGACCAAAGTGTCCTTAAGGTGCACTAAGCACGATTGGGAAGTGAACTTTGGAAGCTCGTATCTCAGACTTCGTGAGAGGTATCATCGATCCGTGAGATGATACAAGATACTATTTTTGAGGCCTACAATAACCTCTCTTCATTTTGGGAGATTCAAATTTGTTTGAATTTGGCACCCCAGTCTCGCTTGATGCTGAAACTTGCTGTGAGGGTCAGTTGAAAGTTGCACTGCTGGGTTTCTTCTAAACTGTTTGTCTTGGCACCGAATGGACTATGCCATTAGATCTAGTTGGGTAGGTAAATTCTAGGAACAAGCCTATTTTGACCTCTAAGTCAGTAAAACATTCTGGACTATGCCAGACCAAGGTGTCCCCAAGGTGCACTAAGCATGATTGGAAAGTGAACTTTGGAGGCTTGTATCTTGGACCCCGTGAGAGGTATCAATGATCTGTGAGATGCTAAAAGACCACATTTATGAGGCCTACAATAACCTCTCTCCATTTTGGGAGATTTGATTTTTTTTGAATTTGACACCCCAGTCTCGCTTGATGCCGAAACTTGTTGTCAGGGTCAGTTGAAAGCACTAGTATTGGTTATTGAATAGACTAGATGACTAGGATGGTCTAGTTGGCCTAAGAAAAGATTGAACCATCTCATTTGGTTGGAACCTGTAATCACCTAAAAATGGACAAAGGCAACTTAACGACAATTCAAAGAAAATTAAGTGAAATCAAAGCAAATCAAGGACAAAATTGAATCAATTGAATCACAATGCATAATTAGCCAATCAAAACAAAAATAAAATCCTAATTCAAGATAAATCAAAATTGAGAGCATTTTAATTAAGTGTAATCAAATCAAAATATAATTAATTCAATTAATTGTATAGTCTTGGATTAAATTAAATTCAACCTATTCAAGGGGTACATGGCTAAAATAAATCAATTAAATCAATTAATAAAAATCAATTACTCTCAACAAACCAAACGGAGAGGAAAATCAATCAACCAATGAGATTAAAAGAAAGACACTCACATGTATCAAGCCAAATTGAATCTCATTCACTCAAAGTGAAAGAGAATCTTAGCCATCCATCTTGTCTACTTGTCCCAAGCTTTGAGGATACAAACTTTGCTTTGTCTTCAAAGGGTGGAACCAAAGACTTAACCCCAACTCAACCATGATTAAATGCAACTACACCCCCTCACATTAGGAAAATCTATAAAAGGAAGGCTAAAATCCTTCATAATTCATCAACCACCTATTTGAGAATTGCATCAAACCTCTTGCAATTTGAGTTTAGAAAGCATTTTAAGAGCAATTTTAGCATTTCATCTTGATAATTGTTAGCTTTAGCATTGTTTTATCTTCATCATTCTCATACTAGGACTGTCATTAGTGAGAGCTTATTCATTAACATTCTAGTTAGAGAGCCATAGGATGCTCAATTAGTCATTGATATTGTTAAATAGTTGCTCAATTGTGGTTATATTTAGTTATTATTTCACTTATTGATTGATGATTAACCCTAATTCTATGAAGGTACATATTTTTGTATACAAAATGGCACCCACCGTGGGGTAGTAAGCCTCATTTTATCAATCTTATCATTTGGATCAACTTTTGTATGCTTGTATTTGCTCTTTTCAGTGAAATTTTTGCAGGAAATAGGTGAAATGTCACCTACAGTCAATTCAGTCATGCCTGCAACCAATTTGATGACGCCTACAAGCTCTGTATTGATGCTTATTTGTTGATTATTCATGCCTGGTCAATACTTTCTACTTCTATCTTAATTTCTTTCTTGTCACCTGGGAGAGAAACCTTCACACCTCTGCGATAAAGTATTACAGCCTTTGCCTAAAACAGTCATGCTTACGAGCTGAGAAGTGTCACAGATTGATAATTTGTTATCGCCTGTCATAAAGCTTTGCATCGTAATTGACTGAATCACTCATGCCTAAGATCTTTTATCTTACGCTTTATATTGTTTTGTTATCGCTTTGAATTAATTAATTATCGCTTTGACAAATAATGTTTACACTTTGAAATATTCTGCTTACGCTTGCTAAATTTTCTGTGTCACCTAGTGCACTTTTAAGTGTCGCCCGCTAATAGTAAAGTTATGCTTATGAGCAATTTACTGTCGCTTTCAGTTTTCTGTCATAATTTTCTTGCAGACTGATAAATTTCATCATTTAACTCTCTATTTTTGTGTTTTGATAGTAAATGAATAGGCATTTGAAGGTATAGAAGCCAGAACATAGGTTTAACCAAGAAGAGAAGGTGCTTGCTAAAAAGATAAAAAGGGAGAACCAAGCACATATCAAAGTTGTCCTTGAATCAACACAAGAATAAGACAATCAGGTATATCGAAAATACCTTGTTGTGATTGAAGCTTACAAAAGGAAATTTGTTTCTTTAAATTGGATTTTTAGTCCTTAATTTCAAGTTTTTGTTTGGAAATTTGTAATTAGAGTACTCAAATTCATTACATAAATCTTTGTGTTGTCAATTTCAATTTTGGTTTCCCCTCATTTTGAGTGTTTGTGTTGACTAACTTGCTGGAGGACAAGCACATAGGAAGGAGCTATTGCTAAGGTAAGTAAAATACAATGAAAAACACTCAAAAATGCCCCTAACTTCAGTTAGCTACAAAGAATGAGGTAAGCCTAAACTAGTCAATTCTTCCTTAGCTTGCGGCATTTGATGCTTTTAAAATCTAGTAATTAAAATGGTAAATGAACCAAACATTTCCATTTTAAGAATCTCCTTGTCAAGAGATTGGGAAAGAACCATTTTGTGTTTGAAGTGTTTAGAACAAAGAAAGGCAATAGGGATATGCTCTTCACTTTTTAAGTGAATCAAACTCCCAAACTTGTCCTACTAAGTTCATTTCTTTCTTTTCATGAACATGCTAGAAATTTAGTGGGCTCGCCTCTCAAGTTTGCCTTAACAAGGCCGCTGAGAGGGACAACCCAAGTGGGATACACTTGCTTTTACCGCAAGAATCCAACCCACTCTAAAATAAAATGCTTGCATCCTTAATGGGGTGTGTGAAAAATGGATTTTGATTTTTCAACCTTCCTCTAGTAGTCCTCACGGATTACGTGAAATCATACTTCAATGCATGTGGGAAGCCCCTTTATTGGGAGATGAGAGATTAAAGTCTATTTGAACGGAATCCATATTAAAAACCTTGATAAAGTAGCAAAGACCACCTTTTAGAGCCATGTTTACAAACCAAATCTTGTGCTAAGGTAGGTGCTTGAAGTGTTTTCTTGTGAAAAACCCATGACAATGTTCTACAAATCAAATATTTTGTATTTAAGCGGTTAAAAGAGACAAGTGAATGTGTGGTTGTTGTGTTTGAAATACATATACAAGTGAGAGATATCCATTGGAAATCATCTTATATTTTTAAAATCTCTTCAATAATAAAATCAACAACTCTCATATCAAGGATTAATTCCAAAAATGAACCTTTGTTGGATGTCGGTTTCCACGCGATCCCACACATATAGGGCTGCATTACCAGGTGATAGCACCCTTTTTATAAATCAAAGACAATAATTTGAGTACCAAAGTGATTTATGAGACCCTAATCAAGAGGAAATCTTTACAAATCTATTTGAACCAAGACTTGAAGATATGGCGGATAGAAATTCAATTATCAAAACCACAATACCAATCACACCAACCATGATCCTAAGGAAACAATGGAAGAAAGAGTTGAGAGAGCTGACCAAGACCTAGATTTTCTAGAGGTTATGGAGAAGTTGATAGATAGGGATAGGGAGAAATTTTTCCTAAATCTAGCCCAAAAGGGAGTAAAGCTTCCTCATGACTTTGACATAGATCAACTTAAGAAAGACCAGCAGCAAGATGACCCTATGAATGTTATGACTAGATAGATTAAGGCCTTTCAAGAAAAAATTGACACCATGAAGAAGGCAACGAAACCTAAGGCCTTTTCTATTGAAGCTTTGTGTCCTTTCCCTTTTGACAAAAGCTTAGCTATGGTGTCCTTTCCTTTCAATAACATGTTTCCTAAATATGATAAGTACATGGGTAAAACAGACCCACAAGATCACCTAAGAGAATTTTGCACCCTAAGTATAGAGTTCATGCACAATGATACTTATCTAATGAGACTCTTTCCTAGAAGCTTAGGAGGACCCACACTAGAGTGGTTTTCAAAATTACCACAAGGAATTAAGACTTTTGAGGAGTTGGCCTCAAAGTTTGTAACCCATTACTCTTACAACATTGAGCATGAGATCGCGATGCTCAAGCTATGTGATACCAAGAAAAAAGACGGAGAGTCCTTTTTAGGATTCTTACAAAGGTGGAGGACCGTTTTCGCAAGGTATCCACAGACTATTCCCGAGAAAGAGAAGATGGAGATTTTCACTAATAACTTGACCGCTGAAATGAATTATTGATTACAACTTCAATGTCCTCTAGCATTTGAAAAACTTATTGAAAATGGAGTTAAGATTGAAGATGCTTTGGTCAACAGATGTGAGATCAAACTATTTAAAGACAATAAATCCAACAACAACAACAACAATAGCAACAATGGAAATAACAATAATTATGTTCCTAAATATTTCAATAATCAAGGGTTCAACAATCACAATGATAAATCAAAATCATGGAATAAAAATAACAATAAAAATCTTGTGAATGATGGGGTTGTGGAGTCACACAACTTTAAGTCTACTCCTTTTATTATACCCTATGGAGCGAATTCCTCAAATAATGTTAATCAAGCAAGCAAAGCTCCATATAATTCCAACAATTCCAGTACTTCCAACAATAAGACTTGGGATAAGTCAAAATCAAACTCCAATTATAACAAAATGAAATTCACCTACTTGGGTGAACCTTTGGAGAACGTACTAAGAACCTTGTTGGCTGGTCAAGTCATCACGTTACCCGAGATATCAAGTTATGAACCTCAAGTCAAGCCATATTGGTGGAATGAATCTCATCATTGTGAATACCATTGAAAAAGAGGTCATCCAACCAACGAATGCATGAAATTGAAGCACTTAGTGCAAGATTTAATTGATAATAACACCATCAAAATTGAAGGACCTCAAAACAATGGGGACTGCATGGCCTACAAGAACCCCTTTTTGAATCATGAAAAGGGTGAGTCATCCAATACAAACCAAAATCAAAATAAGGGTAATGAGAAAGTGAACTTTTCTCATACTTATGATAACACGATAAATACTCTAAGTGAAGAAGATCAAAGCATAAATGCTATCATAATAAAAGGCAAGTCAAGAGAAGAATTAGCAAATGTAGTCACTAGGGGGCAAGCATAAAAAATTGTCATACCTAATAATGCTCCAAGAGTGGTGATATCAAACCAAGCTTCCACATCATCATCCAAACAATACAACTTGGTTGATCAATTGCAAAGAACTCCCGCTCAAATTTCTATTCTCGAGCTACTCAAACTATCACCAATTCATAAAGATATCTTGCAAAAAGCCTTGTTGGAAACAAATGTGCCTTTAAATTTGGAGGTAGACAAATTCCAAAACATGGTGGGGCACCTAATTTCACCTCATTGCCTATCATTCTCCGAACAAGATGACATGTCTCTTAATCATCCCCAAAATCTGCCCTTACACATAGAAGTGTTGATCCACAAGCATAGGGTGAAAAGATTCCTTATAGATGGAGGTGATGGCCTAAATATTTGTACCCTTAGCTTGGTAAAAGCCTTAGGATTTTCTGAGGAGGCTATTGACCCAAAGAAAAAGATAACCATAAAAGCCTACAATGATGAAGAAAGAGCATCAAGAGGAGTCATAGTCTTGCCCATAAGAGTTGGTCCTATGCAAAAAGAGACCATATGCCAAGTATTGGACCTAAAATTGACTTACAATATTCTGTTAGGAAGGCCATGGATACACAAAATGCAGGCTATTCCTTCAACTTATCATCAATGCTTAAAATTACCATATCAAGGACAAGAAGTAATGGTAAGTGGAGACCTCAATCCCTTCCAATATTGTAATAACGTCAAGCCTATAAATGACTCATTAGTTCCACACAATGTTGAAGGGTATATACCCAATCAAATAGAACAAGGCGAAAGCTCTAAAGACACCCCTTTGCTGAAAGGAAAAGAAAAGATGGAAGAAGAAATTTTTGTTAGAGAAACTCCAAAACTCATTAACCAAACTACATCAACTAAAGGAAAAGAGAAGGTTAATGAGAATAATGTTAGTGAAGAAGAAAAAGAAGAATCTACCAAAGCTGTCTCAAGATATCTTAAAGAAGCCCATTATCAAAAGATGGATGAAATGATGAAAAACTTTGATAAGCAATGCAAGATTAAACAACAAGGAGTAGGCGAATACTCCTTATCTATGATGGACCTACCCTTATCATCAAAGTCCTTTGGAAAACCTCTAATCTGCCTCATAGGTATAATGATAACTTTGTGAGGGAAAGTACATCATCCACCATGGATGAAGAGGACAATGAAATTCTAAATTGGCTATATAAAGATGAAGAATCAAGTGCCCACGTCAAACATATTCAAAATCCAATCATTCCTACACATCAATACGGAAAGGGATTTACAATCATGCAAAAGATGGGTTATCAAGGTCAAGGACCTTTAGGCACAAGGAATGAAGGGCTAATTGAACCCCTAGAATCCACATGGTGAGATTCAAAGAAGAAAATAGGTTTAGGATATCTTGAAGAAGGATATACACAAAAACATTATCCCAAACTATATGATCAAATACTACAATTGGAATCTCATAGTGATGAGGATTCTAATGAATGGGAATGGGAGACTCTATCTAATGAGTCATGTCAAGATAAGGGCATTGATGTTATTCATACCTATACCTCTACTAAACATAAAGGACTAATGGAAGAATCAACTCCAAATCAAGCATCTAGTTCTAGTCAAGCGATTCAAAATGACATGCCAAGTATAGAAATCAAAATAAATCAATGGGTAGGTGAGCCATATGTTCCTTCATGGAGACCTAATATGGAAGAATCAAATGCTAGGTTTAATCCCCATGAGTTTTATCCAACAGAAACCATAGTGGCATCTAGTGAGGAGGATTTTGATCATTCTTCTTTAGAACATTTAGAGGAAGCCCATGTCCGAGATCTTTAAGATACAATGTATGAACCTTCCAACAATGAGATATAAACTTTAAGCCCAATTGAGACAAACCCAAGTGTTGACCCATTAACTCTCATTTGACCAGACCTAATCGAATGGGATGCCATTGAACCCGATACCTTGCCAACTTTCTTGAATGACAACACGCTGTCCCAATACCTCAACGTGGTTGAACCTTCTTCTACCAAGGTCTATCAAGAAGAAATGATCAAAGGGAACATCCAAACTCTTAATCCGAGAAAAAATGAAAAAATAAAAAAAAATAGAAAAGGAAAAGAATCGAGTGTTGAAAACCACTTTGTGGCAACATTAGATCCAAAAGAAAGAAAAAAAGAAATAAAGGATGTTTCTAAAGGTGAAAACCCAACTAAGGCACCTATAGAAGGGAGTTTGGATGTTCTACCAGATCACTATGAAGAAAGATCTCCAATTCTAATTGAACCAACAAAAAAGATAAACATTGGATCAGAAACAGAGCCAAAGATCATACACTTAGCATCATCCTTATCAAGCAAAGAAAGAACATAATTCATCAAGTTCTTTAAAGAAAAGCAAGTTAACTTCACATGGTCTTATGATGATATGCCAGGTTTAGACCCAAAATTGATAATGCACCATCTCAATATAAAGGAAGGAGCAAAATCGGTTAAGCAGAAATTAAGGAAAATGCACCCTCATATAGCCCTATTCATCAAAGTGGAGCTAGAGAAGCTATTAAAGGTGGGGTTTATAAGAGCCATTGATTATGCACAATGGATCTCCAATATAGTGTTGGTATCTAAAGTGGATAAGTCCATCAGAATTTGTATGGATTTTAGGGATTTAAACTTGGCATGTCCTAAAGATGACTTCCCACTACCAAGCATTGATGCAATTGTAGACCTAACAGCGGGACACTCCATGTTTTCAATCATGGATGGATTTAGTGGCTATAATCAGATCAAAATAGCAACCGAAGATCAAGACAAAACTACCTTTACATGTGCATGGGGCACATTTTGTTGGAATGTCATGCCTTTTGGCTTAAAAAATGTCGGAGCGACCTATCAAAGAGCAATGACTACAGTATTCCACGACATGATGCATAAGTTCATGGAGGATTATGTGGATGAAATAATAGCTAAGTCACATTCAAGAAAAGAACATCTTCCCATTTTGGCAAAAATCTTTGAAAGGTTAGAGGAATTCAAAGTAAGACTTAACCCAAAGAAATGTGCTTTTGGAGTCCAATCTGGCAAACTCCTAGGTTACATTGTGTCAGCAAAAGGAATAGAGGTTGACCCCACTAAAGTGAAATCCATAATGGAAATGGAAGCACCTAAAATTGTTAGTCAGATGAGGTCTTTACAAGGAAGGATACAATCCATTAGAAGATTTATCTCTCAATTAGTAGAAAAATGCCACAATTTCAACCACTTCTTGCATAAAGACACAACCTCCAAATGGGATATCAAGTGTGAAGAGGATTTCAATCTATTAAAGAAATACCTCATGAATCCACCAATATTGATGCTGCCTATCAGAGGCAAGCCATTAATCTTGTACATTTCAGCAACATAAAATTCATTGGGGGCACTCCTAGCACAAGAAGATGAAAATGGAAAAGAAAAAGCAATCTACTACATTAGTAGAACCCTAGTCAAATATGAGCTGAATTATACCTTCATGGAAAGGGCATGCTTGGCTGTAGTTTTTTCTTCACAAAAATTATGCCATTATATGCTATCCCACAAGATAAAGCTCATTGCTAAGATTGAACCTTTGAAGTATCTACTAAGCAAAACAACATTAAATGGAAGGTTAGCAAAGTGGGTGATGATCCTAAGTGAATTTGATATAGAATATGTTGATAGAAAAGAAATTAAAGGACAAGTCATTATAGACCAATTAGCAGAAGCATCACTTCATGATGATCATCCAATACAAATTGAATTCCCGGATTCAGAGATTGTGAATGTTGAGGCAAAAACATGGTAGCTTTATTTTGATGGCTCCTACACTCACCATGGCTCAGGAGCAGGAATACTTCTAATCATGCCTCAAGGCTCCACTATCCCTAAGTCATACAAATTTCTATTTCCATGTACCAACAATATAGCAGAATATGAAGCCTTGGTTATTGGAATCAAGTTGGCATTAGAGTGGAAAGTGACAGAATTAAAGGTATATGGAGACTCACAATTAGTCATAAATCAAGTCAATGAAGAATATCAGACTAAAGATGACAACTTGGTACCTTACAAAACAATGGTGGATAATCTCAAGAAATATTTCATTATCATCACATTTGAACAAGTGCCGAGAGCAAAGAACAAAGCAGCAGATGCAATGGCAACTTTGGCCTCACTTTTGCAGATGCTTGATCAGAGTGCTAGATATGAGTTCTTGGTAGAAGAAGCAACTCAATGCACGTATGATCCAACCCATCCTTATACCATTTTCCTACTTACTACAACCGAATCACCTTGGTATGGACCAATTTACACCTATTTGAAAGACCAAACCCTTCCTATCAACCAAACAAGAAATCAAAAGAAAAGCTTCATTCGACAAGCCTCCAAATACATTATAATTTTCAAAACATTGTATTGAAAAAGTCTTGACGGAATGATCCTTAGGTGTTTAGAAGAGGAAGAATCAAACTTAGCCTTATGAGAAATTCATGAAGGAATTTGTGGATCACACTCAAACGGATTATCCTTAGCTAAGAAACTTCTTAGGATAGGATATTTTTGGCCTACCATGGAAAAAGATTCTTGTAACTTTGCAAAAACTTGTAAGAAATGTCAATTTCATGGAAATTTGATACATGCGCCACTGCAAGAACTTCATCCAATGTCCACACCTTGGCCATTCTATCAGTGGGGTCTAGATCTAATAGGAATGATTCATCCACCATCTTCAAATGGGCATAAATTCATCATAACGGCCACAAAATACTTTACTAAGTGGGTGGAAGCTGTACCCCTATCAACTTCAATAGGCAAATAGATATCCTTGTTTATCCTAAATCATATAATTTGTAGATATGGCGTACCTCATGCCATCATAATGGATAACACAAGGCATTTCAAGAATAAAGACAAACCAAAATTGTGCACCAAATTCCACATGATACACCACTCATCTTCAATCTATTACCCTCAAGGTAATGGACAAGCTGAAGCAATAAATAAAAATATATTGAAAATCTTGAAGAGAACAGTGGATAATTCTGGTCAAGATTGGCATATCAAGATAAACCCGACCTTGTGGGCTTATAGAACAAGCATAAGGATGCCAACAGGGCTACACCCTTCTCCTTAGTGTTTGGAACAGAAGCAGTCTTACCTTTGGAGGTAGAACTTCTATCCTCGAGGATATCTATGCATGGTTTGATAAATGAAGAAGACTATAGGGTTGCTAGACTACAAGAACTAGAACTCTTGGATGAAAAATAGAAAGAAGCCTTTGATCACTTAAAGGTGTATCAGAATAGAATGTTAAGATCTTATAATAAACACGTCAAGCCAAGGACATTCCAAATAGGTGATCTAGTGTTGAGAGAAAATCCCAAGAACCAAGCAGAAAGGGAGAAGAAAGGAAAGTGGGAAGCCAACTCGTTAGGACCATTTCTCATTATTGAAGATTTTGGGACCGACACATACAAGCTATCAGATTGTGATGGGGATGAACTACAAGAACCAATAAATAACATACATCTCAAAAGGTTCTATACATGAGGTAGACAAAAGAGTATAAAGAGTATCAGATGGAGAGCATCATATTTATTGTACATAGTTCAAAAGAGATCTTGAAAATAACAAAAACATTGGAAAAGTTGAAAATACCAAAAACATTTGAAAATCTAAAAAATTAAAAATAGTGGAAAATTGAGCATGAAGAAAGCAAAAACATTCAAATATGATCCTGAGAAAAAAAAGAAAAAAAGTGAAAAAGTGAAAAATACAAAATTAAAAATTAAAAAAAAATGAAGAAAAGTGCCTTGGTGAAAACCTAGCAAATAGGCACCTTGGTAGCAAAAAAAGAGAAAAAGCTTAAAAATAGAAAAAGAGCTTGATCCATTCAATTAGTGAAAACCTGGTAAACAGGCACCATTGAAAGTCCAAGTCAGTTGCATGCTTAGAAGGTCACCCTATAAATATTACATTCGCCAACATTTATATATATTGCATAATAAAACCCCACAGTTGCATTTGCAAGTACCTTACAGTTTTGGTCACCTAATCGAAAATTGTCCTAAGTCCCATAAATGAAATCAATATCAAACTTGAGGTAATCTACTCTCAAGGAGCAAGGATTCATCAACAAGCTTTATTCAATTAGAAAATCAATTCATCACACTCGAAAGAGGAACACTTAATCAAATCTACATCCCAATCCAATGTGAGCCTAAAATGAAAATTTGATCCAAGAACTTAACTGACCCTACCTTTATCAGGATTAAAAGTATGAAATGGATGCAATTACACTTGAACTATGGATTTGAAAAACATTGCAAATTTTTTTTCTAAGTGTTGACTCAATTGATGGAATCATTTCTTTCTAGCAAATCGATGAAAGTTTTAGACTAGACGAGCTATGATGAAAGGATGATATTTTTCTTGATTTTTGAATGATTGTCTTAAAATCAAAGTTTTAAATCATGTAATTTGTCTAAAGATGTGATCATCAAAGAATCATCGAGGACTTGTACATAGGATAAAATGATGATTTCTGCTTGTTTACGCAAACGGATACCTTGGCTATTTTGATCTTCAATATTGTAATACCAACATCCACTTGCAACATAGAATCTAACAAAATCGGTATTCGCACTCTCATGATTGGCTTCAATCGGTGATAGTCATATCGAAGAGACTGATGGGAAAGCAAACAAAGAGGCAAAAAGTATTCATATCATCATGGTTGAACTAGTGATGGTTGTACTCAAAATGGGATTCTGAAATGCTCAATGATGATTATAAGCTCTAAATCTTGAATAATGATAGTTAGTTGCATACATGTTAGATTAAGTGCATTGTATATATTTGTTTTCTCTTTCTTAGCTCAAATTGCAAGGGGAACAATGAAATGGGGAGGGTTCAATTCAAACATCATGATTCTTGACTCAAAACAATGCAAATGAGATTATCTTTTGCATTCATGCATTAATCATTAATCATTATACATAAATAGACAAAAAATAGAAAAAGAATCATTATTCATACATCATTTGCATACATATGGTTTAGGATAGCATTGCATACATTTGGAAAAATAAAAAACATAGGATCATCCATATCCATATGACCATAAAACAAATTGCATCCATACATGGAAAAATAGAAACATATCATAAGCATCCATACATCCATGCATTCATCTATCTATATCATATAAATAAGATACATTGCATCCATAGCATAATCAAAAGTAAATGCATCATTAACATCATATAGCTGCATATAAAGATAATCTCATAAATCAACTCATCAATGAGAATGAAGAATTAGATCATCATATATCATCAAAAATGTGTTCATCAATGGATCCAATACATCAAGTATATCAAGATACAATATCATGAAAGTGGTACATCACAAGTTCCAATCAATGAAATGACATGAAATGTGCAACGAGAGGACATCAATGTTGAATCAATCTGTCAATAATTAATCATGATCCTGTAGCACCAGAACCACCTGGATCTCTATCATCTTGTGGAGGAGCCTGCGAAGTGCTTGCTCCATCATGTCTCTGAATCATAGCTGACATAAACTACTACATCAAGCCAGAAACCTGATCTAAGCATCCAACAATACTAGACATATCTATCCTCAGAGACTAAACCTCTCGTACTACAATGCCTATAGTAGGAGCATCCTGTGCATCTTGTCCATGATCCTGTGGCTACTGACCTAGTGGAGGCATCTGCTGTGCCGGAACCTGCTGTGCCTGAACCTGATGGGCACCATCATCCTGCTATGCCAAGGCCACTCTCTATAATTATACCAAAGGATCTAAACCTCCTGAAACCTTCCTAGCAGCATCAACATGAGCATGTCTCTGCGCTCTCTACTAGCGATGAACTCTATCCTATCTAACTGCGGCTCGAGGATGAACTGCAGGGACTGCATCAGCCTATCTATCTCTGGCTCTATCTCGAATATGCACATCCCTCACTCAGCCTCTACCTGCTACAACTAGAGGATCCCTATGTCCTCGATGCCTCCGATGTCTACCACCCCCACGCCCATCATCACCATCACCATCACCATCACCACCACGTCGAGCTGGAATAGGCTTTGCTAGATCTGTAAAATGAATAAACCTATTCCAAGACCACCAGTCTCAATACTCATGGGACATCCTGACATCCGCCATACCTGTCAACATCTCCCATTTGTAGAATGGTATCGCAGCAATATAACTCACGACAAACTGATAATCAATACACAGGCCCCATAAAGATCTCTCAGCCTGTACTTGTGCATACAATGCTTTGCCTAGAGGCATCTCCTGTATCCTACCATACTATCTGGAAACCTAACCAAAATAGAACCGCTCTATAATAGTATCAGACCTGCCAACCATCTAACGCAGACAAAACATATATGGTAACTCGTCATCGTCCTCCCACCAACCCTCACAATCAAGATAGGGGCACCATATAATAATATCCATATCATCTATCTGACATCTCCAATAATCAAAGTGTCCTAAATGATGCTGAATCACCATGCTAGTATAAAGGAAAGCATAGGGATATCCATGTAGTCGTCTCCTATTAGAAATCATCCTGGTAATGGGAAGATGCTCCCAAATCCATAACTATAGAATGATAGCACCAGCAGATAAAAAAGAACTCCCTCTGTAAACAACCTAATGGAGATCGTGATATAGCTAGGCTAGCACACAAGAACCCTAGTCAAAACATCGAGGCTGTGCTAGTAAATCCTCCAAAATCCTGCCCCAACCCATAGAAAAATCACGACCTCGTTGGTCCAGGAGTAGTCCACCAATCAATGCACCAAGAACTGCTGGCAATGTAGGGAAAGAAGCAAACTGTGGCTAGGTGATCATATCATCATCAATCAGATTGTCCCCAAACACTCATCGACAGATAGTAGAATCATACATGGAGTCGTAATATACAAGCTCTCCCTGGTAGGGAATCCGTAACAAATGATACACATCCTTCGGAGTAATCATCATCTCACCATGAGGAAGATGAAAGGTATTGTGGTCAGAGTGCCAACGCTCTGCCATAATTGTAAGTAACCCACGGTTCAGTTGGAACCGGGGAAGATCAAGAAGAAAGCTTAGACCACAAAGCTCTATCACACATAACTCAGTGTCAATTAATGTCTGTCCGAGGTCAATCACCCAGGGCGCAACTAATCAGACATATAGAACATCAAGGCGAGCCTGTTTGACAAAAAAAGAGAATCATATCAGCATACTATATCAAGGAACATCTAAAGTCGATCAAAGTTATTTTAAAATTGATTTGCTCATCATGAGCGCATCAAAAATCCTAACTCTATATCTTGAGGAAGGAAAATCATTGTTTACATCTCTAGATCTTGAGAGTAAAATATTAAACCGTCACCCTATCATAATAGATTGACAACTAAAATTCATTGGTATTCCTATACTGGTATCCTAATTGATTGTTTCATTCAAACGTAGCTGACCTAATCATATTATTCAAATTGATCATCTAGATGTACTAATTTTTTCATGAAAAAAGTCAAGTACAACTAAAAATTTTGAGAAAAATGCAGTAGGCATGATTTTAATCATTGCAGGCGACATTTCCCTTAAGCGACACTCAAATCTTGACAAGCGACATTACTTTGGTGTTAAGCAACAACATTTGCATAAGCGACACTGAATTGGTCTAGGCGACATAGAATTCTTCATGAGTGACAACAAAAACCTAGGGTTTCCTATGCGTTAAAATACAAGGAAATTGGTTTTTCAACCCTAAGCCTACGCATGAATACTTTCATCATAGGCGACAACAAAACTTGGTTAAGTGATTTTAAACTACTCACAGGTGACAATAAAAACCGTGTAAGCGACACTTAAATGTCCTAAGCGACAATGAATTTGGTAAAAGTGTGAATCAAACATTTCAAAGCAGTGATAGAATTTGAAAATGCAATAAATGCTAACTAATGAGTAATAAATACAATATCGAAGGTTGAAAAGCACTTACCAGAGCTCCATAGTCAGGTGGTCTAGCATATCTCCGACACCACTCGAATCGATGCTCCCGAATAGGCACAACCATCATGGAAAGTAGCAAAGGATCAGAGAAAAATCACTAAGGAGGAAAGTAAAAATGAATAGTAAATCTAGGTTTTTCAACCTATTTAAGCTAAAAATGACCTAATTTTGAGGTAGAAATTGAACTTTGACCTATATACATCTATATCATTAACCGTGGCAAATTATGAAGTGTGGCATTTCATAAAGTGTTTTCAGAAATGAAAACATATCAATCAATCATTTAACCCTATCTATCAAAAATAACAATATATTTCATTTCTGAGGGGGCATACCATCACATTATTAGATCAACAACATCAGTAACATCAACGAAAAGTAGAGACCGATCATCAAATCAAGGCGAAAGATTTTATCAGAAAATTTTTCGTAATCAAATGAAGGGGCATCATATCAAAGCATCAAATCAAGAATCATATCAGGATAGATCAACAAATCAATCATCATATCGAGAATGATCATCAAAGAACCACATCAATCAAGAGAGTTTCATATCAATCATTATCTGTATCAATTCATATCGAGAATCAAAGGATCGACCATCGAAAAACATTGAGAATGAACATCAGAGATCAATCATCATTAAATCAGGACCTATCAATCAAGAAAGATTAGAGTATTCTTTGAATCGACATGCTTCGCACATCAACTCAAAGAGGGGCATTTGTAATCACCTAAAAATGGACAAAGGCAATTTAACGATAATTCAAAGCAAATTAAGTGAAATCAAAGCAAATCAAGGACAAAATTGAATCAATTGAATCACAATGCATAATTAGCCAATCAAAACAAAAATAAAATCCTAATTCAAGATAAATCAAAATTGAGAGCATTTTAATTAAGTGCAATCAAATCAAAATACAATTAATTCAATTAATCATATAGTCTTGGATTAAATTAAATTCAACCCCTTCAAGGGGTACATGGCTAAAATAAATCAATTAAATCAATTAATAAAAATCAATTACTCTCAACAAACCAAACGGAGAGGAAAATCAATCAACCAATGAGATTAAAAGAAAGACACTCACATGGATCAAGCCAAATTGAATCTCATTCACTCAAAGTGAAAGAGAATATTAGCCATCCATCTTGTCTACTTGTCCCAAGATTTGAGGACACAAACTTTGCTTTGTCTTCAAAGGGTGGAGCTAGAGACTTAACCCCAACTCAACCATGATCAAATGCAACTACACCCCCTCACATTGGGAAAATCTATAAAAGGAAGGCTAAAATTCTTCATAATTCATCAACCACCTATCTGAGAATTGCATCAAACCTCTTGCAATTTGAGTTTAGAAAGCATTTTAAGAGCAATTTTAGCATTTCATCTTGATAATTGTTAGCCTTAGCATTGTTTTATCTTCATCATTCTTGTACTAGGACTGTCATTAGTGAGAGCTTATTCATTAACATTCTATTTAGAGAGCCATAGGATGCTCAATTAGTCATTGATATTGTTAAATAGTTGCTCAATTATGGTTGCATTTAGTTATTATTTCACTTATTGATTGATGATTAACCCTAATTCTATGAAGGTACATTTATTTGTATATAGAACCAATTGAGGAATGTATAAACATGTTGGATTAGGAAGCCAATGGAGAAAGGAGGAATGATTAAACCCTCTGGACAAGCATCTCTACGTGACTGTCCATAATTGTGGGTTTGAAGACACAACTTGACCCAGGGGTGGAATGGAGATCTAAATCTTTGGATTTAGTCATTTTATGAAATCCTAAAGGTGTTCCAATAATTTATATTGGAAGGTGGCAAATTTTGAACACTTCCTTTGTTAAATTGGCCTATTAGCCCTATTAGGCCTAGGAGAGATTTGTTGACAGTAGGAGTTTGGAGATTGCTCAAAGGTCCAAACTTGGTGAGTATTGTTGATAGGTTGATTGAAGTCTTTGAGGGTGGTTAAGACTTAATTGGTGGAGTTCCAAGTAGGTTTCCCTCTAGAAATCAGGTTTTCTCCTTGTAGCCCTATAGTGGGTTTGGGTGTCTAAAGTGTGTTCCAAGATTGCTTGGTGTAGGATTGACATTTCATTCCATTTGAAATTGATATTGAACATTGAGTGAGAGCATCATATACACATGAATACAATGTATATTTTCTTGGTTGAGAGCATCAGATACAAATGAATACAATGTAGCACATAAATTTTGAATTCACTTAAATAATGAATTACACGTGTGAACACACGTAACACATAAAACATATGCATAAATTTGATTAAGTCATGAAGCATACATGGAGCACATATTTTATAACTTAGCATACCACATGAATTCACTTAAGTCATGCATGTAGCCCATACACATGAATTTAGGTTATGAAGAATATACTTGAAAATACATGAATATACTTAAGGCATAAATTGTACACATGAGTACATACACACAAGCATATTTACATACTAACAATGAATAAATTAACACATAATTAACAAATTAGATCGAATAGATCAAGTTTCATATATATCAAAATGAACAATAATTCTGTACATATTTACATGTTAATGTATATCTAGATACAATGTGGCATACACCATCTCAAAATATGTCATATGACATCTCAAAATAAGAAGTTTAACTACAAAAGTTTCTAGGACATCCTATTCTACTGGTGGATCATCAAAATGCAGCCTCTTTGAAGTACTCTTTGGCTCTGATGGATCTTGCATTCAAACACAAAAGTGAAACCCCAAGTTAGATTAAAATTCATAATCATAGTCAACAATAATAAATAAAATTTAAACTAAAATTGAACTCTCATATACCTCGCCTCTCTGTCTCCTCCCGCGGACATGAGACCTAATATATGTCCTAGGTAGCGCAGGAACAATGCCACCAAAGTCAACTCTGACTAGTATATGTTTGCGAACATGAGATTGATCTACAAGTTATACTATTTAATGTTAAATACTTGGTAGCAAATATATGTTTACAAAATAACTGAATTAACATTAAAACTTACCTGTGTTGAAGTTTCTTCCGAAAATGTTGGCTGAGTCATCATTGATACAAACCCTTGCCATTCTACCTCCCTCAAACTTGGAGTGACCTACAAAACTCAAATAGATACTTCATACTATCATAACTTGATCATATTATATATACTTGATAGTAGAATACACACAAATAACTTTATAAATATACGTACCGTGGGGCTATCAGTGCGAATGGATGTGCCTGTGACTCTATCATGACGATAGGGTCTAACAACATCATTAGATGCCAGTCTCTGTCAAATAAACCATATAAATTAAAAATGAGTACACACAATTGACAAGTATACATGTATGCATAAACAAACAAAATTATTTAATTACCTTTCCCTTGTCAATGCCTACCACCTGCACCCCCTCACATTACCCTCCAGTGGCAACTGGTGACACCTGCATCAGTATGTAATAAGATGATCATAAAAATTAAAAAATAATGTACATATACTATTATAATAATTTTTAAGGAAACCAAAGAGTACATTAAAGCATATGTACCGTGGAAGTGTTAAGGCCAAATGATATTGTCGAAAGTGTGGACCCCTCCACCTGTGCCATCTCCTCCTTTGTCATCAACTGAACATAAATGTAACACATAAAAAAAAAAAGTGGGAGATTATTATAAGAAAAATCTACTAAAAATACGAACAATAACATTTAAATACAATGTAAAAAGTGAATTGTTTACCCTTACCATAACAGTAGGAGTCCATGTTCTGTATGCCCCTGATGCACATCTTCATGAGGTGCTTCAGTGCTTGTAATGTGCTATGTAGAATCATCCACCTCGAAGATGTAATCATATGCATCACTATCAGTCAGGGGACCTAAGCACAAATTCTTGCAAATAACACAAGTATGGGGCACACAAACATGTGATCTTGTAGAGGATGTGGAAGCACCAGAAGCATCAACACGAGGAGGCAGTAATGACGTGCTCTGCGTAACCAACAGATCACTCAGGGTGTGAATGGCTCGAATAGTTTGCGAGTCAGCCTCAACAAAAATGTCAGGATGCTAAATTGTGGGAGGTGGTGTGATCTCGGGAGGGGGGACATATGTGCGGGATTTCACCTATTGTGCCCATGGCCTGTCCTAAGGAGCCTCTAAACCTACACCCTGATTCGGTCTCATACTCCAATAATTGACTTTGTGACAGAGCACAAATTCAGCATACAATTTTTTAATAAAATAAAATGGCACATCCAAATTGCTGTGAGGTGGTCTATCAAAAACCATCCACCAGTGGTCCCAAAAGTTGTCACGTATTGCACTATTTGTGCACCATTTAATTGACAACTTGGTTTTTTTAGGGTCCACTTTTAGACCGGTTTTAGGATCCACAAAAAGATTAGCTATGTCATGTTTTGTTATGTTTAGGTTCATGACCTGATCATAGTCAAGCCCATCATCAAACTTGGTGTGCATGGAATCGTGCCAAAGAAGTGCAACACTATGTTGCTGTGTAAGTTTCTCCATGTTTTCAATAATTGAGTTCAATATCGTGAACATGGGGCGCAATGTCGGGATATTGGCATAGGTAGTTTGAAATCCTCTAAGCTCATTTAGATGATCTGTTATTAGATCCTCTAGATTGTTTGCGAGATCATTGGGAGGGTTTTCTAATTCCATGTCTAATTACAATGAAAAAATAAATAGATAATTACAATGAATTTTAAAAAACAATAAAAAAAACTCATTTAAATGGCTAATTTTTATATAAAACTATAAATTTATATTAAAAAACAATAAAAACAACAAAAAAATGAAGATTCAACTTACCTTAGATTTTTAGACAAATCGGATAGGGGATTGCAAAGCGGATATCCAAAACCCTTAGCCGCGTTCACGTTTTCGCAATGAGAAAATGTTGAACGTGCCTGGGGGGTACAATGTTATATTTACTAGCAAATATCTGATATCCGATTAATCCTTTGCTTTGGCTTTTGCTTTGGCCAGGTGTACTGACACCCAGGCCTACTAAAAAGTCAACAAATGCATTTGTGCGCTTTTGGACGAGTGAAAATAGGTTTTTTTCACATCGCCACTTTTTGACATACTATGATCCTGCACATACCCCTGTGTGTTGTCATTGACACATACACTCCCTTTCAATGGAATTACCCAAGGCTAAGCATTGATCTAAATTTGGAGCATATAATACCTAAAGGTCTTATGCCTATTAGGTCTTACATCAAGGATTTATCCAATTGTTGGTTTCATGTACACTCCCCTTCAATGGCGTCACCTTAAAGCCAATCATCACACATAGGTTTTGAAAAGTGATGGCTAAGATTCCAATAAATAGCACATACCCATGGATAATGATTTTATGATGGGCTTGGACATAAATTTTTTATAGAACACATTTTTTGTTGTGCCAAAAGATTGACTTATTAACACCTAATACAAACACCAAAGATAAACGAATGCGTGTGATGTCCCCACCCCAACAAGAAGATTTAATAAATAGATAGAATATTAAATATAAATAGATATAATATAATAAATAATAATAAACAATAATAATAATTCAAATGTAAATAAATAGATTAATAATAAATCTATTATTAATATAATGATATAATATATAATAATATGAAATATAATTAATATAATAATATAAAATAATAAAATTTCTAATCAAATCTCAATAATAATAACATAATATTATATATATGAATAAAGATATAAAAAACAATAATTAATATGACATTATAATAATGAAAACAGTAATATTATTAGATATAAAAGAACTATAAAATCTGGCAGAGATACGAATAAGGGAACATTACACCTCTCCACCAAATCAATAAAAGATATGGATTATTATAATCGCTGCCTTAATTCCGATGGGTTTTGTACTTATTCGTTAATCATAATCGCATGGTAATGGATTAGTTTATGCAGCTGTTAATGCTGAATGCTAATCTCGCTATCAATCGATTATCAAGCATTCTGATATCCTCTAAAATTCTTAGTTGCCATCATATTATGAAGGCCCATTCACGTTAGAGCATAAAACCGGTTATCATCAATATTATTGCTGAAGAAATTAGTACAGGAACTACGATAAATAGTCGATATCATTTTCATAGCAGATTTGATATACTTGGAAGCACGGTCAATATTAATGATTCTCATTATCAAAGAGTGTTATGTTGGGAGATTAACACATATGATTAAAGACATCGATTATGGTAGGCGATGGTAATAAACAAATCATCATGAAGAGTTGTGATATAGAAAATCAATCTATTATTAAGAGACCGATCTGCTAGTGTTGTGTCTTTTGATTATTTAAGAAACACAACAGTTTGTTTCACAAGGTATAAGATGGAACTCAATTGGAGAACAGGATATATCTTTAAAGGGGGCGTCACAAGAAAGGAATATAAAGAGATTGATTGCATTGAAATGTAGGTTAATAAAAATACATGAGATATTGATCATATCAATATAAATAAAAAAAATAGGAGTTAAAGGAGGATATTTGACTTAGAATTAAGAGATTATAAATTATATATTTAAAATTCTTGCGAGGGAAGACAAAGAGAGAGGTGAATTGTATTATTAATTTATAGGATATTGTATTTGTGAACTATTAAGAGAATGTTACAAGTAGTCCTCCCTAAGTACGATCCAAACTCTAATTTGGGAATTAGAGAGTGAATTAAGTAAGGTCAAATTAGGGGACATTACATCATGGGAGATAGTTAGTCCATGTCCCAAATTTGAAGGGGGATGTTGGTGACTATTTCAATTGTAAGAATTTGCAAATAGCAAAGATTGAACCAAGGATTCAGAGGTTAAAGAAAAGCACAATAGAGATGATATGAATGCAATGATTGATATCAAATTGATCCAATGAATTCACCTTACATGATTACATAATAGGCCTCCTTATATAGGAAAGACGATAAAAGAGAATGATAATGAGCTGATAAGCTATCACCTATGCTAGGTGTAATCACATGTCCACCAAATGTGGATCATCCTCCATTATGCAATGAAGTATGTGCAATGGATTAGGATGATAATGTGATAAGAGCACTAAAGGTGGATTTCACACCAAAAGTGAAATTTCTCCTACACCATGTGCTTAATTGAGGTGCAAACTCCTAGGTGTCTCAATCAAAAACTACTATGCAATGCATTAACCTAAGTAAGATTAAGTTAAGTGTAATTAGAAATATTTAATTACGGCTAACTCGGCTATTGACACAGTGTGCCATATGGATGACGTCAATTGTATGGATGATGACGTTAGCAGATTAGATCACCTACTGTGTGTTCGGGGTGTTGACGTGGCCTTGTGTTGACTGGGTGGTGCTGACATGTCTGATTGGCCACATGTTTGGTTGAGAGGCTGCCATGTGGCGGCCTATGGTTGGGCCGGGTGGAAGTTGACGCAGATGGCCGCTTGGACAACGCTAATTGTGTGTGGCACTGACTGTGGGCCACATGGTAGTGCACTAGTTGGGCGCGGGGTTGCTGGCGATGACTTCTTGCGCGGTGGTGGTGGCAGTGGCTAATTGTGCTACTTAAATAGGGATAAAGGGGGATTTTAGGGTTCAATTCCATAAGTGTAGATTGTGGCTCTATCTTGCAAATTATTGTAATGAAAATTTCCATGTGGTTTTAGCATGTTATTTTTTCAGAATATTGTAATGTTATTTCATTGAGGATAATAGAAAGAAAGTGTTTCTATTCTTTCCAATAATATATTCTTGTAATTTTTCTATTTATTTCCATATTGTGTTGTGTGCATTTGGTTAGATAAGGAGAGTACCATCCATTAAGTGGTATCAAACAAGAAGTTCCTGAGTGTGTAGATAGATTGCCAAATGTGAGGTGGTTTTCATGAGGGTGGTGGTTGTGGGTCTAATAAATAAGTACAAAAGATGCCTTCACAAAGGAATCATGGTGGAAGAATCGCAGGTGTGACAAAAGGGGGTTTTAGAGCCCTTATGAGGCAGGTGCAAGAACTACAAGAGGAGCTGCGTAGAGGAACCCATATTAAGGAAAGAGATGCAAGTGAAGATGAATATAAAGAAGGAAAATTTGAAGAAGAGAAAGAAAAGGTTAGGGATCCTGATGAAGCTAGGCTTTTTAGGGTCATTTCCAAGATTGGAAATAGACCCAAGATTGAAGTTTCTACATATCTGGAAAATCTTAATCCAGAAGAGATGATTGTTTTGATCAATGATATGGAGGAGGACTTTGAACTTGAGAAAATAGTAGATCCCAAGAGGCTCAAATTTGTAAAATCCAATTTGAAAGGTCATGCTAACATTTGGAGGAAAGAGGTTCAGCAGGAGAGAAATAGAAGAGGGAAGGAGAATATAACAAGATGGGATCGGATGGTGGAAAAATTGAAGAGAAAAATCATTCTTATTATGAGCTTGATTTACTGAAGCAAATGCAAGGTTTGAAGAAAGAAAGAAAGTCTATCAAGGAGTATACAAAGGAGTTCTATCATGTTCTTATCAGAATGGGTCTTTTTGAATCTAACAAGGATAATGTTTCCCATTACATAAATTGGTTGAGGTTGAGTATTCAAGAAGAGTTGATAATGGTAAGAATCTCTACCATTGAAGATGCATATCAATTTACTTTAAAGATAGAAGAAAAGTAAAAAATAAGTTTGAGAGTAGACAAACTAGAAGAGGTCATGGTGGAAAGCCTGGTGGATGGTCTTATGGAGGCTGAAATGAAGACCAGACAAAGAATGGTGACTCTAGTAGTAGTTAGAATCAAAGGAAAAATAATTCAAATAATTCTCGTGATTAAAATAATAGAGATTAGAGAGGAAAAGGAAGAGGGAAAGGACTAGGAAGAGGAGGCTTTCGTGGGACTTTTTTTCATTACAGAGAAGGTCGTAGAGCTTATGAGTGTCCCCAACGTCAAGGGAGAATTAATAGAAGACTAGATGGTAATTAATGTATGAGTTGTACATGTAGATTAAAATTCCAAGTCATCACATTCTGAAGATACTTAAAGAGGAGAGGTCATTTTCACCATAAGAGCCTTTCTAAATGATGAGAAGGGACCTAAGCAAAAGAAGAATTTGTTTCGCACAAGCTGTAAGTGTAATGGTAAAGTATGCAATATCATTTTTTATGGTGGTAGTATTGATAACCTTGTTTACATGCAAATGCTGGATAAATTGAGGTTAGAGAGAAGAAAGCATTTGAATCCCTATCAAATTTATTGGTTGTAAAAGGATCACAAGGCTTTAGTCAATGAACAATGTCTAGTAAAGTTCAAAATTGGAAACTATCATGATGAGGTATTATGTGATATTATACCTATGGATGCTTGTCATTTTTTGTTAGGGATATCATGGAAATTTGATCGCAATGTAGTACATGAAGGGTATACAAATACCTATTCATTGACGAAGGATGAAGTTTGACACAAGCTGAAGCTATTGAAGGAATTTGAGGAAAAGGTATGCAGTAATGCCAAAATATGTTTAGTTGATGGAACTAAGTTTCTAGAAGGCATGAAGCATAAAAATATGTATTTTTCTTTATTCTAAGAGTTGATAAAGAGGAAGTAGAGGATGTACCTATGGAAGTTTCAGATTTCTTAGATGAGTTTTAGGATATTGTATCTGATAATATACTTGATAGATTTCCACTAATAAGAAATATTAGTCATCAAATAGACTTGATTCCTAGAGCCAATTTTCTGAATAAGACAGCCCATAGGATGGCACAAGTAGAGAGTGAAGAATTGAATAGACAAGTGGAGGAGTTGTTGTAAAAGGGGTTCATTCAAGAGAATTTGAGACCATGTGTTGTACCAACAATAATAGCACCAAATAAAAATTGAGAATGGAGGATGTGTAGATATTCTCATGTTATCAATAAGATTACTATCAAATATAGATTTCCCTTACCAAGGATGGATGACATTATGGATATCTTGAGTAGAGTTGAATACTTAAAAAATATAGATCTGAAGAGTGGATATCAATAGATCTGGATTAGAGAAGGAGATGAATGGAAGATAGCCTTCAAGACAAAGTAGGGCTTTTATGAGTGGTTAGTCATGCATTTTGGGATAACTAATGCACAAAGCACATTCATGTGGTTCATGAATGAGGTATTGAAAGAATTTATGAGTAAGTTTGTTATTGTTTACTTGGATGCTATTTTTATCTTCATTAATACATTGAAGGAGCATATAATGCATATTCATAGGATCTTTGAGAAGTTAAGGGAAGCAAATTTATTGATTAAGTTGAAGAAGTGCAAATTTGTGAAGGAGTTAGTGTACCTGGGATTTGTTGTATTAGAAGATGGTCTTAAAATGGACCTAGAGAGAAAAAAGGATATCCTTGAATGATCTACTCCAAAGAGTTCTATTGAGGTAATATATTTTCATGGTTTAGCTAGATTTTATAGTTCAAGTTTATTATAAATTTTAGTACTATCTGTGGACCCTTGATTGAAACTATGAGAGGGGATAGAAAAGAGTTTAAGTGGACTGCAAGAGAAATAATTTTTTTTTGATTTGTTGAAGAGAAAAGTTATAGAGAATCATGTTTTGGCACTTCTAGATTTTAATAAGGTATTTTAAGTAGACTGTGATGCCAATGACAATAAAATTGAAGGTGTTTTGAGTCTAGAAGGTAAATCCATTCCTTACTTTAGTGAGATATTAAATTATGCCAAAAGAAAATATTATGTTTATGATCAATATTTTTATGTTATATTCTAAGCATGAGGAAGTGGAGGCATTACTAATAGGGAGGTCTCCTTGTCTCAGTCCTAATTCTCCTAGGACTTCCTCTAGGTCCTTCTCTTGGCCTAGTTAGGGATATCTAAGACCCTACTTCTCTGAGGGATTCCTACCTAACACCTCTCACTCTTAGACCTCTCTACCAACTTGACAACAAGACTCTACCTCCTTCTTCCCCTCCATGGACACATTTCTTGAAGTACATTACCACACACTATCAAACTAAAAACTCTTTACAATTGGATATAAGTCTTCTTTTGAGCTATTCTTGAATGGTTTTGAGTTTCTCAAGTATTTAAAGTTGTTCACTCAATAGTCGATCTCATCAAAATTGGGCTACAAGGCTACAAGCCCCAATTAGGCCTAATTAGGTCTTCTGACACTCCTTTCGACCAGTAATTCCTCAACTTTCCTCACAAGTGCCAAAATAAACTTAATATTCACACACCCTTTTCAAAGTTCTTGAAGATTTTCATGGTCTTAGAACCTCATGGATTTCGTACAGTACCTTCCTATTACTGTGCCTACTTTTAAGGTTTAATTTGCTATCACTGGTCATAGTAGAGAAAATGGATCTTTCTCCCTCTACCATATTGTTCATCACCTCTCCTTCCTAGGATAGAGTCTTTAGACCTTTTTCTTCACTCCTTCACCCTTGGATTGAGTCTTTCAATCCTTGAAGCCTTCTATCTATCACTGGCAATAGTCAAGCTTCCTAACCGGGCACACTGTGGCTCGCCTAGGCATTGATAGAAAAATTAACTCTTCTGCACACCTGGCCACAAAAATTCATATTTACATCATATGTATATTTCTCTAGCATATTCCACAGGGCCGTATAGTTCCCACTAGTGGTTTTCATTCTAGAGCCATTTTGAGTCTTTCAACCCTGGTTAGACCAGTGAACTGGTCTCAGAGGAAAGCTTTAAAGAAAGAAAAGTAAAACAAATCTAATTATAAGTATGTAGACACAAATTAAACTAGGAACAAAAGAATAATCACACATGCAAAGACTAGGCTCAGATCAATCCATAGCACAAGGATAATTGAGCTCTTAGCATTGTTCCTGTTCTACATAGCACACCACTAATTTCTATTCAAAAACCAAAAGTTCCAAAACTTGCCAACCCTCATCTCTGGTCATAAAAATACTTAAGTAGATTATGGGGACCGAGAAAAACTGTCCAAATAGATCCCTAACTACTTTTAGCCTTCGAGAGGCATTTTGACAATTGTTGTCATGACAACTTTGAAAAGTTGCAAAGTTGTCATTGACAACTTTGAAAACTTTTGTTGTCAAGCTTGATTAGATCACTCCAATGAGTCCTAGATGACCTCAATGGTGGATCAAACTCTCAGAGACCATTTTCCCTCTTTATTCCCTCATTTGGGAAAGTCAACCTAGTATTTGACCAACTAGAACATTAAGGTAGCAACTAGACAAAGAAAACTAAGACTAATCAAGCCTATAGAAGACCTTTCTTGACTCCCAACCAACCTTCCTAGGACTTGATAGACTTCACTCACTCACTTGGTACTCTTCATAGTCCTTATTAGATAGTGACTTGGCTAAGGTCACTACAAGCCAAAATGTTTAAGCTAGGGTAGCCTAAAGACCCTAGGTGCTCCTACACCATTCTCCCCTTGCAACAAGAAGTTAAGAGTCATTAGGGTTTAGGAGATCTAAACTGATCCCCATATTTTTTGAAACTATTTTCTTCTACCCAAGTAGCCTCTGATTTAGGTTGTTGTTTCTACTAGATGAGGTGTTCCATGTAGACACCATGTCTTGTCTTTTTCTTGACCCTTGAGTCTAGTATCCTCTCAACTTGAGGCTTCAATGGTACAGGTAACTTGAGGTCTTTTACATCATTAGTTACATCAGGGATGTGCCCTTATTACTTGACATTAGGGCCCCTATATTTAATCAGATCTTGGACATTAAACACAAGAGATATGACCAGCTCCTTAGGTAACTTATCTTGTATGCATTGGGGCCATACTTGGCTAGGACTTTGCATGGTCCTACCCTTCTCACGTGTAGTTTGTTGGGGATGCCCTTTTGGAGTCTAGCCTTGTTGAGATGTGCCATCATCCAATATCCAACTTCAAACTGTAAGTCCTTTCTTCTTTCATCCACTCTATTTTTCAACTTTTGATTGGCTTCTACCAATGTCCTTCTTACCTGTTCATGAACTTCTTGCATAGATTAAAGAAAATTCATCTGCATGGCCACTAACTCCTCCTTGATTCCCTAACTCCCTAAGTTCACACACACATATGGGATGGATGTCATACACTAATTCAAAGGGACTCTTCCCGGTGGATCTATTTGCACTATCATTGTAAGCAAACTTTGCTTCAGGTAACACTTGGTCCCACATTTATCCATACTCCTTTGTGACACATCTCAAGAGGTTTCCAAGCACTTTGTTTATCACCTCTTTTTGGTCATCCATTTGAGGATGATAAGATGAACTAAATACAATATTTGTTCCTAATCTCTTCCATAGGGTCTTCCAAAAGTGCTCCATAAACTTCACATCTTTGTCTGACACAATGCTGATTGGTAGGCCATGAATCCTTACCACTTCCTTGAAGAAAAGATGAGCAATATAGCTAGCATCATGTGTTGTTTTGAAAGGTATAAAGTGGCTCATCTTACTAAATCTATCAACTACTACAAAGACACTATCATAACCAACAACTGTCCTTGGTAGGCCTACTATAAAATGCATGCTAAGACACTCCCATGGTCTGGTTGGGATAGGTAGAGGCTGATATAACCCTGCATTGGAAGATGTACCCTTAGCTTTTTGGCATACTACACACTTCTCTACATACCTCCTAACATCTCTTGGAATCTTGGGCCAATAATAAAACCTTTGCACTAAGTCCAATGTTTTGTTTAAGCCAAAGTGTCCACTAAGGCTCTCATTGTGTTTCTCTCGTATAAGGTTTTCCCTCACTGATCCCTTGGGTACATATAACTGGTTACCCTTAAATAACAAGCCCTTTTGTAATGTGTAGTCAGAAAATTCACTATGAAAGTGATTCTCAAATTCATCACATGCCTTATATGCCCTTGAGAAGTCTTCATCTTCTTTGTAGAGTTCATTGAATCCTTCTAGGCTAATGCTTTGAAGTTGAATCTCTTGGACAGTCAACAAACTATGGCTAAGTGCATTTGCAACCTTATTGTTTAGACCTTTCTTGTGCTTAATAGTAAAGGTATAGGCTTGGAGAAACTCCATCCATTTGATGTGCCTATGACTTAACTTTGCTTGTGTGTTGATATAGCTTAGTGCTTGGTTGTTTGTATAAACTACAAACTCATTAGGTGATAGATAGTGCCTCCATTTCTTAAGAGCTTGAATCAATGCATAAATTTCCAAATCATATGAGGAGTACCTTGACTTAGCTTCATTCAACCTTTCATTGAAAAATGCAACTGACCTTCCTTCTTGGTTAAGGACTGCTCCCACTTCTATGTTGCTTGCATCACATTCCACTATGAATAGCTTGTCAAAGCTTTGTAAGACTAGGATGGGTTGTGTTTCTACCCTTTTCTTGAGTTCCTCAAATCCTTCTTGAGCTTCTCAAATCCTTCTTGAGCTTCCTTGGTCCACTTGAACTTGATTTTGACTCCTCCTTTTATTGTATCAATTAGAGGTGCACATATCTCACTAAATCCTCTTATGAACTTCCTATAAAAATGAGATAACCCATGAAATCTCCTCACTTCTGTCCCTATTTTAGGAGTGGGCCAATTTAGAATGACTTCTACTTTTCTTGGGTCCATTTTCAAATTACCTTGGGAGACTACAAAGCCTAGGTAGACTAGCTCTTGCTTTAAGAATTCACTCTTTTCTAGGTTAATGGCTAGCTTCTCCTCATGCAACCTTCTCAAGACAACTTCTAGGGGCTTCATGTGTTCCTCCTTGGTCTTACTAAAGATGAGGATATCATCTAAGTATACCACCACAAACCTTCCTATGTAATCTTTTAGGCCTTCATTCATTAATCTCATGAATGTATTAGGTGCATGTGTGAGCACAAAGGGCGTGACCAACCATTCATAAAGACCCTTTGTGGTTTTAAAAGATGACTTCCATTCATCCCCCTCTTTAATCCTAATTTGGTGATACCCACTCTTAAGATAAATTTTAGTGAAGTACCTAGACCCCCCAAGATAATCCACAAGGTTTTCTATTCTAGGATTAGGAAATCTATACCTAATGGTTATCCTATTTATTGCCCTAGAATCAATGCATAATCTCCATTTACCTCCTTTCTTTGGTTCTGAGACCACTAGGACAACACATGGACTGATGCTCTTCTTAATTAATCCTTGGTCAAGTAGCTCTTGGATCTACCTTGCAATCTCCTTGTTCTAGTCCGGTGTCATCTTATATGTTGATTTGTTGGGCAAAGAGGCTCCTGGCATGAAATCTATTTGATGGATGATTTCCCTTTGAGGAGGGAGAGTAGCTGGTGTCCCATCATTGATAATATCACTAAACTGATCAAATAACTACCTTACTTCTTTTGGTGTAGCAGTTTGTTGAGTCTTAGTCTCTTCCTTGGGTTTAATGACTATAGCTAGTCCAACTCCTTCTTCCTCCTTGAGTTCATGCAAGAACTCCTTACCACTCATCAAAAGCACATTAGTGTTCCCTAAGGTTATAGCTCCTTCTTCCATAAGTTATTGGATTTTTTAAGTGACCCCATTCTTCTTGAAGGTATACAAGTTCCTTTTCCCATGGTAGACTGCATCTCGGTCATATTGCCATGGTCTATCCAACAATAAGTGGAAAGCATCCATTGGAAATATTTCACACAGACTTTTATCTTGGTATTCCCTAATAAAAAATTCAACCCACACTTGTTCATTCACTAAGAAATTATGTCCCTTATTTAGCCAGGTAACCTTGTAGGGATGTGTATGAGGCATCCTAGCAAGCTTCAACTTTTGCACTATCTCCTCTGAAATAATGTTATCTATTGAGCCAGAGTCAATGATGACCTTGCACACTTTTCCAAGGATCTTACACTTGATCCTAAATAGAGCCCTTCTTTTCTTAGGATCTTCTTTGACCGATTCTTTGAGTAAGACCCTCCTAAATATGAGGTTCTCACCATTCTCTAAATCTAGATTCACCTCCAGTGATTTGACACTACTCATCTCTTCTTGTGCATAGGCTATCTTCTTCTCCCCTTGTGAACTTGAAGCTTTTTTAGGGCATCTATAGGCAAGGTGACCTAGTTGACCACAATTGTAACATTTCATGCTTGCAAAGTGTGAACCTCTGCTAAAATTACTTGATCTGCCTCTTCCAACTCCATGAAATCCTCTTCCTCTACCATAGTTACCTCTTCCACTTGACTCATTACTTTGTTCAACTAGCTTGGAGTCTCCTTGGCTCCTTGGCTCAACATTTCTACCACCATATCATCCCCTATATCCTCTAGAGTCTCTTCCTCTTCCTCTACCCCTAGGGTTAGAGTCTTGCTTCTTTTTATTTTCCTCTTCAACCTTAAGTGCCAACTGAAAGCACTTATGAATAGTAGTAGGATTCCACAAACTGATCTCTTCTTGGATAATCCATCTTAACCCACCTAAGTACTTTTCCACTCTAATACTTTCCTCTTCTTGTATCTTTGATCTTAGACATAGTTTTTGAAATTCCTCGGTATAAGAGGCAACATCCATCTCTTTATGTCTAAGACTTTGCCTTTTCTTGTGTAATTAGATCTCATTATCCTCTGGTAAGTAATTCTCTTTAATTTTTGTTGCCATAGCCCTCTAATTAGTTATTGGTCTTTTCCCTTCTCTTTCCCTCTCTTCTTGAAGGAATTTCCTCCAAGCTAGGGTCAGCCCCCTAAGTATTGCTTTGGAAACCTTCACCTTTTGTGCCTCTATGATACCTTCACATTCAAAGTGATTCTCCATCCCTTCAATCCATTCCATGACCAATTCTGAATCTATTTTGTCAGTAAACAAGGGTATCCCCTCAAGTGCCTTACCACCCAATTCTTTGATGACTCTAATAATGGGTTCTTCTTTCATTGGTGGATCTTGTTAGAAAAATGAGAGGGGGGGGGGGGGGCTGAATCAGTTAAGTTAAGTTATCCTATAGTCCCAAACTCTCAGATGTATATATTCAAACTTTTTCAAATAATCAACTCGGTAAGATAGCAACAATATCTTTCTCTTCATTCACTAATTGACAGTAAATTCAGTATTGTGTTTACTGAATAGCCCAAAATTCAATCACAACAAATACACATAACACATACATTTTTAACTTGGAAACCTTGATAAGGAAAAAACCACCTAGGACCGGTAACCCAAAATAATTCACTCTTCTTAAGTGAGCTCGGTTAGGAGCCAACCCTGTTAAAGGTTACAAAACACACTATAAGGTGTGACCTTGTTAGAGGATTTATCACTAATAGTTCTCTCTTGACCAACGTTCACTATGGGTTCAACAAGAAAAAAATCAACATTCATTGAATGTCATACTGAAATACAAAATACTGTTAAGTCCACTCGGTTAAGAGATTTTTCTGTAACAATGGCTAAACTGATACATTAATGATCTGATTCAAATACAACTAAGATTTGTAGATTTTTAGATCTATTCTAAGCTCAAAATACCTCCTCCAATCAATAATTTATTCAATCCTTCATATCCACCAACTTATTCAACTCGGTGTATGCTTCTCTGACGCTCGGTAATGCCTACAGTTCAGCTCAATTATGTCTGTAACCAGTTTGGTCAGTAGTGCATGAAAAAGTTAATTTCACATGAATTCTCCTATAGTCTTCAATTCACCCAGACTCAATAATGAATCTCATGTCTCTTTAAATAGATGTCATAAACCATTTTCTTATCATCCATTAGATTTTGCCTCTTAATCTTCATCATTCATTTTTCCACTTCAAGATTCCTTGGTAGTTGTGTCAATAACACGTTTCATTATTCTTCATTCAATCATTCATGAATTTTGTCAGTCGTTGGATCTTATAACAAACTCTATCTTTTACCTTGAAATCATAAGCATCTGCCAGCTCATCAATTCAGTCACTTGTTATAAACTTTACTTTTTTTTTTTCACTCGATTAATACAAAATGTGTCAATGATACTAACACAGTTATTACTGTTACTCGGTATACACTACACTAGCTCGGTGTATACATAAATCTTTAATTACCAACTGCAAAAACTTGTTCACTTCCGATCTCCAATTCATAACAAATTCATGTAACATGATCAAGTCAACAACATGATGCCATAGACTCATCAAAAAGTTACCAAATGCATACCATATCCATATATTCCATATCCATCTTATCTTCATGTCGATATCTCATTCCTTTACCAATTTATTCTTCAGATGTTTGTAACCATCATGATAAGTGTAGTCAAAACTATTTGACATCAATGACAACATATTGACTGATTTAATCATCTTACATATCACTTTAGTAGTTCGATGATCACCTGTATCTTCACCAAGCTATTCAATCAGTTGTAGATTAATAATAAAAACCACATTGATTTAAGTCCTAGAAGAAACTTAAATAGAAATAAAGGTTCAACCTCAAAGATGACATTTACATGATATAAGAGTTTCCTTGATATCGAAAGAAGAGTTTTCAATGATGAGGAAGTTCCTACATCAAGTCATCACAATCCCGAAGATAATGATGAAAACCATAATCTCTTTTTCAAAATAGATATGGAAGATCATGACCCTCTGCATGAGATAAATTGTGAAGAAGTAGATGAAGAATACGAGGACTGAAAATGGGATGCCATTATTTGTCAGATGGATAATACTAGTTCACAAGATGAGAAGCTGGCTAAAGCTCTTAGAAGGCAACCAGATGAGATATTGGAGAAGCTGGGAATACATAGAAGTGCACTCTCTTCACCAAAAGGAAAATAAAATAAAGATGAAAGACAAAGAGAACAAATATGGAGAGATGAGAGGGTGAGGGAAGAAATAATTGGAGAAGGTGGACAACAAGAGATGACAAAACTTATAGATACAATCCCCCTCATAGGAAAATTGGAGAGAAAGTTTTCAATATAGGTCATACCAATTCTTTGTATGAACCAAACACTGGGGAAATAAATAGAAGTAATAATAATGAATGAAATGGCCATTAGAGACAACCAAAAAATGGGGAAAATCATGACCATGGAAACCTAAGGAAACAAAATTTATGTAAGCAGTATAATGGAAGTCAGAAACATAGAGAAAATAATCAAGGGGCATGAACCATCAAAATCATGGACCAAGAATAAAAAATCTGGGTGGACAAAATGTAGGGTTAAGGGAACCTATGGTGATTGAGAGATACAAGAAATTGGATTTTAGTAGGATAGTAGGCTATCCAAATCCCATTCATAATGAATTGAGAATAACTATTCCAAAGTTCACTAGAAATGGAATAGAATCTATTGAACAACATGTGATAAATCTGAAAAATTCCATTGAAGGGTTTGAAATCCATCATGAAGATGTATTCATAAAATTATTTGTGCAATCCTTAATTGAAGATGCTAGTGAGTGTTATAGGGGATTTCCAGATGGATCAATTTCTATTTGGAAAGAGTTTTCAACACAATTTATTGATGAGTTTGGTGATCATACTGATACTTCTTTTTCTTCTCATGAGTTAACTTGTATTAAGAAGAATTTTAATGAATCAACTGTAGAGTTCAATAAAAGGTTCAAAAAACTACTAAATAGAATACCAAGGGATATAAGGCCTATTGATTCATTTTTTATTGATTTCTACTTGAGTGCATTTGACAGTAAGACTCGCTACGAAACCAAATCACATAGGCAAACAACATTACAACAAGCTACATCTCTAGCTTAAATTTAATTAATTAGCGAAAATATGAGGAGCAAAAATAATCAGCGGTAGCAGCAGGTGCATCGGAAGTGACATGATAAGCAGTAGAGGTTCGGGAAGCAAGGTGTTGATGCATTGAGGCCATGGTTTCAATCTGGGGCATAGGATACATGTGTGGTAGCAAACAATAGTTTTCATTAGCCTTCGGTGTTCTTTTTAGAAATCAAGATACATACGAAATGGTAACCCTCCAATTCAATTTGGATATTTTGAGAATAATGGTTTCTCTGTCAGATCTGGAAGAAGAAATTTGATTCCTCCCCCTTCTTCTCACCAACCCCGTCTTCGGCCTTCTTTTGACATTTGCTTGGGTCCTCTTTTGCCAATACCCATCTCTGATGCAAAGGGTAACCACATTGGGAATTTTGATCCTAAGGCTGCTTTTGTTTCTTGGCCCAATTCCCTGCTTGTTCAGTCTCCCTCCTTTGTTTCTTCTCCAAATAACATTCCTTTTTAGCCACGCCCACCGCCTCCTCACAAGCAATCATACTTGGAACCTAGGGTTTCTTCTTCCAAAGATTATGTTTACAAGGGCATTTTGGATACTCCTCCTCTTCCCTTTGATGGAGCTTCTGCACAGTTCAAATTGCCTCGTGGTAAGGTTCCTATATATCATAAGAGCCTTCATCAAGAAGGTACATTTTCTTTGGACCAGTGTCATAATTCCTCAGATCAGGTGAGTAATTCTAAATCGGTGATTTTCTAGAAAATGGTTTGTTAGCACCACAAATTTTTCACATGCAGGAAAATGCCCTAATCGGTAAGATCTGTTCATTCATCCCTATTTTGGACCTCCAAAGTTGGGCTTTTGAGAACTGGTTAGGATTATGTGACTTATTCTATATGGATCATGCTGCTAATTTCTTTGTTGCTATTTTCTCATTGCCTTCTACTCAAAATAATGTTCTTTGTTCTAGATTTTGGTTTTGCAAGGGTTTTGGCGTTTCTTTGATATCTTGGTACCCTAACTTTAAAATGGATGAATCAACATGTGCCCTAATTCCTTACTGGATTGAGATGCCAGCCTTGCCAATTGAGTATAGGGATATTGACATTATTGAAATCATTGCGAATAAAGTTGGATCTTTTGTTTGACATGATTTTCTTCCCTTTGAACAATTACATAGGTCTGTTCATGTTTGTCTTATGTTAGATTCCTCTAAACCTTTTCCCAAAGGAATTGAATTGTAATCAAAATGGGGATCTTGGTATCAACGCTTTGTTATTCAGAATGCTGAGATGGTTTTACTCTATGCTAATTTATTGGGTCATTTTACGAACCAGTGTAAGGATCCTAATAGCTCAAATCTGATTGTATGCGAGGATCATACCACTTTTTTGGCTAAATGCTCAAAGGTGACACAAAAAGAAATCCCACTGTAAATGTTTCAAATAATAATGAATCTTTTCCCTCGGTGGAGGTTCCTATTCCAAATGTTGAGCCTTTGTCTCATTTTCATGATTTAAATGATGGATCAATTTCACAACGTCAAGTAGTTCCTTTATATCAACCTTCTGCCTTGACTTTGGATTACATCTACTCTTTTGTTAGCATGCTAAGATGGTATCTTCTAGTTATTACTTCTATTTTTAATGCGGTTGTTTTTTCACAGGTTTTAATTCACCCTCAGTCTTTTCCAATATCCAAATCTCATTCCAAGACTGTAGACTCTTCTTTGATGGATTCCATTTTTAATAAGTTGATGTTTTCAGAAGATCCACTCAAGTTTCAAAAGTTAACTTTGGAGCATACTGATTTGATGGCTAAAGAAGTTATTTCAGCTGTGAATTGTCAAATTAACCCTAATAAGGATGTAATTGATAATGCTTCTATGTTTTTAGATTGCCAAGGTAATCATGATGATTCCTTGTCTAATTTTTTTGTTACACCAAATCATGATGGTGTTAACCCTTCTCCTACTCTGTCTTCAGAGACTTTCCAGTCTAAAAATATTGAGGATTGTTCCTTGACTCTTGATTCTGAGCCTTTTTCTATATTGAATGATCATAAGGATTCTCCGATCAGGAAATTGGATAAAGCATCTATTGTTCAGACTCCCTTATCCCCAAAAATGAATGTTCAAACACCTAAAAAAAGAGGTAGAAAGTCCAAACTAACTAAAGCCTTGGAAGAAATTGAGGCTGGTGTTCAATCCACGTTGGATAAAAGTTTTTCTTCTTCAAAAAGATGTTTGACAAGGAGAACTAAGTGTTCTCCTTGTCCACAATGAGAATCCTCTCATGGAATGTCAGGGGCATTAATGCCCCTGACAAGAGAAATAGAATTAAGCAAAGGCTTGATTCTTCTCAATGTGATGTTATTTTGCTTCAAGAAACTAAGTTGTCTATTGATAATTTTAATTCTTCAGTACGGAGGTGGGGTTTATGGGAAAGTTCCTCTGTTCTAGCAAATGGAGCCTTAGGAGGATTGGCAGTCTTATGGAATCCTAAGAACGTTTCGGTATTCCCTCTTTAATCAGATACTAATTGGCAGTTATTAAGTGTTAAGTACTTTTCTTTGTCTTTCCTTCTAATCAATTTATATGGGCCAACGTCTACCCCTGCTAAGTTGCTTCTTTGGCAATCTCTAACTAATGTACTTCAACAACTCCCATCCTCCAAATTTCTTCTTGTTATGGATTTTAATGCTACTTTGAGCCCAAATGATAAGAAGGGGGGATTAATCCTCCTAATTGAGTGGTCTTTGATTTTAATAATTTCGTATTGGATAATGATCTTTTTGATATCATGCCTTCAAATGGTTCTTATACTTGGACAAACCGTAGGTTGGGTTTTCTTTAGATAGTGGTTAGGTTGGATAGGTTTTTGTGATCTCATCTTTGGAAATTGGAAAATTTTCTCTTATTGTTAGAAATCCTGTCTTTTTCAGATTCAGATCATTTCCCTATTCAACTACACATTGAATCACCTAATTCACCTTTGTCTATTCTTCAGAAATCTTCTTTTAAATTTGAATCAATCTGGTTTAGGTACCCTCTTTTTCATTCCCTTTTAAAGCAATGGTGGCAATCAGCACCCCATGAAAATGGAACCAAGATGTTCCAAATTTTAAAAAAATTACAGTTTGTTAAAAATCTAATCAAGGCTTGGAATATCAATGTTTTTAAAAACATTTTTGAGCAAAAACAAAAGATAGAGAAGGACTTATCTGAAATTAACCAACACATTATAGCCGATGGATTAGATCCACAGTCTTATGAAGTACAAAAAGTGCTCCAGTATGAGTGGTCTGAATTATGTGCTAGAGAGGAAGAATATTGGAGGCAAAAGTCTCATGAACTATGGTTACAATCAGGTGATCAAAATACTAAGTTCTTTCATGCATCCGCTAAGCATAAGAAAGCAACTAAATCAATTTTTTCCATAAAAGATGAGCATGGGAATATATTTTTTGATGTAAAATAAATAGAGCAACAAGGAGTAAGGTTCTTTTCAAACTTGTTATCTCCCCCTATGTCTTCGGTACCTGATGCTATTAACTTCATTGATATCCTTCAACATATTCATTCCTCTGTTTCACCCTAGGACAATCTAATTTTAATGGCTCCCTTTACCTTGTTAGAATTTAGAAATGTAGTCTTTTCTTTATCTCCTGACAAGGCTCCTAGCCCTGATGGGTTTATAGGCCTCTTCTTTCAAAAAACTTGGGATGTTATTGCTTTTGATTTACTAGTTTTCCTAGAGGAGTCTAGGAAGAATTCAACTATGTTGAAGTGCTTTAACACTACAAATCTTGTGCTTATCCCGAAAGTGAATGATCCTCAAACTTTTGTTGACTTCCATCCTATTTCACTTTGTAATACAATTTATAAAATTATTACTAAAGCCATTTACCTACGCCTTCAACATATTATCCCGAGAATCATTTCTCGTAAGAAGAGGGGGGTTTGTCCCTGGTAGGGACACCACAAATGGGGCCATCCTAGCTCATGAAACCCTACATTCAATAAATTCACATTCCATTCCTTCTTTTGTTGTTAAGTTGGACATGATGAAGGCATATGATAGGGTAAATTGGTCCTTTTTGCTAGAAGTTTTGTCAAGATTTGGTTTTTCAAAAAAATGGTGTAAATGGATTAAGGCCTGTATAGCTGGTGCTCACTTTTCTATGTTAATTAATGGAGCACCCACTGGCTTCTTTCCATCTTCTCAGGGTGTAAGGCAAGGAGACCCTTTGTCCCCCTTTCTATTTATAATAATGGCTGAGGCTCTTAGTCGAGCCATTAATGCATCCCATGCTGCAGGTTTGTGGCGTGGTATCCTCATTCTGAACACTTCTATTTCAATTACACACTCTTTATTTGCTGATGACATACTTCTCTTTGGTAAGGCTTCCATAACTGAGGCTAAACAAGTCAAGAAAGTCTTAGGTTTATATTGTTTAGCATCTGGTCAAAAAGTTAATAGTCAAAAATCAAAGATATACATTTTTAATGTACAACCATCATTAGCCCAAAGGATTGTTGATATCCTTGGGTTCCCTATAGATGAACTGCCTTCTACTTATTTAGGAGTTCCTTTCTTTTTAGGCTCTAATAAATCACTATATTGGCTGGCAGTTATTGATCGTATTAAGTCAAGGGTTCTGGCATGGAAAGCAAGATGGCTTTCTCTGTCTGGGAGAATTTTATTAATCAAAACTATTTTGTCAGCAATTCCCAATTATTATTTTTCAGTTCTTCAAGCCCCAAAATTAGTGATTAATCAGATTGATAAACTAATTAGGGACTTCCTTTGGACTGCCAATATGACAGGTGAAAGGAAAATTCCGCTTGTCTCACTCTCAGATATGGCTTCTTCTTTATCTACTGGTGGAGTGAGCCTTCATAACTTGTCATCTCGTAATTTAGCCTTTGGTGGAAAATTGGTATTGAAATTGTTTTCTCAACCTAATATTAAATGGTGTCGTTTAATGCAAGAGAAATATCTTGACAATTTAGATCCTTCCAGAATCATTTCTGCTCTTGATCCTTTGAAAGGCTCGGCCATTTGGAATTTTATGATGAAAGCTAGATTTGTTATTACTTCCTCTATTTCTTGGGAAGTTCATAATGGTGAATCAATTAATTTTTGGCTTGACTCATGGAATGGTTTTCCGCCTTTATGCACTCTTCAACCATTTTTAAACATTTGGGAAGTGGCCTCTTTTGTGTGGGGTTCTAATTTCTCTTCTTATGTATCTACAGTTTCAATTCATATGGATTGACTTTTCTCTTCTTCCGATTTCTTCCTAGGAAGCTAGTGTTACAAATCAGTTTCTCTCTTCTCAAACTATTTTCCTTTCTAGATCTCCTGATTGTCTCTTCTGGGCTTCATCTTCAGATGGTAATTACACGGTCAAATTGAGCTATGAGAAAATTCAGAATAGTCAAAACAATAGCTCAAGGCAAAGGGCCTTTATTTTCTGTTGGCACAAATCAGTTCTTCCTAAGGTTGGCTGTTTCTCTTGGCTTGTTCTGAAGAAATGAGCACTCACAAGTGACATATTAGCTAGACTTAATATTACAAATGTTTTTTTTTGTGTTTTGTGTAACCAGGATCAAGAATCTGTTGATCACCTTTTTCTTAATTGTTCTTTTGCTCAAGAATATTGGTTATTCGTTTTAAATAAACTAAATTTTTCTATGCCACTCCCCGTGACTGTTTGGGATTTATTCCAATCTTGGCCATATTTGTTTACTAAATCCATGTTTGCCTCTATCTGGCTTTGTTCACCTTCTCTGGTGATCTGGGCCATCTAGTGGGAGAGTGTTAGCTTATGGTGACTAATCAGGAAAGTACTATCCAGGAAAGTACTGTACACTTTTCCTCCTGACCTTGTCGGGGTTCGGGGCCGGGCCGGGCCCCGAGCGGGGGTTTGGGGGCGGCAGCCCCCAAGAGCAAGGGTTCGGGGGCGCAGCCCCCGAGAAATTTTTTTTTGAGGCCGACTATTTTTTGGTTATTTGGGCCGACTACTTATAACTCATTCTAACCCTAAAGCGGGAAAATATTGTATAATATGGCTTAGGGTTAGGGATTTTCATGATGTATGATTTTATTACTTGCGGCAGAATTGGGCTGTAAGGGATTACAGATTGTAATCAGGTTGTAATCACTAGATAATAATAATATTGGACTTGCTGTTGGTGGACGTAGCCCAAGGATTGGGTGAACCACGTTAAATCTGTGTGTCTTGTGTTCTATTCTGTGTGGTTTATTATTTTTTGATATTAGTTATATTTGCACATAATTGTTATTTCTGCCTTGTTAATCCTAACAAGTGGTATCAGAGAGAGGTTATTTCATTTGTTCTTTCATCTATTCTCTGAAGCAGGTCTCACGAGTTAGTGGGAGAGTCTCTCGGTTAAGTGGGAGAAATGGCAGACGAGGGTAGGGTGAAGGTTGATAAGTTTAATGGGCAGAACTTCTAGTTATGGAAGATGCAAATGGAGGATTATCTCTATCAGAAGGATCTATGGCGGCCATTAGAGGGAGTAGCCAAGAAAGAGAAATCAATGTCTTAGGAGGATTGGGATATTTTGGATAGGAAGGCACTGGGGAGTATTCGTCTATGCCTGGCACAATCGGTGGCATTCAATATTACTGAAGCAAAGACAGCTAAAGATCTGATGGAAACCCTAGCGAAGTTGTATGAAAAGCCTTCAGCTTCAAACAAGGTATTTCTTATGAAGCGTTTATTTAATATGAAAATGGTAGAAGGTGGATCAGTTACTGATCATTTGAATGAGTTTAATACAGTTACAAGTCAATTAACCTCAGTTAAAATTACTTTTGATGAAGAGGTTAGGGCTCTCTTGATTTTGTGTTCTTTGCCAGAAAGCTGGAATGGCTTGGTAATGGTTGTTAGTAATTCTGTTTCTGGTTCTAATACCCTAAAGTATGATGATGTTATTGGTGTTATATTGAGTGAGGAAATTCGTAGGAAAAGCTCAGGGGCATCCACATCGGGTAGTGTATTAAACACAGAAAGCAGAGGCAGAACAAGAGATAGAGGAAACAACTCTGGAAATCATGGGAAATCAAGAGGAAAATCAAAGGGAAAGAGATCCGAATCTAAAGGGCCAAATGATTGCTGGTACTGTGGAAAACCAGGTCATAAGAAGAAAGATTGTTGGTCTCGGAAGAAAGATCAAGGAGATAAAAATGATGGAAACAAGGAGGCAAATGTGGTAAGTAACAAATCTGAGGAGGATGCTTTGCTCTTGTCCTTAGAAAGTATTGATGATTCATGGGTTTTAGATTCTGGGGCTTCATTTCATGCTACACCCCATAGAAGTTATTTTGTTGATTATGTCCAAGGGGATTTTGGGCTAGTCTATTTGGGAGATAATGAACCCTGTCAGATTGTTGGAAAGGGAAAAATTAAGATTAAGTTGCAGAATGGGAATCATTGGCTACTACAAGAGGTAAGACATGTTCCAAGGCTGAGTAGGAATTTAATTTCAATAGGGCAACTGGGTGATGAGGGTTGCACAGTTACTTTTAATGATAAAAATTGGAAGGTTTCAAAAGGTTCCTTAGTAGTAGCAAAAGGTGTGAAAGTAGGCACCTTATATCTTTGTACAAGTCATACTGTTCCTTCTACTTTAATTGTTTCAGAAGATAATGAATGTTCAAGAACAGTGGCTGCAGTTGAGCAGGAAGAACATCAAACTATTGCTGTAGATTCTGACACAGCACTGTAGCACAACAGACTCGGGCACATGAGTGAAAAAGGTATGAAATTACTTCATTCAAAGAAAGTTTTACCTGGTCTGAAATGTGTCAATATGGATTTCTGTGAAAGTTGTGTTTATGGAAAACAAAAGAGAGTTAGTTTTGTGAAGAGTGGGAAGGAAAAGAAAAATGAGAGATTAGAGCTTGTGCATACACATTGTATGGGGACCAGCTCAGGTATCTTCCCTTGGTGGCTCTCTGTATTATGTTACATTTATAGATGATGCAACAAGAAAAGTATGGATTTATTTCCTTAGACAGAAATCTAATGTATTTCAAACTTTTAAGAAATGGAAATGCTTGGTTGAGAATGAGGCTGGTAAAAAGTTAAAATGTCTCAGATTTGATAATGGTGGTGAGTATTGCAGCACAGAATTTGAAGAATATTGTTCCTCTAATGGTATTCGTAGGCAGAAAACTGTACCAAGGACTCCACAAGAAAATGGAGTGGCTGAACGCATGAATAGGACAATAATGGAGCGTGCAAGGAGTATGAGATTGCATGCTAGGCTGCCCAAAAATATGTGGGCAGAGGCAATGAACACTGCTATTTATTTAATAAATAGAGGCCCCTCTACTCCTTTGGACTGTGGTATTCCAGAGGAAGCATGGAGTGGTAAGAAGGTGAGTTATTCTTTTCTCAAAACCTTTGGTTGTGAAGCTTTTGCACTTATAGATTCTAAAAATAGAACCAAGCTGGAAGCTAAGTCAAAGAAATGTGTATTTGTTGGGTATGGCATTGATGAATTTGGTTATAGGCTTTGGGATTTTGAAAATCATAAAATTGTAAGAAGCAGGGATGTCATATTCAATGAGAAAGTATTGTACAAAGATCTGTTGCTGCAGCATGAGAAGAAAGAAAATGACTATGTAGTACTGGATGATACTCCACAAGTTCATGTTCCAGTAGTTCCTTATGCTCCGCAACAACAGCAACAACAAATACCACACACCCCAATGAGTGTTAGACGGTCAACAAGGCTAAGTAGACCTCCAGAAAAATTTTCTCCATCTTTGTATTCTATTTTGTTAACAGATGCTGGTGAACCTGAATGTTATAATGAAGCTATGCAGGTGGATACAAAGCTTCAGTGGGAGTCTGCAATGATAGATGAAATGGACTCTTTGCTGAAAAATCAGACATGGGATTTATGTAAGTTACCTACAGGTAAAAGGGCTTTACAGAATAAATGGGTTTACAGGATAAAAGAAGAGGATGGAGGTACGAAAAGATTTAAAGCTAGATTAGTCGTAAAAGGATTTGCACAGAAACATGGTATTGATTTTGATGAGATATTTTCTCCAGTTGTTAAAATGACTTCTATTCGTACTATTTTAAGTATTGTGGCTACTGAAGATTTGCATTTAGAGTAGCTTGATGTTAAAATAGCCTTTCTTCATGGTGATTTGGATGAAGAAATATATATGGTTCAGCCACAAGGATTTGAGGTCAAGGGTAAGGAGAATTTGGTGTGCAGATTGCAGAAAAGTTTATATGGCTTGAAGCAAGCACCTCGGCAATGGTATATTAAATTTGACACTTTTATGAATGGGCATGGATATAGTCGGTGTCATTCTGACCATTGTGTTTATTTTAAGAGGTTGGATGATGACAGCTACATTATTTTATGTTTATATGTTGATGATATGCTTGTAGCTGGGTCTAACATGAATCACATTAAGGGGTTGAAACACCAGTTAGCAAAATCTTTTGCTATGAAGGATTTGGGGGCAGCAAAACAAATCCTTGGTATGAAAATTTGTAGAGATAGGAAAAATAGGAAATTGTCTCTATCTCAGGCTGATTATATTGAGAAGGTGTTGCAACGTTTCTCTATGGAAAATGCCAAAGCTGTCAGCACACCTTTGCCTGGTCATTTGAAATTGACTAAAGATATGTGTCCCAAGACACCAGAAGAAGAGACTAAAATGTCTAAGGTACCTTATGCTTTAGCTGTAGGGAGCTTAATGTATGCTATGGTATGTACTAGGCCAGATATTGCACACGCAGTGGGAGTCGTTAGCCGTTATATGAGTAACCCTGGTATTGAGCATTGGAATGCAGTCAAATGGATTCTTAGATATTTGAGAGGCACATCCAGTAAGTGTTTACACTTTGGGGGTTCTACTACTACTGTACAAGGCTATGTTGACTCAGATTTGGCAGGAGATATAGATAGCAGGTGGAGTACTACAGGTTATATATTTACTATTGGTGGGACAACAGTGAGTTGGATTTCTTGACTACAAAAGGTGGTTGCTTTATCCACTATAGAGGCAGAGTATGTTGCTGCTACAGAGGCAGCCAAGGAGATGATATGGCTTCAATTCTTCATGGAAGAATTGGGACATCCACAAAAGGATAATTTTCTACATACAGATAGCCAAAGTGCCATTCATCTTGCAAAGAATTCTGCTTTGCACTCAAAGACAAAACACATACAGTTGCGGTACCATTTCATTCGATCAGTTTTGGATGATGGATAGTTAAGGCTGGAAAAGATTCATACTGATGATAATCCAGCAGATATGTTTACAAAGGTAGTAACAAGGGAGAAGTTGAACTCATGTTCAGCTTCAGTTGGTCTTCTAGACTAAACAAAATAAAGGAACAGCTGAGTCCAAGGTGGTTCACTCCAGTGGGAGCCTCATGTGGGTAGCGGTATTGCTACAGGATCAGTCTCCAAGTGGGAGGTTTTTTAGTATAGTGTGGATACTGATCAGTCACCAAGTGGGAGATTGTTAGCTTATGGTGACTAATCAGGAAAGTACTGTACACTTTTTTTTGAGGCCGACTATTTTTCAGTTATTTGGGCTGACTACTTATAACTCATTCTAACCCTAAAGCGGGAAAATATTGTATAATATGGCTTAGGGTTAGGGATTTTCATGATGTATGATTTTAGTACTTGCGGCAGAATTGGGCTGTAAGGGATTATGGATTGTAATCAGGTTGTAATCACTAGATAATAATAATATTGGACTCGTTGTTGGTGGACGTAGCCCAAGGATTGGGTGAACCACGTTAAATCTGTGTGTCTTGTGTTCTATTCTGTGTGGTTTATTATTTTCTGATATTAGTTATATTTGCACATAATTGTTATTTTTGCTTTGTTAATCCTAACAGAGAGAAATAAAAGGATCTTTTGAAATTCTCCGTCCAACATTGATGTTGTTCTTAAAAGACTTCAACATTCTATTGTTGAGGTTACTAATGCTTATACGCATAAATTCAAAGGTGATCGGGGATTTTCTACTTGGGATAACTCTATTGCCAAGGATTGGCAAGGGTTAGTGTTTCCTTCTCTCCCTTTCCCCTTATGCCTGAAAGATAAAAATAGCGTTAGATCTTTAATTAGATGGCCCCCCCCCAAAAAAAATGAATTTATTAAACTAAAGTTTGATGGCTCCTCTAAAGGTAACCCAGGAAAGTTAGGGATTGGTTTTGTTCTTTGCGATCATTTGGGATCGGTTATTTATTTTGAGGCTCGCCCCATCCCTTCAGGAACCAATAACTTGGCTGAAGCTCTTGCTCTGGTGTATGGACTCTCTGCTGCTAAGAAGTTAAATATCTGATTCCTACATGTTGAAGGTGATTCCTTAATTATTATCAATGCATGTATTATAAGAGTTGCCTTTTCAAGGCACATTCATTATGTACTATCTCAAATCTAGTCCCTTCTAGACTCTTTTTTAGATTATTTTCTAACCCACACCTATAGAGAGGGAAATTGTCTGGCGAATCTGTTAGCTAATTTTGGTGCTGATGGTTCTAGCATCCTTTACCCTTCTCCCCTTGTATCTCCAAGTTCTCACCCCTCCATCTTTAACTTAATAAAATTTGATTCCCCTTAATTATCTTTCATAAAACTTATATCATTTACGCTTATTTTATTTTTTGACCGTAAGTATGAATAATCTGCATTTACTTCATCTTGCGTGACATATCATGCTAGTTTTATTCCTTGATGTATTATGATTACCATGTACTATTAATACTCTGCCTCCACATGTGTAACATTTCCTTTCACTGCTACCTTCTATTTATTTCTGGATCAAGTGTTTGTTTCATGATTTGGCTTGCATAAGGTAATCTTATCTACTTTTGTAAGGACCCTGCTGAGTATTGATTAATTATGTGTGAAACTTACTGGCTTGTACTTGTTTCATTTATTTCCATGTATGGGGAAAGGTTCCTCATGATGGTTCCTTGTGCTTTATTATCGATCTTGGCTTCATTTCAATTACTTGATCTCTTCTTTGACAACATAGTTTCGGTTCTATTTGTATTGTTTTCATGGCATTACACAGATTTGTTGATGAGTTTAGACCATTGAATCTTTGGGTTCAACTATCAAGTCCTCATTTGGAAGTGTCGTTCAAAGGTAATGTTTCTGATGATTCCCTTGCATCCATGTTTGTTATTCACTATCCAAAGTGTGCTCAAAGTATTCGAAGACTGATTGGTGATTCAGTCCTATCTCCGCATTTCAAAAGGATTATCTTTCCATCTCAAATTGTGTCGGTCTTTTGCTCTAATATCTTGGATCTATCTTAGTCATGGACTTTGTTGGTAGCTACTGTGAATTGGTCAATTCACCCGCACTTCCTTCATGAAAATGGTTTACTTCTAGTAGTCCAAAAGTACAACTTTTGGCTTGAAGATGCTCATATTGGAGGTGTATTTCCTCGACACCTTCTCTTTAATTTTGATAAATATGTCATGATTCTTGCTGCTATTAAAGATTGCATTTCGTCAAATACTATTATGCCTCTTGATCACCTTCTTAATAGAACCCTGTTTGATGCAGGACATAGAGGGAAGGCATTTGCAAAAACGTATGCCCTGCTTGCTTTATTGTCACATGTTCGTACTTCAAATTTGGTTTTGGCCTCTCTTATGTTGGATGATATCACATCTGTTAGTAATTCAGGTCCATTAGTAGTTCCTGCTTATTCTCTGGCTTCATTGTCAGCTGGCTCATGCTCTTCCCCTGCTCATTTCCTAGTTTCACCTCCATCTACTCGTGCTTTGTTTTCACCTCGTGCATCCTTGGCTTTGGGGGATTCTCTTGTTTCTCAAGAAGATCATCTGTGGAATTCTCTGTTCCTATCACTGCCTTCGCATCTTGATTTTGGGAGTCATGAGCCGTGATGTTCTAACATACTTTGTTGTTCAATCTATTTTTATTTCTTTCAAAAATTTTTTGCAGGAGGTGCTTCGTGCTGCTTTTGGTCAACCCATATGGTTTATGGAGATGCATTCATCAGTATTTGCTGCCCAGTTTCCTTACAAGGGCTCTTAATGCAAATTATGTCATCTTTTCTATTGGGTGCTCTATGTACATTTGGTGGCAGATGTCATATTATTAATATGAGGGTCAATTTCTCATTGTAAATGTATTCTATTTCTTATAATATGGTCAATGTAAAGGGGTCTCTCTCAGGGGGTTTTACTTAGTTGTATTTTGGCCTACATAAAGGCGGGGTGTCTTCTAAGGGCAATTCAAAATTCTAGTTCGGAACATATTGTAATGCAGATTTATTCTACCATTTTGATTGGGGGACCATTTTTTGTACTTATTATCAGGTCGTGTTTTGACCTTGTGGGTTTTTGGGTAGTCTAAGAAAACTTCTTCGAGCAGCTGCAACTCTCTTTGTATATATATGGGTAATGAATAGAGTTTTCTTTCCTGGTTCTTTCTCCGAGAGCCCTTTGAACTAGTTAATATTAATATAAATATAAATTTTTGCCAAAAAAAAACAAAACATTACAACAAGCTTTTAAAATTGTTGCAACTATTGAGAATAATAGAAAGGCCTCTCGCTGAGTAAATAATAGAGATGATTCAAAGTTGTATAATCCTAGAGCTCCTAAGAAAGATGACTTGAAGGAAATAATGGATATGCTTAAAGATACGAGGTAAGGTAGAATAGAAATGACAAGCTACCAACGTACAAAGATGACAGACCTAGACTTCATGATATTCCATATAATACAAATTGGAATGATGGTAGACCTAAAAAACCTAACCACAACAAGGATAATCCTAATCCTTTGAGGATAAATAATAATTTAGTTGAATATGGTCCATGGTGTGATGCTTGCGGGATGCCCCATGCACCTAAACAATGTGTTATTACTCAAAGTTTGTTGGAGGATGAAAATTGGGATGATGATCAATAGCCAATAGTGAATGCTATTTAATCTAAACTTTTGTGAGTAGGAAATGATCACAGTTCTTCTGATGACGAGCATGTGCCAGACATCTATTCAAGAAGGATAAACCAACAATGCAATACTCAACAAGTGTTTTCAGATGATGAAATCCCAACTGTGAGGAGAATGATAGATGAAGAAAAAAGATAATTTATTTTTGTAGTCTTAGCACAAGAAAGGAGAAATTACCATTTAAGAAATAGGAAAATGAATGTTGATAAGGGAAGCCTATTGGAATATTTACCAAATTGCCAAAGAAGAATAATAGCTAGGCGAGAACTTTGAAGAAGAACAAAAATGACACCAAAAAGAAATAACAACAGGTAGAAGTTCCAAAGGTAAAAAAACCATTGGACAAGCCAACAGTCAGTAAAATTTCTCCATTTAGTAATTCTTTTATATCTAATGCATTATCACAGCTGAAATTTTTTATTCTTTTTCTTGAAATGGTGAAAGTCTCATAATATAAGAATAAAAACTTGAAAATATTGTCTGATGTAGGTAATGTTTCTAAAGAACAATCTAATCAATAACAAGTAAATGGAGTACCACCAAATGTGTATTTGGGAACATATGTTACTAAAACTGGAACACAAGTAGATCCTTTTTATCTTACATAGTTAAATAACAACAAGCTGGTTAAGAATGGTATGATAGACTCAAGAGAAACAGTAAATATCATGCCATCAGAAGTTATGAAGGAAATTTGAATGAAAGTTGATACTACTTATGGAAAATGTTATGCCATGGATAATAGATCTGTGTCTTTTGTTGGAATAATGAAAAATGTAGAATTTAAATTCACTGCTTGTCCTGAAGTATCATATAGGATTGATATTATTGTGTTTGAAGTACCTACAAATTAAGTAATTATTTTACCTAGAAAATGATCTAATCTAGTAGGTGGTCATATTCAATTGGATTTATCTTATGCATCACAGGGAACCTAGATCATCAAACATAATTGAGGATGTTGATCCAGAGTAGGTGAATTATTTCTACCGCACTGACATGGATAACTTTAAGGTAAGTATTACTGAAAATATAATACAAAATATTGAACAGATTGAAATTCATGCAAAAGAAGATCAAGAAATGATGTGGCAAATGTATTTTGATGGTCCTTGCAGTAAAGAAGGAAATGGTGCTGGAGTAGTTTTTATTTCTCATGCTGGAGTTTTTTTTTAAATTCTCTCTCCTCTTAGATTTTGAATGTACTAATAATACAACTGAATATGAGGTACTCTTGTTAGGACTAAGGATTTCTAATAAACATGGAATAAAAATGCTAAATGTTTTTGGAGATTCAGAGTTAATTGTGTCTCAAGTTAGAAATAAGTTTTTTACTAAAATTAACAAACTAAAATGTTATAGAAATGAAGTTTGGGATCAGTTGGAATTCTTTAATGCATTTTTAATTAATTGGATTGATAGATCTAGAAATATTCTAGCATATTTTATGGCTAACTTGGCTATTAGGAACAATGATATTCCATTTGAAGACATAAATTAGGTTGAGATCAAGATGAGGCCAACAATACCAGATAATATTCAGAATTAGAAAGTATTTGAGGATGACCATGGCATAAGTAAGTTTCTTGTAGATTGGAATGCATATGTGGATAAAGATGAAGGAAAAGAGGTTCTATTTGGAAAATAAATAGGGCATAAAAAAAATTCCAAATGGATTGGATGCATTGGAGAGGATTGTTTACAATAAGGACAGGGTGGAGTTGAAGTCAAGCTCTGTAAATAAGGATGATGTAGAGAAAATAAATCTAGGAAATGAGAATACACCCAAAGAAGTATACATTGGGAAGAAGTTTACTGCCAATATCAGATTAAACTTGATAAATCTATTGAGAGAATATATTTTTAGCATTATGCATAGTTGTCATCATTGGAAAACATCAAACACACTGGTCATAATGTTAGAGTAGCAGTGGCGAACCGGTAGTTGTCATAGTCGACAAACATGAAACTTGCTAAGTAACCAGTGTAAATGCACCAATTACATAAAGGGGACCTGATCATGACAATATCGGTCTTGTCCAACCGGTCTAGTAGAAAACTACAGAAGGAAGATGACTCAACTGACAAAACATTGATTTCCATGCAATAGTATTAGACCTACCGGTCTGTGCTTTTATGATTTCCAATTGTCTTGTAAATCTGATCTAGTTTTAACGAGATATATTTTGGCATGAACTGGAGTTTTGTATGCAAGTGTTTTGACATGAATTGAAGTTTTGTATGCGGGCGTTTTGGCATAAATTGGAGTCTTGTATGTGAGCATTTTGGCATGAACTAGAGTTTTGCATGTAAGCTTTTTGGAATGCCTTCTAGAATAATGACGTTTTGGAGGACTTGTAGCTTGGCGCCATAATTCTAATTTATATTGTGAAGATCATGATATATATGGGTCATAATACATAAGTTATGTGTTGTTGGAGCAATCAAGTGTGCAGAGACAAAGAAGAATAATAGAGTAGAAGAGAAGAGTCTTCTAGGAAGGGATATATTCAACAAGAGTGAACGATAGTGAATGAACAACCAAGCCGAGTGAGGAATATAATAGGTATGATTTGAATGACAAATTAGGTGTCTACAAAAGATCATTTTTCTTATTGTTGGAAGTTCGTGGAAATCCCTTTATCAAGGTGAACCCTAACAGGTTCCTTTGTATAAATCCCTTAACCAGGTGACATCTTGATTGATGTTCTTAAGTCCTCTAGCGAGATGACTCCTAATAGGGTTAAGATCTTAACTGATCTATGTTAAATCCCTTCACAGGGTAGCACTCTAACAAGTGTTGTTGTAAGTCGTTAATAGGGCAAATTTATTACTACAGTAGTGAAGATTGTGGGTTTTGTCCCACCATGGTTTTCTCCCTCTAACTGAGGTTTTCCACATATCAATCTTGTGTAAGCTATTGCATGTAATTTTTGTTTAATTAAGTTAAACATACATTACATTTTCATATCACACGGTAGATGTATTATGTTTCATACGATAAAATTTGAAATAAGTTGATTTTACTGATTCACCCACCCTCTCAGTCATCAGTTAGAATTAACATATATGCATGTGTTTTCCTAGTCATATGATGACCTTAAATCATATAGAGAAGATATTTTTTTTTATCATGAAGTACCCTTGAAGCTAGATGCAAAACTATTTAGGCAAATATAGCGGTCTATAAAGCCAACATTGGGACCAAAAATGAAGGAGGAACTGATGAATTTGAGAGATGAAGGGATCATTAAATCAATTAGACTTTAAATGTTGGTGTCTAACTTAGTACTTGTCAGAAAAAACAATGATGACATTAGACTTTGTGTGGATTTTAGAAATTTGAATTTGTCATCATTAAAAGATAATTATGCATTGCCTAACATTGAAGCATTATTACAAAAGGTGACAAGAAATTAATTTCTCTCTATGATGGATGGGTTCTCATGTTATAATCAATTTAAGGTCAAAGAATAAGAACAATATAAGGCAACCTTTACAACTCCATGGGGAACATACATCTATGCATGAATGTCATTTGGACTCACAAATGCTGGAGCCACTTTCCAAAGGGCCATGGATGTAGCCTTTGATGGTTTAATTGATTTCATTTTGGTTGTTTATCAAGATGTTTTGACAACATACTCTAAGAAAATAGAAGAACATTGTAACCATCTTGAAAATATTTTCTTAAGAGTTTTAGAATATGGAATATAATTAAATCCTAAGAAGTGTCACTTCAGAGTAACAAAAGGTAAACTATTAGGACATATTGTTTCAAAGGATGGGTTAAGGATAGATCTTGAAAGAATAGTTGCAATAGATCAGATTCAAATACCTAAAAATGTTAAATCTATTCAATCATTCTTTGGTCAAATAATGTTGTTAGAAGATTTATCTCAAATTTTGCAGAAATTGTGAAACCAATTACAAAAATGCTTAAAAAAGGAACTAAGGTTAAATGGACAAATGAAGCTTTAGATTCATTTGCAAATATTAATAGGGCACTAAAAGAAGCCCATGTTCTTAAATCTCTAGACTTTTCAAAACCTTTTCAAGTTTTCTCTTTTGCTTCTTATCACACAATAGAAGTTGTCATTTTAAAAAAGAATGATGAAGGTTATGAGAAGCCTGTGGCATATTTTAGAAAAAATCTACAAGATAAAAAATTAAATTATGACATCAATGAGAAATAGGCATATGCATTAGTGAAGGCAGTAAAATCTTTTAGGCCATATTTGGTTGGAGAAAATGTGATAACTTATGTGCCAAATGAAGTAGTTAAGGATATCTTTAGGCAATCAGAAACCATTGGCTAGAGATGCAAAAGGATAAATCAAATTTAGGAGTTCAATATTGAAATACAAATCACCAAGTTGGTAAGGGGTCAAGGTTTTGCAAGACTTATGATAGATTCAAATTTATAAGCAACTCAAGTAGATTAGGTCGAGTTGGGGAATTTAGAGGTAAGTTGACGCAAGGATAGACAGGGAGAGGGGACAAAGGCACACCCTAACTAGAACCACCTTGTAGAACACACATGCGAAAGCAATAACACAATAGAGAAGGGAGAATGTAGCATGATTCTTTATATTATTTCATCAAATTGATACATACATGCTCAGCTGTAAGGCCTTCCCGGTTACGGCCAAATATTACAATTCAAGTACATGAGTCCTCCAACATGTAAGGATCCAAACACTATCTTATCTCTTCTTATTTCTATATCCTAACCAAAAAATTGACTCCCTAAACTCTAACCAAACAACTACATTTCTACAAGAGTCTACCGAATCAAGTCAGCCTTTAGATCCACCATCAACGGAAGGAATGACCAGATATAGGTCCACACACTTCCCAATGATGGATGCAAGCATTAAATCTGTGACCAAAATGAATTGCACAAGTCGGCCTCAATAAGAAACCAAAACAAACAAATTGGTAGGCAAGGATAACCGAGTGCCAAACAAGAATCGCTGAGCGCTAGGGAATCAATTGAGTGCCAGAGAGATAACCAACCAACTCGGTAATCAAAGGAAACTGACCAACTACCGAGCCAACTCAGTTAATGAAGGAAATGAGAAACACCAAAAAATGCAAACATGTTTTTGGTGACACAGGATTGCCAAGGACCCGAGATGCTCCTGCATCATAAGTATTGAACAATGCCCATGGTATAAAGATGTTATTTATTATTTGAGACATATGAAATGCCAGGAAGGTCTCACTGATAGTCATAATAGAACAATAAAGCTCCAGGAAGCTAGGTATATATTAATCCAAGAAGATTTGTATTGGAAAAATAGAGATGGTGTCTTATTGTTTTGTTTATATGTGTATCAGGTAGCTGCAATCCTCAAGGAATTACTATTAAGAATGGGAAAACTGAGAGGGGGGGGGGGCGTGAATCAGTGCTCTACAATTATTATTTATTTGCTTCTTGAAACTTAGCCCAATTACTTAAATACTGAAATGAATAGTAAAGCAAATAAAAAAATCAACCATAACACATAACACAAGATATGTTTACGAGGAAACCTTGGCGAGAGGAAAACCCCGATGGGAATTAGCACCCATGAATAATTGCACTAGTCTTATGAAATTGTTAGAGTTCCTTTGCCTTGTTAGGAGCAGTCATTACAATACTGAGTACAATGACTCTGTTGGGAGTCTTGAAGAACAAAACCCTATTAGGGGTGGATGACTCACTACCCAAAGAAGAAGGCTACAACCTCTTGGTTATCAGATACACACTATATCTGAAAGGGTGAACTGCTGCTTTGACACTGCTGTCTAATCAGTTCCTTTTGTGTGCTGTTACTCTAACTTCTTTTAGAGATTTATATCATACTGACTGAACTCGCATACTTCTTCTCTTCTATATTCAACTTCCATGTGATAAATACAAAAGTGCATGCCATATATATACATGCTGAATGAGCACAACCAAAACTAAATATTGTGTTAGCCTAAAACCTAACACATACAATGCTTCCAAATAAATTGGCTCAAGAGTGTTTACATACAATGATAATAACATGTTTAAAACATTATTACAATAGGTGCATAGCCTTTACAAAATAAAATAATACATGCTAAACAAAAAATTTCCTGTCGACTGCATTTTCTATTTTGCTTTGCCGCTTAATTGCCTGTGTCACTTAGACTTGATGTAACTTCTTGATGCTGTCATATTTGATCATGCATTCTTAGAATTAGCATAATGGCATACTCAAAAGCTTATATCCAAGGGAACATACCAAAATTTGATCATACACACGTGCGTCGATGCTCTGATCATCAGGTGCTTCACTATTTGCACTGTCTTCCATACTTAGATGAAATATGATCTTCAAAGTTAGTGCGTTGACTATAAAAACTTCATATGACTTTGTTTCCATAATGAAAAAAAAAAACTTAGTCATATAATCTTAGTAAATTCAAATTTCCAACAATCTCCCCCTTTGTCATTAATGGCAACAAAGGAATATGGCAAAGTTGCTAAACTTAACTTTACACAAAAAATCTGCTATCTTACACTTTTTTGCATATGTGCAACATCATATAGTATTCTATCTCCTTTATACCATATAGACCACTCCCCCTTTGACATTAATGACAAATGCGCTCAAAAAAGGAAATCTTTAAGTACTTACATAGAATATACATCAGGATATGCAATTTGAAGGTTTTTTATTTCTTGTTGCCAAAATACCTTAAGTGCATCAACTATTTGAAGATGGGCGCATAATGCATATGTGAGCTTCTCCATATTTTCTAAATCCATGTAGGAGCCTTGATCATATGTTACTATTGTAGCATCTATATGCTTGATGTTCTGATTCAGTACATCTAGTGAAGGTGCTAGTGCATTTCTTAGCTGTGCTTGTCTAGCCCTTATCTTTGCAATCTCTTTTTCTGCCTTCTCAATTTTATCTATCTATCCTTGATAAACATTATTGCACATATTTATGTCTTGAGAGGGATCTTTGATTGATTTTCTTACTGCTACTATCATAGACTCTGCTTCCTAAATCTTCTTGGAGTGGTTTGAAGTGAGTTTATCCTTGTTCATGCAGTCAGCTATCATCTTTCTTCCTTTTGCTGCTAACTCTTTTAGCATTGCTTGACCAATCTTAAGAGATTTTAGATCAAGTGAGAAATTGCCTATCAAATCATTTAGCCTTTTCTTGTTGTATTTCTCTTATGCAATTTTTGTTGTTGAGTCTTCTAGACTTGAAAAGTTTTCTTTGAAACTAGACAAGATACCACTAACATCATCCATTGAGTGAACACTAATTAATTTCTTATCCTTAGGCAATAAATTATTCAGTATGCTAACCGATTCCACAAATAGAGGATTCCTCATTACTTTTTTTTCTTTGGCTTTCTCCATAGCCATCACACTTATCTTTATTAGATCCTCTTCTCCCCATGAATCTAAACTTTCTGTATCAGGAGTCAAACTTGAAAACAATGATATTGAGGGTATGGGAGTAAGAAATAAGCCACGCTTTGACTTATATCCATACATTCACTCTTTATCTTTATTGGGATCTCAACAAAATGATCTTCTTTAAGTTCATCTTCCTTCTCATTTTCTTGTCCTGTTATATCTTCAATTTGGACTTCTTCTTGTTGCATAGGTGTTTCTTCACCACATAGGATCTTAGATTCTTCAGTACTCACAAATGTTTCTTCAAACTTATCTAGATCATTATCTATTTCCACCATGGATAATTCAGCATCATCAATCACAATTGTTTCTTCTTGTGTTTTCACTACTTTGGTAGGTACTGTAACCTTGGGCACAGAGTCCTGTGGACCTGTCATAGGTGCATTTTGAATTTCTAATTCTTTTACTTACTCAAAGGGAACTGAAGTGGCTTGGGGTGTAGGCATAGAAGGCGGGTACATGTGTCTATCCAAAAACACTTTCTCAAATGCTTTCTCTATTTCCTTCACAATCAAATCATAATCTTTGTTCATTATATGCAAAGTTTTGATTTTTGCTCTTATATGAGGCTTTACCAAATCTAACAGCAATGTTTTATCTTCTAGTGAACAAACAGGGAGGTTGTCATCCAAAGTCTTTTCTCTAATTCTCATATCCTCCTCTATAGCTTGTCTCTTTAATGAATCAAGTATATTCCATACGTTATCAGGGATGACTGATTTAAGTTCCAAAACTAACTTTTTGAACTTAATCATATACTTGATAATCATAAAATGAATTTATGATTTATCAATCTTATGATATCTGTCATAGAATTTGCCAATTTGATCTATCTTGCCTTCATCAATAACTCTAGTTCTCAAAACTTCCAAATTCAGTCTAAATCCTACCTCAGGAGGTGCTTGAGTGTTCTTTACTTTTCTTTTGGTTGTCCTTGAGGATGGGTGGCTTGTGCCAATTTGTTTCTTCCTTCTAGACACTTTTCTTTGGCTCAGGAAGTGGAGTGGATTCCCGATCAACTATGATAGAGGGCGCGGAGGTGCTTTCTCCTGTCTTTTTCTTCTTCTCCTTTGGATCATTAGATTTTTCTATTTTGACTTCAGATGAGGGTGCACTCTCAAGTTTTATAGAAATCTTGGCTTCCCTTGCTTTGTCTAAGTCTTCTTGGGTGACACCATGAATTTCTAGAATATCAGAGGTAATTCAAGATGCTTTTCTCTTAGTTGCTGCATTGTATAAGATAGAATCAACTTGTCTTGTCTTCTCTTAATATGTGCCCCATCTAGGTTCATTGGGATCCTTAGGCATAGATAGGAGGACTTGTGCATAAGCTTCCAAAATATGCTCCTCTACTTCATAACCAATCCACTTTGTTCTGGGATCAATTGCTTCCATGCATGTAGTATCTGTTTCCACCATGAAACATATAGAGTCCTTGTATTTCTCCACTATCTTCTCATGTATTCTGTACCTTCTTTGCATCTTGATTCTGAATGTCTTAATTTCTAGATCCATATAATCCTTTAAAGTTATCTTTGATGTTGCCTTAAATGAAATTTGAGGCAAGGTAGATATGCTTTTGTCAAGATAGAGATGAGAAACCTTACCAACTATATGAAAGTACATGTATATAATCAGTGAACCAAATCTGAATATTTTTCTCTTATCATGCTTTATAGCTCTTATATTGTCTAACAACTGTGCGTGCAAGATCTCACAAAGATTAAACTCTCCATTTTATTTCACAATCCTTATTGCTGCTAGAATTATAGCTGCGGATACACTGTTCACTCTATTTGCATGCTGGAACTTGTATCCAAGGATCATAGCCATGAGTTTAATGTCTTTCTCCTCTATGGGCTCAATAGTCATGCCGCACTTATCACTCATGGACTTACATGCCCACTCAACCTATTTTCTGACATCTTTTCCTGTTGGAAGAATGGCATCGATTTTAGAAAGCCCAGTCATCTCATGAATGAGATTAGTTGTAATAGGAACAGGGAATTCACCAATCCAAAATGAATTATCATGAATCTTTCTTAGTAAGATCTTAATCCATTTCGACTCATAGAATTCATATGCAGCCGCATACTCTATGATAGGGTTATCTATGAGGTGAGAGAATTCATCCTTGAATGTAAAGTCTGGATTAACCATTGATTCCATGTACGACCTTATCCTATCTAATCCTATAGACTATTTCTTGCAGTAGATGTAGGCATGAATATCTTCGACATTGTTACCTACAGATTTTGTGTAATTATTGTAGGCTTCCTTTTCCCAAAATCATCCTAGAATTTTATAAGGTGTTATTTATTTTTGTTTACCTTTGCACAAACACCTTGTCGGTTGAACTTGAACCATCAAACTCACGTAATTCAATGTTCAACATTCAATAACATTCGTCGGTATGGTTTCATTTTCATTGGCAAGTCTAATGACATTTCCACTTTGCATCGCGCACTTATCTCTTGAACTGTGAATATTGAACTAAGTTTGGTTCAAACTTTTGAGTTCAATGGTCTTTATTGTCTCGCAAAGCTCTTCGCTATTTTCCTTTATGGCTTAACTTTTGCCCTTTTATTTTGATTAAATCATACCGATGAATAGTCCCTCGTCATGTATGTTGAACTTGAATTGTGAACTCTCATAATTCTAGGTTCGGAGTTCAATGTTGGCCCGTAATTTGAAAAAGGTAAAAATGACATGACACATGTGACAGCTGGCACTTCATTACGTTATCCACATGTATTGAAAGTGTGTGATTAATTGATGTGACTTTAAATTGTCATTTCAAGTAAGGGGAAAGTACAATAAGTAATGATACATATGCCACAAGACATTCAATAATCATTAATTCAAAAGTTGTGCGCCATTAATTCAGCTTGCGCCGAATCTCTCAGAGATTTGTAAACTGCTTGCAATAAATATCAAGAGTCCAGCCATATTTTCTCATAATGCTAAGAAGATTTCATACCGCAGCTATCAGGGAAGGTATTCTCCTCTCGTCTCAGAGCTCCGTCATTCACATAAAACTAGGTGAGCCCTTTTGCTAGCTTCATCCTTCATTACAGTATTACTTTAAGGTGCATTTCTATGTTAGCTTGCTATTTTCTCGTGTTAAAATTTCTAAATTTGAAAGCCTAAGATGAAGGACCCCGCGCCCAATTTTGAAAATACTTCCCCGTTATTATGTTCCTTGCCTAATTGTGAAGATACCCATATCAAAACCGGAGCTCTAGAAGATATTATAGCTCGCATTAAGGAACCTATCCCAGGCTCCATGCTAGACAAAGCTATCTAGAGTGGCTTAACTGATGCAGCCGCATTTCCTATAGTAGCTCCTTGCCGTGAACTAATTGTGGAATGTTCCAGGAGATATAGTTTTGAGGAGAAATGCATAAGGAAAATTGATGGGAGCCCACTTGTTTTCATAACCAGGGAGGTAGTGCAAAAAGCCCTAGGAATCCCAGAGAAAGACCCATATGAGGGTTGGAACATACCTTCTTCTTATTCAGTTTTTTCTACTAAGAGACAGGTGTATAGAAATGAGATCGCTCAGTATTGGCTCCAGAAGGCTCAAAAAGGAGGGTCTCAGCTTCCAAATCCATTGACTATAGATCATTTTAAACTTGCGGTGGCAGACTTGGTTATCATGTTGAATAGGATTAAGGGAAACCAGCATGCATATTACTGGCATGATTGGATGTATTTTTATATTCAAGTGACTTTGGGTGGAGAATGACACATAGATTGGGCTGAGACAATATCAAATGAACTCAACCACCAATTGGATAATTTCCTTACCGGTAGCAGCTTTTATATGTTCTCGTATTTGTTCTATATTTTAGCCTGCACCTGTGAATGGAAGGGTTTATTCCATGAACAACCTGTTCCCAATATGAAAATCTATGATTATTACCCTCACCTTCAGAAGGAATTTTATATGGTCAATTTCCTTAAAGTAAATGGTGTGTTTTTCAAGAAATTAACACATGAGCTCCAGGGGAATACTAAACAATGAATGTCTGAGGAAGCCAAGTGTTTTGTGAATATTTATAGAAGTTTCTTCATTCAATTCAGGAGATTTACATACTTGAGAGTAGGTGGTTTTGAAGGAGAACCATTTAAATTACCCTGTTATGCTTTTGATAGCCTGGTAATTGCTGAGGTATCCCATCAATTAGCTTACGTGCACAAAGGAGTCAAGGAGAGAAAAGGTAGAGCTAAGTCTTGTTTCCCAGTTGAATTGGGATATTTTACCTGTAAAACATCTTCTGATGCACTAAACCTGGAGCATGAACTTAGAAAGTTGAATATGAAAACATTTGCATTGAGGAAAGACTTTGATAGTAGAGGTTTTGCAGCTAAACACTTCAGTTTGCCTTCCGAGTTTCAACATATCTCACAAATGGAAGATTACTGGGAAGGTTGCGATGATGATTTCAAAGTGTGGAGAAGAATGTGGTCTAGATTCACTCTGGGGCAAATTATTGCATTTAATATTCAGGTTGATGTTTCTGCCATAGATGAAGATGATGGTACCGAAATCATTGATGACTAGTTTGAAACTAGGGTCAGAGGCACTCCACTTCCTAAAATTGATTGGAGTGTTGAGGAGAGGGAAAGTTTAACAATTAAGATTCTCAGTGTAGTAAAAAGAACTGAGAAATGGATTAATAGTAAAAGACCCCCTCCTTCAAAAAGACATAATCCTAGAAGAGCTGCTCATGCTAAAAATGCTGTTGATAAACCCACGACCACTGTTAATAAAGTTGTTTCCTTTGCAGGTAGTAGGTCTAAGAAAAGTTCCCCTGTTAATCCAGCAATTAAAGTTACTCTTGTTTCCTCATCAGTAAGAAGAACCCCAAGAAGGAAGGTTGACAAGGAAGCTGATGAGGTTGTGAAGGACAGTGAAGTAATAGACCTTGAAGGTATGGATTCCCACATGGCTAAGCAAGTTGATTTGAGTAATGTTGAGGAGGAAATGATGACCCCGGCACATGCTAAGGCAGCTTCAGAAAAGCTTTCGGCAAGTATAACAAATGATGCTTTGCAGACACCCTCTCTAGCCCTTAGTTGGTTAGGGACTTCTATTTCAAATAAGAAACAAAATGTTTTACCAATTACTCTTCTTGTGGAAGACATGGTGAGCAAATGTTTGGGGGCTTCTGTGAAACCCAAAAGAATCAAGATGGAGTCCATGATTGAAGTAGATGAAAAGACTGGGAGATGGACAGTGGAAAGGGCTTTGCCCAAAACTGACAAGAATGTTTCAGAGGCTACAGTTGATGACTATATCATAGAGAAAATAGATCTTGGGATTGCCAGTAGGGCTGCAGATGCTAAACACTTAGAAACTTCCACAAGAAAGATTTTGCATAGGACTTTTAAAGATGAGAAGGATAAAAAAGATTTGAAGGCAACAATACAGAGACTGTCAGAATTCATTCAAGCTATTCAAGAACCTAGCCCACTTCCCCTTACTCAAGTTCCTCATACTTTTGACCCCCGCTCACCTGAAGTTTGTAAAACATTGGATCAAATTCAGCAGAATAAAATGATTGCTGAAGTCTTCAACAAATGGATTGTGAGCATGATATAGCGAGGGGGAAATTATGTCACTCAGCTAATTGAAACTCACAGGGATGTCACACAGGTTATTTCAGAACTGCTAGCTGAATTATCAGAGTGGAGGAAAGAGAGGAAGAAATGGGGCAGCATTGCTGATCAACTTACAGAGATTAGCTATTATGGCATGATGACATTTCTTGCAGAAAAATTGGTTCCAGGTTTAAATGAAGAGGTCTTGTACATTACTGTGAAAGTATAGAATGGAGAAATTCAATCATCAAGGATAGTTGTGATGGAGCGACCCATCTCCTAACTGATTTAAAAGGCCTTATTGATATCATGCAAAAAAACCTAAAATGTTTAAACATTGTATTGATTGATGAAGAAACTCAGAACGTGAAGAAGGTAGCCAAAATAACTCAGGAATGGGAAGTGGGGATAGCTATGATAAGAGATAGTAAAGAACTAACAACAGAAGATCTGACTTCCATGGCGAATACTAAAGCTATGCTCATCGCTTGTGTGGATCACCTGGAGTCTCACAAGGTAAGCCTAGGACAAATTTGCAAAGACAGGAAGGTACTTGCGTAGTGGATCACCCTCATCGGTTTGCCATATCATGCCATGATCATTGGTGCATCCGTGGCACAAGAGGAGTGGAAGAAAGTACGTGCATCTAGGGCCTCACCGAACTAAACCTTGATCATCTAGCTCAGCCGAAGATAATGGATTTCCTTGGAAATCATTTGCTTAGGGTGTTAGTTTTCAGTTCCTTTCCAGTTTTCATGCAAAGTAGTTATGTTTTATCCGAAACTCTGGGAGTTTCATTGACATTCTTAATTTTTGATAAGTTGTACTAGATGGCTATATAAGGCCAGGAAAAACTTTCGAAAGGGGGTTAGTTAGTTTTTTTGAAGAAAGTAATAGAATAATATAGCTTAGAGTTAAAGTTTCCTGCAAAAACTTGATTTGAAAAGACCTTTCTACCAGTGAATGAAAAAACTTATTTGATATAAATCTTTGGTTTATGTTTATGAGTGGGCTTCTGTTGGAGTATTATTCAGTGGAAGAAATATTTTCTTGAATTAAGTTGTGTTATTTTATTTTGTTAATCAAAGTTAGATAAAAGTTTAAAGCTATGGTTTTTATTAGTTCAAACCTGTGAGCTTTATAGTGATATCTTGTTACTGATCATAAGTGATCAAATCATATTGATGAAAGATTGCTCATAGCCTTAGTAACTTTCTAATTAAAAGTTAAATATTTGCAGTAATGCATGGTTTGGTAAAATATATTCATTGAAGATATTATTGGGAGCTGTACCACAATTGAGAGAATTAAACATTTGAAGTTTAATTCATTTGTTAGTAAAGATTTGAAATTTCGTAAAGGGTGATAGAGCAAATTAAGATCAAGAATAGAAAAGACAAATTTATTTACTAATAGTTTTTGGTGACTCTACTGGGGAATCGAATAGAAAGCTAGTGTCTTTGCTTGACTCGAATGAGTAATTATGGTTTTACCTGCTGATAGAATACCTGGCAGAGTTGAACTTCCCCTAGTCTTGCAACCGAGCTTAGATTTTCATGACACTCAGGAGGACATTGTTGCAGACTTAAATAATTTTGCCTAGAAAGTAAAAATAAGTAATGAACAATATCAACAGGTTCAGTTAGTACTAGAAGAAGAGGAAGAGATTGGTGAATGGTTAAGAGGTCTCCTCATAGCCCGAGAAGCCGCAATAGTTGATAGAGCGATTCAGAGACCATAAAGATCGCTAAGCTGGAGTCCAGACCTTACACCAGGTCACAATGAGAGGCAGGTATTTTTGATGAGGTTTTTGAAGAACTAAGAAATCTTGAGACCACGAGAGTTCGTCCCTCAAAGAAAAAGGCTCATAGTAGAACCCCATCTCCTCCTAAAGAATCTTTCCGTTCATCCCCTAAGACCTGTGATTGGCAAGCTTTAACTTTATCAGGTAGACAAGCCCCTCCTTTATTGACTATTTTTCCAATAGTCATTATGGCCCAACCATGGGGTAATGCAGTAGGCCCACTAGCTCTGGCAGCTCATCATGCTTTGCGTAAAGGTGCTAAAGATGTTCTCCCGAGGTTTTTCGGTGATGGTAAAGTAGCTGTGGAAGAACATTACAATTCCTTTAATGTAGCCATGAGTATCTTAGGTGTACAAGAAGAAGACGTAGCAGTCTGAATTTTTGTTTAAACCTTAACAGACGGAGCAACAGATTGGTTTGGACACCTTCCTACAGCATCTATAACCGACTGGAATTCTATGAAAGTTACATTTGAAGCTCATTTCAAAAGTGTAGATGATGAACATTCTCTGCTAGCTTAGCTCACGTAAATGAAAAAGGAGATCCACGAACCTATGAGAGATTATGTGGCTCGATACAATAAGGTCATTCATAAAATCCCTACAGTGAAAAGCCAACTCCTGAAAATCAGCAGTGTTTCTTCGTAAATTCAATGCCCCCAGATATCGGTTTCCATCTAAGGAGGAATAGACCAGCGGACTTGACAGCTGCTCAACAACAAGCTACCAAGTTAGAGGATGACCTCATCATGGCAGGAAAGTGGAGAAAGGATGTCCAAGTGCCTAATAATCAAAACGTGTCTTCCTCTGATCCAATGTTGCAAAGATTGATGAATGATGTAATCACTCTCAAAAGGCAGCTTCCCAAAGGTAATGCAAACTTCCCCCTTTGTATAGAGATATATCTAGAGGTGCAATTAAACAAGCTGGACCTAGCAATAGGACTCCAGCCTTACCTCCAGCTGATAAGAATCAAATTGAAGCTCCTCCTAGGTGGGCTAATATGTGCACCTTTCACCTAACAGATGATCATGATAGGGCTTTATGTCTAGAAATGATCCGATCAATGCAGATGCATGTAAATCAAGAATTGACAAAGGAATCATCTGATGATGAAGGAAATCCTCAGTTGCCTAGTGACTTCAGAAATTTTTATGTAGAATACGAATCCAACTCTGAACGAGGAGGAAGTATTCTGGCAACGTTACAGGACCCTACATGCATTGTGATGACAAGAGGCTACCGCAATTCTCAAGCAGCTGATACTCCATCCACATCGCAGCGTTGGGAAAGAGGTAACTTGAGTTTTCACAAAAGACTCCAAATCTTAAAAATTCTTTTTCTAAAGAGGATGATTTAACAAAGAAAAATAGTTCTACTCCTTTTGATATTATTGATTTTTGTGAAACCTCAAAGATTCAAGTTACCCCTACCGAATATCTAAGAATGAATCCTAGAGAATTAGATAGACTGGTTAAGCATGTTAAGTCCACTCAGCCCCCTACTGATTGTCCAAACAATGATACGACCAATGCTACATTTGTTAAAAAGGCCTATACAGAAAATCAATCAACCGAGAGCAAAGATTCTCAGGAAGGAAAAGATCCTGTACAAGAAAAAACTCCCAAATTAGGTGTTAAGCCTGAGCCATTTTACCTATCCTTGTTTATCCATGGATTCAAGTTAAATAATTGTGTGATAGATTCAGGAGCCTCAGAGAATATCATGCCAGCCTCAGTAGCTAAAGCTTTAGATCTTCCACTCACTACAACTTTTGGTGAATGGTATGCCTTAGATGCCAAGCAGGTTCCTTTAGTTGGACAAATTAAAGATGCCTAAGTAGCCTTAGCAGCGTATCCCAGTAAAAAGATCAAGTTGACTATTCTTGTGGCAGATATTCCTGTGAGTTATGGCATGCTTCTCAGCAGGACTTTCTATCGGGATCTTGGAGGGGAGATAAAACTTGATTGGTCTTAGACAATAATTCTAGTCGGAGAGAAAAGAGTGGTGTTGCGGCCAGAAGGAAAATCAAAATACACGGTTTTCCCATCTGAGGATCCCAAGGCTCAAGTGCTTTATCAAGAGTCTGAATTTGGCAATTATATGATTTCCTCAACATCTGGCCTTAACAATGAAGAAAACATTAATAATTCAAATGGTTTATGGATTTTGGAGTTTGATGGAAGTTGTGCAGTGGTGGGATCAGGAGCAGGTGTTGTATTAATATCTCCGGGAGGAGAATTGTTTCCTCGAGCATTCAAGCTTGATTTTGATAACACCAACAATACCACAGAATATGAATCTCTTCTGCTAGGTATTGAAGAGGCGAAGAAGATGGGAATCAAAATGCTTAAAGCCAAAGGAGATGCAGAGTTGGTGGTTAGGCAAGTACGTGGGATGTATTCAGCTAAAAATGAGAGGCTCAAACATTATAGGAATCGAGTTTGGGATGAGATAGAAGAATTTGAAGCCTTCTCCATAGAAGCCATTCCCTGAGAGTTAAATAGTAGAGCTGATTCACTGGCCATCTCTTCGTCCCTATTGCTGCCACATACAGACTTCAAGCAGACTTTGTATAAAATTGAGATAGTCCACAGGCCAAAAGTATCGGATAACGCTGATCATTAGCAGGTTTTTCAGGATGATAAACACATAGATAAATTTTTGCAACTAGATGAAGTTTTTAGTACAACCTATTTTGAGGGATCTTCATCAACTTGTGATGAGTTTTGCCCAGGAGAAGTGACAAAAGAAGGGATTTTTCAATTGAAAGGAAATCATATTCCTAAGGACCTAGTCTCTCTGGAAAGATAATTTGACAGGTATGATGCTCCAAGTCATGAAGTTGTCACTTAACAAATAATTTCCTATTGCTTTCTAATAATTGTAATAGAGTTTTGGTAAAATCTCCTAACAGAGTAGACTTAATAGTCTTTTGTAAATCTCTTAACTAAGTGCACACTCAAGTAGTGTTGCTAAAATCCTATCACTAGGTAGATCTAGCTGATCTAATATGTTACTCCTAACAGGGTAAGATCATCATAAGTGATCAAAACTTGTAGCCCTAACAGGAAAACCTTTTCTATCTATAGTAGTGAAGAATTTGTGGGTATCATCCCCACCACAGTTTTTACCTTCTAACAAGGGTTTTTGCATTACCAAAATACTTGTGTTATGTGATTATTATATTGTTGATTTCATGTTATTTACTTTCTCAAGTTGAATGAATGAATGAAACATGCAATAGATATAAGTTATTTTGAAAGGTTACTACTGTTTGTTGTTATAGATCTGAAAGGTTGAAGAGTTAAGTTTTTGAGGGTACTGATTCACCCCTCCCCTCTCAGTTCCATATCTCTCCTAATCCCAATAATTGGTATCAGAGATCAGTTCTCTTATTGGACAGTTTAACCATTGAAGGGGAAAAGATCTAAGTCATGGAGAGGTATAAGTTAGATAAGACTATTGAGAATCAGAAAATTCAAATGCAGATGTTTGTGGAATAGTACAAGCAAGCTAAGAATGAACTGAAGAAAATGTTGGTTGAAAGAAAGAACCTAGCTATCTTGTAAAATGAAGTCAGTTATCATGAAGAGTCAATTGATGAGTTATTTGATCATATTGGATCTAGTTCTGGAAGTATCTCTGATGGATATAAAAGCATGATATCTGATTTATCTGAAAAGAATCAACATTTAACCAAACAAGTGAGAGCACTGCAAATCGGTCAGGAATCTCAGATGGTGAGAATAGTATAAATAATGAACAATGTTAGACAGGATGAACAAGAAAGGAATCTATCTATTAACGACTGAAGACAAATGACTGATCAACTTCAAGATAAAGAAAGTGAAATACAAAGACTCACCTATCGCCACTTTCAAACATCCAATCAGATGATGGTTTTGAATCAAGAAATCAACCGAGTGAATGAAGAACTGTCAAGAAAACATGAAGAAGTTGCAAGACTCAGAGAGGAGAATGAGAAGCTAAGAAATGAAGTGAAGACTCAACAGCAACACCATGAGATGAAGAAATTGGCTAAGGATATTTCTAAGAAGATTGATGATTTTCTGTTCAATCAAAGAAGATATGGAAGTAGAGTTGGTATAGGATATACTGGAGAATCTCACAACAAGTTGAACAAGTCAACAACAATCAAAATCAAAGACCAAAGACTATGTCATGTTACCACTGTGGCAAACCGGGACACACAACTAATGTTTGTAGAAGCAGAACTCAAGGCAATCCTGCTGTTACTCCTAAATTCAATGGATATTGTTACTACTGTGGAAAGTATGGTCATCAAGATTTTGAATGTAAAGCTAAATTGAAAGATAATGCTAACAATACTACTATTGAGATGTTATGCTATACTTGCAATAAACATGGACACACTACATGAGAGTGTAAGGCTAAGATGAAACAAGTATGGACTCCTAAGCAAAAAACACAATGCAAGCCTTATTAACCGAAGAAACAAAGTAACTCTTATGTTTGGGATTATAACACATGGACTAACTATACTGCATGTGGTAGATATGGGCACATTGTAGCAAATTGCAATAGGAAAAGATGGGCTGGACAATCAAGAAACTGGACAAGCACTGGAATGACATGTTTTCATTATCATAAAGTTGGTCATTTAAGAAAGGACTGCAGAGACCAAGCACCAGAGGAGAATCATGTATTTGATAGCAGACACACTATTGCAGACATCATGTACATAAGGAACACTATGTGGAAGAAGGAATCTAATGAGAATGTTGTTGGTGAAACCTCGTCCACTGGATTGGGTGACATCGGTTCCTCCACTTAAGGTGATATAGGTATGTATGGGACTGACATTTCAAAATGATCACATTTTACATACAGCTCCTCATATATGATGATCACTTACGAAATCTACATGAAAAAAGATGCATTGTGGTTTATATGTTTTGAGCTAACAAAGTTATTTAGTCGGTAAAAGTAAGACCGAGAGTTGGTTACCCGTTGGTAATCACTATTCAAGGTTAACTAGATATCAGTATGAACTGAGCATGGAAGTCTTGTGTTAATTGAGCAGATAAAAGTCTACAGTTGTCACCGAGTTGATAGTTGTCATAAACCGGAAAGTAGGTCAGGCATTTATTGCATAAATTTTTGAGCGGGAATATAAAAAATTCTATAAATATGTGGATGCAAGAGTTTATTTTTCACATTGCGATTATCAGAGAACTAAGATTTCACAGAGAGGGTTCAAGCAAAAAAATTCTTCAAAGCGAATTCAAGCAGTTGTAGATTGAATCGAGTGTAGTCTTCGATACATTTCAAGTAAGTTGAAACCCTACTGAGCACATTTCTCGCAACTTACCGAAAACCTAGTTTGTAGAAATGGCATCTACTGTGAGTTCCTCTAAGGTTATGTATGAAGAAGTTAATTTGATAGTGTCAACAAGTTACAAGGAACCTATTTATAAGTTACACCTAGAAGTTGTAAGCAAAACAAATTCAATGGGAGCTTTTTCTAGTATCCCACCTAGGGTTTTGTTGATGAAAGATATAAGGTCATACATTCATTGTAAAATTGGTGAAATTGGAGACTTCGAGATGTATGTAGCATATCAGGCGTTATGTGATGCATAATTAAAACTAAAACCAGAGAACAATATGTTGAAACACTTGGAGTCACACATGCCCTAAGGTTCCTAAAAAGTTTCAAGAATGAATGGATTAGGGTTGTGTTGAGCAGATATCACAAAGGTACTTTTTGGCTAGAGAAGCTGATCCAAGTGACAAAGATAATGATTAGCAGGGTTGCTGGTTACCCAACTGTTGACAAGGTCAAAGCTTTTCGAAGTGCTACACAAGTAGAAATTGAGAAAAATACTGGCGCAACATGGGATGGTCGAGCATTAAAGATTACATCTATTAAGGATCTTGAAGTGAAGTTCGTGACACATGTTATTGGGTATAAAATTTTTCAGTCGAACAGGATGAATAGTGTACCATGTAGTGCAGTAGAAATGGCTTACAAATTGATAAAGAAGGGTCATCATATAGACCTCGCTGAGCTACTACTGAGACAGGTTGCAAAGAATATGAAAACTATCAGGTCCAGAAGACCAACACCTATAAGTTTGGTTCACTACTTGTATGTTTGTTTTTCTATCTATATAAATTCTTTCCCTCTGTCGGTCACACTAAATGGGTAGATGAGAAAACAATTACTACACAAATTTATGATATTATGGATGGTCTGGGAAATAATGCTGAGAAAATTTTGGATAAATATTTTGAAGAATTCAAAGTTAAAATGAATAAAAGAAGCAGGATACCGAGTTCATTGGTCGAGAAATTTGAGATGGACATTTGTTTTCTAGTAGACACCGACCACACTATGATAAAAGTAGTTGAACCAAGAATCAAATGGATAGCACCTATGGGCTATGAAATAGATCATGATTTTGGATTGAAATCAATACAGGCACTGCTGGCATTACCAAAAGACCCCAAGGCCACTAGGTTTGGAACCTATGAAGAAGCTAAGTCTAGAATCAAGACAGGCTTGGTCATTGGTAAAATAACAAGGATGGAAAAGAAGATGAAAAAGTTTTTAACTGAGCAATTTGAGAAGGATTCAGACTCATCTAAGGAGTCGCTGGTTGCAGAGGAAACAAAAGGTCTGTTAATGTTAGATGACAAAGCTTATGATAGTGAGGAGATAAAAATTGAAAAAGAGCAAGATCCTACACTGGTTCCTCCTATCCCAGCTACAAAGAAGATGCACTTACCAGTACAGACAAGTGCACACACAAGGTTAGCTACTACAACATTACCACCAAAGAAGGTAGTAGTAAAAGTAACAAAGAGAAAGACTGCCACACTGACAAAGACATATGCTAGGAAAGGACCAAACAAGGCAGTAGAATCACCGAGGAAGAGGAGAAGATTGATAAGAAGTAAAGAAGATTTAGAGGATGAAGAGGAAGATAATAATCAAGAATAATTCAAGATTTTTAGTAATAAGGATTGCACAATTGATGATGTCATTGAGGACATATTAGAGAATGGAGATATCTCAGACTCAGAACTCAAAAGATTTGAAACCTTGTCAAATGAAGATCAAACCAAAATAGAGGAAGTTGTCATTCAGATGATGATACATTTCAAAAGAGTTCCAATAGAGTTTAGTTCACAACTCCCAATCATACTAGAAGAAAGGATAAACCAAAATGGACTTATGCACTGGACACTAAGAAGAAGATGAGAGAACAAATTCTAGCTTTGGTAGCACCAAATTTATCTATGGAAGAGATAAAAGAACTTATGGATTCATTGGTGCAAAGATTTCCAATAAAAAATTGAGCTATGCAAGTACTTGATGAGAACATTGCAGATCTTGAGGATTCAGGTAAACTTATCTGGACATCTTTTATTTCAGTTAAGGAACAGTCTGAGAAAATGGATTTTCAAAATTTGTCTAGGAAGAGACTCAAGTCCAAAGGTAAAGGCATTTTTATTGGAGATGATAATGCACAAAAGGATAAGGAAGCAGATATATCAGTTACCGAGTTAATTGATACTACAGTCATGCATGAGATTCATGATAGTTCACAGGATGAACTGGATCTTGAAGAGATCCAGATTCAAACTAATAATGACAATGATGTACTCATTGAGGACATCACCAATAGTGATCCTGATGACAGGGATAATGATGAGGATGTGAATATTGAACCTGCACATGCACAAGATGAGGCCACACTTACCGAGTGTGCAATCACATCTTTACCAGGTGAGCTTCCAATTATAGCTAAAGCAGTTGAAATTCTTTCTAAGGAACAACCCAAAGGCTCTATCCCCAAGAAACCACAAGATACAACTAGGGAACCTAGCACTGAACCTCCTACAGAGACAAACAAGCCTGAAGAAATAGAGGCTAGTAAATCAGAAGTAGAGAAGAAGGAAGAGACAAAAGTTGCAGAGGCAACTTCACCAGACACAACATCAGAGGCTCTGAATCAGTCAACTGACACACAGGTTACTAAAGAGAAGAAAAAGGATGATACTATGTCTGTCGGTCAACATACACCAAGGGCAACCGATGAGAAGGCTATTGTTTTAGCAAAAGAGCTCGAGAAGAAAAAGAAGAAGAAGAGTAAAGGAAAAGGGCCGGTCACTCTAGAAGAAGTGATTATAATACCAAATTGTGACCCAAGGACCCTTAGCCCTAAGGAATTAAATAAATATGGGGAATTATGTTCAAAGAAAAGTAGCACAAGAAAAGTTAAGGTAAGAAGCAAAGCGACAAGAAACATTAACCGATGTTAGGGATATCTTACAACAGGTAGTACCTAAGGTAAAAATTGATGATGATACTCCTATCATAGATCAACTTGCCACACTTGTAGAGAAGATCAATGCTCCAAATATTGATGCCGACAAGAGAATAGAAGAAACCAGAATCTAAAATTCAAGATAGACTCACCGAGAGAATTAGCCAAGAAGTGGCAATCAACAAGGTAAAACTTTCAAAGGTAATAATTGAAACTCAATCTAATACTAATAAAATTTGTCAGATCTTGTTGAAGATATGCACTATCGGTACATTCATTACTGAGATCAGTGAAAAGATAAAAACACATGAAAATGAAATTATAGTCAGTGCACATGCAGCTACAACCGAGACACAAGATTTTTCAAAGCATATACTCAGAGTTAAAGAACTCAGGTGGTTGATAGCAGATCTCAAGAAACAAGAAGAGCGAATCATAGATCAGGTTACTGAGTTGCAGACAGAACTCCTTCCACACCTAAAATTTTCTAAGAGGCATATTTCAAAGGCACAAATACTTGTTGCAACACCGGAGATTTCTATGTTGGACAATATTTGTGATATGCATGTACAAGTTGGTCTTGAGCACATTGCTCTCACCAACTTGAAAGAGGAATGGGAAAACCTCTTGGAGTCACTGAAGAAAACCCATTAGCACATTTTTTGACAAGTTGTAAGTATATAGTTTTTTCATTTGGCATTAATATCAAAAAGGGGGAAATTCATGTATATACCAAATATGTAACTTTTTGCTTAAGTATACTACACATTATCGATAGCATGTACCGAGGGGGAGTATATAGAATTTTTTTGTATATGTATATGGCGGAGATATAAGTTTTTGTGAAAATTTTGTCTATATACATTCAAGTTTTGATACTAATGCTAAAGGGGGAGATTGTTATCTCTATTGAGCATTAAAGGTTGTCATTAGTATCAAAGGTTATCAAAAGGAAGCTGAGTATATCCATCGGTTACCTATATTGAGCCAGTCAGTAAATAAAAGCAAAATAGGCCAGTTGGTTAGTACTTACACCGAGCACATAACAGTGTTACCGAGCATCAAACATTGATACTGAGTGGACAGTAAACACTGAGCATTAGAATAAACACCAAGCAGTTTACACAGTGTTTACCGAGGATCACAGGAAACATTATAGTAATCAGGAATGACACATTCTTCTATGCAAACGGTTACAATAGAATCATAAAACATTTTACAAGATCGAGAACACTTTATTGTTGAGATTAATGTAATAGTTTGATCTAGGTCATTATTGTACACCGTAGATCTTAGGGTTTTGTCTAAGATTTGTAAACCTAATTTTGTAAGCGGCATAAAGCAGTATGCTATATAATTGTATGTTTACATCATTTGTGATGTGAGTTGAGGTATGAGCGAAGAAGCACTCAAAGCATTTTCCTAACTTCAAGTTTATCAGTTGATAGAGAAGAAGAGCTTACAGAGGTATTCAGATTGACCAGAATCAGAATAGGCTAACTGAGCAGTTCAAAGCAGAGATTCATCACAGTCAAGGTGATATTTTATCAGCATTTTATTGATATGTTTCAGACAATCAAGTTGTCACTTAGCAGATAATTGCCTATTGCTTTCTAATAATTGTAATAGAGTTTTGGTAAAATCTCCTAACAGAGTAGACTTAACAGTCTTTTGTAAATCTCTTAACCGAGTGCACACTCAAGTAGTGTTGCTAAAATCCTATCACTAGGTAGATCTAGCTAATCTAATATGTTACTCCTAACAGCGTAAGATCATCAGAAGTGATCAAAACTTGTAGCCCTAATAGGAAAACCTTTTCTATCTGCAGTAGTGAAGAATTTGTGGGTGTCATGCCCACCGTAGTTTTTACCTTCTAACAAGGGTTTCTACGTTACCAAAATACTTGTGTTATGTGATTGTTATATTGTTGATTTCATGTTATTTACTTTCTCAAGTTGAATGAATGAATGAAACATGCAATAGATACAAGTTATTTTGAAAGGTTACTACTATTTGCTGTTATAGATCTGAAAGGTTGAAGAGTTAAGTTTTTGAGGGTACTGATTCACCCCTCTACTCTCAGTTCCATATCTCTCCTAATCCCAACAATTATCTAGAAGTAGAATGTGTGTCCACTAAGGATACAACTACTACTTTGTCAATAGTATTATCTTTCTTTACTTCCATCCAAGTCTTTCTCATAGCTTTTGTAGCTTTCACAAACTTGACTTCTCCAGATTCATCCAATATCGATCCTTACAACTTATTAGGTCTTTCTTGTCTTTGCGCTTGTGATCTACAAAAATTTGAGATGTGGTCGACCTTGTTACAAGAGTAACAAATAACTCGAGGCCTTGTATTCCTAGGCGCATTGATGTGAGTTACCATACTGCATTGTCTAGCTGTGTGACCATTGTAATTGCATATCTGAAATATAATGTTTAGAGGACTTCTAACACTTTGCTATGGTTGATTTCTATGAATGTGTTGTATTTGATTTCTTTAATTTGATCTACAATGTATAGCTCTATGGCCAAATTTATTGCAAGAATAACAATAACCATTGAAAGGTCTCACCTCTTTACAATCTCTTGCTATATGTCCATGCTTGTTACAGGCATAACAAGTTTGGTTTACTAGTTTGCGTTCATCTTTAGGTGGTTTTTCTTTAGCTTTAGTATGATTTCTAGTTATCTTAGCTTCTGTAGATTCTTCTGGTGCTTTCATTATTTCTTGCATTGCATTGGTTTGAGCTTGAGCTTCATTGTATCCAATACCACTAGAATCTCCTTTAATTCTTTGTGCATATGTCTAAGAATCTAATAGATCAGTACTTGTGTGCAATTTGTCAATATGATTCTTAGCTTCTGTCAACTCAGATTCCATCTTTTTTTTGATATTTTCTAACTACAAGATTTTCATGTTTTCTTGCATGAGTTCTTTATCCAACTATTTATTTTCTTTGATCTGTTCTTCATAGGCTGACTTGCTATCAGTTAACTATTCATTCAAATCTTCAATCTGATCCTTCAAAGATGTATTTTCTTCATTCAACTTTTTGACCATTTTCCCCAAATCATTCGTTGAAAAATCTTTCAAATCTTTTCTCAGTTTCTTGATGAATACTTGTGAACCACTAACCTTCATTTTCCGTTCTTCAATTTCTTTTTCAGATCTGTCAAGATCTTCAAGAGCTACTTCAAGATTTTTCTTTAGATGTTTCACTTCTGCTGTATGCATGATCTCCTCAAGTAGTTAAACTTATCTTAGAGGACCAAATCTCTGATACCAATTGTTAAGAATGGGAACACTGAGAGAGGGGGGGGGGGGGTGAATCAATATTCTATAATTATTATTTTTTGCTTCTTGAAACTTAGCCCAATTACTTAAATACTAAAATGAATAATAGTAAAACAACTAAAACAATCAACCATAAAACATAATACAAGATATGTTTACGGGGAAACCTTGGCTAGAGGAAAACCCCGGTGGGAATTAGCACTCACAAATAATTTCACTAGTCTTATGAACTTGTTAGAGTTCCTTTGCCCTATTAGGAGCAGTCATTACAATACTGAGTACAATGACTTTGTTAGGAGTCTTGAAGAAAAAAACCCTGTTAGGGGTAGATGGCTCACTGCTAGAGCTCACTACCCAAAGAAGAAGACTACAAACTCCTGGTTATCAGATACACACTATATCTAGAAGGGTGAACTACTACTTTGACACTGCTATCTGATCAGTTCCTTTTGTGTGCTATTGCTCTAACTTCTTTTAGAGCTTTATATCATACTGATTGAACTCGCATACTTATGCTCTTCTATATTCAACTTCCATGTGATAAATACAAAAGCACATGTCATATATATACATGCTGAATGGGAGCAACCAAAAATAAATACTGTGTTGGCCTAAAACCTAACACATACAATTCTTCCAAATAAATTGGCTCAATCGTGTTTACATACAATGATAATAACATGTTTACAACATTATTACAATAGGTGCATAGCCTTTACAAAATAAAATAATACACGCTAAACAAAAAACTTCCTGTCGGCTGCATGCTTTGTTGCTTAACTGCCTGTGTCACTTAGACTTGCTATGACTTCTTGATGTTGTCATATCTAACCATGCATTCTTAGACTTATCATAATAGCATACTCAAAAGATTATATCCAAGGGCGCATACTAAAAATCTATCATACACACATGTGCCGATGCTCTGATCATCAGATGCTTCACTGTCTGCACCATCTTCCATACTTAGCCGAAATATGATCTTCAAAGTTAGTGTGCTGACTATAAAAAATTCATGACTTTTTTTCCATAATGACAACACAAAACTTAGTCATATAATCTTAGTAAAGTCAACTTGCCAAAAATTACAAGAAGGAGTTTGTGGACATTTCTTAGCAAAGACCACACCACATAAGATCTTACATGCTCGATACTATTGGCCTCATCTTTTCAAATATTATCATCCATATGTCATAAAATGTGAGCGATGCCAAAATTTTTCAAGGAAGTTGAAATATGATGGGGCTTTACCTCTCAGACCTCTACATATTGAGGATCCTTTCCAGATGCGGGGTGTTAATTTCATTGGTGAGATTACTGATAAATCTAGTGGAGGTCACATATGGGTCCTAGTGGCAACATACTAATTTATAAAATAGCTTGACGCAATACAAATTAGACAGGCTACAAGTAAAGTGGTAAGCAAATTCCTAATGGAGAACATTCTAACCAGGTTTGGGGTTCCTTATAAGCTTGTGGTAGACAATGGAATGTGTTTTAGATCAAAAGAATATTTGATTTCTATGAGTCCTATAGAATTAACTTGTCTTAGTCTTCACCATACCATCCACAAGGAAATAGCCAGGCGAAATCTAGCAACACAAATATCCTAAAGATAATCAAAATGATGCTAGATATTAATAAAATAGCTTGGGATTCAAAGCTAAATTTAGCATTATGGGTTGAGAGAGTTACTGTCAAGAAATCTACAAGATTTTCTCCATATTAATTGGTCTATGGGAAGGAAGCTAGATTGCCTTTGAATAATTTGCTTCTAGTATACAAGTTTGTCACAAAGGAACAACTTGAGGACATAAATTTTATGGAGGAAAGGATCAAGAAATTGACAGAGTCAGATGAGATTAGAAGAAAGGCTCGAGAAAGGAATATCATAAAGAAAAAATAAGTGAATTTGTTGCATGACAAGAGAGCACACAATTTTTTTTTCAAAGTTGGTGATTGGGTGCTAACGTGGAATCTTAAGGATCAAGACAAAGGAAAACATGGAAAATTTGAAGCACTATGGCTAGGACCCTATATTGTTGTGGACAAAGGAGGATAGAATTATTATTTCTTATAGAATATTGAAGGAGAAGTTCAAGAATTCCCAATACATGCCCAGTACTGAAACAATTTCTTCTCTTAGAATAAACAGTGAGTATTTCTTAAAACAAGATGTTTAATCTTTTTGGTTTTCTTTTTGTTTCTTATGATTATCCCTATGTAGTATTTTGGTCTGCTCTTCTGAGATAACTAGGATCTCACTATCTCCATGTATAAACATATGTCTTTAGAAAGAGCCATTGTTGGCACACAAATATTCAATTTGATTTTGCCTCCCATCGAACATATTTTGAGATTATGTTTTGATAAATCTATGTTAATCAAGAAATCCCTAGTATATAAATCATAAAAAATACTTTATGTATGCATTTTGGTTAAGCCATGGGAATAGTTATTGCTAGTTTTCCATGTGTAGGGTTGAGTCAAAGGAAGTGGATATAAATTGAACAATCCATATGTGACATGGCTCTAGAAGATCTACCATTGGTTGGGTTGTTAAGGGCCAGTATTGATACAAGGAATGGACATTATGATCTTTGGCCTTTAGATCAGGTTGATAAGACAAAGCCATAGCTATATCAATGAAGATTTACATTATCAATGAGAAACACCTTGGTGAAGAATAAATAAGAAAAGCACTAAGAAAAATAAGTGATCACCCCGAAAATAATTGTTACAGGAAAGATAATGTCAACCAACATGTATTTATCTCACTATGTCCGTATATCAAATAAGTCAAAAGAAGGGTCAACGAAATGAACTATTACCTGATATGAAGAATACTAAATAACATACTGGCAAAAAGTAATATCAAATAAAGTGGGTTATCAAATAATGAAAATTGGATGGTAGCGAGGGGAGACTTATTCTATAAGTCAAGTCATAAATAAGATTTTCTTGTGGGGCCCGGTATACAATATCGAACAAAATGCAATTTTGAACACAGTTTAAATGTGATGTATCAATGGATGGAGACATTCGAAAAGGGAAGTATATACTAGGACCCATTTTCCCTATCGAACAACATGTAACTTTGAATAAGTAAATAAGGTTGAATAATGATGGTCGAGGTTATTCAAAAAGTGGTGGGGCTGATTTGCTTGATTTGTCGAGTAAGAGACTACGTCGAGTAACCCAACATAAGGAAAATAGATACATAAGTTATTCAAAAGATAAAACAGTCAAGATGTGTATCAAGTTCCTCTAATTCTCAATACATACATTGGCACAACTTTTTTCAATAAGAGTTTAAGTCCTTATTTTCTTGGGGTGCAAGAAATCAGAAATCGTAGCAAGGTGAGTAAAATCCCAAAATTTTGAAAGGAAAGGTTGGGGCCCAGTGCTGATGATAGGGAATGAAGAAGAGTAGTAAGATTCTCAAAATTATGAAAGGAAGGATGGGGCCCACATATTATGAAGTTGTAATTGTTAGAAGGACAAATCATCATAAATGGAAGCAGAGTGAGTGAAATCCTAAAATTTCAAAGGGAAGACTGAGACCCACGTATTCCAAAGATAACATTGTGTTGAAGAAGAAAGAGGAAAGAAAATCATCAGAAATCAAATAGTGGTGGCAAGTTTGACTTCAAAGAAAAAAACCAAACACTCTAGTGCGGAGAATTGACTTTTGAGGTGCTAATAATCAAAATTGGAAGTAGAGTAGGGGAAATCCTAAATGTTTGAAGGGAGAAGGGTTTGAGCAATGACGCCTTGTCGAGTAACATTTACCATTGGGTAAGGTGAAAAGGTGGTTGGTGGACAAGAATTTTATCCGATAGTGGGTGAAATAAAATAATGAACATGTGGGAAGGGTGAAATAACTCATCAAGTAAGGAAACATTTCAAATAACTTGGAGTCTAAGAAACACGAAGCAATGTTTTGTTCAAAGGCACTAAAAGCAACTGGGAATGGAAGCATAGTAGTGTGATTCCCAAATTTTGAAGAATGAAACCTGTACAAAATCAAATAGTGAGTTGGCAGGCTTGGGGGTAAAAAATGGTGAGTGCCCATGATCCTATCAACTGGAGGCTTAAGGATAAGAGAATAACCACAAAATCATGACACATGGAAAGGTCGACTAGTGTGCGATGATGCAACCGTATGTAGAGGTAGAGTCAACATGGTGTCACTAGTACATTTTGCACCATTTTTCGATGGCATATTGGTTGAACATTCTACCCAAATGGGTCAGATACTCGACCAACCATTTGGTTGCTATTTTTGCGGTCAAAATTTCAACATTTCTCTTTAATCGTAGATTATTTGACGTCAATCTTGGTAAAAAATGAGGCTAATATTGGCCAAAAACAACATTAGAAAGTGGTTGTACATTGGTCAAAAATTTGAGCAATTCTGGTCGAAATATTTAGCCGCTTCAACCACAATGCCAAACTATCGACGGTCGTATTTTGACCAAAGTTCATCGCGCATTAGACCAATATTGGTCAAAATATTTGGCAACTCCAACCAGGATGCCAAACTCATGACGGTCATATTTTGACCACTATTGGTCAAAATATTTGGTGGCTCTGACTAGGATCTCAAACCTGCGATGCCACATTTCGACGCAGGTTAGTCAAAATTTTGACTAAATATGGAATGTTTAAAAAAAATGAATGAAGATAAATATCTAGACTAATCACCAACGGTATCATGATTGGTGATTAGTCTAGATATTTATCTTCATTCATTATTGGTGCTACAAATAGACCCGATATCATCGATCTTACATTTCTAAGGCTTGGCCAACTTGACCAGTTGATTTATATTCCCTTACTTGATGAGTCCTCACGTTATCAAATTTCCAAGTCTTGCTTGAGAAAATCACCCATCTCAAAGGATGTGGACCTAATGGCACTGGCCTGTTATACCCAAGGATTCAGTGGAGCCGATATTATAGAGATTTGTCAGCAAGCTTGCAAGTATGCTATTAGAGAAAATATTGAGAAGGTGAGTTTCAATTTTGGCGGCTTTTGCAAACTAGATTTGGTTACGAATTTCTTAATGGTTTTTTTTGAACTAGTTTGTTAGAATTTTACATTTTTTGATTCAATTTTCCTCAACTTGTATCTTATTATTTCAATTTGTCATGTTCTATTTCCTCTGCACTTTTACAGGATTATATTTTTAAGCATTGATCTTTTTGGCAATGAGATTGCAAGCAGTTAACACAAATTTTTTTTACAAAACTGAACCAATGGCATGTTAACACAAAAAAAAATTACAAAACTAAACCAATGGCATGATTACAACAAAGAAATAGAATGATAATAATATGCTGAAAATTATATTATGTTTAATATGGGTGGAAAAGATTGTTTGAAATGTTTTAATCTTCATTACATTACATTGTAAGTGAATATTTTCATGGATTTGACAGTGCAAATTTTTGAGGGTTAGTGCCTTGGGTGAAGAACATTAGTCAAGATATTTTAATTTGCATCTCATCACATTGTAAAGAAAAACAATTTCTGGATTTGACCCCGCAGAAGTAGTAGGAAACAACAATTTGCACGGTCAAATGCAGTTTTTTTTTGACTTAATCATTTTGGACAGTGGATTTTTTTTTGAATTTTATTCATTTATTTCTTGCAGCCTATTTCTTGGAAGCTATCATCCAGTGAGAAAAGGAGATCTTTTCCTTGTAAGAGGTGGTATGCGTAGCATAGAGTTTAAGGTAATTGAGATAGACCCTGGGGAATATTGTGTTGTTTCTCCAAATACTGAAATTTTCTGTGAGGGGGAGCCCGTGAAGTGGGAGGATGAAGATAGATTAGATGAAATAGGTTATGATGATGTTGGTGGTGTACCGGAAAAAAATGGCTCAGATTCATGAATTGGTAGAGCTTCCTCTTAGGCACCCACAACTCTTCAAATCTATTGGTGTAAAGCCCCCAAAGGGTATTCTGCTCTATGGGCCTCCTGGTTCTAGGAAAACCTTAATTTTCAAGTCTTGCTTGAGAAAATCACCTGTCTCAAAGGATGTGGACCTAATGGCACTGGCCCGTTATACCCAAGGATTCAATGGAGCCGATATTACAGAGATTTGTCAACGGGCTTGCAAGTATTCTATTAGAGAAAATATTGAGAAGGTGACTTTCAATTCTGGCAGCTTTTGCAAACTAGATTTGGTTTGCATGTTTGCAGCGTGGAAGCAGTGTTGGGGATGTTGGTGGTGCTGCAGACAGAGTCCTTAACAAGTTGTTGACAGAAATGTATGGTATGACAACCAAGAAAATAGTTTTCATTATTGGTGCTACAAACAGACCCGATATCATCGATCTTGCATTGCTAAGGCCCGACTGACTTGACCAGTTGATTTATATTCCTTACCTGATGAGTCCTCACGTTATCAAATTTTCAAGTCTTTCTTGAGAAAATCACCCATCTCAAAGGATGTGGACCTAATGGCACTGGCTCATTATACCCAAGGATTTAGTAGAGCCGATATTACAGAGATTTGTCAGCGGGCTTGCAAGTATGCTATTAGAGAAAATATTGAGGTGAGTTTCAATTCTGGCAGCTTTTGCAAACTAGATTTGGTTATGAATTTCTTAATGGTTTTTTTTGAACTGGTTTGTTAGAATTTTACATTTTTTGATTCAATTTTCCTCAACTTGTATCTTATTATTTCAATTTGTCATGTTCTCTTTCCTCTTCACTTTTACAGGATATTGAACGTGAAAGAAAAAGAAGTGAGAACCCCGAGGCAATGGATGAGGATGATAGTGATGAGGTAGCTAAAATAAAGGCTGCTCATTTTGAGGAGTCAATGAAATATGCCCGAAGAAGTGTTAGTGATGCTAATATTCAGAAGTATCAAGCCTCTGCACAAACACTACAACAATCTCGAGGCTTTGGTTCTGAATTTTGATTTCCTGGTGCTTCTGTTGGTGCTTCGGATGTATTTGCTACAATAGATAATAAAGATGATGATGACTTATATAGTTAGGAAAATTAGTACACAATTGTCATCTTAATGAAGTGACAAATATGTCTATTCTAGCAGGGACCTTCCACTGACAAATAGCCAATGCTATTCAATTTGGCTCCGACTTTTGCTTGTATGAGTTTTATCTGTTCATATGTTGGAAACGTTATTTAGTTTATTAGCCCTTTAGCTGAGGACTTACTAACTTGTAAGTCTTTAGAGCAATATTAATTGTGGCAAGGAAATTTAGCTATGGAAACTTTTGCTCAAGTGGTCAAAGTGGCCAATATTGCTCACAATCTGATTGCTAAAGTGGCCAAAGACTATGTTAGGCTGATAAAATATGGGGATTCTCTTTACCGCTGCAAATCTTTAAAGGTTGTTGCACTTGGATGGATATGTACCATTGTTAAGAGAATTGGACTGAGTTTGGCTTACCTCAAATAGGTGAGGCAACATATGGTTATGTTCTTTTTTCTATATATCTAGTTTTCACTACTTGTCGTATGGGCCTATGAACTTTTTTAGGGTACTTGTTCTAAATTAGATGTAATAAGTTAGAGAATTATGTCTCAAGGAGAATTTATTTTACAAATTCAAAGTTTTTTTTTTATAAAATAAGCTTTGCCTAGGGGGAAATACCCTTTATATTACTGAAAAAGTGAACTTACATATGATATGGGAGATATCTTCTCCATTACAAATCTCTATTCTACCCGTCTCAGTTGTAGAGATACCCTATCCCATTACCAATAGTAATCAGCCTAGCTACTGGTTCAGCTGGGAATAGATGCTCGTTAGCCTAGTAGAATGCCTCGAACTTACTCATATCATACTCCTTAATGTACTTCTTGATCAACTTCCAGGCCTTCTTCATGAGCTCCTTCTTCCCTTCAGCTGCCTGACAAAAAATCCCCAGCATCCCACCTCCCATGAGCTTGGTTTTGATCAAATCCAAGGCAATAGTGACCTCTAGATAGATTTCCTCATCTATCATTATGCAAATCATGCCATTCACTATCACTGGGTGTCCCAATGCTTGTATAATGGGCTAGAATAAATCTATAACAAGCTTTCCGTCATGAATGTGACCACCTACCCAATAATCAGCCCTCAGCAAAACAACCATGGTTGCTTTCTCCTGCTCATTCACATGTTTGAATATATGATTGAGCTGCTCTTCCAGTGACTCAACCAGTGCCTCAACCTGTGTGCACTTGCATTTGATGCCCATGATGCTCACCATTGTTGCTATGACTTATAAAACACTCGGTCATTATAAATAATGCTCGGTAATGTCCTGCCCCTACTCTGTCTCTGCAACAATCTTAAAAGTAGATTTGATATTGAAGCAGATAGGCTGAGAGCCATGCGACTCATACCCAGTTCTCACTTCCCTCTCTCCGAGCCAAGGAAAATAGTCTATGTTAGCCAATCCTTGATCTTGGAAGGGACACAATGTCAGTTGAAATGACCTCCTACAGACCTCTTTGGAATAAAGTGAGATCGGTGTATTTTTTTCAATTAATTAGGAAAAAATTGGGTAAGGATTAGGAAAACTTAGAACAAAAAGAATGCCACAAATGAGAAAAAATCCCATAAACCATTAAAAAATTTACCAAAAAATCATGTTTTTATCTTAAAAAATGGATTTTTCTAATGAAATCACTAAAAAGGGGATCAATAGTTGGGTTAACCAATTAAACTAAAAAATCACAATATTTTAAATAAACAAATTGGTGTCCAAGCTGAATGCCAACTAATCACACTTTTTTTGTGAATTTCCACAACTATGTGCTATCCATGCATTCTTATAATAAATTATTTTGTTGCCACAATTTCATCTATGTCGATAAACACACAATTTGTTATAATGAAAGAAAATATCTGATTCAAAAGTTTACTCATCTGGCCGCACCCCCCCTTCCCCCTAACATCAATCTAAATTCCCCATTAACATCTAATTACACACTTCATTCATCCATTTATGAACTATAACATTCAATCAATATAATCACATAACATTCAATTGTGAGTTTCCAACAGGTATCTTGAATGTTGGAAAAATATTGACAGGTGGTTGAAGTTCCAAATGTCTCTTGGGAAGATATTGGAGGGTTAGAACCTGGCCCAAACCAGGGATAACTACATTCTTTTCTCTACCCTCTGGTCTCGACACCCAACAGGTCTTTTCTTTTCTCTGCCCTCTGGTGTGGTTGCTACCTTTCTAGCACTCTGCCCATCATCCAAACCATCCACTCCCTTCGTAATATTGGTCACTTTACATGCATTTCCAATTTCCTGATTCGATGTCTCACCATGCATAGCTTGAGAAAAACTCTTTTGTTCCTTCAACTTCTTCTCCACTATATAATGATGGTGTGAGATGTCTTTCCACTAGGATGGCCTGTCTGAATACACCTCTTGCACTGGAATGGAATCCATTTGTCATCCAGAGGCTGTTCCTAGCACCCTTTACTAGTTTTAAGTAATTTTATATGATCACTAGCACATTTCGTGCATTGAGACCTTAAATTATTGAGCTTCTCTTTGTTTTGAGAATAGTTTAACATTCTCTACTTAGCAGGGCCAACCACGTGATGGTGGAAGCTCATTTGGCCCCTCCTAGGAGGCTCTTATGACCCTTTACAACATTTTAAGACCTCTAAGATGTATTCTTAGGGATCGTAAAAGGTCGTAAAGGGTCATAAGGGGTCCTGGGACACAACAACTGAGAAACATAATTGTAGGCATCATGGTCACATTTTTTTGGAGACAACATAATTGAGTTGTATATCTAGATGATGCAAAGAAACTTCTGCTCCTCCGATTCCAAGTTGACACTACGGGATCCAAAGACCATAGATAAGGAATAAATTTAGAGAGCGGAGGAGGGCCATAATGACAAAAATAATATAGGACAAACCTCAACTAGTTAAATGAGGCAACTACAAACATTTTAATAGATTTTTATTATTAAATAATAAAATTTGCATATACTAGTGTTCTAAGCACCCTCATTACATGATTTATTATTGTAATGAGGGTGCTTAGAACACTAGTATATGCAAATTTCATTATTTAATAATAAAAATCTATTAAAATGTTTGCAGTTGCCTCATTTAACTAGAGCTTTGTCTTGTATTATTTTGGTCGTTATGACCCTCCTCTGCTCTCTAAATTTATTCCTTATCTATGGTCTTTGGATCCCATAGTGTCAACTTGGAATCAAAGGAGCAGAAGTTGCTTTGCATCATCTGGGTATACAACTCAATTATGTTGTCTCCAAAACAATGTGACCATGATGCCTACAATTATGTTTGTCAGCTATTGTGAAATTTACATTTATGTTTCTCAGTCCTCTGCAGTACTCTTCTTCAATCTGTGTTCGACAATAAGCATTTTCTTCTTCTTACTAATTGCAGCCAAAGCTTCCTTTTCATCAAGATTCAACTCCACAATAGCTGAGAAACATAAATGTAGACATCTTTCTAGCCTGGGCATGGATCCTTTGGCAGTTAGCTTCATAATAATGTAGATGATAGATGAGAAATTAGCTTCCCAAGAAAAATCCCATAAATGAATTATGCGTACCCCAATTCCTATGCCCTCTGTGCGTACCCAAATGATATATTTGAAACAACAAAGGTAAGGCTTAAAGAAGTTAATTTTGCATCACTAGATAGATCTATTATGATTTATCCACAATGACCAAACTTCAAAGGATCCAAGCCCAAGCTAGAAAGATGTCTTCCCATTCTATTTAAGCTATATTCCTTGTTCCTGTCAAACTTCCTTGGTATGGTAGGCGTGCTCTTTGCAGTACTCTTCTTCAATTTGTGTTCAATGATAAGCATCTTCTTCTTCTTCCTAATTGCAGCCAGAGCTTCCTTTTCATCAGGATTCAACTCCACTTCCCCCATCTCATCATCCTTGTCACCCTCAGCTACCATCCTAAGCCCTTCTTCCCTCTCCAATTCTTCAAGCCTCTGCAAGATATTTGGATCAATAAAGTCTGCAACATTGTGTCCATCCATGATCTCAGCAATATCATCTTCTTTTGACTCTTCATTTTCCAAAATATACCACAATCTAAAGACTCGCGACTCTTCAAATTCTCTTGTTTCCTTCGGACCTCCAAACATGTGTACTATGAGATTTCCTCCAACAAATAGACTTATGATGATTTTCACAATAGTACATGTGTTGGAAGGAAAGCTCATAGTACTTCTTAGGTCTTTTTTGAATGGAATAACTCATTACTTGTACATTGACTAGAATGTTGGTGGAAGAAGGATGATTTGTTTGCAACCTGCAGATACATAAACACTAAACAAACCATTTTTTCAACTCTAATTTTCTCAACATAAAGGGACATTTATCATAGTCATAAAAACATGATTGTTTTAAAATGGAATACACCAAGGAGTACCATTAGAAATATTGACCATTTACAATCATGAATAGTTAACCTAAATCAAATAGCTCATTTTTTTATCAGTATGTGTAGTCTCTGTGTATATGAAAAATGAATGAAATATATATCAAGCTGAAATAAAATAGTGAACAAAAATTCAAATTCAAGGCTTAATTTATCAAGAGCAATAAACATTAGGACAAAAGAAAAATCATTAAGACTATAAAAAAATCATTAGGACTATAAAAAATCATTAAGACTAGAAAATCAAGTTCTAGAAAAATCATTACGACTATAGAAAAATCATTTAGACTAGAAAATCAAGTTTTAGAAATGGACGGTTCTGGTGCTTTGCCATTACAACAATTGAGAATTCATCATTTGGTACTTCTTGGCGTATTCCATTTAAGTTTTTCAGCTTTCATGTTTATGTGCATGTTCTTTATGTATTTGGCTTCTCTCCCTCACAAGGGATATGCCGATAGGTAATTGATTTGAAAGCATAATGATTTGATAGTCTTTTTTCCGGATAGGCGTAATGATCTCGCCAACCTTAATTAGCAATATTTGTGATATATGTCAAGTACTTATAATCAGTATGCCCAACAAATAGAGACTTAGTAGTAAAAGCATATCCTTTGGTTTACTAGTTTACTTATAATCAGTATCCTTTGGTTTACTAGTTTAATCTGGTTTAAGAATGGTTTGTTTCATGTTTGAATGTACCATTGAATGAAGCTTGGCTATATTAAGTACAATCTTAAGACTTGCAACTCTTCAAATTCTCTTGTTTCCTTTAGACCTCCAAACATGTGTACTATGATATTTCCTCCAACAAATGGACTTGTGATGATTTTCACAATAGTACATGTGTTGGAAGGAAAGCTCAAAGTACTACTTAGGAAAATCTGAATGTTCATCGCCTGTGCATATAAGATTTGATCATAGAAGGTATATGCACAATTGAAAAACATGCATATTTGACCAAGCAATACTGGGAGCTAGACCCAACAACAAATAGATTTGTGGTGATTTTCACAATAGTACATGTGTTGCTGGGTAAGCTCCCAATAGCAGTTAGGCAAATATGCGTGTTCATCACCTGTGCATATGAAGTGGCTCTAATGGAAGATACAATCACTAAATTCTGCATACTCCTTATTTTGTTCTGGGTTGATATTTTCAGACATGGTCTTTCTTGAATGGAATGACTCGTTACTTATACATTGACTAGAATGTTGGTGGAAGAAGGATGATTTGTTTGCAACCATTTTTTCAACTCTAATTTTCTCAACACAAAGGGACATTTATCATAGCCATAGAAACATGATTATTTTAAAATAGAATACACCAAGGAGTACCATCAGAAATATTGACTATTTACAATCATGAATAGTTAATCTTAATCAAATAGCTCATTTTTTTATCAGCATGTGTAGTCTTTGTGTATATGAAAAATGAATGAAATATCAAGCTAAAATAAAATAGTGAACAAAAATTTAAATTCAAGGCCTAATTTATCAAGAGCAACAAACATTAGGATGAAAGAAAAATCATTAAGACTATAGAAAAATCATTAAGACTAGAAAATCAAGTTCTAGAAAAATCATTACGACTATAGAAAAATCATTTAGACTAGAAAATCAAGTTCTAGAAATGGATGGTTTTGATGCTTTGTCATTACAACAATTGAGCATTCATCATTTGGTATTATGTATTCCATTTAAGTATGTCAACAATGTTCAAGAAGTAAGAAAAATCATTAGGACTATAGAAAAATCAAGTTCTAGAAATAGATGGTTTTGATATTGCTTTGCCATTACAACAATTGAGCATTCATCATTTGGTACTTCTTGGTGTATTCTATTTAATTTTTTCAACTGTCATGTTTATGTGCATGTTCTTTATGTGTTTGGCTTATCTCCCTCGCAAGGGATACACCGATAGGTAATTGATTTGAAAGTATAATGATTTGATAGTTAGAAGGTTGGTTAATAGATTCCAGTAGGTTCTTTGTAGAGGGCAGTCTATTTGGAGTATACTTAATTTCTGTGCAATTTTGGAGTACACTGTCCCGTAGGTACAGTCGAAACACCAGCGTATTGATTTGAAAGTTTAGAATGTGATATTTTCTTGGTGGTAACGTAGGAACATTTCCATGCATATAGTTTTTCCTTTAAGGGAAGATTGTAGGGCCCAAATGATTGCCTTTAATTATATGTACTAAGTGTTACAATGGAACTATGTTGACTTTATTTTGTAGTTGTTTAACATGAGAGTTTGTAGATTAATAGGAGTTCACATTTTTATGGGAACGTATCATTCAACTGATCATTAATGCCCATCTATATCTAGTGAGATGAACATAACTCATGTACCCCATGCTAGTGTGCTTGGATTAGACTAGACATTATCCAACCGCCAATGAGGGTTGTCACTATTATTAATTGGTGTAAAAGGAGGACCGCCTGTGTGTTATAGCACTTTATATAAATACTCACTATTTGGATAATGTCTAGTCTAATGAAAAATAGTGTATACAAGGTATCCAAGCACACTATCATGAGGTACATGAGTTATGTGCATCTCACCAGTTATAGATGCAACTATGGCACACTAGTATCTTTGAACTCCTATTAATCTACAAACTCTCATGTTAAACAACTACAAAATAAAGTCAACATAGTTATGTTAACACAACCAAAGTTAAAATTAAATTATCTAAAACAAATGGTGCCTTAGAGGGATAGCGGAACACTTTGCTAAAGAAGTTTGACTATTGTTTGTGAAAATGCCTCCAAGGAATGTAGGTATTGCCAGGGAGATCTAGGAGTTGAAGGAGAAGAACACAAGGTTGTAGGTATCTTACAATGCACTTTTGGCCAGGCTTGAAGCACTGGAATCCAATCAAAGAAGAGCAACAAATGAAGGTGTTGATAGTGAAGAAGAGGAATAAACCCACAAGGAAGGGGAAGGAGAGGAAGAAGAGGAACAAATAGATCCTGAAGAGCAGAGGACAATCAGGATATTCAAGGCTATGAAGAATGAGCAGCATAAGGTGAGGGGAGATATCCCTATGTATGATGGAAGTCTGAAAGAAGAAGAGCTTTTGGACAGAATAGCAGCAATAGAGGAGGTTCTTCAATGAGGGGAAGAGGAGGAAGGACAAATCAGGTTTGGGAAGAAAAGGACAAGGATTGAATAGGACAATGCTGCACAGTCCTAGAAATGTAGACTTTGTAATGTCCCCAGTTGGGACCTTCCTTAATTTATCTTAAATTTATCAATTAGGGTTTGGATTGTAATGTCCATGATAGGATTAGTCATTTATCTTATTAGATTTAGTTATCTTTAACACTCATATCCGATCTTATTACTATTTTAACTCACTTTTACAAACTGTTGTTTATGCTACAACCAACACACTAGACCATATATTGATCCCTTATCATACCATATTCATCAACTATATTTTGGGAATCAGTAGTATCCATAAATAAATCACAACATATCTGTTTGGTGTTATATAGTACTTATCAATAATAATATAAATTCTATTTCCCTTTGATTCCTTTCTTTTTATACTCCCTTCCTTGTTCGATGCTTTATTGAATGGAACCACTGCCTATTTATATCTCCTTTACTGATGATTCATCTCTGCAGACGTGACCATTCAAAAATATTGGTCGCTAGTTTATGTTCAGACACTAGTTTATGAGTAGTCATTAGTTTATGTTTAGTTACTGGTTTATGTTTGCCGATTAGTATATGATGTTGGTTTTTTGAACTATCTTTGTTTTGAATTGTTATATTTGTTTCATTTATATATTTGTTAATATTGTTAATGATAATATATTTACTAGCATTGAGTAGTGATGAATACATTATTTGCTTTATTTATATATTTACTAGTAATAAACATTATACTTACTATTAATGAATATTCATTATGTATATGATATACAGTTAATATTTACTAATCTTAATTAACGTATTAACAACATTATTTATTAATCATTATTTGGCTATTTATTAGTATTGATTATTACTAACATTACTTATATAATTGTTCACTAACAACATATTTATTTATCTAAGGAATTAGTTAAGAAATTAATCATGTACTCATATATAAATTATATTTTGCATTATATATATATATATATATATATATATATATATATATATATATATATATATATATATATATATATATATATATATATATATATATATATATATATATATATCAATTACGGGTCATGACAGACTTTTGGGATTTGACTATGTTCAAATAGGTACAGTCAAGTGTCCTATTGAAGGGCCGCCAGTAAACAACCATGTTCACATGTGGACGTCTAGTGGGAAGAAATAACCAACTGTCAAGGCACCATATTCCTAAAGTATAGGTTCAGACTCAGACATCCAATGCCAGGACTAATTCTTGGGACAAGAATCCTTTCAAAGGTGGTGAACATGGTGCAGGAGCACCTAGAACATCCAAAGACTACTAGGAGTCCATAATGACAACCATGCACCTAATGACATCTAAAGACATCAATTAGAATGTATTGGCACCTATAATGGCCTATAAGGTCATTCCATGCAATGCAAATGGAAAATATGTAATAAGTCTTAAAAGGCCTAATAGGCCTTAGGACCAAAATAAGAACCTAGGATGGTATTTGGTGTTACAAGTTTATAATAGTTTAGATTTTATTTTAATAATGCTTAATAAGTTCATTTGGGTCACATTTCAAAGTCTTAAGGCTTCATTATCTTTACAAGTTTCAAAAACTCCAAATTTGTAATGTTGCAAATTCAAAAATTTGAAATGCAACAGTTATTAGAATACCAATGGTATTTGAAATGCATTTAAGGTACCCAGGGATATGATATTATAATATTTTAAGTGGATGGAAATACCAACAAGGGACACACATCCTTTAAGAACTAATTATACCAAGTTATATAGATAATTTGTGTAATTAACTATAACAGGTAATGATTAAGCCTTCATTAGTATTACTTGTCTATTATATTAGTAATAACGGTCTATATAAAGGAGATGATTATAATTGTAATGATGTGTGTAGAGTGATATTTTTTTTTTTTAATCTCTTGGAGATATAACATGTAAGATGCCACCCATGTTTCCTACTAATTTTTCACCTTATCCCTTTGAGATATTTTGTTAAATAATTTGTATGAAGCCCCTGATAAGTGTTGAACTAAAATGTTTAAAGAAGATTCTAATTTGTCCAGAGATTTTCTTTCATTGGTTGTTGTTTGGTTTTGGTTTCAACATATAAGTTTGTTGTTGAATATAAGTATAGAATTTAACCAATTCTGCTAGCATTACCAAAACATGGAAAGTATGTTTAATGATGAGAAAATTGAGATATTCTAATCTAACCTTTATTTGATGAAAAGAACCTTGCATAAGTCTAGTAAAAATCAAGAATGGTTTCTAAAATACTACATGAAACTACATATAAGAACATCAACTAACCCAATAATTCATGAGCTCCTTCATACATTATGGAACCTTCATTTTATCTCTTTGAATTTTGCAACAACAGCTCCAAACAGGAGTAGAATGGTAACAATAAACTTCTAACAAGTCACAATATACCTGAACTATGAACATCATCAAAAGTATGGATTCTCCTTGATTGAATACACTTTCAATAAAGAAAGAAAGTCTCTTTAGTGCTCTAACTAATCCTAAGGAAGACTCCAACATATTAGAACTCAGTAAACCACCAATGGTTGTCAAAGATTTGCACTCAATTGGACTTATTAAACCACCTATTGGACCTAGAAGTGATCGGAGGTAGGAGATTTAAGAAACCCTTGGATTAAGGGTTTAGAAGTGCTAAATTTGGGGATTTTGGGGTTCTCGGTGGACTGAGCCCTATTCCTTTGAGGTTTGTTCATTTTTAGACATTATTAAAGACTGATGAAGGTTTGGAGTCTTTGGAGTGCAAGGATTCTATGGTTGCTTTGTTATTTGTGGTCTTTTTAAGCACTTCTAAAGCCATAGTGTGTATACAGTCACACCTGGTCTAAAAGATTCCATAGAAAGCCGACTTTAGAAAGCTGACTGCCCTAGTTTTATGTAAAAAATGGTCTATAGATGACTGTCACATGATTTCTTTCGAATTTCTCCACCAAATGATCTCAGATCAGTCGCAATTGAAAGCTATGACTCCAGGTAGACTTCCTATGGAGTTAGATTTGACATTCCAATACACACGAAGTCGACAGAAAACAAATACCAGTAAAAAAAATGTTAAAAACACAGTTTTCTCAATCTTGTTTGCAATATTTCCTCTTCCAACCTTACAATCATAAACCTAACACTAGTACATTTATAGTGTAACATGATGTGGTGATTCATAAATTTAGGGTTTTGTAAGTTCATCTATGCAAGCTCATCTCTGAATCAAATGTATATAAACAATGATAAAAAACATGCCAGAAAATACCAAATACATGATGCCCTAACACATTGCTCACGGGCCCTAAGTAGGTAACCAATAAAATAATGCCAAACAAATGCAGAGTAAGGAAATCCTTACAAGCGGTCCTCTTTTTACACCAAATCACAGTGGCAACCCTCGCAGGTAAGAGGTCCTCCTTTTACACCAAATCATAGTGGCAACCCTTGCAGGCAGGCGGTCCTCCTTTTACTCTCACCAAATAATAGTTCAAACAATTGCAGGCTCCAACTCCTTCGCGCACTCCCAACTTAAAACCAAAAAATGAAATGAGATGCAAAATCTTTTTTCTTTTTAAAGTTATGCCTGTGTTGGTCAAAATTCTGACCTACATGGTATTGGTCAAAATTTTGACTAACACGGGCATGGATTAAAAAAAAAAGGAAGTTTTCCTTCTGTAATCCGACCAACCTAAATATTTTTAATTGATGGTCAAAAATTTTGATAGAAAAATGAGGTCAAATGTAGTAGTGTATATAGGTGGTGCTTAGGTGGACTGGTGAGCCAATCAAAGGTTTCCACATGGTAGTCAAGGTGCAGTTGACTAGATGAAGTTTGAAGTGGGAAAGTCAAAATTCAAGGTTTCTATAAAATAGAGATTTACAACATCAGAAGGGAGACCTATAGGATAGAGATCTATGAAAAATTAAATTCCAAAGTATTATTACTAGTGCCTTAGATGTTGCTTGTGTTGATGGTTTAGAGTTGGAAGGAGTCATTTCATAGATGGAATGTTGGACCATGCTGGAGAACATAGCCAAGAAAATCATTCACGATGCCAACATCCATGCTTCAGAACATACCTGAACCATATTAAAAAATGCAACAGACTGCTTGGGGATTAGTCTTTGTTTTCAAATGTTTATATTCAATATTGTCTTATTTTAATTAGTCCTTTCGTGTCTTGTTTATTCAGTTAATGTCCAGTTAGATTAGTTGTTTAGTTTTTGGTTGGGAGCATTTGTGTCATTTCAATTAAAATTTAAGGGTTACGCCTTTTTATTTTTAAAGTTAAATCCATGTTTATATATAGGGGATCATTCTGATGTCAAAGGGGACCTACGAATATAGTTTTTATGTAATGCATTTTGGTCTTGTCTCTTGAAGATGCACGACTGGAGAAAAATAATTATAAAATTTGTATTTAGTCATATTCAATCATGCTTAATTCAATATAATTACAATTGTCCTTTCATTCTTGTCTTTATTTAATTTGATCAGTTCCCTGTGATAATCTATTTCATTTAGATGCTCGAATGTTCTATCTTATGACATAATAATTTGAATAGGTTTCAATTTGATCATCGGTTTGAAGATTGGTTGTCAAGACTTTACTCCGTCTTACTAGTCTTTCATAAATACATTAAAATCTATAATACTAACTACAACTACACTTTTAAATTATTGTGCATATAGATTTCTTTGGGGTGATGATCTTACTTGAGAAGTAAGTTGTTAAAACTATCTGACAAGTTTATATGTAGGATTGTTTTAATTTGAATTGATAACACTCTAGAGAGGATAAAGGAACTGGTCTAATACTATTTTAAGATGATTTAATCAAGCATCTTCAGATAATTTCTAGTTAATAATTATATTTACACTTTACAACTCAATTACAAAACTAAGCAATCACTTATACAAAATATTTTCTCATAAGCGCTCAAATTCAAAGTTTTCATAAGTTATCAAGTTGTCGTGTAAATCACAATTTGATCTATCTCAAGGGTAATTTCCATCTTGAGAGATCATCGATCTTAAATCTACTATATAAAAGCCTTCAACCAACAAATTTGGGTTGAGGTAAGGGCTCACCTTCCTTGGTCTAGCAGAGTCAAAAGTGCACAGGAGGAGGATCATAATCGATCACTCTTGTTTGTTGGCCAGAACTAATTGAGGAATCCATAAAAGGGAAGAGGAAAATCATTTTGGATTTGTAATCTGTGATTTTAGGAACCAATACAACCTAGAGCTTATAGTTTAATATAAAACCAAAATTCATCAAGGTAGAAAGATACTTACAAAATCCAGATAGGACTTACAGTCCAAAACTAAACTAACAAATAACATCAACTATGCCAATACAATTTCAATGAAGATCTAAAAGATATCACTGATTAATTATCTAAACTATCAATCCACATCACATCACAAGAACTTCATTCATCTTATATACAATGTCTCTTATCATCGCATCCGAAATGCAATCTTATATACTTGATCATAAGCCCAAAAGATTATCTCATTCAAATCTAATAGGTAGCGTTTAAAGTGAAGATCATATAATTGTTAAAGCTCCATGCTAACCCATCCCAAAGACAAATATAATAGTATATTTTCATCTCTATAACTCATAATAATAACACCGATCCGATCATCGATCTACTAGGATTGTTGATCGATCCAATACTAGTAGCTTTGCATAAGATAGTTCTATGTCTTCCCAATTCACAATGTATCAAAACTCCATCATACTATATCACAAAAACCTATGATCATTGGGTAGTGATCTCCATACAATGTAGAATCATATCCTATCTGCGTAAAACATAACTCTTAAACATCTTCCCATACCAATCCAAAGTGTTTGTCTATAGAATATCATGTTCATCCATACTTAGCAATTTTCTCTAAGTATACAATCGATAACTCAAGAAATCGTTAGGTAATTAAGAGAATGGTGTGTAGTTTCCATTAATGACAACATACCAAGTGTCTTATCGACGTCTCTTTCTAACAGTCTCCCCCTTTGGCATTGATGGAATCACTTAGTGAAAAATGACTAAGTGTCAAACAAAATTCCAAAATCCAAAAACCATATAAAAAATATATCTCCCTTGAGTTCAATATCTCATTTTTCACCCAAAACTCTCCCCCTTTGACATCAATAGAAAAGGTAGGGATCACATCCAAAAAATTTCCTTCCAAAATCCTATAACTCCACATATACATACAAGTATACCTTTCATGCTAAAAAATGTGAAAATATCTAAAAAGTCATTTATCATATTTGCCAGCTTTGTATCCCATGTCTTCTTTAGACTTTCAACAATCAGGATCTATCCACAAATGGCATATGTTGACTAATCAACCTAAATTAGGTTTGATGGATTCATATGATTATATGCTTTTTCTATCTTTTCTTACCATCTCTACAAAATATCAATCTTAGGTACAATCAGGCTCCTCAAATCATTGAATCTTCCTCTCATTCTTGTCTTCTCTACTTCAAGAGTTCTGATGTTATCATTCACCTTAACAATTTATTATCCACGATTGGAATCCATTGTCTTCAAAGGATCTAACTGCTCCTCAATAACATATAAATCATTTTCACCTCCCTTTATCAACTTGTTAATGTCTTCCATATGGATAGAATAATCTATGCATTACCTATAGAATTTGCTTCCAAAGTCAATAGCTTCTCTCAACTACTTGACTGCAACATCCAAAGACATTTTATGTTTTACAAAATTAAGGAACATATCTGGTTGAAACTATTATTTACAAATTTATTCTGCACTTTCACCAAAGATGTTTTTGTTGGCAAGTTGAATTTACTAGTGTATATGACTAATTTTAGTGTTGTCATTATGGCAACAAAGTCATATTAAGTTTTGGTGTCAGCGCATTAACTTAGAAGATCAGAATTCGACTAAATATGGAAGATAGAGAAGATAGTGAAGCACCTGATGAACAAAACATCAACGCACATGTTTATGATCAAATTTTGGTATGTACCCTTGAAGATAAGCTTTTGAGTATGTTACTATGCTAAGTCTAAGAACACATGGTTAGATGTGATAGCATGAAGAAGTTATAGTGAGTTGAAGTGACATAGATAGTAAGTGGTAGAACATAATAGAGCATGCAACCAATAGGAAAGTTTTGGATTAGCGAGTAATATTTTATTTTGTTAAGGCTATGCGCCTATTGTAATTGTTTTGCAAACATGTTAATATCAATGTATGTAAACATGCTTGAGCCAATTCATTTGGAAGCATTGTATGTAATAGGTTATAGGCCGACTTAGTAAATAGTTTTGGTTGCGCCTATATATGAGACATGGGCTTTTGTATTTGAGCATGAGAAGTAGTTGGAAGTTGAAATAGAAGAGTAGAAGTATGCTAAGTATGTGTTAAGAGTAGTAAGAATGATATAGAGCTTTACAAGAGGTTAAAGCATCAGCGCACAAAAGGAACTGATCAGATAAGCAGTGTCAAAGTAGTAGTTCACCTTGCAGATATAGTGTGTATCTGATATCCAGGAGGTTGTAGCCTTCCTTATTAAGTAGTGAGCTCTAGCAGTGAACCTTCCACCCATAACACGGTTTGTTACCTCAAGACTCCTAATAGGGTCCAACCTTTGACCAGATCATTGTACTCAGCATTGTAGTGACGGCTCCTAACAGGGCAAAGGAACATTAACAGGTTCATAATACAAAGTACAATTATTAGTGGGTGTTAATTCCCACCGAGGTTTTTCCTCTGGCCAAGGTTTCCTCGTAATCATATCTAGTGTTATGTGTTATGGTTGTTTACTTTATTTGCTTTAATATTTAGTTCAGTAATTAAGTAATTGGGCTAAGTTTCAAAAAGCAGAAAAACATTAATAATATAGAACACTGATTCACCCCCCCTCTCAGTGTTACCATTCCTTATCCGAGCTTTGGTCCTCCAAAGTGAAGTTTAACCACTTGAGGAGATCATGGGTTTGGAAGAAGTGAAACATCTAAACAGAATCTTGAAGCATCTCTTGAAGACCTTGACAAATTTGAAAAGGAAATTGAAGAACTGAAATTGAAGGTCTGTGGTTCTCAAGTATTCATTAAGAAACTGAGAAAAGATTTGAAAGATTGTTCAACTAATGATTTGGGAAAAATGGTCAAAAAGCTGAATGAGGAAAACACATCTTTGAAGGATCAGATTGAAGATTTGAATGAATAGTCAAATGATAGAAAGATCCTATGAAGAACAGATCAAAGAAAACAAATAGTTGGATAAAGAACTTATGCAAGCAAACCTAAAAATCTTGGAGTTAGAGAACATCAAGAATAAGGTGAAATCTGAATTGATTGAAGCAAAGAATCATATTGACAAATTGCACATAAGTTTTGATCTATTAGAATCATAGTTGTATGCACAAAAGATTAAAGGAGATACCAGTGGTATTGGATTCAATGAAGCACAAAATCAAATCAATGCAATGTGAGATAGAATGAAAGCACCAGAAGAATCTACAGAAACTTAGAAGACTAAAAATTAAACTAAAGCTAAAGTAGAACCATCTAATGATGAGCTCAAGATAGTAAACCAAAATTGTTATGCCTCTAACAAGCATGGATGTATAGCAAGAGATTGTAAAGAGGTGAGACCTTTCAATGGTTATTGTTATTCATGTAATAAATTTGGTCATAGATCTATGAATTGTAGATCAAATCAAAGAAATCAGACTCAGCAAAATTAGATAAATCAACCACAACAAAGTGTTAGAAGTCCTCTAAACATTACATGTCAGATATGCAATTACAATGGTCACACAACTAGAAAATGTAGTATGGTAACTCACATCAATGCGCCGAGGAATACAAGTCCTCTAGTTATTTGTTACTCTTGTAACAAGGTTGGACACATCTCAAAGTTTTGTAGATCACAAGTGCAAGGACAAGAAAGTGGTGCAGGAGCACCTACTCCTACTCCAGATTCTTATGAGGTCTAGGATATCACCATAAGGTCCTTGAGACCTCTAGTCATACTTAGGTTAGGAATTAGTATTGAGATCTCATTGTAAGGCCATAGTTCCAAGTTGGCATTTTATGAGCCCTTGGTCTAACTATTGGTCATTTTTTGATCCAATACCCTAGGCACAGGTAGTTTTCATGTTTTCTATGTTTGGATCCATTAGGGATCATCAAATTAAGGATAAGACCAATTTTGGTCATTAGAATAGCAAATTGTCAAAATTGCTCAAAAGTTGTCAAGCAACTTTAAAAAGTTGTTAAAAACTTGTAAAAGACCCTCCCAAATGGATAAATGGTTTAAACCTCACTTGTAACCATTGGGAGCATCCTATAAAAGCCCTCATAGGCGGGTGATAGGATACACAACTTGTAATTGGCATTTTGATCAATAAAAACTATCTATTCTCTACAAATTTTGGGTTTCAAAGTGTTGTACAAATAGGTACAGACATTGGGGCATGTGAGAGTGATTCCAAAGGTTGAATCTTTGAATCTTATTTATGTTGCAGTTGGTCTCATGTGTTAATTCGAATTAGTTTGGAAGATATCAAAACTTTTGTGACAGTGCCTAGGATTGAGGCTTAAAATCAGGATTGGAGATAGGGCCTGATTGTTTAGGAACATTCCACCATGGGAAATTGATTTCCCTTGGTGGAATACAAGTAATTTAAATGTATTTTCATATTATGTAGGCAAAGAGAGTGGATTTTCAAGGAGTTGGTCTTGCCACCATAACCTAGGTGTACATCTCTATGTGTGCACTGGTTAGGAAACTAGGACAGTCCTCCTAGATTTCGGTTGGGGGTTCTTCAGGACCTATAAAATTGGATTCTCATTTTTTTTGGACATATGAAAATGCCTCCATATCTACTTTGTGCATTGGCATAGGAGAGAGGACACCTATAGTGCATTTGGGGCCCTAATTAGGCCTATTAGCCTAGTCCAACGTTGCAACAACAACAACCTCCACTCATTTCCATTCCTTGGTGTTTAGGCATGTTCAGTAAAAACCCAAAGGGTATCATAATCCTCAACCCATGCATAGCTTCATTTGGAAGTATTTTGTCTTATGCTCAAATTTCCTTCTAGGAAGGGCTACAAGCAGATTTCTAGGATTGTGCAACAACATAGTCTTGTGTGTTTCTCAATGGTGAAAGAACCATTGGAACTAATGAAATAAGACCTAAATAGGCCAGAGAAATGTTCATTAGCCACCCTTGGTCTTAGTATTTAGTTCATAGGGTTTGGATCCACATTTCCTTGAAGAAACCTCTTAGTAATTCATTGATTATTGGTGCTTGGGACTTTGGCAGACCTAGTGATTAGGTTCTATTGTCTTGTAAGGTTGTGATAACCTTCACAAAGTCCTATTTGATACTTGGGATAAGCATACCAATACTAGACCTTACACCTTGGGTGTTGAGGAGTTCAAACTTCACCAAATTAGTCATTGTTTGGAGGCTTCCACTGACCACTACTGTATCAAGTGGTATCAGAGCTATGTCTAATCCTGAGAATGAGGAGATCCCTGCAAGGGTTACCAATAGTGAGTTGGCAAAGATGGTGAGAGATAAAAAGGCTGCAAATAAGGCCTTAACTAAGAGACTTTAGGAACTTGAGAAGAAGCTTGATGACAAGGACAAGGAAGATGAGTCTGAAAATGAAGAAGGGAGTGAAGAAGAGGAGGATGATCCTAATTAGCATATCCCTGCTAACCAAAGACGTTTCATTGATGCTTTGAAGTCCATGGGAAGAAGAACCATGGAGGAGAAGATAGATTTGCCAACCTTCAATGGCAAGATGAATGTTGATCTAGCCTTGGATTGGATAGAAGCATTAACAACATTCTTTGAATGTGAAGACATACCCAAAAAGTAGAGGGTAAAGGTAGCAAGATCCAAGTTGAAGGGAGCAACCCTAACTTGGTGGAACTTCATCCAAACAGAGAGGGTGAAGAATTGGAAGAACATGATCAATTCATGGAATAGAATGATTGCATTGATCAAAGAGACATATGTACCTAAAGACTATGGGGTAAAACTCCATAGGAGGAAGCAAAGTCTAAAGAAAAAGGACATGGATGTAGGCTCATACACCGAGGAGTTCTTGAAATTGTGCATGAAGACCAATGTGGCTGAAGATGAAGAGGAAAAGCTAGCAAGGTACATGAATGGCTTGAAAGTATCCATTCAAGAAGAATTGAGTCTACACTGCCCTACCACAATCCATAAGTGCTATCAAATGGCACTCAAGGTAGAGGAAAAATGGAAGAGAAAGTAGGATTTTGGAAAAGGAAAGAGAAATGATAGTGGGAAGAGTTTTAGAGGTAAAAACAACTCTTGGAACAAGGGACAAAGTAGTGGCAGTAGCAGCAAGACCCCTGACCAAGGAGATAAGGAGAATAGTGACTCTAATTCAAGAGGAAACTATAGAGGGAGAAGACCTTTCAATAGAGGAAGGACAAATTCAGGAAGAGGCAATGGACCATTGAAGTGTTTTTATTGCAACCAATTGGGACATCATGCAGGAAGATGCCCTGAGAAGAGAAACAATAACCAAGGTGAGAGGAGAGCACAACTTGTCCAAGAAGATAAACAAGAGGACAATGTTGATGCTAGAGAATTGGAACTAGAAGGAGTGTGTCTAATGATGAGGCATGTATTCCTTCAAGTACCACAAACCCAAGAGCCTCCACAAAGGAAGAATCTCTTCAGGACAAAGATCAAATGTCATGGCAAGGTATGCAATCTTCTTATTGATTATGGTTCAACTGAAAATCTTGTATCTTGTGAAATGGTTCAGAAATTAAACTTGCCTAAGAAACCACACCCTTGCCCCTATCATGTTTCATGGTTAACCAAAGGCCAACAAACTCTAGTCACAGAACAAGCTTGGATAGAGTTTTCTATTGCTGACTTCAAGGACAAGGTCCTTTGTGATGTTGTTGAGATGGATGCAGCCCACATCCTTCTAGGCAGGCCCTGGAAATTTGATGTTGATGCTACCTACCATTGTAGGAAGAACACCTACTCCATCACCAAAGATGGGAAGACCTTCACTATGAAGCCCCTACCAGATAGCAAAACTAAAAAGCAACCCACTGTGATTATCAAGGGGGAAAAGGAGATGTTGAAAACCTTGAAAGAATCTAGTATTGAACCATTTGTCCTGATTTCTAAACCGAAGGATAACATCAGGTCTATTCAAGAAGAGCCCATGCCAAATGAAATAAAAAATCTGTTGCAAAAGTATAAAGAAGTCACTATTAGTGACCTACCCTCTACCCTCCCTCCCATTAGGGACATTAGCCATCAAATAAACCTCATACCACGCTCATCCCTACCTAACAAGGCACCATATAAGATGACTCCATTGCAGCATGCATAGATTGCAAAACAGGTCACTGAATTGTTTGAAAGAGGGCTCATTCAAAAGAGTCTCAATCCTTGTGCTGTACCCTCAGTCTTGGCCCCTAAAAAGGATGGAAAATAGAGGTTATGCAATGATAGCAGGGCCCTAAAAAAAATCACAATAAGGTATAGATTTCCCATGCCAAGGATTGAAGACCTATTGGATCAACTAGGTGGTGCATGCTACTTCACCAAGATAGACTTAAAGTCTGGTTACCATCAAATCAGAATCAAGCCCGAAGATGAATGGAAAATAGCATTCAAGACTACTGAAGGTTTGTTTGAATGGTTAGTAATGCCCTTTGGTTTAAGCAATGCCCCTAGCACTTTTATGAGGCTTATGAATGAGATATTCATAGATTTTATTATAAAATTTATTGTTGTTTACCTTGATGACATACTAATATTCAGTCATAGCAAGAAAGACCATCTTGATCATGTGGAAAAGGTACTAAGAATACTCCATCAGCACAAGTTGGTAATCAACTTGGAAAAATGCATGTTTATGAGAAAGGAACTTGTATTCCTAGGTTTTGTGATCTCACAGGGTACCCTCAAGATGGATCCTGAGAAGGTAGATGCAATCATTAATTGGCCTCCACCAAAGAATAAAGGTGATGTAAGAAGCTTCCATGGGCTTGCAACATTTTATAGGAAGTTTATTAAAAAATTCAGTCATGTATGTGCACCAATGCTTGAAACAATTAAAGGTGGAAAGAAAACTAAGTTTGCATGGACAAAGGAAGCCAATGATGCATTCCAATACTTGAAGAATAGAGCCTCTCAATACCCTATCTTGGTCCTCCTTGATTTCAACAAGGTCTTCACTATGGAGACAGATGCAAGTAATTTGGCTATAGGTGTTGTCCTAAGCCAAGAAGGCAAGGCATATGCTTTCTTTTCTGAGACATTGAATGAGGCCAAGAGCAAGTATTCCACCTATGACCTAGAGCTTTATGCCATGGTCCAAGCCCTCAAGAAATGGAGGCACTACTTGATCCCAAAAGAGTTTGTAGTCTACACTGACAACCATGCTCTAAGCTTCCTTAATTCACAAGAAAAACTTTCAGTCAGGTAGAGCAATTGTAGGCCTATACCTTCAACATTCAGCATAAAAAGGGTGTAGCAAATAAAGTTTCTAATGCACTTAGTAGGAGGATTGGTGTAGTTGAAGAAGTTCAACTACAAAGTGTGGGAATTGAGTCCCTCAAGCACTTATACCTGGATGACGCTGATTTTTTAGAGATATATCAGATTTGCATAAAGATGGAGGGTAGATATCACATTGATTTTTTTGAATATCTAATTCAGAATGGCCTTCTATTCAAGGGAGCACAACTATGCATACCCAAGTGTTCAATGAGAGCAAACATAATCAGAGAAAAGCATTGTGGTGGCCTAGGAGGTCACTTTGGCATTGACAAGACAACATACATGGTAAAGAGGATTTATTTTTGGCCCAAGTTGAACAATGAGGTCAAAAAGTTTATTGAAACTTGTACAATCTACCAGCAAGCTAAGGGAATGACAACAAACCAAGGGCTCTACCAACCCTTACCAATCCCTTCAAGGCCTTGGGAATCCATTTCAATGGATTTTGTCATGGGACTACCCAAAACCAAGCAAGGATTTGATAGTGTGTTTGTCATAGTGGATAGATTTAGCAAAATGGCCCACTTTGTGCCATGCAAGAGCACAAATGATGCATCCCACATAGCCAATCTCTTCTTTAAGGAAGTAGTTAGAATTCATGGCTTACCTCAGACAGAGATGTAAAGTTTCAAGGGCACTTTTGGAGGACACTCTTCAAGAAGTTGGGTACAAATCTCACCTATAGCTCTACCTATCACCCTCAAATAGAAGGGCAGAATGAGGTAGTGAATAGGTCCCTAGGCAATCTTCTAAGATGCCTCACTAAGCAATATTCATAGAGTTGGGATACCATTTTTCCCCAAGCAAAGTTTTCCTTTAATGACTCAATCAATAGGTCAATAGGCAAGATTCCATTTCAAACAGTGTATGGTATGCACCCCAAGGGACCACTAGATTTGATGGAACTCCCATCTAATTTTAGAATTAGTGCACAAGGCCAAGAATTGGTAGAAATTATCAACAAGGTACATCAGCAAGTTAAGGAAACCCTACAAAAGTCTAGTTTAAAATACAAAGAAAATGCTGATAAGAAGAGAAGAGAGGTTCATTTCAAAATAGGGGACAGAGTTTGGGCATTCCCAAGGAAGGAAAGACTACCTAAGGGTAGATACTCCAAGTTGCAAATGAAGAAGGTAGGCCCCTATAGCATATTGAACAAACTAGGTGACAATGCCTATGAGATCTCCCTTCCTCCAACATTGCAGATCTCTCCAATCTTCAACATTGCAGACCTCACACCATATAAAGGTATAGCAGGTTCAAGCAATGAGCAGGGTAAGGACACAAGCATGGAGGATGAAGACTATGTCATTGATCTTCCACAAAGCAAACCGGTGGAGATTGAAGAAATTTTGGACTCCAAACTACTCAAGTAGACCAGATCAAGGAAGTATATGCAGTACTTGGTAAAATGGAAGGGCTTACCAAATATTGATGCTACATGGCTGACCGAGGATCAAATACAACAGCATGGGACCTCGGTAGACAAGCTATACTAAAGTAGGGACTTGAGTTTTAAAGTTCAAGGGGAGTATGGTGCAGGAGCACCTACTCCTACTCTAGATTCTTATGAGGTCTAGGATATCACTATAAGGTCCTTGAGACCTCTAGTCATGCTTAGGTTAGGAATTAGTATTGAGATCTCATTGTAAGGCCATAGTTCCAAGTTGGCATTTTATGAGCCCTTGGTCTAACTATTGGTCATTTTTTGATCCAATACCCTAGGCATAGGTAGTTTTCATGTTTTCTATGTTTGGATCCATTAGGGATCATCAAATTAAGGATAAGACCAATTTTGGTCATTAGAATAGCAAATTATCAAAATTGCTCAAAAGTTGTCAAGCAACTTTAGAGCAACTTTAAAAAGTTGTAAAAAACTTGTAAAAGACCCTCCCAAATGGATAAATGGTTTAAAACTCACTTGTAACCATTAGGAGCATCCTATAAAATCCCTCAAAGGCGGGTGATAGGATACACAACTTGTAATTGGCATTTTGATCAATAAAAACTATCTATTCTCTACAAATTTTGGGTTTCAGAGTGTTGTACGGATAGGTAAGGACATTGGGGCATGTGAGAGTGATTCTAGAGGTTGAATATTTGAATCTTCTTTCTATTGCAGTTGGTCTCATGTGTTAATTCGAATTAGTTTGGAAGATATCAAAACTTTTGTGACAGTGCCTAGGATTGAGGCTTAAAATTAGGATTGGAGATAGGGCCTAATTGTTTAGGAACATTCCACCATGGGAAATTGATGCCCCTTGGTGGAATACAATTAATTTAAATGTATTTTCATATTATCCAGGCAAAGAGAGAGTTGATTTGCAGGGAGTTGGTCTTGCCACCATAACCTAGGTGTACATCTCTATGTGTGCACCAATTAGGAAACTAGGACAATCCTCCTAGATTTAGGTTGGGGGTTCTTCAGGACCTATAAAATTGGATTCTCATTTTTTTTGGACATATGCACATGCCTCCATATCTACTTTATGCATTGGCATAGGAGAGAGGACACCTATAATGCATTTGGGGCCCTAATTAGGCCTATTAGCCTGGTCCAACGTTGCAACAGCAGCAACCTCCACTCATTTCCATTCCTTGGTGTTCAGGCATGTTTAGTAAAATCCCAAAGGGTATCATAATCCTCAACCCATGCATAGCTTCATTTGGAAGTATTTTGTCTTATGCTCAAATTTCCTTCTAGGAAGGGCTAAAAGGAGATTTCTAGGATTGTGCAGCAGCATAGTCTTGTGTGTTGCTCAATGGTGAAATAACCATTGGAACTAATGAAATAAGACCTAAATAGGATAGAGAAATGTTCATTAGCCACCCTTGGTCTTAGTATTTAGTTCATAGGGTTTGGATCCACATTTCCTTGAAGAAACCTCTTAGTAATTCATTGATTATTGGTGCTTGGGACTTTGGCAGACCTAGTGATTAGGTTCTATTATCTTGTAAGGTTGTGATAACCTTCACCAAGTCCTATTTGATACTTGGGATAAGTATACCAACACTAGACCTTACACCTTGGGTGTTGAGGAGTTCAAACTTGACCAAATTACTCATTGTTTGGAGGCTTCCGCTGACCACTACTGCATCAGAAAGACCTAATAAGTCTCAAGAATTAATATTGGATGAATCTGGAGAAGTCAAGTTTGTGAAAGATACAAAAGATGCAAGCAAGATCTAGATGGAAGTAAATAAAGATAATGTAAGTAGCATAGTAGTAGATGCATCCTCAGTGGACACACCTTCTACTTCTGGATAAATGACCCTCATGGTCATAGGGGGAGCTAGATTATCTCTAGACCCCTACGTGACTAGTATACTCACCCTCAGAGTATGCACCTTTGGTTATAGTTGTTTGGGTACTAGTTGATGCAACATGCAAGATCACACAACCTGATTATTAGCGGGAATGAAGATTGAAATTTACAGTTACATCCATGTTATGGTGGCAAGCATTAATTGCATAAAGTTATTTTAATAATCACTGGAGATCCATTATCCTCACTTTTGCATTAGAGCTCAAGCCCTTGGAGAGCACAAGAGATCAGGAAATTAGTATTGGAAGATTGCAGTTGATTTCATTAGCAGAAAGGAGTTAAGTTGGTTATGAAACCCTTGTTTAGACATGACATTTTAGAAACCCTTTGGAAACCTATTTAAGTGATTGATTAAGTAATGGCCACTCTAGTTGTATTTGATGTTATAGAGAGGAAGAGATATGTATTCAACAAGCATCCTTTTAAGTCAGTGTTAGATGATTTGGAAGGGGAATTTTCTAGAACTCTAATGGGAGTTATGCATGTAGAAGATATTCACACATATATATATTGTAAGAAGGAACTTGTAGGATTGGACAAGATTAGGTCGCACATTGAGATAATGATGAATCCAGAAATGTCATTCAAGGATGAGTTCCCACACTTCACAAATCACCCAATAATTGAGTATGCAATTGCATATGAATTTTATGATTAAGAATGGATCAAGATCCCACTGAGCAGAATACATGATGACCTATTTTGGATTGGAGAATTTCCAGTTCGCATTACCAAAGATCTCATTTATGAGATGACTAGACTTTCCAAGACCCGCGCCATACTCCCTACTAGTAAGGATGTCAGGAAACAAGTTGAGCAAGCTTGTAAGTCTCGGAGTGATAAGCGCAGCATGACAATTGAGCCTATAGAGGAGAAGGATATAAAACTAATGGCTATGATTATAGGTTATAAGTTCCAGCATGCTAACAGAGTCAATAGTGTATCTGAAGAGCACATGATTATATTGAGAGGGGGGGGGGGGTGAATCAGTATAATAACCTTTTTTAAATTTAAATGCTTTTATTCAAAGATAACTTCAATTACTCAAATAAACAATTATGCACATGAACACAATATTTACGTGGAAACCCAATATGGGAGAAAACCATAAAATAATTTGCTTTTTATATAATATTGTTCTTTTACAATGTTTTTGTAGGCACCAACCTACTAGAGGCTCCAACCTCTAAATTTATGAGCACCCACTCATTGGAAGTGCCAACTCCCACACTTCGTAGGCACCGACCTATTCGAAGCACCAACTCCTCCTGTCCAGATTTTGAGTACCAACTCCCCCTGTCCGGATTCTGAGCACCAACTCACTGTTTTTCAAACTTTCTTCCACCTGGATGCTGTTGCTTTATTCAACTGATGATGGACACAATCTGCTCTCTCTAAGTCAGCCAATATTTTTTTCTTCTTATTTTCAAATATATGTCATTATGACAGTATATTTATAATATAAAAATCTGAATATATAAACATTAATTCTTCTCTCTTTTTTATACTCTGACTGCTCTTCCTTTTCTTCTTTCATATGCTGACTTGCTTTTTCATTTTCAAAATAAGATTGAATATATATACTCATATGAAACATTATGTCCTTCTAAAAGTTATGACTTTTCAGTTTTGAAAAGATGTCTCTTTTATTAAAATATTATTAACTTAAAAATAAGTTAATGATTCCTTTATTTAATCATATTAAATAAATCTTTAGAAGACTTTCCCTTGCCTTTAAAACTCTTTTATATATCTTCGATATAACCTTTTACCTTTGATTAATATTAATCAATCTTTGATATTTTAAATCTTCTGAACACTGCATATATTTTATTCAACCTTCGATAATCACAATAATACATACGTTTGTAAAAGTCTTAAAAAAAAAATGCTGCTCTGGTAATATTCCACGAATATAGTTCTCTATCGCTGCAAAACATATCCTTTGATATTATAATGTCTGATCGCAGCACAACATCAAAACACCTTCGATGGCATGGCATCAAAACACAACATCAAAACACCTTTGTCACTGTATAATGTTTGCCTTTTATCATAATGTTTGCTGTATTATATTCAAATTGTTGTATATATTTTATATTATATGTGAAGACCTTCGAAACTTTGCATAAATATTTTTACTTACGGCAACCACTTTACCTTTGAAACCTTTGACATTGCCTTGCGTATCGCTGCTACATATATATATCCTTCAAAAATACAATATACCGTAAGTATATTGTTCTTTGTTAATATGCTGTTGTCTTTGTATCCATTCATAAACTATAGACTGTCATCTCTGTATCATATATTAATATACATATCTATTCATAAACTATAGACTGCCGTCTCTGTATCATATATTAATATATGTATCTATTCATAAACTACCATCTTTGTTGCTGTCTCTATTCTGAATATATCTGCACTTTGTACATATACTCTATTCTGTTCATACATCTGAATACGTCTGTATTATATACATAAACATCTTCAGTTTGATATATACACTATTCTATATACTGTGCGTATACAACATACTGTTCTATATACTGTATGTATTCAACTTGCTGTACGTATATACTGTTCTTGCTGCTATGTACGTCTTTAGTATGATGAATATGTTTGTATATACTGCCTTTCTACTACTTGTTATATCACTGATCGTTATTGCTATGTAAGTTCATTGTCCATGTTATTAGTTGATATAGGAAGTTGCTGTCTTATAAAACATTTTTCTTTATTGTTATGAAGTCGCTGTTCTCTGTCATTTTACTTTTGAACTTCTCATATAAGTCACTTGCCTTATTTTCTTGATAAAACCATCTCTTTCTATCAATGTTTCCATTTGGACTGAAGACCTTATACGTAGATTTACTAGCTTGGACCTTTGAAGAATTTTAAGCATCGATCCTTCTGATATATGTTTTTCATCAATCTTATACATAATTTTGATGACCTTGTGTATCACATACTTGAATCTTTTCTTTGACATGAATGACAACTTCATCTTCATACCTTCGACATCAATGCCAATATTTCCAACAATCTCCCCCTTTGTCATTGATGGCAACTTCTCAAATATATGGTCTTGATTGTGCAAGGCTCCCCCTTAGTTCACTGTTCCCTTCATCTTCAATCTCTCCCCCTTTGACATCAATGGCAAAGGGTCTCCAGGACTAGAGACTAGCTCCCCCTGAACACATGCTTCTCATGAAACCTTTACTGAATGGATGAGAGTGACACTACCCCCAATTTCTCCCTTAGGTACTCAAAAGTTTCCTTCATTATGACTGATTTTGACAATTTAAGTACCCAATCTTTTGTGCCATAGAAAATTTTCATCTTCTTGTACAAAGAAACATTTTTCATCAAAATTATTTGCAGTCCTACAAGCATTAGCTATTAATTTTCCATCCACTTTAATTTCACAACTTGACTCATACTTAGTAAATTTTCTCGTACCACACATCTTTCTTATTTTGAACATGTAAAGCTATAGCGATTTTTTTTTCTTTCTCCAAACCTTCTTTTTAGGAAGATCTTCTTTCTTTGCTTGATTTGAAGGAAAGATTGTTCTACATTTGTGGGCTGCATGTCCAAAATTGTTACACATTGAACATAGGATATCAAAATTAACTAATGGAGCAAAAGGATTTTGAGTTCTGAAATTTTGAATATTCCTCACTTTGCTTCTGCAGTTTAGAGCTTTATGACCAAATTTGTTACAAGAGTAGCAATATCCATGAAATAGGTAAGAAGAATGCTGTCTATAATATGGCCTTTTCCATTCATTCATATTTCATTTTGGTATTTTGCATTCTAGTGCTTTGTGACCAAAACAATTGCAAGAGTAGCAATATCCATGAAAGTTATGACGAGGTTTATGAACATTATTTTCTTCATTCTTCTTGTAGTCCCTTTCTTTAAGTTTGTCTTCTTTTGATGGTTGATTTATGACTGTGTTGCTTCCTTCTTTTATGAAGCCTTTGAATGTATTGTTACTATTTGAGTTTCTTTCAAAACCAACCCCTGTTTTGCTGGAAGAGGGCTTTTGACTATCAATGATATCAGTTAGGATTTCTGAACTCTTTTCAAACTTGAGACTATTGTGCAGTTTGATAGTGCTTTCCTCCAATTCTCCTTTTAATTTCTCAATTTCTAATTTTAAATCAATTTCAGCTTGTTTAGTTTCTTCTAATTGGATCTTTAGATCTTCAATTGTTTGTTCTGATTTCTTTACTGCTTCTAGATTCTCCATAGCTTCTTCTTTAAGTTTCACTAATTTTCTTTTCAATTTTTTATTTTGTTTGTATGCATAATGAAGTTCTTCTTTAAGATCAACATCCTCTTCCTCATTACATGATTCATCTTCCTCTTCATCATTACATGATTCATCTTCCTCTTCCTCATAACTATCACTTGTGTCTGCTTCAGCCATAAATAGAATTTCATCCTCCTCATCACTTGGGCATTCCTTGCAACTTTCATCCAAAGAGCTGTCCTTTTTGGAATAAAAACTTCTTTTATTTTTGTTTTGATATTTTTTCTTTTTATTAAACTTATTGTTATTCTTCCATTTTTCTTTTGTGTATGCTTGCTTTTCATCTTCACTAGAGTCATCATCATCTTGAGGACATTTTGAGGCATAGTGTCCTATCTTTCCACAATTAAAGCATTTGAAAGAGAATTTCCCCTTATATTTTCCACTTCCCTTTTTTAATTTCCTCAAGAAATGAGCTTCAGCTTCATCAGTTTCATTGCTTGAACTATCACTTGAGATTTGTTTTTTTGCTCTTACTCTTTTAGAAACTTTAAAAGATATTTCCTTCTTAGGTTCCTTGCCTCCAATCCTCATTTCATAAGCGGTAAGAATCCCATGTAACTCATCTTTTGTAAGTGTGTCCAGATCTTTCCTTTCCTCGATTGCTGACACTTTAGAATCAAATTTAATGGGTAGGGATCTCAACATTTTTTCAACCACAGTCTATTCCTCTACATCTTCACCAAGAGCTTTTATTGAATTGACTACTTCATCAACACGAGAGAGGAATGAAGCTATGTCTTCATCTTCCTTCATTTTCAGGCTTTCGAATGTGCTTCGGTGGGTTTGAAGTTTGGCCTTCTTTACATTGTCGGTCCCTTCATATATATTTTTCAACTTGTCCCATATCTCCTTTTTTCGGCTACATCTATTGGTGGGGTCGCTGGTGGTGTATAACCATCTAGTACTGATTGCCAAACATCAAATCCAATAGCATTTAAATATGCTTCCATCTTTATACTAAAAAATGCATAGTTTGTCCCATCAAAAATTGGTGTCTTGTTTTGAAAACTTTTAGCCATTTGTGCTCTTTAGATCTACCTTCGAGCGGTTAGGCTATATAGAAGGAACCTGCTCTGATACCAATTGAAGAGCACACGATTATACTGAGAGGGGGGGGTGAATCAATATAATAACCTTTTTAAAATTTAAATGCTTTTATTCAAAGATAACTTCAATTACTCAAATAAACAATTATGCACATGAACACAATATTTACGTGGAAACCCAATATGGGAGAAAACCATAAAATAATTTGCTTTTTATATAATATTGTTCTTTTACAATGTTTTTGTAGGCACCAACCTACTAGAGGCTCCAACCTCTAAATTTATGAGCACCGACTCATTGGAAGCACCACCTCCCACACTTCATAGGCACCGACCTACTGGAAGCACCAACTCCCCCTGTTTGGATTCTGAGCACCAACTCCCCTATTCGGATTCTGAGCACCAACTCACTATTTTTCAAACTTTCTTCCACCTGGATGCTATTGCTTTATTCAACTGATGATGGACACAATTTGCTCTCTCTAAGTCAGCCAATATTTTTTTCTTCTTATTTTCAAATATATGTCATTATGACAGTATATTTATAATATAAAAATCTGAATATATAAACATTAATTCTTCTCTCTTTTTTATACTCTGACTGCTCTTCCTTTTCTTCTTTCACATGCTGACTTGCTTTTTCATTTTCAAAATAAGATTGAATACATATACTCATATGAAACATTATGTCCTTCTAAAAGTTATGACTTTTCAGTTTTGAAAAGATGTCTCTTTTATTAAAATATTATTAACTTAAAAATAAGTTAATGATTCCTTTATTTAATCATATTAAATAAATCTTTAGAAGACTTTCTCTTTCCTTTAAAACTCTTTTATATATCTTCGATATAACCTTTTACCTTTGATTAATATTAATCAATCTTCGATATTTTAAATCTTCTGAACACTGCATATATTTTATTCAACCTTCGATAATCACAATAATACATACGTTTGTAAAAGTCTTAAAAAAAAAATGCTGCTTTGGTAATATTCCACGAATATAGTTCTCTGTCGCTGCAAAAGATATCCTTTGATATTATAATGTCTGATCGCAGCACGACATCAAAACACGGCATCAAAACACCTTCAACGGCACGACATCAAAATACAACATCAAAACACCTTTGTCACTATATAATGTTTGCCTTTTATCATAATGTTTGCTCTATTATATTCAAATCGTTGTATATATTTTATATTATATGTGAAGACCTTCGAAACTTTGCATAAACATTTTTACTTACGGCAACCACTTTACCTTTGAAACCTTCGACATTGCCTTGCGTATCGCTGCTACATATATATATCCTTCGAAAATACAATATACCATAAGTATATTGTTCTTTGTTAATATGCTACCATCTCTGTATCCATTCATAAACTATAGACTGCCGTCTCTGTATCATATATTAATATACATATCTATTCATTAACTATAGACTGCCGTCTCTGTATCATATATTAATATATGTATCTATTCTTAAACTGTCGTCTTTGTTGCTATCTTTGTTCTGAATATATCTACACTTTGTACATATACTCTATTATGTTCATACATCTGAATATGTCTGTATTATATACATAAACGTCTTCAGTTTGATATATACACTGTTCTATATACTGTGCGTATACAACATACTGTTCTATATACTGTATGTATTTAGCTTGTTGTACGTATATACTATTCTTGCTGCTATGTACGTCTTTAGTATGATGAATATGTTTGTATATACTACCTTTCTACTGCTTGTTATATCACTGATCGTTATTGCTATGTAAGTTCGCTGTCCATGTTATTAGTTGATATAGGAAGTTGCTGTCTTATAAAACATTTTTCTTTATTGTTATGAAGTCGTTGTTCTCTGTCATCTTACTTTTGAACTTCTCATATAAGTCACTTGCCTTATTTTCTTGATAACACCATCTCTTTCTATCAATGTTTCCATTTGGACTGAAGACCTTATACATAGATTTACTAGCTTGGACCTTTGAAGAATTTTAAGCATCGATCCTTCTGATATATGTTTTTCATCAATCTTATACATAATTTTGATGACCTTGTGTATCACATACTTGAATATTTTCTTTGACATCAATGACAACTTCATCTTCATACCTTCGACATCAATGACAATATTTCCAATAGTATCCGTGGAAAAAATTCTGGCAGCTATTAGAATTGTAAGGGAAAATGGAGAGTTTAACCTCTGCGAGATTCTGTGCGCATATTTGTTAGACAACATTAGAGCCATCAAGAATGATAAGAACAAAGTGTTCAGATTTGGTTCACTAATCATATACATGTACTTCCACATTGTTGGTAAAGTCTCTAATCTTTATCTTGACAAGAGCCTACCTACATTGCCACAAATTTCATTCAAGGCAACATCTGAGAGCACCTTGAATGACTTCATGTATTGTGAGATCAATATATTTAGAATCAAAATGCAGAGAAGGTACAGGATACTTGAAAATATTATGGAGAAGTATAAGGACAATATTTGCTTCATGGTGGAGACATACATCACATGCATGGAAGCAGTTGAGCCTAGGACTAAGTGGATTCATCCACTTGGTTATGAAGTGGAGGAACACATTCTAGAAGCCTATGCACAAGTTCTCTTATTAGCTCCTAAGGATCCCAATGAACCTAAATGGGGAACTTATGAAGAGAAGACAAGACAAGTAGACTTTGTCTTATACAGTGCAGCGACAAAGAGAAAAGCATCTAAAATTACATCAGACATTCTAAAAATTCATGGTGTTACACAAGAAGACCTAGATAAAGCTAGGGAAGCCAAGATTGTAATGCAACTTGAGAGAGAACCATCTTCTGAAGTCAAAATAGAGAAAATTGATGATCCTAAGGAGAAGAAGAAAAATATAGAAGACAACATCTCCACACCCACACCTACAATTGATCTAGAGTCCACACCATCACTTGAGCCAAGCAAGATGACTAGAAGGAAGAAGAAAACCACCACTAGCCATCCATCATCAAGCTCAACAAGAAGCAAAGGCGAAAACACTCAAGCACCTCCTGAGGTAGGATTTAGACTGAATCTTGAAGTGTTGAGAACTAGAGTAGCTAATGAAGGAGGAATTGATCAAATAGCTAAGTTCCATGATAAATATTGTGAGATTGACAAATCAGAGATCCCTTGTATGATAATAAAGCATATGATTAAGTTAAAGAAATCAGTTTTGGAACTTAAGACAGTCATTCTTGATCAAGTATGGAATATACTTGACTCTTTGAAGAGACAATGTTAATCTCTATTTGAGCATTCAAGGTTGTCATTAGTATCAAGGGATATCAAAGAGATCGGTCGGTCACTTATATTGAGTTGGTCGGTAACCAGAAGTAAGACAAAGCAGTCAGTAAAGCCTTTACATTAAGCATCACACAGTTTACCGAGCAATAGAGATACCGACACCGACGGACAATAAACACTGAGCCTCACAGTATACACTGAACAGTTTATACAGTGTTTATCGATGATCAAAGGAAACATCATAGTAATCTGAAATGGCACATTCTTCTATGCAAATGGTTACAACTGATCATAAAATGGTTTACCAAGATCAAGGAGCATTTATTGTAAAAGATACTCATTAAATGTAATGTTTATCTTATTTGTAATACTTGATCTAGGTTAATTTTGCACCGTAGATCTTAGGGTTATGATTATTTTTGTAACCTAATTTTTGCTAAAGCGGCAAAATAGAACACTATATATTTTTTTATTTTCGCATCATTTATTAGGTTGGTGAATTGATATATATGAAGCACGGAGCACTTGAAGCCATTGCCTAACTTCAAGTCAATCGGTTAATAGACTAGAATCAGAGAAGGCTATTGAGCAGAGATTCATCACAAGTAAGGTGATATTTTATCAGAGATTATAGACCTGTTTCAGACAATTGAGTGTCAACTAGCAGATAATTGCATATTACTTTTTGACAATTGTAACAGAGCTTTGGATAAAATCTCTTAACAGAGTAGACTTAACAGTCTTATGTAAATCTCTTAACCGAGTGCAGACTTCATTAGTGTTGTTAAAATCTTATAACTAGGTAGATCTAGCTGATCTAATATGTTACTCCTAACAAGGTAAGATCACCAAAAGTGATCAAAACTTGTAGCCCTAACAGGAAAACCTTTTCTATTTGTAGTAGTGAAGAATTTGTGGGTGTCATCCTCACCGTAGAGTTTACCTTCTTACAAGGGTTTCTGCATTACCAAAATACTTGTGTTATGTGATTGTCATATTGATTTCATGTTGTTTACTTTCTTAAGTTAACTAGATGATTGATTTATGCAATTAGATTCAAGTTATTTTGATCGGTTATCATAGCATACAGTTATAGATCTGAAAGGTTTTACAAGTAAAATTTTTGAAGGCACTGATTCACCCCTCCCCTCTTAGTACCTATCTCTCCTAATTCCAACAATTGGTATCAGAGCACAGTTCTCTTGTTGAATAGTTTAACCACTAAAGGGTAAAGATCTAAGTCATGGAGAGATACAAGCTTGATAAGACTATTAAGAATTAGAAGATACAAATGCAAATGTTTGTGGAACAGTATAAACAAGCAAGAGAAGAACTGAAGAAATTATTGGTCGAAAGGAAGAACCTTGCAATCCTACAGAGTGAAATTGGTTATCATGAAGAACCTATTGATGATATATTTGATCATATTGGATCAAGTTCTGGAAGCATCTCTGATGGATATGAAAGTATAATCACTGATCTATCTAAAAAGAATCAACATCTATCTGAACAAGTGAAAGCACTTCAAATCGGTCAAGAATCTCAGACAGTGAGAATGGTGGAAATCATGAACAATGCTAGACAAGCTGAACTAGATTAGAATCTGGCTATTGAAGATCGAAGACTGATGACTGAACAACTTCAAGCAAAATAAAGTGAAATATAGAGACTCACTGATCGTCACTTCCAAGTATCAAATTAGATGATGACTGTTAATCAAGAAATGAACCGAGTGAATGGAGAATTATCAAGAAGACTTGAAGATGTTGCAATACTTAGAGAAGACAATGAAAAATTGAGAAATGAGATAAAGACACAAAAGCAACATAATGAAATGATGAAGATAGATGAGGACAGTTCCAAAAAGATTGATGATTTCCTGACTAATGAGAGAATATTTGGAAGTAAAGCCGGTATAGGCTACATCGGTGAAGGAGAATCATCACAACAAGCTAAAAAGGTTAACATCAATCAAAGTTAGAAACCTAAAGTGTTAGCATGTCATCACTGTGGAAAACCAGGACATACATCTAATGTGTGTAGAAGCAAAGCACAAGGTAAACCTCCCGTTACTCCTAAGTTTAATGGATACTGTTACTACTATGGAAAGTTTGGACATCCTACTTATGAGTGCAGAGCTAAGCAAAAAGATCTTGCTAACAATACCACTATGGAGAAAATATGCTATACTTGTAATAAGCATGGACACACTGCAAGAGACTGTAAGGAAAAAATGAAACAAGTTTGGACACCTAAGGAGAAACCACAACGTAGGCCATATCAATCGAAGAGACAAGGTAACTCTTATGTTTGGGATTATAATACATGGACTAATTGTGCTGTATGTGGTCGGTATGGGCATATTGCAGAAAACTATTATAGAAAAGGATGAACTAGACATTCAAGAAATTGGACAAGCACTGGGATGGCTTGTATGCACTGTCATAAGGTCGGTCATTTAAGCACGAATTGTAGAGACCGAGTACCAGATGAAAACCATATATTTGAAAGTGGATACAATATTGTAGATATCATGAAGTTGAGGAATACTATGTGGAAGAAGGCATCTAGTGAGAATGATGAGTCAAGTAACACCATCGGTGAAACCTCATCCACTGGATTGGGTGACATCGGTACTTCCACTTAAAGTGACAAAGGTATGTATGAGAGTAACATTTTAAATGATCACATTTTACATACAGTTCCTTATAAATGATGTACAAATACCAAATCTACATGAATAAAGATGCACTATGGTTTATGTGTTATGAGCTAACAAATGTTATATAGTCGGTAAAAGAGAGACTGAGAGTTGGTTACCCATTGGTAATCACTATACAAGGTTAATCGACAATAGTGCAAACCGATGAAGAAATCCTATGTTAACTGAGCGGAGAAAATTGTAGACATCACCAAGCTGACAGCTGTTTTGTATCGAAAGTTAGGTCGCACATTTAATGCATGAAAGTTTGAGTAGGAATATCAAAAGGTCTATAAATATGCATGAAACAGAGTTCATTGTTACATTGAGATTTCAAGGAACGAAGATTTCACAGAGCAGAGTTCGAGCTAAAAGTTTTTCAGAAAGATTGATAGCCACTGTAGATCGAACCGACAACATTCTTCGACGACACCGAGTAAGTTCATTTGCTATCAAACTCTTGTTATCTACTGCTTGCCAAAACCCTATAATTGATTTATGGCATTGACATCATCTGCAAGAAAATCACAAAACATTGAAGAGGAAGTAGAATTAATTGTTAGAGCTAATTTCGCCGAGGCAAAATTCAAACCGCATCCAAAGATTGCAGCACAAACGGACGATATGGGTGCATTTTTGAGTACTCCAGATAGGGTTTTGTTAACATAAGATGTTAGGGCCTATATTCACTACATAATCAGAGAAGTAGGTGATTTTGAGACCATTTCTACTTATCAACAAGTTTGTGGACCGGATGGAAAGTTAAAATCTGAATATAAGAAGATTGAGGAGTCAGGGTTATCGTATTTTACATACTTCCCGCAATCTTTCAAAACTGATTGGATAAGAATCATACTAAGTAGATTTCATGATGGTAAATTTTGGTTAGATAAAATTGTTGAGGTCACAAAGAAGATTATCAGTAGGGTTATTGGGTTCCCTACAACTGACAAAGCAAAAGCCTTCCGCAGTTCGTCACGTCCCGACGTTGAAAAGAACACTGGAGCTCAATGGGATGGTAGGGCACTGAAAATATCAACCATCAAGGACCCAGTGGTAAAATTTGTAGCACATCATTAGGTACACGATATTTCAATCTAGTAGACTAAATAGTGTACCCTGCAGCACCGTAGACATGGCATATAAGATTGTAAAGAAAGATCACCAGGTAGATCTTGCTAAAATTCTGCTACATCAACTGCAAGAGAATATGAAGATAATAAGATCAAAGAAGTCTAACACATGTAAGTATGGATCACTACTTGTCTGTACATTCTTCTATCTACAAAAATATGTACCTGGTATCGGTAAGGTAAACTGGCAATCAAATAAACCGATAACTGCACAAATTGATGAAATGATGAAAAGTTTAGGAAATAATCTGAACATGAAATTTGATGCATATTTCAAAGAATTTAAGACTCAAATGCATCAAAGGAGTAGAATTCCAAGGGAATTAGTGAGTAAATTTGAAAATGACATATGTTTTGTAGTCAACACAGACCACTCTATGATAAAGGCAGTAGAACCGAGAATAAAATGGCTGGCACCGATGGGATATGAAATGAACTATGATTTCACTTTGAAATCTATTAATGCATTGTTGGCATTACCGATAGATATCACTGCCACTAGGTTTGGCACATATGAGGAAGCTAAGTCACAAATCACTATAGACATAGAGATTGGAAAAATGTCTAGAAGGGAGAAGAAAATGAGGAAAGATCTTGCAGCAAGATATGGAAATGCATCACACTCATCTGAGGAGTCACCGGTTAAAGAAACAACCAAAGGTCAGTTACAGTTGGCTGACAAGCCCTATGATAGTGAGGAAACCGAGTTAGACAAAGAAAAGGATCCCACACCGGTTCCTCCCACCAATGATGAATAGGAAATGCAGTTACTCAAACAAAAAGGTATGAAAATAAGGTCATCAACTGTAGCCTCATCCCCTCCAATGAAAGAGGAAATAAAAATTAAGAAAATGAGGGCAGCTACACTGAAAAGGAAATATGTTAAGAGAAAGACAAGGGTTGTAGCTGAGGCAACAAAGAAAAGAAGAAAATTGGTCAGAAGTAAAGAAGATATAGAGGAGACTGAAACTGAAATGATCCTAATCAATTCAAGATAGTTCGTAACAAGGAAAGTACAATAGAAGAAATAATTGAAAATGGAAATCTTGTAGATCCAAGCATAGGCAAATTTGACAAAATGTCAACTGAGGACAAGACAAAGCTAGAACATGCTATCATCTAGATGATGATTAAATTCAAGAGAGTACCAATGGAATTCGCATGTCAATTACCAAAGGAACTAGATGACAGAATAAATGAGAAATGGGCTATTGCACTAGACACAGAGAAAAGGAAAAGAGAAAGATCATTAGTTCGTGCAGCCTCACACTTCAGCTAGATGTTGTAAGTGAATACTTGACAAAGTACCAAGAAAGATTTCTAGTCAAGAATAGAGCTATGCAGATAATGGATGAGAATGTGGGTGATATGGATGTCACATGTGATTCTCTATGGACATCAATTTTGAAAGCAAAAGAGAAAGCTGAACAAGAAGCATTCCTGAAACTGTCTAAGAAGAGACACAGTTCAAAAGGTAAAAGTATTTACATTGATGATAACAAAGGAAAGAAATTAAAGGACACCAATATATCAGTTACCGAGGTAATTGATATCACCGAGCAAAAGGAAGAAATAAGAATTTCACAGGATGCACCAGATCATGTAGAGATCCAACTGAAGAAGAAAACCAATGATGATGTACTCATTGAGGACATCACAAATAGTGATCCTGATGATAAGGATGATGAAGATGTGAAAATTGCACCAAACAAAGATGATGCACTAGACACTGATAGTGTGTTCACATCTCTACCAGGTGAACTTCCTATACTTGCAGAGGCAGTTGAAATACTTTCACAAGTACAACCCGATGCTTCTCATCCTGAGAAAAATAAAGATACAACCGGAACACATGAACCTAAGCAACCTGCAGATACAAATGAGCCTACCAAAATAGAGGCACAGTCCATAGAATCAAAGGAACCAGAAGGAACAAAGTCGATCGAGGTGAACCCCTCTGACACTACAACTGAGACTCCCACACCATCTATCGAGGAGAAGAAGAAGGAAGATATGGTGTCAATTGGGAAGGATACTCTGAAAAGTGGAGAAAAAGATATTGTTATTAGTGAGAAGAAGTCACCTCTTGCACAAAAGAAGAAGAAGAAGAAAGCAAAAGGGCCGGTCACCATTGATGAAGTCATAATTATACCAGAATGTGACCCGAGAACTCTAAGCCCCGAGGAACTAAGTAAATATGGGGAGCTATGTTCAAGAAAGGCAACACAAGAAAAGCTAAAGAAAGAGCACAAATGAAAATAAGTGTTAACTGATGTGAGGGATATTCTGCAATAGATAGTATCGGAGACAAATATTGATGAGAATACTCCCATCATAGATCAACTTGCTACACTCACCGACAAAATCAATGCCCCTGATATAGATGCAGACAAAAGAATAGAAGAAAGGGAAGAATCAAATATTTAGGACAAATTGGTAGCAAGAATAAGCCAAGAAGTGGCACTTAAAAAGGTAAAATTATCTGAGGTCATTACCAAGGTAAAATTTATCACCCAGATAATCTATCAATTTTTGATCAAGCTTTGTACTTCAGACACCTTCACTATAGAAGTCATTGCAAAGATAAAAGGTTTAGAAGCAGAAATAATGTTGAGTACACTAGCAACTATAACCGAGCCAAATGCTTTCTTAAAGCATATTCACCGAGTTTAGGAACTCTGGCGGTTGATAGCAGATCTAAGAAAACAAGAAGAGCAAATCATTGATCAGGTCACAGAGTTACAAATAGAACTCACTCCCTACCTAAATTTTTTTGAAGCACATATTGTCAAAGTTGAACAACTAGTAGCAACACCAAAGATTTTGGTGTTAGATAATATCTTTGACATGCATGCACAAGTCGGTCTTGAGCATATTGCTCTTACCAAATTGAAAGAGGAGTGGGACAACCTCTTGGAGTCTGTAAAGAAAACCCACCAACACATTTTTGATAAGATGTAAGTATACAGTATATCTTTTGTGTTTGGCATTATTATCAAAAAGGGGGAAAACATGTAGATGCCAAATAAGTATACTTTGATATGTATATTACATACTACCGGGAGCATGCACCGAGGGGGAGTACTTTGTACTTAGCAATTTTTTTTGGATATGTATATGGCGGAGATATAAGGAATATATAAGAACATTTTGTCTATATACATTCAAAGTTTTGATACTAATGCCAAAGGGGGAGATTGTTAATCTCTATTTGAGCATTCAAGTTTGTCATTAGTATCAAGGGATATCAAAGAGATTGGTCGGTCACTTATATTGAGTTGGTTGGTAACCAGAAGTAAGATAGAGTAGTTGGTAAAGCCTTTACACTGAGCATCACACAGTTTACCAAGCACTAGAGACACCAACACCAACGGACAGTAAACACCGAGCCTCATAGTATACACTGAACAATTTATACAGTGTTTACCGATGATCATAAAAAATAGCATAGTAATCTGAAATGGCACATTCTTCTATGCAAATAGTTACAACTGATCATAAAATAGTTTACCAAGATCGAGGAGCATTTATTGTAAAAGATACTCATTAAATGTAATGTTTATCTTATTTGTAATAGTTGATCTAGGTTAATTTTGCACCGTAGATCTTAGGGTTATGATTATTTTTGTAACCTAATTTTTGCTAAAGCGAAAAAATAGAACACTATATATTTTGTATGTTCGCATCATTTATTGGGTTGGTGAACTGATATATATGAATCACGGAGCACTTGAAGCCATTGCCTAACTTCAAGTCAATCGTTTAATAGAGCAGAATTAGAGAAGGCTACCGAGCAGAGATTCATCACAAGTAAGGTGATATTTTATCAGAGATTATAGATCTATTTCAGACAATTGAGTGTCAACCAGCAGATAATTGCATATTACTTTTTGACAATTGTAATAGAGCTTTGGATAAAATCTCTTAACATAGTAGACTTAACAGTCTTATGTAAATCTCTTAACCGAGTGCACACTTCATTAGTGTTGTTAAAATCCTATAACTAGGTAGATCTAGCTGATCTGATATGTTACTCCTAACAGGGTAAGATCACCAAAAGTGATCAAAACTTGTAGCCCTAATAGGCAAACCTTTTCTATCTACAGTAGTGAAGAATTTGTGGGTGTCATCCCCACCACAGTTTTTACCTTCTTACAAGGGTTTATGCATTACCAAAATACTTGTGTTATGTGATTGTCATATTGATTTCATGTTGTTTACTTTCTTAAGTTAACTAGATGATTGATTTATGCAATTAGATTCAAGTTATTTTGATCGGTTATCACGACATACAGTTATAGATCTGAAAGGTTTTACGAGTAAATTTTTTGAAGGCACTGATTCACCCCTCCCCTCTCAGTACCTATCTCTCCTAATTCCAACAGACAAGCTATTGAAGAGGACATGAGAATAAGAGAAAAGACACTAGGTGACAACCTTACTGTATGATCATTTGAAGAAAAATAATTGTTGTTGGATTTGGTGAAGCCTCACCTAAGAACTAAGCTTGGAACTCTGCAAATCATGAATAAGGAATATGAGTTGGTTGTGAAGGAAACATAGAAGGAATTTGAAAAGGTATTTCTAGATAGACACATGTATCCACCTTCTGTGCCTGTAACCCAAGCTCCCTCTAAGAAAGCAAAGGAATCAGAGATCCCTAATACACCGATGACAGGTCCATAAGATTCTGCGCCCATAGTGACAGTGCCTACTGAACCAATGGAGACAAAAGATGATACTATAGTGATTGACAATGTTGAGATATCCATGGTGGCATCAGACAAGGATTTAGATAAGTTTGAAGAAGTCTTTGTGAGCACTGAGGAAGTTGAGATTCTATGAAATGAAGAATCTCCTAAGCATCAAGAAGAAGTTCAGATTGAAGACCTAACAAGATAGGAAGAAGAGAAGGAAGAGGAATCTAAAGATGAGCCCTTTGCTAAAATTCCAATGAAGGTAAAGAGAGAAGTTATGGACAACACATGCCTTAATCCTAAGTCCTCAATTTCATTGTTGTCAGGTTTGACCCCTGATACAACTAGTTTAGAGTCATGGGGGGAAGAAGATTTGATGAAAATAAGTGTGTTAGATATGGAGAAAGCAAAAGAGAAACAAGTAATGAGGAATCCATTATTTGTAGAATCAGTAAGCATACTGAACAGCCTACTGCCTAAGGATAAGAAAGTAATAAATGTTCATTCAGTGGGAGATGTAAGCAGCATCCTATCAAGCTTCAAAAAAAATTTCTCAAGTCTAGAAGAATCAACATCTAAAATTGCTGAAGAGAAATATCTCAAGAAAAGGTTGAATGAATTGATAGCAAATTTATCACTTAACCTCAATTCTCTAAAGATTGGTCAAGAAATCCTGAAGGAGATAGAAACAAAAGGAAGGAAGATAATTGCTGACTATATGAACAAAGACAAACTTACTTCAAACCTTTCAAAGAAGATTCAAGAAGCTGGATCTCTGATGGTAGCTGTGAGTAAATTAGTGGTAGATCCCTCACAAGATATTAACATGTGCAATAATAGCTATCAAGGACAAATAGACAAAATTGAGAAGGAAGAGAAAGAGATTGCAAAGATAAGGGCTAGGCAAGCACAGTTGAGAAATGCACTTGCGCCCTCATTGGATGTGTTGAATCAGAATATCAAGCATATAGATGCTACTATTGTAACATATAATCAAGGTCAACCCTATACAAATTTGGAAAAGATGGAGAAGCTAACCTATGCATTATGCGCCCATCTACAGACTATTGACGCTCTAAAGGTTTTTTGGTAGCAATAAATTACAAACCTTCAGATTGCATACCCAAATGTACTCTCTATGTAAGTGCTTGAAGATTCATTTTTGAGCACCTTTGTCATTAATGTCAAAGGGGGAGTAGAGTAATATGGGAGCAAAGTAATATGATATAAGGGAGATAGTATATGATGTATAGTATTTAGAAAAGGATAAGAGTATAAGATAGAAAGTTTTTTGTGTAAAGATGAAGTTTAGCAACTTCACCATATTCCTTTGTTGCCATTAATGACAAAGGGGGAGAATGTTGGAAATTCAACTTTACTAGTGTATATGACTAAGTTAAGTGTTGTCATTATGGAAACAAAGTCATATGAAGTTTTGGTGCCAGCGCATTAACTTAGAAGACCAGAATTTGGCTAAGTATGGAAGATAGAACAGATAGTAAAGCACTTGATGAACATAGCATCAACGCACGTGTGTATGATCGAGTTTTGGTATGCACCCTTGAAGATAAGATTTTGAGTATGTTACTATGATAATTCTAAGAACGCATGGTTAGATGTGATAGCATGAAGAAGTTACAAAAAGTTGAAGTGACACAGACAGTAAGCAACAGAGCAGAACAGAGCATGCAACTGACATGAAAGATCTTGATTAGCGAGTAATATTTTAGTTTGTTAAGGATATGTGCCTATTGTAATTGTGTTTTAAACATGTTAATATCAATGTATGTAAACATGCTTGAGCCAATTCATTTGGAAGCATTGTATGTAATAGGTTATAGGATGACTTAGTAAATAGTTTTGGTTGCGCCTATATATGAGACATGCTCTTTTGTATTTGATCATGAGAAGTAGTTGGAAGTTGAAATAGAAGAGAAGAAGTATGTGAAGTATGTGTTAAGAGTAGTAAGAATGATATAGAGCTTTACAAGAGGTTTAAGCATCATCACACAAAAGGGACTGATTAGACAAGCAGTGTCAAAGCAATAGTTCACCTTGTAGATATAGTGTGTATCTGATATCCAGGAGGTTGTAGCCTTCCTTATTGAGTAGTGAGCTCTGGCAATGAGCCTTCCACCCCTAACAGGGTTTGTTACCTCAAGACTCCTAACAGGGTCCAACCTTTGACCAGGTCATTGTACTCAACATTGTAATGACTTCTCCTAACAGGGAAAAGGAACATTAACAGGTTCATAATATAAAGTACAATTATTAGTGGGTGTTAATTCCCACTGGGGATTTTCCTCTGGCCAAGGTTTCCTCGTAATCATATCTGGTGTTGTGTGTTATAGTTTTTTACTTTATTTTCTTTAATATTCAGTTCAATAATTAAGTAATTGGTCTAAGTTTCAAGAAGTAGAAAAACATTAATAATATAGAACACTGATTCACCCCCCCCTCTCAGTGTTCCTATTCCTAACAATTTTCTCCAAACTATCAAAGTGATCATCAAAAGCATTCACAAGTCCTTTACGTTGACTTGATGTGGTTCAGTTTTCTATACTGGCACAATCTTACTCAGAACATTTACATCTCTAGTCAAAAGTTTGTTTCCCTTCTCATTATATTTCATTATATGCTCCTTGTCCTTAGCATGAGCCTTAGAGGATAGTATCATTAGCTCATCTTCATCAAGTGTATCCAACTCAATCAGACCTTGAATTTTCATCTTAGTGATATCATTCTTAGTATTTAGTTTTGTAGTGTCTCTTGCTGCATTAGTAGTGGTATCCATCTTTGACTCATCAATCTTCATATGAACTTGTTCTTCATCTTCTATAGCCTTTGTTTCTTACAGTTCAACATCAATTATATTATCCTCTACATCTTTCTCACCATCAACCTCAATTGGTTTATCATCTATGTTACCTTTTGTATCATCAAAAAATAGAAGCACTTCCATTTAGGACTAGTTTAGCCCTCCTAGTGAGTGGTTTGGGGTCATGTCAAATGCCTTGAATGGGTCTTCAACTTGGATTTGGCTTTTTCCCCTATTCTACCCCATTTTCCACTTCTTTTCTACATAATTATGGCATCTTGACATGAAACTCCTGTATTCTTGACCTCATGGTCAAGGTCAACCTTTTTGGGTCAAGGTCAACCTTGACCCTGACCTAGGTCAAGGTCGACCTTGACCTAGGGTCCAAATTTTAAAATCTTAAAGTTTCCAAATGTCAGGTTTTGGAAAGATTTATTTCCCGCTTCTGAGTTGGCTATTTAGGGCTTTTAAATGGTAAACTCTTAAATTATATATAATTTAGGTCCACTTCTAAGGGTGTAGGCTTAATGAGAATTTAGTTCTCCTATGTTGGCCTCTCTAGAAGTTTGTGCCCTAGACTAGTATATAAGGAAGCCTCCTCCTCTCATTTCAATCCATCCACACATGAAGTAAGTGAGCAAGGAGAAGCAAGCAAGAAGAAAGCATTCAAGCACTCAAGCTCTCAAGCATTCAAGCCATCATCTACATTCAAGCATTCAAGCATTCAACTCATCAAGGAGATCCAGTGGTAGCCATTGAAGGATTCAAAGCTCTATGGAGCCCTTTTGTTGAAGATTTCTCCATCCACATCCATTCAAGCTTCTTCCCATTCCAAGATCCATTCAAGATTGGTGTTGAAGATCTAAAGACAATTGATTTGAGATATCCTACATTATACATCTATTGGGAGCATCCATACTTGTGGATTCAAGGATTCGAATCCTCCACAAGGGTTTTCAACATAAGCAAGGTGAATTGTTCCATTTACATTGTTTATCTCTTCAATTTCAATTATATTTCAAAGGTTAATTCCAAACTAGGGTTTGACCAAGGAAAACCCCTCCCCCCAACAAAAAAAACTATTTTTCTTGTAGGCGCAGGCTTAGAACAATGAATTACAGATCAGATTCAGATACCCTTTTCGGAAAACTTTCAGGATCCACGAATAGAATTTTCGTCAGAGCAGCACAGGTCAAGGTCAACATTTTGGGGTCAAGGCCAACCTTCATTTGGGTCAAGGTTGACCTGACATATAAAATAAAAATATTTCTGGGTTTTATACATCTCTGTGTTTCTATTCCAGATCTGATTGTAGAATTTCCAGAATCTCAGTACAGACACCAGAAAATAGTAATTTCCAGATCTGCTACACTTTGAGGTTAGTATTTGTCTTCAATTCATTTCAATTAAGATTTTGAATAATCCCTTCCAAAATGGAATATAAGGTTTTCATCTTTCTTCTTATTACTAATTGATTGATTCATTTATGCATTGACCATTTGCTTGTTGTTAACCAATTTGGATCTTTCCTTTGGGAATTTAGGGTTAAGAAGAGAATCTTACTTTCCATTTACATTCCATCATACACCTCTTACACACATATCTATTTACTTAGATCACTACACACCATTCATTCTTTTTATATTAAATTTTGGTGAACCCGCTTACAACAACTCTTTCTTTTATGGTGTTAGATTTACATTTTATGCAAGATATTGCATGTATATTAGATTAATTTTCTTTTATGTGCTTGCGTTTACATGCCTTTTATTTTCCTAGTTGAGTTCATTTGCATTTCATTGGTATATGAGCTTTACTACCTCTAGTCCTACTTATAATATTTTGGTTAGAAGAAGTCACAAACTTATGGGTTTCTTTGAGCCTGACTCTTCCTCTCCTTTCCTTAGGATCCCAGATGACAATTTAATCACTCATGATTCCAATCCTACTATGGAGAATAACTATTGTCACTCATCTCATGATGAAGATGATTCTTTAAGAGTTCCTCCTGAACAAGTCCAAAAACTTTCAACTGAACTTGAGAACTTGATAAAATGGGAAATTGGCTTATTCAAGAAAGCCATAATCAAGATTCTATTCAAGCTATAGAGGTGCTTAAGAAAGTCCTTCGTGATAGTGATCAAGGTGTTAATCTCTTGTGTGGTATGACTCATCTTGTGCATTCAAATGTTAAACCTTTAGCTCAAGAAGCTAAGGATTTAGGACTCACTCCTCTTGTCACTAGTATGGAACCTTCTTCTATTCCTTTACCTAGCATTCCTACTTATAATCCTCCTTTGGTGACTACATCTATTCCATCTATTCCTATGAGTGTTTCATCAGTGTCTTTACCTGCCTCATAACCTTCTTACCATAGTGTCCCTTTTACTTATTCCAACCCTCTTCCAATTGTGGTTCCAAGTGTTCCACCCATTGTGTCTTCCATTCCTTCCTCTTCCTACACTTTCCCTATTGTTTCTAATGTTTCTATGCCTCCTATATCTTCTAATGATTCCATAATCATTAGTTTGGCTCAAATTGTGTCTTCTTTACAATAACAACTTGCATCCTTAACTCAATCCAAGTTTAGTATTCCTACATGTGACATGGGTAGTCCTTTATCCCTAGACATTATTTGTGCTCCTATTCCTCAACAAGATGATATGCCTCATCTTGAGAATTACAATGGTAAGGGAGATCTTGTCACTCATGTTAAAACATTTCAAGTCCTTTGTAGTGACTATGCTCATGACCATAGCATTTTAGCCAAGTTGTTTGCTAGAAATTTTCGTGATAAGGCCTTGAAATGGTATTGTTCCTTGCTTCCTTATTCTATTGATTCTTTTCCAAAACTTGCTAATGCCTTTATCCAAAAGTTCCAAAATAACATTGGTCTGCAAGTATCCCTAACTGATTTGATGCATTGTAAACAAAATACTAAAGAAAAATTGATTGAATTTATTGGTAGATTTAAGCATTTGTATGCTCAAATTTCTTATCCTGTTCTTGATATTGATATTCAACATATGTTTATTTCAAATTTACAAAAGGATATTAGAGATAAGATTCCACTTAATGAATTTACCTCTTTTCAACAACTTTGTGCAATGCTTCATCATTATCAATTACAAGTGAGTCAATTTGAGAGCAACACTACACTGGCTCTTGTTTTAGTTGATAAAAGTGATGCTGCTCCTAATCCAAACAAGTTTAAAAAACCTAACAACTATGTCAAGATAAATAAACAAGCAAATGCAATTGCTGATCAAGTTGTCATTGCATCCAATAATGCCACTTCTACATCCATTGCTTTCATCTGAATCGTGAATTTACTCCTCTTTCTGAATCTTTACATTCTATTACGAGTAAATTATTGAATGCTAATATGATTACTTTACCTCCTATTTGACCTCTTTTACCTACTACGATGGCATCCAAATCCTTTGATTCCAAAGCCTTTTGTCAATATCATCGTTAGAATGGCCATGATATTGAGAAGTGTTATTTTCTAAAACATAAAGTTCAAGACTTAATTGATCTAATGCTTTATCTATTGATAATTTTAATTGTAGTGGGAACAAATCTATCTCTCCTCCTAATCAAAACCTCCAAATCTATATGAATCCTTTTCCTACACATGATACTAATACTATTGTTCAGCCATCTTCTGTGGATATTTTTTATGATTCAAAGATGGATGATCTCAATCATATTGTCAACCATGTGGAGCATGTTGTTTTGCCTCAATCTGTATCTCCACCCCAGCCTCAATCTCAGCCTTAACTTTAAGTTCCACCTCAACCTAAGCCTAAACTGGAACCTCAACCTAAACCTCAAAAACAACCTAAGAATAAAAGACCTAGGGAACTCGTGATCACCTTTGATAATTCTGAGACTATTAAATCTCCTGATGGTCCCCTCTACATATATGCTAGGATTTCTAAGATACCTATACATGGTTGTCTTGTTGATCCTACATCCTTAGTCAATGTTATTACTAAAGAAAATCTTTTTATGAAGAATTTACAACATGATTGTTATGATACATCTGATGTGTGGATCCAAACTTGTAATGGTTTTCTCTATCCATCATTTGGTTCTATTTAATTGCCTGTTGAACTTTGTGGTAAAGTTGTGGATACTACCTTCGTTGTTATTCCTACTTCTAATCAATTTCAAGTTAAATTTGGTTTGCCTTGGTTGAATGCCATGCATGTCATTTCTTCTCCTATCCATAAGTGTATTAAATTCATTCATGATGAAAAAGTGAAGACAATTAATCATAGTTTATATCAACCTTCTAGGCCTAGGGATTGTGCTACCCTTGACTTCTTTTGGCCTCCATTACCTAATCCATGTCCTTCTCGACTTGATAACCCTTTTTGCCCATATCAAGCCTACAAACATCACAAGATTCTTGAGTTAAGCATGCCTCAGATGGATCTTAACTGTGGTCTTTTGCCTACGCCTTCCATACCTCCTTTATCCATTGCTTCTAGTTCTATTAATCAAACTCCTAGTGTTGATTTTCAGCCTACTAAGAATCCTACTAATCCTCCTATAGAACCCGTGAAAGAACTAGTTGTTGTTCCTCCTAGTTCTTAACATATTTCAAACAAGACAAAACATAACCAATCTACCAATAAACGTTGTAAGAAGCGTCGGGCTCAAGATAAGGCACGTGCCTTTGTTCTTCAAAATTATTTACCTTCTTTTGACCAGCCTATGCCTGATGTGTTGGAAGAATGAAATGTTAATAATGATGTTAAGATGAATAATTATGATGATTCTATTTGTATCTTAGATTCTATTTCGATTAATCTTGATGAATAAGATACTCTTGATGATGATAATGATGAATATGAGACTATTGACATTGATATTGATTTACCTAATATGCTTTCAACACAATTGATAATTACACCTAGTATCAAACATCAAAATTCTTAAGAGGATCCTTGTTTGGAACTGGCTATTATTCCTACTATGTTGGATATAGTCCCTCTTGCAAGTTTCCCACCTTCCCTAAATGATATAAATCGAGATGGGGAGAGTAGGTGATGCGCTTGATTGGCTTGTTCTCCATGGTAGCCTTTTGTGTGTTTGCTTGTTGCATTGTGTTTCTCCCGTAATGTGATTGCTAAATGTTTGTTAGATTCTTTTATACGATCCTTATTACTTTGTTGGTGCAAGGTGATAAAGGAATCAAACATGTTGTACAATTCCTCTATATGTATCTCTATTCTTCTATATGTTGTTTTCATGTTATGTTGCCCATGTGCTATTGTTTGTAAATGTTTTCCTTGTGTAGCCCGCTTGGATTTGCGACTTGGTAGCACTGATTCTTTTTGGTCTCCATGTTGTGGTCCGAAATGACTCTTCTTCGTAACTCTTGCATTTTATTTCCTCCATTGTAATTGTAGTTCTACTTTCTTTGGGGAATGATGTCAATTCATATGCAATAATATATATATATATATATATATATATATATATATATATATATATATATAATCTTATGATCATATTGACCCCACGACAAGTAGATCCCTTCTGTGTTCTCTGTATGTCTATGTGGTATTTCTCTTGATTTGTCTTCACTTGGGGGTATCTCATAGTGGAAACGTAATCAATGGAGTTGTTTATGTTTCCATTAAGGCCATTGCTCCTATTAAAGTGTTAGCAATGACTTTAATGTGGGGGCATACACTGTGCTCACTTTTTGCACACACTCATTTTCAATTTTAAATATGCTAAATCTTCAGAAGGTAACACACATAAGTTGCTAAATCCTAAAGAAGACACACACTTTCAAAACTTTTCTCCCTTTATGGATTAGAGCCTAATCCTTAAAGCATGGATTTGGATTTTTCCTTTATAGGATCTCTTGATCACTTCAGTTTCAATTTGCAAGGTTTTGATCCCTTAAGGTCAGAAGGTGTCCTTAAGAATGGATCTCCTTTGTTTTGGCTTTTCTCTTTTGGAATAGAATATTCCTAAGGGTGAATCCTTGATGGGTTGACTAGCGAGTAGCTACATTCACTAGGTGGTTCAACTTCATCTCTCCAGTTGTGTTGTTTTCTTGTGTGATTCACAATAGGACATAAGTTCTCATTGGGATAGGTAATCACACCCTCTTCTCTCTTTTTTCTAGTGATGTCTCTCTTGTTGTAATCTTGGGGTTGAAAAAGACTTGAGCCCTTGGGGGCTTTAGGATTTCTTTGTCCCTTTGATTTCAATAAGATTTTCTCTTTCTTTGATCTCCTTTACCAAGAGTTTGCGTCGAGTCCATACTCTTGCTAAAGTGGGGGCTAAATGTATCATAGAAAAATGGAAGCACTTCCATTTAGGACTAGTTTTTCCCTCCAAGTAAGTGGTTTGGGGTCATGTCAAATGCCTTGAATGGGTCTTCGACTTGGATATGGCTTTTTCCCTTGTTCTGCCCCATTTTCCACTTCTTTTCTACATAATTCTGGTATTCTGACCTGAAACTCTTGAGATTCTTGACCTCAGGGTCAAGGTCGACCTTTCTGGGTCAAGGTTGAACTTGATCTTGACCTAGGTCAAGGTTGACCTTGACCTTGACCCAGGGTGCAAATTTCAAAATCTTAAAGTTTCTGGATGTCGGGTTTCAGAAAGATTTATTTCTTGCTTTCAGGTCGGTTGTTTCAGGCTTCAAAATGGTAAAATATTAAATTATATTTAATTTAGGTCCAATTCTAAGGGTATAGGCTTAATGGGAATTTAATTCTCCTATGTTGGCCTCTCTAGAAGTTTGTGCCCTAGACTAGTATATAAGGAAGCCTCCTCCTCTCATTTCAATCCATCCACACATGAAGTAAGTGAGCAAGGAGAAGAAAGCAAGAAGAAAGCATTCAAGCACTCAAGATCTCAAGCATTCAAGCCATCATCTACATTCAAGCATTCAAGCATTTAATTCATCAAGGAGATCCATTGGTAGCCATTGAAGGATTCAAAGCTCTATGGAGCCCTTTTGTTGAAGATTTCTCCATCCACATCCATTCAAGCTTCTTCCCATTCCAAGATCCATTCAAGATTGGTGTTGAAGATCTAAAGACAGTTGATTTAAGACATCCTACATTCTACATCTATTGGGAGCATCCATACTTGTGGATTCAAGGATTTGAATCCTCCACAAGGGTTTTCAACATAAGCAAGGTGAATTGTTCCATTTACTTTGTTTATCTCTATAATTTCAATTATATTTCAAAGGTTAATTCCAAATCAGGGTTTGACCAAGGCAAACGCCTCCCCCTAACAAACAAAACCATTTTTCTTGTAGGTGTAGGTGCAGAATAGTGAATTACAGAGCAGATTCAGATACCCTTTTCGACAAACTTTTGGGATCCATGAACAGAATTTCTGTCAGAGTAGCGCAGGTCAAGGTCGACATTTTGGGGTCAAGGTTGACCTTCATTGGGGTCAAGGTCGACCTGACATATAAAAGAAAAATATTTATGGGTTTTCTCCATCTCAGTGTTTTTGTTCCAGGTTGGATTGTAGAATTTCCAGAATCTCAGTATAGACACTAGAAAACAACAATTTCTAGATCTACTACACTTTGAGGTTAGTATTTGTCTTCAATTTATTTCAATTAAGACTTTGAATACTCCCTTCCAAAATGGAATATAAGGTTTTCCTCTTTCTTCTTATTACTAATTGATTGATTCATTTATGCATTGACCATTTGCTTGTAGTTAATCAATTTGGATCTTTCCTTTGGGAATTTGGGGTTAAGAAGAGAATCTTACTTTCCCTTTACATTCCATCATACACCTCTTACACACATATCTATTTACTTACATCACTACACACCATTCATTATTTTTATATTACACCTTTCTTATTCATAATTTAATTTATCTCTTCCTCTATCATGGTCATTTTATAGTTAGCAACACCAAGGAACATCACTTCTATCATCTTCAACCGTGTCTAAAGAAATAGGAACTCCCGATATAAAGAAATTAGGTTCTTTCACTATGTAATGAAATTTTGTGTCAACCTTCTTAGTAGATGTCTTCAAGCTCATTCTCTAGATAGCAAGGTACAAAATGATAGTCAAATATACCCTTTTATCCTTTCAATCAACTCAAAAAGAAAGTACTCTTGTAGCTATTTCTTCAACACTCCCTCTTAGCTAGGGAGGTATATCTCTAGATATCCATGTCACAAAGTCTCTCAACATGACACCCACAATGGAAAATTCTATGATACTTGTAATGGGAGCGAGCAATGGAGGGACGGGCTCCTGCTGTTGCACTAGGGCATCTACAGGTGCGGGTGCTGTAGATGTGGGAGCCGTAGAGAGCGGAGAGGAAGGAGGGGAGGACAACGATGAAGGAGATGGGGCAGTGTTTCCTGAATGTCCTGCTGCAGCTGGTGATGGGGGGCATTGAAGGGTCCTGCTCCTTAATGGAGGTAATGTTGGTGGTAGAGACCATTACTGGTCTCTTTGTTTGGTGGTTTCCATCTGCACCAAGCTTGCTTGGGGTGTGCGGCCTTGGAGCAACCTGTCTCTTTGTTTTGAGTACATATCTCATGATGCAGGGCTTCTTATTTTTAGAAACCCTATTACGCTCAGTTGGTCACCTAACATTTTTGGTGATAGTAAGGTTTTGTCCATGGAGTCTTATGTTGCTAGAAGGACCTTGGATTGGATTGGCTTGGGAGGGGGGTTCACTCTTCTTGTGATGGCTAATCGACTGGTCTTTATTTGGGGTGTCTGTTTATTCCCCTATTTCACTGAGTTGAGGTATGTCATTCTTCTTTGCCCCTTGTTCTCATAAGTTTTTTATTGCAGGGACGAACCCTATTTTGGCTTATCTCCTTTTCTCTTTACTCCTATTGAGGTGGAGTATACCCCTATTGAGGTGGGGGCTTTTCATGTGGCTATTTGGTGGTGGATTTCCCATGTTCTTTAGTTCTCTTCTCCTTCACATTCTATTGAGGTGGATAACTCTATCGAGGTGAGGGCCCTGTCTATTGAGGTGGTCAAAGGTTGCTGGGAGGAGTTAGCTAGTAGTGGAGTGTGGTATCTTCCTTCATATACATACCCATAAGAGGGCGTACTAGATTTGGCTGGGGGTTGGTTTTTTGTAGATTGAGTGGGCTGAGTAGAGAAGTTAGAACAGTGTTGGTAGTATTCCTCTAGATCTGGATGGAATCAGACCTATTTCTTCTGATGAGGAAGAGGGATTCTGTGGTTTTCCTTTTTTCTAGTGTTTTTTGTTGTGTGTGGATGGTTGGTGCCTGCAGGTGTATGCTGATAGTTTTCAAGGGCCCATTTTAAAGGCTGGTTGTTTTTGTTTAGGGTTAATGGCTAGGGTTGGGGCTTTGTCTCTCTTTGATGTTGCTATTGATGGTTCTAGGATCCATGTCAAAACCCTAGATTTCTACTGGGAGATTTTTAACACCCCAATAAATGTAATGAAGTGAGGCTTTTGCCTTCTCTTTGGGAAGCTGGGGTTTTATTGTTTATTTTTGGTCAGTTGCTGGTTGTTTTCTGTCTTAGGTATGCTGGTTTAAATGATCATCATTTAGCAGAAGTTTCATCTTAGATGGGTTTCAGATTCCCGTCAAAATTTTCTTGTAAAGGGTTTCAGGGCCCCTTCAAAACCTGTTGTTACCCTAATCAAAACCTCAAAAAGAAAGTCTACAATAAATGCTATGTGTACCCTAACTAGTTGCATCCACGTGTAGTACAAAATATGTTTTTGATTCTCAAAGTTGTCATCCTATTTGATGAGATTGATAACATAAATTTCTTATTCAATTCTTCTTCTACTGTAACAATTTCTCATATCGATTATGCAAATTCAGGGGCACATTTAGAATTTTCTATAAAAACTTCCCCTTAGGTTTTTGACCTAATCAAGTACATGAAGAGGTTTCCACACTAGGAGCTGGTGCGATCTGATATGTAGCATTGATTTTTTCTTTCCTTACTGATTTCTTATTCATTTCTTTCATATCTTCATTAACATCAATTTATTTTCCTTTACTATCATTTCTTACACTATTCTTCTCAACCAATCCATTCATTCTCATTCTAACATTGTTATATCTATAATTTCTAGCTATATGACCAGAATTATTGCATTTGTAACATATAACATTTAGATTTACATACCTTTGTTTAACTGGTTTTGTCTTCAATCTAGATTCCTTTGCTATATGTCCAAAGTTATTATATTTGAAGCTAGTAATATTTTGTCAGTTCAGAGGATTGTTCATCTAGGATCTGCATTAACACTATTTGTGTCCATATTTGTAGCAAGTGAAATAATAGCCGAAAGATGTGTTATTTTTTCTTTTTCATTTCTTTCCTTTGTGCCCAAACTGATTGCATGTATAGAATATTCCATTACTTTTGCATAATAGGTGTCCTTTTAGGTTATTCCTTCTTTTGGTCTAAATCACTACCTTCTTGTCTGGTTCTAGAGATTTCTCATTTTTCAAATTCCAGCCCTTGATTTTCTCCAGGTGCCCTCTAATTTGCAATTTACTCATTAAGTTTTGCGGTGCTAGATTTGAACTTTTCATGAATCTCCTTAGCATATGCAAGATCTCTTATCAATATCCCATTCACTCTATCCAATTCTTCCTCATTATGTTTAGATTCCTCAAGATAAACTTGCAACTGTCCAACATCACTATTCAGCTTGTAGCACTCTTCAATTTTAGCCTTCAAGGATTGCTCAGGAGTCTTCTTTGCTTCTATTTATTCATTCATCTTGATTTCCATAGATTCCATCTTATTCTTTAGGTTGTCTCTCTCTTTCACAATCTTCTCATACTCTTTAGGTTTGTCTTCTTCAGTAGGTGCAGATTCATTGCCTTTCTATGATAGATGATCTATAAGGTATTTTCTTTTATCTATGGATTGCCTCAATTTCTCTTTCAAATTGCCAATGAATATATCAACCTCTTTAAATTTTTCTTCCAGATCAAGGATGCGAGCATTGGATTTGTCTAGAAATGCTACATATGAATATTTCTAGGTACTACAATCAAGATCCCCCTCAAGCTTTTAAACTTCTTCCAAGGAACTAGGTTCTGATAAGAATTGTTAGATTTAGGAGGCAGTGAGAGGGGGGTTGAATTAGTGCAGCATAATTCTTTAGTTTCTTAATCCAATACCAAAAATTAAAACCACAAATAATTGAAAGTAAATAGAATAGGATAAACATGCACAACATTATAACACCATGATTTTTTTTCGAGGAAATCTCGATTAAGGGAAAAACCTTGATGGGGATGGTACCCACAAATATCTCACAACTGCAATAATAAGTACCTTGTTAAAGGTAATAGTACATATAGATGGGAATGGAAATGCATTCAATCTTACAGCCTAGTGCTTACATCTCAATACAAAACCAAAATTCATCAAGGCATAAAGCCACTTACAAATTCTAGATAGGACTTACAACCCAAAACCAAACTGACAAATAACATCAACTATGCCAATACAGTTTTGATGAAGCTCTGAAAGCTATTACTCGCTGATTATCTGATCTATCAATCTTTGCATCATATCATAAGAACATCATTCATCTTACATACCATGTCTCTCATCATTGCATCCAAAAATCAATCTTATATAATTGATCATAAGCCCAAAATATTATCTCAGACGGCTCCAACAGGTAGCGTGTAAAGTGAATATCATATAATGGTTAAATCTCCATGCTAACCTCACCTAGAGATAAATATAATATCATATTGTTGGATCTATCACTCATAACGATCAAACCGATTGGATCATCGATCTGGTAGGATCATTGATTGATCCAATGTACTACTAGCTCTGCATAAGATAGTCCTATGTCTTCCCTATACACAAAGAATAAAAAATCCATCATAATATATCACAAAAACTTACGATCATCAGGTAATGATCTCCATACAATGTAGAATCATATCCTATCTGTGCAAACCATAACTTTTAAACATCTTTCCATACTGATCCAAAGTGTATTCCTGTAGACTATCATATTCATTCATACTTAGCAGTTTTCTCTAAGTATAAAATTAGTAACTCAACAACTTGTTAGGTAATCAAGAAAATAGTGTGTAGTTTCCGTCACTGAAAACATGCCAAGTGTCTTATCAGTGTTTCTTGCTAGGAGAAGAGTATATACATGAGTTTCTCCGATTAAGCATTCGAGCCAGTCAAATTGAGGAATATATTAAGTAGGTTGCAAGGTATTTGAATTGACTACATCCATCCATACAAGATGAAATAAGCTTGATGAATATGCATAGTGCAGAGGAGTCTTACCAATATGCTTTAAAAGAAAAATAAAAACTCAATAGAAGACAACAAAACACCTTGTAGGGCAAGGGAAAATTTTCATTTGGAATAGGGCATCCAACGAGTGGAAGAGACTTCCAAAATAAATAAGAGGAAGCAAGCACATCAAGTGTGAATGCACAAGAAGGAAAAGGAAGAGGAGACTACTCGTATGGAAGAGGGTCTTTTGGAAGAGGTAGAGGAAGAGGATTTACATGTTTCCAATGTGGAGAAACTAGACATAGAACATTTGAATGTCTGTAGATCTAGCATGATGAAAGTAAAGGAAGAGAGACAAGAACACATGTTTGCATAGGCTAAAAATGAAAAGGAGCACATTAAAAATGGAGAGGACCCCAAAGAAGGAGAACCATTTATGTTGAGAAGAGTTTTGTTGAAACTGTTAGCCCATTTTCTTGTCATAGCCAAAATCCTTTGAAAATGGTCTTATCCTATGAGAACCCTATGAGATTTGTCTTACCTTGTCTGCAACTTGTTTTGATGTGCGAAGAAGATTTATGAGGTTTCATAGCTTGTGCCCTTAGCCTGTGATTGTTGAGTGTGTACCCAAGCCCCATTCAAGAGCCCACGTGCTAAAATGTAAAGACCAGTGAGATATGGTTGTTTTAAGGTCTCTGGATAGGTCTTATTCCATGTTTTAGGATTTATGAAAATTTGTTTAAGTCCAAAACCCTTTTCATTTTCTTTTTCCTCATTACCTTTTCCGGCCACTTAAGTCTCCATTCACGCACATGTTTTTATTTCCTTGGCGGCCTGTTATCTTTTTATCGAGTGATTATGCGACTATGTATTCGCTTGATCTCCAAGTTTCTGGGTGGCTTAAGTTCTTTTCAGTTTCTTGATCTCCATATCTCCCGGTCAAGTAGGCAGGCATTCAATGTTTCAATCTTAGCTGTTGACTCAGTTTTGATCAGGTGGTGTTCGCTTATTCTCTAGATTAAACCCATGGTTATGAAATGATCAAGTGGTCACACGAGCATCTTTGTTCGTGCGATCTCTAGATGTCTTGGGTCAGGTTGGGGTTTACTCTTGGATAGGTTAAGTTCTCATCAAGTGAACTAGTGACTGAAGGATTGCGCATGTTCTCTTGATTTAACCTGAGTTAAGACATGTATCTGGTGAATAAGAGATTGCCTTGGTCGCTCATTCTTCGGATAAGACCAGGGTTAAGCAAAGTATTATGAGATTAGGTGAAGTCCTTTGTCGCATGATCTCTAGATATGCCTGTGTTGAGTTAAGGTTAACGTCATGTCTAGGTGCGGTAGTTATATCTTCGATTGAGTGATTCAACGACTGAGGTAGTCGTGTGGTCTCCTGATCTCAGCAGTTAGTGACTAAACATTCAATGACCTGGTGAATGGTTATGTCTCCCTTCAGTCATGTGTTCCCTAGATATCAAGTCAAGGTAGGAGACTTTGAAAGATTCAATATATATATAAGCCGTAGATTTTGTTTTGATCTGATGGTAGTCACAGATTCTCTTGATTAAACCCATGGTTAGTAAATGATCCAGCGACTCAGAGAATGCCTTTGTTCGCATATTCTCCTGATGGCATGAGTTAAGTCAAGGTTTATTCCTAGGCAGGTTAAGTTTCTTTCAGCGATTTGGCGACTAAAGGGGTTTCGCATGTTCTCCAAATGAAACTCGAGGTTAAGTAAATACCTAGCGATCTAGCGAATACAATGTTCGTGTAATCTCTGAACCAGACATGGGTTAAGAAAATCATTCATAGATTACGAGTGGGCCTTAGTTTTTGAATGACAGGATGAGCTGGGTTAAAGATAATGAGTATGCAGGAATGAATCTGGGCCGTTGATAAAGAAAAGATCAGACGCTGGCGCTTGTTCTCCAAATAAATGCATGGGTTAAGGATAGACTCAACGATCACGTGACTGCTTCATTCACATGATCTCCAGACAAGACTAAGGTTAAGAAAAAGGTCAAGCGACTTGGAGATTTCCTTTAGTCGCGTAATCTCTAGATGAGACGGGTTAAAGTGCTTGCTGAGGTCAAAGTGGGTCCAGACAGCCAGGTGTTTCCAGGTGCTCGATTCTAATTGGCCAAGGAGATTTGATGATGTGGCCTGGGTGTTTTAAAAGAGATAAGTGACTGTTGTCAAATTGTGAGAATTGCCCGATCTGCACGAAAAAATGAGGATCAACGGTTACGTTTTAAAGTTGATCAATTGACCGTTGATGACATAAATTTGAATTTGTTTAGGGTTTTTCAGCGAGTAAAGGACTGGTTATTTAATGCTTGAGCGGCCGATCTACCAGATTTGATCTTGTCCACTGTCACTATGTGATCCTGAGATGATTTTGATTTGCGAATATGTCTATGCCGTGGAAGATTGGTGAATCAATCACTTAATCTATGATGCATGTGAAAATGAATAGAGGGTAACATGATGGGATTTCAGCTTCTAGTGTAACAATTAGTTTTTGGCCATAAATGAGGATCAATTTTGGATCTGATTGCTCCAGATTTCTTGGCCTATCTTCTTTGCAATTATTTCTTGATTGAATCTGGTTGGTGGGGTTGTTGAAAACCCTATCCCTGTCCTAGCTATCTGAAGCTTGTTGCATCCTTCCTTGAGGATTCCATGATAGCTAGTGACTATAAAGGTAGTCTGATGTATTTTTTTTTGGATGATGGTGAATTTGATAACTGAATAGAGAGAGCTTGGATCAATGTTTTATTCTAGCAATTAGTCATTTTCTATGTATTGATTCTGCAAATTTTAATGAAAATATAGTTGAATCCCAATCTCAAATTCACGTATGTCTTCTTATTTTGATCTTGAATTCTTATATGTTAATGTCACAAAGTGAGTTAATGTATGGTTTATAAAGTAAATTGTGAAATTGTCTTTGAGTTCTTGCCAAAGTCAGGATTAAATCCTTAAGGGTAGTTTCAGAGAATTCATGGTTGAATGGGAATTTGATGTCTAGGTGTGAGGGTGAAAAGAATAATAGGCAAAGCACTTATTCTATATTTAGGTGTATTTGAGTTAGGTTTTCAGTTGATATATATTGTATTTTGACTCTTTTCTCTAGGATACGACACTGATCTTTTCTTAGACAACAGTTCTTCATCATCAATCAACTTAAATATGATAAAATCTTTAAATCAATTCGTCTAGGACATAAATGTATAATATTTGCTGATTCCTTTAAGAAGTGAATCCAAGGTATACCCACCTGAGTATCAAAGCTTAAAGTGTAGGAGGATCATATAGTTGATCCTTGTTAATTGGCCCTTTTCCTTGCAGAGTTTGGAGTGGTGATAGAGTCAGTGACATTAATTTGTCAATCATAGTGTAAATCTGCAAGTAGAAAGAAAAGGAGACCAAAAGAAACCACAAAATGAAAAATTGGAACCAATTCAAAGAAGGAATTTGTTTTGAACAAGGTGCAAGGTGGATGAAAAGTGTTACAAGGTGATTGTGGACAATGGTAGCACCGATGATATTGTATCCAAGGAGATGGTAAACAAGATGAAATTGAAGAGAATTAAACATCCCAATCCATATGGAGTCTCTTCGTTGCAAAAGGAACATCAAATATTGGTGAATCAACAAAGTTTGATAATTTTTTACATTGGATTAAACTACAAAAATAAAGTTGTGTGACATAATGCCCACAGATGCTTGTCTTTTTTTCTTGGGAAGACCATATAAATTTTATAGAAAGGGTATACGTGATGGTGAGAAGAATACTTACACAATCAAGAGAGATGGGAAGGAGTATACTTTGATTTCGATAAAAAGTAAAGAAGAAGAAGATATGCCAAAAGTGTGTTTTGCTTCTAGAAAGAATTTTTTGAAGGAGTTTAAAATAGAGGAGACATATTGCTATGGTTCCCAAATTTACAGGGGATGGGGTAGTGGAAGTGATGCAGAAGCATCTTGGGTCCTTGGTAATCTTGCATCATCCAAAAAAAATTGTTTACTAGATGGACCTTGTTACCATTTTTGTGTTTGTTTTTTATAACCTGGTCACCGGTTGGGTGATTGATGCTTCGGTTGAGTTCTTTGGATCTTTAGTAGCTGTAGTCGTGATATGATGTTCATGGGATAATTTGGAGGTATTTTCTATGATTGCAACTCATCTAGATTTATTGCGCATGAGTTATGATGGATTATGTGACTGCGTTTGAGATGTAGTTCCTTGTTCTAGACATTTTTTTGAGATTTTGTAATTGGTCGATTTGTGTGGATCTTGGGCTAGAGAGATGAAAATGGTTTGTTCCTAGTTGTTTGTGGAGGCTATGCTTGTGATCGTACTTCTTGAGGTGACGTGGTTTGTCAAATATTGTTGATTCTTTTTTGGTTTGTTGTTGTTCCTCACGACAATGGTTTAGTTGGGTTACCGATTGATTGTTGGAGTTTGTGATCAGTGTTGCCAACTGCTAGTGCTAATTGGCATAATTTTCTAGGGGGATCTATGCATGGCTGACTTGGTTGTTTGATCGATCCTTGTGAAATAATTAAATGCTATAATTATTTGGGATCTAGGCCGACTTGGTCTGTTACATTCATCTTGGGATATGGGAATTGATAGCCTGAAGATTTGGGAAGTTTTGAGAGTAGATATGGGTTGAGCTTTTCTTTGTACTTGGTCGTAATCAAGAAGACCTTACATCCCAACATGTTTGAAGAAATTTTGATGAATACAATTGTTGCTTGGATACACAACTTGTTCTTATTGTCTCTTGTTATTTTTTGTTGTGTTGACTCTTGCTGCAAGGTTTGGACATCTCAAATGGGGGTTCTCCTACCTTGACTGCATCAGATGATATCAGAGCTAGTTTGATCTTGTAGTGGTATAAATCTTGGTGTCTGAACTTGTATCATTCCTGTGGCATTTTTTGTGAGGTGGAAGAGTGTAGATCTGACTCACATTAGCGAAGGGCTTGCACAAGGTGGATGGAAGAAGATTTGTTGTTGTTGGTTGGGTTGTTCTTGAGGACTATGGTTTTGCTAGGGTTAGGATATCATCTTTGGTGAATCAGATCACCGATTGGAGGTAGTTACACCTAAGATCTAGAAATATGCTTTCGATAATGAATCCTAGTTTAATGGAGCAGATAAAGGAAGATCTCTGAGATGAAATTAGGAATGAGATGACCAGTTTGAGGAATGAGGTAATGGAAGGGATTAGGACTGATGTTGTTGGATTGTGCAGGAATCCTAGATCTAATGATAGTTTTGAGGAGGCTGTAGAGGGATTTGGAGCTATAGATGGTGCTAGGCATTTTGGGAGTGATAGATCTTACTAGTTGGTGAAAACTATGGAAAGACTAGGTGCTGGTTATAGGTTGGAAGTATCTAATTTCTTAAGTACATTGAATCTAGAGGACCTGATTGATTGGGTAGGTGAGTTGGAAGATTACTTTGAGCTAGAGGACATCCAAGACCCTTGGAGAGTAAGGTTAGCATAGAAAAATTTGGCAGGACATGCAACTTTGTGGTGGAAAGAATTTTAGAAGGGTAGAGAGGAAGAATGAGAAATGAATATCACTTGGTGAAAGCTGATGGTTGCAAATTTGAAGGCTAAATTCATACCTGAGGACTATGAGATGGAATTTTTCAAGAGGTTGCAGAACTTGAAGCAGAAGGATCTAAGCATGAAGGATTACATTGAATATTTTTACAAGGTAACCATTAGATATAGTCATAGAGAGCTTTCTAAGGATAAGTTGGCTAGGTATGTGAATGGTTTGAGGTTTAACATTCAGGATGAAATGAGTATGCTAAAGATTGGATTAGTTGAGGAGGCTTATCAATATTCCCTAAAGGTAGAAGATAAGTTGAATAGGAAATAACAAAATAACTCTAGAGGAAGGGAGAAGCAAGTTGGTGGTGGTGATAAGGGCAAGAAAGTAGCTAAGATAGAAGCTAAACCGAATGCACCTAAGGGGGGTAATGGTGGCAAGGAGTTTAAAGGTACTTTCTTTAAATGTGGCTTGAAAGGTTGTGATGCTTTTCCATGTAAGGAAAACAAGATATTTTCTTGTATGAATGAAGAAGGTGGACCATCTGCTAGTGAATTAGACAATGATCCTGAAAATGGGGAAGCTTTTATACTTCAAAGGTTGGTGGGGAATAAGGAGGAGAAACCTTGTCAAAGGAAGAGTTTATTCAATACCAGATGCAAGGTTGGAGGTAAGCATTGTAAGGTGATAGTGGATGGTCGTAGCACTGAAAAATCAATTTCTAAGGAGATGGTGTAGAAGATTGGTTTGAGAAGACTTAAGCATCTGAGTCCTTATAGGTTTGGTTGGTTTCATGATGATCATGTGGTGGAAGTAAGTGAATAGTGCATGGTGAATTTTTGCATTGGTTCTTATAAGGATATAGTATTATGTGACATAGTGGTTATGAGTGCATGTCATGTTTTACTGTTGGCAATTTGGCTGAGTTGAGTACATAGATGTTGTCATTATGGAAAAATATGATCCACATGAAGATCACAGAGGTCAGAGAGCAAGTATGGCAGAGAGCATTGCAAATTTGTCTAAGTGTGAGACAGTGTTTTCACAATGTACCAGGACACAGTTTTTGTTTGCGACATTGACTGGAGTAAGTTCAGTGCTTTCACACTTGAACATATACTCTATGATGGCTATTGATCACCCATCTCAAATTGCAAGTCAGTACGGCATGTACGGAATTAGTTATGACAGTTTTACTAAAGACAGTGTGAAGTCGATAGGACAGAATATCAAGACATAATTGGTAAAGAGTTAAGGGTTTATTTTGTTTATCAAAATAATGACTTAACAATATAAAGGGATGACATCCTAGATGTTAACCCTTAGATAATTATATATGGAAGCTGACCATGTAAAGTTATTAGCCTTAATAACTTGTATATATGTAATTGTAATTGTAAAGAAAGATGTAATGTATGTATTGTGAAGCAAATGTAATAGTGATGATGCGAAGATAAGAGCAACAAAGGAATATTGATGCAAGCATAATAAGGTTATGCACCTTGACCTATTTTTGTATACATTGTATATTACTTGTTTGGGCAGTGGGCTCATCTAGTAATCAGATTTTGTATTGACAACTCCTAATAGGGTTGAGGCTTCTAACAAGGCCTATAGTCCCTTAATCAGGATTGATACACTATATGATTGTAATAGACTCCTAACAGGGTCAATATCCTTAATAGGATACTTTTTATTAGTGGATCTTTGTGGGTACCATCCCCACCGAGGTTTTCCCTTGGCCATGGTTTCCTCGAGAACAAATAATATGTTATGAGTTCTTTGATGTTATTGCTATGCATGTTATTTAGTTTCTTATGTTATGCATGTGTGAAGATAATATGTTATATCCATAACTAGGCAAAAGTAAAAGTTTGTGGAATACTGATTCACCCCCCACCCCCCCCCCCCTCTTAGTATTCCCTATTTCTAACAATTGGTATCAGAGCTTAGTTACTCGGAGAAGAATCATTCAAGGAAAGCCTAGCAGCTTGAGTAAGATCTCTATGGATATGGATCAACTACAGAAGAATCTTGAAGAAGCTCTTAAACAGATTGATATGCTTACTGATGAAAGAAACACTCTGAAAAGGAAATATGATGATGCAAAGAACCTTATTGAGAAACTGAAAAACAAGGTAGAAGATCTGAAATCTGAAAAGGAATATGAAGTTCTTATTGAAGATTGTGATGACAATTGAGAAAAAGAAAATGTAATCCTTAAGCATGAACTAAAGATAGAAAATCTAAAGGTTAGTTTGAAAGATGGAAATGACAAAAATGAAGCAAATCTGAGATCTAAGAATGAAAGGTTGAAGATTGAGAACAAAGAATTAAGATCTAAACTTAGCAAAGTAACATCTGAATTTGAGAAAGTCAATTTGTAGCATGCAGAACTTGAGAAATACAATACAATTGTGAAAGGTGAATTGACTCAATCCAAACAACAACTTGAAAGGCTATATTCAAATAGTGAGAAGATCGATGAACAAGTATCTTTTGGGAAACCATCCTATGATAAGACTAGACTTTGATTTAATATATTCAAAACAAATGATGAAAGAAAAGAACCAGATCTGAAAGTATCTGAAAGCATTGATGAAAACAAGTCAAATGAGATCAACAAATCTAAAGATGTACCTAAAGAAGAAGAATCACCGAAGCAAGAAGAATCACCCAAAGATATGCAAAGAGAATTCAAAGGTAGATGTTTCGTTTGTAATACTATTGGTCACATGAAGAGAGATTGCATAGGTAAACAATTTAAACCTCTTAATGGTTATTGTTATAATTGTCATGGTTTTGGACATAGAGCTATTGAATGTAGAAAACCTAAAGTTATTGAGAATAATTATGGTAGTAGAATGTTTAGGAATACTAACAATGCAGATAAGAGACCTACTGAAGATATGAACAGAAGAAATGGAGTAGTATGTTATAGATGAAACAAGGTTGGACAAATTGCTAGAAACTGCAGGTCACAGATCAATCAGCAAGGACCAAGATATGGGAACAATGGAATTGTTTGTCAAATATGTAACAAGATTGGACATACAACAAGGTTTTGCAGAATGAACAATGGAGTTTTTCATCCTAACCCTAACCCTAGAAATCATGCAAGAACAAATGAAGATACAAGTAACAGACATAAAGGTTGTTGTAGTAATGCAGATGAGGTGAAGTTTGTTAAAGACACAAATCAAGGAGACATATTCAACATTGAAGGTAATCAGAAAGGTGAAGTATCAAGTGGTAAGAATGAATCTTTACCTGACCTATCCTTAAGCACTTAAATTATGTAAATTGTAGTAGATTAGGAACTTAGAATTAGTGTAGAAGTAGATTTATGATGAATTAAGTCTTGCGTAGTTAATGGAAGGTATTTTATGATGTACTAATGCTATGGTTAAGAGTGCAAAAGAAAATATTATGTTTTGCAAGATCGCAAGAAGTTTTAAGTTTTGCAGGTTGAAAGAAACAACTTTTTGGAAAGAAGCGACAAAAGAATTGAATGCGATGTCAGACCTAAGTGAGATTGAAGTAATAAAAGGTTATGATCAAAGTTATTTGACTATCAAAGTGAATTGAAGTGTTTAGGAGAGCAAAGAATAGAGATTAGAATCATTTTGTAGTGATTTGGTGAAAGATTGAATCGCCGAATCTGCGGGAGCCCTAAATCATGAATTTGAGGTATTTATCTTGATAGATCTTTGAAGTGGTATAAGAGATTAGAAGAAAATCATGGATGTATCCTTAATTCACAATGTCAGAGATAAGAATAGACCTAGATTGAAGAAAGAACCAGTAGAACCCTTGGAAGATGATCCTAGGTTAGCACTATCATCCATACCAGACGAAGTTTTGCATTTGGAAAATGTAAGAAGTTATCTTGGATGCAAGTTAGAAACCCTAAGTGACAGTGACTTTTCAAGTGAATATCAGAGGATTTATAACCATGATATGTCATTGCGACAATGAGATTGTTAAGTATTCATTGAAATATGAGTTTGACGATGAATAATGCACTAAGATTATTTTGAGTAGAATTCATAATGGAAAGTTTTGGCTAGAAGACATAGTAATAGAAATTACTGCTGATTTGATTCATGATGTAACTGGATTATCTAAATTTGGTGCTATTCCCTTAAATGAAAAGAATATGAGGAAAATAGTTATTTATAACACAAGCTCATCCTATAATGGTAGAGGAATTTTAATCAGTAAAATCAAGCAAGATGATGTGAGATATCTATGCAAAATCCTAACCACTAAGTTTTGTGCAAATTCTAGAGAAGATGATATGGCAGCTGGTATGGTACATATAGCATATTTGATGTGTGTTGACAAGGTACCAGTTGATATGTGTGAAATCATGAGAATTCAATTGTTTGAAAACTTGGAGAAGATTAAGAAGACCAAGTATGCACAATTCAGATTTTCTTCTTGATCACTTACATGTTTTTCCACCTATTAAGAAGATTTCCCTATACAGTTGCAAATGACTGGAATGATGGACAAAACACTATGGAAAGAATCAATAGAATGTATTTGAGACATGTTATTGATAAAGTGAATGAAAGTGCTAAGTTAGTATTGAAGACATTTCAGAACATGGTATCTAACAGATCAAGGATTCCACAGTCTCTTGTGGAGAAATATAAGGATAACATATGTTTTATGGTTGACACTGACTTTACCTATATTGAACTAGTGGAACCTAGAATTGAGTTCTTAGACCCTCTTGGCTATGAGATATCTGAGGTAGAAACATAAGGATATGTTGGTAGGTTACTTAAGAATAAGTTGGACACCCAGTGCAATAGATTTGGAACATTTGAAGAGAACTTCAACTCTGCAAAAGCTATAATGCAAGAAAAGTAGTCTAAGAAGAGAGTTGACAACACTATAAAGAAAATATTGAAGAATTCTGGCATGATAGAGCATGAGTTTGATATTGCAAAGAAGACAGCAGCAACAATCAGAGGTATTGGGTAGAAAGAGATCTTATCTATACCTCCCTTGTCATCAAGTGCAGTACAACATGAAGCTACACAAGTGAAGGTGAAAGTTGAGGAACTTGAGGAAGAACAAGAAACAAGGAAATCCACTAGATCCTCTTCTTCCACACCAAGCAAGAGAGTAAAGGAAAGTGCTACAGGACCTAGTAAGAGGCAAAAAACTTTGGTGCCACCAATCCCTAGGAAAATTATAGAAATTAAAGATGATGACACTACTGTAAAGAAGAAAGCATGGAAACCCAGAATTGAGAGAGTGATTGAAGAAATCATAGAAGATGGAGACTTTACTTAGATGAATAAGTACTATGACCTTTATGACTATTCTGAGAGATTGAATCTTGAAAATTTTTTTGTTAAGCACATGATTCTGGCTAATAAGAAGTTTGATACTATTCAGGGCAAAATTCCTGATGACCTATTCAAGAAACTTGTTAACAGGAAAATGAGAGCACAAGAAGAAGACAAAACTATGAGAGAAAATATGGTGAGGAAACTATGTGTTGTGAGAGATGATGAGCATCTTAAACAGATCTTGAAGCCCCTTGGCACTCTTTTGAGGACTAAAAGGAGAACCATTCAGATCATGGCAAGACAATATGAACAAGTGAGAACATAAACAGAACAAGCAATAATTAAAGTTATGGCAGAAATTGTTGGAGAGTCTTCAGTTGTAGCAGAGCAAGCAAAAGAAGCAAAACAAGAGGATATTCCCTCTCCACCGGCTATAAATATTGAAGAAGAATCTATGAATGTTGAAGGTACAAAGATTACTTTGGACACTGAAGAAAATGTATTCAAGAACTTAGAGAACATTGTTGACAATTCGGCTCTTGATGAACTGGATAGAACTAAAGAAGTAGAACAAAACCAATCTATTATTGAAGAACCTAAAGAATCTGAGGTTGAAGTACCCCTTCCTAGAAAAGAAGACATCAGTCTTACTCCTGAGACTGGAAAGAAGAAAGAAATTAGATCTTTATTTGAAGATTTAGGAAAGGAAGTTGATGATGATGATTAGTTAGAATTGATCACTTCCTTGAATAAAATTATTGGTAAAAACAAGAAGGTAAAGAATCTTGAAGGATGTCTGAAGGACTTAACTGAAAATTTACAAGGAGTTTTAACCACACAGATTGCAGATGCAGACCCTTTGGAAAAAGCAAAGAAATTGATGAGAACCTTTGATGATGAGTTCACAAATCTATCTGAGATTGCAAAGGTAAAGGCACAAGCAGACTATGAGGCTGGAATGCTTTTGAATATCAGTCAGAATATCAAAAATGATGTTAACAATCTTGATATCTGTATCAAGGATTTGAGGAGACATTTGGGAACAAGAAAGTCTTTGTACATACAGTGTACAACACCAGAGATTTTGACAGTAGAAGAAGACAAGCAGATGAAGTTGAAGGAAGCAAAGATTCAGAATGAATCAAACCTTCTTTCTAATCCTAATGTGAAGGTTAGTAATGTTGAGAAGACAGTTCGGAAGCTTTTATGATGAAATAAGAATTTTGCAAGATGAGAGGAACAGAAAAATGAGGAGACTCACTCTTCTGAGAGAACATACTTCCATGAAGATAAGTATTATTGAAGAGCAGCTGGAAGAATGTCTTACAGCTAGGATATCATTTCAGAAATTTAAATTTGAGAATCTCCAAGCATGTCATATTGCAGCTTATGGATTGAGCACATTATTCAATGTGGCAGATTCCATTAAGAAATCACGGGAGGAGTTAGAAGCTATAAAAGTTGATTTTGTAGATTGTGTTGCAAGCCTACCGGCTTTGCAATAAGACATTTAAGGTATAATCTTTTGTGATACAATTTTGTAAGCCTCCCTACTTTATTTTGTCATTGTTGTCAAAGGGGGAGAGATATATAGAAAATTGAGAGATATATAGAATAGAAGATTGATGTATACTCTTAGGGGCAGTATTGCAGTATATAAGAATTTTTGAGGAGTCATAAGGATAGTATATATCTTATACTATGGCCAATTTTGAGACAATTTTTGAAGTTTTTATTGTACACTTAGCTAATTTTCTCATATGTTGCCACCAATGACAAAGGGGGAGATTGTTGGCAATTTGGCTGAGCTGAGTACATAGATGTTGTCATTATGGAAACATATGATCCACATGAAGATCGCACAGGTCAGAGAGAAAGTATGGCAGAGCGCATTGCAAATTTGTCTAAGTGTGAGACAGTGTTTTCACAGTGTACTAGGACATAGTTTTTGTTTGTGACATTGACTAGAGTAAGTTCAGTGCTTGCGCACTTGAACATAGACTCTATGATGGCTATTGATCACCCATCTTAGAGTGCAAGTTAGTACGACATGTACAAAATTAGTTATGATAGTTTTACCGAAGACAATGTGAAGCCGACAGGACAGAATATGAAGACAGAATTGGTAAAGAGTTAAGGGATTATTTTGTTGATCAAAATAATGACTTCACAATATAAAGGGACAACATCCTAGATGTTAACCCTTAGATAATGATATATGGAAGCCGACCATGTAAATTTATTAGCCTTAATAACTTGTATATATGTAATTGTAATTGTAAAGAAAGATGTAATGTATGTATTGTGAAGCGAATGTAATAGTGATGATGCAAAGATAAGAGCAGCAAAAGAATATTGATGCAAGCAGAATAAGGTTATGCACCTTGACCTATTTTTTTATACATTGTATATTACTTGTTTGGGCAGTGGGCTCATCTAGTAATCAGATTTTGTATTGACAACTCCTAATAGGGTTGAGGCTTCTAATAAGGCCTATAGTCCCTTAATCAGGATTGATACACTATATGCTTGTAATAGACTCCTAACAAGGTCAATATCCTTAACAAGATACTTTTGATTAGTGGATCTTTGTGGGTACCAGCCCCACCGGGGTTTTCCCTTGGCCAGGGTATCCTTGAGAACAAATAATGTGTTATGAGTTCTTTGATGTTATTGCTATGCATGTTATTTAGTTTCTTATGTTATGCATGTGTGAAGATAATCCGTTATATCCATAACTGGGCAAAAGTAAAAGTTTGTGGAATACTGATTCACCCCCCCCTCTCAGTATTCCCTATTTTTAACAATTAATTGGTAGGCCTTGGCAGTATGACACAGAGGCTGTTCATGACTGTAGAAACAATGTGATTACCATTAGGAAGGATGACAAGAGGTGTCGATTAATTCCTTTGATGGATGAGGAGAACGAGGTGAATAATCAGAGTCTTCACAAAAGGTATGAGTTGAGAATAGACCTGAGGGATGAGCCTAAGGTTGGGTATGGTGGCGCATTGTATATGAGTCACTTGCAAGACCTGGTTGATGGAAAAAGGAAGGCACTACAAGTTGCAGGTGAGGAAGGTTTGTGGATGAAGAATAAGTATGGGATTTTTGTCCCTTGTTCTTATAGATTTTCAAGAGTTTTTCTCATGGAAAATATTTTTGTACCTTAGGTGTCTAATGCAGGAGCATCTTGGGTCCTTGGTAATATTGCATCATCCAAAAGAAATTCTTTATTGGTGGACCTTGTTACCTGTTTTGTGTTTGTTTTTTTGTTCCTGGTCACCGATTGGGTGATTGATGCTTTGATTGAGTTCTTTGGATCTTCAATGATCACAGTCATTAGATGATGTTCATGGGATCATTTGGTGGTGTTTCCTATGATCACAACTCATTTGGAGTTACCACACATGAGTTATGATGGATTCTATGACTAGGTTTGAGATGCAGTCCTTGTTCTAGACAACTTTTTGAGATTTTGTTCAGTCAATCTGTGTGGATCTTGGGATGGAGTGATGAGAAGGGTTTGTTCCTAGTTGTTTGTGGAGTCTATGTTTATTATCACACTTCTTTAGGTGATGTGGTTTGTGAGAACCCGTTGATTCTCTTTTGTTTACTATTGTTCTTCATAACATTGGTTCAGTTGGGTTATCAGTTGATTGTTGCAGGTTGCGATTAGTGTTGCCGACTGTTGGTTCTAACTGGCATAATTTTCTAGGAGGATCTATGTGTGGCTAAATTGGTTGTTGGATCAATCCTTGTGAAATAAGTAAATTTTGTAATTATTTGGGATCTAGGCCGACTTGGTCTGTTACGATTGTCTTGGGATATGTAATTGTTTGTTAGTGCGACCTATTGGTGGCTAAGTATAAATATAAGATGTTGATGAACTCTTGAGAGGTAGCAAGGGTAGCTAGAAGGAGTTAGTGAAGAGATATTTCTATAGAATTGATAGCCTGAGGGTTTGGGAAGATCTGAGAGTAGATCTAGGTTGAGGTTTTCTTTATACTTGGTCGTAATTGGGAAGACCTTACAACCCGACATATATGAAGAGATTTTGATGAATACAATTGTTGCTTAGATATAAAAAATTGTTGTTCTTATTGTCTCTTGTTTTTTTTTCCGTTGTGTTGACTCTTGTTGCAAGGTTTGGACATCTCCTATGGGGATTCTCCTACCTTGACTGTGTCAAAAAGAAAATGGTGGTATACCAAAGGAAATACAACAATTGTTGGATGAGTATGCAAAAATCTTGATGGATGAGTTTTCATATGGGTTTCCACCATTGAGGAGTATAAGTCATTGCAAAGATTTGATACCCGGTGCTAGTTTTCAAAACAAAGAACCGTATAGAATGTGACCAAAAGAGAATGAAGAAATAAACAAGCAAGTGCATGAATTACTTAATGATAAGGGATTAATTAGAGAAAGTTTAAGCCCATATGCAGTTCTAGCAGTGTTGGTACCAAAGAAAGATGGAATTTTGTGGATGTGCACATACTCAAGAAAAAAACAAGATAACAATCAAATACCGATTTCCTTTTCCATGGATGGATGACTTGGTGGATTGTTTGAGTGGAGAAAAATACTTCACCAAACTTGATTTGAAGAATGATTATCATCAAATAATAATTAGAGAAGTGGATGAGTGAAAGATCACATTTAAAATGAAGGATGGGTTGTATGAATGACTAGTAATGTCATTTGGGCTATCAAATGCGCCAAACACTTTTATGAGATTGATGAATGAAGTCTTGAGGCCTTTCCTTCGTAAGTTTTTTATTATTTATTTAAATGATATTTTGATATTTAGTAAGTCAAAAGGGGAGCACTAGAGGTATATAAGAGCAGTCCTACAAAGACTAAAAGAGGAGAAGTTGATGGTAAATTTGAAAGAGTGCAATTTCATAAAAGAAGAGTCGGTTTATTTGGGCTTTTTAGTTTTCGGTAGTGGTCTGAGGATCCAAAAAGGTCTAAACTATCCTTGATTGGCCTTCACCAAGAAGTATGTTTGAAGCAATAAGTTTCCATGGGTTAGCGAGCTTCTATAGGAAGTCCATTTAAAAATTTAGTACTATTTATGCTCCAATCACAAAAATAAGGAGTTTTCTTTGACAACAGCTGAGAGGCGTTTTAACACCTTGAAGGAGAAAGTAACAGAGCCCATCTCGTGTTAGCACTTTCAGATTTCAATAAAGTGTTCCAAGTTGATTGTGATGCAAGTGGGATAGTGATAGGAGTTCTAAGTCAAGAGGGAAGACCTATAGCTTATTTCAGTCAGAGACTAATATATTCCGTGTATGATCAAGAGTTATATGCAATTGTGTTAGCACTCAAAAAGTGGAGACACTATTTGTTTCCCAAGTAGTTTGTATTGCACACTGATCATCATGCATTACAATTCATTAATAGTCAATGTAAGATAAATCAAAAACACATGAAGTGGGTTTATTCTTCCAAAGTTATTTATTTGTTTTGAAACATAGGAGTGGTAAATCACATAGAGTTGATAATGCATTGAATAGGAGGTGTTTGTTATTAAATGAGATGTGTGTGAATGTAGTTGGATTTGATTGTTTGGGAAAGTTGTATGAGGAAGATGCAAATTCTAAAGAAGTATTGGCATCATGTAAGAATCCCATTGGGATTGATAGAAGTCCATGGTTGGAGTATTTCATACAAGAGAATTTATTGTCTAAAGGGAAGATGTGTTTACCTCAAGGCTCAATGAGGGAAAACTTGACAAAGGAAAAACATAGTGGAGGTTTGAGTGGACATTTTGGAGTGGACAAAACATTAAGACACCTGAATGAGAGCTATTATTGGTCGAGGATGAGTGCAGATGTGAAAAGAATGTATGTAGAGTGTGCTAGTATGACAAGGGAGTGAATCAAAACACTAGATTGTACTAGCCATTGACGATATCGAAGAGACCATGGGAATTCATTAGTATGGATTTTGTTTTGGGGTTGCCACAAACACAAAGAGGTAATGATTCTATTTTTTTTCTAGAGGACAAATTTTCAAAACTAGCTCATTTTATCCCATGTAGCAAATGAAGTGATGCTTCTCATATAGCTACATTGTTTTTCAACTAGATAGTTCGGTTACATGTCTTTCTTAAAAGCATTATTTCAGATAGAGATACAAAATTTGTTGGTCATTTTTGGTGCACATTGTGGAATAAAATCAACACATATTTGGGATTTAGTTCAGCCTACCATCCACAAATAGATGGTCAAATGAAAGTTGTTAACAAGAGTTTGGGCAATTTGTTAAGGTGTTTGGTTGGTGATAAACCAAGTCAATGAGATTTGATTTTAGCACAAACATAATTTTCTTATAATAACTCCATTAATCAAAGTGTAGGTAAGAGTCCATTTCAAGTGGTGTATGGTTTCAGCCCAAGGGGTTTAGATGAGTTGAGAGTGTAGATTTGAATAGGAAAAGTGTTGTTGTGGAGGATTTTGCTAAGTATATCTATGATTTGCACAAAGAAGTGAAGGGAAACTTGGAGAAGAGTGCTATGAAGTACAAAAAACATGTTGATCAACATAGGAGGGTGCAAGACTTTGAAGTTGGAGAGCTAGTAATGGCTCATTTGTCGAAAGAAAGATTTCCTCAAGGTACCTACAACAAACTAAAGTGGAAGAAAATTGGCCCTTGTAAAGTCTTAGGGAAGTTATCATCAAATGCACATGAGATTGAACTTCCAGCTGGAATTGACATTTCTCCAATCTTCAATGTGGCTGATTTGTACAAGTACTATGAAGGTGGATCAAGTGAGAAACACAATGTAATTTCAGATTTGTCAGATGTCATGGAATGGTGCATCAATTGCCAGAAAATAAATTTGAACGAGTTGATCAAGTAATTGGATCACAAATTGCCAAAAGAACGAGGAGGAGATAATATTTGGAGTATTTGGTTCATTGGAATTGAAGGAAACTAAATAAAAAATGGTGATCTATCGATCAAAAAGCAATCGAATATGAAAAGCCTCAAACCGCCTTAAAAAAATGAGAGGTAGGGAATCTATTATATAGAAAACTAAAAGAGAGGTCACATTATGGAATTCAACCATATTCACCAATATTATAACTACAATATTAAAGACATACAACTATATATTTAATATGGCATAAAAAAGTCAAGAAAGGCTGCCCCAAAGTTAAGAAAGGTTGCCCCAATGGACATTAGTGTTGTTATTCTCCTTCATAATGACCATTGGGAGGAACACGAAGTAAATCTTTGAGCTTCTAGAACCTTTTACGAGCTAGACCCTTTGTGAAGATATTTGCAATCTGATCTTTTGTATTACAGTACAGAATTTCGATCAAACCTTATTGAACCAATTCCCTGATATAGTGATGTTGTATCTCAGTATGTTTGATTCTACTATGAAATATTGGATTCTTTTTTATTTTTATAGAACTCTTTTTGTCACAATACAACAAGGTAGGTTCATTCTATATTTGGTGTAAGTCTTCTAGTAGTCTTCTCAACCATACAGTTTCACAAGTTGTTGATGTTGCAACTTTGTATTCTGCCTCTGTTGTAGATAGTGATACTTGGTTGTTTCTTGGACTTCCAAGAGAATACTGTAGAACCAAGGCTAAAAGTGTAACCACAAGAAGACTTCTTATCATCAGAAGAACCTTCCCAATCTGAATCTGTATAGCCAACCAATCTACTATCCTTCGAATGCTAAAATTTGAGACCATAACTCAATGCCCCTTTAACATATCTGAAACTCCTTTTAACTGCATTCCAATGTGTTTCCTTAGGATTTGATATGAACTTAGAGACCAAACTCACTGCATATGTGATATCTAGATGAGTAGTAGCTAAGTAGATCAAAATTCCAATTAGTTGTTTGTATAGAGTGGGATTCACTGCATTTGACTGTTCCTTGTATAGATAAGATTATCAACATACAGTGTTAGAAATAGGAAATACTGAGAGGGGGGGTGAATTAGTATTTCACAAAATTTTACTTTTGCCAACTTATAGATATAACAGATTACTTTAGTGCATACAAAGCATAAGAAACTAGTTAACATACATAACAGTAAATGTAAAGAACTCATAACACATGATATGTTCTCGAGGAAACCTTGGCCAAGGGAAAACCCCGGTGGGGATGGTACCCACAAAGATCCACTAATCAAAAGTATCCTGTTAAGGATGTTGACCCTATTAGGAGTCTATTACAAACATATAGTGTATCAGTCCTGGTTAAGGGACTTTAGGCCTTTTAAGAAGCCTCAACCCTGTTAGGAGTTGTAGATACAAAACCTGATTACCAGATGAGCCCACTGCCCAAACAAGTAATACAAACTGATTACTGATTACAAAAAGGTGCCACTTATAACTTCACATCAGCTACTTTCACCGCTATCACAATTTATAGCTTTCGCAAGTTACATTTCAAGTATGTATTCCAGGTGTATTCGGTCATTACAACTTCACATCTTTATACAAGGTACAAACATAATATCTTTCTTCTGTCAGCTTCAACATCATAATCCAAGAGTAAACATCTAGGATGTCATCTCTTTATAATATTAAGTCATTATTTTGACAAGCAAAATAATCCCTTAATTCATTTACTAGTTTTGTCTTCAAAACTGCTCTGTCGGCTTATACACTGTCATCGGTAAAGCCTTCATAACTTTGTCTGTGCTGTCTGAAACCTTTTGCACACTGAGATGGGGTATCCTTAGACATCATAGAGTCTATGTTCAACTGCACAAACTCTGATCATGCTCCAGTGAACGTCACCAAAACAAATTGTCTCGGGTGCTTTGTCAAAATCACTGTTTCATACTTTGACAATTTTAGTCTGCGATCTTCCATACTTACTTTCCAGCTTATGCGATCTTCATAGGGAACATATGTTGCCATAATGACAACATCTATGTACATACATCAGCCAAATTGCCAACAATCTCCCCCTTTGTCATTGGTGGCAACATATGGGAAAATTGGCTAAGTGTACAAGTCAAAATCTCAAAATTTGTATATGAAAATTGTGGCCATACATAATCTATACTACTTCATAATACTCCATAGAAAATCCCCCTATGAGTATCCTTCCTCATCATATAGACAATTTTCTACTAAGTATCTCTCCCCCTTTGACAACAATGACAAAATAAAGGGCGGAAAGGGATATACAAAATTGTGCCAAAAACTTTTACCTTACTATCTTATTGCAAAGCCGGTAGGCTTGCAATACAATTTGCAAAATCAGATTTCCAAGCCTCAAATTCCTTCTCCCAAGTCTTCTTAATAGATTCTGCTACATTGAGTAAAGTACTCAATCCGTATGTTGCAATTTGACAGGCTTGAAGAGATTCAAAATTGAACTTCTGAAATGATGTCTTAGCAGTAAGACATTCTTCTATCTGCTCTTCTACTATAGTCAACTTGATTGAGACATGCTCTCTTAAGATGTTTATCCTGATAATCTTCCTATTCTTTTCATAATTTAAAGTCCTTATCTCATCATACAATTTTCTGATTTTCTTTTCAACTGAACTTATCTTTACATTAGGGCTGGATAATGAATTTGTCTATGCTGTAATTGCATCTTGCTTCTCCTTTATCTTCTTTTCTTCATCAATTGTTATATTCTCAGATTTTGTACACTGAATGTACAAACATTTTCCAGTCTCAAGGTGTTTTCTCAAATTCTTAATATACATATCAAGGCTGCCAATGTCAGTCTTGATATTTTGACTAATGTTCTGCAACATCTCAGCTTCATAAGCTGCCTGAGCCTTAACCTTAGCTATATCTGTCAAATTTGTAAACTCAACATCAAAATAATTTATTACCATTTTAGCTCTTTCAAGTGGATCCGAATCAAATACTTTTGTAGATATTACACTTTGTAGTTTCTCAGTCATGTCCTTCAAACTACCTTCCAGATTTTTAACCTTTTTGTTCTTTCCAATTATCTTGTTTAAAGATGTGATCAGTTCCAACTGATCATCATCATCCGCTTCTCTTCCTAAGTCTTCAAAAATAGAATCAATCTCTCTTTTCTGTCCAGTCTTAGGGGTAAGACTCTCTTGTGGTATCATAGGTGCAATAGGTGTACTAGATGTAGTGACCTCTGCTGTCATTTGCTTCTCTAATTGCATTTCTTCTAATTGCTCTACCTCTATTTCAATGTTTTTCTCCTGTTCTCCTAAAGGAAAATTGTTAACAATGTTGTCCAAGTCATTGAACACAGCATCATCTGAATCTAGGGCGACTTTGGTTCCTTTAATATCCATTGACTCTGTGCCAATATTGATAGGTGAAGAAGAGGGTATTTCTTCAACTTCAACTTCTTCTGCTACTGCCTCTATTTGTGCTTGTTCTGTCCTCTGTTCCTCTGCTGCAACTGATTGATCTTTTCCTGCTACCAAGTCTGCTAGCACTTGCACTACTACCTGTTCAGTTTCAGTTTTTACCTGCTCATATTTTCCTCCCATGATTTGTATTGTCCTCCTTTTGGTTCTCAAGAGAGTTCCAAGTGGCTTGAAGATCTGTTTAAGATGATCATCATCTCTAATGTCACAAAATTGCCTTATTATATTTTCTCTCATTTTGTTATCTTCTTCTTGTGCTCTCATCTTTCTGTTCACAAGTCTGTTATACAGATCTTCTGGTATCTTTCCATGAATGGTGTCAAATTTTTTGTTTGCCAAAATCAAGTGTGTTACCATTGCATTCTCAAGATTCAATCTGTCTGAATATCCATACAAGTCATAATACTTGTTCATCTTTGTAAAGTCTCCATGCTACATTATATCTTCATTCACTCTTTCTATCTTTGGTTTCCATGTTTTCTTCTTAACTGTAACTTCATCATCTTTAATTTTAGAAATTCTTCTAGGTACTGGTGGAACAATTACCTTTTGACTCTTGTCGGGTCCTGAAGCACCGACCTTCATCCTTTTGATAGGTACATAAGAAGAGGGTTTCTCTTGCTCCTTCTCAGGTTCTTCAAACTTAACTTTAACTTGAATAGGTTATACAGGGTCTGCACTAGATGCCAAAGGTGGGACTAATAGAGCTTCACTTTGTCTGATTGCCTCTGCAGTTTTCTTTGCAATATCAAATTCTTGCTCACTCATTCCAGCTTCTTTTAGAATTCTCTTTATTGTAGTCTCCACTCTCTTCTTTGACTATTTCTCATCCTTAAGAGTCTTTGCTGAATCAAAGTTTTCATCATATGTTCCAAATCTGTTGCTATGAGCATCCACTTTACCTTTCAATAACTTGCTAACATATCCTTCTATTTCAATTTCTGATATTTCATAGCCAAGAGGGTCTATGAATTCATGTCTAGGCTCTACTCCTTCAATATAGGTGAAATCAGTATCAACCATAAAACAGATATCTTCCTTGTATTTCTCAACTAAGGATGGAGGAATCCTTGATCTATTCACCACAATATTCTGAAAAGTTTTCAATACAAGCTTCACACTATCATTAACCTTGTCAATTAGGTGTTTCAAGTAGACTTTGTTTATCCTTTCCATAGTGCTTTCACCATTATTCCAATCTATAGTATAAGGAAATCTTCTTAACAAGTGGAAAAATATATAAGTGATCAGTGATGAAAATCTAAAGTGAGTGTATTTAGCCTTCTTTATCTTCTCAAGGTTCTCAAACAACTGTATCCTCAAAATCTCACACATGTCTACTGGTCTCTTCTCCACACACATCAAATAGGCAATGTGTACCATACCTGCTGCCATATCATCTTCTCTAGAGCTTCCATAGAATTTTGTTGTCAAAATCTTACATAGGTATCTTACACCATCTTGCTTGATTTTACTAATGACTATACCTCTGCCATTATATGATGAACCGGTGTTGTCAATTACAATCTTTCTCATGTTTTTCTCATTAAGTGGAATTGCACCAACTTTTGATAGTCCAGTCACATCATGAATAAGGTCTGCAGTAATGTCTATGACTCTATCTTCTAGCCAAAATTTACCATTATGTATCTTGCTCAAAATGATCTTTGTACACTCCTCATCATCAAACTCATAATTCATAGAATACTTAATAATTTCATTATTTTCTAGGTGCTCATAACCTTGTTTTACTGACATATCTTTGTTGTACAATGTCTAATATTCTCCATTAAAATTACTCTCCCTTAGGGTTTCATATTTGCATCCAAGATAACTCTTAACATTCTCAATATGAAGAACTCCGTCTGGTACGGATGACAAAGCTAAACTAGCATCACTCTCCAAGGGTTCAACTGGATCTTTCTTAATTCTAGGTCTGTTCTTATCCTTAATGTTATGAATCAATGACTCATCCATGATTACAACTGATTTCAAATATTGATTTAAGATCTTGATCGGATAAATATCTCAGATTCACAAAATTAGGGCTTCCATTTGATCGGCGCTTCAAACTTCTTCCAAATCACTGCAAATTGCTTCTAAACTCCTTTCTTTGCTCTTCAAATCACTTCTAATCATTTGATAATCACAATAACTTCAATTTCAATCTTTTAACACTTAGCATTTACTCGATCTAACATCGCATTCAATTCTTCTACCGCTAAAATGCCAAAAAGCTGATTCTGTAAACCTGCAACCATAAATCTTCTTGCGACCTCACAAAACATCATATTTATTTTTGCGCACTTAACCATAGCATCAGTACTGCATAACAAACCTTCATCTAACTGCACAAAACTTAACTCTTTCAAAATATAATTCTACACTAATTCTAAGTTCCTCAAATACTGAAATTTGCATAAATTAAGTACTTAAAGAAGGGTTAGGTAAAGACTCATTCTTACCATCAGATACATTACCTTCCTGATTACCTGTAGTGCTGAATATATCTCCTTGATCTGTGCCTTTAACAAATTTTACTTCATCTTCACTGCTACAACATCCTTTCTCTTTGTTTCTTGCATTCTCATTCCTTCTTCCATAGTTTCTAGGGTTAGGGTTATGATGATAACCTCCATTGTTCATTCTGCAAAATCTTGTTGTGTGTCCAATCTTTTTACATATCTGACATATGATTCCATTTGTTCCATATCTAGGTGCTTGTTGATTGATTTGAGTCCTGCAATTTCTAGCAATATGTCCAATCTTGTTGCATCTATAACAAACTATTCCATTTCCTCTTTTCATGTCTTCAGTTGATCTTTGATCTGAATTGTTAGTATTTATAGGCATTCTACTATTATAATTATTCTCAATAACTTTAGGTCTTCTACATTCAATAGCTCTATGTCCAAAAGCATGACAATTATAACAATATCCATTAAGAGGTTTGAATTGCTTACCTGTACAATCTCTTTTCATATGACCAATTGTATTACAAGCAAAACATCTACCTTTGAATTCTCTTTGCATACCTTTGGGTGGTTCTTCTTGCTTCGGTGATTCTTCTTATTTGTTCTCATCTAACTTCTTTTCTTCACTGCTTTCACATACATTCAGATCTGGTTTCTTGTTTTCACTAACTGTCTTCAATGTGCTGAATCCAAGACCAGTTTTGTCATAGAATGGTTTCCCATAAGATACTTGCTCATCAATCTTTTCACTATTTGAATATAGCCTCTCAAGTTGTTGTTTAGATTGAGTCAATTCACCTTTCACTATCTTGTTATATTTCTCAAGTTCATCATACTGCAATTTGACTTTATCAAATTCAGATGTTACCTTGCTAAGTTTAGATTTCAGGTCTTCATTCTCATTCTTTAAACTTTCATTCTCAGATCTCAGATTGTCATTTCCATCTTTCAAGCTAAGCTTCAAATTTGCTATCTTCAATTCATGTTTAAGGATCACATTTTCTTTCTCTAAATCATCACACTCTTCAATAAGAATTTCAAATTCTTTTTCAGATTTCAGATCTTCTATCTTACCTTTCAATTTGTCAATAAGATTCTTTGCATCATCATACCTTCTTTTTAGAGTGTTTCTTTCATCAGTAAGCATATCAATCTGTTCAAGAGCTTCTTCAAGATTCTTCTGTAACTAATCCATATCTATAGAGATCTTACTCAAGCTGCTAGGCTTTCCTTGAATGTTCCTTCTCGGAGTAACTAAGCTCTGATACCAATTGTTAGAAATAGGAAATACTGAGAGGGGGGGTGAATCAGTATTTCACAAACTTTTACTTTTGCCCACTTATGGATATAACAGATTACTTTAGTGCATACAAAGCATAAGAAACTAATTAACATACATAGCAGTAAATGTAAAGAACTCATAACACATGATATGTTCTCGAGGAAACCTTGGCCAAGGGAAAACCCCGGTGGGGATGGTACCCACAAAGATCCACTAATCAAAAGTATCCTGTTAAGGATGTTGACCCTGTTAGGAGTCTATTACAAACATATAGTGTATCAGTCCTAGTTAAGGGACTTTAGGCCTTGTAAGAAGCCTCAACCCTGTTAGGAGTTGTAGATACAAAACTTGATTACCAGATGAGCCCACTGCCCAAACAAGTAATACAAACTAATTACTGATTACAATAAGGTGTTTCTTATAACTTCGCATCAACTACTTTCACCGCTATCACAATTTATAGCTTTTGCAAGTTACATTTCAAGTATGTATTCCAGGTGTATTCGGTCATTACAACTTCACATCTTTATACAAGGTACAAACATAATATCTTTCTTCTGTCGGCTTGCACATCATAATCCAAGAGTAAACATATAGGATGTCGTCTCTTTATAATATTAAGTCATTATTTTGACAAGAAAAATAATCCCTTAATTCATTTACTAGTTCTGTCTTCAAAACTGCTCTGTCGGCTTATACATTGTCATCGGTAAAACCTTCATAGCTTTGTCTATGCTGTCCGAAACCTTTTGTGCATTGAGATGGGGTATCCTTAGACATCATAGAGTCTATGTTCAACTGCACAAACTCTGATCATGCTCCAGTGAATGTCGCCAAAACAAACTGTCTTGGGTGCTTTGTCAAAATCACTATTTCATACTTTGACAATTTTAGTTTGCGATCTTCCATACTTACTTTCCAGCTTATGAGATCTTCATAGGGAACATATGTTGCCATAATGACAACATCTATGTACATACCTCAGCCAAATTGCCAACATAGAGAACTAAGATAAATATATCCTTAGCTGAGTTTCTGATATAAATATTTGGATCTAATTGACTTCTTGGAAAACCTTTTTGTTGAAGGTACGAGTCTATCCTTGAATACCATTTTCTTGGTGCTTGCTTGAGACCATACAAGGCCTTCTTTAATTAGAAACATAATGCTTTTTAGAAGGTATTTCAAAACCTTTAGGTTGTGAAACATACACTTTCTCATCAATATATCCATTCAAGAAAGTACTTTTTACATCCATTTGATAAATTGTCCAACTTTGTTGAGCTGCTAATGCCAAAACTAATTTGATAGTATCCATTCGTGCTATAGGTGCAAATGTTTCAGTGTAGTCAATACCTTCCTATTGAGTGTACCCTTTGGATACCTAGCCTTATGCTTATCAATGCTTCCATCAGATTTATACTTTGTATTGTACACCCATCTTGTACCAATAATTTCTTAACCAAGAGGTAATTGAACCAAATCCCATGTATCATTCCTTTCAATTGTTTCTATTTCGTTGTTCATTGCTTCAATCCAGTCTTCTTTTTCTTGAGCTTATTCAAATGTTTGTGGCTCATCAGTTTTCATGATTTGAGTCATATTTACTTTTTTTTGTGACCTTGTCATTTTTTTCAAAATTTGAATCTAACATAAGAGTTGATGGATGATTCTTTTTTGTTCTTTGATATTTTTGATATTTTCTTGCTCCTATGCTAGATGATTCAAGTACATCTTCTTCTTCCTCTTCTTCAACCTCATCAATTACTATCTCTTTTCCTTTTGTTTCATTTTCTTTGGTATATTTTTTTGTTGCATTGAATATCACGTCTTTACTTATCACAAGTTTTTTCCTTGCTGGATCGTACAACCTATATGCTTTATTTTTAGTTCCATAACCAATAAAAATGCATTTAAGGCCTTTATCATCTAACTTAGACCTTTTTTTCTTTTGGTATGTGTGCATAAGAAACACATCCAAATAATTTGAAATGACCAACACTTGGCTTTACCCCAGACCATGCTTGTTCAAGAGTCATTCCTTTAACTTCTTTTGTAGGAATTCTATTTAGAAGATACACTATTGTGCATACTGCTTCTTCCCAATAAATTTTTATCCAAATCTTTCTCTTTCAATATACTTATTTCCATTTCAACAATTGTTCTATTCTTCCTTTTAGTAACTCCATTTTGTTGTGGAGTGTAGGAAGTAGTGATCTCTCTCTTAATTCCATGATTTTTACAAAAAACAATAAACTGTTTTGACTTGTACTCACCTCCATTTTCTAACCTTGTCACTTTTATATATTTACCACTTTGTTTTTCAACTAAACTCTTGAACTCTACAAAATTTTCAAATACTTCTAATTTTGAAACCAAACAGTACGCCAAGTTTTTCTTGAGTAATCATCAATGAAGGTTAGAAAATACTTGGATTTGTTGAAAGGTGTTTCCATAGGACCACATAAATATGTATGGATTATCTCAAGATGTTGTTTATCTCTACTGGATTTTCCAATAGGAAATTTTATCCTATGTTGTTTTCCAACAATGCACTTTTGACACACCTCTTTCGTGTCTTCAATGAATGGTAGATCTTCAACCATTTTTAATCTTGAGTAAAATTAAACCATTAAAACCGAGGTGACCATATCTTTTATGCCAAATTTCACTTTCATTTATTTCACTAGACCTTAGTTCTTGCTTTTCATGAGTGAAATTAAGAGGAAAAATCCTATCACCTCACATTTTTTCTCTTGCAGCAACTGCATTCCTTTTAAATTTAACTCTTATTATGTACTCATTCTTATCAAAAGTTACTTGATAATTTTTCTCTAGCATTTGTCCAACAAGCAACAAATTATTTTTGAGCGTTGGAACCAAAAGTGTTTCATTGATATGTTTCACTTCACCATATTCTATTGTAACTGCAATAATACATTTACCTTAGCTTCCATGAGAATTATTATCTCCTAGTACTACTATACTTTGATGCTTTTGATCCAAGTTGACAAATAGATGCTCGTTAGATGCCATATGTGAAGAACATCCAGAGTCTATATATCACACATTATTTTCACTCACACTTGTATTGAAGCAAGAAATGAACAAGTTTTGTTTATCTTCAATAGTGCTATGAGCACTTCTCTGTTCTATTTCACCTTGTTTACTCCAACATTCTGAAGAATAATGTCCAAACGTATTGCAATGAAAGCATTGGACATTCCTTTTACTATTGTCTCCCCCATTACTTCTACCTATTCCTCTTCCTACTCCTCTAAAGTTGCTACTTCTTCCTCTTGAATAATTTCCTCTTCCTCTAGAATTGCTAGATTCACCTTTGTATTCATTCTTATTGTTATCATTACTTTTACTATGACTCTTGAAGAGCATGTTTATTTTCCTCTTATATTTTCTTTAAAGGAAAATGCTTGCTCTAAGTTTTTCTCATTACTTTTCATTCTTTCTTCAATAGTTAACAAAATTCCCCTTAATTCATCAATTTTCATGCTTGAGAGATCTTTAGAAATCTTAAATGTAGAGACCACACCTTCAAATTTTGGAATCAAACTTCTCAAAGTCTTTTCAATGACATGATTGTCATCTACATCTTCCCCTAATACTTTCAACTGACTTACTAGACCTTCTACCTTTGTTAGAAATTCATTGACAGAATCACTAGTTGTCATTGTTACATTTTCAAAGTTTTTCCTCATTGTTTGCAATTTAGCAGCTTGTGCACCTTGATATGCATTATTTAATATTTTTCATGCTTGCTTAGAATGAACAAGACCACTTATCCTAGGAAAAATAGCTTGAGTGATTGCACCCTGAATCAAGAATAAAGCTTCGATGTCTTTCTTTATATTTGCTTTGTATTCCTTTTTTTGTTGGTCAGTTAATGCATTTACATCTACTATCTCAACATAACTATGTTGAACAATATCTCACAAATCCTTAGATTTGAGTAGGGTTTGCATTCTAGTACACCAATATGTAAAATTGTCTCCTTGAAAGACAAGAATCAACACATTAGACATTGCATTGTCTGCCATATTTGCCATAAAAATATGCATAGTGACTCAAATGCTCAACATAAGATTCGAGAGAGATCTCTACAAATGAATATTCTCCTTGTCCCTTCAATTGGGACCCACACAAAAATATATATTTTATATTATTTTTTGAAAATAAGTGTCAGTTACAAACGATAATGCACTCAATTACAAAATATTCATATATCACTTCTAAAACAATTCATTTTCTAAAAAACAATTATCACTTACAAAATAATTCATTGTTCAAAGAGTAAATCTTGGTAAGTTTTTATTCTAACAAGTGATAAGATTTTTTGTTTTAAAAGAGATTTTTTCCAAAAAAATTTGCCCAACTTTAACGTAGCTTTTCTCCCAAAAAATTTTTAATAACAATTTTTTTTTATAAAACAAATTCCCACAACAATCTACATGTTGGTTGCTTCCTTTGATTGGAAACAATTATTTTTATCCTTCCAGGTTTTGTGGCGAATTCCAAGTCCTTGAGCAACAATGGATCTACAAACTCTCTGCTAACTCCTTTCTAGTGATCTACCTTGAACGGCTTCAAAAATATCTCCAAACCCAAACATATGCACACAGAGTATGAGTTTGCTCCTGCCAACAACTTCAAACAACAATTTTCATTGTTGATATGATAGATACTTTCTCTGTAATGATACTCCCTACAACAACAGAGCAAACAACTCATACAAACTAATTTTTTAACTGTACTATGATTTACAAATCACTAATCTTGCACTCTTCAGGCTCTTCTATCTTTCTTTGCAAATGACGCTTAAGATAGATTTCTCTCAAACTGTATCTGATATCAAACGAAGGCAATTGAATAAAAAATGGTGATTTGTTGATCACAAAATAAGAAAATATAAAAAAGCCCAAAATTGCCTTGAAGAAATGAGAGGCAAGGCATCTATTATACAAAAAACCAAAAGGGAGGTGACATTATGGAATTCAACCATGTACACTAATATTACAACTACAATATTAAAGACATACAACCATATATTTAATATGGCACAACAAAGTCAAGAAAGGCTGCCCCAATGGGCATTAGTGTTGTCAGGAAACACCATCTAGTAGATGAGCCTTCTTGGGTCACCTCTTCAAGTTTGGCAAAGCATGGAATTCACCTTCCAACTTCGTTAAAATGTTAATGAGTCTTATCCTCGTGAAACATTTTTTTACTCGTGGTGTTTGATACCAAAGCATCTGAGAAGAATTAAGTAGCATAATATTTTGGTTTTGTTTCAAAAGATTTTGGTTTTCTTATTTTGTTTCTTTATGTTTGGTGTTTGAGGACAGGCTATGAAATGTTTGACGAAATGTTTATATTTTAAATTTCATTTCCAATAAGAAAATATTATTGCATTCAACAAACATTGTTGTTATTTAGAGAAAGGAATTAAATTGAAGTGAAGGGGAAGGCTAAGAGAGAACGCGAGGGGAGAAAAGAAAAAGAAATTCGAATTTTCATTTTGGGGAAAAGGGGCGACGACTGTATGGTCACAGGTCTGAGAATTGGAAGCATTAGAAAAGAGGAAATGGACTGGCAAACCAAAGAGGTTCAAAGAACCATAACCAAAAAAACCTAGGAAGAAAAAAACTGCAGATGAGACAGAGGGTGACATGGTGGTTACGCTAGGAGGAGGCCAAGAAATTCAATGCTAAAGGGGTCTATAGTGGCAAGAAACATTGAACATTAGAAAGATTGAGTTGTGTAGAAGATGGTGTGTGGGTTAAACAACCTTGGTTTTGGCTAGTAGACATTGAAATTCAAACCAAAAATTTGTGTAGAAGATGGGGTATGTTAAGAGTGTGATTTCTACCTTTTGTTTGTTGTGACATATTTTATGTTAGTTGTTAATTGAATTGGTTTTCATTTGAATTGGTTTTCAGCTGTTAATGATTTGAATGAACTAATGAGGCTTAAATAAAAATCAAACATATTTTGTATTGCATATTGGTATTCGAGATTACTTTGGCCTATTCATTTGAAGATTGTTGATCAAAATTGGTTTCAGATTTGAGATTTCGGTTCTAAGTTTGCACAAGTAGATGACAAAGAGCCAATAATTCGTCCAACCCCCAATATCAATTCTACTTGAAGGAGAAAGACTATTCTTAATTCTTCCTCTTTGACTTAGTTAATTGTGCAATCAATGTCCCTTTCTTCAACTACCCTCAATATAGTTTTCATTATGTTTTTTTAGGCTTGCAGTTGATCACCAGTTCAAAAGAATTCCCAAGTAATAAGCTACTAAAAATTAGTCACATTGTTAGCAATACCCTTAGGAGTTAGAGTGTTCATCCATTAAGGTGTTGGATTTACTAAAGCCCTTTTATTTAGTATTGGTTTTGAACTAATTTGTGGAAATTTACATTGATTGAAATTCCGAATTTAATGTGTTCTCCATCCCTTCAATGCCAAATCAGTTATGCTCTTTGTCAACACAGAGCAAGAATTTGAATAGATTGATAGTACTCCATACAAAGTTCCATTGTAAAATTTATGATCCTCTTCCTATTTCTATATTGAAATAAAAAATATTCCCAAACAATAGTTTGTTTCATTCTTTTTTGTTAAAACGGTCCATTAATAATGGAAGCAATTGTTATCCTTTATTTGAACATAAGTGCATTTGTTTGGTACCCCAAAATATTATGAATTTGGGTTGTTTGGTGGTTAGTTTAGTAAAACTAGATCAATTCTATGTTCTTGTTTTTATTTTGAAGTTTTTTTTAAAAGTACATCTCTAATCTAACATTCCATGAAAGAGTATCTAGTATTGAAGCAAAAAATGATCAAGAATATACAAACCTACATAATTTGTCCATTTGTTTTCCTAGAAGCCCAAATATCTCTTGCTTTAGATTAATAGATGGAATAAAAAGTTTGTTCTAAAATGGAAAAAAAAAAACTTCATTTTTTCTCAATGCATTTTTCTCAAGTGTCAATTTCTTTTGGTTTAGATCTATTTTCAAGTTTCTAATTGTCTAGCAAGGCTTTCTTGTTTATTTTTCATTTTTTTGGCTAGGCTCTTTTGTGATACTTGCTTGATTTGGATTCTTTGCATCTCCCTCTTGGGCTTGCACTTAACTTTCCTTTTGTACGTCGTGGTTCTCTTCACTTTATTGTAGAGTAAATACTTTATCAATAAGTCCATGTGTAAGGGTAATTTTACATTTGAAAAAATATTTTCATAATCAAATGGATGTTCTTATTCAATCCCTCTAGTTGCCAAGATGATCCTATAAAAAAGAGTCTTGTCCAAATCTATATCAAATAGATCTTGGAGAGTTCAAGATTGCAAGCTTTTTTTTTGTGTTCTCACAAGTGACTGAATTCACTAATGATACCCACCTTTTCCCTAAGGCTTCTTCTTCCTAGTATTCATTCAATCTAAGAGCTAGTCAAACCTGCACAAGGACTATGCCATGAAGGATTTTTGTGGGTTAAAGTTCAAAGCTCTGTTCTTCATCAAGTGTCATGATTTGTTGCAAAACCATGCATCACCTTGGAAAATATAGTCTCTTTCTTGTCTTGAGATGAAGGTAGATACAAAGTAGCCTTTAGGCATCATCAATGTGTTAATAGCACCTACGAGCTTCTAATTTTCTTGGATTCATGTGATAAGAGGTTTAAGTCAAAGGAATCACCCCATGAACCTATAGATCAACGTATTCTCCTTCAACATCCATCCATTGACTATTTTCTATTTCTTTCATTAACAAACATTTTCCTTCTTGGATGGGATTTTCAGCCAGCTTATTGTTCTTTAAGCATGATACTAATGAATAAGTTGAGTTCTTCCTTGTGGAGTTTCAAATTCTTGTGAACAACAACATGGTTTGATTGTAGGAATGCTATAGAGAAGGCCATGGCCTCCTATTCCTTCTAATCTTCAGGCTCTCTCACATAAGATGGGAAGGGAGAAGAAGTTGGGTATGGTTTCTTATTGGAAAGTTGTTCCTTTATTTTGAGAGTTATGGTAATGGAAGTCTTGACATTACATCATTTGCAAGCCTTCACTTGGATTGTTGTCCATTTAGTACTTAAAACAATTTTCTTTGATGCATGATATCAATTATAATATTCAGCAAAGCAATGGATACATTGTTTGAAACAATGGAAATGGATCTAGTAAAACCATGCATTTTTATCCAACGTTCTTTTTGTCACATATGCATAGCCTTAGGTATTATAATTTGATGCCAAGGGATCAAAATACAGGCTTGGATATACAATATCAATTATATGTATAACTCTGAGGCAAGATTAACAACAATAGATGTGGGGAATATCATAAAGCTAAAAATGTGTTGACAAAAATAAAGGATAGCAGAGCACATTCGGCTAAATTGTTTTTTTAAAATCTCTAATGATTCTGTGCAAAAATTGAGATAGAACAATAACAGGAGAAAATGTGTGATGGACAAATGATGTAAGCCACTAATTACTTTTTGCAAACCATCGGTGAGTCAGAATGCTTGAAGCTGAAGAAGTGAGATTGCCCTATGGGCTGAAAAGCATATACTAAAATTTGATTTTTCAAACACATGCTTGTATTTTTATTCTCTAAGTTTGATTAGTTAATGCTAACCGTTAGTACATCACTAACAATTGTTCCTTGACCTTTGATACATTTAGCCAAACAAATTCCTATCAAAATAAATACAACTTAAAAGTTGTTTGGATCAATATTCAACAACTACAATAATAATATTATGTGAGAGCAATTGCAATCATTGCAAACTTCTTAATACTAAATCACTTCACATGTTTCAGACATTTCTTTTAATTAACATGCTGCAAAGAACTCTATTGCAAACAATATTACTTTTTCAACTAATCTGTTGTTTGACTTGCAACCATCAAACCAATAACCTTAGAACTAAACCAAAAATTAATATACTACATATAAAAAACCTTCTATGTTCACCAAGATAGTGTTCACAAAAAAAAATGTTAAAGAGTACATGGCAATCAAGGCTAAAATTGATTATTGTACATGTGATCTTGACCAGATTATGCTATTATGCATACCAATTTTATCTCATCCATGTTAACTGAACCAAGGCCCCTCTAATTAGACATAGAAGTATATGACTGCAAGCAACAATAGCTTACTAATTTAGATGAATTGCAGATATTTGCAAGCAACGAAAGACACACAAATCAGACAATTATCCATATGCATTTCCAAGTTATAATTTGTATAGCATCGAGGAACAATTCTTGTATAATTCTCAAGTTTTCTTCATAAAACAATTTAGAAAGTTCTATATTTAGCAAAATCTTGGTGGTTGAATTACAATCTCACTTGCAGATATCATCACTCCAAAGCTAAAATTTGGCACATATTCCATGCTCATTGAAATAAATCTTGAGTCAATTGCTGCCAGAAAAGAGCGAAGAATTTGAGAAAAGAGCCCGTCAAAAACTATAAAAGATGCCAGAAAGAAATCCATTAACTATGAAAGTTGATACATATATGCAATGGAAAGCAATCTATTATTAAAACTAAACTTCTTCATGTTGGAAATGGGAACCCTAACATTCTCTTATAAAGTTATAATAAAGAATACAGATAAGCAGATAGCTAAGGGATATTGTCTTCTAACATCGCAAGTGGAGCTTAGAAACAAATCTCTATTAACAGATGATCATGGTGGCACTAAGAAATATTAAAAGTACTGTCAAGCCACATATTAATACACAAGCATATACAAGTCTTGCGTCTGTATGATATGAAAGGTAAATATTATATGAAAGGTAAATAGTTCTGCCACAACAGAAATTTTACAGCGCAGGTTCTTCCCAAATAAGATCTCCTTCCTTTGGGTATAGTCACACTTACGAAAATTCCTAGTCATGACAAGTACTGAATATGGTTTCTTACTGCAGCTAGCTGCTTGTAGCATATAGGTTCTCTTTTCTGACAGTGGATTAGAAAGTCTTCTTGGAGAGGCAGGCATAACCTTGTATTCAGGAAATATTTTGTATATTATTTCTTAAGAAGTATATCCATGGTATTCTCGCTGAAGTTGTTTTAGTGAATTGTTGCTTGCCAACTGTGTTTCCGGCACGGAAAATGCTGATACGATGGAGACTTCATTTTGATTAACAGATTTAGATTTTCTTTTAGTTGATGTGCAGAACATATGAAGTCAAGTTAAACAGATTGAATTGTTGAAACTCAAACCGATTGAAATCTCATAAAACTGAATCCATATGTTGCAGTTCAAAGCAACCAGTAATAAAAGGAAATGTTACAATCAAGATTATTGAAACTGATGATCTAACAACCTCACATATTTCTTTTTATTTAAGATTTTAGACAGATTTTTTCAAAGGTCTATTAAAAGTTGGCCCTCAAGCCTTTTGATAATAGTTTGGATGCATAAAAGAGTGTTTGGAAATCCCGCTCAAGCTTTTTGAAACTAGTTTCAATGTTGGTCAGCAAACATCTAATCGGCATAACCCTTTGACAATAATTCTCATTGGGGAAAGCAAAATGTATGTATTATGTAGCCTATCAACAGGAAAAATACTGCTTTTACATTCCAGGAAAGCTGGCCACAAGTCAATCATGATTCCAGCCCATTCCTGTTTCTAGTTTCTATGTCATCAAGGGTGATTTCTTTCATCCATTCAGTGAAGCATAGAAAGCTAAGCAGAAAAACTTGGAGGATTTGTTAGACGTTTTCCCATATGCTCTCCTTTAACAAGAGCAATGCTTGATCTTAGTTGAACACTAGATTACGGATGACTTCTCTACACAAGTTGTTGACCATGACGCAAAGGTCCTCTTGAATGAATACCAATCATCAGAGCTGGAAAAACAAACTGGTTCAAGTTAAGGCACAACTAACAAATGTTTTGAAGATAGTTATTACTTATTAGAGGCATGTTGCCTCCTATTTATCTTCATAGTCCACATGCCTCCTGTGGTAGGATTTTCACACCTAACATGCCTTCTGTGACATGACAGTGTTTCTATCGAAGTTTGTAAACTCTGGGAGTAATCTCCAAGTTGCTGAGTACTCTATTTTTATGCTGGGCAGCTTTTACAAGTTTAACTTGTGAGTTTTTTCAGACGTATGAAAAATGCGGGTAAAAATGCTTATGCAGTAAAATGCTGTTTATGTTTTTTTTCTAGAAAACCCTGCATTTCTCTTTTGAGATGTCATTTTTTAATTTAATGCATTTTTTAATTGGTTTTTGCAAAAAAAAAAAAATGTTTCTTTAAGATATTTTAATTTTTAGTGCTTTCTAAGGTGCCCAGTTTTTGTTGAGTATTGGCTGAGTTGAAACTTTTGGGCTTGCCCAGTACTCTCCTAGTCCGAGTCTGCAAACTATGGTTTCTATAATAGTCATACAATACCAGTATTTGATTACAGACTACATTACGTTTTCTAGAACATCTATTCCAACATACAAGATTTTCAAATTTCCAACCACACCCAAATAATTCTCAAATGACCATCAACGAGGAAGAAAGACAAATATGCTAGGAAAGAAATAACTTGTATACTATCATAACAATAATAGCAATACATTTTAGTGAAATTGTCTATCTACAAATGCTATTAGAGTTAAATCTCTCTATTTTTGTTTCTCTCTCTTCCGTAGATTTATTTCTATTTCTAATGGTCACTCCTTTTCTATGTTTCCATATTCTCTCTCTGTTCAATATGGAAACTTTCTCTTTCTTTCTTCAAAATGTTTCTATTTTCTCTCTTTGTTCGTTATAGAAACATTCGTGTATACTTGTATATACAGATCATTTATGATCTTTGTTTAATAACTCATTAATTATTTTACCATAATATGGTATCAGAGCTATTTTTTTCGAAAAATACTAATTTCATTATTGAAATTTCTAGAGTTATTTTTCAAAATAGGTTTTGAAAATCTTTAATTTCTTCATGAAATTTTAGACTCATAAGATTTTTGAAATCCTTTGCCTGGGTGTGTTCAAAAATTTGTTTGCAAGAATTCGTTTTTTATAACTCGGCTTAGGTTTTTTGTTTTCCTCAGTGTTGGACACATTTTTCTCTTTGCTAGGCGGCCATTTGTACCTGCAGCTTCGTTTTTGAAGCTTATCTACAATTTTGTTTTCGGTTTTTTGTAGCCGGCTAGGGTTTCTTTCGAAACTCTCATTTTCTAAGTTGGATTCAAAAACTTTTTGGAGATTCTTGGTGGGTTTTTGCAGATCTCAGCTGGGTTGCCTTTGTTTTTTTGGGTGCATCATTTTTCGTGCCTCGATTTTTGAGTCAGCAGATTCCTTTTGGGTTTTTTGTGCTCTCTTCTAGGTGTCTTCATTTTTTCTAGGGTTTTTGTCAATTTGCCTCGAGGTTCATGCCTTTTCAGATATTCACATTTTTTTGCATTAAAAAACATGTCATGGCATCTCTCACCAATCTTCTATTGGAAGGCAGTCAACGATTCAACGGAAAGAACTACAACACTTGGAAGCAGAGAATGATGACGATCTTTGAGTACCAACACCTTGAGGCGCTTGTTCTGGGTACCGAGTCTCGTCCTACCACATTTGATGCTACTCAAGAGAAGTTTGATGAGCGTAACCGTGAAGCAGTTATGCTCATTAAGCTTCTAGTTACTGATGATCAGCTGCCTCAAGTACCATTTGGCAAGACAACTGCAAAGATCTGGACTGCACTAAAGGATCTCCAAGAGACATCAGACAAAAGCAGAGCTTTCTTTCTGAAAAATCAGCTATTCTCTATTATTATGGATGAGCACATATCCTTATAGGAACATCTTCTGAAGATTAAGGACATCAAAGATTAGCTTGAGGCCATTGGTCGTACAATGGAGGAAGAGGATATGGTAGTCATTACTTTGAAAAGTCTACCACAATCCTATGAGCACTTTATTGAGACTCTCAATATTACTGCAACTAATGTTGATCTCAAATTTTCAGATTTGTGCACCAAACTTTTGTAGCAGGATTGTTGGAAACAACAGTTTGGTAGCAGTGCTCCTTCATCCTCTGAACAAGCATTTACAGCCCAATCCTTTCACAAGGATAAAGGCCCATCTCAGTAATCAACTCAGTCTCAAGATAGCTCCAATGTAATGTCCCTGTTTTTAGACTTATGGGATTAGCTTGGTTGGCGACCCTCACAGGCTAATTAGGGGATCAGAGGGGGTCAGATGGTGGAGCCAGCATTGGGATTCCATTCTGGAGGTTCGACTTATCAGGTCTGCTCTTCGTTTGGATCATTTTGGTCAACTTACTATTTTTAGTAAGTGGTATTTTGGGTATGGCCAGGAATAGCAGGGTGTCTGCACGGAGTGTCAGATATCTCGGGATTGAGTTTCAGAGAATCTCCAGTTTGAGAGACTTACTATTTATAGTATAGTAAGTCTATTTTTAGTAGTGGCTATTTCTGGCCGGGCAGTGTCTATTCCGAGCTGGGCAGTTGGACTTGGTGCTTTGTCAGAAGTGCATTGATTGCAGTCAAATAGTTTAGTGGCTTATATTTTAAATGTGTTATTAAATTAAATTATTTTGATTTAATTTAATAACTTATGACTTTATAACTTTATTTTATAAAGTGAGATTATTTTTAAAGCCAACTAAGTGAAAATATTTAAAAGTGCTTTTTCCGAAAAAGCTATAAGTACAACTCGAAAAAGCACTTTCATTTATATTATGTAATCATTATTATTTCTTGGAATTTGGGAAGAAGACAACCTGGCTAGGGTTTCGAGGACGGATTCCTCATTTCGTAATTTGAGCCATCTTCTGTTGGTGATGAATTTTACTTCTGATTAATTTTGCTATCTCAATTCAATGTTGGATTGATGGAAGTTTTAATTCTGAAATGTGAGTGCTGATAAATTAGTGTGGAGAATTCAATCAAATTCGAGTTTCAAATATATTCATTTGACAGCTGGATAAGTATTTTTTCTGAGTATTTTAAGTTTGAGGCAAGGAGAAGATTATCATGGGTATTGGGAATCAGATATTCCATGTGCTGCGATTCCTATTATTAACAAAGGTCAAAATCTTGAGACAGGTTCGGGTTTGCTGCTGGTGTTAATACCTGTACTAGACACGTGCATTGACATCCAAACAGTTCAGCATTGCCCTTGGACCCGCGTCTAAGGCTGGGCTCACGTGGATTATTAGCAGAGGTGTTCGCATCTTTTCTAGGACAGCATACATCAGAGAGATTCACGTACTGTCCAATTACAGTCAGGTGCATTAAATTCAAGGCGGCTACTTCATTAGCATAGCAGTCATAATTGTGGAAGAGTCTTACTGGTTCAGGTGCTTATTTAATTTTCTTGAAATTAAGATGTTATGTGATGTGTTTGTTTTGCAAGAAAGTTTATAGTTATGGTTGTCAAGAAGAAACTATTCAATTATAATTCGATATTTCCAGTTTGAGAATATATATATATATTCATAATTGTTCTTGCTTGACCGATCTGAGCCATAATTTGCAACTATTCAAAATTAATTTTAAATATTCAGAAAGAGCCAAGTTCAGCTCTTTACAATGGTATCAGAGCATGTATCCTGCCATCCTGTGGGGTTTGGATTCATTTTTTATTCAGAAGTTTATATAAGTGATCAACACTTCTATTTTCTAGCTATGGATAAATACAGGAGATCTAGTTCAGGGAGTCATCATAGCAGTAAGGGAAATAGAGTGGAATTAAATGCTTTAGTAGAAAGCGTTGAGAGACTGAGACTGCATCAACAGAGATTAGCAGAGAGTTTGTCAGATCCAATTACAGTAGACAGGGCAGCGAGATATATGGTCTCTACCTTTAGAAGGCTAGAGTTTTCTCCGACAGTTGTCCATGGTGTTGATGTTCCTATATCAAGTTCAGCACCTGCTATTCCAATCCGCAGTGCTGATGATGGATTTATTGCCAAGGAGCCAGTGGATATTTCAGTGCCATTGGTTGACAGCAGCGTTGAGCATCACCAGGTTGAGGCTCCCAAAGCAGTCAATACAGATTTTATAGAGTCAGCTAATGTTGCAGTTATTACTGAGTGTTCAGACTCTTTCATGGAGGGAGTTATTATTGGTGATGTCTATGTCAGCTGTAGTAGTGCCGCTCCAGTTCAGGAGGCAGTTGCTTCCTCAAATGGGACTGAGGCATGTACAGAGTCTCCCAGTGATGAGATTGGTGATTTGGGTACCACAGCGGAGTCAGTTGATGACAGCTCATGCTCCAGCATTATTGGTGCATAGCCTGACATTGAGTCATGTGTGCAGAGACACGTGTCATTAGATGAGATTTCAGCAGGAGTAGTGGGAGCTGATAGTATAGACACATCTGATGACACTTTTGAGGATGCTGTGAGTTGCATTGGAGATGACACCCCCTGTGAGATGTTGGGTGATGATTGCGAGGAGCGTATGAGCTCTGACAGCTCAGAGATTTATGATAGCAGTCACAGTGTGGGATCAGTACAGGGGACAGTGGTTTATTCCTGTGTTGAGGATGTGAGCATGGAGCTTTCTAGTGATGACACTCAGGATGGGAGTGTTGCAGTTGATTTGGGCGACATAGTTTCATGCCATAGTTTAGTTGATTCACATGACGACAATGAGTTGTGTATGTAGCCAGAGTTAGTAAAGGAGATGCAGATAGATGATGTGTACACGAGCATTGCAGATATCTCCGATGCTGAGAGCGAGGATGATGAGTGCTGTAGTATTTCCGGCTTTGTATATCTGACTTTGGGTGTAGATTCAGTGTTGTGATTTGGTGATGGTGAGTTGTCAGACTCTGTGTTACGGGGACCCATAGATGCGGACAAGGAAGCTTATGAGTGGCAGGAGTTTATTTCAGCCAAGGCTTCCACTTCTGGAGAGAGGGTTACTTCATCAGTGACTCTTGTGGATGTATTTCAGGGTCTGGATTATCAGATAGTTGCAGAGGACGAGTGAGCTGGAGATTGATTTGAGTTAGTTTTAGCAGCAGCTTCCCCGGATTTAGATGAGGATGTGTCTGATGCCTGTACTCAGTTTGTAGAGGTGTACTCAGATGTAAGTACACAGGGAGAGGGTGATCTTGAGGGGAGTTTGTTGGATACAGCTTCCTCTCATAGTGTAGACAGTGCGTTTGAGGTTGTTCATAGGAGACCTATTGTGCAGAGTCATCATGTGACTAGCCAGTTGCGAGTTGATGAGAAGGATATTTCTTCTACTCTCGAGCATTTTGATGCCGCTCGTCAGTTGCTGGCTGTTTATGGTTGGGGTGCTCCTATGACAGATGAGCCTAGTGATGGTTACCTTTCATTGACAGAGATTCACTCTTTGCATGAGGCTGTCAAGATTTTGAGACAGAACTATTTACAGATGGTAGCCGATCGAGATCACCTAGTGGAGTGGAGGAGTACAGCTTATGAGGCCCTAATGGACAGAGAGGAGGTGAGTGAGCTTACCCAGGAGCTCACAGCGACTACTGAGGTTTTAGAGGATACTCAGCGGGCTCTTCAAGAGTCGCAGATCCGATTAGAGGAGGTGACCGTGGAGTTGGAGCATTTACGGTGTTCACCAGCCCCAGACCTAGTTTGATTGCACATTGAGGTGGTTGGTGGTGAGTTTGCTCCTACAGTTGGTGTTGAGGAACATGATGTTGTGGCAGACACATCTGTTCCGGATATGGGAGCACTTGGTACGGATGAGGTAGGAGTACCAGAGGAGACAAGCTCTCAAGTTGATTTGCTTCCTTTAGTTGGGAGTGAATCTACTTCATCATCTCACTTAGTTGATAGCACGGGACAGTTGGTTGTGCCACATTTGCGGGGGGATCAGCTGTGGATTGTGGGGGAGCGAGTTGATGCTTCCACGTATAATTTCTATTTCACCTTGTCATTTATGGAGTATCTACTTGAGAGTGCAGACGTGCGTCAGGATTCTTATAGAGTGTTTGAGGGTACTCTCATTTGAGGCTCTTGTGCTATTTGGAGGTTGGTCGGGAAGATTGTGGAGACTCTTTCTACTATGCTTCCCCATAGGGATTTTGAGGTTGGGTTTATTGAGAGGGTTGCTCAGGTTCCTACCCAGCCTACAGTGATGCAGAGTCAGAGATTGGAGCCATCTTTTGATTCCCGGTTTGGTAATGATGAGCCATTGACAGAGATTGGGGATTCCTACCGGCATTATATGGTGGGGTATGCTCATCATTTTTCTTTTGACCCACAGGTGGATGATTAGATCTCACGCGGGGGTAAACCGGCTCCAGTATCTTACCATTCATTATGGGATGGATTAGCACCATCGTTTGCAGATGGATTTGGCAGTTGCAAGTTAGATTACTTGCAGTATCCACACACTCAGGATTGTTTATCAGAGGGCAGAGTTGATAACAGTGATTCAGGCACATTTGGTCACTGTTGTTTTCCCAGTGCAGTTGGGTGTGAGTGCCGGATTGACAGGGACTCAGGTTTCGATAGAGTTGTTATTTCAGTTGGGTTGAGTTCCGTTGGGTTGTTTTCAGCATCGACATCTACAGTTGGTTTATAGATGTTTTCAGTGGTGTTTCTTCTGTTGATGTTGGTTCTTTCTTCACAGGAGTTTGGTGAGGATCGAGACATTACTTGTGACTATCCTTGGGATTTGGGTGGTTTATGATGTTGCTTGTTTTTCCTGATTGCTTGAGGACAAGCAATCTTGGGAAGGGAGGACTGTAATGTCCCCGTTTTTAGACTTATGGGATTAGCTTGGTTGGCGACCCTCACAGGCTAATCAGGCGATCAGAGGGGGTCAAATGGTGGAGCCAGCATTGGGATTCCATTTTGGAGGTTCGACTTATCAGGTTTGCTCTTCGTTCGGATCATTTTGGTCAACTTACTATTTTTAGTAAGTGGTATTTTGGGTATGGCCAAGAATAGCAAGGTGTCTGCACGGAGCGTTAGATATCTCAGGATCGAGTTTCAAAGAGTCTCCAGTTTGAGAGACTTACTATTTATAGTAAGTCTATTTTTAGTAGTGGCTATTTCTGGCCGGGCAGTGTCTATTCCTAGCTGGATAGTTGGACTTGGTGCTTTGTCAGAAGTGCGTTGATTGCAGTCAGACAGTTTAGTGGCTTATATTTTAAATGTGTTATTAAATTAAATTATTTTGATTTAATTTAATAACTTATGACTTTATAACTTTATGTTATAAAGTGAGATTATTTTTAAAGCCAATTAAGTGAAAATATTTAAAAGTGCTTTTTCCGAAAAAGCTATAAGTACAACTCGAAAAAGCACTTTCATTTATCTTATGCAATCATTATTATTTCTTGGAATTTGGGAAGAAGACAACCTAGCTAGGGTTTTGAGGACAGATTCCTCATTTCGTAATTTGAGCCATCTTCTGTTGGTGGTGAATTTTACTTCTGATTAATTTTGCTATCTCAATTCAATGTTGGATTGATGGAAGTTTTGATTCTGAAATTTGAGTGCTGATAAATTAGTGTGGAGAATTCAATCAAATTTGAGTTTCAAATATATTCATTTGACAGCTGGATAAGTATTTTTTCTGAGTATTTTAAGTCTGAAGCAAGGAGAAGATTATTGTGGGTATTGGGAATCGGATATTCCATGTGCTGCGATTCCTATTATTAACAAAGGTCAAAATCTTGAGACAGGTTCAGGTTTGCTGCTGGTGTTAATACCTGTACTGGACACGTGCATTGACATCTGAACAGTTCAGCATTGCCCTTGGACCCGCGTCTAAGGCTGGGCTCACGTGGATTATTAGCAGAGGTGTTCGCATCTTTTCTGGGACAGCATACATCAGAGAGACTCACGTACTGTCCAATTACAGTCACATGCATTATATTCAAGGCGGCTACTTCATTAGCATAGCAGTCATAATTGTGGAAGAGTCTTACCGGTTTAGGTGCTTATTTAATTTTCTTGAAATTAAGATGTTATGTGATGTGTTTGTTTTGCAAGAAAGTTTATAGTTATGGTTGTCAAGAAGAAACTATTCAATTATAATTCGATATTTCCAGTCTGAGAATATATATATATATATATATATATATAATTGTTCTTGCTTGACCGATCTGAGCCATAATTTGCAACTATCCAAAATTAATTTTAAATATTCAGAAAGAGCCAAGTTCGGCTCTTTACATCCAAGAAGAAGCAAATTCGGTGCAACTATTGCCACAAATTTGGTCATGTGAACCGAGATTGCAGGACTCACATTGCTTTTGATCAGCAGAAGCAGGGAGGTCTCAGCCACAGGCCAATATTGCAGAAAATATAGAGCTCACTGATCAGCCCAAGTCTGCCTTTTACGCCTTTTGAGGATTCACTGCAGACTTTTGTTTTGAAGTTAGATTGACCATTAAGGCAGGGTATTAGAGTTAAATCTCTCTATTTTTGTTTCTCTCTTTTCCGTAGATTTATTTCTATTTCTAATGGTCACTCCTCTTCTATGTTTCCATATTCTCTCTCTGTTCAATATGGAAACTTTCTCTTTCTCTCTTCAGAATGTTTCTATTTCTCTCTCTTTGTTCGTTATAGAAACATTCTTATGTATACTTGTATATGAAGTCACAGGGTTTGCCGAATTTCATGTTCGAAGTTCAAAATTCAGCGAACATTTAAAATAGGTATGAAATTCGCAAAATTCGTGTCTAAATTCGTACGGAGAAAATGCTATGTTTTTAATTAGACTATATCTACACACGACGTTTTCAGAAGGGGTTTCTTACAGGTTTTTAGAGCTAAGGCTTAAACTTCTTCCGCTGCCAATTCACATAGCTCATCGCCTGCGAACAGCTATATAAGGCATTTTATTTTGTGGTGCGTGACGGAAGTTGAGGGAAGGGTTAGAGGGATGAGCCACGAGCAATGCATCCTTTGGCGTGAATTTCTTCAATGGAGTTTCTTTGCACACGAAGTTCTTCTATGCAGATTTCTACTACGAATTTCACATATTTACTTTGGCTTGCCGTGCTTTATAACATTTTAATTATGTATGATTACTTTAAAAACAAACTTAATATTTCTTTTATTTTTATTAAAATTTTATTAAAAATTAACATTTAATAGATTTAAATTTAATGTTATGTATTTTTTAATTATTAAATTATCATTTAATAGATTCACCTTTAATGTTATTTTATTTTTATTTTTAGTATTAATCTTTAATAATTAAAATTTAATATATAATATATTTTAATTTAATGCAATTTTTTTAATAAATTAATTCTATATGGCGAATTTAATGTCGATTTTTTTCTCCTCGTCAAACTTAATCCGAATTTTATTGTTGTCGAACTCAAACTCGAACCTTGTGACTTAGCTTGTATATATAGATCATTTATGATCTTTGTTTAATAACATATTCAATATTTTACCATAATAAATGCTCCAAGCAAAATCTGGTTATAATACAAGACCAAATAAATTCTTCAAACCACCACCTAGATGCAAAATCACTTGTGCAAATAGAAAAATACATTAAACAAACCATTTAACCGTCCTAAGACAATTCTGCCTCATCAAGAATGTGCACAGATGGTGGGTGATACATCAAACTAAATGAAAACTGCAATGTCCCCATTTCCTAAGTCAGTATCTTTTGTAGAGGTTAGCCTACCAACAGGGTTCCCATAGGCTAATACAGTGGATAGGGAGCCCATTCAGGGGTCTTGTGGCCCTTCGGGGAGGTTTGCGTGATGTTTCAAGAGCTCAGAGCCAATATCCTATTTTTTAGGAGGGGTTCCTATTTTTTAGGGGACTGGTAGTTCGTTTGTCGACCACCTGGAACTCGTGGAGCCTTGAGGGGGGCTTTATGAGCCTTGCCAGATGTTCAGAGATAGTATCGTATTTTTTAGTAAGATGCCTATTTTTTGAGAGATTGGGATATGGTCTATTATGCATTATGATCTATTTCAGGTGGTCCAAGACAGTTTCCTATTTTTTAGGAGACTTGTAGTTGGTTTGCTACATTTAGACATCACCCAGAGACTAGGTGCGGCATCAGTTTTCAATTGGAGAGGTTAGGTGATGGTTTCAAAATAAAAATTAAAATATTAAAGCTATTCTATAGTTGACTTTAATGTTTTAATTTAACAAATTCAAGCTTCTTTTTAAAGTGACTTATTTGTCATAAAATATTGCAATAAAGTGGAAAAAAATAAATAAACACATTGTAATGTTTATTTGAAAGTAATTTGAAGGGTCCATGAGGAGGTATGACAGCTTAAGTGAAGAATAAATGTAAGTTCTTTAAGTTTATTAAATTATGAGCAAACCCTAAAAAGGGTGTTGGGGTTGAAGAGTAATAAAAAGACATTTGACCTTCATTTGGATTATCTTTGAAATCATTTTTACAGGTGCAGATTGGAATTCCCAGAGCTCTCAGAGTTAGGGTTCAGCAGGAAGTATTTGTGAAGACAAAAACCTTTACAGATCTGGATTTTTGTAAGTGTGGAAGATCACCCAAGGCCATAATATACAAGTGGCTTCAATCAGAGGCTGCATATGAGCTTGCAATTACAGATATTGGTGAATTTATTTCAAAATTCACATTGCTTCAATAATTAGTTTGATAGAGATTGAGGGCAGATTGAAAGTAATTGTGTGATTGCAGATTTGAGCAATTTGGAGATTAATTTATCAGTAGAAGAAATTCATTTTCAGATTGCAGCAGAAGGGGATTGATAGAGTTTCATGTTATTTCAGACTAAGTGTAAAGAGCCTGACTGGCTCTTGGCTCCAGGAATTTCAATTCTTTGAAATAAATAACACTTCCATAGAATTTTATCAAGGAAAATATATAACTTGGATATTTCTTCACAATTATAATATCATAAATTTCAAATAATCCATTTATAAATTAAACTCACATGTATGAATGTACAAAGAATTTGTAAATTCAAATTCTGAAAATTATTTCCGTCAAAAAATGGCACCTGGCAAGCAAAGTATGCGTGCTGAATGATGAATAAACTCCAAGTGTTATCACGCAGCCCTAGGAAGAATTTCGCAGCTCAAGGAATCAAAATGCTTCCTCCTAGGAAGAACTCGCAGGCAAGAAAATACTCCACATAGCTGTTTGAAATCAAAATGTGGCTCCCTGAAATTGAAACGCAACTTCCAAAATAATTAATGCAGCCTGTATTTATTGGTAGGTAGCCGTACAATCAATGCAGCAATCATAAGGGGATACATCAGCCTCCCTTACTTAGCCATGGCATCCAGATAAGAGAAAATCGAACCCCAACTGTAGAAGGAATGGATTCAATTTATTCTTGAACCAAATTGATATACATCAGCATCAATTCACAGGCATGAATTATCAGAATTTCTTCAGTAGAATCAAATGCACGATTCACCACCACAGGAATGATTCAAAGTGCAGCAGAGAGGAATCAGTCCTCAAACCCTTGTTGAAAGCTCTCTACAAAAGACTTCATAATTTTTATCAAAATGAACAATGGATGATTTTCCTTTCACAAAGCATTGCTTTTATAATTCAAAAGTGTCTTCTCTCACACACTTTTCACTTAAAACACTTTTTATACTTAGGCACATATTGAATAATATAATTTATTAATTCATTTGGCTCCAAAAAAGGCCTTTTCATCCATATCATGAAATTATGACATGCAAGGTCCCTGTTTCTTGTGCCCAAGATTTATAACTTTTCATCTTGGTTCCAATGAGCTATAACACTAAGGTATCCAGCATATAATACCAACAAAAATGGCAACCTTAGCAAATTTAATTAAATAATAACTAAGATACCGATGCGCTTCTGTCCTGGGCGGATGCGGATGCGGATGCGTTCGGATGCGGATGCGGATCTGGATGCCCTGCCGATGCCATCCGGAAGCGCATCCTGGGCGCCGGATGCGTTGGGATGCGCTGCGAGCGCATCCCAACGCATCCGGCGCCCAGGATGCGCTTCCAGATGGCATCCGCAGGGCATCCGGGCGCATCCGGACGCATCCGGGTCAAACCGCGGGCCCAGACGTGATTTTAAGGGAAAAAGCAACATTTTTAAACATTAAAACATGCATTCCAATGAATATTTTATTCATTGTTTGACTTCTAAACCCTAAAACGGCTCTAGAAGAGGCCATTCAACATTTAACATTCTCATTTCTTATGCAGCTTGAAGATTTTTTCATTTCTCTCCATTTTCGATTGTGAAGCTAAGGTGATTGTTTTCGAAGAGGAGCATTCATGGGTTGAGAGATAGCTTCCACGGAGGAGTTTTCAGCATCAAAGGTAAGCATTTGATCCCATTGTTGAGTTTTTTAATGGATTTTTTCAAGTTTGGGAAGAAATATTTGAAGTTTTTTTTCATTTTTTCATTTTTTAAGAAATAATGAAACAAGTTTAGCTATTTGTTTTAGACTATTTTGTATCATTGTTTTGCACTTGTAAGCTTGATGTTCATAGTTTTTTTTTAAATTGTATTTATTTATTTTCTTATTATAGCAAGGAAATCGATTGTATTGTGCAAGAATGGCCACCGCCGGTAGTCAAAGTTCAGTGGGAGGGCAAAGTAATGATAATTTTAATATTAATGTAGGATCTCCCTTATGGAGACATACCACTAGAGTATCACAAGTTTCAGGAGGTGGCTCGTATCTTTGGAAATGCAATTTTTGTCAAAGTAACAAAGGAAAACCATTTAATAGCTCATATTCCCGTGTAAAACTTCATTTTATGGGCCCTTCTGGAAAAGGTATTGCAATGTGCAAAGGCCCAAATGGGAAGGGGCTGTTTAGTGCATAGATAGCTTCATTTGTAAAAGAACAAGAAGAGGCTGACTGTTTGGTTAAAAAATCAAAAAAGAGTTTCTATCAACCTCCATCCGGAAAGAACAAAATGCAAGTACCCAATGAACCAGTTGTCTCCTCCAAACATCCATTCTTGGAAGTACCTGTACCGGGAGAGGAAGAGGAAGAAGTAGAAATTACAGCCCGCAAAAGAGGCCCATTGGATAGTGCATTTAAAATGGAGGCAAGAGAGCTTGTTGATGAAGCCATTGCACGTTGTCTCTATGCTAATGGTCTTCCTTTCAACTTGGTAAGATCACCATATTGGAAGGAAATGGTGGAAGCCATCAATAAAGCCCCAGCTGATTATGTAAGTCCCGGGTATGAAAAGGTGCGTACCACTTTATTGCAAAAGAGAGGATTGCTATAGAGAGGGCTCTTCAACCAATTAGACATTCTTGGAAAACTTCAGGTATAACTATTGTGTCTGATGGATGGAAAGATACAAGAAATCGACCATTAATCAATGTGATTGCAATGTGCCCCAAAGGATCAATGTTTTTGAGGGCTGTTGATTGTGAAGGGCAGGTGAAGGATTCAGTGTTCATTAGTAGAATTCTCATTGAGGCCATAGAGATGGTGGGGAGTGAGAATGTGGTACAGGTGGTTACAGACAATGCCAAAAATTGTAGGGGTGCAGGTGCTTTGATTGAGGGTCGGTATGACCATATTTCTTGGACACCATGCACAGTACACTCCCTAAACTTGATCATGCAACAAATTGGCACCCAAATTGATTGGGTGAAGCAAATTTACCAAGAAGGGGAGGAGATACAAATGTTTGTGACGAACCACCACGTCACAATCCATATTTAGAACATTCTCCAAATTGGAGCTGCTGAAGGTAAATACTAAACTCAAATTGTAATTACTAAATTAGTAAATTTCATTTATTTTAATTTATGGTCATGTTCAATTATCAAATTGTATATAAGTTATAACTTTGCTTGATATTTATTGACATATTGTTAACTTGCTTTATGCTTAGGTTGCTGAGACCCGTTTTGCGTCTCATACTATTGTAATGAGACAACTTGTGAATGTGCAAACAGCATTAAGCCAAATGGTTATTTCTAACCAGTGGGGTATATGGAAGGCTTCAAATTCAGAAAGAGCCCAAAAGGTCAAGGCTTTGGTCTTGGATGACAGTTGGTGGGCTCGGGTGCAATTTGCGTTGGATTTCACGGACCCTATCATGACCATGCTCCGCTTTGCCGATACAGATACACCTTGCTTGGGGGATGTGTATGATGGCATGGACACCATGATTGAGAAGGTAAAAGTTGCCATACAAAATCATGAGAATGACCCCACAGAATGTGAAGCCTTATGCAATAAGGTGGAGGCAATCATTCATCATCGTTGGGAGAAGATGACTACCCCATTGCACCTCCTCGCATATGCATTATCTCCAAGGTACTATAGTCAGCAAGTACTTGGTATGCTAGGAAGAGTTGCACCATATGCGGATGAAGAAGTTGCTAATGGGTGCTACAAAGCTTTTACAAGGCTCTTCCCAGATGATCAAATGCACGACTCAGTGAGGGAAGAATTTGGCTTATTTGCTTCGGGTTCAAAAATGTCTCCATATGCAATCAAGGACCAATATAAAACAGGAGCTATCACTTGGTGGTACATGTATGGTCAACCATTCAAGTATCTACAACCTCTTGCAATCAAGATCCTGTCACAAGTAAGTTTTTTTGTTGTTTTTTGTTTACCACATGTATTCTACAATTTATTGTTTAACATTCTTTAAATTGTTTTTCATTTGTATGTTTAATTGTGTGAACACTATCTAGGTTGCAAGTTCTTCTGCTGCTGAAAAGAATTGGAGTACATACTCCTACATCCATTCAGTGAAGCGCAACCGGTTGGGCTCAAAGAAAGCTGAGGACTTGGTTTACATTCATACCAACTTGCGTCTTTTGTCACGCAACCAGAATGAATACAAGGAAGGGTCAACCAAGCTTTGGGATGTAGTCCCTGAGTGTGCAAACTTGGATGCAACGCTTCATGATCTTACTGCAGTCACAGATGATGGTGATGATACCATCACACACGGTGCATCTAGCACAAGTGGAATTGTTCTTGGTTCAAATGATCTTGACCTTGCAGCAATTGGACTTGGAGATAATGAGAATGTGGATTTTCTTGAGAATCCTTATGATTCTCAATCTGATTAGTAATCCTTGATTGATAAACAATGAAACATTGAATGATGAACTAAGTTTTGAGTTTGTAATTTAAATTAGTTATTGAACTTCTTTCTATTTGAATATGTTTGTCTATGAACTATGAAGCATTGAAGTTTAAGTTGAAGTTCAGCTATCGAATATGAAATATCTTGAATCTTGTCACTTGATGTCTTGATCAATGGTAAAGTATCATTATTCTGATAATCTGATTCATACTATGATCTATCAAATGATTTATTTAATATTTTTGTATATTTCAGATTTCTTGCACTTCATATATATATATATATATATATATATATATATATACGCATCCAAACGCATCCGCATCCAAAAAAAAATAAAATTCATGCATCCGCGTCCGCACCCGAATCGGCAACTTAGAATAATAATAATAAACCACCCGTCTTGCAAAAACAACTGAAGAAGCGTCCGAATCGAAATCTGTCTGCACGGGATTGATCCAGATGATGAAAGATGATAAATGAACTTGACGGGGTGACTTACTAAAAATAGACGCTCTCTCCAAGATTCTTGGAGCCCAAACCGGAAGTCAGAAATGAAAACCGAGAGCATCATTCAACTCCTCTAACTCATCTGAGCTCATCGGAACTATCCATTTACTTACTATAAATAGTAAGTTCACACCAAAGACCCTCTAAACACCTCGCCAGACCACGAGGATCACAATAATGACCTGGCATCATCAGATCAATGACCTGCAAAAAAATGGGGACATTACACTAAGGAGCAGAACTGAACCATTGGACGTCATTTATCAGCACTCCCTCACACCTACAGCCAACCATACATCTCCTAGAGCCATTATGCAGTGATTCAACTTGATATTGTGAGGGTTTTGTGAGTTGTTAGGAGGCAGATCAGACTTATAGGGGACCGTACATATCTGAAAAGACAGATCAGATTATAAGCAAACCCTCACCTGGTGAAAATCTTGTTTCATGTGATGATTTGGCATATAATAAGCATGATCAGATTTGTACTAAAAAGATTTGGTGTGTACTGGCAATTTATCTAAATAAAATTCAGATTTTCGTCCTTTATATTGCTTGCTGTACTGTTTATTTCTAGCATTATTCTATCATTGTTTCCCTTCAAAATTCAGAAAACAACCAAAATCAGAAATCTGAAAAAATTAGAAAATTACCAAACTCAGAAAATTCAGAAAAAATAGAAAACAAAAAAAGTTTCAAAAATTGCGTTTCCAAAATAGGGTGGGTTGTGGGATATAACACAAAAGCAGAAGAGCAATAAAGTTTTACTAGACAGACTAGTTGGCATGGAGATGACGCATCTTAACTGTAACTGAATTTTTCTTTTGAAGAAAGGTAAAGTTTTATTAATAAAAAAGGTTGACGATTACAAAACAAAATGACTTCCATCAAAATGATGTTTCTAAGACTGCACAAAATGTCAAATGAAGAAAGATAGAGTAAAAGGAGAACGACAGAAAAAGCTTATATATTTTTTGTAGTTAAGTAGGCATCAAAGGATTGTTTGAAGTTTGTGTACAATAACATCAAAGCAAACATCTTGGAATTGATTTAACTGTTATATATATAAGTTTGGGAGGCATCCAAAAATTGTTTAGTCACAACAGCTACTATCACAGTTTGAAAACACTTGATGAGGGCAGGAACCCGAGACTCAGAAGGATGCAGCAAAAGGAACAAGACAACTTTCTATATTATTTGATTGAAATCTATTTCTATTAAATGAGATTAAAAATAAGAATACGATAAACAACCTTAATTCTTAGAGGCTGTAACGCTTTACAGCTTACACAAGTTTTGGAAACCCCCTTTTTCACAATCTAGCCTTTCTTCCTCAAAAACTGTTGCCAAACTCTGAAGATGGGTCTGAAAAATAAGCTTCTTTTGTTTAGAGCCAAAAGTACAATTTGAATTTTGAAATTTTGGTAGTTGGGTGCCAAAACATGGATTTTGAAATTCAAATATCAGCCAAATTCGAAAATGGAGAAGTTCCCAAAAAGTTGTCCAACTTCTAGGAGACATAACGTTTGATTCAGGCGTTCGATTGACGTGTTGTTTGAAGTGTTGAAAAGCTATCTGAATGAACTACGCCCCTAAGAATCAGCTTCATCCATTCCCCCATTTTCAGAGCCCTACGGGACCATTTAGTGCCTCAAACCTGACTCGGAAGAGATTTTGGCAGGTTTTTGGGAAATTGAAACCTTAATAACTTTCAAACGGTGAACGATTTTGACTTGATTCTTTCACCAGAGTTCATTGAGCCGATGGACTTGCATACCAATTAAGAATTTTATAGCTCCAATCATGGACATTTCAAATTCTTTCTTCATCTCTTTAGCGAAGTCTTTGCTCAGCTTGTTGGTTATGTGATTAGACTGCTTCTTTACACGGATGACCTCATCCTCATCGCTAACACGGCTAGTGGCTTGAGGGAAACACTTGAATAATCTAGAGACCTTTTGCATAGAATTAGGGATGGAAGTCAACACACCTAAGACAAAAATCATGATCTTCTCTTTGAAGAAAAGACAACAGCAACATACATTCATATTTAAGGGCAACACTTTAGAAATTGTGGAAGAATACAAATATTTAGGGATGGACTTCCATTATCAGCTAAGGTGGGAAACTTGCAGATCAAAAAGAATTCAGGGGGGCTGGAAGGCCTCTTACCTCCTTCAGAACAAGTGCAGGAAAGTGGAGTTGTGGGATTGGAAGACTAGGAAAACCCTTTTTGGGCTTTTGGTGATTCCGGTGGTCCTATACGGTAGTGAAATATGGGGGAGCAACGTATCAAACCACAAATGGTGACAAATTGAAAGAATACAAAAACATTTCATTACCACCAACCTCAAAGTCAAGTCAACAGTTCCCTACGAGATTCTTCTAGTGGAGGCAGGCATGTTCTCGGTGGAAGCCTATGCAGTTATTCGCTTGCTAAGCTATCTAAAAAAGGTAGAAAAGATGGATACGCACCGCTGGCCTAAGATTGTGGTTGGAGAGGAGCTAGACCGTCGGAAGAAGACATGGAGGAAACAAAATATTAAATGGTTCAGCAAATGAAACATTAATTACCAAGAATGTCCCGAAAACAACACAGAGATAAAAAAGTGGGTATTAGAAAAAGTCAGGACTGCCATGTGGACAAATGAGGTCGGCAGAAAAAAGGCTTATTATGTCAACGAATTTAACCACACTTGTGAGCATGGTGACAAAGAATATCTTGGAGCCGACATTAGAGGGAAGGCGAGAATCTTGATCGCCCAACTGAGGTCCGGATCACATCACTTGAGGTGTGAAACCAGCAGATGGAAGAGCCCTAAAGAAAAGTGGGAGGAGAGGATTTTTAGGTTTTGCAATAAGGGCGTAGTGGAGACGGAATGGCAATATATTAAGGAGTGCACGGCATACGAAGACATCTGGGCTCAATTCATGGATACGATACAAGTGAACAATATAAAAGAACTGTTTGAGGGGACAAGACTTCACAAGGTGGCCACCTTGCTAATGCAGCTCCATAAAAGGAGGGACAGCCTAGAGAAATCCCAATAGAATAGTTAGTGGATCACCATTTGGTCCCATAGACCGTTGGTCTTGTGGACGTTTGTAAAACTCATTTCATTTCATTGTCATCTCCTCCGAAGATGATATCATCCACAAATATTTCAACAATCAGGTTCCCTTCTTTACCAGTCTTGAGATACATATTGCTGTTATCTCTTGTTCTTGTGAATCCTATGGTCAGGAAGTACGAATGTAACCTTTCATACCAAGCCCTTGGGGCTTGTTTCAGCCCATAGAGTGCCTTCTTCAATTTACAAACCATACCATTTTTTTGTGGATGAGAGGCCTTCTGACTGTTCTATGTACACTTCCTCCACTATACCATTCATAAATGCAGACTTTACATCCATCTGGTATACTTTGAACCTTTAATGGTCAGCATAAGCAAGTAGAATTATTACTCCTAGTCTTGCCATGGGTGCAAAGGTTTCTTCATAATCTAGTCCTGCTTCCTGTGCATATCCTCTGAAGACTAGCCTTGCCTTGTTCCTTACCACCTTTCCTTCTTCATTTAGCTTGTTTCTAAACACCCACTTGGTGCCTATGACATTCTTGTCTTGTGGTCTGGGAAAAAGAGTCCATGTTTCATTCTTTTCTATTTTCTCAAGATCCTCTTCCATTGCCTTAACCGAGTTATCATCCTCCAAAGCTTCTCAGGTAGTTTTGGGCTCTATACTAGAAAGCAAGTAGATACTTTCTCTAGCCTTTCTCCTTGTCAGAATATTAGCATGTTTGTCACCAATAATGTTATCAGTGGAGTGATATGTGACATACCTTGGCAGAACCGGTCGGTGATCCTGGTCTTTATTTTCCAGTTGAGTAACATTTCCAGCGAGATCATGAACAATTTCCTGTTCATCTTCCTCAATCAGTCTGATGTTTTGATCCCTTCCTACCTTAGGTACATTACCTTGTTCCAAGGGTCTGTTTACCTGTTCTTCTTCATCAACGACAATCATTTCACTGAATTCATCATGATTGTTCTTTTCCCTTGGTTCTGAATATTCATCCATCTTTACATTGGACCTTTCCACTATTTTTCCTGTCCTCTTATTCAGACACCGGTAGGCTTTACTTTTGGTAGAGTAACCAAAAAATATGCCTACATCACTCTTTGGCTCAAACTTGCCAACATACATATCTCTTTTGATGTAATAGTTGCTAGCAAAAACTCTGAAATAGCTTACACTGGGGGTATGACCAAACTATAACTCATATGGAGTCTTACCGGTTCCTTTCTTGACTTGAACCCGGTTTAGTGTATACACAGCGGTGCTGATTGCTTCTCTCCAGAAGTGATGATGTAGATCCTTCTGAATCATCAGAGTTCTAGTACAATCTATCAAAGTCCTATTTCTTCTTTCAACGACTCCATTTTGTTGAGGGGTTCTTGGTGCAGACATCTACCTTTTTATCCCCTATTCCTCACAATAGTGAGTGAACTCTTGAGAGGTGTACTCACCTCCTCTGTTTGACCTCAGACACTTCAAGCTTTTACCGGTCTTCTCCACTCGGGCCTTATAGATTTTGAACATGTGAAATACCTTTGATTTTTCCTTAAGGAAGAGTATCCACATCATTTTTGAAAAATCATCTACAAAGAGCATGAAATACCTGTCTCCATAGTAGCTCTTCATCCTCATAGGTCCACACAAGTCTGTGTGAACAAGATCCAACACTTTTTCAGCAGAAAAAGACTTACTGCTGAAGCTTGTACATGTCAGTTTGCGTAATTGACATTCTTTACACATAGACCTGTCAAGCTTTGTAATATCAGGAAGCCCTTTGATTGACTTCTTCTCGCTTACTTTGACAATACTATTGAAGTTTATGTGGCAGAGACTTTTGTGCCTCAGCCAGCTATAGTCCTCTTTTGTCATGAGACAGATTTTCTCTATCTCCTCTTTTGTAGTAGCAATGAGCCAAGCCCCCTCGGTTGAGTTTAGGTAGAACAGGTTCCCTTTACTATTTCTACCGGTGGCAACATGAGCTCCTGATTGATACTTGACAATACAAAAACCTTGCCCAAACTCTAACATGTATCCTTTGTTGTTTAGTTGAGCCACACTCATTAGATTGTACATGAGTCCTTCCACCCAGTATACATCTTCGCATATAGCGTCATTGCCAAGTGCTATTGAGTCTTTGCCTCTGATAGCACAGGGAGCATTGTTACAAAATGTCACCGATCCACCATCATTAAGCTTCAGGCTGATGAACTTATTCTTGTCACCAGTCATGTGGTGAGTGCATCCAGTGTCAATGATCCAGTCGTCACATTGATGAGATCTTAAGATGAGTGTCATTTCATTTATGATTGTGCTTTCTTCTTTTATTGTAACAAAAACAATTTCATTATCTCTCGATTCTTCAGATTCATTGTCCATGACACCTTCCTCAACAAGGTAGCACTCCTTTCCTTTGTTCTTGAATCGGTTGAATTTTTCTTTATTTTCGTTTTCTAGACACCTTGCAAAAATGTGTCCTATCTTATTGCAAGAAAAGCACTTCAATGGAAGTTTTCCTTTGTACTTCCCTTTTCCTCTTGGAAATCTCCTTGCGATGAGTGCTTCAAAATCATCCTGCTCTACTTCTTCTTAGTAGATTTTCAATAAAATTTCCAGACTTACAGGTAGAACTATTATTAGTCTCTCTTACTTTCTTGGTGGAAGCAATATTCACAAAGGACTTAAAAGCAACATCTAACATGGGTAAGTTGTTATCATAATTGCTTAATTTAAAAGCAGTCAACTTACCGATAAGAGAGTCAAGAGTGACTTGAGATGCGTTCACTAATCTGAGCTCCTGTATGGCTGAGATCTCGATAGCATATTGTGGCCTTAGCGTCCTCAGTATCTTGCTTACCACATCTTGCTCACTCAATGTTCCTCTTGCGCTTTTGATGGAGTCCACTTCTTTTATTCTATTGTTGTAGTGCTCAATGTCTTCTCCTTCGTTCATCTTCATGTCATCATACTTGCCTCTGAGGCTTTCTACCTTTGCTCTTTGAACATGTGGGTCACCTCCGTACATAGTTTGTAGCTTTGCCCACATTTGGCAAGCGGTAGTCAGATGTTCAATTTCAGCATAGACATGGTCATGGAGCGTACTAGTTATCATATCCATAGTAGCACATATTCACTATTGATCTTCAGTTGATCAGCTATCAAGGTACTAGTGGGTTTGCTGTAATCATTGATTACATGAGTCCAGTATTGATCTCTGGTGGTTTTCATGTACAACTTCATTCTGCTGCACCATAAGATGAAGTTTTCCTTAGAAAACTTGGGTCCTTCCTTCCTCATCATTATATTTTTTCCTTGTTGCGGTTAAGAAGCTCAAAAAAGGTACTTGGCTCTAATACCAATTGATGGTCCCAACCGGTTCTGAGAGGGGAGGGGTGAATCAACACACACTAAAATTTGAAACCAATCTGATATATTCTAACTAAAACTGCATGCAGAACAGATTCTATCACACAAATAGCCATCACAAGGTCAAAGCAATAGAGAACACCAGATATATCTAGTGGAAACCCGATGCGGGAGAAAACCACGGTGTGAGTAGACCTCACAAATATTGCACTCTTCTGAAGTGTGCCTTGTTAGGAGCCTTCCCTGTCAAAGGATTACAAACGCATTGTTAGATACGACCCGGTTAAGGGATTTAAAAAATAAGGTCTGTTAAAGTCTATCTTGTTAGAGGACTTTAGAACATCTACTCGTTGTCACCCGGTTAAGGGATTTAATACAAGGGACCTGTTAATGTCCACCCAAATATTGTGATTTTTCTATTGCAATTGTTAGAGAGCAATAGAGGGTTTGATCTTTTTGAGATGGCTTTGTTAAGCCTAATAAAATCACTGTGTTCATCAACTGAGAGTCATCACTAGGAACCATAGGTATGCTCTCTCCAAATTGTTGTGCTTCCTTGCACACTCTTCTCTTCTCCTTTTCTTCACCTTTTTGTAGTTTCTTTTAGCGTACAGGTTCACTCTTTTTCTTCTCTGCAGAATGAAGGCAAATGATATTATTCACAAGCTAAAGAATAGATAGTCTTCTTACTCATCCTGCTTTTTGCATGTGCGAACTCCGCAAAGATCTCCTTTGGATCCATCATCCAGTTGAGTCTCAGTTCATAGAGGAAACATTAGATGCATGTCATATGCTTTTTCTGTTTTATAAAGGAAACGACAGATGCATGACGCATACTTTCGTTAACTTGAGATTCCTCCATGTTTTAATGCCTTAATTTTTGGCATTAAATCCTTCAAATGTGCCTTGCACCGATCTTTTTCATAACACAAAGTCCTTATTTTGTGCAACAAATCTCGGTCGAAGAGTCAGATAAGTGTTTGTCAAGTGTGACTTTCACCAGTTCATCAGTCTCGATGATATCTCACTGATCAGAGATGATTGGTTTCCATCCTTTGGTAGTGTACAGGTCTTTGTCATCGCCTGTCACTCCTCCTTTCTTTGTCTATACCGGTTTGGTTTCTTGGTTCCGGTTATATACTTTACCGGTTGCTCCAGTTACCGGTTAGTGACTTCACCGGTCACAATACTTCTTGCTCAATAAGTGTCACTGGTTTCCTAACCAATCCCTCTTGTAAACTGCACCTGTTTACTATTATTGTTACCTGTTCCTATTTGAACAATGTTAACCTTAGATATAGACATCAATGACAACACCACTTTGCCATATATCGGTTACATCCTTACCGGTTAATGCCAACAGCTATATAGAGCATTTGCAGGTAAAGGGGCACACGTAGCTACTTCAAGGGTTGTAAAGATTGAACGAATTAATGGAGTTTATGATACTGGGAGCATAGTTACAGGACTCAGTGAGTTCCGAGTTGAGTCAGGGCTCCAAAGTTTTTTGTCCTCTGATCTCTGACTCGGCCGAGTCCTACTAGGCATCGTAGAGTCCATGGTCTCGCCCGACTCGGCGAGTCTTGTGGCTAGGACTCTGTCACGAGCAACTGAGCCATAAAGTAAACAATAAGCATTTTTAAATTGTTTTTAATGATTTCTTTTGGCTTATATGATCATATTGCAATAGCAAGTTCCAAAAATTTAAAATAGTTTCCCAATAAGGAAACCACCATGGAGTAGTAAAAAATGTCTTGCATATAGTAGGTATAAAACATAACAATTTGTCTATAAAGCAGATTGCAGATAGGATTTCACTAAAAAAATTGCCAAAAAAGTAGTGTCATATCATAGACTGAATCACAAAGTCTTGGAACCGAGTATTAAAATAGCACTATCAAATTTGAAAGCATTGCAACAAATAAAATCCTTTCCTTTTAAAGAATTGGACATCTCCAGAATAATAAAAGAACAATTTTAAGGTTTGTGAAAGATTGAGAAAAAATGTGTCATGTCCCCTTTTTAGTGACATGTTATTTTTCAGTGGATTTGCCTATCATGGACTCTCGTAGGCAGATGGCTTTGGTGAGAGAGTCATCTTGGTGATTATTTAGAGATTGGATGGTCTTATTTGCTCTTGGAGAGATGTTTTGGAGCCTATTTTTTATTATTATATGTTATGCGGGGCCCACATGTTATAATTTTAAGTTGAGTTGCACTTTTTATTTTCTAAAGTTATTTTTATTATAAAAGTGCATTATAATGGGATTTTATAATGGATGTTTCTAGAAGTTCTTAGTAACTTCTTAGAAAAGTGAATAAATAGAGGGCTTGGCCTCTCATTTTGGACATGCTTGATTTGAGGATTCTACTACATTTTCATCTTGGAGCATTTGTGGCACCATCTAGGTCTGCAAATTTTCAATTGATCTTTAGGAACAGAAACTCCTAAGGGTTTGCATAACTGAGGACGTGAAATATCTTCTGAAGGGTTGCACATTGGAAGTGGTATTCAACCATTTCATGCTGGGCATTATTGAGTATTCAGATTTGGACTGAGTCTTGATATATTTTGAAGTCCTCAGACTTTATTGAGGGTTTGGAATTTGGGTTGTCAAAAGACTTGTTTTCATCCATTAATCAAGAGGATTGCATTGGCATTATTTGAAGACCATTTCAGTAGTTCTGTGGCATTTCCAGCATACTGCGATTTTCATCTTGGACCCACATTTTTGTTCACAACTTCACTTGGAGGCATCCTTTGGTTATGGGTATTTGAGGAATCAATTGCTATTGTCTTGGCAATCATTTCTATACGAATTTGGAGACCTTTTATTGCTGCATTTATTTATTATTGGCATTCATATCAGAACAGGGGCGAATTTGAAAAAAAATTCAATTTGGCAAGAGGAAAGCTCAAAGTGGAGTGATATTGATTGCTTCTTCATTCACACTCCTAGGCGCTTCATTTCAGGTTCATTTGGCACTTATTTCAATAAGTTTTAATATTGTTTATGTATGAAATCATGGCTGTCTTTGTACTCAGAAAATTCTGAAACTTGTAGTTGAAAGTCAAGAGACTAGGCCATTTGATAAATATTCTTGAAATCAGTTTAATGCTTCAGTTGCATAGAGAGATAAGGCTGCATTCTAATTACGTGATGTTCTTGAGTTGCATGACAAATGTTTGTGAAAATGTCACTTGGCTGTAAGTGCATATGTAACATTGAAAATCCATCTCTATGCATTGGTTAAGGGTCCAAAGTGTCATTTAAGCATCTAGATGATAATTTATGTTTTGATGTGTTGATTCTCAAGCATTGGAAGCTATCTATAGTCATCTAAAAGTACATATCAGACTGATATTATTAGACCAGCAAGCTGGAAGGTTGCACACGAAGTGTTTGACAATATTCCTTGTGTCTCACAAGCATATTTTAGATTCTAAGGAGCCAAATAATTTGTAAAATCTGAAAGTTGCAATTTGTTGTGAGGGAGTCAATATCTTCATTGAATGAATATATATATATATCGGCACTGATTTGCATTATTGAGTTGAGTAGATTTGTTGCTCAACAATTTCCATATTCAGTCTTTACTTACAGCAGTATAAATTCAGATTGAATGCCAAGTGTTTGACAAAATTCCATGAGCACAAAATCAGAGATTTTAGTGATCCTATTAGTAAGGGTCATTACAAAATGTATGTTAAACCGGTCATTTGACAAAGTTAAAAGATGATGACATTTGAGCAAATTATATACTTGAAGTTGATATCAGTCCAAAGATTCATAATGATCTTTCTGATCTAGTAAGAACAAAATAATTAAGAGAAACTATTATGAGATAACTTGCATGGTAGAAGAATATAATATGAAATATGTTGTAAACACTTAATAATATGCTACTTTGAGGGAGCAACCTCGTAGTCCACTTCAAGGGAGATACCACCAACACTCTTCAGCGTTAACACAATACTCAACATTATGATAATAAATAACCTATACCTTTTGTATAATTTTAGTTTAACGTATTTCCATCAGAAATTTGCATTTACATTTATGTGATCAATGTAACTTGTGTATGTGTGCAAAGTAGCTTCTATTTATCTCCATTATTGTCTTCAATGTTAATTAGCTAAATGATGGATGAAAAAAGTTTTAAATCCATAAAAATCTTTGAATTTCATGCGTTTTTCAATGTCGAGTCTGTGTCCAAGTCCAAAATCAGCTTGCCGAGTCCGAGGCGAGTCTGAGTCTTGTAACTATGGCTAGGAGTAAAGAAATATTTGAGAGCAGCAGTGGTTCCATTATCACTAAGGGTGTACATGATAATAACACAAGAATAGAGCAAGATGAGTGTGATTCAACTGGGCTTAGTAGGCAAATTGTGCATGATGATGCAAGTTTTTTGCTCAATGCTCTACATGGTGAGATTCCTAACTCACACTATGAGGTACTGAATTCTAATATTGATTAAAGACTTCTATCAAAGTTTGTTAATGCAGTTTGTTGTGATTACATCATAAGACATGTATATTCATTTTCCTTCAACCCACCTACTAATGACTTGATGTTCTAAATGACACATAAGACTGGGGTGGTGGCAGGTATGAGGTGCATCATCCTATGGACGAAGGAACCAAATCTTGCAAGCTTTCTTGTTTTCTTCTCTGGGATTGTCTCTATTTTGGGATACAGGATAGGGAGGCTGTGTTGTGGTAGTTTGGCATTTCAACTGTAGCCAATATAGATCAGCAAAAGTTTTTAGATATAGGGGCAGTTGGACGACCAATTTATCTATGGGATCTAGTGTGAGGTTTTCAGACCATCGCCCCATTGCAAATGGGAACCCCCTTTTTTTGCTTTGGAAGTAACAGTTGTGATCTTAGGTGGTCTTCTATGTTATCAGATACAGACCCTGAACCCTCGAACCGTGTTCGGGTCCGATCCGGGTCTGGATCTGCGGCTCGGATCCAGTGTGGACCCTCGAGGATCCCGCACAGATCCACATAGATCCCCAAGGACCTGCGGCCAGCCAGTTTTAAAAGTGGGTCGAAACCACTTAAAAAAGGTTTTTTATTTTTTATTTTTGCTTCTAACCCTAAAATGATCCTTATTATGGAGCCTCCAAACACGTTTCATTTCACATTTGCTCTCTCATTCGTACAAGTTTGAAGAGAGGTGATTGCATTCGAAAGAGATTGATTGTGGAGTGACAAATACCTTCCAAAAAGCAGATTTGAGTGATTAAGGTATGCATTTCAAGCATATTCTTTAGTTTTTTGATAGATTATTTCAAGTTTTTGAAAATTTTTAATTTTTTTTCAAGTTTTTGTATAAGTTTTGAAGTATGTTTTTTTTCCATTTTTGTTATAGATTGCAACAATCATACAATAAGTAGTCATGGCTCAGTGGGTAGGGAGGGGTCTCAAAAATTTAAAATTGATAAAGGGTCTCCTTTATGGAGACACACTACAAGAATTTCTCAATGTCCTGGAGGTGGGGGGTTTATATGGAAATATAAATTTTGCAACACACAATATAGAAGCTCTTCATGAGTAAAACTTCATTTTTGGCCCTGGGGGTCAAGGAATTAACATGTGTGAGGGCCTAAGGCCAGAAAAGAAGGGGTTGTAAAAGAACAAGAAGATGCTAACAAATTAGTTGCAAAAGGGAAACAAGGTGCTTATACCGGGAAATAAAAAACAACACCACCACCCACTCAACTAACCTCTAGATCACATCCCTTCATGCCTATGCCTTCTAGAGATGATGAAGATGTAGAACAACCACAAATCACAACCTGCAAGAGAGGCCCATCAGATAGGGCATTTCAAAATGAGTTAAGAGATATTGCTGATCTAAAAGTTGGACGTTGCCTCTTTGCGAATGGTGTTCCATTCAACTTAGTGAGATCACCTTATTGGAGAGAGATGGTGCAAGCAATAAATAATGCACCTTTTAGTTACCAAGGCCCTAGATATTAAAAGGTGTGCACCACCTTATTAAATAGTGAGAGAAAAAATGTAGAGGCCCAACTAAAACCAATAAGAGATTCTTGGGTTCAAATGGGTGTGTCTATTGTTTCAGATGGATGGAAAGATTGCAAAAGTCATCCATTACTCAATGTAATTGTTGTATCCCCCAAGAGGTCAATGTTTTTGAGGGAGGTTGACTGTGAAGGGGAAGTAAAAGATGCAGAGTTCATTGCCAAGATTCTCATTGATTTCATAGAGTTCGTGGGTCATGACAATGCTGTCCAAGTAATTATGGACAATGCAAAAGTTTGCAAGGCTGCAGGTGCTTTGGTAGAGGCTAGACATGATCACATCTTTTGGACACCGTGCACTGTCCATTCTCTCAAATCAGTGATGAAAGCGATTGGCACCCAAATAGAATGGGTGAAACAAATATATGAGGATGAGGAGATTCAAATGTTTGTGACAAATCACCATATGTCACAAGCAATTTTTAGAACTAACTCGAGATTGGAATTATTAAAGGAATTTTAAAATTTAATTTATAATTTATTTAGTTTCATTTATCATTTATGTCATGGTTTACATAATTGAATAAAATATTGTGTGTTGTTTACATATTTTAAATGTGTTATTAACTCACTATTACCATGTTCTTAAGTGGCTGAAACCCAGTTTGACTCTCACACAATTGTGCTTAGACATTTTGTCAAGGTGAAAGAGGCATTATCACAAATGGTTATTAACAACCAATGGAGCATCTGGAAGAAGTCCAATACAGTGAGGGCCCAAAAGGTGAAGGCGTTGATATTAGAGGATGATTGGTGGGCTTGTGTGGAGTATGTGCTGGAATTCACCGAGCATGTCATATCTATGCTTCGATTTGCCGACATTGATGAACCATGCTTGGGGGATATCTATGATAGCATGGACACAATGTTTGAAAAGATAAAATTGGTAAGTTATAATACATTCCTCTATCTTTTTTTATTCAGAGATATCTAAATTGACATAATGATAACTTACATCAAGATAACTTACATGAACATCATTTGATATCCCAGGTCATACAAAGGAGAGAGAATGATCCTGAGGACACCTTTTACAAAAAGGTGGAAGCAATTGTTCTTTATCGTTGGAACAAGATGACCACACCTTTGCACCTCCTAGCATATGTGTTGGCATTTATGCTTAGTTGTCATCATTGGCAAACATTAAACACACCGGTCTATATTTTAGAGCAGCACTGGTGAACCGGTAGTCCATCAAACTTGCTAAGTAACCAGTGTAATTGCACTGGTCTAGAAGAAAACCATAGAAGACAGATGACTCAACCGACACCACACCGGTTTTCGCGCAACAGTACAAGACCTACCGGTCCGTGCCAAAATGTTTTCCTATCCGGCCTTAATGGGAATCCAATCTAGTTTTTGCGGAGCGTTTTGGGATGAAGTGGAGCTCTGTATGCGAGCTTTTTGGGGTGAACTGGAGTTTTGTATGTGAGCATTTTGGATCGAACTAGAGTCTTGCATGCAAGATTTTTGGAATGCTTTCCAGTTCAGCAATGTTTTTGAAGGATTTATTGGTTGGCGTCACAATTCCATCAAGTAATACAAAGATCATTATATAATTAGGTCATCAAGCAGAACGTTGTGTGGTTGAAGAAATTAAGTGCGCAGAGAGAATGAAGAGCAGAAGAGTTGAGTCTTCTCAGATGGGATACAGTCACCTAAAGTGAACGACAAAGATTGAGAAGCCAAGCCGAGCAAGGAGCAGAGCAGGTCTGATCTGAATGACAGATTGATTGTCTACAGAAGATCATTTTTTCTTATTGTATAAAGCTCGTGAAAATCCCTTTATCAGGGTGAACCCTAACAGGTTCAATTGTATAAATCCCTTCACCGGGTGACATCTTGATTGATGTTCTTTAGTCCTCTGGCAAGGCGACTCCTAATAGAGTCAAGATCTTAACCGATCTATATCAAATCCCTTCATAAGGTAGCATTCTACCAAGTGCTTTTGTAAGCCTTTAACAGGGCAACTTTATTACCGCAGTAGTGAACATTGTGGGTTCTGTCCCAGCGTGGTTTTCTCCCTCTAACCGAGGGTTTCCATGTATAATTCATGTGTTAGCTTATGTGCATGATTTCTGTTCAAGTTACTTAAACATGCATTAGATTTTCAATATCACACAGTAGTTGTATTCAACTTAATTGGATAAAAAGTTAAAACAGGTTGAGTTGATTGATTCACCCCCCCTTCTCAGTAACCGGTTAGGATTAACAATTGGTATTAGAGCTCAGTTCTCAGGTAAAGAAGCTTAACCACTTGAGCAACGATCATGGAGGGTTACCGATATGAAAAGCAATTAGAAGAAGCAAATGAAATGATTGCTTCTCTTGAAAACAGACTTAGAATATCTTTTGCCAAGAGAAAAAAATTGGCTTTGTAGTTGAGTGAAAGTCAGGAAACAATAGAAGAACTATCTGAACAGAGTAGTTCAGATGAAGCAGAGGAAGCAGTTTTGGAACTCATGGAGAAAAACCAAAACCTAACCGATCAAATCTCTAATCTGAAGAGAGAACAAGAAGATCATGCATTGAGAATGACCGAACTCATCGAAGCAAGCAGAAAAGCCGAGGATGAGAAAAATAGTGCTAAAGAAGCACTACAGACTGCTGAGAGAGCAAGGAACTTAGCTGAAGATGCTCTAAGAGAGAGCGATGCTCTCATACTGCAACTACATGCAAACATGTAGGGCATAACTCAGGAAAATGCCATCATGCATGAACACTTGCATGATAAAGATGAAGCAAGTAGAGAAATGGCTGCTGAAGTTGAAAAACTTAAAACACAATTGAAAACTCTTGAGAGAAATAAAAAGCTCAAAAAATACAATGAGATTTCTGAGAAGCTGGATGAGCAATTGAAAGCTCAAATAAGGCACAAGGACCCCATAGGACTTGGGTACAACGGCCAAGGCACCAAGGAAACCGATGAGTCCTCAAAACTCAAAGGAATCAAGAGGACAAGAAACCAACCGGAGAAAAAGGTAAGAGAATCTCCAAACCTTCTTGCAAACATTGTGGCAAACCGGGTCATAAGTCTAATGATTGCAGGAATGCACCGGTGAAACCCTTCACTACTAATAGTTACTGCAATAACTATTATAAGTATGGACATAGGACCTTTGAATGGAGGTCACGATCAAACAGTGTGTCCAGTGGAAGCAGAGGAAGCTTTAAAGGCTATTTCTATGCCTGGACTAAATTTGGACATAAGACTGAAGATTGTAGGTCTACAACCATAGCATTCAAATCTCCACCGAGACCGATATTCCATAATAGGAATGCAAACCGGGGCACATCAATGTGTGCTACGTGTGGACAATCATGGACAAAGGAAAGAGAGTTAATCCATGGAGAGGAACCGGGATGACTTGTTACAATTGCAATAAACAAACGAAAAGGACATGCAAAATCGGTCAAGAGGAACGAGACTCCCAAGGGAAACACAACTGAAGAGACCAAGAAAGAAGTGAAGAAGATATGGTCCAAAAAGGGGAGAAAGAGCTCTGAAGAAGAAAAATCAGAGATAAAGTCATCATCGGTAACTGCAATAAACAAAGGAAAAGGACATGCAAAATCGGTCAAGATGAACGAGACTCCCAAGGGAAACACAACTGAAGAGACCAAGAAAGAAGTGAAGAAGATATGGTCCAAAAAGGGGAGAAAGAGCTCTGAAGAAGAAAAATCAGAGATAAAGTCATCATCTACTGATGATGATATCTCTTCATCAAACTAATCCATCAGGGCTTAAGGGGGAACAGGTAGAATTGCTACTGTCCCTAGAGTAACTCGTGAGATTTACTCTCACTAAGTGGAAATTGGTACTGAGAAGCACTCATCGATCTAAGACCAAATAACCGGTTTAAGAGTATGGTGTGTGGTCTGGTTAATTACCTTCTCGGTGATAGGCTGATGTTACACGGTTGAAGTTTCAACTGAGGATGTTGCGGCAAATAGGTAAAGCATTGATGAACCGGCCGACAAAGGTAAAGTCAGGTAAAAACAGGTAAGACTCATAAATGGATTAACCGTTGACAAAATGTTACCGTTTGCTAATTACAGTTGGAGCTCGAGGATATAAAAGGGAAGGCGTATTACTCATTTCACTTTACTTTACTTTTTGTGTAAAATTTTCTTAAAGCTTTGAGTAATCTTTCTATCTGTGTTCACGAACTTTGCTTTTCAAATTTCGCGAATTTAACAGAGCTTTGTGTATATTCTCTTACCAATGAAATGGCATCATCATTATTTGTTGCAACCCTTATCGAAATCAATCAACATGAGCGACCAGACTATGATATAATGTCAGTCCAGAACAGGTCAAATGATATGGCTAGAGCCCTATCATCTATTCCAGACGACATGCTGTTGACTGAAGACGTAACTGCCTTCATTCACTACAAGCAAGAGGAGTTGGGCGAAACATACATCCGGAGCGAATTTCTAGGGCTCTGCAAGGATGGGAAGCTTAAGGCGAAATTATGCTTGACTGGAAGCGGCTGGATTGACCAATGGGGTCAAATACACTACCATGTTTCAACCTGACTGGATTCGATTGGTACCCAGCCGAGTACACAATCCAGGTATGTGGTTGGAAAAGGGTGTTGTTACTCCTATTACAAAGGAAGATCTGAGAAGTGTGACAGGGTTCAATGCCACAGGGGAAGCCCTTAACTTGAGAACGATTTCCGACAATGAGTCACACGACTCACAAAATCTAGGTATGACAGTCGCACGATGATTGTAACGGATATTGAAGATGAAGGTGTCTGGTTCACTACTGCAGTGATCGGTTACAAACTCTATCAATCGAGTTGTCTCAACAGCATACCTAGAGGAGCTATAAATGCAGCTCATAGAATTATGCACGACAACGCCAAATACGACCTGTGCGCAATGTTGAGAAGTCAAATCTTTGAAAATATGAAGAAGCTTGGAATGGTGAAGAAGAAATTCTTGAAGTATGGAGTGCTGATGGTATGTCTTTTCTTCTACTATCAAAAATTCTTTCTAGGGGTGGGAAATGTTACATGGGTAACAAATAAACCAATCATGGTCCAGATAGGAGAAATGATCAATAACCTGGAAAATCGCTTTAATAACATTATGTTAGATTATTTCCAAGAATTTCAATCTAAAAGTTGATTCAGAAGAAATTGTAACAGAGAAAACCATCACCTATATAAGAAGAAAGAAGACAAGGAAACCGGTAAAGCAGGAGGAACCAAAATAAAAAAAGTCAACTATTGATGAAATCGTTGAAGGTATAAAGACCAAAGGTGGGATGGCATTCGGTTGAGAGAAGATGTAATTTGTCTAATGATGAAGACAGAAGGAAAATCGAAGTTGTAGTGTACAGCCTATACAAATTCAAGGGAACGTCGACCGAGATTCATGGCTCTATTCCTTAAGAATTACATGATGATGCAGGGGCATTCTTGGTCTTCAGTGGATCTGCATGGTGTGGTGTTGTTTTGGTTCTTTGTTAATCGGTTGCAGCTTTAACTGACGGTCTCGGTTAAGGAAGCTCGGTCGCTGAAGGAACTCGGTAATCTCTGCCGCTCGGTGAAAGTGGTACTCCACGATGCTTGTGGTGCTTGGTCGACATTGGTGCTCAGCGATGCTTGGCTTGCTCGGTTATTTCACTAGTGCTTGGTAGTTTATCTGGCGCTCGGTAGTTCTGGCTTACCGACTGGAGTTCTTGAAAATTTGCTTGGCCAACTTGGTGCATTTATTGTTGGATTCTCCTATGTAGATCTAGAGGCCAACATGGAGAATTAAATATTTGTAAGGATATTTGAGAGCCGACTGTTGCATTTAATATTTGCTTGTAGTAGAAGCCGACTTGGCTTAGGAATTAATTGTTTCTTCTAGCCGACCTGTGGCTGAAGATTAGTATTTAAAAGGGTGTTTGAGTAGTTGTTTAGGGGGAGTTAGTGGGAGCAGATAAGTGAAGTTGTGGAAAAGATCCTGCGAGATCTAGCAGATCAGATTCTTATTTGATAATTTGTAATAGCAAAGCTAGTGGTTTGCATGCTTGGAGACAAGGAGATTGCTTGGTGGTTTGTGAGCACAAGTTTAGATTTGCCTTAGGGTTTCCATCAGTTTCTGATTTGTTTCAGAGCTGGACTAGCTGGAGTTGTATTGGATCTTGAGTGATCTTGCAGAATTACTTCTTGTTTGTAATTGGCCCTAACCCAGAAGGCCTTACAGCTGGGCATGTTAATGAAAATTCAGTTGAATTTAGAGCTTGTTGTTGTTATTCCGCTGTGTTGGTGTTTGCTGCAAGGTTGAAATGTCCTTAATTGGATCCATCCATCCTTGGCTGCATTAGGTGGTATCAGAGCGAGAAGATCTTGAGTGTGTGAATTGATCTCCGAGTTGAGATAGTTTGCACCTTTTCCTTACCAAGTTCTTCGGTCCAGACCGAATAGTAAGTTTGTAGAACTCCTCGGTATAGTCTTCAACAGTTAGATCCTCGGTGTAGTTTATCTGGCGCTCGGTAGTTCTGGCTTACCGACTGGAGTTCTTGAAGATTTGCTTGGCCGACTTGGTGCATTTATTGTTGGTAGCTTTTGTTGGATTCTCCTATGTAGATCTAGAGGCCGACATGGAGAATTAAATGTTTGTAAGGCTATTTGAGAGCCGACTGTTGTTGCATTTAATATTTGCTTGTAGTAGAAGCCAACTTGGCTTAGGAATTAATTATTTCTTCCAGCCGACCTATGGCTGAAGATTAGTATTTAAAAGGGTGTTTGGGTAGTTATTTAGGGGGAGTCAGTGGGAGCAGATAAGTGAAGTTGTGGAAAAGATCCTGCGAGATCTAGCAGATCAGATTCTTATCTGATAATTTGTAATAGCAGAGCTAGTGGTTTGCATGCTTGGAGACAAGGAGATTGCTTGGTGGTTTGCGAGCACAAGTTTAGATCTGCCTTAGGGTTTCCATTAGTTGTTGATTTGTTTCAGAGCTGGACTAGCTGGAGTTGTATTGGATCTTGAGTGATCTTGCAAAATTACTTCTTGTTTGTAATTGGCCCTAACCTGTAAGGCCTTACAACCGGGCATGTTAATGAAAATTTAGTTGAATTCAGATCTTGTTGTTATTCCGATGTGTTGGTGTTTGCTGCAAGGTTGGACTGTCCTTAATTGGATCCCTCCATCCTTGGCTGTGTAACATGAGCTTATTGAAGGAAGGAAGAAATCCTCAATAGCAAAAAGAGAGAGAGCTCAGGATCAAGGCACTACTGGAAGTGCAAAGCCACTTGAGCCTAGAAGAGGCAACCAATCAGGCAGATGCTCATAAACATAATTTTTAGATAAGAAAAAGGATTGGTCAAGTGTTAATTGGAGAAGTTGAAGAAGTTCATGACGAAGGAGTTGCCAACTGGACAACCATACTAGAACAATAACACAAGGCTGAAGCTAAAAGTCAGAAGCCCTCGCTAAAACTAGAAAAGCACACTGGGAGAGGCAAAGGCATTCTGGGCATAGATACACCGGTCCACCAAAAGCCAGCAAACGAACTGGTTATCGTGAACATTACTGAAGACACCAGTGGTGATCTAACTCTACCAACTATTATAGCATCTCCAGAAAAAAGTAAGGCTAAAACGCTTATTGTTGATGATATAGTTGATGAAATATTAGATTTTGGTAAAGTTAGCAATGTTGCAAAATGGTTCAGTACCTTAGGCACTGATAGTAAGGCCAAAATAGAACTAGCCCTATTAGAAAGTTTTCTTGAGTTCAGGTAGAGGAGTTTGTAGGGTTTAGAGTTAGGGTAGCCGATGGCTAGAACTTTACCTGTACCAGGCGCATCAATCATCTCTCATTGTTTCTTGGTGATTACAAGCTGATATTTGATTTCTATGTGCTTGATTTGGGAGAGATGGATGTAGTTTTAGGGATGCAGTGGATATAGGAGATTAAGGAGTTTTGCCTTAGCTTGAGTCCGATGCAGATTAAATTTGAGTAGCAGGTTAGAGAGTATGTGTTGTCGGGTCTTGCTGAGGGGAGACTACACACTATGTCTTTTTGTGCAGTAGATAGTGAGGATTCTCGGAGACATGAGTCCATTCAGGTAGAGTAGATTACACATCATGTCTCTCACAGTTCGCATTTTTTTAGCTCAGATCAGCAGATGGGATCAGTTCACTTTGTGAACAATCCGTTATTTGATATGGATATCACTATGACTTATGATAATCCTCTATTTGAGCTCAGTGGTGATCCCTTTCATGTGTTGTATGATGATGATGATGATGTTTGGGATCCTCTTTGTACACCTGGCTATCAGGTAGATTTCACCAAAGGCCAGTCAATCCTAGTTGAGCAGTTTACAGGGGTGTACACAGTGAGGAGTGCTTACAGTTTCACTTTCGATCCTCACGTTCAGGACATCTACCAGTTGTAGAGTTCTTCAGTGCATCCATTTGATGACTGGTATGATGGTTTGGTTGGCACGAAGACTGGGAGCAAGTCCAGTCTATTGGTTGAGTTACTTCCGCGTGAGTTACTCTCGGTTGAGTTTCTCCCATGTAGCGATCCTGTTGTAGCATTTTCAGTTTGGGTGTTGACTGTAGTTTCTCAGATGTTGTTGTTTGTACTGTTGATGCTGTTGATTTCTTCACAGGAGTATGGTGTTGATAGGGACATTACCCACAACCATCCTTGGGACTTGGGTGGACTGTGATGCTGTTTGTTTTTCTTGATTGCTTGAGGACAAGCAATCTTGGGAAGGGAGGACTATAATGTCCCCGTTTTTTAGACACTTGGGATTAGCTTGGTGTGGTGACCCTCATAAGCTAATCAAGTTGTCAGAGGGGCTTGGTTAGCAGAGCCAGTGGTTGGATTCCACTCTGGAGGTTCTAGTTGCCAGGTCTGCTCTTCGTTGGGGTCAGATTGGATGACTTACTATTTTTAGTAAGTGGTATTTTGGGTATGGCTATGTTTAGTAGGGCCCCTACGTAGTGGTCTCAGATGTTTCAGGATTGATCATGCAGAATCTCCAATTTGAGAGACTTACTATTTATAGTAGGTTTATTTTGGTCAGATGGCTATTTCTGGCAAGGCAGTATGAGCTCGGGGCACTGTTGTCAGAAGTTAGAATTGTTTTGCCAATGAGTTTCAGTCGCATCATGTTTTTAATGAAGGTTATTAAATTAAGTTATGTTAATTTAATAACTTGTGTACTTTAATGTTATAAAATGATGGTGTGTTGAGGAAGGCTCTTAAGTGAAAGGTGTGAAGATGAAGCCTTCGTTTAAAATTTAATAAATAAGACAAGAGAATGAGATTTTCATTACCTTATGTCATTTTGTTGAATTGTTGAAAAGTGGTGCTTGAGGAAGATTTCGAAATTCACAAGGGAAGCTTGGGTTTGGTCTTCATCATTGGAGAAAACGTTGAGCTTCTTCCAGATTTGTAGAGACTTTGTTGGGTTTGAAGTTTCATTGACATTTTATGATTATTGTGGAAATCTAGTATTGAAGTAAGGAATCAAAATTTCATGAAGGTTTTGTGTTTGGTCTTCAACAAATGGAGAGAACACCAAATTTCGCTGCTAGATTTGCTGAGTGTAGTTTGATATTGAATTACCTTGCTGAAAGCTTGTTCATTGAATAAATTCTGAGTAATTTGGGTGCCGTATGAAATTCCTTGAACCGTAGAGAAGCTGCAGGACCATACGACAGTTAGCATGGTTGTATTCGCTGGTTGGAAGCAAGATGGAATGGATTGAGGTTGAACAATTGGTTATTTGCTGAGCCACAAGTGTGGTTATTTCAATTGCAAGGAGATCTAGCCGCCCATGGTCAAGGAGCATGCTATATAGCTGGCGTCAATTCTTATACACACTGCGTTTTAATATTCTGCAGTCCCATTTGAATCTAAGGTGCTTGAACTTATTTGTTATCATTGTTATTGTTATTTTAATAACAATTTGATTAAATTCTGATTTAAAAGTGCAAACCAAGAGCATTAGGAAATTAAATTGTTGTTACTATTGTCATGTGGTGATTGGAAAGATTTTTTTGAAAATTCCTATATGTATTGAAAACACACAAAAACAATTGCAATTTAATTAGAAAAGCCAGATTGCTATTGAGAGACAGTTGGGCTCATTACAATTTTGGATTGAACTAGAGTTTTGCATGCAAGATTTTTGGAATGCTTTCCAGTTCAGCAAGGTTTTTGAAGGATTTATTGGTTGGCGCCACAATTCCATCAAGTAATACTAAGATCATTATATAATTAGGTCATCGAGCAGAAAGTTGTGTGTGGTTGAAGAAATTAAGTGCGCAGAGAGAAAGAAGAGCAGAAGAGCCAAATCTTCTAAGATGGGCCACAGTCACCTAGAGTGAACGACAAAGATTGAGCAGCCAAGCCGAGCAAGGAGCAGAGCAGGTATGATCTAAACGACAGATTGAGTGTCTACAGAAGATCATTTTTTCTTATTGTGTGAAGCTTGTGAAAATCCCTTTATCAAGGTGAACCCTAACAGGTTCCATTGTATAAATCCCTTCACTAGGTGACATCTTGATTGATATTTTTTAGTCCTCTGGTGAGGCAACTCCTAACAGGGTCAAGATCTTAACCGATCTATATCAAATCCCTTTACAGGGTAGCATTCTAACAAGTGCTTTTGTAAGCCTTTAATAGGGCAACTTTATTATTGCAGTAGTGAAGATTGTGGGCTCTGTCCCACCGTGGTTTTCTCCCTCTAACCGAGGGTTTCCACGTATAATTCATGTGTTAGCTTATGTGTGTGATTTTTGTTCAAGTTACTTTAACATGCATTAGGTTTTCATTATCATAGTAGTTGTATTCAGCTTAATTGGATAAAAAGTTAAAACAGGTCGAGTTGACTGATTCACCCCCCCCCCCCTCTCAGTCACCGGTTAGGATTAACAATATGCTCTATCTCCCAAGTACTATAGCGCAGAAGTGTTTTTTATTCCAGGTAGAGTGCCACCATATAGAGATGTTGAGGTTGCTAATGGGTATAAGAGGGCATTTGATAAAATCTTCCACTATCCAGATGTTGGGGTAAGTGTTAGCAGAGAATTTGGATTGTTTATCTCAAGAAGAGATCTCTACAATACTGTCGTCAATGACCAAAGCAGAATGGATGCTATTAGATGGTGGTACCTTCATGGACAAGATTATATATACCTCCAACCTCTTGTAATTAAGATGCTATCAAAAGTAAGTTTTTAAGTTTTTTTTCTTTTTTGGGGGGGGCACTTGCATTCTAGAATTTAACACTTAACACTCTTGAATTTATCTTGTATTTTTTTAATTTGGTTGGTTTTCTCTCTAGGTTGTGAGCTCTACTGCCACTGAGCGGAATTGGAGTACTTACTCCTTTATCCACTCAATCAAGCTTAACCGGCTGGCTGCAGAAAAAGCAGAAGACTTGGTGTATATTCACAACTGTTGATTTTGATTAAATTTGTTTTACAGATTTGATCTATCTATGACTTATCAATTTCAGAAAATGAATCTTACACTCAATGTCGTTTCTTGCAGATTACAACTAGAGAATTAAACTTGATATATACGAAGTTGATGCCGAATCAATATTAATAAATATTGATGATGAATATACAAATCTGAATCTTTCTTATCAGATATCCGATCCACAAGTGCAGAACATTTACTGACTTCAATGTCTCCAATTGTGGATCGGATCTGCATTAAATATATCATGAGGAGACACGTCCCATGAACAGATGTCTCCACAAAGTGGAGGCATGTCCGCTCATGGATTGTGCCGGTTCATATAAACTAAACATCCAATTACTAATCGGGTTTGTTACATAGTAAAACATGATTGATCATAAAGTCCGATCTGTTATTTATCTTGCATAAATAAATAATATCTAATCTGGAAATGATCACCTATAATGATGCTTGATCGGGATCCTGTATGAAACATGAAATGTCAATAATCTGCAAGTAATAACCTGTAAATGCAGATCAATGATATACTTGGTATGTAGTAGATTCGATCATTTATATAAGTGATCGATTTTCAGAATTTACTACAAATGATGACATGAATATATTTATAAAATTAAATATAGATAAATATGTGTGTATATATATGTCAGTGCATACTGACATGTATATACACACATATATCATTAAATTGAATCGTCATTTCTAAATCTGACTAAAGCTACCATATTTCAACACTCCCTTTAGCTAGGGAAGATAAAGCTAACCAAGTATTTAGTGATATCACCTTACTCGTGATATTAGAAGATATGATATGCTTCTACGAGTGTCAAGTCACATAACATTCTTCATAACACATCTTCATTATGGTATGTGCACTAACATCAAGTTTCATGATGTCTACCATAATAAATCATGGCATATCCACCATGATTACCTCATAAGGATCATAATGATCTTCAACTGATATCAAGTCTCATGATATCTATCAATATGTCCAAGAGATACTATAATGACATATCCACGGATATCAAGTCACATGATATCCATCATGATAGTGAAACTAATCATTGTAAAGTCGTCACCTTACAACGTCAAATACAAGTGTTCATTATTAGAAAGATCGTCGCCTTTCAACAATGTCCATAGGGGGGAGGGCATAAAGTCATGGAATCACACAGATGACAAAAGAGTTTACACATTAAACATCTTTAAATATATTAGTACAAATAAACAATTAATCTCATTCTCAACAATAACTTAAATTTGAACCATACCAAGTTTCTTCCTGAAGTGTTCTACTTTAACTCTGAAGAGAGGCTTGGTGAGAATGTATACTATTTGATTGCTTGTACTAATATGCTCCAACTAGATCACATTCCTTTCTACCATGTCTCTCACATAGTGGTAAGGAATCTCTATATGCTTTGATCTATCATGGAATACTGGATTCACCGAAAGTTTATAAAAACTCTGATTGTCACAGTGGATAATAGTAGGATTCAGGGGCTCACCAAATAATCCCACAAGCGATTTCCAGATCCATACTGCTTCTATTGCTCCCATAGAGGCTGCAATATATTCGGCTTCTATTGAGCTTTGTGCCACTGAAGACTATTTCCTTCTGATCCAAGAGATCATAGCTGATCCTAAACTGAAGCAACATCCCGATGTGCTTTTCCGATTGGTTACACTTCCAGCCCAATTTGAATCAAAGTATCCATGTAGATCTAGGTTGACATTTCTGTATTTAAGACCATATCCAATAGTACCTTGAAGGTATCTCAATATATGCTTTGCAGCAACAAGGTGGATTTCCTTTGCTTCATACATAAACTGGCTTAGAGCATTTACTGCATAACAAATGTCTGGTCTGCTGTTAACTGTTAAGGAATTATGAATCAGGAGATATTATATAATCTGAAAATATCTAGTAGAATACAATTGCCTTGGTTATTGATTGATTCTACAAAATACAATAACTATATATATTGAAACTGAGGGATGTCAATATGAACAGTCATGACTTATCATATACGATAAGTCATGACTGTTCGTATTAACAAAACTATAACATATGGTTAACGATTTATCCCAGCGTAACTTAAGTTACATAACCGACGGCATAGATAACAAATAGGACAGTCACGATACTACCGTGACTGTCATATACGAGCAGTTAGATAGTATCGTGACTGTTCATATATGCCAATCACGATATACGTGACTTCCTCACCGTTAATCATGTTTAGTTTAGACAGTCGATTCAATATATTAATTATTATAAGGTGTGTGTATATATATATATATATATATATATATATATATATATATATCATGATTGTCTTGTTGAATATTAAACACGAACACACAATAATTTAACACTCCCTCTTGAGAGAGAGTTTAATAGAATTTGTAGAACTTTTCACATCATGATATTTGGCCCAATCCAAGACACTTAAAAAATGTCAATCATGATGAGTTATTACACAGTAATAATGAAAATGTTAAGATGTCCGGTCCTATCCGGGACAAACCCTTATGGGAGTCGATCTTGAAGCCTAGTTACTATTGTCAAGATCGTCACCTTGACATAGTAACCTATATACACAGAAGATCGTCATCTTCACAATTTTGAAATATTTCAATATTTTATTCATGAATAAAAAATATACATTAATAATTACATTCATATTTTGATCAAACCAAGTTTCCTTCTGAAGAATTCTGTCTTTACTTTTGCAAGAGGTTTAGTAAAGATATCTGCATTTTGTTCTTTAGTATTGATGTAGACCAGTTTAATGATCTTCCTGTCTACCATATCTCTCACATAGTGATATGGAATTTCTATGTGTTTTGACCGATTGTGAAAAACAGGATTTACAGAGAGCTTAATACAACTCTGATTATCACAATGAATAATAGTAGGTTCTAAAGATTTACCAAATAGGTCAAAAAGTAATTTTCTTAACCATACTGCTTCTCGAGCTCCCATGGATGCAGCCATGTACTTAGCCTCTGTTGAACTCAGAGCAACTGCAGATTGTTTCCGACTAAACCAAGAAATCACTGCAGAACCTAAACTGAAGCAAACTCCTGTGGTACTGTTACGATCTGAGGAACTTCCTGCCCAATTTGAATCTGAATAACCTTGAAGTTTGATTTCAGTCTTGTCATTTTAGCCCAAGTTCACTTGTTCCTTTTAAATATCTCAAAATGTGTTTAGCTGCCATTAGATGTATCTGCTTAGGTTCACACATGAAGTGACTCAATACATTGGTGGCATAGCAAATATCAGGACATGTGTTTACCAAAAACATGAGAGATCCAACTATTTGTCTGTAAAGTGTAGAGTCTGCAAGTTCTAAATTTTTTGCTTCATCTTTTAACTTGTGAAGGTTTGTCTCCATGGGTGTAGCTAAAGGTTTACAATCTGTCATACCAAATCTATTCAGAATGTCAGAAATGTATTTCTTTTGACTTAGGAGAATGTGATCTTTCTTTTGAATAACTTCAAGTCCTAAAAAATCGTGAAGTAGGCCCATATCCTTCATGTCAAATTCAGCTATCAGATCCTTTTTACATTTTTTAATAATATAGTCTTATCCTGTAATGAGTAAGTCATTGACATAGAGAACCAGAATTATCATGTCACCTTTTTCTATTTTGAAATATATATTAGGGTCTGCAGTATTCTTGGAGTACCATAATTTGCTCAAGTATTTATCTATTCTTTCATACCATGCTCTGGGAGCCTGCTTCAGTCCATAGAGTGCTTTCTTTAACTTGCATACGTATTTATCTCTGTCATGTGTAGTGAATCCTTCCGGTTGTTCAATGTAAACTTCTTCCTCAATTTTGCCATTTAGAAATGCGGTCTTAACATCCATTTGATGTACTTTCCATCCTTTGGAGGCTGCAATGGCAAGTATGGTTCTGATAGATGTGTAACGTGCTACTGGAGCAAAGGTTTCTTCATAGTCAATGCCTGCCTTCTGAGAAAAAACCTCTTGCAACAAACCGAGCTTTGTGTTTATCAATACTGCCATCAGGTGCATATTTGATTTTGAATAGCCATTTTGATGATACAACTGACTTATGTTTAGGTCTAGGAACAATATCCCATACATCATGTTTCAGAATGGACTGATATTCTTCAATCATTGCTTCCCTCCAGGCTTGATCTGATAAAGCTTTCTCAACACTAACAGGTTCAGATTCTAAGAGTTTAGTTAGAAGTGCAGTGTAACATTTTTGAGTTCTAGTTCTTTTGTTCTCTCTGAAAATTTGTGCTGGTTCCATATTGTTCTCTTCAAGTATTTTTTTAGCCCATAATGGTCTCTTTTTATTATTTTCATTATCTGAGCAAGAAGGTTCAAAATCCGGGATTTCTTCTTCATTATTTATAGGTGCTGAATTCATGTTTGAATTGTTATTCTCCCTCTCTTTCTCTAGCAAGAGATCTCTATCAAGATCTATAGAAATGTTACCTTCATTATCTGTAGATAAGAAGTTTTCTTCAAATTTAACATCTCTGCTTATTTCTACTGATTTCTGACCAGGTATATAGATTCGGTATCCTTTGGAATCCTCACTGTATCCTAGGAAAATACCTTTCTTGCCAGAAGGTTCTAATTTAGTCCTCTTCTCTTTTGGTACATGTATATACACGGGACAGCTAAACACCCTTAAGTGACTTAAATCAGGTTTAACTCCTGTGAATACTTCTTCAGGTGTGGTGTTTTCTAGTATAGCATGAGGACATCTGTTTTGAATATAAACTGCAGTGTTAGCGGCTTCTGCCCAATACGATATGTGAATATTTTGATCATGCATCATGGCCTTTGCTGCTTCAATGATGGTCTTATTCTTTCTTTCTGCAACTCCATTTTATTGAGGATTATAAGCTACAGTATACTCCCTCTTAATCCCAACAGATTTACAATAGTTTTTGAAGTTATCAGAGGTGAATTCCCCACCATTGTCTGATCTGAGAATTTTAATTTTCTTACCGGTTTGGTTTTCTACTAGTGCTTTGAGTTCTTGAAATTTGGCTAGAACCTCACTAAATTCTTTAAGTTTTAAAAAATATATCCATATTTTCCTTGACTAGTCATCCACAAAGATTAAGTAATATAGAGCACCAGAGAAAGAAGGGGTAGACATAGGTCCGCACACATCAGTATGGATGAGTTCTAGAATGTTATTAGATTTATGTTCACTTGTGGGAAAAGAACCTTTAATGTTCTTCCCTAACACACATCCCTTACAAATGCTAGAGTGTTCAGATTTCAAAGAAGGTATGCCAGAAGTGATTTTATGAAGTGTTGGAAGAGCACTATATCTAATGTGACCTAGCCTTTTGTGCCAAATCTCATTATCCTGTTGAACATTGTGATTTAGGGCTACCTTTTGTTCACTACATAGCTTATACAAGCTACCATCTCTGGTCCCTATATGAATGACATTTTTTATATTAGAATTTTTAGTCCAGAGAAGGACTTTGTCTTCATTGAATGTTACCCTATATCCTTGATCCGCTAGCCCAGAAATAGAGATTAAATTCCTTTTTATTCCAGGCACATACAAAACTTCTTTCAACTGAAGGGTTACTCCATCTCTTATCTTTATCAAATAGGTCCCAATTCCTTTTACCGGATAGGAGTTGTCACCAATAGTTACTTCTTCTGACGAGTTCCCTGAGAAGGTTTCGAAATGATCTCTGAATCTAGTGATGTGTCTGGATGCACCACTATCTATTATCCAGGTACTTTTGTTAGAATTTAATTCACTTGCTAAGGCCAAGAAGAAAAGTGAAATTTCTGGTCTTTTCACTTCAGCTAATGCTGCTTGAATTCTTTGTTTTTCCGGACAATATTTGTGAATATGCCTGAATTTGTCACATTTGTAACATTTTACGGTGGAAAAATCCTTTTTATTGAATTGTTTCCCACTGTTAGATTGTCTGAATTTTCTCTTTCTTTTCTGAGGTGTCTTCTTGATACTTTTAACGTGGAGAGCTTGTAATTCATATCCATTACTAGACCCCATTCCTCTGGAAACTAGTCTAGATTCCTCTTGAGTACAGTCATTCTTTAGTTGCTCGAATTTAGGTAAAGGTGGTCTAGTGCTTATACATTGAATGAAGGTTTCCCATGAGGTGGGTAAACCTTTGAGAGCAATTAGAGTGAGTTCAGTGTCTTCTACTGTATTTCCAATGCAAAGAAGTTGGTCTCTTATTTCAGAGATTCTCAAGAAGTAAGAAGTGATTGTTTCTTCTTTGTTCATTTTCATATTTAGAAGTTGATTTTTCAAAGTTAAAATTCTGCTGGCATTATTGATCTCAAATGTGTCTTGAATTATTTTAAACATTTCAAAAGCATTGGTAATTCTAGATATGCTAGGAAGAATTGAGTCTTTCACAGAGTCAATTATTAGTTTTCTGGCTTTATTGTTTCTCCTTTTCCATATTGTCTTCTCTGTTTCATCTTCGGGTATTTTAATATCTTTTTCTATATACTCCTCTAACTCAAGTTCCATAAGAAGAGAGATAAGTCGAGTTCTCCATGATATAAAATTTGAAGGACCTTCTAATCTATCTTCCATTCTCATGCACTGAGCCATTTTTGAAAATTTAACTCAACAATTTTGTTTAAGAATATGCTCAACTAAAGGTTTTTTTTGAATTTTATCTCCTTTTAATGTCTTGGCTCTGATACCATGTTAAGGAATTATGAATCAAGAGATATTATATAATCTGAAAATATCCAGTAGAATACAATTGCCTTGGTTATTGATTGATTCTACAAAATACAATAACTATATATATTGAAACTGAGGGATGTCAATATGAACAGTCATGACTTATCATATACGATAAGTCATGACTGTTCGTATTAACAAAACTATAAAAAAAGGTTAACGATTTATCCCAGCGTAACTTAAGTTACATAACCAACAGCGTAGATAACAAATAGGACAGTCACAATACTACCGTGAATGTCATATACGAACAGTCCGATAGTATCATGACTGTTCATCTATGCCAGTCACGATACGTATACGTGACTCCCTTTAATATATGCCAGTCACGATATACGTGACTTTCTCACCGTTAATCATGTTTAGTTTAGACAGTCGATTCAATATATTAATTATTATAAGGTATATATATATATATATCATGATTGTCTTGTTGAATATTAAAAACGAACACACAATAATTTAACATTAACCAGGTACATCAAGGATCCAATTATCTGTCTCTATAGAGTAGGATCTGCTACTTCTTCCTTCAATTTGTGTAAGTTGGTTTACATAGGTGTAGACATGGGTCTACAGTCCAACATCCCAAATCTCTTGAGAATATCAATGGTATACTTCCCTTGATTTAAAACGATACCATCTGATTTTTTCCAGATTTCTAACCCAAGGAAGTAATGTAAAATGCCCAAGTCTTTCATATCCAATTCTGAGGCCAGCTCCTTCTTACATTGAGTAATGAGGTGATCTTTTCCTGTTATTAGCAAGTCGTCAACATATAAAATTAGTATTAACATATCACCTTTAATTACCTTAAAATAGAGATTTGGATCTGCATCATTCTTGAAAAATCCTAGTCCCATAAGGTAGCTATTGATCCTTTCTTACCAAGCTTTGGGGGTTGTTTAAGTCCATATAGGGCCTTTTCCAATTTAAATACATGTGAGTCTGCATTATGTATCACAAAGCCTTCAGGTTGCTCTAAATAAACTTCTTCAATTGTCCCATTTAAGAAAGTAGTTTTCACATCCATTTGATGGATCTTCCAACCTTTAGTTGCTGCAATAGTTATTACTGCTCTAACAGAGGTGTACCGGGCAACAAGTGCAAACGTCTCTTCATAATCAATACTTTCCTTTTGTGAGAAACCTCTGGCAACAAAACGTGCCTTGGTGGTTTTCTATATTGTCACTTGCAGCATGTTTGATTTTGAAGAACCATTTGGAAGAGACAACAAATTTCTCTTTTGGTCTAGGTATTATGTCTCATACATCATTTTTCAAAATGGATTGATACTCTCCCGTCGTAGCATCTTTCCATAATTGATGTTTGAGAACTTTTGTAGCACAAGTTGGTTCTGAACTAATGATCTCACTCGTTAGGGCAACATAGCTTGAAAATATTTTGGGTCTCTTTACTTTCTCTAAAAGTTCCTTTGGGTGTTGCATAATTTTCTACTTCCTCAATCATCTTTCTAGCCCAAAGTGGTTTTTTTTTTTGTTGTTATCAGGATTCTCTTCTGGAGCACTTTGGTTTTCATTTATGAATTCTTCAGGATACTCCCTCTGAATCTCAGGAGTACGATCCTCCTCTGTGACATTAGGAGAATCTTAAATTTCTATTTCATTAGAATTCTTTTCCCTTTTGAAAGCAATCTCTTCCTCAAAGATAACATCTCTACTTAGTTCAATTTGTTTCTATCTAGATATGTATATTTTGTAAGCTTTTGAGGTTTCACTATAGCCCACGAATATCCCTTTCTTTTTAGTAGGTTCTAATTTAGATCTCTTTTCTTTAGGTACATGAATGTAGACAGGGCAACTAAAAATCCTTAAGTGACTTATGTCAGGTTTTACACCAGTAAATGCTTTTTCAGGATTTTTGTTATCTAGATGTGAGTGGGGACATCTACTTTTAATGTAGACAGCTGTCCTAGAGGCTTCTGCCCAAAATGAAGTTTCTATGTTTTGGTCGTACAACATTTCTCTAGCAGCTTCTACAATAGTTATATTTTTCCTCTCAGCAACACCATTTTGTTGTGGATTATAGGCTATAGTAAACTCCCTCTTAATCCCAGCATTTACACCAAATTCTTTAAAAAAAATTGAGGTGTATTCCTTCCCATTATCTATTCTCAATATTTTGAATTTCTTCCCAAAAAAGTTTTTTGTAAGAGCTCTGAGCTCCTTAAACCTTTTAAGGATTTCTTCCGACTCTTTACATTTAAGAAAATATATCTAGGTCTTTCTAGAGAAGTCATCTACAAATATTACATAATATAAGAATCCTCCCTTGGAGGGTACAGACATGGGTCTACATAAGTCAGAGTGGACTAATTCTAGTAAATTTTTGGTTTTACTCAAACTATTTTGGAAAGTTCCCTTAGTGTTTTTCCCTAGGGCACACCCTTTGCATGCCCCTGTATGAGTTTGGTTTAGTTTGGATAGTCCTATTACCAATTTTTCCATTGAAGTTAGGGCACAGAAATGAATATATCCCAATCTTCGATGCCAGATTTCATTTGAGTCAAAAGTCTCATGAATAAGGGCTTGATTTGTCTCAGTGCAAAGTTTGTATAGGTATCCTTGTCTTATATCTATAGTTTGAGCTTTCTTTATGGTGGACTTCTTTGGCTATATCAGGACTTTCCCATCCATAAAGGTAACCCTATATCCGTTGTCTTCAAGAGAAGATATGGATACTAAGTTCCTCTTAATTCTTGGCACAAATAATACCCCAGTGAATTGTATGGAGATGCCAGATTTCAATTTGATGGTGCAAGTTCCAACCAATTTCACTGGATGTGCAGAATCATCCCCAATTGTTACTTCTTCATCTCTTCTACCATAGCATCCCCTTTCTTTGAATCCTATGACGTGTCTTGATGAGCCACTATCAATTACCTAGGTGTTAAGTTTGTTTGATACTTGGCTTGATAATGCTGAGTAGAAAACAAATTTCTCAAAATCATGTTCTATATTTATCTTTCCAACCTTAGCAAATGATGCTTGTTGCTTTGTTGTGTCGGGACATTTGATTGCATAGTATCCATACTGATCACATCTGAAACATCGGATTTGGGAAACATCTTTCCTCTGCTTGGATGAGCTCTTTCCATGAGAATTTCTCTTCCTTTTGAAATTCTTCTTCTTACTTTTCTTATGAAATTTGTGTTTAAAACATGAATGTCCTCATCTATAGGTTTTTGTTTGTTCCCTTTTGTCATTTGTCTTGATTCTTCTTGTAGACAGTCAGATCTTAACCGATCGAATTTAGGAAGTTTTGATCTTGCACTTATCCCTTGAACAAATGACTCTCATGAATTTGGTAGGCAACCCAAAGCTATAAGTGTTAACTCTTTGCTATCAATTTGATATCCAATTGTTGACAGATTATCCCTTGGCTCGGTGATTCTCGTGAAGTATGCATTGATGGATTCTCCCTTGTTCATGCTTATATGATTAATTTGCCTCTTTAAAGCAAGAGTTCTACAAGTGTTGTTTTTATTTCAAAGGTGCTTTCAAGGGATTTAAGCATAAGGTATGCAGTCTCATGTTTTACCAATATAGGTACTATATGATCCCGAACTGCATCTACTATAAGTTTCATGGCTTTCTCATTGTTCTCAATCCATTGAGTTTTCTCTGGGTCATTCTCTAGTTCTATTTTATTTTCTTTCACAAATGAGTCTAACTTATGTTCTTTTAGTATCATCACGATTCTGAATTTTCATGATATAAAGTTGTTTGCACCTTCAAGATGGTCCTCAAATTAAATTGTGTTTTTGAGTACCTGAGTCTTTCGATAACAACTACTCACACTTAATTACTCTGAGACATTGAAGTCTTTGAGGAGAAGTTGGAGTTAGTGAAAAGATTGTACGCCTTCTTTAGCGCCATTGTGGTTTCTCCAAACCCACTATGAGCTTCATTGATTGTGGGCCAAAATGAAAGATAAAAAAGAAAAGTTGTATCAAAAGAAAGAAAAATGCCAATGACGGGGGAAGAGAGTTGGTTTGGGCAATGGGTATGCTCCCCACTGATTGTGGATTTCAGCTCTCCAACCTTGATATTTGAAAAATGAGAAAAAATGAGAAAAGGAAATATCAAGGCATTTTGGCTTTGGGTGTATGGATATCTCTACTGGTGATATTAAATGCAAATTTTCGAAACTAGAGAAATGTCCATGGTGAAATCATAGCGATAACCTCATCGGGGATATGGACGCCTGACTGTCAACGAGGCTCTATTGAAGATGCATTTGAAGTATAGATGTGTTGTACCTAATCACACATCGCCCATTAAAGATAGGACCCCCTATCTTTTTGCTGCTTGGCCCTTTCGGTTTTGGTCTTCCCAGTAGCTCTAGCTCCGTCTCTTGAAGTTTCCAAGATCTAAGTGGGAATTAGTGAGTGTGGATAGGTCTAGATCCTTAAGAGTAGTACTCCTGCCTCTTGAGTTTTCAGTTTTGAAACAATTTGTCCTTGAAGGGTTTCCCAAAGGGGAGGGTGCAAAATTCCTTTGAGTTTGAGAATCCATCAAAATGGCATGGTGTCAATCAAGAGAACGTGGAATTCCACTGGGTTTGGAAGTACTCAAAAGGAGAAAACATTGTAAAATGGTGAAGTGGTTAAATATGGGTCATGGTTGCACAAAAAATAACACAAATGATCAACTGAATCCTTTTGTTGGGTCTCGTTGGCACTCTAAGTCATAAATCTTATGAAGTGAGCATTACATCTGCCATAAGAAAGTCTCAAAGCAGGCAAAATATGCATAAAAAAGGTTAAGAAATCTATGGACAACAAGAAATAACATCTGAAAGTTATGAGATCCTCAAACGTGAAGAAATCTATCACCTCTATTAATCGTATGCACTTTGAGAAAGCATACAAAATCCTCGTAAGCTGTTAAGATCTAAGGGGCATATAATTGGTTTCAGAATGTCACAAGATCAAGCATAAGTTTTAAGAAATTGTGCTTTAAAAATGGCAGAGCCTAGTACAAATAATGATGGTCAGAGAATTACACCAAGGTAGAAGAGGAAATTGAATATTTAAAAGGTGGTTAAGTATTGGTCCAAAGAACATTGAAAAGAGATGAAGTTAAAAATTTGGTTAAAGAATTTCATCTACATGCCCAAATTACGCTCAAGTTGAAGTTCGAATAGGATGGTTAGAAGTTGGAGTCCGAAAGGGATGGTCGGATGTGGTCAAGATTTCAAATCCCCCAACACAAATAATGCTAGTTATCTACAATTTCAGAGCATGCCTAATTGCAATAATAAGTTTTGGAATGTGAGGGAAAATGGAGAATACTTCACAATCATGCGAAAACCCTTCACAATGTCCAAAATGCTTAAACACAGGTGCCATTTTTGTGCAGAGATCAAGGAAATTGTTTGTAAATGTTCCGCATCATTACAAGGATGCGCTCAAGAGTCCAGTTGTCAAAATTTTAAGCAATTTTAAAATCCAAAGAAAGGCCCAATCATGCTCAAAACAATAAACAAGAGGCAGTTAGTAAGAAAGGTCAATTGTGAAATAAAGCATGGCACTCAAGCGCTGATGCATATGTTGACATAACTTAGTTGTCATTGGTGAAGTCATAGCAAACATCAATCCCACAGGAACCCACTGGAACACCAGTACATCACACTGGTACTCATAATTATGAACCGGTAGACTAAACAAGGAAGCGGTGTACTTTAACCGGTCACGCTTATATCGGACTAGGTTATTCCAACCGGTCATGGGAAACATGTAGCGAACAAATGACTAACAGGGTACAAAGTCTTTACTGGTTAAGTGCATGATAATCCGAACTGGATTATAAAGAGCTTTCAATAAAACTGGAGTTAGCTTTTTCAGTATAACTGGAGTTAGCTTTGTTTTATCTACGAGTGTTTCAAGGTAAACTCAGGATTAGTTTGCAAGTTTTTTATTATAGGGTATTGCATGCGTGAGTTATGAGAGAGTTTACAGCTTGGCGGAACTATGAGATGTATTTTTAGTAAGATTAATTTCTTATAAATATAGGTCATAAGACACAAAAGAAGTGTTGTTGAATATCAAGAGTAGGAGAGCGGAATCTTCTAAGAGGAGTTACAGTCACGAGAGGTGAAGGACAGAAAAAGGTTCAACAGCCAAGCAGAGCAAAGGGTAACAGGTATGATCTGATTAGATAGAAAGTGTCATCATAAGATCATTGCTTTACATTGTGAAGCATATTCAAATCCCTTAATCAAGGTGAACCCTAACATGTTCTTTGTATAAATCCTTTTACTGGGTAACATCTTTATTGGTATTGAAAGTCCTCTTACAAGGCGACTCCTAACAAGGTCAAGATCCTAACAGGTTTTCTACCAAGTTCCTTAACCGGGTAGCATTCTTACCAGTGCTTTGTAAGCGTGTAACAAGACATCTTTATTACTGCAGTACTGAAGTTGTGGGTTTTGTCCCACCGTGGTTTTCTCCTTCTAATCGAGGGTTTCCACGTATATATGTTGTGTTGACCTATGCATTTCAATTTTTGTTTATGAGTGTTGTTGTATTCTTTTAAATTTGCAAGAATATATATAGAAGGATAAATTGAAGTAGAAATTGTATTTATTGATTCACTCCCCCCCTTCTCAATAACCGGTTAGAATTAACAAATGGTATTAGAGCATTGGTTCTCGGAGATATAAAGCTTAACTGCTTGAGTAAAAGATCATGGAGGGATACGGGTATCAAAAGCAGCTCGAGGAAGCCAATGACATAATAGCCTCTCTTGAGAATAGACTAAGGAGGTCTCTTGCAGAAAGGAAAGAGTTGGCTCTGCAACTGAGTGAGAGTAATGAAACCATTGAGGAACTCTTTGGTCAGAGTGGATCTGATGAAACAGAAGACGCGGTCTTTGATCTCATGGAGAAAAATTAGAATCTAACCGATCAGATCTCCAATCTAAAAAGGGAGTAGGAAAGTAATGCTCTGAGAATGACTGAAATCATTGAAGACAAAAGAAAAGCTGACGATGAAAGGAACAGTGCCGTAAAAGCACTAGTGACCTCTAAAAGGGCAAGAAATCTAGCAGAAGGTGCGGTGAGAGAAGTGATGTTCTTATATTACAACTTCAAGAAGATGTGCAGATCATAACTCAAGAGAATGTAACTATGCATAAGAACTTGAATGATAAAGATGATGCATGCAAAAGGTTGGCTATTGAATTGTATCAACTAAAGGAACAAATGATGTTAATACTAATCGGTTACTGAGAGGGGGGGTGAATCAGTAAATGCTATTTCTTTACCTTTAAAAACTTTATCAAATAATATACTACTGAAAGTAAACAATTAATACATAAGCATAAAGGTAAATGAATAGATCAACACCGGATGTATACGTGGAAACCTTTGGTTAGAAGGAAAAAACCACGGTGAGACACAGCTCACAACTTCACTATTGCAGAATGAAGGCGCCCTGTTAGGAGCTTACAAAGCACAGATTAATGTGCTACCCGGTTAATGGATTTTACATGAGATCGGTTAAGATCTTTAACCCTGTTAAGAGTCGCCTGGTTACAGGACTTAGAACATTAGCAAAGATGTTACCTGGTTAGGGGATTTATACAATGAACCGATTAGGTCCACCCTAATAAGGGATTTAAATCAGCTTTCTTTAACTGATAAAAGAATGATCTGGGAATGACATTGTTTGTCAGATTAGATCATACCTGGTGATCTCTTTCCTCTACTTGCCTGGCTGTTGAATCTTTTCTCTCTGATCTGTCTTTCACCTCTGGTGACTATGATTTGCAGATAACTCCATTTTTACTCTCTTCAACAATTCTCAACAACCATGTTCTTGTGAATCCTGTGCCATGTATTTATACAAGAGTTCATCATAATGAAACCCTAAGCACATAGAACTGCCAGGCTATAAACTCAACTCAAAAATCATGCAACACATAAAAGCTATGTGTTCTGATCTGGAGTTTACCTTGCAACATCCGTGGAACTAAAGCTATCTCCTGTTAAAAAGCTAACTTCATTTCTGGCGGTGGATGTTCCGTATAATCCGATTTGTAACTCAATTGTGTTCGCAAAATCCAGTGCGGATCTTTAATCAGTTAGACCGGTGTAATCTTATGATAGTAGACCGGTATACACTTAGTTCAATCAACTGATGGTCAATCGGTGTATTGCTTTTACCTAATCTACCGGTGTACACACACTCTTCCTAGTCTACCGGTGTCTCTTAAGTAATGTGAGTGACTGGTGAACTTTTACCAGTTGTGTTTGTGATTTACACTAATGACAACTAATATTTCTAACAATCTTCCCCTTTGTCATTGGTGGCAAAACCATGCTCACTTACTCACTTGTTTCAGTCTTTTTTGAATTCAGCGGACTTCTCCTTTTCTCTGTATCACACTTCCCCTGTCTGAGTGTTCTGTCTGACCTTTTTGAACCTGTTCCATTTCCCTCTTTATCTCTCTGCTTTCTGCTTGCTGCTTCCCCTGTCTTGTCTGTCATCTTCTTGATTTGACCTTTATACTATTTTCTATCATTGACTGTTATCTTCCCCTTTTTGCCTCCAAAGGACAAAGGGTCGAATTGATCTATTCTTCTTCTGTTGTTTGTATAGATCACATTTGCAGTTTGTTGAAGATTTCTCTGTAGATGGTCTTGGCAGAGTGGAGGAACGATGCCCACTGATTGGTCACATGTTCAAGATTCTTTAGGGCTGCCTTTAGAGAGACTAGAATATCCATATCTTCTACATTCTTGTAGTCCGGTTCATTTATCAGGTTCTCTGTGTTGTTGGCTGTCTGTTGCATCATATCTACTATTGGAGCCAAAAACATTTGAAATCCAATGATATCTTGGATTCTCTTACTTTCTTCTTCAGCAATCTTCTGTAATGTCAGCGTTAAGCTTGTCATCTCCCTGCTGAAGGTAGTAGCAGTTTTGACATTTATTTCAAACTGTGTTGTCAAGGCTCTAATGTCTTTTGATGCTTTGCTTGACTTCTCTGTTAGATCTTGTAAAAATATATCAAAATTTGAAGATCTAGTCAGTACACTGCTTGCTACTTGAAGTTGTTGCTGTAGCACTTTGAGGTTGGTTGTGACATTCACCTTAACTTCTTCAACTTGTTTGTGGATGATCTCCACCATCTTCTTTTCATAGTGGTCAGTGGCCACTGTTTCTGGATCGGTTAAATCTTCACTGATTGCCTATGCAAGTACTTCAATTTGATCAATTACCGGTTCGTCTTCATCAACGTTAGCATCCGGTACAAAGGTGCATAGAATGTTTTTCACAGTGGTCAGGACCATGTCCTGTTTCCTTTTGGTCAGCTCTTTGAGCTACTGTATTGACATTTTTCTTATGTCAACCACTATCAGCGATCTTACTCTTTTTAGCTTCCTTCTCCTCGGCAAATGACAACTTTCTCTTAGATGAGGAACTTGGTATATCTGCATGTTCCTCTTGTCTTTGCTTAAGCTCTAGTTGAGCTTGCTCAGTTTGTACTAGTATTTCTTCCTCTTGTCCCTTAATCTCTTCATCTCCTATTGAGCTGTATTTTCCGGTTGAACTTCTTGTTCTGGTGCTGCAATATTTTCTTCTCCTGGAATTTTCACTTCAGCTTGTACTTCTACCTCCGGTAGAATGTCAACATTGTGTTGTACACTCTCTTGTTGTGGAAGCTCTTATTGTTGTTGTTCCTCAGCAGAATACAGATTCCCTATGGGTATTTCTGTACCCAATTCTTGAGGGATTTCTTGTGCAATATTTACCTGTTCACCAGATGTGAACTCTGCTGGTTGAGCATTCTCTTCACCGGTTGAAGGTTCTTCACGAATCGTGAATTGAACCGGTGTCTCTAGTACTTTCTCTGTTTGATCCTAAGGACCTGGTTTTTCTAGAGTACTAAAGTCATATTTCTTCCAAACATCTTGTGTCTCCTTTAAGACTACATGTTCTAAACCATTCAGAATTCTGGCGACACGGTTCTGTGTGTCTAATTTCATTGCTGCTTCTTCTAGCAGAAGCTTTAGGTCTTCTTGGTTGAGATTTGGTCGGACTTGCAATAATGTTTCTTTATTGATCCTTGAATTTGTTCCTAGACCGGCTCTCCATTTGTTTTAAAGCCTACTGTTAAGCTCTGGTGGAAATTTTGATCTATAATCTCTAGGAGTTCTATTATAATCCCAAAAGGTTTCCACTATTGCTACAATAAGTGCTTCTTTATCTTGTTCTAAGAAACTATACCACTTAGCAGCATTATCAACTTCACCAAAATCCATCACTTCATCTACAATAGTACTTACAAACATTGGTTTAGTATTACCTTTGCTCGGAGAGACAAGCACGGTAGGTGGTGCTGGATCATCAGCAATATCTACTATCATAGGTGCTTCTGATCCTAGAACAACTTTCCCTTTACCGGTTGCCTGGACCGTTGGCACTGTAGCACTTTGGTGTGCTTGCTCTGCCTGCTGCTGAGTCTGGAGAAGCTGTTTCCAGATAGCTACTCCTTCATCATGAACTTTTTCAGTTTCTCCAACCATGAGTAGACTAGTTCTTTTCTTCAGCAAGAAATTATATTTGTGTAACTTAGCTTGTTGTTCTACTTCTTCCAGTGTCAGGTGATTTTGAACCTCCAGCAGTGCTCGCACTCTTAGCTCCTTTTCTCGATCAGCTGAGGCTTTCCATCTTACTTCCAAATTTTGAAGTAGATCTTCAGGTATGGTCCTACGAAGGTCTCCCAGAAGCAGATTATACTTGTGAAGACAGAATACAACGGCTTCCTCTATTTTTCTTTTGTCTTCATCGCTGCTTAGCTCATATCTCCTTTGTACACCTCCTAGGCCTCCTGATTCTTTCATTCCAGCTGTAAATTCATCAATTGTGTGTCTCCTTTTCCTCGGAGCAACTTCTTTCACCGGTTTGATAGAACCCCTCTTTCTTTTTACTAGAGGAACATCATCCTCTAAGTCTGTCTTCTCTATTTCTGGTCCTTTAGTAGAGGGCGTAGGCATAGCCTTCTTCTGAGACTTTGGTTCTTCTGGTACCGATTTCTTTTTCAGTGGGGGAGTCCTCTTGTATACATTCTTGATTGGGGCCCTCTTTGTCAGATTCTCTTGAATCTCTGAGAACGTGCCAAACCGGGGTGCATCAAGATCCAGATTTGCTTCATTCAGGACATCAACATATGCCTTGGCAGTCTTGGAGGTGATCTCATACCCTAGCTCAGGAGCATACTCTGTTCTTGGTTCCACTGCTTGAATGATGCAGTGATCGGCGGAAACTAGAAAACATATATCATCCTTGTATGCTTCAACAATTGCTGATGGTATTTGCTCCCTCTCATGCATCTTTAGTTGAAAGACTTCAAAATATTCATTCATAACCTTTGTTAACTGGTTTCCCAATTGGTTGGCCATTTCAGCTATTTGGTGCATGATTGGTCTGTTGGTCTTCCATGTTACTTTGCTAATACCCGAGAAGTAGCTCTGGTAGTAGAAGTAGAGACATACTAACAGGGTCCCGTACTTCATGGATTTCTTCTTCACCAAACCGAGCTTCTTCATATTCTCAAATATCTGCCCTCGTAGCATTTCGCAGATATCATATTTGGCATTGTCATACATTATTCTTTGGGCGGCATGAATGGCTCCTCCAAGTATGCTGTCGAGATTACTGGATTGATAGATTTTATAACCTATCACGACAGACGCAAACCAAACTCCATCGGCTTTGATGTCGTTCACTGTCATCAGGCGACCATCGTATTTGGATTTCATCAACTTTGTGACGATTGCATTTGAGATGGTTCGCAGCGTCAAGGCTTCCTCTTCCTGACTGTATCCGGTTACCCGATGTAGATCCTCCTTCGTTATTATAGTAGCTGCACCATTTTGTAGCCAGAACCCTGGATCATGAACTCGACTGAGGACCAGTTGAATCCAGTTGGGTCGGAAGATGGTTGGATAGGTGACTCCGTTGATAAGACCGGATGACACCAGCTTCACATAACGATCTGGTAATCTTCCTTCCTCACATAGAGAGAGGTACTTTCCTTGAATGTATGTTTTGCCAAGTTCTTCCTGCTTGGCATGGATGAACGCAGTCATGTCTTCTGTCATAAAGACACCCTCCAGTACTATCGACAAAGCTCTAGCCATATCTATTGCTCGATTCTGAATCAGTGCAATATTATATGCAGGTCGGTTCACTTGATCTCCTACAATCAATTTTACTGTAGCAGATGATGAGGCCATTGCTTACAGATGATTCACAGAAAGAAGCTTTGATCAGTCTGACAAATAATCGCTTACAATGATCAAAGCGCAAAGAAGATTACTCAAGCAACAGATAGTTAATCACATAAAATTGTCTAGTAAAATGCATGAGTAAATTGTCTTCCTTATATAGAGTTAGGGCATAACGGTAATTACCAAATGGTAATAATCTGTTAAACGACTATAGCATTAAATGCCTTACCTAACTCTTGTTTCCGTTTTTGCCAATTGGTGCGAGGCTTTTTCGGTTTGAGCATATCCGGTTGAACAATACTAACCTTTCTGGTTGTCCATGTAGACTAAGTGAGTTAGGATCTCACTAGTCCTACCGTGAATAGTAGACGAGTCTACCGGTTCCCTCTAAGCCATTACTACTCAGTTTGCTAAAGAGGAATCACCACCAGCCGATGATGATCGTTGCTCGGTCTTCTCCTCAGCAGAGCTCTCTGAAGCCTTCTTGAACCATATCTGCTTTATTACCTTCTTGGTACCCTTTGCCTTCCCCTTTGAGGATGAAGTCCTGTCTACCGGTTTGACTGATTCTCTTCTTTTGTTCGAAGACTGGTTCCTGCAATCTTTAGCTAGGTGTCCAACTTTGTTGCAGTGATAGCAGACTATCCCAATTGGCTTCCATGGGTTTACTCTTCTCTGATTGGGTGATTGCCTACATGAGCCATTCTGACTGTGCATGATGCAACTGCCAGAGTTAGACTTATTCCAGTTCTGGTTCTTCTTGGTCAATACTGGTCTTGGTGGAGATCTGAATGCCATAGTCCTTGATCTGCATTCATCAGCTTTGTGTCCAAATTTATTGCAAGCATAGTAATATCCTTTGAAGCTTCCCCTGCTTCCACTGGACACGTTTGAGGGACTGGACCAGCACTCATTGGTCTTGTGACCCTGTTTACAACAGTTCTTGCAGTAACTGTTGTTTTGCCTTACCGATACATTCCTGCAGTCATTGGTTCTATGACCCGGTTTCCCACAATGTTTGCAAGTGTTAAAGGACTTTTTACGTTGATGAGCCTTAGACTTCTTCTTTTCCTTCTTGTTTGAATTGGCTCCTGAGGACTCACCAGTTTCCTTGGTGCATTCACTGGTGTAGCCAAGTCCTGTGGGATCTTTGTGCTTTCTCTGAGCTTTCAATTGTTCATCAAGCTTTGCAGAGCTTTCATTGTATTTTCTGAGAGTTTCATTCCTCTGCTCTAGAACTTTCATCTGTTCTCTTAGTTGATACAGATCGATCGCCAGTTTCTTGCATGCCTCATTTCGGTCACAATAGCTCTTTTGCATGTGAGCATTTTCTTCGGTGACGATTTGCATGTCTTCTTGTAATTGCAAGATGATAAGTTCATCAGCTCCAACTGCTTTCTCTGCTCGGTTCCTTGCTTTTTTAGAGGCTGTGAGTGACTTGACTGCTGCGTTCCTTTCATCTTCAGCTTTTCTTTTCTTCTCAATCAGCTCAGTCATTCTCAAAGCATTGTCTTCTTGCTCCCTTTTCAGATTGGAGATTTGATCGGTCAGGATCTGGTTCTTCTCCATTAGCTCAGAGACTGCTTCCTCAGCCTCATCTGATCCACTTTGTCCTAAGAGCTCATCAATGGTCTTGTTGCTCTCATTCAACTGAATAGCCAGTTCTTTTCACTTGGCTAGAGATCTTCTCAGTCTGTTTCCAAAGAAGCTATGATGTCATTAGCTTCTTCAAGCTATTTCTGATACCGGTATCCCTCCATGATCTTTATCTCAAGTGGTTAAGCTTTATATATAGAGAATTGCGCTCTGATACCAATTGTTAATACTAACTGGTTACTGAGAGGGGGGGTGAATTAGTAAACGCTATTTCTTTACCTTTAAAAACTTTATCAAACAATATACCACTGAAAGTAAACAATCAATACATAAGCATAAAGGTAAATGCACAGATCAACACCGGATGTATATGTAGAAACCCTCGGTTAGAAGGAAAAAACCACGGTGAGACAAAGCTCACAACTTCACTACTGCAGAATGAAGGCGCCCTGTTAGGAGCTTACAAAGCACAGATTAATACCCGGTTAAGGGATTTTACATAAGATCGGTTAAGATCTTTAACCCTGTTAAGAGTCACCTGGTTACAGGACTTAGAACATCAGCAAAGATGTTACCCGGTTAGGGGATTTATACAATGAACCGATTAGGTCCACCCTAATAAGGGATTTAAATCAGCTTTCTTTAACTGATAAAAGAATGATCTGGGAATGACACTGTTTGTCAGATTAGATCATACCTGGTGATCTCTTTCCTCTGCTTGCTTGGCTGTTGAATCTTTTCTCTCTGATCCGTCTTTCACCTCTGGTGACTGTGATTTGCAGATAACTCCGTTTCTGCTCTCTTCAACAATTCTCAACAACCATGTTCTTGTGAATCCTATGCCCTGTATTTATACAAGAGTTCATCATAATGAAACCCTAAGCGCATAGAACTGTCAGGCTGTAAACTCAACTCAAAAATCATGCAACACATAAAAGCTATGTGTTCTAATCTGGAGTTTACCTTACAACATCTGTGGAACTAAAGCTATCTCCTGTTAAAAAGCTAACTTCATTTCTAGCGGTGGATGTTTCGTATAATCCGGTTTGTAACTCAACAGTGTCTGCAAAATCCGGTGCGGATCTTTAATTAGGTAGACCGGTGTAATCTTATGATAGTAGACCGGTATACACTTAGTTTAGTCAACTGATGGTCAACCGGTGTATTCCTTTTACCTGATCTACCGGTGTACACACACTCTTCCTAGTCTACCGTTGTCTCTTAAGTAATGTGAGTGACCGGTGAACTTTTACCGGTGGTGTTTGTGATTTACACTAATAACAACTAATATTTCTAACAGATGAAAACTCTTGAAGAGAGAAATGAGACACTTAGAAGGTACAATGAAAGCTCAGAAAAGCTTGATGAACAATTGAGGGCTCAAAGAAAGCACAAGGATCCACAGGACTTGGATACATCGATGAAAGCAACAAAGAAACCAGTGAGTCCTCTAAAGTCAAACAAGGCAAGAAGGAGAAGGAGAAACCGAGAGAAGAAAAAGTTATAAAGACCTTCAAAACCTCTTGCAACCATTGCGGTAAACTGGGTCATAAAACAAATGACTGCAAAAATGCACAGGTGAAACCATTCACTTCTAACAGTTACTGCAGCAACTGTTACAAGTATGGTCACAGGACCTTTGAATGTAGGTCTCGCTCCAATAGTGTGTCCAGTGTAAGCAAGGAAAGTTTTTAGGGTTACTGCTATTCATGCAACAAGTTTGGACACAAAGCTGAAGAATGCAGGTCCAAAACCATGGCATTCAAATCCCCACCGAGACCGGTACTCCATAATAGGAATATAAACCAGAGCACAACCATCTACGCTAGCTGTGGACCATCAGGCCATAACAACTCTCGATGTCACTCACCCAAGAATAGGGAACGAAGGGTCAATCCATGGAGGGCAATCGGAATAGCTTGTTACAACTGTAACAAGGTTGGACATGAGGCCAAAGAGTGTAGGAACCGGCCATTGAACAAGAAAAAGGGACCTACTAAACCAGTCAAGAAGAACTTGAGTCCTAACCAAAAGGATAACAAGGTAAAAGAGACTGAAAGAAAAATCAAGAAGATTTTGTTCAGAAAGGAAACAAAGAGCTCTGTTGAGGAGAAAACGGAGGTAAGGTCATCATCTGTTGATGGTGATATCTCTTCAGCAAACCGAGCCTAACGGCTTAAAGGGAACAGGTAATCTGTCTACTCTTCCCGGTGGAACTGGTGAGAAATTATCTCACGCAGTCAAAAAGTGCAACCGGGAAAAAGTCACCGGTATATCCGATAGACCGAAAAGGTAAGTGCTGACATCATAACCGAGGATTAATTAACATGTAAACGTATGAGAACTGGTTGTCGTAGGAAAGATTGGGTAAGGGTAATTAACGTTGTAGCCGTTAACAATTGTTACCGTTTGTTAATTACCGTTATGACCTAAGTCTATTTAAGGGAAGGATGATTACTCATTTCACTTTACATTGCAAACTGTGATTTTTGATTTCTTAAGCTTGAGTAATCTTGTCTTGCTTTGATTTACGTTCTTTGCTAGGTGAACTCCGTAAATCCTATCAAGATCTCTCTATGTAAACCGGGCAGATATGACAGCATCATCATCTTCTATGGTTAACCTAATTGGAGGTAACCAATTTGATAGACCAGTTTACGATATTACGACAGTACAAAACTGGGAGAACAATATGGCAGGGGCTCTATCGTCAGTGCCTGAAGGAGTTTTGTTGACTGAAGACATATCGACGTTCATCAATTCCAAGCAAGAAGAATTGGGTGAAACGTACATCCAAAGTGAATATCTTTCACTTTGCGAGGACGGAAAGCTTCAAGCCAAATATGTGAAGATTGAAACTTTAGGTTTGATTAAAGGAGTAAGATATCCAACCGTGTTTCGACCAGATTGGATAAGACTGGTTCTGAGTAGGGTTCACAAACCCGGAATGTGGCTTGCAAAAGGTGCAGTCACACCGGTAACCAAAGAAGATTTGCGAAGGGTTACTAGGTATAATGATAAAGGGGAAGCTTATACCCTAAGAAAGATAGCCAATGCAGAAGTCACAAGGTTGACAAAGTCAAGATTTGACAGTCGGTTGATGACTGTAAACGACATCGAAGACAAGGGCGTTCAGTTTGCATCAGCGATTATTGGTTACAAAATTATCAATCAAGCAACCTGAACAATATACCGGGAGGAGCTATACATGCCGCACATAGGATCATGCATGATAATGCACAATACGATATATGCGCTATGTTGAGAGGGCAAATCTTTGAAAACCTAAAGAAGCTCGGTTTGGTGAAGAAGTTTCTCAAATATGGAACTTTGCTAGTATGTTTGTTTTTCTACTATCAGAATTTCTTTCCAGGCATAGGAAAGGTTACATGGCAAGTAGATAAACCAGTTATGATACAAATAGGAGAAATGGCAAATAACCTAGGAGATCAGTTCAACAAGATTATGCCAGATTATTCTGAAGCCTTCCAGCTTAGAATGCACGCCAGGGAAAGAATTCCCTCGGCCATTGTTGAATAGTACAAGGATGAGGTGTGCTTTCTAGGAAGCACCGATCACTGTATGATCCAGGTTGTGGAACCAAAAACAGAGTATGCACCGGAGCTCGGGTATGAGATCTCTACCAAGGTAGGTAGCAAAGGCATATGCTGATGCACTGCAAGATAGTGACCTAGATCTCTCTACATACTGGTTTGGTACCTATGAAGAAAAATCTTAAGAAAAAGACATTAGTGAAGGAACCGAAAAAGGTGTATGTCAAAAGGACTCCTACACCTAGGAAGAAGAAACCAGTAACAGAAGAACCCAAGGTTCAAAGAAAAAGGACACAACAGGCGTCCAGTGCACAAGGGGCAGAACCGGAAGAAACTGAAACTGAAGAGACTACTACTCTTCATAGAAAGAGAAAGACTGGAAAACCGGTGAAAGAGGATGCATCGAGAGGAAGGAAACCAACCATTGATGAAGTAGTTGAAGGCATAAAGGAGACAGGTAGATTGGGATCAGTGGGAAGAAGATATGAAGTTAGTGATGAAGAAGATAAAAGAAAAATAGAAGAAGTTGTAGTTTACTGTATTCACAAGTTCAATTACACCCCCACTGAACTTCACAAAGTAATTCCTAATGATCTACAGGAGATAATAGAAGGTAGATGGAAATCTTCAATAGATAAAGAAAAAGAGTTGAGGATAAAGGCTCTACTTGAAGTTCAAAATCATCTTACTCTGGAAGAAGCAACCCAACAAGCTGATCTACATAAATAGAGTTTCATGATAAGAAAGAGAATAAGTCAGGTGCTGATTGGAGAAGTGGACAAAGTGCGTGAGGAAAGAGTTTCTACATCGACGAATCTTCTTCAACAACAACAACAAGCAGAGGCAAAATGCCAGAAGACAACAAAGCCACCGGTAATTGACACTGGAAAGGGAAAGGGCATACTAGGAGTTGAGACTTTGGTCAAGGCCAAGATTTCAACAAAACCGGTCATTGTTGATATCACTAAAGACAAAGCTGGTGATCTGATTCGACCAACCCTACTTGCTTCCTCAGTCAAAGATAAGGCACAAACTTTGACTGTAGATAATATAGTTGATGAAGTTATGGATTTTGGTGAAGTGTCAAAGGCAGCTAAATGGTTCAGCATTTTAGTAGAAGAGGATAAGCAAAAATTAGAGATTGTTCTGTTGGAAACCTTTTTAGATTTCAACAGAAGTCCTAGAGATTATGTGGCTCAATTTCCTCCTGAATTGAATAAATGGTTAAAGGCTAAATGGAGAACCGGTTTAGCAGCAAACACTAAGATTGTCATGGAGACATTGACACAAGTAAGACCAGGTGTCAGTGATGAGACAACTAAACTTCTGATGGAAGCAGTGTCACTAAATTTGGACACAGAACAGGGTTGCAAAGATTATTAACGTACTGGAAAAAGATGTTTATAAAGATACACTAGAGTTCTGGCAGAAATATGACTTCAGTACTCTAAAGACAACAGGTCCACAAGAAATCTCTCAAGATGAACCTGAAAGAGTATTGGTACCACCGGTACAGTTCACAGCCTGTGAACAATCTTCAACCGGTGAGAGAGAAGTTCCACCTGAACTGTTCACATCCAGTGAACAGGTAAATCTGGGTGAACAAGTTCAACCAGAAGATCTAGTACAAGGAGATTCATCAGAAAAGATGACTACTGAAAAAGGAACAGATAAAGAGGAAACTGCTTTGAATGAACAATAGGTTGCTGAGGAACAACAGACAGAGCAACCACCAAAAGTACATCCAGAGGAAGAAGTACAACCAGGAGGAGAAGTACATCAAGAACAGGAGGTACGATAAGAGGAGATACCTCAACAATAGGATTTACTTGTTAATACAGAATAGGAGAAGCCTGCAAAGGAACAACCTGCACAGGAGAATATACAGGAGGAACCGGTAGATGTTCCTAGTACATCTTCATTGAAATAAAAACTAAATTTTGCAACAGTTTCCGAAGCCAAGAAAAGTAAAGTTAGTGAAACAGTGGTTGACATAAGTAAGATGTCAACGAGACAACTAAACGAGCTCACTAAGAGAAAACAAGAAATGGTTCTCTCTAGTGTAGGAAACATCTTGTACAATTTTGTACCAGATACAGATATAGAGGAGGATGAACCTGTTATAGATCAATTGGAGATTCTTGCACAAGCAATTGGGGAAGACGTCACCGATCCGGAGACAATAGCAATTGATCACTATGAGAAGAAGCGAGTTGAAATTCTTCACAAACAAGTTGAAGAACTGAAAGATCACCGTATCTACAAGTACCGGGGAGCTAATGCAGCAGATAAAGGATGTAGGAAGATTGATATCAAGGACTTCAAACTTTGAAGATTTTGTCAAAGATATAACTGAGAGAACAACCAAGATTACAGAAGAGATAAAGATTTTGTCATCAAAGTTTGATGCAAAGAACTCTTCTGCAACTGCATACAGCCGGGAGTTGACAAGTCTAGCTCTCGTCCTAAGAAAGGCATCTGAAGAGAAGACAAAAAGAATTCAAGATCTTATTGGATTCCAGATGTTCCTTGCCCCAACTTTTGATCTAATGCAGACAACAACTGATGCCGACAACAACAACTTTTGATCATGTAACAGGTGTATGGAAGCCATTCCTTGATTCTGCAAAGAAAATGTATAAGGATATCTTCACTAAGTTACAGTTATGAATGGAAATATTTAAGAGGTAACAACCCTTTGACCTCTGGAGGCAAAAAGGGGAAGAAGATCAGATACAGAAGGAACAGAAGGATTAGATACAGGGAAGATCAGCTCAGATAAAAGAGTTACAAAAAGGTGAGATAAGTAGACAAGGAGATCTACAGAAGAAGTCTACAGGGGATGTATTGATATGTTTTGCAACCAATGCCAAAGAGGAAGATTGTTGACATAACTTAGTTGTTTTTGGTGAAGTCATAGCAAACATCAATCCCACCAGAACACCGGTACATCACACTGGTACTCATAATTATGAACCGATAGACTAAACAAGGAAGTGGTGTACTTTAACCGGTCACGCTTATACCGGACTAGATTATTCCAACCGGTCATGGGAAACACGCAAGGAACAAATGACTAACCGGGTACAAAGTCTTTACCGATTAAGTGCATGATAATTCGAACCGGATTATAAGGAGCGCTTTCAGTAAAACTGTAGTTAGCGTTTTTAGTATAACTAGAGTTAGCTTTGTTTTAGCTACGAGTGTTTCAAGGTAAACTCAGGATCAGTTTGCAAGCTTTTTATTATAGGGTTTTGCATGAGTGAGTTATGAGAGAGTTTACAGCTTGGCAGAACTATGAGATGTATTTTTAATAAGATTAATTTCTTATAAATACAAGTCATAAGACACAAAAGAAATGTTGTTGAATATCAAGAGGAGAGCAGAATCTTCTGAGAGGAGTTACAGTCACGAGAGGTGAAGGACAGAGAAAGGTTTAGACAGAAAGTGTCATCATAAGATCATTGCTTTAGATTGTGAAGCATATTCAAATCCCTTAATCAGGGCGAACCTTAACAAGTTCTTTGTATAAATCCCTTTACCAGGTAACATCTTTATTGGTGTTGAAAGTCCTCTTACAAGGCGACTCCTAACAGGGTCAAGATCCTAACATGTCTTCTACCAAATCCCTTAACTGGGTAACACTCTTACCGGTGCTTTTTAAGCCTCTAACAAGGCATCTTTATTACTGCAGTAGTAAAGTTGTGGATTCTGTCCCACCGTGGTTTTCTCCTTCTAATCGAGGGTTTCCACGTATATATGTTGTGTTGACCTGTGCATTTCAATTTCTGTTTATGAGTGTTGTTATATTCTTTTAAATTTGCAAGAATATATATAGAAGGATAAATTGAAGTAGAAATTATATTTACTGATTCACCCCCCCTTCTCAATAACTGGTTAGGATTAACGGCATAGGCCGTAGGAGAAATACAGACATGGCCAACACAAAGTGGGCATAGTTAGAGGGACATTAAACAAAAGAGATATCCGCCCGAAACCTTTCCTAATTGTGGGCCCAACCACAATTTTGTCCAAAGAAAAGGTGAGAAGGAGATTGGAAGTTCGTCGGTTGTCTTCAACAACACCCAGAGCTTGAAAAGCTCATAATGAAGGAACTTTGCGAAACTAATGGTCCAGTATGCCCTCCAAAACATGCCTAGCACATTTCTCCAGCGATGAAAGATTGGAATGAAAGTCATGGGTCGAAGAAATAGTGCACAGAAATCCATTGTGGAACCCCAAACATGCCCAACACATTTCGATCAAGCCAAGGAATGAATGTGGTGTAATGTCCCCGTTTTTCAGTCCCTTGTGATTAGCTTAGTTTGGCGACCCTTGCAAGCTAATCAAGTGATCAGAGGGGGTCAGTTAGCAATGCTAGTAGTTGGATTCCATTCTGGAGGTTTTGGTTGTCAGGTTTGCTCTTCGTTTGGGACAGTTTGGATCACTTACTGTTTATAGTAAGTGGTATTTTGGGTATAGCTTGGTATAGCAGGGCGCCTGCACAATATCATCAAGTATTGCAGGATCGTTTATTGGGGATCTCCAGTTTGAGAGACTTACTATTTATAGTAAGTCTATTATTGGCAGATGGCTATTTCTGGCAGGGCAGTTTGAGCTCGGGCTCTGTTATCAGAAATTAGTTTGTTGCAGTCAGAAGATTCAGTGGCTTTATATTTTAATTGTCATTATTAAATTAAGTTATTCTAATTTAATAACTTTACGACTTTATAACTTTAATGTTATAAAATGATGTTGTGTTGAAGAAGCTACTAAAGTGAGAAAAGTAAAGTTGAAGCTTTTTCAAAAAGCTTATATATTCAACTCGAAAAAGCACTTTACTCATGCTATTGATTATTTTTTTTGGAGAGAAGTACGAAATTATGTGCACAAGGGTTTCGAAAATTGTCCTTGCTGAAACGTTTCTTTCACAAGGTTTGACACTTTGAATTGGCATCAATGCCAATGAATTGTGTGGGTTGATCACAGGATTAGATCAATTTGCAGCTGAGAATTCTTTTGTACCGTACGAAACCCTTCAACAGCTGTACGTTTTCCTACCAGGGCCGTACACGGCTAAGTGTTGTGTGTTTGTTTGAGTCCGAAATTGATATTGGAGGGTGATTAATTCGAAGGAGGTTGAGCCGTATGTTATACAACCAACATCGCTCAATGATGGGGTCTTAGCAGCTTGAGGAATCGCGTTTGATGCTGGCATATTCCTATATGCAACCATAATACATCTACAGCAGCTGTATCTCTTTAAAACGGTGCTAGAATTTTTATAAATGTTTGAAATAAGATTTGGTTGATGTCAATTGCTTAATTTCCGATTTCTTTCAGAATTTCAATAGCTGGTTCGTTTGTTTTTTAATCAATGGTGAAAAAATACAAAAACATATATATTTTGAAAATTCAAAAAAAAGTGTTGTGAGAAATTTATATTTCTTTAGAAGAAATTTATCAATTAAGGAAGAGAGCCAGCCAAGCTCTTTACAGTGGTATCAGAGCATGTTTCCTGCCATCCTGTGAGGTATGAATTCTTTTATATTCTGATGTTATTTTAAAAGTGATCAGCACTCCCACTTTTCCTAGCTATGGACAAATACAGGAGGCCTAGTTCTGGGAGTCGCCGTAATAGTATGGGAAAAAGAGAGGAAATAAATGCCTTAGTGGAATGTATGGAAAGACTTAGGCTTCATTAGCAGAGATTGGCGAAGAGCTTGTCGGATCCAGAGACAGTTGACAAGGCAACAAGGTATATGGTCTCCGCTTTTAGGAGGCCGACATCGAGATTGCAGGGAAGAAAGCTTGAGTTTTCCCCGACAGGTGCCCGTGATGCAGATGTACCTATATTTAGTACGGCACCCACTAGTCCTATCTGCAGTGCTGATGATAGACTTATTTCACAGGGACATGTGGATGTATTAGTGCCCTCGGTTGACAGCAATGCTAAGCATCAACAGGTTGAGGCTCCCAGAGTAGTCGCTACGGATTGTACAGAGGCAAGTGATGTTGTAGTTATCAATGAGTATTCAGACCAAAGTTCCTAAACTCGGACTTGGCTCAGACTCGGCAAGGCTGACTCAACTCGTGACTCGCCTATGACTCGCCTATGACTCGGAAATGACTCGGCAAAATGAAAAAACCCGTGAAATTTAGAGATTTTTAACGATTTAAAACTTGTTCCATGCACCCATTATTGAATAAAGCTTAAAGACACTATAACATCATCAAATAGAAGCTAATTTGATCACATACATAAACATACATCCATGATCCATCACATAAAGCTGGAGGAAATAGAAAACATAGATATATAGAATTATAAATATTGTCAAATCAAAATGTATATAAAATCCATGAAATCCATGATATCAAATGTTCCCGAACATGTGTAAACAAAAACAAGTCTATGGCTCAGGCTCTAGGTCAGCCTCAGCCTCAGAGTAGTCTGTCTGCCTCCTAGAAAGGCATGTAAGGTAGGTCCTGGATGACTGAGTAGCCATAATCTCTGTCTGTGAGGTGCCACTCTGATCAATATCAACTATGCCTGTGCCAGATCGTGCTCTATCCTCCTCTGCCATAACCACAGCCTCAGCCTCTCTGTTTGCCTGGTCAACCCACTCATGGTCCTCCTCAGTGAAGACAGGATCGGTAGACCCAGTGAGCCACTCTGAGCCTAGTCAACCCACTCATGGTCTCTTCTTCCCTGCTGGTTGCAAACTTATGGACTCTTCTTTTCCTTCCTCTCTCTCACTTTTCCTCTCTTCTTCCCACAACTAGCAAATAGAAGAGTTTTAGGGTAGAAGAGAAGACTTAAGTGCAAAAAAAATTAGGAAAAAACTTTATGCTTTTATGTGTTTTGGCTGGGCGGAAATGGCCTCACACGGCGTGAGTCATGAGGCTCGAACTCAGCAAGTTATGGCATAACTCGCATGACTTGCGAGTCATGCGAGTTATGACCCATAACTCATCGAGTCATGGAAACGAGTCGTCATGACTCATTTTTCTTTGCTCGGCTCGTGAACTCGCATGAATCACAGGACTCACCACAAGTTTAGGAACTCTGATTTAGACTCTTTTGTGGAGGGAGTTGTTATTGGAGATTTTTATGTCAGCTATAGTAGTGTTGCTCCAGTGCAGGAGGCAGCTGCTTCCTCATATGGGACCGATGCATGTATGGAGTCTCCTAGCTGTGATGTTGGTGATCTGGGCGTTACAGCGGAATCAGTTGATGACAGTCCTTGCTCCAGCATTATTGGTGCACAACTTGACGTTGAGTCATGTGTGCAGAGTCAGGTGTCAGCAGTTGAGGTTTTAGCAGGAGACGAGGATGCAAATACACCTGATGATACTTTTGAGGATGTTGTGAGCCGCATTGGGGATGACACCCCTTGTGAGATGTTGGGTGATGACTATGAGCAGTGTATGAGCTTTGACAGCTCTGAGGTTTATGATAGTAGTCGCAGTGTGGGATCAATGCAGGAGACTGTCGTTTTTTCCTGTATTGAGGATGTGAGCATGGAGCTATCCGGTGACGACACTCATGATGGGACTGTTGCAGTTGAGTTGGGTGACATAGATTCATGCCATAGTGTAGATGATTCACATGATGACATTGAGTCATGTATGCAGCCAGAATTAGTGGAGGAGTCGCGGATAGACGATGTGGACACTAGCATTACAGATATTTCTGATGTTGAGAGTGAGGATGATGGGTGCTGCAGTGTTTCTGGCTTTTTATATCTGATTTTGGGTGTGGACTCAGCGTTGTGATACGGTGGTGGTGGGTTCTAGGATTCTTTGTTACAAGGACTCATGAATGAGGATGGGGAAGCATATGAGTGGCAAGAGTTTGTTATAGCTAGGGCTTCCACCTTTAGAGATGGGCTTACTTCTTCGGTGACTCATGAGGATTGTTCATCCTGCAGCGAGTCATGCTTGATTTATTAGACCTTGGGGGAGGACTCTGAGTTGTTAGTGAATGAGGATGGATCCCACGATCTGGATTGCTAGGTGGTTGCAGAGGACAAGGTAGCTGGAGATTGCGTTGAGTCGGATTCAGCAGCAGCTTCCTCGGGGATAGTTGAGGATGAGTCCAATGTTTGTACTTAGTTTGTTGATGAGTGCTCGGATGAAAGCATAGAGAGATACGGTGATCTTGACGGGAGTTTGTTGGATGTAGCTTCCTTCCATAGTGTGGACAGTGCAACTGAGGTTGTACATAGGAGGCCCGTTGTGCAGAGTCATCATGTGACTAGCCAATTGCGAGTTGGTGAGAGAGATATTACTTCTACTCTTGAGCATTTTGATGCGCTCGTCAGCTATTTGCTATTTATGATTGGGGTGCTCCTATGTCAGATGAGCACAGTGGTGGTTACCTTTCCTTGACAGAGATCCTTTCTTTGCGTGAGGCTGTCAGGATTTTGAGACAGGATTATTTACAATTGGTAGCCGACCGAGATCACCTAGTTGAGTGGGGAGTACAGCTTATGAGGCACTGTTGGACAAAGAGGAGGAGGTGAGTGAGCTTACTCAAGAGCTCACAGCGACTTCTAAGGCGTTAGAGGGCACTCAGCAGGCTCTTCAGGAGTCGCAGTTTCAGTTAGAGGAGGAGACCGTGGAGTTGGAGCATGTACGGTCCACACCAGCCCCAGATCCAGTTTGGTTGCACATTGAGGTGGTTGGTGGTGAGTTTGTTTCTATGGTTGGGGATGAGCGACATGATGATTGTTAAGTTTTGATCAGATTTTGTGTATAAGTTCTCCAAGTATGAATATGTTGATGGGCAACTATCGATATTCAATATCGACAGGGATAATCAATCTACTGCTGCGTGTATATTTGTTTGTTCACCGTATCTCATTGAATGAGATGTCACTGAATATATATAATAAACGAAACTTGCACTGCTGGTTATATTCACTGTATGCGACTTAGACTGTCGTGTTTCCCTGTTTTTGCTATTCAATGTTTTCTACACTATCACCGTGCATACATATACATCCCATGGAGGAGACACATCCACGAATGGACGTGACTTCACTCCTGTGGAGTCACGTCCCTTCGTGGACATGCCTCCACGCTGGCACCCTCAAATGTGCGGTCTGTGTAAAGACAGTAAATAACGATTTGAACATATAATATTTAATTAGTTATATATATATATATATATAACATAATCAATAAATATAATTATTTATATTAAATAACAATAAACATTTATTTATTATAATTAATAAATAATTATAATTATCTACTAATCTTAATAGTAGTTAACCGACTGAAGCTATAATTCCTTAACACTCCCTCTTAGCTAAGGAGGATAAACATAAGAATAGATATAACAATATGAAGGATAGCTTAGAACATTTCATCATTTAATATCACATTTGATATCTAAAGTATTAGCCTATCAAAACACATACGAACACTAAGAGTATTGACCTATCAGAACACCAACATAGGGTATTCACCAAGTACTCAATAAGGTACTGGCCTACAGAATATCAACACCTGATATTCACCAAATACCTATAATATATCTATACAAACAACTCATAGACCGTCAATGACATCTAACACTTAGTTGTTGATTTACAAGATATCTAAGCAAACAACTTATAGACCGTCAACTTAATGACATCTAACACTTAGTTGTTGCTTCTACAAGATGTATCTATACAAGCAACTTATAGACCGTCAATTTGACATCTAACACTTAGTTGTTGCTTTACAAGATATATTTATGCAAACAACTTATAGACCGTCAACTTAATGACATCTAACACTTAGTTGCTGCAATCATCATGATCTGTTTCAACATTATAAATAATGTATATCGTGATTTAAGTTATTGTAAGATCGTCACCTTCCAATAACTTCTACAGATACAAGTGATAATCATTTGGAAGTCGTCACTTCCTCATGATTTACACAGGAGGTAGGCCCATTGAAATCATATAGTCACACACATATGAACTTTTGAACTCCCTCTGAATGTCAATCATCTGAGCTCCTCATTAATGATGCTTTAATTTCCCTGCAAGAGTATCCTCAGAAAAGATCAAGGTAAATATTTCATAAAAGATTTTATTTATACAATAAAATACAATACAGTAATTTGATATTTTCTTAAAGATGTTCTATATTAGTGAAATGAAGGAACTCCCTCTTAATCTAATTAAAGTAGAAGTTCCTCAGTGCGGACTTTTGCAAAAGATGCTTGATGTTTGAGTCTATCTGGGCACTTTGCTGCTGAGTGACCATATTCATCACATCTGTAGCATTGCATTTTAGAGTAGTCCATATATTTTCTTTTCCTTTTGAATTTTGGTTTCTTCCTTTTATCAACTTGAGTTGTGAGAGCCTGATTATCTTCATTTGAGGATTCTATACTGGTTCCTCTAGATATTAGATTATACTCTTCCTGAATGCAGTCAGCTTTTAGTCGATCAAATTTAGGAAGTTTGGAGCGAGCACTTATTCCTTGTCTAAAATTTTCCCAAGACTTAGGAAGTCCATTCAAAGTCACCATAGTTAATTCTTTACTATCATAGATATGACCAATCGTTGATAATTGATTTCTTAATTCCGTTATCCTCATAAAATATGAGGTGATAGTCTCTCCTTGTTTCATTCTAATATTAGAGAGTTGATTTTTAAGAGTAAGGATCCTGCTAGTGTTATTGATCTCATACATGTTTTCTAGGGCTTTGAACATTTCGTATGCAGAGTCTAATTTTGTTATAATAGGTAGTAGATGATCTTTCACTCCGTCTACCAATAGTTCCATTGCTCTGGCATTTTCCTTTTCCCATTTGCTCTTCTTCTTATTCTCAATAGATTTAGGAGGATTTTGAACAATAGTATTCAACTCATTCTTAGTTAGTATAAGAATCATTCGTAGTTTCCAAGAATCAAAATTTGAAGCACCTTCAAGTCTGTCTTCAAGTCTGATTCCATTTGCCATCTTGAGATTTCCAAAAATCTGATCTTGATCTTCCTTCAATCTAATCGGAACTTCCTTCAAGCGGTTAGGCTTCAACAAAGGAACCTAGCTCTGATACCATGTTAAGTTTTGATCAGATTTTGTGTATAAGTTCTCCAAGTATGAATATGTTGATGGGCAACTATCGATATTCAATATCGACAGGGATAATCAATCTACTGCTGCGTATATATTTGTTTGTTCACCGTATCTCATTGAATGAGATGTCACTGAATATATATAATAAACGAAACTTGCACTGCTGGTTATATTCACTGTATGCGACTTAGACTGTCGTGTTTCCCTGTTTTTGCTATTCAATGTTTTCTACACTATCACCGTGCATACATATACATCCCACGGAGGAGACACATCCACGAATGGACGTGACTTCACTCCCGTGGAGTCACGTCCCTTCGTGGACATGCCTCCACGCTGGCACCCTCAAATGTGCGGTCTGTGTAAAGACAGTAAATAATGATTTGAACATATAATATTTAATTAGTTTTATATATATATATATATATATATATATATAACATAATCAATAAATATAATTATTTATATTAAATAACAATAAACATTTATATATTATAATTAATAAATAATTATAATTATCTACTAATCTTAATAGTAGTTAACCGACTAAAGCTATAATTCCTTAACTTGAGCTTCAGAGGGAGTAGATGGTTCAGTAAAGTTGTGACAATTTTGATCATATTGATTGAGAAGGAGTTCACTATTGAAGGTGAAACACTTCTGAGGTAAACTTGATAAAATTGATTATTATATTAATGAATCATGAATGTTTTTAATGGGCCCGCCCCCCTGTGTAAATCATGAGGAAGTGACGACTTCCAAATGATTATCACTTGTATTTGTAGAAGTTATTGGAAGGTGACGATCTTACAATAACTTAAATCATGATATACATTATTTATAATGTTGAAATAGATCATGATGAATTAATGCAACAACTAAGTGTTAGATGTCATTAAGTTGACGGTCTATGAGTTGTTTGCATAAATATATCTTGTAAATCAACAACTAAGTGTTAGATGTCATTAAATTGACGGTCTATAAGTTGCTTGCATAGATACATCTTGTAAAGCAACAACTAAGTGTTAGATGTCATTAAATTGACGGTCTATAAGTTGCTTGCATAGATATATCTTGTAAATCAACAACTAAGTGTTAGATGTCATTGACGGTCTATGAGTTGTTTGTATAGATATATGATAGGTATTTGGTGAATATCATGTGTTGATATTCTGCAGGCTAGTACCTTATTGAGTACTTAGTGAATATCATATGTTGATGTTCTGATAGGCCAATACTCAGAGTATTTGGTGAATGTCATGTGTTGACATTCTGATAGGCCAACACTTATGATATCAAATGGATAGAATCACCGATGGAGACAATCTACATATTGAGACCATGTTTCTATTGATTACATCTTGAGGATGATGCCTTTATTTCTTACATCATATAATTGATGTTGTCAAGTGTCTCAAGTGTTGACATTGGATTGATTTATCCTCCCTAGCTAAGAGGGAGTGTTGATGTTTTGTAGCTTCAGTCAAATAAACACTATGAGTCAATACTAGTGAAGATATGTATATATATATTTAGTATATATGAGATGTATATATATAAATATTATTATTATGTAAATATTAGAGAAATTAATATAATACTCAAGAGATATTATATATATGTATGTATATATGTATATATATATATATATATATATAATTATCATTATATATTAATTACATATTAATGAATAGACATGTCTCATGAAGGGACATGTCTCTTCTTGGCTCATTCTCAATATAAATGCAAGAGATTGTTGCATTTGGAAAACACATACAATGAGATAGTGCTATTACATTTGCAATGATGTGGCAGACACATCTGTTCAGGATGTGGATGCAGTGGGTACGGATGAGGTAAGATTATCGGTGGAATCAAGCTCTCATGTGGATTTGCTCCCTTTTGCTGGAAGTGAATCTATTTCTTCATCTCATATAGTTGATAGCATGGGATAGTTGGCGGTGCCACATTTTTAGAGGGATCAGCTGTGGGTTGCGGGGGAGCAAGTTGACGCTTCCATGTATGATTTCTACTGCACCGAGTCATTCATGGAGTATTTACTTGAGAGTGCAGATGTGTGCGAGGATTCATATAGTGTCTGAGGGTATTCTTATTCGAGGCTCTTGTGCTATTCGGAGGTTGGTAGGGAAGACTATAGAGACTTTATCTATCATACTTCCCCACAGGGATTTCGAGGTTGGGTTTGCTAAGAGGGTTGCTCAGGATCCTACCCAACCTGCAGTTATGCGGAGTCAGAGATTGGAGCCATCTCATGATTCCCAGTTGGGTAATGATGAGCCATTGACGGAGATTGGGGCTTCCTACCGACATTATACGGTGGGGTATGCTCATCATTTTTCTTTTGACCCACTGGTAGAAGATTTGATTTCACGCAGGTGTAGACCGTCTCCAGTTTCTTACCATCCATTATGGGATGGATTAGCACCATCTTTTGCAGATGGCAGTTGCAAGGTAGACTACTTGCAATATCCACACACCCAGGACAATTTATTAGACGTTAGAGTTGGTAACAGTGATTCAGGAGCATTTGGTCATCGTCTTCTTCTCAGTGCAGTTGGGTGTGAGTGTCGGTTAGACAGGGATTCGAGTTTTGACAGAGTTGATGTTTCAGTTGGGTTGAGTTCCGCTGGGTTGTTTTCTGCATCGGCATCTACAGTTGGTCTAGAGATGTTTTCAGTGATGTCAGTTATTTGGGTGTTGAGGGTAGTTTCTCAGCTACTGGTGTCTATACTGTTGATGTTGGTATTTTCTTCACAGGAGTATGGTGAAGATCGGGACATTACTTATGACCATCCTTGGGATCCAGGTGGTTTGTGATGTGTCTTCTTTTTTCTTGATTGCTTGAGGAAAAGCAATTTTGGGAAGGGAGGACTGTAATGTCCCCGTTTTTCAGTCCCTTGTGATTAGCTTAGTTTGGCGACCCTCGCAAGCTAATCAGGTGATCAGAGGGGGTCAGTTAGCAATGCCAGTAGTTTGATTCCATTCCGGAGGTTCTGGTTGTCAGGTTTGCTCTTCGTTTGGGACAGTTTGGATCACTTACTATTTATAGTAAGTGGTATTTTGGGTATAGCTTGGTATAGCAGGGTGCCTGCACAGTATCATCAAGTATTGCAGGATCGTTTATTGGGGATCTCCAGTTTGAGAGACTTACTATTTATAGTAAGTCTATTTTTGGAGGATGGCTATTTCTGGCAAGGCAGTTTGAGCTTGGGCTTTGTTGTCAGAAATTAGTTTGTTGCAGTCAGAAGATTCAGTGGCTTTATATTTTAATTGTCATTAGTAAATTAAGTTATTCTAATTTAATAACTTTACGACTTTATAACTTTAATGTTATAAAATGATGTTGTGTTGAAGAAGCTACTTAAGTGAAAAAAGTAAAGTTGAAGCTTTTTCAAAAAGCTTATATATTCAACTCGAAAAAACACTTTACTCATGCTATTGATTATTTTTTTTTGGAGAGAAGTACGAAATTGTGTGCACAAGGGTTTCGAAAATTGTCCTTGCTGAAACGTTTCTTTCACAAGGTTTGACACTTTGAATTGGCGGCAATGCCAATGAATTGTGTGGGTTGATCATAGGATTAGATCAATTTGCAGCTAAGAATTCTTTTGTACCATACGGAACCCTTCAACAGCCGTACGTTTTCCTGCCAGGGCCGTACACGGCTAAGTGTTGTGTGTTTGTTTGAGTTCGAAATTCATATTGGAAGGTGATTAATTCGAAGGAGGCTGAGCCGTATGTTATACAACCAACACCGCTCAATGATGGGGTCTTAGCAGCTTGAGGAGTCGCGTTTGATGCTGGCATATTCCTACATGCAGCCGTAATACATCTACAACAGCCATATCTCTTTAAAAAGGTGCCAAAATTTTTATAAATGTTTGAAATAAGACTTGGTTGATGTTAATTGCTTAATTTCCGATTTCTTTCAGAATTTCAATAGCTGGTTCGTTTGTTTTTTAATCAATGGTGAAAAAATACAAAAACATATATATTTTGAAAATTCAAAAAAAAGTGTTGTGAGAAATTTATATTTCTTTAGAAGAAATTTATCAATTAAGGAAGAGAGCCAACCAGGCTCTTTACATGTGGTAAAGGAAGTCTGCAAGAAAAGAATCCATCTCGATGCCAAATATGCGTTGTGAGCGCATCTTCCTTCATATCAAGGAATTTTGAAAAAAATAGTCCGCATACAAGCGTAAAATGCGTTTGAGCACATAATAGAGTAGCCAGGTCTCGCCCATGGGCATAGCCCGCAACGGTTATGGGGGCGTGTGGAAGAAGTAAATTGTCCTCTACGAATGCAGAACAAACTTAGAGAACACCTTATCAGACAGGGAAGGAATGCTTGTAGAGAAAGACAATCCATAATGTGTTCATGTGTGCTCAAAACACATTCCCTTGCATGCGGCAGAATACAAAAGATCCCCAGAGCATATTACTAATGGCCAAGGAACTTTCGAAATCAAGGCACCATGAAGCACCAGTCATCCACTGCAATGTCGGGGAATGTGGAATAAGAAATCCGTCTAGAATGCATTTAGTATACGCTCAATGCAAATGTACCAAGTGAAGGAGCATCCAGTAAGGACAAATCATCCACAAGAAAGTTCGTTTTGTGCCAAACAAACCTAGAGAAAACAATGAAAGGTCCGCGGGAGATACAAGGCACACCCAAGCACAAATAACAATGCCAAAAGAAATCAGCCCCAACACGATTTATCGCAAATGGAGGAAGAGTCAATGCAGTAAAAAATCTGCTTGCCACTCAAAATCGCGCCTAAGCGTGTTTTCCCCCTGTTATCACTCAAAACTTGCACCCTAATCAAGTTGCCAAAACTACTTGACTAATTTTGAGGAACATGGAAACATACCAAGGTTGTGGGTAACCTATAGCTGGAATGAATCTCCAAATGAAGGTCGGCTTCCTATCTGGTACCTCACCTAAACTAAGCTTCCTGAGGAAAAGAGGTAGATGGATAACAGGAAAACTGAAATCTAACTCTAAGAGGTGATGCACCAAACTATATCTTTGAGATTTAACAAATAATTAACACACAATGTGCTCAGTAATAAAAGCTTCCCTACAAAACTCAATAACTCACAATCCTTGCATCAACAATTGGTAAGAAGGTTAAAATGGCAGTTCCTGAAAGGAGAGTAACTTCCTCACAATCTAAAATTGATTCTCAACACAACTTTCAAAGTGCAAAAGACTGAATACTTTTGTAGAAGGCATCAATATATGACACACAAACACAAAAAAAAGAGAAGGCAAAAACTGAATCTCACTGTCAAAAGGTGTTACAAATCTGTATAATTCTTTCTAAAAATAAGTTACAAAGACACTTTGCTTGTGTCAAGAACTCAGAAAAAGTTACAAAATAGCAAGCTAAAGGGAAAAAGAACTCCTTACAAATGATTCTACAACTCATACTTATCCTTTTTACAATCAACTGAATCATAAATGCAGACAATAACTTTTGGGTCGGATTTTGCTTACCAGGTCATTTTTGAGCCCTTTAAAAGACTTCAAAAAGGCATAGATATGTCCCAAAAGTCATGCCTCATAAACTCTATCATAAATACCCCTCATTAATCCAAACTTATCACTCCAAACAGCTCACAAAGAGCCTCTGAAATGCAATAACTCCCTGTAGACTTTCAAAGCCCATCTCCATGACCTCAGCACTTGGTCATCAATTCTGTAAAAATATCCTGTTTGACTCTTAAAGGTAAAATAAATATTTGATTTTGTACCTAAATTATTAAATGATTTATAATTCATTTAAATAAAATGAATTATAAAATATTTAATAAATTGAATTAATAATAATTATTATATAGTTTAAAGTTTTATTATTTTAATAAGTATTACTTTAATAATATTTATTAAGCGATGATAGAACAACTTAATAGTATTATTACTAGCAATTGCACCTTAGTGTGCAATGGGTATGCTGAAGATACGTGGGAGGGGAACATAAATGTGAAATTCAAAATGAAATAATCAAGGAAGGTGCGGTCCTATTAATGTAAGACAGAAGTATTTTGTTTTTTCTTACGAAGTGAGAGTTATAACTTCAAATCAATTTATGCATCCATTTATAAGGAGCAAAACATGAGTAAAACAAAAACTTGGTCAATGTGTCTATAACTAGCAATCGTACCTTAGTGTGCAATGAGTACACCAATTTAGTTAAACTATTACAGCTCATTTATCTTATAGAAATATTTATAGAAGATTTTGTTGAGTATGCAAGGTTTGTAGCATACATGATTATGTAATGTTAGTTGTTTTATTCATTCTCATGAGATATGTGTTCTTGTGAACCACTGCTCATTCAACATGGGTCAATGAGTTGGACTCAAAAAACTACATAGTTGAATCCTGATAGCAGTATCACAATTTGTCTTGTTGTGGAAGATATCTCCTGCTTATCAATTGATGAGATTAAGGGGCTCTCTATTGAATGGTTCATAAGGTACAACACCTGCTGAAGGTTTTGCAAATGGGGTTGCAAGCAGAGTGAGCTTAACCATGGAGGAAACTTTGTAGTTAACTGCATTCAAGATGGCTTAGTATGGGATGGGTGACCTCTTGAGAAATCCTAGTGCTTCACCCCTGTGAGCATCACCTAGATGGAATGAGTGCTAAGTGTGACATTCATTCTTATGAGAGATGGGTTCTTGTGAACCACTACTCATTGAATCCTGATAGCAATATCACAATTTGACTTTCCGTGGAAGATATCTTCTACTTATCAATTGATGAGCTTGAGGGGATTTCTATTGAATGGTTCATAAGGCACAACACTTGCTGAAGGTTTTGCAAATGGGATTGTAAGAAGAGTGGGCTTAACCATGGAGGAAACTTCGTAGTTAAGCACACTTGAGATGGTGTAGTATTGGGATGGGCGACCTCCCGGGAAGTCTCAGTGCTTCACCTTTGTCAACATCACCTAGATGCAATGAGTAATAAGTGTTCCATTCATTCTCATGAGAGATGGGTTCTTGTGAACCACTACACATGAAATATGGGTCAATGAGTTTGACTCAAAACACTGCACAGTTGAATCTTGATAGCAATATCAAAATTTGACTTGCTATGGAAGATATCTCCTACTTATCAAATTTGATTTGGTTATTTTTGTTGGCATCTACACTCGCAAGCACCAAATTTAACTGTTCATCAGTAGGTTTGAGCCCTAAAGACACCAAAAGACTAACGAGCTCCACAACATTAGGCTATTGTCAGCGTCGCGATCGAATCTCTAGAACATATCATTGAGCTTTGCAATTTGTCAATCTAGAACCCTTTTGCCTTTCCCTTTGGACCCATGCTCACTGTTCAAAACATGTCCAACAACTATTGTGCATGTTGTCGAACAAAGTAATGGTTAAAAAGTGAAGATAAAAACTAAAAGAAGATTGTAAATGGAAAAATGGATGGCTTGGATATTTCGATGGTCATCCACTCTCTATAGATGATATCAACCATTGATTGTTTAGTTTAATTCATCCATCTCATATAGAAAAGCAATAGAGAAGCATAATAAGATGTGCATTGGAAAAAGAGCATTGTGCTTCTCTTGATATGGACCTTACTTTGTGGAGTGGCCTCCCCCCATCCATTCTCAACAACATTTTTGCAAGACTACCCACCTAGTCAACGGTTTGATTCCACAACCTCTAAAGAAAGTACAAAAACCTTTCTCTTGATGCCACATCTTCCTATCTCCGCCATTCTCTTGCCTCTCCAACACTGATAACTATTGATCTATCTCCTCTCAAGAAAGTACAAAAACATTTCTCTTGATACTGCATTTTCTTGTCATAATTGTTAAGTTTTGGATCAAGAACGTATGGCTTTTAATTTTTCTTATCTCAACTTAGTATGTGTGATACATATAATCACAATAGATGTATATATATTACATATATATTAACAGATATATCTAACAGTATTATATTATAACTCTGCATCTCTTAGAAGAAAGACTGTATTGTTTCAATTATATATATTTCTCCAATCAAGAATTATCTATATATATAAGTGAAGGCATGTTGATGAAGAGACATGTCTCCACACGTGGAGACATGTCTGTTCATCAACATGTCTTTCCACAAATGCTAATCAGTGCCAATTCGTAACTACCGAATATTAATGTCCGATGACAATACTTCACAAAGCAACCGATATTGTTAAGTCATAGCATGAAGACCGATTGATAACATATATTAAACAATACACATCAACCGTTAAGCAAGGTAATGAAATCGTATGGCACAGAGACTGATCGGTAACCTTGTGTAAACCGATACAATGTTATCTCTACCAAGTTTACTGACATAAGTTAGTCGATAATGCTGATTAGGGATTGTGTAGTCACTATCGTGACTGTTAATACATAATAGTCACAATACACTGTAACTTAAACTGCCCGATATTAATCGGGGTAAGATATTTTATCAACTATTTGATATATATAATAAGATCATTATATATATATATATATCAATATGCATTAATATTATTTCATTTGATTTATCTGCATAACAATAATATCAATTCAATGATGTTTAATTCAATATTATAAATATGTATATTAATATAATAATAATATCCATCATTATATATATATTAATATATTGCATATAATATTATGATCATTTTATCTGATCGAAGCTATAAACATCAACACTCCCTCTTAGTTAGGGAAGATAAAATTCAGCTCACAATAAGTTCATAAATTATGAGGATTAGTTACTAGGTGGATTGCCTCTATCGGCGATTCTATCCATAGTTCTCAGGTGGATTGCCTCCATCGGTGATTCGATCCACAAGCTCTTGTGTGGATTGCCTCCATCGGCAATTCTATCCACAGACTCATGAGCTAATGGTGTGGATTGCCTCTATCGGCGATTCGATCCACAAGCTCCTGTGTGGATTGCCTCTATCGGCGATTCTATCCACAACTCATGAGCTTCAGAGTAGATTGCCTCTATCGGCGATTCTATCCACAAGCTCCTGTGTGGATTGCCTCTATCCACGATTCTATCCACAACTCATGAGCTTCATTTAATTATCACAAAAATATCTATCACAATAGAAAAGTTATTGCAAGGTCGTCACCTTCCAATAACTTTAACAAATACAAGTGATAAATCATTTGGAAGTCGTCACTTCCTTATGATTTACACAGGGCCCATATAATTATAAAATAACATTAACATAATAATCAATAATCATTACAAGTTTACCTCGGAAGTGTTCTTATCTTGTATCAGTGAACTCCCTCTCAATCACAAGGTATCTTGAATTCCATTTAGAATAAACATTTCTCTATTATTGTCTTCAAGTCATTCTTCCTTAATACCAACATCATTCGAAGTTTCCATGTTTCAAAATCAGAGGCACCTTCAAGTCTGTCCTCTAGTCTCATTCCATTTGCCATTCTGAGATTTTCGAAAAAATCTGATCTTGATCTTCCTTCAAGCGGTTAGGCTTCAACGAAGGAACCTGGCTCTGATACCATGTTAAGTTTTGGATCAAGAACATATGGCTTTTAATTTTTCTTATCTCAACTTAGTATGTGTGATACATATAATCACAATAGATGTATATATATTACAGATATATTAACAGATATATCTAACAGTATTATATTATAACTCGGCATCTCTTAGAAGAAAGACTGTATTGTTTCAATTATATATATTTCTCCAATCAAGAATTATCTATATATATAAGTGAAGGCATGTTGATGAAGAGACATGTCTCCACACGTGGAGAGGAGACATGTCTGTTCATCAACATGTCTTTCCACAAATGTTAATCAGTGCCAATTCGTAACTACCGAATATTAATGTCCGATGACAATACTTCACAAAGCAACCGATATTGTTAAGTCATAGCATGAAGACCGATTGATAAGATATATTAAACAATACACATCAACCGTTAAGCAAGGTAATGAAATCGTATGGCACAGAGACTGATCGGTAACCTTGTGTAAACCGATACAATGTTATCTCTGCCAAGTTTACTGACATAAGTCAGTCGATAATGCTGATTAGGGATTGTGTAGTCACTATCGTGACTGTTATGTATTAACAGTCACAATAGTATCATGACTGTTAATACATAACAGTCACAATACACTGTAACTTAAACTGCCCGATAATAATACAGTATGCTCACCCGATATTAATCGGGGTAAGATATTTTATCAACTATTTGATATATATAATAAGATCATTATATATATATCAATATGCATTAATATTATTTCATTTGATTTATCTGCATAACAATAATATCAATTCAATGATGTTTAATTCAATATTATAAATATGTATATTAATATAATAATAATATCCATCATTATATATATATTAATATATTGCATATAATATTATGATCATTTTATCTGATCGAAGCTATAAACATCAACAATAATATTATAAAAAAATTAAATTTCCTAGTTTTAAGATGTATTTTTGCACCTTGATTATGTTTTACAATCAACTCTATCATCAATTAATTTTTGTGAAGCGTATGTATTAGTACTTGTATGAATGTAAATTACACAAAGGCATAAAACCTATAGCATCCCTGATTTGAACAAACGATTATCAAATCTAATAATCGATTATGGGCAGTGGAAGACGATGTGAAATGGTGCCTTGATTTTACTAGATTTGTTGAAGTGTGAAACTTTGTTTTGCGTGAGAGAACATTCATTACCCAATACAAAAATAGCCATGTTTTGGTGAAACGATGTACAAAAAGTAGGTTAAATGTAGCAATTATTATTTTGACTGGGCTTTTTGTCCATTAGTGACAGCCAACATGATTATAGGATGAGTGCATTGCATTTCATTTCTACTAGGAATCGCGTGGAGAAACCAGACATCTGAATAGGCCATGGATAGGATGGAGTTTGGAATGGAGTGCATCCTTCACTGCAGTTGTAATATCACTTGTAGAGAGATCTCATGATTGATGCTTATTGACTGATGCTGGATAGCAGTGTCTCCCTTGAAGGTGTTTGGGATATCCTCTGTGATTCTTCTTATTTAATTCAAGGTGTGGTTAAGACACAACGAAAATCAAACTCCATAGTGTATCGAGATTGAGAAAACAACTTGTTCCGCAAAGGATACGGAGAAAAAATTGCAACGTGAAAAAGGTGCAACATGGCCCACTTTCTATTGCATCTGTGACGTGGAAAACTAACAAAATGCAACAGTGAAAACAACGATTTAAAAAATAGACGACAAAAAGAAACAGATGGATGGCTGTGATGCTTTACATGGTCGTCCTTGCCTGTAACATACCCTTAACCGTTGATCATTCTAATCAGCTCCTCTTTCTCATAGAGTAAATGCCTTCGGCATAAAAATAAAATATTTATTAAAAATAATAAATTATAAATTATATAATAATTATTATTAATGGTGTCCAAAAATAAAAATGTTTATTTTAATTTCAAAAGTCAATACTATATTTGGATTACTAACTATATTAATAAAATGATTTATAATGAAATGATATCATCTTAATAATATAGCTTGCAATCCAAACATAGAAACATGGAAACAAAGTGATAAAGAACATCACTTTCGAACCTAAAGGAGTATGCACCCAGGGGATATATACAGGGAGGGAAAATTACAACAAAAGAAAGCCACGAGAGGCCTCTCACTTGGCGGATGTAGGGAAATGAAACCCTAAAGTCATTCATTTTAATCTCTTTCATTTTCTCTCTGCTGCTCCTTTGCTTGGGCACCGCCATTACAAGGGTTTACTAGGGATCTTCAAGCTGGAACGTTTTGAGGTATCTTGCTGGAACTTTCTTCGCAGACTTCCATTTTTGACAGGTATGTCTTTAGCATGGAACCCTCGAGTTCTTATTTGCAAGAAATTATGGAAATTTTTTGCTTTCTCTATATCTTTCTTACTTGATGCTTTGAGATTGAATAAGGAAAACTGAGCCAAATGCTTGAGCTCGGTTGTGATCTTCCTTAAAGCTCTGCTTATTTTTGCTTTGATACTCCATACCTGACCGCGACACATACCTGGGGCTTTGGATTTGTTCCTAGCATGCTTCATGGTCGCGGCAATATATAAGGATTTTCTCCATTTTTCTCTTGGCCTATGACTGTGAACAGAAGTATCGATGTCGTGGCTGCGTTCCTTCGAAAAACTTATTCAAAACCCTCATCTCAAACCATTGAGTCTGCTAAAACTTTCAACTTTGATACGGCCTTTGATAAATATGAAGAACAAATAAAAAAATAAAAAGGCATGCTTCTCTTCTTTATAAAATCTCTTGCCATTAATGGTTGACCTGTAACGATGAACCTCATTTTGACCTGCTTGGCTTTCTAAGTAGAGAAACGGTGATTTTAGTAAAACTGCACCACCAGCATTTTTGTTCTCTTGGACAGTAAGTTGTTTCTGTTTTCACTTGTTTCTCTTTCTGATTGACTCCAATTCTCTGATATACTATGTCTGAAATTTACAAGCTTTTCTATTTTATTTCCTTTGGGCAATGAGGTGCTTCTGTTCTCACTTGTAGCTATTTCTGATTGACTCCAATTCTCTGATATACTATGTCTGAAATTTACCAGCTTTGCAATGGCTTCCCCCAGAAGTTCCCTTGTCCCCTTGCTTTCACACAGCCATCACTAACACAATTGGCCGAAAAAGTCATGAAAACACTCATTGCTCGGACTTTATCTTCTTCAGCTGCCACTTTGAGCTTCATGTTCTATCATATTTCCTGTAGCTGTAAGTTAAAACTTTACTTCCTGATTTGACACATCTTTGCATTGCTTTTCCGCTCATCTCTGGCTGCCTTGCAATGAATGATCATAATGTTGCACTTTGTCAGATACCAGTGTGTAATTGACAAATGCTCTGTCCTTTATTGCTGCTCACATTCAAGTATATTTTGAGTGTCTTTAGTTATTCTTATGCCTTTTAGCACTCTAAACTGTTACAGTGATAAGCATCGGTTGTTCATAAATACAACTTTATTTGTACTTTGATGAATACATCCTCATGTTGTATATGGCTGCTTTGAGATATAAAACGTCACTGTACTATGCATGCTATTATTAGATCATTACTCAATGTCTTGATGTCTCATGCATAATCCTTGTCAGGGACCTATACTCCTGGCCACAACATGATCCTACGTCCTTTGTTTATACTAATGTTGTTTGAATGTTGCAATCCGGAACCTTGCTGCCTCTATCGTGGCATCTTTTGATGATATTGATTTGGCTTTGTAATAGCACTGTCGTTGATTGCATCTCGAATATTATGGTCTTTGGAATATTATGGTCTGATTACCTGGTCCTTAGATACGTATTTCACTGATAAAAGACCTGTAGTCTTTACTGATTGAAATCTCAACATAGCAATCATCTTTCTGCCTATGTAAAAGATCCTATTGTAATGTTATTGTTGTCCAACACTATCCTCTTGACCAGATGCTCTGTTTATATATTTGTCTCTAAATAGCAAGCTGAGCTCAACCCTTGTGGGAGCCGCATTTACTCCACTTGCTATTAATAGACACATTTATGATGTATGTGGGGAACAAACTTATATACTTGCAGATGTGGGCGTTCATAGCGCATGATGATGTGTCATTGCTTAGATCTATGAGATCTAACGTCATTTCTATCTCTCGTATGCAGGAATGGAGCGGCAGGCTATTCTGTGGTTGGACACAAAACAAGCGGGAGAATTGAAGACAAGGCAAAGCAACGCAAGTTGAGCTCGTCATCCAAGCAATGACGAGTCACCCTACACTATTTGTGCCTTTACTTTTTTGCATCTTTGAATGTATAGCTTTGTTTTTTTCATTTGTATCGTAAGGGTTAGTCTCACGGCTTGTGTGAGACATGGTTCACTTACTTTGTCAATAAAGATACCCTTTCTCAAAACGTTCTATCTTTGCATTTTTATGAAAGCAGTTTGCATGATGCAATGCAATAATGTAATCTTTTGTCCCTTTCCTTATGCACATGAATTTGATTCAGCAGAACTAAGATGCACCTTAAATCATTTAAAAAGCCTAACCACTCCACATGATTGAGTATGGTACCAAAAACCGGTAACACACCCCAGTCATGGAAAATTACAAAAATGAAAATACTCCACGGAATGCCCAAAACAGCACCCAAGCGCGATTTGCACAAAGTCATGCAACTTTTTGCAAATTAAAAAAAATCCACCTACCTCACATTCTCGCTCAAGCGCGATTTTCATTAAGTCAAGGAAAGTGGTCCAAGTGAAATTTTCGTGGAAGGGTCCAATTCACGCTCTAAGCACATAACATAAGTGTGGGGGGGTCATTTAAATTTTTATTTATTTTCTTTCCCCTACTAATGACAAAGTGCGCTTGGGTGTATTGCATACAACTTATGACTATGGGAGTTTTGAAAGTTAGAAATCAAAGTGAATGTGCGCTCATAAGTTAGGTAGTGAATTCTTCTTCTCAAATATAAATATTATTTGAAGTGCCATGTTCATGCATACGAAAGAATTGGTGAAGTATTTGATAATTGAGGCAAAACAAAATCATGAAAATATTATTAATTCCCTAAAAAGTTGAGAAAAATAATTTTCCATCCTTAAATCCAAGATCAAGGTAATTTTTTCCAGGTCAGAATTGAAAGCGAGAAAATGAAATAAAATTGATATTTGGGAATTAGATCTATAAATAATTAAATATTGATTTTTATTGATATTTAATTAATCAATTTTTGAAAACAAAAAAAAAGCAAGAAAAGGCCAAGTTGATCAAATCAAAAATTTCAAAATTGATAGAAATTTGGAAAAAGAAATAAATTGCTTTTTTGAATTGGAGAATAATTAGAAATTATTCAATATTGAGATTTATTTTCAATATTTAATTTTAAATTGGAAAAATCTAGAAAAAAAACAAGCACACATGATAAAACTTTTGGATGAAGTTTAAACAACTCCAAAATTGGCAACTTTCTAAAAGAACGTGACAAGTGGAGTTTTATGTAAGGGAATATGTGTCCAAATTAGAAATCCAGAGGAAGAATAAAGCAACTTCCTAAAATTAACTTGCAATCATTAAAGCAGTTCTTCAAGTTGAAAGTCTATAAAAGAGGGCCTTCAGCATTTCATTCTCACACACAGAATTCAAGAAGCAAGATTGAGAGGAGAATTTGTGAATTTTTTTGAAGAGGTTAATTGTTTTCAGAGAGAGAAGTGTTTCTTGAGAAGCATGAAATTGCTTTCGGTTGAGGAATTTAACAAAGTTGTGAATTTCAAAGGAAGTTGATTTTTTTGCTCTAAGTTGGAGAAACTTGTGAAAAAAAAAAAATTCCTGGAGGAGAGAGAAAGTTCTATCTTCAAGAAAGTGGAAAATTTTTGATAAATTTCCAAATTTTCTCCTTGGACAAATTGTCTGGCTTTTTTTTTAATTTTCTCGCATGCTCGAATGTTTTTTTTAATTTTGTTTTGCAGGGAAGTGAAATGGCAGAACTGAGGGGAACAAGCGTGACCAGGAAGTAGTTGATGAAGAATGAGCAAAGAGAGTTTTATCCTGAGTCCAAGATTGTTTCAAAATGGGCAGAAGTCGATGACACCAATCTCGGATGTTTAGATATGAACAAGTTCCACTGAAGAATGTTCAGATAAAAGGATCATGAACCAACGTATTTGGCTACCCGGATTGTAAACAGTGGGATCATAGTTGCAGTTGGATTTCTTCTAGCTTTTCAACATACAGAATTGATCGTGGAATGTGCAAGACATTACAATCCCAGAGACAGAGAAATCAAGGATTCAAATGGAAATGTCATTGTAGATCTCTCTCCATCAGCTATCTCAAAAGCATTTGGAATCCATGCACTCCAAAATATGGTTCTAAAGTCAAAAGAGCAAGCACTTAGAGTGTACACCACTAGGGTTCAACACTGTGAGGGCGTCATAAACAGTAAATGGTTACGAAAGAATAGATCCCACCATTCCAAATTTCCCAAGGAATCGGTATGGCTTGACCTTCAGCAAGAATATAGTGACTTGGTCATGATGCTCAATAGAATTTTTGGGATGCCACAATCCTATCAGTTTGAGGCATGGATGTGGTATTTCATTGAGTAGGTAGTCGAAGGATTCAACAATATGGATTGGGTTGGACTGATCAGTGACAACCTGAGCGAGTAGCTGATGAATCTGGAACAATTGAGAAAGTTTTACATGAGCTCTTATGTCATATACATGCTGGCACAAAATACGAGATATGATGGATTGAGGTGCAAGGGAACGATTGGAAGTGGTGCTCAATGCTTGAAGGTGCACGAATGTTACCCTTAGTTGCATTTGCATGCCATAGATGATTATGTCCAAGTCAATGACACCTTTGCAATGTGTCTTGTGAGGACTTTATAGAAAAGACTGCATGTAAGCCTGTCAGTCGATGCAATGAAATTGGTGGATATGGAGCTTGGTTCATACAGTTTCCTACTTCTCCTATATAAAAGAACAAGGATTTTTGGCACAGCCATAAAAACTCCCGCGATATCCCACTGACAAGATGATCCTGTTGGAAATCACTCGACAGCTGACAGTTTATGATAAAATTCAAAAGGGAAAGAAAAAGTTGGGGCTGGAATTTCCGATTTCCATAGGTGAAGATGAAGTTGAAATGTGTCTGTGTTTGAAGGCACTCGAAAGATCACAAGATGAGCTACATTTCTTCCATCTACCACTTTATATTGGAAGGCCAAACTATGATCCATACAACAAAATCAGAATAGTGGCAGGACCAAAATATCAACACAGAATGCACCTTGAGGATTTTTGGGCTAATGTTGTAGATGAAAATGAGATTAGAAAAAGGATGTGTTCTAGATTTCCATTGAACATAATCTGAGCATGCAAGATTTTTCAAGTGCCTAATCAAATGGAAGATCTAAACATGATCTAGAAGGGATACAATTTAGAAAAGGAAAGAGTCGTCCATCCCTAAGACTGGTCAAAGAAGGAGATTTCAAACATTAATGCACTATCTGCACTAGTTGTAATGTCCCCGTTTTTCAGACTTCGGGATTAGCTTGGTTTGGCGACCCTTGCAAGCTAATCAGGTGTTCAGAGGGGGTCAGATTGTGGAGCCAGTGTTGGGACTCCATTCTGGAGGTTTAGTTTATCATATCTGCTCTTCGTTCGGGTCAATTTGGTCGACTTACTATTTTTAGTAAGTGGTATTTTGGGTATGGCCTGAATTAGCAGGGTGTTTGCACGAAGCGTCAGATGTTTCAAGATTGAGTCTCAGGGAATCTCCAGTTTGAGAGACTTACTATTTATAGTAAGTCTATTTTTAGCAGTTGGCTATTTTTGGCAGTGGGTTATTTCCGGCAGGGCAGTTGGTGTTTGAGATTTTGGTGTTGGAAATGAGTTTGTTTCAGTCAACAGAATTTAGAAGCTTTTGGTTTTTAAAGTTATCATTATTAAATTAAATTATTTTAATTTAATAACTTTAATACTTTATAACTTTAATGTTATAAAGTGAAGAGGTCATTTAAAAGCCTTTTTAATGAAAAAAGTGAAATTGTGCTTTTTCTGAAAAAGCTATATATTCTACTCAAAAAAGCACTTTCATTCATTCATTGTTGATTTGATAAAATTTATAAAGTCTCTTGGCTGTGAGAAACCGGCTAGGGTTTTGAGGACTGATTCCTCTTCTGGCAATTTGAGCCATCACAGATTGGTGGTGAATTTTGCAGCTGCTGATTTTGAATTAAATCCAGTGTTGATGTATACTGGGTTTATGAGAAGTTTGTTCTGCAGGCAAATCAATTTATTCATTCTGGGGTTTGATTTGTCTTCCTGCTGGAGTTCTGAAATTGTTTGGAGGAGTTCTGTGTTTCTTCATTTGGTAATTGCATTCAAATTTGCTGAGGTTGTTTTTATTGGGAAATCTGTTGTTAATTAATTGCTGATGCTGCAATTAATAAATTGGTGTTCGGGTTTTTGGTGAACTTATTTCTACAGGTGAGATTCTGAATTGTTTCACGGCTGAGGTTTAATAATTGATTGAGAGATTGGAAGAGATCTTCTTACAGATGCTGAATTAATTATATTGAGATTGAATTCACAAAATCTGGAAACCCACATTAATTACATGGCTGTGTTTTTTAATTGGGAATTTGAGGAGCTTCATTGTTTGCTCATGTGACTGGTAAACAGGGTAAGATTAATACTTTTGTTGAAACCATCAACACAGCAAGCCAACCTCATGATATTACATCTTGCCGTGAATGTACAGGCTGGAGTTTAGGCGTTAGAGAATTGTGGTATGTTTTTATGAAAGACATTACAAAATTACAAGCATTTTCGGATTGCCAGGTGCCTTTGAATTTTTTATATTAATTGAAATGCTTATATATTCTGTTTGTAATGAGAAATGAGAATCAATTAAATTATTAAAGAATGTCATTTTGTCTTGGTTGGATTATTTTGAATTTGTGGAAGTTGAATTTAATTGCAAATTAAAAGTTTCTGAGCAAAGGGTTTGCAAAAATTATAAATTCAAATTAGTAGTTGAGAAGAGCAGCCTGGGTTCTTCACACCAATCTTGGATTTCATGGAGTGGTGGATTGAACGAAAATTTGACAAGCTGGCCATGTCGAAAGATGACTTGACATACAAATTGATGGGTCATCAGTTGTTGAGAGATGAAAGACCGAAGCAACACTTGGGAGGGAGGATACAATAAGGAGAAATCTTGTCAGGAAGTGTAGAGCGCAGAAAAGGGAAAAGTGTTTCTCAAGAAACGCAACCGAGGAGTAGGACAGATCTTCATATTGAAGAACCTTAGCAAAAGAGACAGAGATCCAGCAATGTTCCATCCTCACCTAGGCGGACTCCAAGTGTGCAGGAGATAGGCACTTTCACTAGGGAAGAAGTGGATATAAGTAGAAGGACAGAACAAGAGCACATGACTAGGCCCATGCAGGATACACTGGGCATTAATGCCTATCAGGAATCTGTACAAGAAAGAAGTAGAGAGCAAGATGTCGCCACCGAGGAAATTCTTGGTGTACTTTGGAAAGAGAGATAATGGGGGCAGAAGTTCTTGCAGCAGAGGCAGAGATTCCTACAATAGAAATATCATCTCTTGGGGTAACAACAGAAAGTCGAGGAGTCGAGGAGGAAATTGATATTAGAACAGTACAAGGGCAAGAGAAGTTGGTTGTTCAGAGTGATCAAAGTGGTGGCGTTTTGGAATGGTTAAGACAAAATTCAGAGAAGTCAAGAGAAAGAAGTTGACCTAACAGTCGAATTGCAAGAAATCCTAAACCGAGTGAAGCAATCAAAGGAGAAAGGAAAAGCAAAGAAATTTGCAAAAGTTATTAGAGGAGAATTTGGATCCAGAATTCTCAGTTTGCAACACCGACAGTTGATAAGAAAAGGATTAGATCACTACGGATGAGTACCATGTAACAAAAATTGATCTAGGTCATGCCTCCCAAGAGCATGTTATGGAAGAATTTGATGATTCTACACAGGCAATGAAAGATAAGATGACAAAGCTAAAAGGTAAATATCAGAAACAAAAAAGTTAGATCAAGGCCTTGTACGAGTACATAAACAGCCTACCCCATCCAATGAGGGCAGAAGGCCCATCGTTTGTTCCTCCTCCAGTTATTCCAACTGAGTCAACGGAAGGTATAGATAGGATCAAACGGATTGCTCAGGGTGCAGAAGTTTGGATAAAAGGAATTCAGAATGAGGCATATAAGCATGCTGAAGACTTGGTACAGATTTGTTGCACAACACTGGCCATCCTTTCTAGGGTACAATGCATGGATAAGTCGTGGGAAGATGAGCATGTTTATCGAGATGAGGTGATCTTAGACTTGCAAGATTTGATGTAGACCCCCAAACAGATGTTGATTGATGGAGTAGTTGGGGAAAGAGATTTTTATGACTTCCTTTGATGGTACATTGCAGTAATCACAACCACGGAAATGTTTCAACATTTCACCAAGGAATTTGCTCGGTTGAGAAGGGTTGCTGAGAATATCAAACAAGGGATCTCCAACACAATTGCATCCTTCTTGTCATAGAGGTTGGTGGAGAATGAAATAATAGTAGACAACCTAAAGACGAAACTGGAAGAGTTCTTTTAGATAAATTACTTCAAGAGGGACGATTTCAAGAGCTTCTCCATTTTCTCGAATACCATGCACACAAATCAAGACTTTTTATCAGATTGGGAGGATAGCTTGAGAAAATTTGAAAGGGCAATAGCAGTCTTGGAATACAAACAGGAATTAGTGCCAAGTGTCAACGTGGACAAGTTAGAGACAGTGTTGGGTAGATTCCAAGCATTCAAATGACAAAGTCAAAGGTAGGCTATTCTAGGCAGAAATGCATTTAATGCATGGTGGGCGTGCATAGTGGGCATTTATTTCAACCCACTCTCCTGCTGGATGGACATGCATAGTGGGCATTTATTACCCACTAAGATGGTGGCTTCTTTCTAATTGATCTATGTGGACTTGTGCATTAATGTAGATTCCTTCTTATTTGCCCTAACCCTAATTAGGAATGAGGTGGCAAAATCTGGGCCATTGTTTATTGCTTCAATCTAGGCCACCTGTTGTATTCAAGGACCTATATAAAGGCTTGACTTCTCATTTGTAAAGGAGCGAATTTTGAGATTGTTGCTAAGAGCTACCAAGATAATAGAGTTTTCATTGTTGGTTTCATGGTGATTGCTTGATATATTTTGGTGCTTTCTTGGTTTCATTATTCCATCATTTAAATTAGATTGTTAGATAAAGTGTTGTGATTTCGATGGAGAATGCAATGGAGTTATGATGAATTCCTTGGTTCATACTTTTGATAGTTTGTTGATTGTAAGCCGTGCAAAGTTAGCCTGAACCCCACCTTTATGTATGCTTAACTTCTATCATTCAACGCATATTCTTCATTTTGAAGGTGTCTGTTGTGATATGAAAACCATTCACATAACCTCTTCAAGATTGCACCAATTCTTGCATAGTTGTAGTTTATCTTGGCGAAGCGAAGCTTGGTTATTTCGGAATTTGTCCAGCAAAGTAGTATCTATTGTTGTCATTACCCTTAGGAGTAGATTAGAGTTCCTAAACCCTTTTCCTTTTCTTTCCGCATATTTCTGAAATATCCAAAAAAGTACTTCATTGCAATATCTCTCGATAGATCCTGCATCTAGCATGATTTGAAATCAATTTCAATACACAAATGTAAGGCCCCTCGTGATTATCAGCAAATCACATCAACCATTGACCTTATCCACTGTCAAGACCTAACACGAAAGGAACCTTGGAGTCACCTGTATGATCTTTGATCTTTTTACAATCTTAGCATATACGGTACTTTGATCAAGAGAGGGTAAGACACCTTGTTATTTTGTTCTACTGTTTGGTGGGTCATAAAACACATATCAATAGGATGTCAAAATAGCTAACTACAATGGATCTTAGGAGATTTTCCATTGTCTTGTTGAGCGGGGAACGAATACACTTGCACACAAGTGAGTAGTCGAGGATGAAGGCTCTTAACTCAATTTGTGGTTTCTTCAATTTTGAGTGCATTTCCTAGTTGTTTGATAGGTGAAAGTGGACTTGATCAAAGGTTTTTGATTCCAAACGGGTTCTATCCTTGCAATGTTCAAGAAAATTTCTTTGGGTGGGTGCTAGATGTTGTGAGGTTTTCACACCATTGCCCCATTGCAAATGGGGGCCCCCTTTTTTGCTTTGGAAGAAGTAGTTGTGGTATTAGGTGGTCTTGGTTGGTAGCAATTTTCAAGTCTCTAAGTTTGAGAGATGAGTTTTAGCAACTTGGACTCGTTGGGTTTTCAAGTTGGTCAAGGGGAGTGAGCGAGAGTTGAGCTAAGCTAGTCAAGGAGGTGAAGTTGAAATCAAAGAGATTTGTGATGAAATGAGTTGGAATCTTTTGAAACTCTTTGACCCACTTTCAATTTCATCTTGGAAATTCAAGAAAGGTTGTGGGAAATAACATTGATGGAAGCATGCTGAATCTTGAAATTTGGCCAAGTCTAGAATTTTTTAGAAACTCCCAAAATCTAGAATCTTTATTATAACTTCTATGAACCTGAAACCACTCTCATACATTTTGACAATTTTTTGTAAAATATAACTTAAAGTATAAGAATAATGTAACATATACTTAATGTTATATTTTATTTAAAAACAATTCACCTTGAGAGTGTTGAATTGAAACAAGGGATTGAGAAAAGGTCAGATTCCGACCCTCTCTCATTCCCAAACTTGGAGCTTCAATCATAAGAAATTCGCCCCTTTGCCTTAGAACAACTTCAAATCGCCTAGGTATCAAATTTTGGTGATTAAAATAAGTTCTCCAAGACAAAATATATTTTATTCCTCCCTCTTATAAAGTCTGATTTGGTTTGATTTATACTTGCATTCATGAAAATATAAGCACGAGGCTGGGAATCGGCCAAAAGAAAGAGGATCCTTGCTTTGAGAAGTGGAAAGCAAAAATTTGAGAGTGAAATTGTGAGGGATTGAGAGAATGTCGGATTCTGACCTTCCCTCATTCCAGTGGGGATTGAGACAAGGTTGGATTCCGACCCTCTCATCTTCAAGTTCAAGACTTCAAGCAAGAATGATGGTTCGAGGTTGAAAATGCAAACTCAAAGAATAAAATCAAGATCAAGATAGAGAAATAACAAATTTGCAAGATTATAAGTGAGAAAATCATCATCAATTTGAATTTCCTTTGAAAATCCAAGTTCATTTTGAAAGATTCAAGTGCATGAAGACTTTACCACTTTAAGAAGATCAAGGTCACAAGGAATCAAAAAAGACAGTTTGCAAGTATAAAAATTATGACAATGAGAAAACTTCTAAGAACAAGGATGGAGAAAATTTGAGAAGATGAAGCAATTTGTGAATATGCCATCACAATCGAAGGCTTGATAATGTTGAGTATCGAGAGATATCTTCTCATCACCAAGAATTTGATCAAGTCTACAAGATGAGGATGCTAAGGTGGCACCCACTGATCTTCAACCAATCAAAAGGCTCTAGTTACACGTATTCAAGCACATTCAATTATATCATGCCAAGTGTACATGTAGAAGGCGTCTAGTGCCTCTAAATTATCTATTTTCTGGATTGTAATTTTCTTATTGGCCCACAGGTTGGTGCCTTCATGTAATTGGATGATAGGATGGCAACCCTAATTAGGGTTTGTAATGGATAAATCTTGGCCCTTGGTCTTGAATTGATCTTGACCCTTCATTGTAATTGAGTGACAATAAAATGTTAATGTAATCAGATTTATATGATGATATATTTAATAATATCGATTTGTTGTGAACTAATATCGATATACTGTGATGCAATATTGATTCGATATTGCTTATATCGATGAGACAAGTTTATTGAATGTTGAATACTTATGTTGCTCTACACTTAATGATTTATGTACATTACCAAGTATTGGATTGAATTCAAATAAATAAGAAACGTGGAGCCACGTCTCATGGAGAGACATGGCTCTACGTGAAACCTTGTGGTTTCACGTAGAGACATGTCCCTATGTGAGACATGTCATTTAACTTATCATTTGTTACCATTAACAACCGTTCGATTATACTTACCAAGCAATATCATTAATCACACAAATCATGATCGATTATGTCTGCTACAATACACATCATAATATATCGATGCTCTTCAACAATAATATGATTATTAATTAGTCCAATATAATCGATCGTGCATATGTATTTAATAATATGACTATTATTAAATACATATACATAATTGGTTATTATTAAATCATTGATTATTAATCATATATAGCAGAGATTAATTATGATCAACATGATTATAGCAGATAATCAGATCAGAATAATGTAAAGGATAGAGATCAAATGTTCAAGGCCGATAGGCCACTTATACATTTGATTTCATCGGTTTGAATAAACCGACCGAAGCTACAAAACTCTAACACTCCCTCTTAGCTAGGGAGAACTTCTATCCATAATGTAAACACAATAGATCCATTTATTGTGAGAAAGATATCACCTCATCGTGCTATCAGAAGTTAAGGTATATTCATGGATATCAAGTCTCATGATATCCACTATAAACTGTTGTTAGATAAAGATACCACCTCACATGATATCAAGAGTTATGGCATATCCACGGATATCAAGTCTCATGATATCCACCATAAACTCGTGAGAGAAAGATATCACCTCACCATGATATCAGGAGTAATGCATGTCCACGAATATCAAGTCACATGATATTCACCATAACTCACAATATCCATTATGGTATGTGCATAGGCATCAAGTCATTTAACTTATCATTTGTTACCATTAACAGCCATTCGATTATACTTACCAAGCAATATCATTAATCACACAAATCATGATCGATTATGTCTGCTGCAATACGCATCATAATATATCGATACTCTTCAGCAATTATATGATTATTAATTAGTCCAACATAATCGATCATGTATATGTATTTAATAATATGACTATTATTAAATACATATACATAATCGGTGATTATTAAATCATTGATTATTAATCATATATAGTAGAGATTATTTATCATCAACATGATCACAGCAAATAATCGGATCAGAATAATGTAAAGGATAGAGATCAAATGTTCAAGGCTGATAGGCCACTTATACATTTGATTTCATTGGTTAGAATTAACCGACTGAAGCTACAAAACTCTAACATAAAAGGCCAAAGCCTTCTCATTGTAACTCGTGAGATTAGATTAGAGATGACAATAGATTAGTTTTAGAAGTAGAGTAGGAGGAGACTTGTTGAGATTGTTTCCATAATGCTATCACAGTAATTGTTGATTCATTGTTGGTCTTCATGGTGGATTACTTGTGTTGCTTTAGAGTGTTGCATGATTTCTACATTTCCTCACTTAAAGTAGATTAGAAATAGTGCTTAGCTGAATGGAAGATAATTTGGATGTTTCTTTGGTGAGATCGCTTAGACCAAGCCACTAGTTGTTTGCTGATTGTAAGTTTGCCTTGTGTTGTCGAATAACATTTTTATGAACTTAACTTCGATTATTGCTTGCACATTGATATGCATCGATGGATGGTGTTATTGGAATGGTGGTAGTTTGAATATCTTACATTTACCTTAGGAGATTGCACTAGCTTGGTTGTTGTCAATGGCTAAACTAAGTCTAGTAGAGTCACAAAGATATCCACAATTTCTTGTATTCTAGGAGTAGATTAGCTTTCTAAGCCCTTATTCTCTTTGCAAGTCGTTTGGTTGGAAGTGATTGAAGAAGTTAAAGTCAATTTAAACTCCATTGAATGAATAGTGTAAGTCCCTTTGTGATAACCAGCATATCACCTCATAAAACTGAGTGAAAGTCCACAATAAGAGGGAACCTTGGTCTTATCTCATTTGATCACACAATTCATCTACATTGTTTAGCATATGAGCATCCTTATTCAAGAAAGAGTTGTAGATTTGGTGCTTTATCCTGAAATACTAAGTATTCAATTTTTTATGTTATAGTGGAACAAAATTCACGTCAACAGGATCCAAGTGGAGTGCAACAATGGGAGGTTATGATATAGGGAGATTTTAGCAGCTTGACAATACTACCTTTGGTTAACTCATTCTGGGTCACCTATTTGGTCACTCTCAGGATATATGATGAGTTCCAGTGTTGGGATCCAGGGATTTGCATGATGGATGGAATGCTTCTCGGGATGTTGCATCACGACAATGTGCTTGATGGCAGTTATATCAGAGTGATGTAGTGGATTGGCAACACAGTATCTCTGAGAATTGTATGGGGTCCTAGTATTCCAAGTGGCATACAAGTGCAGATAACATTTGGTTTGGTATGCAAATGTAGGTTGCTTGAGGGAAAGCAATCTTTGGGAAGGGTGGATTTTAATGTCCCCATTTTTTCACCTTCCTAAGCATCAATTATTTTCAGAGGTTAGCCTATTATCAGTGGTCCTCGTAGGCTAATGTGATGATTAGGGGGGGGCTTTGAGGGTGATTTAGGGTTATTCAAATTACCCCTTTAGTGTCTATTTCAGTACTCTCCATCTTAGTGCATTAGTTTATTTATGGTTTGTCTTCCAGACTTCTATCAGGTTTCGTTTATACTCACTATTTTTAGTAAGTCAATTGAACATTTGGGTCCATACTATTTTTGGTTAGTCATCTGGATGGTCAAAGGACACCAAAATTATACTCAAGAAGTTGGTAGGATCAGTTGTTGGTTTGATATTTGGCATTTAAAGGAGTTTAATGATTTAATTTAATTAATTAAAGTCTAATCTAGCATTGGCTTTAATATAATTAATTAAATTAAATATCTTTATGATTAAAGGGGATATGAGGGGTCAAGTGTGCATTAATATATTAATGTCATAAAGTATTTAATTATTATGTCAAATGGGGTGCCAACATATGGAGGTATGAGGATATTAAAGTGATTTTATATTAATGAAGAAATTATGAGGGGCTCCCTTTACTATTATTTCCCTATGCAAGTTAAATATTAAAAAATTAAAAGTGGGAAATTTAAATAGAGTTTCGGAAAACTTCATAAAAGGATAATAAAAGGAGATTTGAAGTTGTTTGATATATTTGGTTTATTTTATTTTTCTCTCTAAAATATTTGGGAGCTTGGCTTTCAATTTAAGAAATCTGAGGACGAAAACCCTTGGAGTTTTTTGGTGGTTTGGATGGAAACCCAAATCAATCTTAGGTGTGGATTTATCCAGAATTCACCATTGTGCTCATTATTAGATTGTTTGAGGTTTTAACTAGAAATCTCTTTGGAGGGTTTGACAAGAATTGAAGATAATTGCAGTTTTGAGCATGGAACAGCTATAACATTCATTTGGCATCATTTTCATGGTGTTTTGACAAGGGTTTATGGACTAAAATAACTTTATGTTGTTGGAGCTAGGGTTTCAAAACCCCATTTTGGTGATTGTTGCAATGTTGCAGAAGCATTTGGGATGTTTTGGTATTGTTTGGAATTGTTCAGCTAGGGTTTGGAGGTCAGCTTTATATATCAGAATTTCAGGAGTCATTTGTTGTCTATACTAGTCAACCACTTCATATTTGGTCACCATTTAAGGCAGTCGTGCTTTCCACTTGGTAATGGGCTTCTATTTATGCATCCAAGCATGTGTGTAATCATTTTGATTAATTAGAACCCTCATTTTGAAGGACTTATTCGCTGTTGTAGTAATATCAAACCCATATCAAATCTGATATCATTGTATTTTCCATTGTTATTCAAGGAGAAATCATAAATTTATGGTGTGTCACTTCATCATTTGTTTTCCATGTTATTGTTTATCATTTAAATATGTTTATCTATGATTTGGCATTTCAAACAAATATCAAACACAAATTCAAAACACATAAATCAGATTTCAGACGGTTAGAATGCCAACTATTTGAAGAAATGTCAAACAGCCAAAACTGAAAGTTCAGGTCAGAATTAGGAGTTTTTACACAAAGTGTCAGAAATATTTAGTCATAGATGAATACCTGAATATCAAAGACAAAATCTTGTTGCCCAAAATTCACAACCACCCTAAAAATCAACACACCCAAAAGCATTAGGAGAATCTTGAGGACATATTATTCAAATAAAATTAAAGTTGCTTACAAAGAGAATAAAAATTAAGATAGATTTCTATTTGGATCCCACATTATAAACTGAACTTCCATAACAGATCATCAATTCTAATCTGTCTCAAGATTTAGATCACAGTTCATGATTTCAGCATGCATATATTATTATATAGTGTAGATGTATCAAATGTGTAAAACTATCCATGACCTGTATTGACCATTTGCATTTCAATTATTATTTGTCATATGGATACCTAATGTTTATAACAATTTGGGATCTCAGTATGGATTTAACATAGATATATCAACTTTGTAAAACCACTCATAGCTTATATTGACCATTCCCATTTCCATGATTAACCGTCTCATGTGTAATTTTCATAAGTGATGCAGGGTCATCTCAAGGATCAGACATTCAGCATCAACAGAAAATACTTATTTTCTTTAATTGTGTGTTTTGTAAATAATGACCCTAGGCTTCATGTATTGGAGTTTGGGACCTCTCTATGATTTCAAAATGTATTTTGATTTTTTTAATCCTCTTGATAAATTGGGCATCCACGAGATTGAGTAGTTTCCATTGGAGAAGGTTAGCTGGTAGCAAAAAGGTTCTCTTTTGTTTGCAGGTTGCTAGGGGCTCAAGTGTGGAGATTGGTTGTATTGAGTGTGCTTTTGTTTGTTGGTGTTGAAGTTTTGATTATCTAGGGGATATTATGTCAAATATTTTCGTAAAATCCAATGCATGTGTATCAACCTCGTATTTGTAGTAAAATCTGAAAATTTGCTGAGTAAAACCTTATTTGGGCCTGGTTTTGCGGTATTGGATGTACTTAAAATGTTTAGTGAAGTCTCGTACGTGCAAATTGTATTGCCATTTCTAAATAGTTGGGATCTTGTGAGTGGAGCTGTTTGGTGATGGGTGTGAGGACAAGTTTGACATGCATTTGGCCTCCATATCCTAGAAAGTACATTTCGTTTTTGTGTAAGTAGATTTGTATACGTGTAAACACCTTCCAATAAAATTGTAATGTTGTATCCCTAAAAACATCATTGTGTAAACTTATCCTTTCGTCATCAATTTTGCTAGCATTTTAATTTGTTGTTTACAAGATGACACCAAACAAAATAGTGTACATGATAGAATCGTTCTTCCAATTAGAAGGACGAGCTCCCTATGTTTTAAGGAAACCTTAAACTAATAACTATAGACAAGATTTGACTAAGGCAGTTTGCATGAATGAAAGTGATGAAGAGCCTATGTTTTTGCCTCGGATATATGTAAACAGGTACCTTGTTTGCAGATTTATACCATGGGTAGATCCATGTTTCATTTTGCCCCATTAAACTCAGAAAAAGTAAAAATAAAGGATGTGTCTGAAGGTGAAAACCTTTCTGAGGTGCCTTTATTATTAGAAAATCTTACTTGCAAGGTTTTATTCAAGATTTTGGAAATCTTGAATATGAAATAAATGCACTCCACATGTCCACTTGTGAATGAATTTGATTGGGTGAGCTTAGACATGTCAACATGGAATGCTTTGATTGGTTGAAGATGACCGGGGGTGCCACCTCAACATGCTTATCTTGTAAACTTCACCATTTCATCACAATGAAGAGATCTCTTGATACTCGACATTTTAAGCCTTTCACTAATCGTGATGGTTCGTATTCCCAAATTGCTTCATCTTCAAAAATTTTCTTCATCCTCTCTATTTTGGGAATCTCTTTGAATTGCTCTTGAAATTGCTTGTCTTGATATCTTGCCTTTATCCTTCTTAACATCTTGAACTTGTCGACCTTCATGTTGTTATCGGGTCCTTCATATTAATCTTGGATTTCCAAACGAAATTCAAGATTATGATATTCCGAACGAAGTTCAAGATTATGATAATCTTCCCCATTTGTAGAACTTGTTCGTTTTCCTTAATCTTTGAATTCTTCTTGATGTAAATCTTGTCCTTAAATTCCTTCTTGTCTTTGAAATCAAACTTGTCCTTATGTCTTTCCTTCATAACGACACGATCTTGAAACTCCTTGTGGCTCTTGATGTTGTAATGTTTCTTCCTTTAAGTTTGATCCTCGAACTCTCCTTCCCTTTGTGCATTCGCTTCAGCGTCACCTTCTATGATCATCTTCATGCACCGATCCTTGCAAAACAAGAGAAAGTAATTGTGTTAAGTTTATGAAGTGAATTTGCAAAAACTTGAAACATTTTCATGATAATACATCCTTTCCAAAGATCATTATTTTAACTCTCAATTTGTGATTGCAAAATCAAACTTAAGTGATCCTGATTTTATTAATACTTTTCACACACATATACATGATGTCTTGCAGATTTTCGCACCTTAAACCAATGAATTTTGCACATGAATGCTGAGAAATGGTATCTAAGTCTGGAAAATTCACTCCTCTTGAAGGAAATTTTAATGAAGTTTGCTAGGGTTTGCTGATGAATTTGCATTTCAGTTCTTCAATAAATTCGCAGATCTACCTTTAATCTGATTTTCATGACAAAATTGCCCTCAAATTCTGAGTTTTATTACCTCTATTACCGGGAATTACATTTTGATTTTCTGATTTTTGCACTTGAATCTACCTTTAGTCTGTCTTGATTTCTCAACTTCAACGTCTTGATTTCCGAAATGGGAATTTGCCTTAATTTCTCTAATTTTCGCACATCCTTTGCTAAGAAATCAATACTTGAAGTCTGGGTCAGGGATTTTTTTAGTGGAAATTATTTGCCAATTGGCGAATATGTCCCGATCGGCGTATAGAAATTGGCGAATAAAAGCTCAATAAACTGGTTGACCGGTTCACCCAGATTCTATAAAAGAGACGTTTAGTGGTCGGATTGTTCGCCACTATTTTTATGTAATTTCACTACGGTAGTCGGGTTTTTCGCCCATTTTTCTATTCTATATTTACTCTTATTCACCACGGATTAAGGAAGGCTGTATTTATCGTGGATCACCATTCGCCAAAGGCCCATTTTCCTAAGTGAAATTTTTATTTGCCCTAGGACCCAATTCGCCATGCATCATACACAATCGGGTCCCAAATTCCCGCCCAATTCGCCCAGTCAATTACTTGAAATTATGCGGGGTTCTCCAAATATTAGTTGTTATCATATGCAATTGTCGGCCCCTTCCCAAAATGGACGATGGAGATTATGAGGCAAAATCTGATGGCTGATATGAAAATGGTTTACTTGTAGTTGTCTATTTAAGAGATATGAGTTTCATTATTGAAACATGTTGGAAAGAAGGAGACTGTAGAGATTTCAGTTGATTTTGAGTCACAATTGCAATCGGTAGCAAACCAAAATGACTACGAGTCCGTAGTATCTCATTCAAGTAAAATTTTATTGCAGTCTTAATTTGTTGGAGATGTCACAGTCAAAGTTAAACAAGAAGAGGACAATTGAAGGTGGAACTGGAGATGTCCAAGAGAGGCCAACGAAATGCAGAAATATATCTTCATACTTTGGTGGGGGCAGACGCAATGGTGTTGGTCAAAGTGAGGAAGGTACATCATCAGAGGAACCTGTACAACTTCAATGTTCTCAACCTACATAGGAGTCTATTCAACAAATTTGGGAGCCTAATAAATCTGGTGACGAAGTTGCGGAACCTAATATCTCTGATGAAGATGACCTTGAAGAAGAATTTCAAGTAAATAACCAGTACTAGGATGAATCGATCGACTTCGGTGATGATGATAGTTCAATTAAGAGTAACACTAAAGGGAGAGGAAAATCAAAAATCAAAACTGATCGTCAATGGGAGATGTCCAGGAGATTTAAATTTGATTGGGCGGCAAAGTATCCATTCATTGAACCCTTGGACAATCCAATTGTAGGTGAGCCGCTAGTAGAATGCAGATGTACGATTTGTAGTTGGAAGTATAAAAAGGAAAAGCGGTTGCAACTTAAACTAGACACCATAGAGAAACATGTTGATAAGATTTACGAAACCTCAACTGTAGATGGAAAGGAAATAAAAGTGGTAAGATATAAAACAAAGGAGCAATGTCAACATAAAAGGAATGCTGAGGAATATTATTTGTTTCAGAAATTTAAGATGAAGCCTGGTGAAGTTCAAGGTTCTATTAATGCTATTTTTGCAAAAGCAAGTGAAGTAGAAGAACGCGGAAAAGTTGTTCAATTAAGTAATGTTTTCCATATTTTGAGCAGAGGGCGTCCAATGACAGACTATCCAGAAATGAGTGGTTTGTTACACTTTCTGAAAGTTCCTAACTATCTTGTCACTCATTGGTCAATAAACAGTGCATGGGAATGGGCAAGTTGTATTGTGCAGGTTGAAATAGAGGATGTACAGAGAAAAATAAAAGAGTAAACCTTTATTGCATTGTCCTTAGACGAAGTTACGACAATAGATAATACGTCGTGGGTATGCATGCATGTTTATACTGTACAAAATAATGTCCGCCAACCACATCTACTAACTGTTGCAAAATTGAGGGACAATGTGACAACATAAACTTTATTTCACTTAGTAAAGAGCCATTTAATTGAATATGGAGCTATGGATGAATTGACAATAGTGAAGAAGTTGATCTGTGTTGGAGCGGATGGAGCTTCAATAATGCAAGGTCAAAGGAATGGTCTTTGCACAAAGATGCAAGCTTCTTGTTCACCATATGTTGTTGGCATTCACTGTATGGCCCACAGGATGAATCTTGCTTTTATAGTTGTGAAGAAGTTTCCCTTAGTAAACAAGGTTGAAGATTTAGTAAGAGAGTTGTACTCATATTTTTGTCGAAGTCCCAAACGTTTTAGGGAATTTTAGCACTTTGTTGATGGAATTACCGATAGAAACAAGCTTCTTAAAGATGTTGATACTAGATGGATCTCTTTGGATGGACCAACGCATCAAGTTTTTTCCGAATATCAATCTTTGATTGGACTGATGTACAAAAATGGGGACGATGCAGAAAATCAGAGATGTGGCGACTTGCTTCGGAGGTTAAGCAATATAGAGACACTTTTGACTTTAGCATCTCTTCTTCCCATGCTAGAAGAAATGACGTTCATTATGAAAAAAGCCCAGCAAAGAGCCATGTATATTGCAGAATATGCTCACTTGCGTAAAATGTCATGCCAAGCCCTCGATAGTCTCTATCAAACTGACCTAAATTTATCCGATGAAAGATTTAATCACTAGCGGAAACTAACAGATTTGGACAATCCTGATAATTATTTAAAGATCGTTGAAAATGGAGATTTATGTGTTTGTGTAAGGGGATTTCAGATACCAATGTACTACAGTGCCCCAAAGAAGCAAGCTACAAGAGTTACAAGGGAAGAGTTTACCAAGATCATCGAGTCTATAGCAGCTAATGCAAGGGACATAGCCTAAAGAGTTTCCTCTGAAATAAGATCCCGATTCCCATATGAACAACTGCTTGAGGCCAGGGCAATTGTGTTTCCTCAATATTGGTCCTTAAACTCTAAGGAAGATTATTGTAGTAGGCTGTTGACTTTGATAAAGGAATTTTGCAAATCTGTAGAATTCAATGGAGTGACTATCAAAGGAATTTTAGATGAGGGTCTTCTTAGACAGCAATCAGGCACTTTTGCAAGGACTATGAAGCATCAATATCAATTAATCCATTACCCACATGAAGAGGGCTCGACAACAAAGCTTTGGACAGAACTAAAACAGAGCACAATGTTGTGTGAAGAAATTTCAGAGTTCTTCAAGCTTGCTGATTTATGTCAAACCATGATATTGGGTTCAGTGGAGGATGAGAGAGTTTTCAGTGCTTTGGGCTTCCTAAAATCAAAGCTAAGAAACAAGCTAGACAAGAGTTTGGAAACATGCTTGAGGGTCTACAAATCTAGGTATGATGTCAATACTTTTCCTTATCAAAAAGCAATGGAAATCTGGAAGAAAAGATGCAAAAGAAGAGGGTTGGCCAACACCATTAACCAATCTCCAACAGCGACTCCGAGTGGGACAAGTACAGGTGGCGATGGGAGCCATAGAAGCGGAGGTCAAAGTGAACTTGAAGAAGACAAACGAAAATGAAGAGAACAATGAAGCAACTGGAATACCAGAATTGGATGATGATGATGACGAAGAGATGAATTGACAAATATACGAAATTTTTGCTAAATTAGCAGTAGCAATCAATAGGTATTTTTTGAACTTATAAACTACTATATCCTATCATTCAATGTTCATTTTAGAAAAGCAAGAATGTATTATGTTTCATCATTAAAATTTAGTATTATTACTGTAGAGTGTAGTTTGTATCATGTCATCAATGATCATTCATATTTGAATTTGAAATTCCAGAATGAAATTTTGTATTCCAATAGCATATAACAGAGTAAATCAACTAAGAATAAATGAATAAAATAGAGTAACTCAACATACATGAAAATTAGATAGAGCACAATTTGTTTTGTATTCATTTGCAATATATTACAATTTAAAGTAGTTCAGAATTCAGAGCAATCTTTGTAGGCCAGTCCAAACATCCTCTGATGGCAGAACAATTTGGTTCATAGAATAGTCACACTCCTGCAACTTCGTTAGCAATTCATATTTGGAAGTGTGACTTGACAGCACTGTTGATTCTAAAACTCCATTCAAAGTTCTCACTGGTTTGATGAAATCCATGAATGTATCAGGAGATATGTCTGTAGGGAGAAAGCGTAAATTAGTATTTATTTTGTCTTGCAACCTTATTTTGTAATTTTCTCTTCCAATGAACTTATTTGCTTCAAATCCCTTGGGCAAACCAAGACTTTCCATATTCGCTTTCCTTTGTTCCATCTTTGTGATCTTTTGCTTAGCTTTGTCATCCAATTCCTGTGCTTCCCGTAGCTTCTCACATTTGTGAATGATACTTGATACCTTTACTGATGCATCAAGGCGGTTGCTAATTCCCTTGTTTGATAGATAACTATCACTCTTACTGTAGAGTTGTTGCATAATATCTTTTGCTTTCTTTTCTTTGTTGACAACATCCATGTTCTGTTCAATGTTCTTTTGGAGCTTCAAATAACATACTCTCATACTTTGAAGCATTTCTAATCAGTCATACAAGCTATTAGACATCACCAATATTTGGCCCCAAATGTGTTCTTTTGTAATCTTCACTAAATTATTACTAGTATTTGTTAAAGTTTGAATTGTACTATTGGCCTTCTTTAGTTCTTTTGCCATTTTTTTACAATTGCTTTTCTCTTCCACTGCTTTTTGTTCCCAATGATTGGCTTTATCTGCCTGAGAGTCCAATTGCTTTTGCAATTCCCGGTTGGAAGCATTACTCTCGACAATTTTAAATAACTTTTCTGAACTGACTCTTTGTTCCTCTAGTTTTTTACTAATTTCTACCAATTTTCCCCTCGGTGCCTTCAGCTCTGCCTGCTCCTGTTCCTTCACTACTGCCTCCGCATGTTCCTGCTCTGTATCTGCTGATGTAGACATTGTAGAGGTCGATTTTTTAATCTTTTTCTGTAGTTCTTTCAAACTGTTCTCTGAAGCTTTCCTCTTTGCTTTTTCATTGCCAATGTCTGCCTATAACTTTTCTATATTTTTCTCGAGCTTGCTTTTCTCTCTTTCTAGCTTTAGCAGTGCACTGTAGACCACTTGGTTTGTAGACTTTGACACATTGATTTTGTCCACATTTTTAACTTTGAAAAAATCCATTTGGAGAGTGCTAACTTGAAATTCAGACGGATCTATCTGACTCTCTGGTGGGTTTCCATCTTTTTTTGGTGGAATAACAACCATGAACTCCATCATGTCTCTGTTTGGGTCATATGCTGGAAAAACCCTGTTGGATGCAGGTTGTTTCTCTACAGCTGTAGTAAGGGCACCAGTCTGCAATGTCTTCTTTATTTCCTTATTCTTGGTTGTTGTTTCTACAAATTTATTATAGAAATCCTTGAAATGAAAATCTGGTGTTGCAGAAGGATTTGAATGTTTGAAAGGTGAACCAGAGGCAGAGCTTGCAATGCCTGTTGATCTAACTAATGCTCTTTGAGGATTTAAACTTCTAGAGGGTTTTGTTGAACCTGAAATTGCAAATAGTTCTTTACGATCGAATGTCATTGTTCTGGAAGTGGAACTGGAAACCTTTTTCTTTTTGACACTATCTTCTTCTATGGGATTCTGTGTAGATTCTAGTGGCCTCTTTAGAGAGGGAACTTGTTGCATAAGTTGCCCAGTCCCACTGGCACCAGTGCCACTACTAGACCCAGTAGCAGTAGATCCTAACCCAAGTCCTGCACCATGATCATAAGCAGTTTTTTCTGTCTGAATTGTATTACAGATGCCTTCTCCTGTGGGACCACCACCTTTATAACCCATTTTTTCCACAATGATTGCCCCTTTGCTATATACTTTTTTCCGGTCCTCGGAGATTCCACTGTGACTCTCAGTCCCTGGAGTAAATGCAATTGGTGGATTATCATCCTCACCGTCTGGATCACTGTTGTCATATGCCGAGTTAGGATGCTCCAAATTCCACAATTTGCTAAACTCTATATCCTCGTCTATTTCATCCAGATCTTCACTGGTCTTTGGATCACCAAGATCCTTTCTCATACTCCAAAAATCATTCATTTTCGTTCTAGTCCATTTTCTATCCTTACAAGCTTCTGCTATTCTCTTTGGTATTTTTATGTTTGATGGATTAGCAGCTTTTTCGTAGAAATTGTAGGGCATCCTAGGCTGTACAATGCCCTGGTTTATTGTTGTCATAATTTGTGATGACAACTGTTCAACTGAAACTTTTTCCTCACCAGAAACTTTCTCCATCTCTTTTGTAACGTCATCCCAACTATCCTTGTTTTTTAACTTCTCTAGCAATGGTTTACTTTCATGTTGAAATAAGTTTGCAGAGTTCTTATCACCAACAAGCATTGTTTCAATGATGTTGAGTGGATCATACTTCCAGTACCATTCTAAATCAAATTGAAAAATATCTAAAAAAAATTTGCCACTTTCAATGCCTTTCTCTCAAATGTTAACCCTCCAATTGAGAAAGGTAAGGAAGGGAATATACTCTTCTTCGATTGGCCAGCGAAGAGTCTATCTGTGCTCTCTAGTTGTACTACATATTCTACTGCAAACACCCTGTCTGTCACATGCATTGGAAGTTTGTGGGGTTTCAGTTCGAATCCGTAAAACCTTAGCACAGTGTATTCTTCCATTAAGTACCAGTCAGCCAATTGAATTGTGCTTCCAAGTTGGATGCAATCCCTACATGAAGCAGACAATCTGGGCATTGGAGTGCTTGTTATTTTTTTGTACAATGGTGCCAAAAAGAAGTCTACAAAATTACTGTAATTCCTTCTGTTATCATACATTCTTATCTGAGGTGTCCAGTTATATATTGGAGTACGTGTCCCCCTCTGAATTTCAAGCTTGTTGTCGTTGCTCATTAATATTGCAGCATGCTTGGCTAGCAGAAGATAGCACAAGTAGGTTGTGAACCTAAATGTCTTAGAATTGCCTCTTTTAATCAATGCTAATTGTTCTTGCATCGATTCAACCACGTGTCCAACAAAATTATATCTTACTGGTTCATTAACACAATGGATATCCCAAATGAATTGAAGAATGTTGGCACCCACTTCCCTATTGTTTTCCAGTCCCATGCAAAATGCTAGTGAGGATATAGTATCCTGAACCCATGGCACAAAAATGTTAAAATCATAAGGAGGCTTATGGTTCTCACCCAATGAAGCCTTTGCCTCTCCAACTATTAGACCCTTTATAAATGAATCTTTTGCGTTTGGCAGCACTGCCTCATATTGCTCTGCCAGCAATCCCAGGTCGATTTGGACATTATAGTTTTGTTGGTTAAACCCTAGGTCTAGCAAACTGAGAAATTCTTCCTAGGTTATTGATAAAATTTCTTCCTGATTTGTTTATTGACAATTGCTTTTCTTTCGTCATCGTAATTTTCTGCACAAATCAAGACAATTTCTGGGCAAGGGAAAACTTCGAGTAACATCATGTGACCCAAACCAACATCCCACGAAGCAGCTTTATTGGTTTTTGCACCTACAGCTAGGTTAAATTTTATAAAATCAGACCTCTTTGCTTCAGTTGCCTTACTGCACAATGTATGTTTAATTGCTATAACTCTCCTTTCACCGTCAATAATAGGATCATAAACATCGTGATACTCATCAATGAAACCAGGGCTTTCTACTAGTTTTCTGCAGTCTATTAAAGTTTTCGCGTGGTCGCCAGATAGAGCCCGAGGTTACGAAAAGATAACGCGATTTGGCGACTAAAGAGGGAGTGAGCCCGAGCTTTGTGTAAAGCGGTGGCATGTTTTCTCAAGGTTGTCGCATGATCGCATGAGGCTTTTTGAGTTCATGCGATCGTGCAACCAGTACTTTTTCAAGGCGGTGCAACCATTTTTTCGCAGGGTTTCTTCCAAGATGAATGTTGCAGGCGCGGGTAGCTCAAGAAATTGATGTTGCCAGGGCGGTTGCAGGTTGCGGAGTTGATGAAGGAGGTATGGGCGCCGTTTTGAGTCCTTTCCAGTATCTGATCGGATTTGGAGCCTTTATGGCTGAGTGGGCTTGCAAGGGGTTGTCAGGTCAAGGTTTTTGTCTGCAGGCATGATCAGTTAAAGATGGGCACGTAAAGAAGAAGATATGTCTGATCTGTTGAGATATTTTCAGAGAAGCATTTATGATCAGAAGTGACTGGTTTTAGGGGTGATTATTCTATTGCAGATTTATGTAGCCCTAATTGAGATATTTTTGATTCCTGCCTGCGTGCAGAGTTGTATATATGGTTTTTTTTGGAGCTTTTGAGCTCAGAATTCGCATTTTGTAAAAAGAAACTCTTTTCTTAGAAAACTATCTGTAGCATTTCTTCCTGTTCTCTGGTTTCCCACATCTTGTAAGTTTTCATTGATGAATTCAAATATTGCAAAGCATTCTGTGGCACTCTTGTTGTCCTCATGCCCTTCTTGTCTGAGTTTGTCTATTATTGGATTAAAGTTTATGAATGTTGTCAATAGAAGTTGGGGTTCCTAGTCCCTCTCACTTTCTGTGATTCTGTATGTTACTATGTCTGATCTGATTTAGGTGTTTTGTGAGTATACTACAGCCCCTAGCAGCCTTGTCTCATTCCTACACCTAGTTGCAGAAGAGGATGTTTGTTTGCAGGTCATAGGTTGAGTTTTCTGTTCAAGCCTTCCTATGAAATATTTATGCAAACCTATCCAGTGAGTGGTGACCTATTAGACCTGATTCCTCCATTGGTCTCATTCCTCTATACTGAGATCCAAACCCCAGTTTCCGTGCATCACCTAGTAGGTAGATTTGCTTTCAGTCATTTCCATTTCATGCATTCTTTCTAACCCTTTCCCCTCAAAGTTTACTTTCCTGTTAAGAGCAAATCAGGGTGATTATCCAAGAGGAACCAGCCTAGAATCTGGAGGTCTCATCTCGGTTAGCAAAAGGTCCCACAACCTTGAGATGATTCCCTTGTTATACTGAGTTATCAAGACTACGAGTGCTTGAACTAAGGGTGCAAATTCAGTGTATAACATTTCTAGCACGCCCGGTGGGACAGTAAAGAAGTTCATTTGTTGAAGATTGTGTCATCTCTGATATACAAATTGCATAATACAGACCTTTAGAGGTTGTTCTATCAAGTATATCTGGCAACTCCACTGGTTTCAAAGATTCAGGCGAGCATTGTTTAAGGTTTATGAGAAAGATCGAGACTAGAAGCTCAAAGCCTGCTGAATTTTCAGAGTTGCCCTTGAAAAGAAGCTACAAAGGCAGGTCAACTCAGAGAGAATCTCTTGCAAGAAGAGTCCAATCCACGCCTCCTGATACTTCAGAGAGGAGACCCTTTCCTCTTTCATTTCAGAAGAAGAGGCAGATCTCTGACCAGAGATCTAGAAGAAGAAGAAGATCCAAATCTAGCAAATACAACTCATATAGCTGTTAATCCTCAGGTTACACCTCCCACAATGGCTAGAAATTTCTCCTTTGCACCTTTCAATCAGGGGAGCCCATTAAATTTTGCAGTGCATCATGATGTGCCCTTGGTGGCATTAAAGAGTATACCTGATTTCACAGGGGAGGGACAGACAACAGCCTTTGAGCACATAAGAGATGTGACCACCATTTGCAGCATACACAACATTACTCAAGAGGATGTGGCCACCAAATTATTAGCAGCATCTCTGAAAGGTAAGGCTCTAGACTGGTTTAGAACTTTAACTGTTGGTTCTATTACTTCATGGGATGAATTAGGGGATGCATTAAGCAAGCATTTTGAGGATAAATCAGATAATTTGTCTTTGGTTGAGCAATTGACAACTATAAAGAGAGACCCTCAAGAGCAAATGACAGATTATAATAGTAGATTCCTTAAAACATGGAATAGAATCCCAGTCTCTGTAAGGCCATCAGCTGACCATGCCTTCCTGTACTACTTGCAAAGTCTAAAGAACCAAATTTCTGTCATGATCCAGTCTATGGGTGGTACCACTTTACCCCAAGCCTTTGACACTGCTGTCAAGGCTGAAAATTGTTTGATCCAAGCAGGCATGATATAGAGAAGACCTCCCATGCCTATCTTCCCTAGTTTTCAGCCCATTGCACCTGCACAAGTACCCCCATTTACCCCTATTCCCACAATTTCAGCACCTCAAGCTAGTACCAGTGGTCAGGAACATGCTGCAACAAATTTCTCCCAAGAGTTGCAAGAGATGAAGAGTAGTCAGCAAACTAGTATACAAGAAATGACAAACTTGCTGCAGACTCTAACCAAAGAGGTCACAAACTTGAAGAAACAAAACCAAGGCATTAGGCCACCCTTCCAATCACAAGGCCAAAGTCCTAATCAGAAATACCAAAATCAAGGACAGCCTTATCAACAAAATAGGCCACCATACCAAGGAGGCTATCAAGGGCAAAGACAAAATTTTAATCAAAGACCATTCCAACCATATAACCCTACACCTCTTAATTCCGTAAACCCAGTCAGGGATATGGTTCCTAGTCAAAACAATATGGCCATGGATAATGAATGGTGTTTCCCTTGCAATCAGCCTCATAATCAGGCTACGTGTTCTAATGAATGGATGAACCAAGCACTAATGGTTCAAAATGCTTCACAAGCTCAAACAGAAGCTCCTTCTAATGGGACAGCTCCTCAACAAGAAACACAAGAGAATGAGACTGCTCTTTTCAATTGGGAGCAACCAGATTTCAATGGAGTCAATGATGAAGCTGCTTTTGTTGCCTACACAAGAGCAAAGAGAAGAGCCCAAGACATGGAGAGCAGATTCTGGTGCTAAGGCCAATACATCTGTAGAGCCACTGCAGCAAACTGCCCCTATCACATCCAAGGAGGTCCCTGCCGGCACAAGCAACGAGGGCCAAGTTCCAAAAGAGGCAGAACCCATCATAGCAAAAGCACAACAAAGGGTACACACTGTGGCACCTTATAATATTGTAGACAACATGAAGAAGGTGAATGTCACCATGTCTATGTGGGACTCTTTGTCTATTCCAAGACAACCTGAAATTTTGGAGAAGGCCATGAGGGAGGCAGCAAATCCTCAACCTGAAAAGAAACTGCAAAACCAGTGTTGGTCAACACTGATCAAGAAAAGGAGACTCCAACTAGCAACTCCAAGGCCAATACCATGCAAGGTAGGAATTTAAAGCCACCTCCCTTTTACGTATCTTTAATTATTGGGAAATCTTTAGTGCATAATTGTATGGTAGATAGTGGAGCTACTAGCACTGTAATGCCCAAGAAAGTGGCTGATCAATTAGGACTTAAATATGAACCCTTCCAAAAGAAGGTTACACAACTTGATGGATCCTTAGTCAGTACTATAGGTGTGGCCAAGGACACCAGTTTAATTCTCCATGCTAGTCCTAATTTTTCCATTCTCTTTGACATATACATCATAGATCTTCCTGCATTGTTTGCCATATGTCTCTCAAGGGAGTTCACAGCCAAGATAGGAGGTTATCTTTCTTCCGACTGGTCTCACATGATTTTTCATACAAGGTATGGTACCAAAGTCACCATTAAATCACAAGCCTTAGCAATACATCATATAGAGCCATATGTGTCCAATTCCATCAATACTAATTGTCCTATATTTGATGACAATGATTTCCCAACCACTAGTGAAGCAAGCACCAAAATTGAGAATATCCCTAATATTCTCCTAAATGAAAGAACCTCAGAGATCCAAGAGAGTCTTGTTTGGGATTTTGGTTTGGGGAGTTATCTGATTCAAGAAAGTGGAGCCATAGAACCAAGCCTTCTCAAAGAATACACTGATTCGGATGATCGGGATAGTCAGGTCTGGGAACTATTTTTTGATGGAGCTAGAAGTAGACATGGTTCTGGTGGAGGTGCTATGCTGGTGTCCCCAAAAGGAGAAAGGTATTATACTGTCTTTAGATTCGGTTTTTCCTGCACCAACAACACTGCAGAGTATGAAAGTCTGGTTAATGGACTAGAATGGGCTAGGAAAAGAGGGCTTAAAGCGTTAAAAGTATATGGTGACAGTGAACTTGTTGTCAACCAAGTAAGAGGGACGAGTGCAACCAAAAATGATGTCATGAAAGCATACAAACATAGAGTTTGGGATGCAATTGAAGATTTCTATGCTTTCAATATCGTTGCTATCCCTAGAAAATTAAATCAAAATGCTGATAGGTTAGCTGCTATTGGATCTCAGTTTGACATCCCCAATAGCATTTCAAAAGAGGCAGATCAGCAACATATCAAGATTATTGTCAGACCTTCAATTCCAGATAATAATATTAATTGGCAAGTGTTTGACAATGATGAACAAATTCTGCAGTTCTTGTTTGAAGAAGATGTCTTTTCAAGGCACAATCAAAGGAGGTTATCATAGAACTATGGTGATCAAGTGATACAACTTAAATCTAATAAGATGCCTAAAGGTCTTGTCACCTTAGAGACTATCTTCAACAAGGATGATGAAGTCAAGAAAAATAAAGTTGGCCTGGTAGTCCAACAAGAACATTGTGCTGAATTAGAGTTGGAGCCAGGTAAGAGCCTACAATTTGGAAAAGTAAACACTAATTCAGAAAAGAAAGCTTACACTAAATTGTTCAGAGAATTCAGTGATGTTTTTGCATGGGGGTATGGAGACCTCAAGGGTTTTGATCCTACCCTTGCTCAGCACACTATTGAATTGGAGCCTAATGCTAAACCAGTAAGGCAAAAGAAAAGCCCTGTTAATCCCAAGCTTGAACCACTTATGCATTAGGAAGTGCTCAAATTGATAGAAAGTGGCATCATCTACCCCATCAAACATATTAGTTGGGTTTCCAACCTTGTTCCTGTCAAGAAGAAGAATGGGGAGCTGAGGTTATGTGTTGATTTCAGGGATTTGAATAGAGCCTCATTAAAAGACCACCATCCACTACCCTCTATGGAACAAATTCTGCAATGTGTCTCTGGATCCGAGAGATTCTCATTGTTGGATGGCTATTCAGGATACAATCAAATCTTAGTGAAAGAAGAGGATCAATATAAGACTGCATTTACAACCAAGTGGGGAACCATGACATATCAAAAGATGCCCTTCGGTTTGTCAAATGCAGGTGCTACATTTCAAAAGGCAATGGATATGGCCTTTAAGGGCCTCATGTACAATTTTGTGCTAGTCTACCTAGATGACATAACTGTCTACTCAAAGCATGCAGTAGACCACATCAGGCATTTGAGGCGGATTTTTGAAAGATGTAGAGAATTTGGGATATCCCTTAATCCCAAGAAATGTGTGTTTGCAGTTCATGAAGGAAAACTATTGGGATATGTAGTATCCAAAGAAGGAATTACAGTGGATCCTAAGAGAATTGCAGCCATCTTAGAACTACCATTACCACATCACAAGAAAAGTCTCCAATCTTTCATAGGAAAGATTAACTTCGTTAGGAGATTCTTGCCTAACATTGCAAAGTTACTCAAGCCTTTGATAGCCATGTTGAGGAAAGGTTCAGCCTTCAGTTGGACCAAAGAAGGAAAAGTTAACTTCCAAGCTATTAAAGAAGCCTTAACAGAAGCTCCTGCTCTCCTAAACCCAAATTTCAGTAAGGATTTTATCCTTTATGCTTATGGGGGTCATGATGCTATATCTGCAATATTGACTCAAGAAAATGCTGAAGGATTGGAGCAGCCTATTGCTTTCTTTAGCAAAGGTTTAGAAGAGTATGAACAAAGATACTCTTTTGTAGAAAAGCATGTTCTTGCTATGGTAAAGAGCCTCAAAAAATTCAGACATTTGTTGACTCATAGCAAGGTGCATTTGATGGTTACTCATCCAAGTGTCAAAGAATTTTTGCTTTCTAAGGACCTAAATGAAAAAAGAGCTGGTTGGATCACTAAGGTGATGGAATATGACATAGATATTCAGATTACCAAGCTGGTTAGAGGAAGAGGTCTTTGTGAGCATCTGGCAGAAGACGGAAGTTCAAAGAAATTGGAATATATAGATGCATCTCTGGTGGTACATTCTACAGGAGAGCAAGCCAGGGCAACTAGCTGGTTGCCTAATATGATCAATTATTTGAAGACAGGACAATATCCTGCAGGCCTAGATTCAGCAAAAAGGAGGTATTACAGGCTACAATCTGTTCCTTTTGTGCTGATAGATGAAATTCTTTTCAGAAAGGATCACAATGGTGTCCTTCTAAGATGCATAGATTCAGAAAGGGTTGCAGATTTCTTATTTGAGTTTCATGATGGAACTTCTGGTGGCCATTTCTCTCCTAGGACTACAGCTTTTAAGATCATGAGGGCTGGATGCTATTGGCCATCTATCTTCAAAGATAGTCATGATTATGTTAGAAGATGCATCAAATGTGCTATTTTTGTAGGGAAAGAAAGATTTGCAACTCTGCCCCTACAGCCAGTCAAAACAGAGCAGCCCTTCATGAAGTGGGGTATAGATTTCATTGGCATGATTAACCCTCCATCTAGTGCAGGACACAAGTGGATAATCACATCAACCGATTATTTCACTAGGTGGACAGAAGCAGTTGCTTTAAAAGAAGCTAATGAGAGCGTTGTTTTAAGTTTTTATGATGACATCATTCATAGATTTGGCATTCCAGATTCTATAATTTCAAACAATGCATTAGTATTTACAGGCCTCAAAGTTTCAGAGTGGGCAGTCAAGAAGGGCATTTGTCTGAATACAAGTTCCAATTACTATCCTCAGGGGAATGGTTTGGCAGAATCAACAAATAAGAATCTGATTAGAATAATCAAAAAGACCCTGCAAGACAGTCAAAGGGACTGGCATACTAAATTGAAATTTGCCTTGTGGTTAGATAGAATTACTCCAAAGAAAATCATTGGTAATTCCCCATACATGTTGGTGTATGGTAGAGAGGCCAAGTTATCTATTTCAACTGAATTACCAGCCTTGGACTTGGCCACTCAGTATGCCTAGTTTGAGGAAAGTGATCCTATGCGAATCAGATATGCCCAATTGATGGAGCTAGAAGAGATCAGAGATAAATCAATGCAAGATATGGCATTCCATCAGAGTCAAACAAAAAGAAGCTTTGATAAAAGAGCCAGGGTTAGAGACTTCAAGGTTGGAGATGTAGTTCTCAAATGGGATGAGTTCAAGTCAAAACCTAGCAAGCACACAAAGTTTGATCCCTTTTGGGGTGGGCCATTTGTTATAACAGAGTGCAGAGGACCCAGCGCTTTTCAGCTTTCAACCCTTCAAGGAGATGCCCTGCCAATCTCAGTGAATGGTTTCCACTTGAAGCCTTGCTTTGAGGTTAATCCCTCTCTGTAGGTCCTTGTATTTTCTTGTAAATATGTTTCTTGCTTTCTTTCCCTGCTTCCTAGGTTAGTTCCTGTTTCCCAAGAAGTGCTCGTGCACAGGTTTGTCTTGCTGGTTCAATTTTCTCTTCGTCAAAGTTTTGTTTTCCTGTAATGACCCCATGCCCAATGGATATTTCAAGGCAACTGGTCTAAATGTCTAGCAGGCTGACATCCCACAGAGGTCGCCAAAATGTTGCCCAATTTTCCCTCTCGTTCATTTTTGGCCATAGTCCTGTTTTTTCCAAAAGAAATGGTCAAATGTCGAAAACCCAGTGTGTTTTCGACCTCCTCTCTGCAGGCTCAGGATGTTTTCTGCCTTTTGGTCCGAAAGCCCAGTGTGTTTTCGATCTCCGCTCTGAAAGTTCGGTGTGTTTTCGACCTTCATTCGAAAACCCTCTGTGTTTTGACCTTAAGTGCGCAACTCCGACAGGCGGGTCCCAGTGCCTAAGGCCGTTCTGGTGCAGTCAAGATCCGACGGCTATCGCATGATTGCATGGGATCTTCCGATCCCATGAGATCATACGACAACCATTGATGCGGTGTCAGCAAAGATCGGCAGTCAAGACAAGCGGTAAGCGGTCATTAGTTAGCATCATGCAGTTGGTCGCATGATCGCATGGGCCTTCCTGGCCGCATGCGATCATGCGACAAACGGTAAGCAATCAGGCAAACAGAGAACAAGCGGTCGGTGACTAACACCTTACGGTTGGTCGCATGATCGCATGGGCTCTTCCGAGCCCGTGCGACCATGTGACAAACCGTCAGCGGTTTCGGTGGCGGTGGTTCACGGTTCGGGCAGTTAATGTCATGCGGTTGGTCGCATGATCGCATGCGGTCTCTTAACCGCATGAGATCATGCGACAAGCGGTCGGTGGGGCCCGAAGTTTCTGCATTAGCGCAAGTGCGACGAAGATCGACGGTGGTTGTATGATCTCATGGGATCTTCCGATCCCATGCGATCATGCGACAACCGTCCGATGGGGATCTGCTGAGTTAGGTGGGTCCTATGCCAGGGGTGCCGAGGTGTTTGCTGATGTGGTGGCCGGAACGAATAGAGGGATGACACATGGCGGTTCTGGGCTCGGGGTTGGCAAGCTTTGCGTGATTGCGCAGTTGGAGGTGGGCCCGACTCTAGGTTCGGTCGGGTAATCTCGCAATAAAAGAAGAATATTCTTTCTATCTGGTGATTACGAGACTTCCTTTAGTCGGGTAATGTAATGACCCTCACTAGTAGGATCACTAAAACCCCAAATCTGATCCATGTAAATTCGTCAAACAGTTGGCATGCACTTGAATGTTTTGCTTGCAATGATGTGTTTCGATGTGTTTATTGTTTTGGCATCAACTATGCAATTGAGATAACAATACCAATATGTAATAATGAACAATAGAAGAACAATGTCGGCACCAATAACAATATTCAGAAATTCCTATCACTTGGCACCTTATAAAGAACTACTCCAACAATGAGATACTCTCCTATTAATGCAATGGTCACGCTTCTCAAGTCTGATTTCAATGATTGAATTCTGAGAGTATAATGGACTGTTTCAGATTGTAATACAATGGACTATACAATGCACTTCATTCAACTATGACAATCCAATGTCAATGTAAATGCCACTATATCAACCCAGCTAGCAATATATGATTCCAAATGACTGTTCTCAGACTGTGACAATAATATTCAGATTACAATGCAATGGTCTTTACAATCCTATGACAATGTGAACAATGCCCTTGCTTTGCATACCAATTCAATACAATAATATATGGCAATGTCTAAACTTAATGGACAGATTATATAGACTGTTACAACTACTGACAATATGGTATGAAATGAATGAACAGTCACTCATAAACAGTGACCTTACAATGCACACATCCCAATTATGACAAACCGATTACAATATAGCAATATCAGATTACCATAACAATGTTGACTGACACTAACCTCTGCATACTAGTATGATTGTTATAACAGAGCACTCTCACACATAAAAATTGACAACAATAAGATATAATGGAACCTAGTAATGCTGCAATAATGGTTGTCCAAAATGATGAAATCCAATGCCCAAGACCAGATATCAGACCGCCACTAAATCTGCCCCAATTGGCTGTTGTGTGCTGTACTGTACAGTGCCGTACCAGGCCGTACATGTACGACACCTGCAGAAAATAAAATGCAGGGTTTCGAACCCCCAAAATGGTATCAACAGGGCCGCCATTGATGTACTAGTCTTCCTCCAAAAGCATAAAAAATATCTCCAAGTATGTTGAGAGATATGAGCAAAATTCTGAATCCAGGCTCTGGTATAAAGTGACTGAAATGTGCCAAAATTGTCTTCAACCTTCACCAAAATGATTCACCAATTAAGTGATGAATTCCAAACCCTTATTCAACCAGTTACAAACCCTCAATATCAATTTTTCAGGTCTGCTTTTTCGGACTGCTTGTTCGGGTCTGCTTTTTCGGACTGCTTTTTCCGATTTGCTTTTTCGGATTGCTTTTTCGGACCTGCTAAAAATGGCCGCCTATAATTTCGAACCTGCTAAAAATTGCCTCCTATAATTTCGGCCCTACTAAAAATGCCTCCTGAAATGCTGTTTCAATCACAAACAAACCCTTACATCAAATTCTCAATGAAGTACCAATGAGATGGCTGAGTACCAACTCCAAACTTGCAACCCTTCAGTAGATATTTCACTACCTCAGTTATGCCAATCTAGGGGAGTGATCGTTCCCAAAGATCGAATAATATTTGCAGACCACAAGGCTACAAATTGCTTCACAATGAAGAAGTAGAAGAAATCCCAAATCCAAGCATGTCCAAATGAAAGCCCAAGCCCTCTATTTATTCTTTTCCTTGAGAAGTTGCTAGAACTTCTAGAAACATCCAATTATAATGTACTTTATAATAAAATAACATTATAATAATAAAGTACATTTCTCAACTCAAAATTATAACAATGTAGGCCCAAATGTCTCATAACTGAATGTAGGCCCAACTACGACTGAACGTAGGCTCAAGACTGAACGTAGGCTCTACTACAACTGGATGTCGGCTCAAACTGGATGTAGGCTCACTCTGGATGTAGGCTCCACTACAACTGCATATAGGCCCAAACTGGATGTAGGCTCTACCAAATGTAGGCTCTGTCAGCAATATGCAATCAAATGATCAACATAATGACCCTCTCTCCCAACCATTTGCCTACGAGAGTCGATGATAGGCAAATCCGTCATGCCAAACGATGTCAGCCAAAATGGGGACATGACAGGTAATCTCCTGACGGAAGGGAATATGCCAAAAGTCTTACGAGACTCAGTGACTGCCGTCAGATAAAGTAAAGATCAACGGTTTTCGCGTGGTCGCTGGATGTGACCCGGGGTTAAGAAAGAAACAAGCGGTTCAGCGACTAAGGGGAAATGTGAACCTAAAGTGAACCTGGGGTTAGGATTGCGTGAACATCTAAAGCTTGTCGCATGATCTCATGCGGCCTCTTAGCCGCATGCGATCATGCGACAAACCCCTAGCGGTCAACAGGGCTTCGGTGGGCTTGCGGTTTGGTGACGTGTCCAGTCTGCAGTGGGTGGCTGGCAGTCGGCAAAGGTTTGACAGGTGGTGGATTTTGCGGGCCCGAGGTGTCATTTGTGGCGAAGAGCGACAGATTCTCAAGGTTGTCGCATGATCGCATGAGTTTTTTTTAGCTCATGCGATCATGCGACCAATGTTATTTTAAAGGCGGAGCAGGCTTCCAGACTTGGCAAAGAGCGCAGTTGCGCAGTTAACTTGTTTCGCGTGGTCGCCAGATAGAGCCCGAGGTTAAGAAAAGATAACGCGATTTGGCGACTAAAGCCCGAGCTTTGTGTCAAGCGGTGGCATGTTTTCTCAAGGTTGTCGCATGATCGCATGAGGCTTTTTGAGTTCATGCGATCATGCGACCAGTACTTTTTCAAGGCAGTGCAACCATTTTTTCGCAGGGTTTCTTCCAAGATGAATGTTGCAGGCGCGGGTAGCTCAAGAAATTGATGTTGCCAGGGCGGTTGCAGGTTGCGGAGTTGATGAAGGAGGTCTGGGCGCCGTTTTGAGTCCTTTCTAGTATCTGATCGAATTTGGAGCCTTTATGGCTGAGTGGGCTTGCAGGGGGTTGTTAGGTCAAGGTTTTTGTCTGCAGGCATGATCAGTTCAAGATGGGCACGTAAAGAAGAAGATATGTCTGATCTGTTGAGATATTTTCAGAGAAGCATTTATGATCAGAAGTGACTGGTTTTAGGGGTGATTATTCTATTGCAGATTTATGTAGCCCTAATTGAGATATTTTTGATTCCTGCCTGCGTGCAGAGTTGTATATATGATTTTTTTTGGAGCTTTTGAGTTCAGAATTCGCATTTTGTAAAAAGAAACTCTTTTCTTAGAAAACTATCTGTAGCATTTCTTCCTGTTCTCTGGTTTCCCACATCTTGTAAGTTTTCATTGATGAATTCAAATATTGCAAAGCATTCTGTGGCACTCTTGTTGTCCTCATGCCCTTCTTGTCTGAGTTTGTCTATTATTGGATTAAAGTTTATGAATGTTGTCAATAGAAGTTGGGGTTCCTAGTCCCTCTCACTTTCTGTGATTTTGTATGTTACTGTGTCTGATCTGATTTAGGTGTTTTGTGGGTATACTACAGCCCCTAGCAGCCTTGTCTCATTCCTACACCTAGTTGCAGAAGAGGATGTTTGTTTGCAGGTCATAGGTTGAGTTTTTTGTTCAAGCCTTCCTATGAAGTATTTATGCAAACCTATCCAGTGAGTGGTGACCTATTAGACCTGATTCCTCCATTGGTCTCATTCCTCTATACTGAGATCCAAACCCCAGTTTCCGTGCATCACCTAGTAGGTAGATTTGCTTTCAGTCATTTCCATTTCATGCATTTCTTCTAACCCTTTCACCTCAAAGTTTACTTTCCTGTTAAGAGCAAATCAGGGTGATTATCCAAGAGGAACCAGCCTAGAATCTGGAGGTCTCATCTCGGTTAGCAAAAGGTCCCACAACCTTGAGATGATTCCCTTGTTATACTGAGTTATCAAGACTACGAGAGCTTGAATTAAGGGTGCAAATTCAGTGTATAACATTAATCATTAACTATATTCACTTAGAATAGCTTATCCATGAAACTTGAACCAGTCAGCATTAAATGATAAAGTTTGGAAATAAAAGTGCAACGCAAATTTTTTATATTATATAATGTAAAATTGCATTACAATTCAAATTGCAGACACAGTAGAGGGAGTGGGACTAGAGAGTAGAGGGACTAGAGAGTAGAGACAAGGTAGACTCAGGAGTCAGGGACTATCCAGCTCGGGCTGAGGCTCCCTTCCTTCTGTGTGTAAGTCTGAAGAGAGGATAATATCGGAGAATTCCTCTAGCCACCGATAGTCCTGGGTTTCCTCCAGTAGGTGCCACTTCCGGAGGAAGTCCCTCCCAATCTGTGCCCACTTTCGATGACGCATGAGCTGCTCAGCATCAAGGTTCAATAGAAATGGTTGCCTGGGTACATTTACTCCTGGTTGTAGAATCTTAGGGAAATCATTTGCCCAAGGAATTCCAACCCCAATTTCTGAAAATAAAACCACATGCACATCGTCACCGAGGTACTCTTCTTTGAAAACTTTCCTCAGAAGCATGATAATATCAACCTTTTCCCCCCCAGGTCCAAATGAGATGCCAAGAACCGAGACGAAATGTCGGCGTTAACTCTGTATCTACTTTCATTCTCTAGAAATTCACGTCCCAGCACCATCCTTATAGCCTCCTTGGTGAAGGCTCCCAACTCCGTAGCAACAAACGCTAGGATTGGGTCTATGACCAGGCCCAAAAAGGCCCTCTGATCCTCCGAGGCAGTGCATCTCAAACGAATTGGAGTGTCCATTGAAAATCAAACTAATATTAGTATTCTAATTTTTGCCAAAAATTAAAGAGAACCTAGCACTCGCAGACTATTTTCACAAATATGCTTTCACAATCGTAAATTAGCGATAGTAGATCGAACTATTTATAAGTCCTGATTGAAATTCTTTCTCTGCCCTAAAGATCTAATTAATTCGTAAGAGAAATGGTAACTGTCCTTCAGAAATTTCCAAATCTTTCATATTTAATGCAACAGTGGGTGGAATTGGAAACAGCACTTGGAATTGATAATACATTTTCTATCTTGGGAATAGCGAAGGCCGAAAAGATCGCGCCACGCAGGTGGACATAACAATTCTTTATTATAAAAAAAATTTGAAACCCGTGCCCACTCCGCATAATCAATAAGCAAAGTACATTAGCTGTGAAATGACGTCAGGAAATGAAGCTTTACCATTGATGTAAGATCATCGAACGGTCAAAAAACAATGTCCTTAGATGAGATGACGTTTTCATTCAAGCCTTAACTTTAACACATTATTCTATCGAGGTAATGAACATTTAATAGTTATATGATATCTCATATCACACATATCTGTCAGTAAAAATTGAAAGGCTCCATCAAAGAAACCATTAATTCACATTACTTGAATTGATGTCATGACTCATCTACTCATCGCCATTAATTAATATTTCTATCTAATATATGCCAAAAGAATTCTACTTTTTTGGTGTCAAAAAATGAGGTCACAGACTCACAGTGTCACACATCTGTTCGATTACAACATATCAACAGCCAAAGGTGAATTTCGGGCCTATTGTTGGTCTTCATAATCTTTACGGCAAATTCTCAGCGGAATCATGACACGTGGTATGATTGATCGTGGGCTTATTAGTACGATAAATCATACCACGTGTCATGAATCCGCTGAGAGTTTTCCGTAAATATTATGAAAAGCAACAATAGGCCGAAATTCACCTTTGGCCGTCGATATGTTGTAAATCCAATGGACGTGTGTCGTGTGAGTCTGTGACGTCATAGTGATGGGACGTCATAGTGACGGACCCGATGCAACTTCAACATCAAATCACAACCATTGGATTAAGAGAGATGAACGGTGGAAAGTGCATTTCGAACGGAATGTGGTGAGATAACTCCTTTAGTGAAAACTATCTCCGGAATCATCACACGTGTCATTCTTCAAGAATGAAAACTCAGGACCGAACTAAAAACTTAAAGTGCCTGGAATGTTAAATGTAATAATTATTTCCAATTATTCAATCGCCATACCAACTATAAATTTTTGAAACCCATTCGCCATGACATAATTTAATTCAAATATTTGGAAAATAATTTCGCCATATTTTTATAAAAATAGTATTCATTATTAAAAAATTCGCCACCAAATATCCATATTCTAAAACATAATTCGCCATCAATATTAATAATTTTCCTAAAAAAAATTGTAGTCACCATTTTTTTATAAAAATGGTATACACTATTAAAAAATTCGCCACCAAATATCCATATTTTGACACATAATTCACCATCACTATTAAAAATTTTTCCTCCAAAACACGTGATTCGCCACAATTTTATACTTTTCAGGACGGGGGGGGTTTCTTAAAGTTATCCCTGGTCTGAGTCTGCCACCAAATTCGCCTTCAAGTTATCAGATCTGGAAGTTGTTACTTGGAGAAATGCTTGCTTATCTTTCAAAATCGCCCCTTAATGGATCAAATCGCTGGTATTGATTGCTCTACTCTGCAAGTATTGATTTATGTTTGAATTGGTGCTTGAATACATCTGTCCTTCCTTCATAGCCTCCGAGTGCAAATCAATGAAGAGTTTAGTTTATCCCTCAAAGAGGCCGATCTGACTTCCATTTATGTTCAAAATTGCCACACCAAGGTGACCAACCTGACTTGATGAATTCAAGTTTCCCTTTAATTGCATCAATCTTCATGTTTTCTCTTTATTTGTTTTCTTCTCCTCCAAGGAGTTGAAATTCAAAGGGTGCCATGAAGCTTAGATTTCAAGAAGGGTGGAGATTCACCTTAGATTTCATGAAGGGTGGAGATTCATGGTCTTCACAGAATACATCTTTAAGATCTTCACAGAATACAAAGATGTATTCGCCTGGACCTATAAAGACTTAAAGGGGGTACCGCCGGAACTGTGTGTTCACAGAATCCCACTAGTAGGAGTTGTACCCGTACGGAAACGTCCATATAGAATGAATAAAAATTATGCAGCCCATGTCAATGAAGAAATCGAGAGGATGCTCGAGGCAGGCATCATATTTCGAGTACAGACTAGCGAGTGGGTGTCCCCAAACATGATCTCGTTGAAAAAGGACACCAGCCAAATAAGAATATGTGTGGACTTCAGGTGTTTAAATGCAGTTACAATCAAAGACCCGTTTCCGATTCCTTTTACGGACAACATTTTGGAGGAAGTGGCAGGACACGAGATTTACTCGTTCATGGATGGATTTTCTGGGTACAACCAGATATCCATCGCGGAAGAAGATAAGCTGAAAACAACTTTCATAGTGGAAGACAGAGTGTATGCGTACAATCGAATGCCCTTCAGACTTTGTAACACTCCGGCGACATTCCAAAGAATCATCTTGCAAATTTTTGAGAAGATGTTTGTGGGGAATTTCAAAGCCTTCCTAGATGATTGGTCCATTTTAAGTGCCGAAAACACACACATGGTAGCCCTCGGAGAGTGTATGGAGAGGTGCTGACGGGCCAGATTAGCACTCAACCTCCAAAAATGCAGATTTATAGTGCCCCAGGGGAAACTATTGGGACACATCGTATGTAAAGCAGGATTAAAGACAGACCCAGACAAGGTACGGGCAATTTTGTAAATGGAGCCCCCAATGGATGTAATTGGGGTCAAGTCATTTTTGGGACACATTGAGTACTACAGGTGATTCATTAAAAATTTTGCCCAAGTGTCGTACCCACTAGACGGCCTGACTCGGAAGGGAGAACCCTACACATGGGCAACAAAACAAGAGAAGGCATTCGAAAAGCTGAAAGCAAGACTAGTAGCCGCACCAATCCTCCCGTACCCCAACTGCGACAAAGAATTCCATGTCCATGTGGACGCATTGAATTTTGTCATCGGGGCAACTTTAGCACAAACAGGAAACCATGGGCTGGACCATCCTATCTACTTTGCAAGCAGACTTTTGTCAAAAGTGGAGAAAAATTACAGCACAACGGAGAGGGAAGCACTCGGAATGGTCTACGCCATACAGAAGTTCCGGCATTGTTTGCTAGCAACTCCATTCGTCTTTTATGTTGACCACTAGGCTCTACTGTATCTGGTCAACAAGCCAATAATTCAAGGGCGGGTGAGTAGATGGTTACTCTTGTTGCAAGAATTTACATTTAACATTATAGTGCGGCCCAGGAAAAGTCATGTATGTGCAGATCACCTCTCAAGAATCAAGTCCGGTGAACCTCTCAAAGGCATGAATGATGACTTTCCTGACGCACACTTATTCAGAATCGTCGTGCTACCAGCATGGTACACAAGTATCAGAGAGTACCTCTCATCAGGGCAGTTTCCAAAGGAGATGCAGCTGGGTGAGAGAAGGAAGTTGGTATTACGAAGTAAAACATTCCAACTCATTAATGGACTATTATACAAGATGGGACCCGACCAAGTCCTTCGTCGGTGCGTTATAGAGGAAGAAGTCTCGGGTGTACTACGAGAAGCACATGAAGGTCCAGCAGGAGGACACATGGGACAAGATACGACGGCTCGAAAGATATTACTAGATGGATTATGGTGGCCAACAGTCTACAATGATGCGAGGGAATGTGTGGTGAGCTGTGATACCTGTCAGAGAGCAAGGAAGCCTCTCAACAAAGGCTTCATCCCCTTGAACCCATCCAATGCACAAGAATTATTCAACGGTGGGGACTTGACTTCGTGGGGCCACTCAAGGTAAGTAGAAAGCGGCGGTGTAGGTACATTGTTGTAGCCACGGAATACCTCACAAAATGGGTTGAGGCACGCGCCCTCTTAGATAACTCTGCCTTGAGTACGGCAAAATTTATATACAAACAAATAATCACACGCTACGGCATACCCATCCAGATTACGAGTGATCGAGGAGGCCATTTTGTCAACCACGTGATAAAGCTACTCACCATGGAGTTCAAGATTTTCCATTCTCTTTCAAGCCCGTACTATTCGAGAGTGAATGGCCAAGCTGAAGCCACAAACAAAATACTAGTCTCGGTAATATACAAGTCATGTGGGATCAAAAAGGAGGACTGGGAGGAACGCTTGCCATCCGTGCTATGGGCGTATCACCACTTATAAGGTCACCACAGGACACACACCCTTTCAGCTAATGTACGGACAAGAGGCTGTTGTGCCAACTGAATTCATGGTACCAAGTCTCAGGATTGCCATCGAGAATAAGTTGGGAGATATGGAGAGTCTGAGGGAGAGACTCCATAATCTCAACAAATTGGATGAACAGCGTCTCACGGCACAGTGAGCAACTGAGGTAGTACAACAGTGACGGAAGGTGTAGCATAACAAGCACTTGAAGAGAACAAGATTAGCAACTGAACAACTCGTATTTAATTATAATGGATGCAACGAAATTAAGCCCGGGAAATTTAAAGTCAAATGGTTGGGGCCTTACAAGATACGCGAAGTTGGCGATAATGGAGCCATTAAACTATGGACGCTGGATGCACAGGTGATACCAAATCCAGTCAATGGCTCGAAATTGAAAATCTACCGCGAGAGGGAGGAACAGAGAGGGAACTTGCAGAGACACTAGTTAGGTGAAAAATTTAAATAAAAAATTAAATAAAAAAAATTAAAACTATATATATATATATATAAAGAATAAAAAAAATTTAAATAAAACAGAGAACACCGTACGGTCGTACGACGCAACAGGGAAAAACACATTCTACCATACGGCAAGTGACTGTATGACATGGAAGCAAACAAGCATTGTCAACCTACCATATGGTGTTTGACCGTACGGTAATTAAAGACTGTACGACCAAATCACCGTACGATATTTAAAGACTGTACGCCGAATCACCATACAGTATTTAAAGACTGTACGGCCAAATCGTCGTACGGCGTAAAGCCAAAACTGCGTGCGACTCACCGTACGTTATTCAAGAGATCAAGCGCAAAGTACCATACTGCTTTCATGGATTAAAGTACACGCAAGGGAAAGCCATCAAGATTGTACAGCCTCCCACATGTGCAAAGAACAAAGCCCTGGTACCATCGTACGACAGGAAGGGATAATCAGAAAGTGGAGAGTTAGTAGAAATAAAAATGCAAAAAGTAGACGCAGGGAAGCTTAAGATCGTACGATGTAAGAAGAAGAGAACGAAGGCAAGGCACACAACCGTATGGCACATAGGGACGTTAGTATGGTCTGAAAAGAGGGTTGTGTGGTGGCCACAATAGATAAAGAATCCCTACAAGGAGTTGCTCGTACAATCCGTACGGCAGGGGAAGAAAACACAGCACGACAAATAATAAGGGAGAAGCGTACGGAAATAAGGCGCACTGACAGACGTAGGAAGAATTTGAAAAACCACATATAGGTAGTTATTGCCGGCAAGAAGTTTTCCAGCATGGGGTCACAACAATAGAGAAAAGATTGGAAGAAACAACTACAAACTTCAACACCAGCACGCAGCAGCATTGTCAGAGATAAGGGCACAAGGGTTTTGCCGTCGGGAGTCCGAACCACTAGAAGCATGGATAGCAGCACGAAAAAAGTTCGTCCACGGGTGTAGCCACAGACATAGAGGGATGAAATTACATGGAAAAATGTGGCATTTGAAGGGCTGAACGGTTTTGAGTGCCGGACCTGGTGGGAAGAGACTTCAGACACAGATTTTCTGAAGGGACAACTACGTAAGGCACAGGTACATTGGGCGATTCAAATGCCTCTCTTTCCCATTAAAGAATATGAAGGACCTATGCGTGGCATGATAGACACGTTTGACAGATTTAGTAGGACCAGCACTCTCAAGTATTTTGGGATCAATATTCAGATTACATTTACAGTATCCGAAATTTCAAGGGTTTTCGGTATACTTGGCAAACAAGGAAAAGAGATAGACATGAAGCCTCGGAAAATGTCCCGAGAAGACAAGGAGAAATATATCAAGTTAGTTTCGAGGAATCTAACTCCGAGCGAGTTTGAGTCTGTAGCGGGAGCATCCTTAAAGAATCGCGGAATAAAGAAGTCATTCGTGGCTCCAGGAGATTGGCGATGCCTAATGGATGTTATCAAGAGCAGGCTCATAGGTTCGAGTAGAGCTTCCGACATTGCCTTGGCACATCTTATTTTCATGAATGGACTCAGGAATGGTACCGTGTATGACTGGGCATCCATCCTAGCCGAGAGGCTATTTGAGTTCATGACACTTCAGCACCGAACTTTTTACATGCCTCACTACGCCATAGGCTTGTTTCTCAACACCTCTCGAGAATAGATTCCACTTGACAAGTTGAGGACGAAGCTGGTCAGCATAGCCACAAAAGAGCCCCCTATTTTCCATTGGCGCCATCTCGACACAGGAGGGACACAGGCAAAGACGAAAAGGAAGCGCAGGTACTCTTGGAGTCAGAAGGAGACAATGCAAATAGTGGTTGAGAGGATACTAGCAAGGACTCAGAAGCTAGCGAGAGTGCAAAAGTGGGAGGAGCTATGGGAGACTTAGACATAAAAGGTAGGGAGATACCCACTTTGTCCTTTGAAATTGCGCCAGATCAGATTTTGTTCACGCCGCTAGACACTTCAGCTCCAATTTTCGTGATACCGTCAATACCATTCGGTACCACTTTGGACTTAGTCCCGGTACCTAGGTTTGGAGAGCTGAGAGCTCCAGTTGATATGACACCATCTAGTGGGGAGGCAGTTGCAGTGTCAGTAGCAGTCGGGTTGGCCAAGGACCAATACATAGAGGGGATGGTTGAGGCCAGAGCCGTACCTCCGAGAGAGGAGTTAGAAAAGCCACGGCTGGAGAGCGAGCCTCAGGTCACTCTTGATGTAGTTGGGACGGAGGCCATTGTGAGAGTGGGCCCAGGAGTGCTAGAGGATCCACCGAGGAACTTACTTCTGGAGAGTAGGGATGCAGAGGCCTCTGTGATGACTTGGCTAAATCAGTTTAAGATGGCCCCAATAGCACCAACAGCACCTAACTCTCTTTCACCACGGCGGGCGATGGTAGTTCACCCAGAGATAGTAGACATCAACTCTGTGATTTCACTAGATAGACAAGAGATGTATATAGAGGATGTACCCAGGAGGCAAACTCTGACACAAGGACAACAGCATGAGGCCAATGATGAGGAGCTGCGAGAGCTGGCTGGCGAGCCTAGGGAGGAGCGGGCAAGGGGATCCAGGAGGAGTGTGTTAGAGCAGTATTTGGCAGACGTAGCCGCAGAAGCCAAATGGGTCATAGCCTCAATAGAGTTACAGGCCCAAAGGGAGGACATAGCGGAATTGGAGTGCCTTGTGACTTTCGTATCGGTGGGATGTCCGATTGCATTTGCCAACTGCTTTGAGTCGAGAGGATGGCCTACCACAGAGTCTCTGCCCATGTTGGAGGATTGGGCTCTCCGAGAGTCAGTCGGGGAGAGTAGGATTCAAACTCTGCTGCGAGAGGTGGAGCAAGTGTTCCAGGAGGGATATTTTACTCTCCGACGCGCTAAGCATGTCTCTTTTGTACATGAGGCTACGCGGAGGGCAGCAGTTATGGCTAGGGAGGAGATGACCTCACACCTTACAACAGTAGAGGAAACATTGGTTAAGGAGACGGAGTCATGGGCAGTTGAGAGGAGCGGTATGGTGACCGATTTAGAGGCACTTCAAGCACAGTTGGAGGCCAAGCGTACCAAGAAGGCTCTGTCGGAGACTCGCCTTGTCTGTGCTCTGGAGAACGTTGATGCAAACGAGAAGGCGGTCCTGGAAGCAGCAGGAATGGTAAAAACGGCTTTGGAGCTGAAAATGGTAACATAGCGCGACTTATGGGTGCAGACTAGTCAGGTGTATGAGTTGCGGGCCCAGATCGCTTCCCGAACAACAGCGTCAGCACCATCTTCCTCAAGGACACTTCCTATGCCCCCTCTCGCTTCTAAATAGTACTTTCTGTTGTGTACTCAATTTTGTATCATTCCCATTTTGTACGTCATCAGAGACGACTTGTTTTTTTGGGTGGGCATGATGTTGTCGGGATATTTGAATGTACGGGTTAATATGTTTATTAAATGTTATGTTAGCCTCGGTCGTTAGTGGCTGAGAGGTAAACAGTTACGTCACGACGTTTCAGTCGTGTCCCTTCGGGTAGTTTATATACCCTCTCGGAGGATGGGCACGGGGGATATATGGTATGATCCTATGATTGCACTAGATGTACTGAAATATATAAAGTATATGGCAGTTCTCTAAATCTTGTTGCATTTGTTATTTACTAGCATTTACTTTAGTATCATGTGTGAAACTTAGTTTTCCGTAGGCAGAAAACAACAATAATAGTAAACCGGTGCAGTTAACAAGAGAGACTGGTTAGGAAACCGGTGACACATATTGAGCAAGAAGAAGTACTGTGACCGGTGAAGTCACTAACCGGAGTAGTGACCAGTAATTATATGACCGGACCGGAACCGAGGAACCGAACCGGTATAGACAGAAAAAAGAAGAGTGACAGGTGAAGATAAAGACCTGTACACTACCTAAGGGTGTAAACCGATAAAAACCGATCATCTTTGATCGGTGAGATATCATTGAGACCGCTCAACCGGTGAAAGTCACAGTTGACAAGCACTTAAGTGACTCTTCTACCGAGATTTGTTGCACAAATCACAGAGGACTTTGTGTTACGGAAAAGATCAGTGCAAGGCCAAACGAAGGATTTAATGTCGTAAGTTAAGGCATTAAAACTTGGCAGAATCTCATGTAAAGGAAAGTATGTGGCATGCATTTGTTGTTTCCTTTATAAAACAGAAAAAGCGTATGGCACGCATCTGATGTTTCCTCTCAAAACTGGGACTCAACTGGATGATGGATCCAAAGGGGATCTTTGCAGAGGTTGCGCATGCAAAAAGTGGAACGGGCAGGAAATCCATTTATTCTTTAGCCAGTGAAGAATATCGTTTACCTTCATTCTGCCAAAGAGAAAGAGTGGACCTGTACACTGAGAAAAGCTACAGTAAAGTTAAAAAGGAGAAGAAAAGAAGAAGAGGAGAGTGTGTAGGAAAGCGCAACAACTTGAAGAGAGCATATCTGTGGTGCCTGGTGATGACTCTCAGTTGATGAAAACAGTGATTTTATCAGGCTCAGCAAAGCCATCTCAAAAAGATCAAACCCTCTATTGCTCTCTAACAATTGCAATAGCGAAAATCCCAATATTTGGGTGGACATTAACAAGTCTCTTGTATTAAATCCCTTAACCGAGTGACATCGAGTAGATGTTCTAAAGTCCTCTAACAAGGCAAGCTTTAACAGAACTTATTTCTTAAATCCCTTAACCGGGTCGGATCTAACAATGCGCTTGTAATCCTTTAACAGGGAAGGCTCTTAACAGGGCGCACTTCAGAAGGGTGCAAAATTTGTGAGTTCTACTCACACCGTGGTTTTCTCCCGCTTTGGATTTCCATGTGATACATCTAGTGTTCTCTACTGCTTTGATCTTGTGATAGTTGTTTTTGTGATAGGATTTGTTCTGCATGCAGTAATAGTTAGATTATATTAGATTTTTTTCAAGTTTTAGTGGGTGTTGATTCACCTCTCCCCTCTCAGCACCGGTTGGGACCATCAATTGGTATCAGAACCAAGTTCCTTTTCTATGCTACTTAACCACAACAAGGAATAGATCAAATGATGAGAAAGGAAGTACCCAAGTTTTCTAAGGAAAAATTCAGTTTATGGTGTAGCAGAATGAAGCTATACATGAAAACCACCAAAGATCAGTTCTGGAATCATGTAATTACATATTACAACAAACCCACCAGTACCTTGACAACTGATCAACTAAAGATCAAAATTGAACACACGGCCGCTATGGATATGATAGCTAGTACACTCCCTAACCATGTCTATGCGGAAAGTGAACATCTGAGTACAGCTTGCCAAATGTGGGCAAAGCTACCAACTGTTTACGGAGGCGACCCACATGTTCAAAGAGAAAAAGTAGAAAGCCTCAGAGGCAAATACGATGACATGAAGATGGACGAAGGAGAAGACATTGAGCACTACAACAATAGAATAAAAGAAGTGATGAACTCCATCAAAAGTGTTGGAGGAACACTGAGTGAGGAAGATGTGATAAGCAAGATACTGAGGACGCTAAGGCTACAATATGCTATCAAGATCTCAGCCAGACAAGAGCTCAGATCAGTGAGCACATCTCAAGTCACCCTTGACTCTCTTATCAATAAGTTGACTTCTTTTGAATTAAGCAATTATGATAACAGCTTACCAATGTTAGATGCTTTTTTTAAGTCTTCTGTGAATATTGCTTCCACCAAGAAAGGAAGAGAGACTGGTAATAGCTCTAGCAGTAAGTCTGGTCATTTCATTGAAAATCTACTCTCAGAAAAACTAGAGCAGGATGAGTTTGAAGCACTCATCGCAAGGAGATTTCCAAGAGGTAAAGGCAGGTACAAAGGGAAACTTCCATTTTAGTGTTTTTCTTGCAATAAGATAGGACACATTGCTACAAGGTGTCCAGAAAATGAAAATAAAGAAAAGTTCAACCGATTCAAGAACAAAGGAAAGGAGTGCTACCTTGCTGAGGAGGGTGTCACAGACAATGAATCTGAAGAATCGGGAGATGATAAAATTACCTTTGTGGCAATAAAAGAAGAAAGCACAGTGATAAATGAAATGGCACTTATCTCTAGATCCCATCAATGTGACAACTGAATCATTAACAGTGGATGCACTCACCACATGGCCGGTGATAAAAACAAGTTCAACAACCTAAAGCTTAATGATGGTGAATCGGTGACATTTGGTAACAATGCATCTTGTGCTATCAGAGGCAAAGGCTCAATAGCACTTGGAGACAAGTATTTCATGCTCTTTGTAGATGATTTTTCAAGGATGATGTGGACACTCTTCCTTAAAGAAAAATCAAAGACCTTCCATATGTTTAAGATCTACAAGGCCCGAGTGGAGAAGAAGATTGGTAAAATCTTGAAGTGTCTGAGGTCAGATAGAGGAGGTGAGTACACCTCTCAAGAGTTTACTCACTACTGTAAAGAATAGGGGATAAAAAGGCAGATGTCTGCATCGAGAACTCCTCAACAAAATGGAGTCGCTGAAAGAAGAAACAAGACTCTGATAGACTGTGCAAGAACTCTGATGATTCAAAAGGATCTACCCCATCACTTTTGGAGAGAAGCAATCAACACCACTGTGTATACACTGAACTAGGTTCAAGTCAAGAAAGGAACTGGTAAAACTCCATATGAGTTATGGTTTGGTCATACTCCCAACATAAGCTATTTCAGAGTTTTTGGTAGCAACTGTTACATCAAAAGAGATGTTTACTCTGGCAAGTTCGAGCCAAAGAGTGATGTAGGCATATTTTTGGATTACTCCACCAAAAGTAAAGCCTACCAGTGTCTAAATAAGAGGGCAGGAAAGATAGTGGAAAGTGCAAACGTGAAGATAGATGAGTATTCAGAACCAAGCGATAAGAACAATCATGACGAATCAATCAGTCACTAGGATCATGATGTAAATGCTCATTTAGAATTCAATGAAATAATTGTTGTTCATGAAGAAGAATAGGTAAATAGACCCTTGGAACAGGGTAATGTGCCTAAGCCAGGAAGGGATCAAAACATAAGACCGATTGAATAAGATGAACATGAAGTTGTTCATGATCTCGTTAGAAATGTTGCTCAACCGGAAAATGAAAACCGGGACCACCGACCGGTTCTGCAAAGGTATGTCACATATCACTCCACTGCTAATATTATTGGTGACCAACGTGCTAACATTCTAACTAGGAGAAAGGCAAGAGAAAGTATCTGTTTACTTTCCAACATAGAGCCTAAAACTATCAAAGAAATTCTGGAGGGTGACAACTAGGTTAAGGTAATGGAAGAACTTGAGCAAATATAAAAGAATGAAACATGGACTCTTGTTCCCAGACTTGAGGACTAGAATGTTATAGGCACCAAGTGGGTGTTCAAAAACAAGTTGAACGAAGAAAGAAAGGTCGTGAGGAACAAGGCAAGGCTAGTCTACAAAGGATATGCACAAGAAGCGGGACTAGCTTATGGAGAAACCTTTGCATCAATAGCAAGACTAGAAGGGGTAAGAATTCTACTTGCTTATGCTGCACATAAAAGGTTTAAAGTATATCAGATGGATGTAAATTCTGCATTTCTAAATGGTACACTGGAAGAGGAAGTGTATATAGAACAGCCGGAGGGCTTCTCATCCACAGAGAAAAATGATATGGTCTGCAAATTGAAAAAGCCTCTCTATGGATTGAAACAAGCCCCAAGGGCTTGGTATGAAAGGTTACACTCATACCTCCTAACCATAGGATTCACAAGAATTGGAGATAACAACAATATGTATCTAAAGACTAGTAAAGAAGGGAACCTAATTGCTGAAATATTTGTGGATGATATCACCTTTGGAGGAGATGACAAAATGAGCAAAGACTTCGCTGAAGAGATGAAGAAAGAATTTGAAATGTCCATGATTGGAGCTATAAAATTCTTCATTGGTCTGCAAGCCCATCAGCTCAAAGAAGGTATTTTCATATCTCAGTCCAAGTATATTAAGGAGATTCCTAAATCATTTGGGCTAGAAGAATCCTGACCGGTTGGCACACCAATGATAACTAACTGCAAGTTATCAAAGGAGGATGATGCTAAAGAAGCCAATGAGACACTTCACCGATCAATGATTGGCAAGATACAGTATGTTGTGCATAGTAGACCTGATATTTGTTGATATTATGGCCTTTATGACAAATATCTCATGCATTGGATAAAGACATTAAATATATAGTTCGATATATAAATAATAATATTAAATATAAGAGATATTTAATATTCATTGTTTATTTAATAAATCAATTATATATGATTAATGGTCTAATTTAAGGAATAATTAGACAGGGTCCAAAAGTCGGCCTCTTGGGAAATAATGTTTTATCCAAGTCGGCCCCTTGTGAAGGCACTCAAGTTGCATATAAAGGCAGATTGATTCTTGGGAGAGATCATATAAAAAACATAACATATAATCTCTCCTTCCAAGAATCGATCAAGGCAGCGAATTGGAGAAGAGATCATATTTGAGAAGCAGCGAAATTCATTTGCATTAATGGCAAAATACTTCTTCCATTGAGCTGTGATTTTGCTCAGCCCTGAAGGGCAATATTGATCAGCCTTGAAGGAGTAAGTTAGTTAGGTCTAAGAATTGAGAATTCTGACATTAATAGCTGAGAATTGCATCAGATCTAGAGGTGCAAAATCTGACCTTTGAGGAGCAATCTAACAGCAGATCTCAAGGCAAATCTAAGGGAATTACAATCTGATCCAAGGTCAAAGAAAAGTGCAGATTGGTGGCATCTTGGAAGCCCTAGGTGAGCTGACTTGGCACATTCACATCTTGGAGAGTTTGAAGGTACTGATTTGAAGATCATCCGGGTATTATCTCTCCTTGTTCTCAATCATTTCTTTTGTCCTGTGCTTAGTTTTGTTAGAACTCTATAGATTGATCATATTCCTTGGGACAATCTAAAATATACTAACATGGTATCATAGCGAGGTTGAGTTAAAAATCCATTTCAGATTTAGGAATTTAGTATAACTCTTTCAAAACTACGGAAGAAATACTATGGTGACCGGAGGTTTGGCCTAAACATAATAAATTTGGTTTTATGAAGAGCATAAAAGTAGGACTGAAATTTTGCATATTAAGTTTCAATATGCAAATTGCCCTAGTTAGTTCAAACTACCCTAAGAGGGAGTCTAAGCTTAAGAGGAGTTTAATCATGGGCTCACTTCCCTCTCCCTCTTACATGTGTAAGATCATCCCTTATTGGCATGGCTTAGCTTTATAGCATATGGCATATTATTATCAGTTGGGTCATTATCATTTGCATTGATTGACTGGCTCATGATTTGGTTCATGCACTTGGCTGATTCATGAGTATTGGCATTAGTCATATTTCTATGTCATTTATGTGTGGGCGCATCTCTTTTTCTTAACACTTGGCTTGTGTTAGCATACCCTTCTTCATTGTTATGACTAAGTCTATATTTGTGACATATAGTTGAGACTATATTGTTTTTGTTATAGCTGCATAACTGTTTCATGTATTTTATATATGTGGAGACATACATAACCAATTAATTATCATTGACTGTTTATAAATGTAAAGGAAGTACTTTGGTACATTGACAGCATTGGTTTGTGTTGGTCTTTACATTGGCATTAAACAATAATATAATCTGGTATGTATGAGGGAACTAACCTTCCCTTGTAAGTTGAGTCTATTGCATATTAAAAGGGAGTTTTTGCTATATGCACTGACATATTTCTGTCTTGGACTTATTTCCGGCTGATTATCAAATTCATGTATGAATGGCAACATACTTGGCATACATTATGGGAAGCATACTTTGGCTTCACATTGATATATGTTTTCACATTGTACTATTTTACAAATGCTTTAGCAGCACTACTTCACATTAGATAATGCATTGGTTTACTTTTGCATATATGTGAACATGCTTTCTATATTCTTGGTTGAATCATATTGCATACTTGTTCTATGAGAGAACTACATTTGGATATACATATATGGATTCAGGTTCACATGATCTTATTGGCATATATCAAAAAATTTCCTTCCTTTACTGATTGAGGGAGATTTAACCTTGTTAGAGGGAGAAGATAGGATCATCCAGAGGGAGTAGGTCTCCTTGAGTAACATATACCCTGGGGTAACTTAATTGTGGGTATGTGGTTTAAGAGGGAGTTCAATTATGGGCTCACTTGCATTTATGTTATGAATTCCTTCCTTATGTCTTGTTAATCATATGAATGGATAGGATCATACCTCATTGGCTTGATCATCATAACTGGTTAGTTTTGATATATGATTGTATGTGTGGAACATACATAGCTGATTGGATCAGCTGGTTAGGGATGTCTAATTAGCATAACTGATTATCTGTTTAGCTGATTGACATAACTGACATTTTATTTTGAATGTATGAGGAGCATACTTCACATTATGTACATTGTGTTACATTCTGGTCATGTGTGAATGGATGCATACTTCAAGTTGGCATATGGAACATACACTACATTGGCATCTGTTATGCTTCTGTTATGTATGAGGAGTATACCTTACATTATGTTACAGCTACATTGACATATTTTTGTTATGTGGGTACATACTTTACCTTGACATATGTTATATCTAACGATGTTCTGGGAACATTCACAGCTGATTGTTAGTATAACTGAGTAACTGGTTATATAGGTATATTGGTGGATAAATGTATGATTGACGTACATAACCTGACTTCTAGCTGATTAACTACTACAGTAGTTTCATGTATGTTAAGGAAACATACTTTATATGGCTTTGGCATATTCTTGTTATGGGAGCATATTTTATGGATATATGCACATGTTATGTTTTGGCTTTTCGTCTCCATGATAGAATGCTTATGTACATGTGTGAATACATTTCCTTATAGTGGGACTATATTACATGTGATTCTATTTGTGAACACATTTTCTTTACATTGAACTTGATTCTTATGATTATGAGATCATATTGGTTACTCATGCTTATGTGGATTCATGAGGTAAGATTTATTTATTCTTATGCTTATAAGATTTAACTGTTTATGATCATTCATTTGGGTACACCTATGCTTATGGCTAAGGTGTTCCTTATGAATTAATTACTTAGAGAATATCATGGACTCGATATTCTTCTCATGGATTAGGGATCCATTGTTGAGCATTTGGTGGACATCATGGACTTGATGTCTAGAGACCATTGCTCTGAGCATTTGGTGAATATCATGGACTTGATATTCGATAGACCAATGCTCATGATATAATGGACTTGATATCTCATGGATCAGGGATCCACATCTAAGTAATTGTGGACATCATGGACTTGATGTCGATAGGCCATTACTCCAAGCACTTGGTGAATATCATAGACTTGATATTCGTTAGACCAATGCTCTTAACAACATGGACATGATGTTGTTTTGATGTCATGGACTTGACATTTATTGAGTCTTGGTGACTCGTGGATTTAGTTATCCACAAATTGGTTGGTATTCATCATGGACTTGGTGATACCATGAATATCATAGACTTGATATTCTATTGGCTGAGTCAAGAGGACTCGTGGATCTAAGTTATCTACAAATTGGATAGAAACCATCGTGAATTTGATGATAACTTGCATTTGGAAAGTATCATGGACTTGATAGTACCTTGAATATCATGGACTTGATATTCAAAAGAGTCAAGGTGACTCATGGATCTAGGAAATCCACAAATTGATTGGAAATATCATAAATTTGATATCATGGACTTGATATCACTTATGGTTGGTAAACATCATGGACTTGATGTTATCATGAAGATCATGAACTTGATATTCGTGGGTCATGGAGACCAGTGGATCTAGGAAATCCACATTTGGATGGTAAGCATCATATGATATGATGTTTCTCATATCAATATGAGATGTATGGTTGAGGAATAAATGAAGAACATTTGTGTTCTCATTATAACTTGTAGATAGAGATCTACTATCATAGATGAGAGATCTATGGCACCATTGGATGAGGAATCCATTTCTTGTGCTTTGAGTCACGAAGACTCGTGGATCTAGGGGATGTGAGATCCACATCCGGTTGGTAAACATCTTGTGAATTGATTTTACCATGGAAAGATGATTTTCATATGGATATGAAATCTATGATTGGGAATGATAATATGTGTTCTTATCAAAATTGGTAGAATGGAGATCTACCTTCATAGATAAGAGATCTATGAAACCCATTTTGGTTATGTTTTGTGATGAAGAATCCATGAGTGGATCTTTGCCTCAAGTCCAAGAGGGAGTGTTGATATTATGGCCTTTACAGAAAATATCTCATGCATTGGATAAAGACATTAAATATATAGTTCGATATATAAATAATAATATTAAATATAAGAGATATTTAATATTCATTGTTTATTTAATAAATCGATTAGATATGATTAATGGTTTAATTTAAGGAATAATTAGACAGGGCCCAAAGTCAGCCTCTTGGGAAATAATGTTTTATCCAAGTCGGCCCCTTATGAAGGCACTCAAGTTGCATATAAAGGCAGATTGATTCTTGGGAGAGATCATATAAAAAACATAACATATAATCTCTCCTTCCAAGAATCGATCAAGGCAGGGAATTGGAGAAGAGATCATATTTGAGAAGCAACGAAATTCATTTGCATTAATGGCGAAATACTTCTTCCATTGAACTGCGATTTTGCTCAGCCCTTAAGGGCGATATTGATCAGCCTTGAACGAGTAACTTAGTTAGGTCTAAGAATTGAGAATTTTGACATTAATAGCTGTGAATTGCATCAGATCTAGAGGTGCGAAATCTGACCTTTGAGGAGCAATCTAACAGCAGATCTCAAGGCAAATCTAAGGGAATTACAGCCTGATCCAAAGTCAAAGAAAAGTGCAGATTGGTGGCATTTCGGATCGAGATCCCCATTGGGTCGAGATTGCCTTCGGGTCGGAATCCCCTTCAAGCCGAGATTGCCTTTGGGTCGAGATTCCCTTCAGGCCGAGATTGTCGGATCGAGATTCCCTTCGGGCCGAGATTGCCTTCCGGACATCTAACAAAATTACCTCCAGGCAGAGATCACCTTCAAAACATTACAGTGTTGTCGGCGTGAGCGTCCGTGTTTGTGCCCATACTGGAAGAAATTGTTAAACATGAGGGTGTGAAAGATTTCAGAAGTTGGCGTTGTTGGGACCCTGGTGAAGGGCATGGCAATATTTATATCAGAGTGACGGAGTTAAAGCTTGATGATGGTTTACTCATCCCAACTAAATCCAACTATGTGCATATGGTCCAAAAGCGGCACAAAGATTTCAATGGATATTACTACCAACGTCTGCACTTGGCTTGGGATTTGAGCATCAAAGAGTTTGATGTTTGGTTTCATTGGGATCCTGGTGACTCTGGGCATGGCAACAATTATATCAGAGTGGAGTAGCGGAAGCTTAATGGAGAGTTACTTCTCTCGCTTTCTTCCAAGCGCATGGTCATGTTGCGGCTTGAGGGTTCCAATGGATACATTTATCAGTGTCCGCGCTTAGTTTGGAATCCTGGAGTATTGATGATGGATTGCTTGAGGGCAAGCAATCTTTGGGCAGCGAGGATTTGTAATTTCCCCATTTTTAATAAATTATTGGTCCCAGAATTTAAATAATATTTTAAATGGACCTTTAATTAATAAAAGGTGGCCCATTTTTATTATTATTGTCTGTAGGTGTTTGCTGTGTCGGCATTCTTTTGTAAACCCTTGGGAGTTTCTCCAAAGGGGTATTTATGACCGGCGTGTAGGATGTATTTTTCATGTTGAGATTTGATATTTTATTTGTTTTTGCGAATTCCTGTTGGGATTCTATTGGCTGCCATTTCGGAGGTGAAAGATCCTCCCTAGTTGGTTTATTGCAGTTTCGGTGGTTCACAGCCACCCTAGTCTGTCGTTGAGAATATCACTCCGATATTTCACTGTGGGCCAAAACTGTTGTGCTATTGTTTGTTTCGGATTTGGCAACTCTGAAACACCATCTTTGTATACATATTTGGGAATTAATACAGCTTGTGGTATTGTGGATGCTTGGCATTCATTGTTCTGGTGTCTATAGCAATATTATTGTTGAATCTAAATTACTTCTGGTGTCATTGGCATTTTGGGCAATTGAAGTGCTACATAATAATTATATTATTACTTCTTGTTGCAAGTGCTTGTTTCCGAATTGTGTGATGTTACTGAAATCCCCTACGGAATATATTAAATATACTAGAGCATCTTGAAGTCTGGAATTTCCCCACCTCGGACACCATTCGGTACTGTACAACACTCATCCCTCTGCGTACGTCCCCTAACAAATTCCATACGCCCACCATTCTCCACCGAACGGCCTGCACACAGTCACTGTACGACCTCCACCGTACGGCCTACCTGCAACAGACACCGTATGGCCTCCACCGTACAACCTGCACATAGTCACCGTACGGTCCTCATACCGTACGGCCTCAGGGGAAACACTTGGCAACCCTCCTCGTACGGCCTCAAGCGCCTGTGTTCGCATGATTTGCCCATCCGTACGGTCAGCATTACCTCCCCACCATAGGATCATCTTCCGTATCGTACGCAACTACTCTCGACACACGACAAGTACCCTTGTTGCACAGCAGCCCTCCAGGGTAAGAGAGTTTGTCCGGGTTCGGAACATTACAAAGGAAAAGGGGAGAGAGTGCATAAACTTTTAATGACTAAAAATGAAACTGAGGTGATTCACCAAACTTAAAAGATCCACAGATTGCAAAACACTCACAATGTGTATTGAAGCATAATTGACAACTTTTCAACTTTATCCCACTTATAGTGTTGTCCTTAGAAATAATAAGGTGTTGGTTATAGGTAGGAAGGGAAATGAGTTCCACAACCTAAACTATTTGTAAATGCACACAAATTAAACCTTTAAACAACAAAGTGCGCTTTTTGAACCCTTAAATAAGCAAAAAAAATAAAGGATCAAACTAATCACAATAGCTTGACATAACACTCACTAAACCACTCAAAAATCAATGGGAAAAAAAGGACCATTGTTCTGCATTCAACCAAAAGGAGTCAAGAAAACAATCTACTTCTCAGGAGCTACAAACATTCAAATCTCAGAGAGATAGAATGGAAGAACTGCCTCCATCACAAAAAGTGAGAGGTATATATAGGAGTGAGGTAGAAAACCGCATATCCAAAGAATCTGAAAATCATCATGCCCAACTCCACCAAATCCGGGACTGGATGAAGGGGTATCTTTGAAGAATCTGTGATAATCCTGGGTAGGTCTATAAGGATGCTACTCAAATCCGGATGACAGGAATCCCGGATTTATAGGGGTAGGTCTAAAGAGGAAATTTTTAGAATATATGCATTAAAAGCCATCCTCTATCAAATCAAATCCACCCTTCCCCTAAATCATGCTTGATAGATGATATTTGACAAAATGATTTATAATTAGACCACTTGTCAATATCTCACAATAAAAGAAGACATGATCTTATACTAACCCTTAATTACTTCCCATTTAGCAAATATCACCTAGGGCATAGGGGGGGTCATTGTTATTATATTTCCTATTTAACCTTACCTTAAAATGATTTTAACAAGGTATTGACATTTAGGGAAAAGGCTTTTACCTTCCTTTCATCCCTATACTTAAGCAAGGTTGAATTCAAAAACTTTATGACATACCCCTAAAACATGCTCGAAGCTATGTAATTGGTCTCCATCATTTTCATGTTATTTTGGTTCCAAGGAAGACTCGGGCTTGAACATGCCGTCACTGCCACTGCATTTGGAAGGTTACCTTTGCTGGACCGGGCTTTATGGATTGGATTTCTGATGATGTCAAGCTTATAAACACCGAGGTAGGTGATCATTTGCTTCTTTGATTATTTCATTTGCTTATGGGAGCTCGAATCACCATTGTTTGTTGTTACTGGTTACCTAGGGCATCAATGATTTATTGCATTATGTTTTACTACTGTATGATTGCATCAATATCTCTGCATGATGTATTGAGACCGCAGGCTAGGGCATCATTGTTGGCCTCCATTTGATGTTTGAGTAGATTATGTGAGCTATGCCACAATATCATGATGTTTTCTGTTGTATTTTACTTATTGTTCATTTCTTTGAATATTTGAAAGCCCGAGTTTAAACTAGGGCATCATTATTCTACTGTTCCTTGAATATGCACAGTCATATACTTTGTAGATGCTTATGATTGATGAAAGATTTCTGAGGCCGAGAGCCATGCTTGAGGTTCACTGCTTTGTTAAATCTTGAATTTGTTATTTGCACAGCCCGTGCTAGGGTATCTCTGTTGAAAAAATGATGCTCAATTGCTTGAGACCGCGGGCCATGCTTGAGTATCATTGCTGTCCCTTTGGATCTGCATTTGCACAGCTCGTGCTTATTGTTATTTTTTGTTGGATCTGCATTTACCTTCACTGTTTTTCTATTGCATGGAGCTAGGGCATCATTGTTATCATTCCATTTGATGCTGCCTTATGTTGGTTCTGTGGTGTTTCTATTGATGAAGTCGTGGGCTCATCTAGGGCATCACTGATGCTTTTATTGCCATGAGGCTGCATTTGATTTGCTGATGCTTAAATGCCATCTTTGAGGATGTACTTGTGTCACTGTTTTCAAAGCAATGAAATATGTATTGAGCTTTCTTTGTAAAGTGTACCACATTGCTTAGTTTTATTTGCACCATGATGTTGTGTTATTGATATTGGATCAGTATTTGAAGCACCATGTTGAACCTGTTCTTGTTTCATGATATGATTTGAGGCATTATTGCACCCTTGCATATTCCATGGATGTTTGATTCTCCACCATTTGCTGCTGTCCCACTTTTGATTCATTACTTGAAGTGCATTTGACATATACCATTTAATGTTCCATGCTACATCATTATTGACTCCATTGATGGTATTGTCTACTTGATAATGGATGCAAGGATGTGGCAATATATATGCTTGAAGTGAAACTAGAATACAGATTTTAATGTCTTTTAATATAGCCACAGTTTGTACTTACTGGGATATGTGCTGCTTCACCTGTGGAGCCTATGGATACCTTGCTGTCCATTGCATTTGATTTGAATTTATGGTGAGGTTACCTCCATTGCTTGATGTAGATGATCACATCATTGTATCTCTTGTTACAGTTCTTCCTGGCTGTCCCACTTTTATGAACCCTCATGAGCACATGTTAAGATGTAACTTGCTAAATGCTCTTGTGTCTGCATACACCATTGATGTTGCATCATGATTGTTGTTATATTGCATCATTATTTTGTATTGAGGCACCATGGTTGTATCAATGGCCATCTTTGAATTATTGTTGTGGGTGTTCCATTTGAAATGATGCCACAGCAACATCAAATGTAACAGCAACATTTGATGTTGCTGTTGTATTGTTTGGATGGTGCATGCCACAGCAAGGGTATCACTTGATGCTTTATTTGCCATGCTCACTGCTATGTCCTTATGGCTGTATGGAGACACCACTATGATATATGCATGCTCATTTGATTGATGTTTCCATGATACATCATATTATTTCCATTGATGGTACTTGACAATGTATGCTTTGAAGTAAATATTGGAATGTAGATCTGCACTTATTGGGAAATGATGCTCCATTGCTTGATGTTTTACTTCATTGCATATTCAGTTTTTAGCTTCATGGTCACCATGACATTGTTGTTATTCCATTTGATAGAGTAGCTTTAAAGAGCCAATCACCTACTTGTTGATGTCCTATTATCATTTTGACTGCTCCATTTGATGTGCCATTCCTTGGATGTCATTGATGCATCATTATTTTGCCCATAGTGGCTTTTTATGCACAGTGAATGCATTGTAACCTTTGATGTTGACTTTCCATTGTTTGGCGGTGCTCTCATGCTCTCTTGGCTAGCTGGATCACTGTTTTGTTGCTCTTTCACCTTGTACTGCATTGTGCCCATTTGAGGGTGTATAGCTCATAGGTGTCTTTGTATTGCAAATTGGTGTTCCCCAAAGGTGGCTCCAAGAAGCTGTCCCTTGGGGAGCACAATTTGCGATGCAATGGCATTTATTGCAGGGCTCCCTGCGCCATTCTGTCTTCTTGGATCTTGAATGTTCCATGGTTATTGCTGCTCTATTGACTACTCCCTTTTCTGGATCGGTGCTCCTCCTTGGGGCTGTGGGGATAATTAGAAACTCTATGGAAATGGAGCTTCTGATAACCCCCACAACTTCAATGTTGGGTACTAGGAGGGGGTGGTACTTGATCATGGGTGCTCTTGTCTTGTGATGTGGGTTTTGTCAAGGAGTTTTGAGGGCTTCCTGATAGTGCCCACATTACAGAGAAACACCATTCATTATATTTCAGCATCTTTATAACTGCTATTGTCCAAGCAATAGCTGTACTTTGAGGATGGCCTTTTGGAATGGCCATCCTCTCAGTACTTCTATTATCTGAGTAAGCGTAAGCAACAATGTCATAGCTTCTTCTATCCCTGCACATGGAACAAACAAGTTAGTCATGGTATCTTCTTCTTCCTGCAGCATCCTTCTGAGTGTGCACATACCTTGGAGCATGGTTCCCTTCTAGAGATGTATGGCTGATTATGCACATGCATAACTGTAGATGTAGATAGGTAATTGGATATCATGCATTGCTTAGATCTCTTAGATCTAACCCCGTGTCTTTCTTCCTTGCAAGTTCTAGATCAAACAGGAGCACACTGGAGTCACACCCGGGTCAACATTCCATCTTCTCTTCAAGCAATGTCTGGTACCTGTTGCTTATGTTCATTTACTTATGTATGTCTGTACTTAGCCATAGATACCTAGGAGTTGGCTATCCTCACAGCCTGTGTGAGGCCAGATGATTTGCTTTTCATTCCTTTCTTTGTACTGTACATACAAGCTTTTCATGTTTAGACAGTTATGGTTCAGCATATACACATGTAATCTTCAGATGTACATCTTTCTTTTCTTTTACATGTACTTTCAGCTTATAGCTCAATGAAATGAACACAAATCTAAACAAGATCACTTAATAATGCAAACTAGGGTACTGTAGTTACTCATCTAGTAAATAGGCTACCAATTGAATGAACATGAAAATATGGTAACACAAGCAAGAAGCAAAACTGCATTTCACAACAGAAGCTAAGTATGTTACAATTACTTGCACACGGGTATCTCGATAAAACAGATATTGGAAGGAATACAAGAACAGGTACCTAAACCGATTGCAATATTCTGTGACAGCACGAGTGCAATCAATATATCCAAAAATCTTGGCATGCACTCGAAAACAAAGCACATTTCTATAAAGTATCACTATTTGAGAGAATAGGTGCAGAATAAAGAAGTAAAGTTGGAATATGTTCCCACAAAACAACAGGTTGCTAACATATTCACAAAGCATTTACCGAAGAGTACCTTTGAGTATCTCAGAGGTAAACTAGGGGTAGTTCCCCTTCTTCATCTTCAGTAAAAGGACAGAGGAGATCATCAATCCATCAAGCTTCAACAGAGGAATCAGCCTCATCTTAACTGGATTGGTGACAAAGGACTGTTGCTCGAAGGGGGAGTAGACTTCAGAAGAGGTAGTCATTTGACTAGCCTTTGGCATTATTATCAAAGGGGGAGATTACAACAAGTAAGGTATGTTGACCGGTAAGGTATTTGCCATCAATGCCAAAGGGGGAGATTGTTGGCATTAACTGGTAGTAAAGATGTAACTGGTATATGGCAAAGTAATGTTCTCATTGATGTCTAAGGTTAACATTGTTCAAACAGGAACAGGTGACAATAATAGTAAACCAGTGCAGTTAACAAGAGAGACTAGTTAGGAAACCACTGACACATATTGAGCAAGAAGAAGTACTGTGACCAGTGAAGTCAATAACCGGAGCAGTGACCGGTAAGTATATGATCGGGCTGGAACCAAGGAACCGAACCGGTATAGACAGAGAAAAGAAGAGTGACAAGTGAAGATAAAGACTTGTACACTACCTAAGGGTGTAAACCGATTAAAACCGATCATCTCTGATCAGTGAGATATCATTGAGACCGCTCAATCGGTGAAAGTCACAGTTGACAAGCACTTAAGTGACTCTTCTATTGAGATTTGTTGCACAAATCAGAGGATTTTGTGTTACAAAAAAGATTGGTGCAAGGCACAAATGAAGGATTTAATGTCGTAAGTTAAAGCATTCAAACTTGGCGGCATCTCATGTAAAGGAAAGTATGTGGCACGCATTTGTTGTTTCCTTTATAAAACAGAAAAAGTGTATGGCATGCATCTGATGTTTCCTCTCACAACTAGAACTCAATTGGATGATGGATCCAAAGGAAATTTTTTGGAGGTTGCGCATGCAAAAAGCGGGAAGGGCAGGAAGTCTATTTATTCTTCAACCAGTAAAGAATGTTGTTTGTCTTCATTCTGCCAAAGAGAAAGAGTGAACCTGTACGCTGAGCAAAGCTACGATAAAGTTAAAAAGGAGAAGAGAAGAAGAAGAAGAAGAGAAGAGTGTGCAAAGAAGCACAACAACCTGAAGAGAACATACTTGTGGTGCCTGGTGATGTCTCTCAGTTGATGAAAACAGTGATCTCATCAGGCTCAGCAAAGCCATCTCAAAAAGATCAAACCCCCTATTGCTCTCTGACAATTGCAATAGCAAATCCCAATATTTGGGTGGACATTAACAAGTCCCTTGTATTAAATCCCTTAACCGGGTGACATCGAGTAGATGTTCTAAAATCCTCTAACAAGGCGGACTTTAACAGGTCTTATTTCATAATTCCCTTAACCGGGTCACATCTAACAATGTGTTTGTAATCCTTTAACAGGGAAGGCTCTTAACAGGGCGCACTTCAGAAGATTGCTAAATTTGTGAATTCTACTCACACCGTGGTTTTCTCCCGCTTTGGGTTTCCACGTGATACATCTAGTGTTCTGTACTGTTGTGATCTTGTGATAGTTATTTATGTGATAGGATATGTTCTGCATGCAGTAATAGTTAGATTATATCAGATTGTTTTTCAAGTTTTAGTGGGTGTTGATTCACCCCTCCCCTCTCAGCACCGGTTGGGACCATCATTGTATTGATAAATAGTAATATTATTATTGATTATAGATTAATAATGATGATTAATATTATATTGACTAATTTTAATATTACATATTAATATTATATTTATTGATTAAGATTATATCGATTAGTATGATATAATCAAAATATTGAATTAATTAATTATCAACCAATCATTACATAATATTTAATTAATATGTATTTAGGAATATCTTTGTATTGTACCTACATCAATTTCGGTTCGTGACATATGAGATTTTCACATTCAATCGGGTTTTTCTATTCTGTAGGAGGATTGAGTTATTTTTGTGATAGCTCAACAGTACTAGTAGTAGATCAACTTCTATAAGAAACATGATTCTAAAGGATATGCTGTATTGATTTAAGCTTATTCAAATTCTAATTAAGGCGTGGATCAAGCCAATGTGAGAATCGATAAAGGGATTCAATTCTTATTTAGCTACAACATTACCTTCATTGTCTAATGTAACAAGCAAGCCGATCCTTCTTTTTATTATTTCTACATAAAAATTATTCATGTGAATCGAGAAAATGATCTTTGATTATTATGTATCTGCATTATCATTAATAATCCATGTCTTTGATTATAAGAATGAAGAGAACATAATCGTTGTCATCCATTTCAGCCTATATTCCTGCACTAAAGAATGGGAAGTCGGTCAATGGCATTCATTAATAATTGCATTGTAGCCATAAACATTTTCATCTACTATCATCTACTCTTCTATTGATGCCTACTCAAAAGTGTACAATATCCGTCATGCTATGCATTAGCATCTATTAAATCTGCATAATAAAGTTACAGTAGTCATCCATAGTCTTGGCCAATCAATAAAATATGCATATCTAATTGCGATGTCTGCATACACATGTTATTACTAATTTAGTAAATCTGCATATGAAGAAAAGTAGAATCACATCTATCTTCGATGGCAATTTTAATCTGCACAAGAATATGTAATTATCATAAGTTATGATTGATTCCTCGGTCGGGTTATACTTGATCATTATACAATTATCACTGCATGTCATCGATAAGAAAATTGTATCTTCTCACTTGAATGATTGGATCAAGCCTTTAAATATGTTGTGTATAGTTGGATGAATTGTATTCCTTGGCCAACCATCTCTGGTCTTCTTCTCTGTAGTGAATTCATGAGTGAATGAAAATATATGAATTCATGAGTGAATAAAAATATATTTTGCTCATATATTTGGTACGCACTACCTTTTGTATTATTATTTCATGTATGTAATTTGCTAGGCATTGTAGTAAACATTTGGCATTGTCGCCTTAAAAGAAATCATGTGAGCATTGCGTGATTCATGCCTTTGGATCCCAACAAGCCGAGAAGAGGCCAAAAGGTGGTCAAGAACAAGAGATCAAACAATCTTCAAGGATTGTAGAACAAAGAGAATGAAGGAGAAAATTATGAGAAACTTTTGAGGAAAATCCAGTCAGATAATTCTCAAGTCGAAGCCCTTCCATATAGTCAATAGTGGACGACGAATGTGAAGAAGGAAATCTTGAATTGATAGACATATTGCATGACATTGAGAATTTGTCCATCTCAAGAGAACCCATCATTAGAGGATCTGAATGGAAGACCTTAAGACGAAGGGCATACAAGTATGAGTTAGAGTCTAAAAGTACACGAGATGTTGGGGACGCTAGAGTTGGATGTGTCGAGGATGTACATGGTTGAGAGTGTAGGCAAAGCACCAGAACATAGCTATCAGAATAGTCCACCCAAGTTCAACACACAAGGGAGCAAGCAGGAGAGAAATATGGTGACTCCTTTGATGAGTTCAAATGTGGATTGACATAAACTATTGAAGTTCACAGCGAACGAGTTAGAAGATCCTACGAGGCACTGGAAGACATGTGAGAGTATTTGGGTGGAAAACATTAGATTGACAAGGCCTATTGGCTGAGAGCATTTCCAATAGTTGTACGGGGTATAACCATCGATTGGTTCATAGAGCTGGATACTTCATCCATAGCCTTTTGGGATGTGCTCAGGAGGATATTCAAGGCCAAGTTTAAACTTCTACAAGATGACAATGAGATTGTCGTCCAAATTTATAATACCAAACAAGAGAAGAGTGAGAATGTACGTGTTGTGAGGTTTTCACACCATCACCCCATTGCAAATGGGGACCCCCTTTTTTCATTTGGCAGTGGGGTAGTTGTCCCAAGTAGTCTTAGTTCAGTGGCAATTTTCTAGTCTCCAGGTCTAAGAGATGAATTTGAGCAACTTTGGTTTGCTAGGGAGTCAATTTAGTCAGGGATATGATTGAGAGATGGGTCAAGCTAGTCAAGGATGTGGAATTGAAGTCAAGAGGTTTGCGATGAAATGAATTAGCCAAAGCATAAAAAGATGAAGTGAAGATGCAAGGCAAGAAGAGATGAAGTTTTAACCTCAAAAAGAACATTGATGGAAGTGTGTTGATTTTTTAAATTTGGTTGAGTCTGAAAATTTTTAGGATCTTCCAAAATCTAGAGTCTCCATTATAACTCCTAGAGATTTGAAACCACACTCAAACATCCTGACAATATATACATAAAATATAACTTAAAGTATAAGTTACACTAAAAATATGTGACTTAAATGTTATATTTTATGTATTCCACCTTGCCACAGAGCCCCTTCAATTCCGACTTGCATTTAAGGAAAATAAATAGTGGACACGGAAGTAGAAGATTCCGCTACTCTCATGTCCACGGATGGACATTAGACCTCAAATTTCCACCCTCTTTTTGACATTAGATTGATCAAGAGCAAGGAACGTGAAATTGAAACGGAAACGAAGTTGTTCAAAATCTTCATGATAAGACCATTGTCTATAAGCATGTAAAGTGTGGACATGGATGTTGTGGATTACGCACCTCTCATGTTCACTATGGGACGAAGACCATGAAAATTCTACTACCTAGTTAGAGCAAAGTCTCCATTCCTTAGGCTTTGGCAGATTGAAAAAAAGGTAAAATCAAGGTTAAAACTAGTTTTTCTCTCTAAGGTTGATCAAATTTGAGAGGCCAAAAACAATAAAATGTGAAATCAAACCTTTGACGAAGAAAGTTCATGATCAAGATTTGCAAAATTAAAAGAGTTGTAGATCAAAGAGGAATTTAAAGTAAAATTGCAAGAAAGGGGAATGAACTTGAAATGAAATCAAAGTTTGAAGCCAAATTGTAAATCGAAAATGATGAAGAAAGCATATCCATGTCCAAGGATGGAAATGGAGGTTGTAGATTCTGCACCTCTCATGTCCACCATTGCGGATGACGACCCTCAAATTTTTGCCCATTAGTACTAAATAAATTTCATTTTTGTTTGGCTCCAAGTGGAGAAATATGATGGTTTCAAGGTGGAGATCAAATTTCTCTTCCCAAAATTGAAAGAGCCGAACAATTGCAAGAACCGAACAATTGCAAGAACAAAAACACTTGCTTTCTATTATCTTTAATGAAATGACATTACAATATTCAGAAAATAACACGCTACAGCCACATGGGCCTTCTTATTACAGTAATCTACAAGACAGAGCCAAAAACTACACTTTTGGAATTGAGCCCCGAAACCCTACTTCATCCTTGTTTATGTAGCACCAATAACCACCTTAGAATATTCTAGAAAGTGAAACTTCCCTCTTCTGGCGCCCAGTGGTTCATTAGTTCAATTTCCTACCTAAGTGATTTTTCTATCTTCATTTTTGTATCGAAACTTAAGTCTTGATGTCACAACTTCTGGAAGCTATAACTTTTGACTCGAGCGTCCAATTTGCTTATATAATATATTGTTGGAAAGCTTGTGAAGAGCTCTACAACAACATATACCTAAAGATCTATGTGTCTAGATTTTGAGCCTTTTTCAGGCAACTCTTCAAATTTTAGTTTTAAGCCTCATTGGAGAAAGTTTTTGAAACAAAAACAATAATATCTTTCAAATTGCTCAGGATATCGAGGTGATTCTTTCACCAATCTCTTAATTTTTCAATTACACCCCTTTCGGACCAATTTTCATGTCCACACAACCAAAATGGAAAAAGTCCTGAAACACAGGAAAAATATCCAAAAAATAGCATATGATTGTTTTACGCTATTTTTAGCTTTTATACATCTTATATAGTGCAGCTATCATAGTGGGTTCCCAGAAAGCTAAAGTAAACTAAAAATAAACATTAACATTTCTTTTTGGGTGATGCAAGATTGCTCATACACCCTGGATGCTCCTGCATCAAACATCTAAGGTAATCTGAGAAGTGACCTTGTCACATCTCAGGGGTTTAGAGGAAAACCCAAGTGGTCAACCTCTTCTTTTGATAGCCATGAGGAATCTTCAACAGGTCCTCCTTTCCATTTGACCAAGTACTCTTCATATTGTCTGTTTCTTGTGCCTCTACCCACACTATCCAAGATATCCTCTCTCTTTTGTAGCTGAAGGAGGTGCTGGAATATTTCACTATGCTTCGCTATTTCATCTTCCATATTGCCTTCACGATACGCTATCAAATCCTAAATATTAAACACAAGTGAAATATTGATTTCACTGGACAACTGCACTTCATAAGCATTCCCTGAATTAGGCTTCTTAAGTATTTTGCATGGTCCAAACTTCTTCATCTTCAACTTATTGTATGTTTCCGCTGGAAATCTCTCCTTTCTCACATGAACCATGGATTCATCTCCAATCTGAAATTCTTTATTTCTCCTTTTCTGATCTATCTTAGCCTTGTACTGAATATTCATTTTATTAATATGCTTCCTCACCTCTTCATGTAAATTCTTCAGGTGTTCTGAAAAGTTTTCATCTTCAGCACTACTCGTCTCTCCTTTGTCCAACTTCCTTCATTCTAAAGTATTTCTAGAGCTACTTCCATATACAATTTTGAATGGTGATTTACGAGTGCTTCTATTGACAAAATTATTGTATGTAAATTCTACCTATGGAAAAATCAAATCCCACCCCTTCAATTTATCTCCAACTAAGCATCTCAACAAGTTCCCCAAACTCCTATTCACCACTTTTGTCTGCCCATCAGTCTGTGGATCGCGCGTTGAGCTGAACTTCAATCTGTCTTTAGTTTTTTCCACAATGTCCTCCAAAAATATCCAACAAATTTAGTGTCTCGATCTGAAACTATGCTCTTTGGTAGAAAATGTCGTCTCGCCACTTCTCTGAAAAACAATTCTGCCACATGAACAGCATCGTTAGTCTTTGTACAAGGAATGAAATGTGTCATTTTCAAGAACCTGTCTACCACCACAAAATAGAATCATGTCCTCTTTGAGTCCTTGGTAAACCAAGAACAAAGTCCATACTAATATCCTCCCACGACCTCTCTGGTACAAGTAATGGCTTATATAACCCTGTATTTTGCTTGGTTCCTTTTGTCATCTAACATATTCTACAACTTTGCACAAACTTCTTAACATCTTGTTGCAATTGTGGCCAATGGTAATGCTCACTAACAAGAGCAATGGTTTTATCTCAACCAAAATGTCCAGCCAACCCTCTACTATGTTTCTCTTTGATTAGGTTATCCCTCATGTAACTCTTTGGAATACACAATTGGTTACCTTTGAATAACATACTATCTTGGATTATAAAATCCAACCATTTGGTCCTGTTTAGAGTAACAAGTTTTGTGCAAGCTCTTCAAGCCTCGCCAAAATCAGGATCCTCAAGATAAAAACTCTTGAGTTCCTAGAACCCAACAACTTTGATCTACATCTCTGTCAACAAATTTTGTCTCTGACGCAAGGCATCTGCAACTCTATTAGACTTTCCACTCCTGTGCTTCAAAACAAAAGTGTAACTTTGCAACAACTCAACCCATTTTAAATGTTTTTTATTCAACTTTCCTTGACTATTCAAATATTGTAAAGCTTGATGATCAGTAAAAAAAAGGAACTCTTTAAAAAAAAGATAATGTCTCTTCCTCAATGCCTAAACTATAACATAAAACTCCTGATCATAAACAAAATATTTTCTTCTGGCATCATTCAACTTCTCACTAAAATAAGCAATGGGTTTACCTTCTTGACTTAAAACAACTCCAATGGCATTGCCACTAACATCACAATCTACTTGAAATACCTTATTAAAATCTTGAAGTGTCAAAACAAGTTGTTCTGTAACTTCTCTTTTCAATAAATCAAAACTCTTTTCTACTCATGTAGTCTACTTAAACTCTTTTCTATCCCGTCTCATTGTTTCAATTAGGGGTCAACACATACTAATGAAATTTTTGATAAACTTTCTGTAAAAGCTAGCCAAACAATGAAAAGATCTTACCTTAGTAGCACTCCTTGGAGTAGGCCATTCAAGGATAGCCTTCACTTTCTCTAGGTCTATTTTAAGACCATCTGCTAAGATAACAAATCTCAGGTACACTAACTCCCTCACAAAATTGCACTTCTTCAGGTTAATCAACAACTTTTCTTTCTTTAACTTCTCAAAGACCCGACGAATATGCATTATATGCTCCTTCAATGTCTTACTGAAGATCAAAATATCATCCAAGTAAACAATAACAAATTTACTCAAAAAAAATTTCAATACCTCATTCATGAGTTGCATGAATGTGCTCGGTGCATTGGTTAGCCCAAAGGACATGACTAACCACTCATACAAGCCCTCCTTTGTCTTGAAGGTTGATTTTCATTCATCTTTTTCTCTAATCTGGATTCGGTAATATCCACTCTTCAGATCTATCTTTGTGAAGTACTCAGCTCCACTCAAACAGTCCATAATCTCATCCACCCTTAGCAAGGGGAACTTGTATTTGATAGTAATCTTATTGATAGCCTGAGAATTCATATACATCCTCCATTCTCCATTTTTCTTTGGTGCTAGTACTGCTTGTACAGCACATGGACTCAAACTCTCTCGAATCAACCCTTTCTGCAACAACTGTGATGAGCCATAATTGATGTGTGTATGTATGCAAATTGGCTTGAAAATTGCTAAGTCTTTACTTAAATAATCAATATTATAATATTATTTATCAATCCATAATTAATAATATTAATCAAATTAATATTCAATACTCTAATCAATACTAATAATATTATTAATCAATATAATGTTAATAATTAATCAATATAGAATTGATTAATATACAATTAATATTATTAATCAATGTAATAATATGGTTATTAATATTAGTACTAATAAATCAACATCAATAAATATAATTATCAATATTAATATTACCCAAGTAACGAGAATCGGAATCGGCAAGGCTGAATCAAATCGCGAATCAGCCATGAATTGGAATCGAATCGGCCACGAATCAGCAAATTTAAAAAACCCTTGAAATTTAGAGATTTTAACAATTTAAAACTTATTTCATGCACCCTTTATTGAATATAACTTAAACACACTATAACATCATCAAATAGAAACTAACTTAGATAAACAAGCAACATAAATGATAAATCCATCACATAACTTACACGTAAAATGTAAATTGTAGCTGAAGTCAATAGAAATCATAGGATCATAATGAGTCAAATCATAGAATGTATGTAAGATGAAGATCCATAAGACATCAAACCATAACTAGGTCTTAGGAAGCCTTTGTTGGTGGTTGTTTTCAAGTTTTCCTGTTGAGAAGTCATGTCTGTCTGGGATTTGGACGAGAGCTAAGCTAAGTCTATCATAGAGATGGGGTCGAAACCAAGTGATTTGTGATAAAACGAGTTAAAACCCTTTGAGAATCCTTTTGCCAACTTTAGTTTGACCTTAGAAAGCCATGATGGATTGTGGGAGGTAACCTTGCTAAAGGCTTGCTGAATCCTAAAATTTGGCTAAGTCTGAAATTTTTCGAAAACCCCCAAATTCTAGAATCTGCATCTTAACTCCTATCAAGTTGGAACCTATCTCAAAAATCCTGAAAGTATTTATACAAATATAACTTTAAGTATAAGAAATTAAATAAATCAGACTTATACTAAAATGTTATATTTGTTTAAATCCTCCCGCCCCCTAGATCAATCTCCTCCACAATGATCGGAGAAGGCAAAAAACAACATTAAAAAAAGATGTATTTTTTTTAAAATTTGACTTGACTTTTTCCCTAGCCGTGCGGCTGATTTTTGGTGATTTTTTCAGGCGATTTTGGCGATTTTTTCAATCAATCGCTGAATCGGCGATTCAGGCAATTCATGGCGATGAAATCACCGATCTAGTTTAGTGGTTCATAAAAAATCAGCAGGCCTAAATCGAATCGCCAAACCAACGATTCAAGCGATTTTATGACAATTCTCATGACTATGATATTAACAAAACAATATCAATAATATTAATATAATATTAATAAATCAATGTCAATAATATTAATATTAAATATTAAATCAACATTAATAACACTCAACTTGGAAAGTCACAACCCTTTGCAAGAATATTTAAATGGCATGAAACTAGCAAAGAAAAACACAGTGGTTTTACTTTACATTTTTTTATTTTAAATAATAAAAAAGCACACGAGAAAAAGGAGAAAGAATAGGAGAAAAAGGAGGAAGGATTTAATTCATGTGGAAAGGAGCAGCAAAAAGAAAACATATGAAATAAGAAAAGTTCACGTGGAAAGTAAGAAGTTAATTTCCCTTCTTATAAGGAATCCCTCTAAAAGGTATGTAACTTCATTTTAAGACTTTGATATATATATTTCTAAGACCTTTTAGATATACGGCAGCCCTACATGAAATAATTTGGTCAAAATAATTTATGAAATATTTTAATGTTAATAAGTAATAAACTCTTATTACCTAATGAATATGAAATAAATTAAAAAGGTAATTTATAGATGTATATATATTCATTGTTTCCTTCCATCTCTAGACCTTTTTCTATGTAATTAAAATATGACAAAAAAGATAATTAAAATAATATATATATAAGATATGAGCTAGAAATCTATATATGGACTAATATATATAACAATTATATATTCTATGAATAGCAAATTCAGAATTATATATGTATAAGGAGAATATATTTTAAGCATATGTTAGAATTATATATGAACAATCTAATAGTTAGATATATATATATAATAATGAAAATCACCATTATATATTAATATTTGTAATGTATTTAAGACTATAATACTTACTCGAATAATTCTTTAATCCCACACTAATACGGCTAAGTTGATAGGGAGTCTATGAGAGGAGTGGCAAAGTAATTCGGTCACAAGTTGGGAGGGTCCCAAAATAGGGAGACCACTTGTAGACTGTTTTTGTGCCTTGGTCATGGTACTTCTACCATCCGTCTTAGGGTTAGTGATTAGGAGAGGAGTAAGGAATTAGGGATCAAGTATATATTATAAACAAGTCATTGTTTCTAAATAGGATATAAAACTATAATGATATATGTTAATCATCGGGAATTGGCATTCTCTTAGTAAAGAACATTACAAGAGGTCTTTTACAAATGCAGTCCCAACCCTAATTAAGAATTTTAAAACAAAATAAGTAAGGTCCTATTTGGGGTCATTACTATTCATAATTGTAGCAACGGTCAGATACATATTTAGTTTGCAATAATAGATAAATCTTGAGATATTTTTATATATATCAATAATAATAGATATTAATAAATATAATATATTAATATTATTATTATTCATATTTATTATATATTCTTATTACAAACATTAAAATTGCTATAATATAACAATGATAATGATTATCATTATTATTATTGTTATATAATAATAATGATAATAATTATCATTAATTATATTATTGATCGGATGTATGACATATACTATTGACTAAACTGTCGATTAATGAGTCTCGACTAAAACCGTCGATTGACAAGTCTCGACTAAACGTTTCATACGTTTATGTTATGCACGTTTTATTGTAAACGTTAATACCGATTATTATCGGTTTTGATTGCCACTGTATAGTATTACGGATAGGAATCGGGGTAAATAAGTTTAAATGAGGAGCCACATCTATGATAGACGTGACAACTTGAGGAATCATGTCTATCATAGACGTGGCCTCTCACAACTCCCAATCATGGTATATATACGGCTGGTGTGGAAATCAAAAGGAACGCACTGAAATCAATTAGTGCAGTTCCATCTACTGATTCCAGAATAACAAAGATATCTATTGTTCAAATTCAAGCAAAGGTATATCACTTCAATTAATATTTTAATTAAATTTTCATTTATATCTAGATCTGGTTTTGGTTCAGTTGCATTTACATGGTATCAGAGCCAAGTTAGGAATTATCCTAGCAATTGAATCTGAGAGATTCAGAATTAAATCTATTTATAAATATCACATTTCCATGGCAAGCACTATAAGATTTGAGGATAGGCTTGAAGGAGGAAAGAATTTCTCATCATGGAAATTCAGGATCAAAATGATTGTAAGAGAAAATAAAGTTGAATCCCTCATAAAAGAAGAGAAAGAAGTGCCAAAAAATGATCCGGAAAAATCAAATTGGATTGAAGGAAATGAAAAGGCTATGAAGATCATAGTTGATGGTGTTAGAGACCACATAGTGCCAATTCTAACAAAATATGAGACTGCCTACCATATGTTTAAATCACTCGAAAGAACGTACGAGATAAACAATGCAAGCAGAACCCTAGCACTAAAAAGGGAAATTAATCATATAAGTATGAATAAAGGAGAATCTATCAATGCATACTTTATGAGAGTTTCCACTCTAAGGGATGAATTAATGGTACTTGGATATACAATTCAGGGCAAAAAACTGACACTAATCACACTAGATGGCCTTCCAAACACTTGGGAAACTTTTGTTCAAGGCATTAGTGCAAGATCAAAATTTCCAAACTTTGATTGACTAAGATTTGACTGTCTGCAGGAAGAGTCAAGACAAAACAAGAAAGGAATCAAACGAAAGAATATAGATGAGTATCTTCAAGTATTAAATACAAACTTTCACAAGAAAGGCAAGAAGAAACACTTTAAGAAGAGGAAGAACCATCAGGAAAAAGGTTCATCAAAAAGGGACACCTCTCGCATTCAGTGTTTTAGGTGTGACCAATATGGGCACTATGCAGCTAGATGTCCAGATAGACTTAAACAATTAGCCACATTTGCCAAAGTGAAAAAGAATAGAAAGCAACATAACTCAGAGAAACATGTATTCTATTTTGCTCTCTCTAATCAAGTATCCAACAAGTTTAATACATGAATAATTGACAGTGGATCATTGAGACACATCACCGGCTATAGAGAACTATTGGACTCTATGATAGAACTAATTGATGAAGTAACCATTGGAGATGACAAATCCAGTAAAAGGTGTTGGGACCTGCACCATCAAACTAAAGTCAGGCATGTCAATCCAACTCACCGGAGTCCTTTACGTTCCTGGCATCAAGAGGAATCTAGTTTCCATATTTACACTTGAGGATAATGGATATAGAGTAACATTCATGGACAACAAAGTTCTGGCCTGGCCTAAGAATTCTTCTATCAAGAAAGCAATAACTATAGGGCAAAGGAAAGGTTACTTGTATGAGGTATGCACTGAATCTATTCTAGCCCTAATTTATGATATTGCAGACTCTAATAAAATTTGCCATAGAAGATTAGGTCATTTAAACTTTTGTGCCTTATCTTCCATGGAAAAATTAGTCACTGGCTTACCTAAGTTAAAGCTATATCACTCGGGTACTTGTGAGGGGTGTGCCCTAGGCAAAAATACTATGTGCTCTTTTCAAAGTAGTTCTAGTAAAACGAGTAATATTTAGAACTAGTTCACTCTGATCTATGTGGACCCATGTCTGTCTCATCAGTGGGGGGGTTTCTATACTATGTAATATTTGTTGATGACTTCTCTAGAAAAACCTAGATCTACTTTCTCAAAAGTAAAGAATCAAAAGAGATCCTTAGGAAACTTAAAGAGTTTAAATCTCTTACTGAAAACTCCTCTGGAAAGAAAACAAAAATCTTAAGAACTAATAATGGGAAGGAATACACTTCTGACATCTTTAGAGAATTTTGTAAAGAAGTTAGGATTAAGAGGGAGGTGATTATTCCTTACAACCCTCAACAGAATGGGGTTGATGAGAGCAAAAATAGAACAATTGTAGAAGCAGCTAAAGCCATGCTTCTTGATCAAAACTTAGAAACCTATCTTTGGGCAGAAGCTTCTAACACTGTTGTGTATATACAAAATAGATGTCCTCACTCTCACATTGAAGACAAAACTCTTGAAGAAGTTTTCACTGGTATAAAACCAGATATCACTCATTTAAGAATATTTGGATGTCCTGTTTATTTTCATGTACCTAAAGAAAAGAGAACAAAACTAGAACCTTCCGAAAGAAAAGGAATCTTTGTTGGGTATAGTGAAACTTCTAAAGCATATAGAGTATTTACACTTGGACACACAAATATAGAACTCAACAGAGATGTAATATTTGAAGAAGATCTAGCCTTTAAAAGGGCTAGAAACTCTATTGAGTCAAATAGTAATACTTCACCTTCAAATCAAGAAGAGGATCCTACTCCTAAGTTTCAGAGGGAGTATCTTGAAGAAGATGAAAATGAAGTACAAAACTTACCTCAAGAGAACATTAAGAAAAGACCACTTTGGGCCACCAAAACTATGGAAGAAGCAAAGAAATTTGCAGCTCCTTCAAGGACCTTTAGAGAAAGTAAAAAACCCCGGAGATTTTCTAGCTATGTGGCCTTAATGAATGATCTCTCTTAATCTGAACCTTCTAATGCATCAGAAGCTCTCAAGCACCAAGTATGGGAGGATGTCATGACAGAAGAATACCAATCAATTTTTAAAAATGATGTTTGGGAAGTAGTTCCAAGACCAAAGGAAAAGTCTATTGTTTCATCCAAGTGGCTATTTAAAATCAAGTATGCTACAAACGGCACTATAGAGAAACATAAAGCCAGATTTGTTGCCAGAGGTTTCTCACAGAAACAAGGAATTGATTATGAGAAAACCTTTGCACCAGTTGCCAGATATTCCTCAGTCAGAGCTGTTCTAGCCATTGCAACAGCCCAAGGATGGAACGTTCATCAAATGGATGTAAAGACTGCATTCCTAAATGGAAAAATAGAAGAAGTCTCCTTAGAACAACCAGAAGGATTTGAGATTCATACTGCAGAATCTCATGTGTGCAGGTTAAAGAAAGCTCTCTATGGACTTAAACAGGCCCCCAGGGCTCGGTATGAGAGAATTGATAGCTATCTCATGAAGTTGGGATTTTCTAAGAATGACGCAAATCCAAATCTTTACTTCAAGCAAAGCAAAGAAGATATGTTAATATTAATCTTATATGTTGATGATTTGTTAATTACAGGAGAAGATCACCTTATTGATCAATGTAAAAGGGACCTTGCTAAAGAGTTTGAAATGAAGGATTTAGGCCTTCTACATTACTTTCTTGGATTGGAAGTTAAACAAAACTCAGATTGCATAGTACTTAATCAAGGAAAGTACAAACTGGACATATTGAAGAGATTTGGTATGATGAATTGCAGACCCATCTCTACTCCTATGGAAAATAACCTTCATAAACTAAAGGAGGCAGCAGCAGATTCTCCATTTGTAGATCCTACCCTCTACATGCAGATAATTGGATCTTTTAATGTACCTGGTCAATACTAGACCAGACATATGTTATGCAGTAAATGCATTGAGTCAGTTTATGTGTGAGCCTAAGGAGACTCATCTTATGGTTGTAAAACACATTTTGAGATTCTTGCAAGGTACTCCAAATTATGGACTCAAATATGAGAAAGTTGAATTGAATCTACATGGATTCACATATTCTGATTGCGCTGGAAGTGTAACTGATAGAAAGAGCACCTCAGGTTGCTGCTTCAGCTTAGGATCCGGCATGATATCTTGGATGTGCACAAAACAGTCTTCAGTAGCTCAAAGTTCTACAGCGGCCGAATACATTGCAGCCTCTATAGCAGCAAGAGAGGCAATGTGGCTCAGGAAATTGATTGTAGGATTATTCGGTAAACCCCTGAGACCTACACTCATCCATTGTGATAATCAGAGTTGCATAAAACTTTCTGTGAATCCGGTGTTTCATGATAGATCCAAGCATATAGAGATTCCTTATCATTATGTGAGAGACATGGTGGATAGGAATGTGATTCAATTGGAATATATCACTACAGGAGATCAAACAGCAGATATCCTAACCAAGCCACTTGCCAGAGTGAAAGTTGAACACCTCAGGAAAAGTCTTGGTATGATTGAATTGTAATTTACATTGTAATCTTTACTAATATATATATATATATATATATATATATATATATATATATATATATATATATATATATAATAAGATGTTTAATGTGTAAACTTCATTTGTCATATGTGTTGATATATGACCTTATGGGCTCTACCCCCTGTATTCATCTCTAAAAGGTGACAATCTTTTGGAAATGAACACTTGTATTTGAATATTATAAGATGACAATTTTATAATATTAATATCATGCTGACTTGATATCATGATCTGTTATGGTAGACATTATGTGACTTAATGTCTATGCACATACCATAGATAGGATGTATAAGGAGAATGTGATATTCTAAAGCATATCATCCTTTGACTATTACGAGTTATGTAATACTTATCATCACGTGTTATGTGATGTTTGTCTTCACGAGATATGTGAGACTTCTTATCACGAGTTATGTGATATTTCTCATCACATGTTATGTGATGTTTGTCTTCACGAGATATGTGAGACTTCTTATCACGAGTTATGTGATACTTATCATCACGAGTTATGTGATGTTTGTCTTCACGAGATATGTGAGACTTCTTATCACAAGTTATGTGATACCTATTATCACATGTTATGTGATGCTTATCTTCACAAGTTATGCGAATCTTTTATCATGAGAAATGTGATATATATATAAACTTATCTTTCCCAACTAAGAGGGAGTGTTCATAATTGTAGCATCAGTCAGATACATATTTAGTTTGCAATAATAGATAAATATTGAGATATATTTATATATATCAATAATAATAGATATTAATAAATATAATATATTAATATTACTATTATTCATATTTATTATATATTCTTATTATAAACATTATTATTGCTATAATATAATAATGATAATGATTATCATTATTATTGTTATATAATAATAATGATAATAATTATCATTAATTATATTATTGATCGGATGTATGACATACTATCGACTAAACTGTCGATTAACGAGTCTCAACTAAAACTATCGATTGACAAGTCTCGACTAAACGTTTTATACATTTATGTTATGCACGTTTTATTGTAAACGTTAATACCGATTATTATCGGTTTTGATTGCCACCGTTTAGTGTTACAAATAGGAGTCGGGGTAAACAAGTTTGAATGAGGAGCCACGTCTATCATAGACGTGGCCTCTCACATCTCCCAATCATCGTATATATACGGTTGGTGTGGAAATCAGGAGCACACTGAAATCAATTAGTGCAGTTCCATCTATTGATTCCAAAATAACAAAGATATCTACTATTCAGATTCAAGCAAAGGTATATAACTTCAGTTAATATTTTAATTAAATTTTCATTTACATCTAGATCTGGTTTTGGTTCAGTTGCATTTACAATTACAACTCCTGCACTTGTTTGTTCAACTCTTCACTCTCTACCGAAGTCATTCCATGGACTGCCTTATTCGGCAAACTGGCTCCAAGAATCAAGTCCATTTGATGACTAATATTTCTTATTGGTGACAATCCATCAGGTACATTATCAAATACAATATCCTGAAACTCATCCAACAAACCTGCAACTTCCACAGGTAAATCTTCTACTTCCTCTTTATCAACTTTTGGAATTAAAGCAAAACACATATGCTCATGCTTCGTGCCTTCTAAAACCTTCCATCGACTAAACATATTCTCACAATGCTACAAACCTTTTCCTTTGTTTCCTTCAATGGCTTCAACTTGTGTTGGACTCTATCCTTTGTCAAAGAATAGATATTTACATTTACAAATCAAATTATCATGGTCTCCCTAACAACAGATGACAAACATCCATAGGCATAATTGTTGGAATTAGGAGAGATAGATACTGAGAGGGGAGGGGTGAATCAGTGTCTTCAAAACTTTCACTTGTAATACCTTTCAAATCTATATTAGCAATCTGTAATAACCGACCAAAGTGACTTGTATCTAATTGCATAAATCAATCATCTAGTTAACTTAGGAAAGTAAACAACATGAAATCAATATGACAATCACATAACACAAGTATTTTGGTAACGCAAAAACCCTTGTTAGAAGGTAAAAACTGCGGTGGGGATGACACCCACAAATTCTTCACTACTGCAGATAGAAAAAGTTTGCCTGTTAGGGCTACAAGTTTTGATCACTTCTAGTGATCTCACCTTGTTAGGAGTGACAAGTCAGATCAGCTAGATCTACCTAGTTATAGGATTTTAACAACACTACTGAAGTGTGCACTCGGTTAAGAGATTTACAAAAGACTGTTAAGTCTACTTTGTTAAGAGATTTAACCAAAGCTCTATTACAACTGTCAAAAAGTAATATGCAATATTATCTGCTAATTGACACTCAATTGTCTGAAACAGATCTTATAATTCTCTGATAAAATATCACCTTGACTGTGATGTGTCTTTTCTCTGTTCTGCTCGGTAGCCTTCTCTGAATCTGCTTGGTACTCTGTTCTGTTCTCCCAACTGATTGACTTGAAGTTAGGCAATGACTTCAAGTGCTCCGTGATTCATATATATCAATTCAACAACCCTATAAAGTGGTGTGAACATACAGAATATATAGTGTTCTGTTTTGCCGCTTAAGCAAAAATTAGGTTACAAAAATAATCATAACCCTAAGATCTACGGTGCAAAATTAAACTAGATCAACTATTAAAAATAAGATAAACATTGCATTTAATGAATATCTTTTACAATAAATGCTCCTCGATCTTGGTAAACCGTTTTACGATCTGTTGTAACCGTCTGCATAGAAGAATGTGCCATTTCTGATTACTATGCCGTTTTCTATGATCATCGGTAAACACTCTGTAGACTACTCAGTGTATACTGCGATGCTCAATGTTTACTGTCTGTCGATGTCAGTGTCTGCTGGTGCTCGGTAAACTGTGTAATGCTCAGTGTAAAGGCTTTACCGACTGCTCTGTCTTGCTTCTAGTTACCGACCAACTCAATATAAGTTACCGACCGATCTGTTTGACATCTTTTGATACTAATGACAACCTTGAATGCTCAATAGAGATTAACAATCTCCCCCTTTGGCATTAGTATCAAAACTTCAAATGTATATAGACAAAATATTCTATATAATCCTTATATCTCTGCCATATACATATCCACATCAAAAAACTTTCTAAGTACTCCCCCTCGGTACATGCTTCTCGGTACAATGTAATATACATATCAAAATTTGTAACCTATTTGGCATATATACATGTTTTCCCCCTTTTTGATAGTAAAGCCAAATACAAAAATATATATATATACTGTATACTTACATCTTATCAAAAATTGATGGATGGGTTTTCTCCAATGAGGCCAAGAGGTTGTCCCACTCCTCTTTCAAGTTGGTAAGAGCAATATGCTCAAGACCAACTTGTGCATGCATGTCAAATATATTTTCTAACACCGAAATCTCTGGTGTTGCCACTAATTGCTCAGCTTTGACAATGTATGCCTCATAAATCTTCAAGTGTGGAATGAGTTCTTGCTGTAACTCTATAACCTGATCTATGATGTTCTCTTCTTTTCTCCTTAGATCTGTTATCAGCCGTCGGAGTTCCTGTACTCGGTGAATATGCTTGAGAAAAGCATCTGGCTCTATGATAGCTACTTGTGTACTCAACTGAATTTCTACTTCTAAACCTTTAATCTTTTCACCGACTTCTACAGTGAAGGTGTCTAAAGTACACAATTTTACCAACAATTGACAAATTATGTGAGTGATTGATTTTGCCTCAGTGATAACCTCAGATAATTTCACCTTCTTTATTGCCACTTCTTGGCTGATTCTATCTGCCAATTTGTCTTGAATTTTGGACTCTATCCTCTCTTCAATTCTCTTATCAGCGTCTACATCAGGTGTATTTATTTTATCAGCAAGCAAAGCAAGTTGATCTATAATAGGAGTATTCTCATCAATGTCCACTTCAAGTACTACCTGCTGGAGAATATCTCGTACATCAGTTAGAACTTCTTTTCTTTTATGCTCTTGCTTTAGCTTCTCTTGCACTGCTTTTCTAGAACATAACTTCCCATACTTCATTAAATCTTCGGGGCTCAGGGTTCTCGGGTCACATTTTGGAATAATTATCACTTCATCAATGGTGACTGGCCCTTTTCCTTTCTTCTTCTTCTGTCCAAGAGGTGACTTCTTCTCAGTAAGAACAATAGCTCTTTCTCCGCTCTTCGGAGTATCCTTCCCAATTGACATTGTATCTTCGGAGTATCCTTCCCAATTGACATTGTATCTTCTTTCTTCTGCTCCTCAGTGGATGGTGTAGGAGTCTCAATGGTAGTGTCAGAGGGGTTCACCTCGGTTGTCTTTGTTTCTTCGGTTCCTTTTGGTTCTTCGGTTGCTTTTGGATCAGTGGATTGTGCCTCTGTACTATCAGGCTGATTTGTTTCTGTAGGTTGTGTAGGTACTTGTGTTTCTGTTGTATCTTTGCTTGGCTCGGGAAGAGATGCATTGGGTTGTACCTGTGAAAGAATTTCAACTGCCTCGGCAAGTACTGGTAATTCACCCGGTAAAGATGTGAGCACACTATTAATAATGTTTGTTGCTTCATCTTTGTATGGTTCTATAGTCACATCTGCATCATCTTTGTCATCAGGATCACCGTTAGTGATGTCCTCAATGAGTACATCCTCATCGGTTTTCTTCTGCAAGTGGATCTCTACTGGATCCGGTGCATCCTATGATACTCTTACCTCTTCCTTCTATTCAGTAATATCAATCACCTCGGTAAACGCTATACTAGAATCTTGTACCTGCTTTCCCTTATCATTACCAATGTAAATGCCTTTACCTTTTGAATTTTGTCTCTTCCTAGACAGTTTCAGGAATGCTTCCTGTTCATCTTTCTCTTCAGCTTTTAAAATCGATGTCCATAACGAATCACATGTGACATCCATGTCACCCACATTCTCATCCAATATCTGTAATGCTCGATTCTTGACTAAAAATCTTGCTTGGTATCTTGTCAAGTATTCACTTACTTCACCAAAGCTCATAGTTGTGGTTGTACGAACTAATGACCTTTCTCTTTTCCTTTTCTCTGTTTCTAGTGCAGTAGCCCATTGCACATTTATTCTGTCATCTAGTTCCTTCGGTAATTGACATGCGAACTCCATTGGTACTCTTTTGAATTTAATCATCATCTGAATGATAGCATGTTCTAGTTTTGTCTTGTCCTCAGTTGACATTGTGTCAAAGTTGCCTATGCCTGGATCTGCAAGATTTCCATTCTCAATTATATCTTCAATTATCTCATCAATTGTACCTGCCTTGTGTTTGACCACCTTGAACTGATTGGTGTCATCTTCTTTATCAGTTTCTTCAACGTCTTCTTTGCTTCTTATTAATCTCCTTTTCTTTGTTGCCTCAACTACAGGCTTGTTCTTCCTTTTAGCATATTTCTTCGTCGATGTAGCTGCCCTCATTTTCTTTACTTTTATTTCTTCTTGCTTTGGAGGACATGAGGCTACAGTAGACGATCTTGTCTTCATGCCTTTTTCTTGTTCAACTTTAGCTGGAGGAACCGGTGTAGTATCCTTGTCCTTGTCTGACTCAATTTCCTCGCTGTCATAGGGCTTGTCAGCTAACATTAACTAACCTTCGTTTGATCATTTAACCGGTGACTCCTTAGGTGAGTCTGATGCATTACCATATCTTGCTACGAGATCTTTTCTCATTTTCTTCACCCTTCTAGACATTTTACCGATCTCTATATCGGTTGTTATCCTTGACTTAGCTTCATCATGTGTACCGAACCTAGTGGTCTTAGAAATAGGAAATAATGAGAGGGGGGGGTGAATCAGTATTTCACAAACTTTTACTTTTGCCCACTTATGGATATAACAGATTACTTTAGTGCATGCAAAGCATAAGAAACTAAATAGCATACATAACAATAAATGTAAAGAACTCATAACACATGATATGTTCTCGAGGAAACCCTGGCCAAGGGAAAACCCTGGTGGGGATGGTACCCACAAAGATCCACTAATCAAAAGATATCCGGTTAAGGATGTTGACCCTATTAGGAGCCTGTTACAATCATATAGTGTATCAGTCCTGATTAAGGGACTATAGGCCTTGTTAGAAGCCTCAACCCTATTAGGAGTTGTAGATACAAAACCTGATTACCAAATGAGATCATTGCCCAAACAAGTAATACAAATGTTTACTGATTAAAATATGGTACTGCTTACAACTTTGCATCAACAACTTTTCGCTGCTATCACAATTTACATATATTACATGTTACATTTCAAGTATACTCGGTTCATCTTCATTTATACAAGATACAAACATAATATCTTTCTCTTGTCGGCTTGCATTGCTTTATCCAAGAGTAAACATCTAGGATGTCGTCTCTTTATAATATTAAGTCATTATTTTGACAAGCAAAATAATCCCTTAATTCATTTACTAGTTTTGTCTTCAAAACTGCACTGTCGGCTGTACTCTGTCATCGGTAAAACAGTCATAACTTTGTCCCTACTGTCCGTACTCTTTTGTGCACTGAGATGGGGTATCCTTGGACACCATAGAGTCTATGTTCAACTGCGCAAACTCTGATCATGCTCCAGTGAACATCGCCAAAACAAACTGTATCGGGTGCTCTGTCAAAATCACTGTTTCATACTTAGACAATTTTAGTCTGCAACCTTCCATACTTACTTTCCAACTTATGCGCTCTTCATAGGGAACATATGTTGCCATAATGACAACATTCATGTACATACCTCAGCCAAATTGCCAACAATCTCCCCCTTTGTCATTGGTGGCAACATATGAGAAAATTGGCTAAGTGTACAAGTCAAAAATCTCAAAATTGCATCAAAAATGTGGCCATAGTATAAAATAAGTATACTATCCTTATATCTCCTCAAAATGTATACAATAATCTATAACACTTCATAATACTCCATAGAACTCCCCCTATGAGTATCCTTCCTTATCATATATAGACAATTTTCTAAGTATCTCTCCCCCTTTGACAACAATGACAAAATAAAGGGTGGAAAGAGATATACAAAAATTGTGTCAAAACTTTTACCTTACTGTCTTATTGCAAAGCCGGTAGGCTTGCAACACAATCTGCAAAATCTATCTTCCAAGTCTCAAAATCTTTCTCCCATGCCTTCTTTATTGATTCTGCTACATTGAGTAAAGTACTCAATCCGTATGCTGCAATCTGACAAGCTTGGAGAGACTCAAAATCGAATTTTTGAAATGCTGTCTTAGCAGTAAGACATTCATCTAGCTGCTCTTCGATTATGGTCAACTTGATTGAGACATGCTCTCTCAAGATGTTTATTCTGATAGATTTCTTGTTTTTCTTATCATTTAAAATCCTTATTTCATCACATAATTTTCTGATCTTATTCTCAACTGTTCTGATCTTCGTGTTTAGGCTGGCCAAAGAGTTTGTTTCTGCTGCAATCTCATCTTGCTTCTCTTTTATCTTCTTTTCTTCTTTAATTAAAATATTTTCAGACTTTGTACACTAAATGTACAAACACTTTCCAGTCTCAAGATGTTTCCTTAAGTCCTTAATGTGTCTATCAAGGCTGTTAATGTCATTCTTGATATTCAGACTTATGTTCTGCAACATCTCAGCTTCATAAGCTGCCTGAGCCTTAACCTTAGCAATATCAGTTAAATTAGTGAATTCAACATCAAAAGATTTAATTACCATCTTTGCTCTTTCAAGTGGATCTGAATCAAAGACTTTTGCAGATATGACACTTTGCAACTTCTCAGTCAAGTCTTTCAGACTACCTTCCAAATTCTTAACTTTCTTATTCTTTCCAATAATTTTGTTTAAAGAGGTGATCAACTCTATTTGGTCATCGTCATCAACTTCCTTGCTCAAATCTTCAATCAATGTTTCTATTCCTTTCTCCTTTCCAGTCTTAGGAGTAAGACTGATGTCTTCTTGTGTTCTAGTAGGTGTAGGGGCCTCTGTTTCCATTTGTACTTCAGTATGTGTAGTCTCTATTTCAGTAGTCTTTTCTTGCTCTCCCAAATCCAAATTGTCAACAATGTTATCCAAACTGTTGAGTACCACATCAACTGAATCTAAAGTAACTTTAGTTCCTTCAATGTCCATAGATTCTGTGCCAATGTTTATGGAAGAAGAGGGAATATCTTCAACTTCAACTACCTCTGCTGCTGCCTCTACTTGTTCTGCAACCTGTTTCTCTGCTGGTTCTGCAACTGATTGATCTTTACTATCTTTTCCTGCTACCAAGTTAGCTAGCACTTGCAAAACTGCCTGTTCAGTTTCAATCTTTACTTTCTCATACTGTCCTCCCATTATTTGTATAATTCTTCTTTTGGTTCTCAATAGGGTCTCAAGTGGCTTGAGGATCTGTTTAAGATGGTCATCATCTCTTATTTCACAGAACTGTCTAATCACATTCTCTCTCATTTTGGTATCTTCTTCTTGTGCTCTCATCTTTCTTCTCACAAGTCTGTTGTACAAATCTTCTGGTATCTTTCCATGAATAGTATTAAATTTCTTGTTAGACAAAATCATATGTGTAACCATTGCATTCTCAAGATTCAATCTGTTATAGGATCCATATAAATCATAGTATTTATTCATTTTGGTAAAGTCTCCATGCTGCATTATATCTTCATTAACTCTTTCTATCCTTGGTTTCCATGATTTCTTCTTTGCTGTCACTTCATCATCTTTTATTTCTGCAACTCTTCTAGGTATTGGTGGAACAAGTGTTTTCTGTCTTTTACCCGGTCCTGAAGCACTTGCCTTCATTCTTTTGCTTGATGCTGAAGAAAAGGGTTTCTCTGTCTGACTGATTCCTTGTTCCTTCTCAGGTCCTTCAACCTTTACCTTTACTTGAATAGGTTCTGCACTTGATGCCAAAGGTGGGACTGATAATATCTCACTTTGCCTTATTGCTTCTGCAGTCTTCTTTGCAATATCAAATTCCTGCTCCCTCATACCTGATTCTTTTAGAATTTTCTTTATTGTAGATTCCACTCTCTTCTTTGATTGTTTCTCTTCCTTAAGTGACTTTGCTGAACCAAAGTTTTCATCATATGTTCCAAATCTGTTTCCATGAGCATCAATTTTACTTTTCAACAATCTACTAACATAACCTTCTGTTTCAACTTCAGAGATTTCATAGCCAAGAGGGTCTATGAATTCATGTCTAGGTTCTACTGCCTCAACGTACGTGAAATCAGTATCAACCATAAAACATATATCATGTTTGTATTTCTCAACTAGGGATGGAGGAATTCTTGATCTATTTACCACAATGTTCTGAAAAGTTTTCAATACTAACTTTACACTATCATTAACCTTCTCAATAAGATGTTTCATGTAGACTTTATTGATTCTTGCCATAGTATTCTCACCATCATTCCATTCAATAGTGTAATGAAATCTTCTTAACAAGTGGAAGAACATGTAAGTAACCAATGAGGAAAATCTAAAGTGAGTGTATTTAGCTTTCTTTATCTTCTCCAAATTTTCAAATAACTGTATTCTTAGAATTTCACACAAATCCACAGGCTTCTTCTCCACACACATCAAATAAGCAATGTGTACCATACCTGCTGGCATATCATCTTCTCTAAAGCTTCCACAGAACTTTGTTGTCAAAATCTTACACAAGTATTTTACATCATCTTGCTTAATCTTACTAATGACTATACCTCTGCCATTGTATACTGAACCGGTGTTTTCAATCACAATCTTTCTCATGTTTTTCTCATTCAATGGAATTGCACCAGTTTTTGATAATCCAGTCACATCATGAATTAGGTCTGCAGTTATGTCTATAACTCTGTCTTCTAACCAAATTTAGCCATTATGAATCCTACTCAAAATGATCTTTGTACACTCATCATCAAATTCATATTTCATAGAGTACTCAATGATTTCATTGTTTTCTAGATGTTCATAACCTTGTTTCACTGACATATCTGAGTTGTACAACTTCTTATATTCACCATTAAAATCATACTCCCTTAGGGTTTCATACTTGCATCCAAGATAACCTTTAACATTCTCTAAATGAAGAACTCCGTCTGGTACGGCTGATAAGACTAAACTAGCATCTCTTTCTAAGGATTCAACTAGATCTTTCTTATTTCTAGGTCTGTTCTTATCCTTAATGTTGTGAATCAATGACACATCCATGATTATATCTGATTTCTTAAGCTGATTCAAGATCGTAGTTGGATAAATACCTTAAATTCGCAAAATTAGGGCTTTTGCTAGATCGGCGCTTCCAACTTCTGCAAATCGCTTCCAAACTTCTTTCTTCGCTTCCAAATCACTTCTAATCGCTTGATAGTCATAATAACTTCGATTTCAATCTTTTAACACTTAGCATTTACTCGATCTGACATTGCATTCAATAATTTTGCTGCCAAAATGCCAAAAAGCTGATTCTGTAAACCTGCAACCATAAATCTTTTTGCGACCTCGTAAAACACAATATTTCCTTTTGCGCACTTCACCATAGCATCAGTATAACATAACAAACCTTCATCTAACTGCACAAAACTTAACTCATTCAAAATATAACTCTACACTAATTCTAAGTTCCTAAACTACATAAATTTTCATAATTTAAGTGCTTAAAGAAGGGTTAGGTAAAGAAACATTCTTACCATCAGATACATTACCTTCCTGATTACCTTCAATGCTGAATATACCTCCTTGATCTGTGCCTTTAACAAATTTTACTTCATCTTCATTGCTACAGCAACCTTTCTCTTTGTTTCCTGCATTTTCATTCCTTCTTGCATAGTTTCTAGAATTAGGGTTATGATGATAACCTCCATTGTTCATTTTGCAAAATCTTGTTGTGTGTCCAATCTTGTTACATATCTGACAAGTGATTCCATTGGTTCCATATCTAGGTATTTGCTGATTGATTTGTGTCCTGCAATTTCTAGCAATATGTCCAATTTTGTTGCATCTGAAACATACTATTCCATTTCCTCTCTTCATGTCTTCAGTTGATCTCTGATCTGCATTGTTAGTATTTCTAGGCATTCTTCTATTGTAATTATGTTCAATAACTTTAGATCTACATTCAATAGCTCTATGTCCAAAACCATGACAATTATAGCAATAACCATTTAGTGGTTTGAATTGTTTACCTGTACAATCTCTCTTCATGTGACCAATAGTATTACATGTAAAACATCTACCTTTGAATTCTCTTTGCATACCTTTGGATGATTCTTCTTGCTTCGGTGATTCTTCTTGCTTCAGTGATTCTTCTTGCTTTGGTGATTCTTCTGATTTATTCTCATCTAACTTCTTTTCTTCACTACTTTCACATTCATTCAGATCTGGTTTCTTGCTTTCACTAACTATCTTCAATATGTTAAATCCAAGACCAGTTTTGTCATAGAATAGTTTTCCATAAGATACTTGCTTGTCAATCTTTTCACTGTTTGAATATAGCCTTTCAAGTTGTTGTTTAGATTGAGTCAATTCACCTTTCACAATTTTGTTGTATTTCTCAAGTTCATCATACTGCAGTTTAACTTTATCAAATTCAGATGTTACCTTGCCAAGTTTAGAATTTAGATCTTCATTTTCATTCTTTAAACTTTCATTTTCAGATCTCAAATTGTCATTTCCATCTTTCAAGCTAAGCTTCAAATTTGCTATCTTCAATTCATGTTTAAGGATTACATTTTCTTTTTCTAAATCTTCACAATCTTCAACAAGAATTTCAGATTCCTTCTCAGATTTCAGATCTTCTATCTTACTTTTCAATTTGTCAATAAGATTCTTTGCATCATCATACTTCCTTTTCAAGGTGTTTCTTTCATCAGTAAGCATATCAATTTGCTCAAGAGCTTCTTCAAGATTCTTCTGCAATTGATCCATATCCATAGAGATCTTACTCAAGCTGCTAGGCTTTCCTTGAATGTTTCTTCTCTGAGTAATTGTGCTCTGATACCAATTGTTAGAAATAGGAAATAATGAGAGGGGGGGGGTGAATCAGTATTTCACAAACTTTTACTTTTGCCCACTTATGGATATAACAGATTACTTTAGTGCATGCAAAGCATAAGAAACTAAATAGCATACATAACAATAAATGTAAAGAACTCATAACACATGATATGTTCTCGAGGAAACCATGGTCAAGGGAAAACCCTGGTGGGGATGGTACCCACAAAGATCCACTAATCAAAAGATATCCGGTTAAGGATGTTGACCCTGTTAGGAGCCTGTTACAATCATATAGTGTATCAGTCCTGATTAAGGGACTATAGGCCTTGTTAGAAGCCTCAACCTTGTTAGGAGTTGTAGATACAAAACCTGATTACCAGATGAGCTCACTGCCCAAACAAGTAATACAAATGTTTACTGATTACAATATGGTACTACTTACAACTTCGCATCAACAACTTTTCACTGCTATCACAATTTACATATATTACATGTTACATTTCAAGTATGCTCGGTACATCTTCATTTATACAAGATACAAACATAATATCTTTCTCTTGTCGGGTTGCATATCTTTATCCAAGAGTAAACATCTAGGATGTCGTCTCTTTATAATATTAAGTCATTATTTTGACAAGCAAAATAATCCCTTAATTCATTTACTAGTTCTGTCTTCAAAACTGCACTGTCGGTTGTACTCTGTCATCGGTAAAACAGTCATAACTTTGTCCGTACTGTCCGTACTCTTTTGTGCACTGAGATGGGGTATCCTTGGACACCATAGAGTCTATGTTCAACTCCGCAAACTCTGACCATGCTCCAGTGAACGTCGCCAAAACAAACTGTATCGGGTGCTCTGTCAAAATCACTATTTCATACTTAGACAATTTTAGTCTGCGACCTTCCATACTTTCCAGCTTATGCGCTCTTCATAGGGAACATATGTTGCCATAATGACAACATTCATGTACATACCTTAGCCAAATTGCCAACAGTGGCAGTGATGTCAACCGGTAATGCCAATAGTGCATTGATTGATTTTAAGGCGAAATCATAATTCATTTCGTATCCCATAGGTGCCAACCATTTAATTCTAGGTTCTACTGCCTTGATCATAGAGAAATCTGTACTTATTACAAAAGTTATGTCATTTTCAAACTTATCAACTAATTCTCTCGGAATTCTGCTCCTTTGATGCATTTGGGTTTTAAACTCTTTGAAATATGCATCAAATTCCTTATTCAGATTTTTTCCTAAACTTTTCATCATTTCTTTTATCTGTGCAGTTATCGGTTTATCTGATTGCCATGTTACTTACCGATACTAGGTACGAAATTCTGTAGATAGAGAAATATACACACAAGTAAAGATCCGTACTTACATGTGTTGGATTTCTTTGAACGAATTGTCTTCATATTCTCTTGAACTTGATGTAGTAGAATTTCAGCTAGGTCAACCTGGTGACCTTTCATCACAATCTTATAAGCCATGTCCACGGCGCTACAAGGTACACTGTTTTATCTGTTGGATTGAAATATCTTATACCCAATGACATGAGCTGCGAATTTCACCGTTGGATCCCTGATTGTAGAAATCTTCAATGCCCTTATGTCCCATTGTGCACCTGTGTTCTTCTCTACGTCGGGACGTGATGAACTGCGAAAGGCTTTGGTTTTGTCAGTAGTAGGGTATCTAGTAAGTCTGCTGATAATCTTCTTGGTAATCTCCACGGGTTTATCTAACCACAATTTATCATCATGAAATCTGCTTAAAACTATTCTTATCCATTCTGTGCTAAATGTCTGCGGGAAGTGTTCGAAATGTGTTAACACGGATTCTTCAGTCTTCACTCTACCGTCCGATTCACAAACCTGTTGGTAAGCAGCAAAGGTTTCAAATTCACCTACTTCACCGATCTTGCAGTGAATATATCCCCTAACGTCTTCTGTTAACAAAACCCTATCCGGAATACTCGAAAATGCACCCATCTCGTCTATTTGTGCAACAACCTTCGGATGTGGTTTGAATTTGGCCTCGGCGAAATTAGCTCTAACAATTAGCTCTACTTCCTCTTCAATGATGTTCGATTTGCTTGCAGACGATGTCGATGCCATAAATCAAATCTAGGGTTTCGGCAAGAATGAGTAACAGGTATTTAGTTGCAAAAGAACTTACTCAGTTCAGTCGAAGAGTATCGTCGGTTCGATCTGCAATTGCTTTCAATCTTTCTAAGAAATTTTCAGCTCGAACTCTGCTCTGTGAAATTTCCACTCTTCGAAATCGCAATGTGACAATAAACTTTGTTTCTATGTATTTATAGATCCTTTTGATATTCCCGCTCAAACTTTCATGCATTAAATGCTCGACCTAACCTTTAGTACGAAACAGCTGTCAGCTCGGTGATGTCTAGAATTTTCTCCGCTCAGTTAACATAGGATTTCTTCATCGGTTTGTACTGTCGTCGGTTAACCTTGTATAGTAACTACCAACGGGTAACCAACTCTCAGTCTCTCTTTTACCGACTATATGACATTGTTAGCTCATAACACATAAACAATAGTGCATCTTTATTCATGCAGATTTGGTATTTGCACATCATATATAAGGAACTGTCTGTAAAATGTGATCATTTGAAATGTCAGTCCCATACATACCTTTGTCACTTTAAGTGGAGGTACCAATGTCACCCAATCCAGTGGACGAGGTTTCACCGACGATGTTACTTGACTCAACATTCTCACTAGATGCCTTCTTCCACATAGTGTTCCTTAATCTTGTGATCTCTGCAATGTTATAACCGCTTTCAAATATATGGTTTTCATCTGGTGCTCGGTCTCTGCAGTTCTTGCTTAAATGACCGACCTTGTGACAGTGCATACATGCCATTCCAGTGCTTGTCCAACTTCTTGAATGTCCAGTCCGACCCTTTCTGTAGCAGTTTGCTGCAATATGTCCATACCGACTACATACAACACAGTTAGTCCATGTATTATAATCCCAAACATATGAATTACCTTGTCTTTTCGGTTGATATGGCCTGCGTTGTGGTTTCTCCTTAGGTGTCCAAACTTGTTTCATTTTTGCCTTACAGTCTCTTGCAGTGTGTCCATGCTTATTACAAGTATAGCATATTTTCTCCATAGTGATATTGTTAGCAAGATCTTTTTGTTTAGCTTTGCACTCATAAGCAGGATGTCCAAACTTTCCACAATAGTAACAATATCCATTAAACTTAGGAGTGACAGGAGGTTTACCTTGTGCTTTGCTTCTACACACATTTGATGTATGTCCTGATTTTCCACAGTGATAACATGCTAACACTTTAGGTTTCTGACTTTGATTGTTGTTGACATTTTCAGCTTGTTGTGATGATTCTCCTTCACCGGTGTAGCCTATACCAGCTTTACTTCCAACTCTTCTCTGATTAGTTAGGAAATCATCAATCTTTTTGGAACTGTCCTCAGCTATCTTCGTCATTTCATTATGTTGCTTTTGTGTCTTTAGTTCATTTCTTAATTTTTCGTTGTCTACTCTGAGTATTGCAACATCTTCAAGTCTTCTTGATAATTCTCTATTTACTCGGTTCATTTCTTGATTGACAGCCATCATTTGATTTGATACTTGGAAGTTACGATCAATGAGTCTCTGTATTTCACTTTCTTTTGCTTGAAGTTGTTCAGTCATCAGTCTTCGGTCTTCAATAGCCATATTCCGATCTTGTTCAGCTTGTCTAACATTGCTCATAATTTCCACCATTCTTACCATCTAGGATTCTTGACTGATTTGAAATGCTTTCACTTGCTCAGATAGATGCTGATTCTTTTCAGATAAATCAGTGATGATGCTTTCAGATCCGTCAGAGATGCTTCCAGAACTTGATCCAACATGATCAAATATATCATCAATAGGTTCTTCATGATAACCGATTTCACTCTGCAGGATTGCAAGGTTCTTCCTATCAACCAGTAATTTCTTCAGTTCTTCCTTGGCTTGTTTATACTGTTCCACAAACATTTGCATTTGTAGCTTCTGATTCTCAATAGACTTGTCAAGCTTATATCTCTCCATGACTTAGATCTTTTACCCTTCAGTGGTTAAACTGTTCAACAAGAGAACTATGCTCTAATACCAATTGTTGGAATTAGGAGAGATAGATACTGAGAGGGGAGGGGTGAATCAGTGTCTTCAAAACTTTCACTTGTAATACCTTTCAAATCTATATTAGCAATCTGTAATAACCGACCAAAGTGACTTGTATCTAATTGCATAAATCAATCATCTAGTTAACTTAGGAAAGCAAAAAACATGAAATCAATATGACAATCACATAACACAAGTATTTTGGTAACGCAAAAACCCTTGTTAGAAGGTAAAAACTGCGGTGGGGATGACACCCACAAATTCTTCACTACTGCAGATAGAAAAAGTTTGCCTGTTAGGGCTACAAGTTTTGATCACTTCTAGTGATCTCACCTTGTTAGGAGTGACAAGTCAGATCAGCTAGATCTACCTAGTTATAGGATTTTAACAACACTACTGAAGTGCGCACTCGGTTAAGAGATTTACAAAAGACTGTTAAGTCTACTTTGTTAAGAGATTTAACCAAAGCTCTATTACAACTGTCAAAAAGTAATATGCAATATTATCTGCTAATTGACACTCAATTGTCTGAAACAGATCTTATAATTCTCTGATAAAATATCACCTTGACTGTGATGTGTCTTTTCTCTGTTCTGCTCGGTAGCCTTCTCTGAATCTGCTTGGTACTCTGTTCTGTTCTCCCAACTGATTGACTTGAAGTTAGGCAATGACTTCAAGTGCTCCGTGATTCATATATATCAATTCAACAACCCTATAAAGTGGTGTGAACATACAGAATATATAGTGTTCTGTTTTGCCGCTTAAGCAAAAATTAGGTTACAAAAATAATCATAACCCTAAGATCTACGGTGCAAAATTAAACTAGATCAACTATTAAAAATAAGATAAACATTGCATTTAATGAATATCTTTTACAATAAATGCTCCTCGATCTTGGTAAACCGTTTTACGATCTGTTGTAACCGTCTGCATAGAAGAATGTGCCATTTCTGATTACTATGCCGTTTTCTATGATCATCGGTAAACACTCTGTAGACTACTCGGTGTATACTGCGATGCTCAATGTTTACTGTCTGTCGATGTCAGTGTCTGCTGGTGCTCGGTAAACTGTGTAATGCTCAGTGTAAAGGCTTTACCGACTGCTCTGTCTTGCTTCTAGTTACCGACCAACTCAATATAAGTTACCGACCGATCTGTTTGACATCTTTTGATACTAATGACAACCTTGAATGCTCAATAGATATTTACATCTACAAATCAAATTATCATGGTCTCCCTAACAACAGATGACAAACATCCATAGGCATAATATCACATAGTATATCATCATGATAGTTTCCAATTTTGAAATTCACCAGACATTGTTCATTGACCAAAGCCTTGTGATCCTTTTGCAACCAAGCAATCTGGTAGGGATTTGGATGCTTCCTTCTCTCTAACTTCAATTTATTAACCATTTCCTTTGAAACAAGGTTATCAGTACTACCACCATCAATTATGATATTGCATACTTTGCCATTACACTTAAATCTTGTGCGAAAGAAATTCTTCCTTTTCTCAAGTTCCTTCTCATCATTTAGCAAGGCTCTTTTGGTAACAAGGACCTCCCCTCTTTTAGCATCTTCAGAATGTGACGACTCAAAGTCTTCATCTACATGTGCAACTCGTTCATTGTCATCTGGATTTCTACTTGTCCTCCCTTGATGTTGCGGACATTCATAAGCTCTATGTCCTTCTCCGCACAGGAAATACATTTCACGAAAACCTCCTCTTCTTGATCCTTGTCCTCTTCCTCTTCCTCTCTAATCTCTTTTATTTTCATCACAAGGATGATAGGAATTATTTTCGCTCTAATTCTGACTACTACTAGAGTCACCATTCTTTTTCTGATCTTCATTTTGGCCTCCATAAGACCATTCACTAGGCTTTCCAACACAACCTCTTCCATTTTGCTTGCTCTCAAACTTCTTGTTCAATTTTTCTTCCACTTTCAAAGAAAATTGATATGCATCTTCAATGGTAGACATTCTGATCATTATCAACTCTTCTTGAATACTCGGCCTCAACCCATTTATGTAATGGGCAACCTTCTCCTTGTTGGCTTCAGAATGAACCGTTTTGATAAGGACTCGATAGAATTGTTATGTATATTCCTAGACAGATCTTCCTTCTTGCTTCAACCCTTGCATTTTTTCAACAAACCAAGCTCATAGTCAATAGGAATGAACTGTCTCTTCAATTTTTCCACCATTTGATCCAATCTTGTTATCTTCTCTTTCCCGCTTCTATTTCTCTCCAACTGAACCTCTTTCCACCAAATTTTAGCATGAACTTTCAGCTTGGCCTTTGCAAATCTAACCCTCTCGGGATCTTCTATTTCCTCATAGTCAAAGTACTCTTCCATGTTATTGATCCAATCGATCAACTCTTCTAGATTAAGATTTCCAAAAAATGTGGAAACTTTAATTTTTGGTCTCTTTTCAATCTTGGAAATGACCCTCACAAACCTAGCTTCATCAAGATTTCTAGTTGCTTCAAGTTCTTCCTCAAATTGTCCTTCTTCAGATTCATCCACACTTTCATCTCTTGCCCTAATATCGGCTACTCTACGTAGTGCTTGCACTTGTCGCTAGAGGGCTCCAAAACCCTCTTTTGTCACACCAGCGATTCTTCCACCATAGTTCCTTTGTGGAGGCATTTTTCTGCACTTATCTCTCAAACCCACAACCACAATCCTGGTGTAAACTACCTCACGTTCGGCAATCTGTATACACTTAGGAACTTTTTCTCTGATACCACTTGATGAAGGGTACTCCCCTTACAAACCCAAACACACACAAAACAATAGAAAAATAAATAGAAAATTGCAAGAACAGAACAATTGCAAAAACATAAACACTTGTTTTTATTATTGTCAACGAAATGACATTACAATATTCAAAAAATAACACACTACAGCCACATGGGCCTTCTTATTACAATGATCTACTAGACAGAGCCACAAACTACAGTTCTGGAAGTGAGCCCTGAAACCCTACTTTATCCCTGTAGATGTAGCACCAATACCCATCTTAGAATATTCTAGAAAGTGAAACTTTTCTCTATTGGCGCCCAGCAGTTCATTAGTTCAATTTCCCAGCTAAGTGATTTTTCTCTTTGTTTTTGTATCGAAACTTGAGTCTTGATGGCACAACATCCGAAAGCCATAACTTTTTACTCGAGTGTCCAATTTGCTTATATAATATATCGTTGGAAAGCTTGTGAAGAGTTCTATAATGACACATATACCTAAAAATCTGTCTGGATTTCAAACCTTTACGAGGCCTCTAAGGTCTTCAAATTTGAGTTTTAAGCCTCATTGGACAAGATTTTTGAGACAAAAACATTAATATCTTTCAAATCACTCAAGATATCGAGGTGGTTCTTTCACTAATCTCTTAATTTTTCAGTTATGCTCCTTTGGGACCAATTTTCATGTCCACGTGACCAAAATGGAAAAAGTTCTGAAACACGGGAAAAATATCCAAAAAATAGAGTATAATTATTTTACGCTATTTTTAGCTTCTATACATCTTATATAGTACAACTAGAATATAGTGGGCTCCCAGAAAGCTAAAGAAAAACTACAAAAAAAACATTTCTTTTTGGGTGATGCAAGATTGCTCATACACCCTAGATGCTCCTGCATCAAGAATGAAGGTCAAATAGCATTAAGAATGCGAACATATATTGCACTGTGATATGAGTGTGTTGGCATTTGCTCTAAGGTATTTATTTCTATGGCAAAAAATGAAAGGGAGCTTTCCTTTTATTTATATTTAGTCAAATTAAAGATTTTGAATTCTACTCTTCAAATAAGGGAATCATGCCCACAATCAGAAAATACAAACTTCACTAAGCTTCTCAACTAGAGTCAATGTGAATGTCATTAAAAAGTTAAGGTCATCAATGGCCCAAAAGCTCAATGTTTATACAATCTAACATGGTCTTGGAATCGGCAACCTAATTGTAAAACTAAAAGAGATTTGACTCAATTATATGGCATCCGAAAAAACATACCTCTCATCTGGGCTATGAAGACCAACAGTAGGAAATAAGGCCCCTTCATAGTCCTTTGTGATAGATCCAATAAATTTTCCATTCTTTCTGCATATTTAGATTCCAAACAAACACACTAAATTATGCCTATTAGAACCCATAGTAAGATGCCAACAATCATCTTGAAACAAACTCAAAAAAAAGTATATTCATGTAACACTTCAACAGCTTTATGTAACAAATCCCTAAAAAATCAATATGCTAATTAGTTATGTAAAAACAAAAAACTTCCATACGTAAAAAATACATCTTGCGATGCATTATTTATGCCAGCACCCACTGTATCTCCAGTTGTATAAGTGGGGCCAAACTGCGTCCCCATCCCTGAATCATGAAACACCAGGCCATCATCTCCATGATACCCAAAGGTATGTGGTTCCCACCTATAAGCATATTTATAACAAGCATCATTGCAATATACAATAGACTGCAGCCATGTGATAAGCTAAATAATGAATATACACAAATCATCAAATTGTGGAATATCATTACAGTTGTTGACAACTGAAACCAAAGTCAAATCCATCAAATGTTCTCAAAAGGAGAAATTAGTAACACTAATATTCAAAATAGGATTTAGGTATGCCACAAAAGTTATTCCATGTAAAACAAACGCGAACAATAGTTGTAGACTTTTTTGAAGAAGTTTCCTATCAAGCTGCATGAATAACAACTAAACCATTTTGTGTTTTTATAAATTAACTATTTTAAACTAGTAGAAAAATATTAATTTATAGCCCTAAATCTTTTCCTATAAGAAACACATCCAGTATAATATTGAATTTTGTACAAAGCTTATAAAATGCTAATCTACACATTATTTTGAGCATTATTTAAGTAAGCTTGACTAATTTAAGTTTAACTTGGGTTGCTTAGCTCAAATTGGGTTCTATAACCTAAGGTTTTAGTGTCACATATCCATTCTAGTACATGTCCACATAAATCAATTTGGTAGGGATGCACATGCACAATTGTGTAGATTTGTACATGGCGTGTCAATATTCTTTTGACAAATCATGCATGAATTTTCATGCAGCATGTCCTTGTTCAACTACCAAATCATAAGTCTTCACATTGTCCTACCTCACTTCCCCTCAATTATTATAGATAGTGGGTCCTGGACATGGGTGTAGTGTGGTCTGAAGTTTAAGAGGAAAGATAAGTGTGACAAAAACAAAGGTGTATGAGGAAAGTTCCTCTGAAAGTGGCGGATTCCACCACCCTCAGAGGAATCTTGATTCCTCTAACTAATCCAAATTCCTCTCCTACCCATGATTTCCGCCACCCCAAGGAAGGCAATTGAAGGCAAAGGTGAGGGCATAATGGAAGAAAAATCACTAAGCAAAAGAACCAACAGCTTGGAAAGTTTGTAAAATGACAAAGGGAAATGATTGAAGACCAAGAGGAAAGTCCTCAAGGCAGGGCAGACTCCGCCTGTCCTTGAGGAATCCAAATTCCTCTCCTACCTCATATTTCCACCTTGGGAAAAAAGAGCCAAAAATATGTATTAAGACCCCAATCTGCATTGAAAAGGGGAAAAAAAAGAATAGAAGGAAAGTTTAGTGGGAGAAATTTGAAGTGAAAAGTTGAAACAAAAATTCAACTTTCAATGCAAAGTTATTATCTTGCTTGACAACATTTTTTAAAAAAATTTAAGGAAATGCTTATTCATTTTAAAAATCAGTTATATATAAAATCTGCATAGCAAATCAGTAGTTTGGCAGAGTTAGAACCAGCAGGGGTTCTTACAGAACATGGCAGATATAGGCAAAGAGAGAGCTCGTTCTTTGAGCCCATATGCACAGATGGGAATGAGATTTGAAACCATGATTGATATGATGTCTCAAATGTTGGGTAAGCTTAATCAGAGTATGCCCATAATACAAATGGTAATCAAAATGGCTCACAGAATAACCAAACAAACAATGCTGACAGCAGTTCTTCAAGTCAGCAAATTAATAGTCAAAGGCACCCTAAAGCAACAGGCTCAAACACTTTCTCAAGGCCCCTCCAACCCACTTTCATTCAGAAGGAAGCCTTGCAAAATGTCAATGAGACTCCTCTACCTTTGGTGGATGAGTTCAGGCATGCCTGAGCTGAGTATGATACCCTTCCTAAGCCACTCAAGAACAACTTGACCTTCAATGAGTTCATGGATCAAAATAAGAAGAGGAGTGGAAGGAGAACTGATCGCAGAGGACCAGCAGTTCAAAGAGACTTACAATATGCTTTGGGTTAAGGTCACTCTTGATCGCTTTGATGGGAGTGAAGTGTTCGGCTAGAGCTTGGGTGCATAAGTTAGATAATTATTCCATTCTAACACCCATGGCTGAAGATGAGGCAATTAAGTTTGCCACTTTGCATTTGGATGAAGTTCCCACAAGTGGTGGTATCATGGCCTCATTACTTTGGGAGATAGATCAGTCACCACCTATGATGAGTTTACTACCAAGATCATTGAGAGGTTTGATAAGGACCCTAAGTTACATTTTAGGGAGCTTGCACAACTAAAGCAATATGGTATAGTGGAGGCATACATAGCAAAATTTGAAAGGCTCGGTGTTATGGTTTCAGGGATTATTGAAAAGAGATTGGTTGTCTTATTTAGTGAGGGACTCATTGAGCCACTTAAGGGGTGGGTTAAGGCATTTGATCCTTTCACCTTATATGAAGCAATGAAAAAAGAAAGAAGTATGGAGTGGGCTGCCCCTAAATCAAAACATCAGTCCAAACCCTTCTCTAACAAAAAGGACAAGCAACATTTCTCAAAGGACAGCAATCAACAAAAAAAACCAGTCACTAGGCTTGATGGAGATACACTAAATGACTTTAGGAAGAAGAATTTATGCTTCTTTTGTACAGAGCCATGGAATCCAGGACACTAGTGTGCATCAAAAGGGAAAGTAAATGTAATGTACCTTCCTTAGTCAGTTCAGTCACAGCAAAGGTTGGCCTACAGCCATGGGTTCCCGTAGGTCAATAAAGTGGTTAGGGGACCTAACTAAGGGTTGTGGAGCTTAGCAAGGAGCTTCATAAGCCGTTTTGGACAGTTTGAGATGATCTCCTAAATTTTAGAAGGGATTCATATTTTTTAGGAATTGACTAAGAGTTGACTAGAATGCATCAAGTGACCTCAAGGATCATTTTGGAGGTTTTAATTGCAATTCCTATTTTTTAGAGAGGATCCCTAAATTTTAGGAGGGGGTTGTCACTTCGCTTACTATATTTAGACATCATTCTTGGACCCGTGGCAGCACTCAGTTTTCAATTTGGAGTTCAAGTGATCGATCCAAGAATAAATTGGAAATAATTAAGCTATTGCCTAATGTTTCAATTTAAATAAAAATAAAGTGATTTAATTAAATCACTTTATAATATAAAAGAGCATTGTTGAGTGGCCACGGGGCATGAATCCCTAGGAGTTATAAGGGTCAAGTTGTTTTAAAAGGTGGACATTTTATGAATAATGAATAAAACCCTCTAGGGGGGTCGAACTCTCTACGAGGGAATAATTAATCTAAAATTAGAAAATAAACATTATAAAATATAAGAAAGTGCAACTCTAAAATCGAATTAGGGTTTGAGACAATAAAAGAACATTGGGGGCAACCATTTGATCATCCTAGCATTCATTTTTACAACAGAGATTTGGAGATTGAGCTCTAAGAGTTTCAGTAGCAGGATACACTTCTAGGAACGAAATCTCCCAAGAGATTAGAAAGTTGGATGAAAACCCATCTTTCCTGGAGATGACAATTCGTCATTGAGTAGATTGGCATCTTTCTTTGTGGAAAAAACAGTGGATCAAACATTAAATTGCAAGATTATGGTTCAGATTGCAGATATGGGTCAATTGGACCTATATTCTCATCATTCAACAATATATTAGACCCAACCGTACCCTCCTCCAGCCTACAACAGTCATACTTCATCCGAACATCAAGGTTTGTAGCAGAAAACAAGCTAAAAATCAGACTAGTGTTGGATGAAGCCCTTCAGTACCATATGGCAGTATTGTGACATTACCACACATCGCCCCATTGCAAATGGGGACCCCCAGTTTTTGCGTTTTAGGGTTTTCTTTAGTGTCTCTATTTCAGTCTCCAGTCTCTTGCCAATGTGAAGTTTAGGAGTTCAATCAAAGTTTAGAGTTTTGCCAAGTTTTGGAGTGTCATAAAAAAGTGAAAGAGAGAAAGCACGACCAAATAAGCATTTTGATGCCACAACGGTGTTCAAAAGGGTCAAGGGACGAAGATAGACATTGCTTGAGGTCAATTCTGACAAATACTTTTTAGGAAAAGTTTTTTTGCTTTTTGCTTTTTCAAAATTTTCTATTTTTGGCATTTTGGGGCCAATCCAGGAACCTTCTTTTTTGTTCTCTTTTTCTAAATTCAGAAAGTTGTTTTTTGCTTTTTTTTATTTTTGGAAAAGTCAAAGTTGCGCCCAATTGTAAAATTCTTGTTTTCAACTTCTGGGATTTCATGAAAAAGCATGAAACGTAGTGAAAAGTTTTAGATTTCAAAACGAGGAAAAGCATTCAAAATTATGAAAATTCTCTGAAAATCCTTGTTCCAATATCAAATTTATCTTGGAAAAGTCAGAAAAAAGCTAAGGAGAAGAACACTAGTAGAAGCGTGCTAATTACTGAAATTTGTCTAAGTCTAAAAAAATTTATGACCTTCCAAAATCCAAAATCTCCATTATAACTCCTAAAGACCTGAAACCACTCTCAAACATCCCGACAATATTTATATAAAATATAACTTAGTGTGACTTATACTTAATGTTATATTTTATATGAATATTTCGCCCTACAATTCATGGAAAATCCTCAAGTCATGGCAAAGTTTGTCTTCTCCAACATGTAAAAACTCGAAAGGCATGACAAGTCCGAAAAATCCTCATTTGTAAGTGAACTCCACTCAAGGTGGGAAGAATTAAAATTGCTAAGGCATAGAGATTACCAAAACACACATGAAGTCTGACTTGAAGCTTGTCCAAAATCTACATGAACTCCACCTTGCCAAAGCATAGACTCACATCAAGTCCGACCTTTCTAAGAAAAATCCTCAAATTCATGCAAAGTCCACCCACACTTGAATGAAATTTATAGAAGCATGAAGAGATTGAATTGAGGAAGAAGAAAGAAAGTGTTAGGAAATCAGATCTATGGAAATTATTATATTGCTGCTTTATTTACTGTTCTGGTATATATCAAAATTGAGATGCTTTTTCAAATTATACTAAATATATATAATGCTGTGATCGTAGTTGATGAAGACAATGAAACACTTTTATTGATTGCTTATCACTACGATCACAGCATGTCTATATATATGTGCTTGTGATCGGCCAAGCACTAACCAACATGCCCTTTCCACAGCAGTCACGATGCTTGGTAACAGTCGCTGCATATTATTAATGTTAGCGACTGTTATTAACAGTCGCTAACATTAATATATGCAGCGGCTTTGTTAAGTGTGGTCGGCCCTTTTAATAAGGTGTAGTGCATGGCATAGTCGATATCATCAATACATAATATTCGATACTGTCATTAATAAGAGTATCGAACATAGTTCGAATAATGCCAAGATAAATATATATTAATATGTTATTATTATTATTATTATTATATCTCATCAATATAATAATAATAATAATAATAATAATAAGATAATAATAATGTAATCACAGCTCATCTTTTTATAATCATTTGTATATATAATATATAACATATATATATATATATACGAATGAAGCTATATCTTAACAGAAAGCATAAAGGGACCGAATCATAAGAACTTCTAGAAGAAAACAAAAGAAAGTTGGGCGATTGCTATGAAGAAACTAAAACAAGCTTTAAAAGAAAACCTCTCCAAGAAGTTGACCAAGAAAGAAAGCAGAAAGGAAAAATTTAAAAAAACAAAGGAAGAAAGCAAGAAGTTCGATCTCTTCATGAACATTCACAATTCCTCTTAATACATAAGTTTGGCATTTCATTTTTCACAAGCTAGAAATTGAACTTCTGGAATTGGCAGCAAAGTGGAGACCCTAGACGTGAAGACAATTTCTTAGCATAGATCAAAGATCTCAAAAGAGTTTTCATTTTCTCTCGGAATTTTCCATTCAAAATTTCAAGTTTTCAAGTTCTTTTTCATGCAATTTTTCTAAATTTTCTTTGAGTTTTCTAATCTGATTGACAATATCAAAACAATTTTATGCAGACTTGAAAGAAATGTTCAGTTCCAAATTTCATTATTTCAATCTACAAATCTTACAAGTGGGACAAATTTACAAAGGATTGGAGGTAGATGTCAATACCATGAAAAAAGTACAAGTCGGAAAATTTTGAAAAATTGACTGCGTGAGAATTCCTAATTCCAATCCTAGCAAAGTTGTGGGAAAATTCGACTAAGTGGTGAGAAATTCCTATTTCCAAGTGCAATCCGCCAAGGAAAGTTGAGAGAAAATCCACAAGCAAAAGCAAAGTCCACCAAGCTTGGATGTTTTCAAAAAATTTCCTAAGCATTGGAAAATTCCACAAGCACGAGTGAAGTCCGCCTTAGAAAGATGTGAAAAATTCCTAATTCCAATCCAGAAAAGTTGTGAAATTCCATGGAAAGTTGTGGAAAATTCCTGATTTCAAACAAAGGAAGTTGTTGGAAATCCACAAGCACAAGCAGAGTCCACCCTCTCATGATGAGAAATTGGCAACCGTTGATGAACAAGGTGACAAATGCAAACCAAGAGATGAAATTCACTCTCTAGAACCAAAGAAAAATTAGAGAATTTTGGAGTCCAAATCCATTTGAGGTTGAAATCGCCAAGTATTTAGAGAAAATTCCAAGGGGGAAAGAGGAAAAGGTCGAGTTTCAAAGGGAAAATGTTAAGTTTATGTATAGAAAAGAAGAGGTATAAGTTTCTAAAGAGATAGGGAGTGAAATTTGGAGAGAGAGGATTTTTAAAGGGCGAAATCACTAAGGAAGCAATGGTGAAATTGCCTAAGTATGGGAAATCCCCTAAAAATCAGACCTGAAAGTGCACTTCTAAGGATGGGACTTCATCACTTCAAGATCTCATGAGGTCATTTCTAGATTAAAGGTAAGATCGGTAAAGTCATTTTAATAAGTTGTTGACAATTTTCTCAATGTTGTTTTGTGGGTCTGATGCAAAGTGAACAATCAAGGGCAGACAAAGATGAAGGAGATGTTATAACAACTTGACATTTTCAAAGATCAAGATCAAAGGAAGGAATTCAAATGCTATAAGAAAAGATGACATTCACAAATGAGGAAAACAAACACAACCAAAGACTTCATCACCTATGAAGAATTTCAAGACAAGAATAAGGATGGGCGGAAAAGGGAAGATTTCAAAGACATCTTCCAAATTTCAAAGTTCATGCTAAGAAGTCCAAAATCCTCGACCAAAGAACATTCAAAAGGGAAAAAATTCTAAGTTCAAGGAGGTTTAAAAATGATGCAATTTGGGAATACTTTTTCAAATTCTCAAATTCCCAAAATTGAAGAAGAATTGTACAAAGCTAACTTCATTCAAAGAGATAAGCATGCTAAGGTGGCAACCACCTATCTCCACCAATCAGATAATTTTAGGACTAGACGTCCAAGTTCAATGAACTTGGTCTTTTCTTCCATTAGCATAATGGATGATTTCTTCTAGAAGAAATCTCCACCCGAGTTGTTCATTTTTATTGGTTCTCACTAGATAATCATTGTAAACCCTAATTAGAGTATAGTTGTCTAAATCTTGGTCGTTGATCTTAAACCGATATGGGCCCTTCATCTATTTTTGAATGCCTATATAACCCCCACTCCTCTCATTTGAAAAAGGAGATTCGGAGAAATTGTTGCATAAAACACTTCTTAAGTAAATTCATTGTTCAATTGTTGGTGAATTTAATATCTTTTGCAAGTTGCATGGTTTCTTGTCTCTCATTTAGAGTAGATTTTATTTTCAAGAAAGTGAATGAAGGATTTGATGGGAATGTTCATTTTGGAATTAATACATTCAAACTTTTGATAGTTGGATGATTTTCAGCTATTGTGCAAAGTTAGTCTAAATTTGTGATAGAAAAACTTAACTTCCATTACTGTATTCATTGTTCGAATGCTGGTGAATATCTATGATGTGAAAATCTTTAGAATACCTTAGAAGATAACACCTTCCTTGTGTAGTTGTTGAATTTGGTAAAGCAAGGATTGGTTTAGATTCCATGTTTGCAAACTTGTCTCTAGAAACTCATAGGTCTAGTTTAGAGTTAGAATAATCTTCCTCAACCCTTTATCTCTTTTTACTTTTTTTTAAAGTCTCAGTAGAAGTAGAATCCAAAAGCTTAAAGGCAAAATTAATAGAAGGATAAAATCTTGAACAACTACGCAACTCCCCTTGGAGGTTTTCAGCAAATTATCCTGCAATTCTATCCTAAATAGAAGAATCACACGCATTTGGAACCTTGGAATCGTTTTTGTGATCACACAATTCGTTTGTTTAGCATATTAGAGGATTTTGTTCAAGAGAGGATAGAGTACCCCTAGTATTTTATATTATGTTGTCTGTTGCATAAAACACACACCAACAAGCAGGAAGAAATCAGACGAGTTAAGGAATTTTCAGCTCATTCTTATTTGCTGCCAAATCAGATTAGAACTTTACAAATCTGGTATGGGTATGTAGAACTCTTTGGGAGAAATAAAAGAAATAAGAATTTATTTATTTGATGCGAGTTTATTTGCTATTCATTTTATATCAGTATTTATTGTTAAAATTTATGTATTTGCATTCATCTTTATAAAATAAAAAAAAATTTAAAAAAGTCAGAAACAACCCAAAACAAAAAAAACAAAAAAAATTGCAAAAACCCTAAAAATCAGAAATTCTGTGAGAAAACCAAAAAAATCAGAATTATCAGTCATCAAATTGGTTGGGGATCTTTCAATGGTATCAGAGCATGATCCTGCCAGCCTTAGGGTATTGTGATTAATTTTATGTATCCTAGAAGCATTGGGCCATACAAATATTATACTTGCAGGAGAGCACAGGGGCAATTGGATTTTGATACAAGTATTCCAATAGGTGCAATTATGGGTCACACTCATAATGGTAGCATGAGACCCCACCTGCGGGATAGCTAGAATCAACAGGACGATCCAAATCGTGAGTTATTTAGAACTCTCATTAATACGCATCCACTGATAGTGCAAGCCTTAGAGTGGCTAAGTCGAGCCCTTGACAAATTGGATTTGGATCGGCCTACAGATAGGCATGATAGGCAGCGTAGATGAGAATCAGTTGCAAGGAGCTATAGGAGTAGTAGAGCTCCATCTTCGTTGAGCAATGCATTGATTCTCCTCCGCATGGTAGGACATGTACCTCGATAGTTGACAGACTTATCCAGCCCCATTTTGCACCCAGAGAGGAGCCATCACCAGTTGATCCACTTGAGGGCGTGGAGTTTCAAGATGTTGTTATGACAGCTAGTGATCATGGTTTGGTTATCCAAAACCATGGACTCATTCATTCTTATACTGAGTTCACTAGGCAATTGATTGCCAGATTTGACTGTAAGGATGTTGAGTTGTACTACAGTTATTTAGCACTGATGCGATAGAGTGGACACACTGAAACTTATATTAATGAGTTTCAATGCATTGTTGCTAAAGTTCTAGAGATGCTTGATAGATGTGTGGTGATGTTGTTTATTGTCCGTTTCAATGACAAGTTACGGGGTTTGGCCAGGGCTTTCAAGCCTAGGAATTTGCAGGAGGCTATTTAGAGTACTTTAGACCTTGATACCTCACCACCACCTACTTCTTATCAGCAGGATAAGAAGTTTTCTAAGAGCTCCAAGCCATTTCAAAGGACTTCTACACAATGCAAGAGTCTGTCACCTCCCCCCAAGATGGATCAGGAGACACGTAATGAGTTGAGGAGGAAGCTTTACTTCTCGTGTAAGAAGTCTTGGGAGCCTAGACAACAATGCCTTGGGAAAGGCAAGATGCATCTCATAGAGGTTACTTCTGATATGGGTGATGAGCAGTTACAAGATACAGGTTCAGAGGGCAGCAATGTTGAGGGTGAGCAAGAGACTCCACAAGTGCAGCTTAAAGATGGCGATGCATTGGATACGTCCAATGGTACTATTGCCACCCTTTCAAGAGTTCCTCAATATCATCCCTTTCAGATGAGGAGTGATTAAGAGACAATGATTGACTTGCCTTGTAGACAGTGGTGCTACACACAATTTTACTGATGAGGGGTTGGTCGCTAGGCATGGATTGTAGGCAAAGGACTTTCCTCCTTTCAATGTGACAGTTGCAGATGGTTTCACTATGTGGTGCACTAGAAGAGTCCCATAGCTTAGCATACAGATGGGTGACTACACCTTGACCAATGATTTTTATGTTGGAGGTCTTAGTGAGATTGATATAGTATTGGGCATCCGGTGATTACAGTCACTTGGCAGGTATGTACAAGATTTTAGGAGAGTGGAGTCAATTGCTAAAGTCTCTTTCTAATGGAGGGCCTATGGTAGTTTCGGCACGTAGGATGGAGTCCCTATTCAGACATGGAGATGTTGCTTAGGCGGCACAATGTTTAATTTCGTCCAAGTCACCTTCTTCACAAGACTAGGAGTCATTCCACATTGATGTTGAGACAGTATTGGACAAGCATAGTCTTGTATTTGGTGATATTCCTCTTGGGTTACCTCTAGACCGTGGTTTTAGGGATGTGATTGAGCTTGAGGATGGCATTAAGGCCGTGATTACTAATCCCTATCGTCATCCTAGGAAATTTAAGGATGAGATAGAGACGACTATTCATGAGCTATTGAATATGGAGCACATCAGACCTAATTGTAGCCCTTTTGATACTTTTGTGGTAGTAGTGAAGAAGGGTGGCACTATGCACATGTGCATCAATTACTATGCATTGAATAACAAAACAATCAAGAACAAGTATCCTATTCTGTGCATAGATGAGTTATTGGATGAAGTCCATGTGCAATGAACTTCTCAAAGACTAATTGTCAATCAGGGCACCATCTGATTCGTATTCCTGAGGACATACACAAGATAGCATTCAGATGTCATTACGGGCACTATGTGTTCTTCGTGATGCCAATTTGTCTTACTAATGCACCTGCAACTTTTCAATCATGCATGAACCATATATTTAATAAGCAGTTGTATTAGTATGTGCTTGTGTTGATGTATTGATATACAACAAGATTTGGGAGGAGCACATAAGGCATCTAGATGAGGTACTTGGTATTATGAAAGCATAGTCTTTATATGCCAAGATGTCCAAATGTGAATTTGGACTTACAGAGATCTTGTACTTGGAGCATGTGATTGGTAATGATGGGGTCAAGGTACATTAGGAGAAAATTTAGGCAATACTTAATTGGCCACCACCTAGGAACATTTCAGACTTGTGGGGTTTCCTAGGATTATGTGGATACTACAGAAGGTTCATGAAGGGGTATTCACAACTTGCAGATCCTTTGACAGATCTCACACGAAAGGGCGCTTTTAGGTGGACAAATTGGGCGTAGGTTGTATTTGATACGCTCAAGCAAGTCATGAGCACTTGTCCAGTTTTGGCTCTTCTAGATTTCTCTCAACCGTTTGTGTTAGAGTGTGATGCATCCAAAGAGGGTACTAGAGTGGTTCTTATGCAGAATCACCATCATGTTGTCTACAAGAGTAGAAAGTTCAGGGATAATAAGAGACTATATTCCACCTATAACAAAACGATTCACACCATTATGCATGCCTTAGAGAAGTTTTGTCAATACTTGGTAGGTGGGAAGTTTGTGGTAGGGACTAACCACAACAGCTTGAAATTGTTGGACTAACCGCAAACGTCCCCCTTCGGGATTTGTAATATGGTTTAGCAACCTCCAATGTCTTCTATAAGTCTAATGGTTGTATCGGACATTAATAGGTCGATCTTTTGGTGCAATGGCAACCGCTAGTTGTAACAAGTGGTATCAAAGCTTGGTCATAGGTTTGAATCCCCTCAAGTGACGCTGAGGGGGAGATTGTTGGACTAGCCGCAACGTCCCCTTTCGGGATTCGTGACATGGTTTAACAGCCTCCTATGTCTTCTATAAGTCTAGCGGTTGTATCAAGCATTAACAGGTCGATCTTTTGGTGCAACAGCAACTGCTAATTGTAACAAGTAGTTGTAACAAGAGATCAACCTGTTAATGCCCGATACAACCACTAGACTTATAGAAGACACGGGAGGTTGTTAAACCATGTCACGAATCCTGAAGGGGGACGTTGGCGGTTAGTCCAGCAATCCCCCCCCTCAGCGTCACCCAAGGGGATTCGAACATGTGACCAAGCTCTGATACCAATTGTTAGGCCCAAAAGGAGGCAAGCACAACTCAGAGGGAGGGTGAATCAATTGTGTACACCTAATAATTTTAATTCCACTTTAGCCACTTAGATCTGAAAGATAAACAGTAATGCAAGATCCACAACATATAACACAGAACACCAAGATTTGTCTTCGAGGAAACCCAGTTAAGGGAAAACCCCAATGGGAGTCAAACCCACTAGATGAATGTACTTTGCTAAAAGTAGTGCCCGGTTAAGAGAAAATAGAGAGCAAAGAATGCACTTGCAACCACAGGCTTACAACCCAATTTGCAATCTCACTACCCAGAGCACACTACTCACAATACAATCTCAGATCTAGCCCTCAGTCATGTTCACCAATCTATCTTCAATTACAATAGGGTGGACACAGTCCATTGCAACTGAATTGACAAATAGCATCTCCTATGCCTGGATCAAGCTGTTTGGATGAAGCAAATGCTAAAGGATATAAGGATAAACATTGATGAACCTATTGTTATTTACTGTGATAACTCTAGTGCTATAACTATCTCAAAAAATCTTGTATAACATTCAAAGACAAAGCATATTTCTATTAAGTATCATGTCTTGAGGGATAAAGTCGGTGAAAAGGAAGTGAAGCTGGAATTTGTGTCTACTAAGGAACAGATTGTTGATATCTTTACAAAGCCTTTGTCGAAGGATACATTTAAGTATCTCAGGGAGAAGCTTGGGGTGATAGCCCCTCCTGATCAGAACTAATGATGTTGAGGATGGGATCAGTCCAGAAAATCTATCAGAATATCATTCACTAGATTGATGAGTTTGGGGACTACTCCTTAGGGGGAGAAATCTTATGCCTATTATGGTTCGGTACTAATATTTTTCTATTTTTGCCTTTTGAGGTAAGTTTAGTTCTTTTGATGTCTTTGGTCCTTTTCCATTGATGTCAAAGGGGGAGAGATTGTGTGGAAAACAGAGGTAATTATGCTTGGGAGAGATTTTGTTGAATCTAGATATTCAGAGTGATCAGGCGGATATATTGTGACTATACTTTCAGAGTGATTAGGTGGATATAGTAATGTCTTTGTGCATTGATCAGTTTTTCACTACACATGTCGTCATCAATGCCAAAGGGGGACATTGTTAGAAGATTGTTGAGCATGTCAAAGTTTGGTACTTGGGTGTGCTGACATTAATGTTTTGTCATTGATGTCAACATACTAATTGTTGGTTCAGACAATGTGTTCAGTATGCTCAGTGAAGAGGATTTCAGATGATCAGGTAATATGTTTAAGATCTTGAGTTGCGATTGTAAGGTATTGTTCAAAGGCGTTTGTAGATGGTCTACAGAGGTTCGCATAAGTTTGGATGACAGTTTGAGTGAGTTATGGTCGAGTTGCTGGTTGTTGATGTTACAGTGTTCCTGTATACAGTGGATGAGTATTTGGTTCGGTATGTCTTGGATTTGATGTTTCAGAGGTTGCGAAGCTAGTGGTTACATGGTGCCTTATCATTGTGTTCGCAGCTAGTGTTGTTCATGATGCTGAGTACAGCAAGCTATCTTTCGTTATGACAGAGTTCGGTATTTTAGTGGTCATGGTGATCAGAGATAAAGATGAGTTTGGATTTCGTATTAAAGATGATGAAAAGGTTCTGGATGGTATTCATGTTGCTTGTTGGTGTTCTTGGATCGTGTGATGATCCTGTTGTTGGTCCGCATTGATTGAGATGATCGGATTTGCTTCTTTGGTCACGTGTTGGTGTTTCTTCATTTAGGTCCTAGCCGACTTGATGGGATAATGTGTTGCAATTCTTGATGTTGTCTTGGCGACACGCAATTGTGTTCGTAGTTGAAGATTTGGGTCCTATCTAAGTCTTGGCCGACTTGATTTGGATTGCATTAGAGATTGAGCATAATGTTTATATCTTTTATTGTAATAGGTCTTAGCTGACCTAGTTCTTGATTATTCTTTGTAATTGGTATAAATGAGAAATCTTTTTGTAATTGTGAGAGCAGAACGAGGAGAATGTGTGTATTTGTATTCTGCACTTAAAGCAGAGTTTGTACTTCATTGGAACTGTTTTGGCATAGGAGATGCTATTTGTCAGTTCCAATGAAGTACAAACTCTGCCTTTAGGGCAGAATACAAATACACTCTTCTCGCTCTCCTCTCACAATTACAAAATGATTTCTCATTTATACTGATTACAAAGAATAATCAACCACTAGGTCGGCTAAGACCAATTACAATAAAAGATAAACATTATGCTCAGTCTCTAATGTGATTTAAATGAAGTCGGCCAAGACTTAAATAGGACCAAAATCTTCAACCACGAACACAATTGTGTATCACCAAGACCGCATTAAGAATCGTAACACGTTACTCCATCAAGTCGGCTAGGACCTAAATGAAGAAACGTCGACACGCTACCAAAGCAGCGATTTCGATCATCTCAATCAATGTGGACCAACAACACAATCATCACACGATCCAAGAACACCAACAAGCAACATGAATACCATCCAGAACCTTCACATCATCTTCAATACGAAATCCAAACTCATCTTTATCTCTGTTCATCAAGAACACTAAAATACCGAACTCTGTCATAACAAAAGATAGCTTGTTTTACTCTAAATTATGAACAACACTAGCTACGAACACAATGATAAGGCACCATGTAACCACCAGCTTCGCAACCTCTAAAACATCAAATCCAAGACATACCGAACCAAATACTCATCCACTGTACACAGGAACACTGTAACATCAACAACCAGCAACTCGATCATACCTCACTCAAACTGTCATCCAAACTTCTACAAACCTTTGTAGACCATCTACAGACACCTCTGAAAAATACCTTACAATCGCAACTCAAGATCTTCATAATATCACCTGATCAACTGAAATTCTCTTCACTAAACATACTGAACACACTGTCTGAAACAGCAATTAATATGTTGACATCAATGACAAAACATTAATGTAAGCACACCCAAGTACCAAACTCTGACATGCTCAACAATCTTCCAACAGAAATACTTTTTGGAGCAAAAGGAACTTAATGAGCGCCAACAGAAATGGGTTAGAAAGATACAAGCATATGATTTTGACATTGAGTATGTCAAGGGGAAAAAGAATGTTGTTGTTTACGCACTTTCTAGGAGGCCTACAGTTGTTACAATTCTCCAAAGACTCTCCCATTTACAAACGAGAGAAGGGTTTATATAGGAGTCTCAAATACAATGGATGACTTGGATTGATTTGAAACCAATGGCCAAGATCATCTCAAAGTAACCCTAATTAGGGTTGCTCAAATATTCAATACCTATCCAATGACAATAAGGCACCAATTTATGGGCCAACAAGAAAATCAGATTATTTTGAAATACATATCCACTTGAGAATACATTCCATATGTTCATCTGGAATAATTTGATTGGATGAGGATAAGTGGATGCCACCTCATTATTTAGAAATTTCTATTTCAATTCCACTTTTCCATCCTCACCTCTTTGGAAATCTTTTCCTTGAGATATTCTTGAAATGGTTCTTGAATCTTGACATCTTGACCTTAATCTCTCTCCATGACTTGAACTTGTAGATTCTCATCTTCCCTTATACTGACTTGCACCATGACTTTCCTTATTCCATGAGATGTGTATATTTGCACTTCAATCACCATCCTTGTGTGTTGATCTTGAACCTCACCATGTAATTGTCGACTTGAGCCTTGAAAGCCTTAGTGCACTTGCTCGAACATCTCCTTCTCAGATTTGCCGCCTCTGTGATGAGGATTTAACCAAACTTTGGTTCCTCTCATGGAGTTCATGTTCTTTCCATATCAGGTTTTTTAAAAGTCTCTAATCTATCTTCACAAGTTCGTCCTCTGTGTATGGTGTCTTCGATTTCTGATCTCTGATTTTCTCTTCACATTTGCCCCTCTTTAATTTCTGGTTGATTGGGTCTGATCCTTTCCTCCTTGTCTAACCTTCAATTTATCAACCTTGAATGATTTTCTTCAACTTCTAAACTTGTATTGCCTCCTTGCGTTGTGTTTCAACCTTGCAGTTTGACGGCAATTTAAAGTGATTTTGCCTTTGTTGTGCATCTCCACAGCGAATGTCAGATTAATTTTTTTTGCCTCTTAAAGGATGTTCGACCAGTATAAGGGTTTTCCTTTCATATTTTCTTTAAATTCTTTTCAAGATCATGGTGGTGGAAAATTTATCAGCTTAAGGACGCTTTGGGTTTCGATTTTTTCTTCATTTTCACCTTCAAACTTTCATTCAATCCCCTAAGTGGAAATTCAATGCCTATAGGGACAGATTCTGATTGCATAATTCATCTTGTTTCACCCTTTGGCCCAGCTGGTGGAAAATCGATGGGTATGGGAACAACTTGGTTGCAGTTAAACTTAGTTGTTTTCCTTTGCACTTCAGGTTGGTGGAAAACCAGCCACCATAAGGAATCCTTACACTCGCATTTGGATTTGTCTAGAAACCTCACCTAGTCATCAAGGGGAAATTCGATGCCCATAGGGGCAGTCAACACTCAATTCTCCAATCCCCGTTGTTGGTGGAAAATCAAACACCATATGGACAAACTAGTCCCAATGTAATCTTCAGTTTACTTGCCCATCTTGAGTGGAGTGGAAAAATGACTCTTGTAGGGACACTTACATTGCTTTCTCATCAAGGGGAAATTCAATGTCCATAGGGACAAGTGTAAATTTTATGCACATAAGGACAAGTGGAAATTCTTCATCCATAGGGACAAATTGGGTCCTCAACTTATGAAGTGGGAATTTTGGCTCCATAGGGACAAAGTGGAAAATCCAATCATAGGGACTAGTGGAAAATCCATGTCCATAGGGACTTTCCCTTTTCAACTTACTACCTCAAATTTTCTAAGTGTCCAACTAGTGGAAAAACGACCCCTATAAGGACGAATGGCCTTTTCAACTTGAATTTCATTTGTTCTTACTTCCTAGGAGTGGAAAATTGACCCCCATAGGGACTTTGCATTTGGACTCAGTGGAAATTGATTTCCATAGGGACTTTTGGTCCCTTGGTGGAAATTTGATCTTCACAAGTATTTTACAATTGGTTTGCAAGATTTCATTGTTCAAGTCCAAATTCATGAGTAAAGTAGGGCATTGATACACTATGAAGACCAGTTGACTAACCAAAACATCTTGACACTTAGGAAATTTTCCCTAGGACTTGACAATTTTTTCCATTTTATCCCTAATGACTTTAAGTTTAAACCCTTATGACCTGACTCTGATTGCAACTTTGGTAACTTGAAGATCTGACCACTCCTCAATCTTTGAAGCTTAGAATTGATACTCTACTGCCAAAACTCTAAACAAGCGAAAAGAGGGGGGTCCCCTTTGCAATGGGGCAATGGTGTAAAAAGGTCACAACATCTAGTGCCAACCCGAAAAAATGTTTCTGAACATTTCAAGGATAAAACTTGTTTGGAACTTAGAATCTTTGATTAATTCCCTTTTCACCTATCAAACAACAAGGAAATATACTCAAGATGGAAGAAAGACAACAAACTATGTAAGAGCCTTTATCTTCGATTACTTAAGTATGTGCGTGTGTATGCATTCCCGCTCGACAAGACCATGGAAGACCTCCTAAGATCCGTTGCAATTAGCTATGTAAGGTATCCATACTTCAAAAGCATCCTAGATAGAGCCTCGTTGTTGGTCAAGCATCTGTATCCCTAACGAGGTTATCGTTGTAAACTCATGGAGATTGCTCTACTTCCAACAATTTTCATTTTAGTACCTGTAGAGATGTCTGCATACCCAAAGCCAAATATTGCATGATAATTCCTTTCTTTTCTTTTCATTTTTTTTCTTTTTTCTCTTTTTGTTTCTTTTGATACTGCTTTTCTTTTCACATATTTCCGATTTGGTTCATAAGCAATGAAGCTCATAATGGGTTTAAGAATTACAGTGGCGCTAAAGCAAGAATAAAGATTTTTCATAGACTATAACTTCTCCTGAGAAATTCCAATTACTTAGAGCAATTAATTATGTATAAGATATAGCAATTGAAAGACTTAGGTGTTCAAAACACAACATGTGACTCTTTCCAAATTTAGGATAAATCCTTATCGAATGATTTTCCACCAGCTGGGCAAAAGGGTGAAACAAGATGAATTATGCAATCAGAATTTGTCCCTATAGGCATCAGATTTCCACTTAGGGGATTGAATGAAAGTTTGAAGGTGACAATGAAGAAAAAATCAAAACCCAAAGTGTCCTTAAGCTGATCAATTTTCCACCACCATGATCTTGAAAAGAATTAAAAGAAAATATGAAAGGAAAACCCTTATACTGGTTGAACATCCTTTCAGAGGCAAAAAAATTAATCTGACATTCATTGTGGAGATGCACAACAAAGGTAAAAGCACTTTAAATTGCCATCAAACTGCAAGGTTGAAACACAAAGCAAGGAAGCAATACAAGTTTAGAAGTTGAAAAAAATCATTCAAGGTTGATAAATTGAAGGTTAGAAAAGGAGGAAAGGATCAGACCCAATCAACCAGTAATTAAAGAGGGGCAAATGTGAAGACAAAATCAGAAATCAGAAAATTGAAGACACTATACAAAGAGGATGAACTTGTGAAGATAGATTAGAGACTTTTAAAAAATCTGATATGGAAAGAACGTGAACTCCATGAGAGGAACCAAAGTCTGATTAAATCCTCATCACAGAGGCAGCAAATCTGAGAAATAATCAAAAGTTCAAAAAATTGCTTAAGGAAAATTGCAATCTTCACGAGAGCCACCAGGGTCTGGTTCAATCATGATCACAGAAGCTATGAACCTGATTGAGAAGGCATTCCCAATGCATGGCAAATTCCCTCCCAACTTGTGAGACTTTGTCCCAATAGCATGAAGATTTTCTACTTGGGTGAGATGTTTCTCCAAGCATGGATCAAACTTCCAATCTGCTGAGGATGTAATACCAAAGCACTTGCTAAAATCCAATTTGCCTTGAGATGGAATTCCAATCAAGTGTGACAATTCGACCTTCCTTTGGGATAATTCCCTAAGAGCGTGTGATTTCCATCCAAGCATGTGAAGAATATCATAAAAATGAAAGGTGGAAATTGGCTTGTCCAAGGGTAAAATCCAATCCACTCAAGGGAATGTGATCTGATTTGAGGGCTTGCAATGCCATTCCAAGATCCAAGACATAGAATCCAAACTTTCGAAATTGACAAAAAATTGAATGATCTTTTGGAGAAAATCTCAACACCCTCCCAATTTCCAACCTAAATAAGCATGGTGTCTGGATAAATGCCTGATTTCTAATCCATGTTTAATGAAAAATCTGAAGGCATGACCGAAATTCCCAACCAGCATGTGAATTACGCCCAGGACTTAAATGGATCTCTAAAATGCAAGAGGAATCTAACTTGTCCAGGGTGAATTCCAGATTTAAAAAGGGAATTTGAGTAGATGATGAAGTGATCTGAATTGGAGGGTAAAAATTGTGATCACCTTTGAAGGAGAAAACCTAATTACAAACCAAGCACGCCATAAGGAAGGTTGAGTGAAAACCAACGTGCTAGATCAGGTCGGCTAAATGAGGAGGCATGTCCTTTGGATGGAATGCCTATATATCTATCTATATATATATATATATATATATACAAACCAAGCACGCCATGAGGAAGGTTGAGTGAAAACCAACGTGCTAGATCAGGTCGGCTAAATGAGGAGGCATGTCCTTTGGATGGAATGCCTATCCAAAGTAATTAATTCAAAGAGCAAAGCAGATCCTACAGTGCAAAAATCAGGAGTTTGAAACAAAGCAAATCTAGCTATTCACATAAATCAAGTTCGCTGGAAATTGAGAAAATCAGAAAGGATGAATGCTAATTACTGGACAAGTCAACTGAAATCAGAGCAGAAGAGGCAAAAATCAGGATAGAAGGTGGAAATTAAACAAAGGCTGTGAATCAATAGCAGAGGTCTGGGCAACTTTGTTGTGGAAAATCAGAGGTATTTGGAAGTCCCGCTAGGTAAGTGTTGAAATTTCATCGTGTAAAGTAGGAGTTCGGATTGAATCAAGTGTGAACTATGGCTAAAAATATGCATTTACTGAGCATGATTAAGCAATATCGGGTGAAAATCAGGCATATGAAACCCAGAAAATCAGATCGCAAAGATTTTTCAAAGACTGCATGAATTCAAAATTAAGATGTTTAAGATTCAAAGGTCTAGGTTTGTAAATCATTTGTACGGATCTGAAGTAGCCTCACTTTTTGACTTCCAAGTTTTGATTAAGAGTTTTAATGATTATATTCTTATAAAACACTTAATTTCTAACATAGGTTGTTTCTATTGTTTTGCAAGGATCAATACATGTAGTTGGATTGGAGATGATCATTGGAGAAGGAGATGTTTGAGCAAGTGCACTAAGGTTTCCAAGGTTCAAGTCAACAATTACATGGTGAGGTTCAAGATCAACACACAAGGATGGTGATTGAAGTTCAAATATACACATCTCATGGAATAAGGAAAGTCATGGTGCAAGTCAGTACAAGGGAAGATGACAGTCTACAAGTTCAAGTCATGGAGAGATTAAGGTCAAGATGTCAAGATTCAAGAACCATTTCAAGAACATCTCAAGGAAAAGATTTCCAAAGAGGCGAGGATGGAAAAGTGGAATTGAAACAAAAAATGCTAAATAATGAGGTGGCATCCACTCGTCCTCATCCAATCATATTATTCCAAATGAACATATGGAATGCACTCTGAAGTGGATATGTATTTCAAAATAATGTTATTTTCTTGATGGCCCATAAAGCGGTGTCTTATTGTCATTGGATAAGTATATAATATTTGTAGCAACCCTAATTAGGGTTTCTTTGAGATGATCTTGGCCATTGGTTTCAAATCAATCCAAGCCGTCCATTGTATTTGAGACTCCTATATAAACCCACATCTCATTTGTAAATTGAGGAGTCTTTGGAGAATTGTCACTTGTATGCTGCCATAGTTCAAATTAATCATTGAAGTTTGTTGATTTAGTGAAGATTGTGGAGTGTTGTGTGGTTCTTTGATCTGTCAACATAGTTTAGAATTTTCTTAAGTATTTTAGTTGTTTTAGTTGGATGAAAGGAATTATGAATGAACCTTTGTGAAACTCGACTAATCCATAGTGGTGATTGCTGATTGGAAGTCACTTTGCATGGTCAACTAGAATCTAAATATAAGCTTAACTTCCATTGTTGTTTACTCATTGATATTTATCATATTTTTGGTGTTGATGTTGTTAATGATGATTTGAATATCCATTATCAACCTTAGAAGATTGCACTAGTTTGCTTAAGTTGATGACAAAGCTAAGTCTAGTAGGATTCATAAAGCCATTCATTATCTCTTGCATTCTAGGATTGGAAAGGACTTTTGACCCTTAACTTTAAAAGTCTTGTTATTATTAGGATCGAGTGCCTATATTGCCATATCATTCGTAAAGAAAGTAGATAAATGTAGAGTGAATAGCATAAGTCCCCTTGGATTAACAGTATACATCAAAACAAACGAGCTCAAATCCAACATAAAGTCGCAAGTACACAATCGGAACCTTGGACTTGCCTCTATGATCTTTTTGCAATCTTAGCATACATGGTGTCTTTGCTCAAGAGAGGATAGAGTGTCCTTTGGCACTTTATTTTGTGTCGGTGTGGTCATTAAACACTCGTCAACAAGAGGGTATTAGAAAAATATTTGCATATATAATTTAATGGTCAATAATTTATTTTTAGGTAGATTAGATTTGTTTCTAATTTAATCTTCAGTGTTCTTTTGGAAACATCAACAATGTAATTGCCTATATATGTACATTTCAGTTGTTCAATAAAATCAAGCAATTACCATTGTAACATTTTCTACTCTGAAATTTCCAAGCTTTCATTATTTTATTGCTTTCTAAGAAAGGTTAATGAATATTGTAAAACACGTATTCTAAGAAAAAGGTCCCATAAAAGCAAGTCCCATCACATTGTGCCTAAAATTTTCAAAGGGCAAATCGCATGTGTGCATTAAACATCAACCTGCCTGACCTTCCATGGTTTTCTTCTGTCTCTGTTTTATCTCTTGACACTAACTATGTATGACAGATCTGATATTTATATTATGCCCTATTCCTATCTGTCCTATAATGGCTTTCACTATTTGATAGCTAAAGATGTTGCTATAATGGCAATCTAGACTGTCTTTCTTCACTTATTTTTTACACTGTGAAATGCCCCGTTGCAAGGAGGCCTTCATCTTGGATGCCACTTGAACCTAGTATCTATTCTGTAAAATTTACCAGTACTTCTACCTGGTCTTAACCGTTGAAATACACTCTAACTAAATTTGGATGCAGAATATTATGCAATTTTTACACTTGAACATGTCCTTCGAGAGTTTGGAAGTCAAGCTCCACATTGAGAGCTCCACTGACTTACCATTGAGTTCATCCCAATGACTGTGGCTGTCCACTATTGATATTTTTGGAACTTTTAGATATTTTCCGAGGCCAAACAATAGCTGACCAAAAAGGAACAGTACAATTTTCTGTTATGATGTGAAATTTCTTCCAACTCAGTACTGTCATATCTGGTTTTGGAATTGTTTGAAGAGGAAATTTGAACTATGCACCTTCAGGATCTAGAGCAACTGTACTTCAATATTTTGAAATTTACTACATAGAATTGAATTCTACAAAACTAAATCTACATATAAAAGAATTCAAATATGCGTAAGTTTGAAACAGAAGCAAAACATCCTACCCAGGTTGTCTGTCCTTGCGGAAGTGTTGGTCAGTGAAGCCAATTGAAACTGTGCCCCGCCGTCCTCTGTTCTCAACATACATTTCAAAGTAATATAGAAGCTTCTTAATGGGAGCAGGGCAATTAGCCTGTAATGATCCAACATCATCAAATCTTCCTCGTCCAATATATTTTACAGATAGATTGTCAGCCAATACAGCTAAGTAAGGACCCACGTCATTAGTATTTAGATGTGTCGGAACTTCTTCCTCTTCTACTCCAATTATATGCCTATAATCAGAGTACACCACATCTCCCACTCGTTCCACATTCATTCTTCAGCACTACAACAAGCCTATAAACATCACAGCAATTAACTGTAATTTTAGAGCCATGGAATAAAGAAATTAATTGAAATGGCAGAATGTATGTTCAAACAAATGAAGCAAATAAAACTTTAACCTTGACTAGACAGAATCTACATGCACCAAGTCAACAAATCTCACCCTTATAATGTTCCCCTCACTATGGAATTTGTTGAAGTGAAAGATTGCAAAAAGAATATCCCTTCAACACACTGTCCAATAAAATCGAACCACTTAGACACTTAATTATCAAAATATTGAATTATAGTATAGTAATGTATTTACCCCTATTATTTCAAACCAAAACAAGTCCCTGCAATGTACAGAAATTGAAAAGCACGAACAAGAACTTGAAACCCAGGAAATAGGAATCCCCAAGAACAATGGGGGTACCATACTTTGACACTCATAACAATCTGGGCTAATGAGCCTAAACTGTACACCAAAGCAAAGACAAGCTACAACTCAAACATAGGACTTTCCACGGGAATATGAGGTGTTACACTACTGAGCTACAGGGCCAGTGCACTACCATGTTGAAAACTATGGACCAGCTAGTACTCAGATAGTTTGAATTAGTGACTTCTGTAAAGAACCGTACTTGGCTCTTTCTGAAAGACTAATGTTTATTGAATAATCATGGCATTTATAACTCAATATTGCTCCAACCAATAATTATAATAACTCCTACTTCTCAAGCTTGACATATCAAATTCAATTTAATTGAGACAACCAGACAAATCATAAACTACTTATCAATTGCAAAGGAGGAAATTACATACTAAATTATAATCGAAACAAACAAGAGCACCTGAATCTCTTTTATTCCCCAATAATGCTAATACAGTTTATCAAAGATAGCCGCCTCCCTGAATTATCAAGACGTGACAGCCATAGCCAGCACGTGACTGGCCTAAATCTGATTTGCAGGCCCAGAATATTGCAATGGCGTGACCAGAACTTGTCACAGCTCCTCCAATGCCTCACGTGACTGCTCTCAATCAACGCGGGACTGCCCAGAAATTAATGCGCTGCTGGGAAATGGATTACGGCAAAGTAATGGGTGTACACGAGCCTTTGGGAAGCAATCAGCAATGAGTGCATTCCAATATATATGCAGACGCAGCCCAGAATTTAATGAATACGCTGCTATAAGGGACGTCACCACCTTGTTTGCAGTCGCAGCATGAATACAATATAGCAGTCAATAAATTCGATAATCTCCCTTTGCCAATCACTTCCAATAATCAAGAAATAAATCATCAGCTTCCAAAATTTGTACCAAACCCTTGAGTGGTTGAATTAATTAACACGATTTCTCCAGCAAGCACAAACTTCAGATTTCAAACTTCCACAATTCCGCATTCCAACACACAGAGGATGAAAACAACAAATTCCACCAACTTTCAAACCTCCAATATGAAGATAATTTCTAAACTTCTAGAATACTTCGCTTTGCCTGTAGAAATAACTTGCACAAATCCAGTATACCTCAGCACTGGAAAGAATGAACTCAGTAATCAGAATTAAATGCTCACCAATCAGCAGCTATGAAATTCACCATTATCAAGCAATGGCTCAAATCATGAGAAGAGGAATCCGTCCTCGAAACCCTAGCCAGGGCAATTCTTCACAAACTTCAATAAAATAATGATTGCATAATGAATGATTGAAAGTGCTTTTTCGAGCAAAATATATAGCTTTTTTGAAAAAGCACTTTTTTAATATTTCCCTTAATTGGCTTTATTAAATACTCCCACTTTATAATATAATATGTATAAAGTCATTAGTTATTAAATTAAATCAATATAATTTAATTTAATTACACCTTTAAAATAAAAGCCACTGAACCTTCTGACTGCAATCATTGAACTTCTGACAAAGCACCAGGACCAACTGCCCAGCCGAGAATAGATACTACCCTACCAAAAATAGCCACTGCTAAAAATAGACTTACTAAAAATAGTAAGTCACACAAACTGGAAATTCTCTGAAACATCAATCCTGAGATGTCTGACGCTCCGTGCAGACACCCTGCCAATCCTGGCCATACCAGATACCCCACTTACTAAAAATAGTAAGTTGTCCAAAATGACCCAAACAAAGAGCAGAACTGATAATCTGAATCTCCAGAATGGAATCCCGACGCTGGCTCCACAATCTGACCCCCTCTGAACACCCGATTAGCTTGCGAGGGTCGCCAAACCAAGCTAATCCCGAAGTCTGAAAAACGCGGACATTACAGTCCTCCCTTCCCAAGATTGCTTGTCCTCAAGCAATCAGAAAAAACAAGCAACATCACAATCCACCCGGATCCCACGGATGGTCACAGGTAATATCACAATCTGCACTAAACCCCTGTGAAGAAAAAACCAACATCAGCAAAACACCCACCGCTGAAAACAACAGCTGTAAACCAACTGTAGATGTTGATATTGAAAACAACCCAACGGAACTCAACCCATCTGCAATATTAACTCCGTCAAATTCTGAGTCCTTGTCAATCCAGTACTCACCCAACTGCACTAAGAAAACAACAGTGACCAAATGTGTCTGGATCACTGTTAACAACTCTGTCACCTGATAAGCAGTCCTGAGTGTGTGGACACTGCAAGTAATCTAACTTGCAATTGCCAAAACCATCTGCAAACGATGGTGCCAAGCTATCCCATAATGGATGGTCTGATACCGGAGCCAACTTACCCCTGCGTGAAAACAAATCTTCCACTTGAGGGTCAAAAGAAAAGTGATGAGCATACCCCATCGTGAAATGCTGGTAAGAAACCCCAATCTCTGTCAACCACTCATCATGGCCAAACCGGGAATCAAGAGATGGCTCCAATCTCTGACTCCATATAACTGCAGGTCGGTTAGGGTCCTGGGTGACCCTCTCAGCAAACCCAACCTCAAACTCTCTGTGAGGGAGCATCGTAGTCAAAGTACCTACAATCTCTCTCACCAAACGCCGGATCGCGCCTGTACCCTGGATGAGAACACCCTCAGAAGCTCGGTAAGATCCCTCATGAAATTCTGAACTCTCAAGAAGGTGATCCAAGAATGACTCCGGGCAGTAAAATCTATAGGAAGTAGCATCCAACTGCTCCCCTCGGAACCATAACTGGTCATCGTGTGATTGTGACGTAGTCAGCTGCCTACCCTCACCAGCTATGCAATCACTAACCACCGACTCAGGTGATACCCTGCCTCCCTACTGAGCAATCAAGGGAGTAGTGTTATGAACAGGAACACTAAATGCTGACTGGTCCACTTCACTGCCTACAACGTCCTGTACTGTATCACCTGACGTACTGCTACCAACTGTAGTATCCATTCCAAAGTCCGGTATACTACAACTCTCTACTACAGTGTCTAACTCAACTGCACAAGTATCCGATGGAAGTAAATCTACATCTCCAATGCTGAAATCAAGGGCGGATGTATCCCCACTGCTATCACATCCAACTACCCCAACTGTGGACATCATCAGATCTTCAAACACCATAATATGTAACTGTACTGGATCTGGTGATGGAGTAGACTGAAGATGCTCCAATTCCACAGTCACCTCGGCTAACTGAGCCTGTGACTCTTGGAGAGCCAACTGAGTGCTCTCTAATACCTCTGAAGTCATCGTGAGCTCCCGAGTAAGCTCACTCACCTCATCCTCTCTATCCAACAGTGCCTCATAAGCTATACTCCCCCACTCCACTAGGTGATCTCTGTCGGCTACCATCTGTAAATAGTTCTGTCTCAAAATCTTGACAGCCTCACGCAAGGAGTGAATCTCTGTCAATGAAAGGTAACCACTGCTGGACTCATCTGTCATAGGAGTACTCCAACCATAAACAGCCAGTAACTGACGAGCGGCATCAAAATGCTCGAGAGTAGAAGAAATATCCCTCTCATCAACTCGCAACTAGTTAGTCACATGATGACTCTGCCCAACAGGCCTCCTATGTACAACCTCAAATGCACTGTCCACACTATGAGAGGAAGCTGTATACAATAAACTCCCCTCAAGATCACCATCTCTCTGTGTACTTACATCTGAGTACACCTCTACACTCTGAGTACAGGCATCGGACATGTCCTCATCTAACCCCGAGGAAGCTGCAGCTGAATCTGACTCAACACCATCTCCAGCTACCTCGTCCCCTGCAACCATCTGACAATCCAAATCCTGAGACACATCCTCATGAGTCACTGACGGAGTAACCCTCCCTCTAGACATGGAAGCCCTGGCTGTAACAAACTCCTGCCACTCGAAAGCTTCCTTGTCCTCTTCTGTGGGTTCCGGTAACACAGAATCATGGAACCCATCTCCACCAAACGACAACGCTGAATCTACGCCCAAAGTCAGATATAGAAAGCCAGAAATACAACACTCATCATCCTCGCTCTCAACATCGGAGATATTTGTAATGCTAGTGTACACATCGTCTAACTGCATCTCCTCTACTAACTCTGGCCACGTACACAACTCAATGTCGACTTGTGGATAGACTATACTGTAGCATGGAATTACGTTTGCCAAATCATCTACAACACTCCCATCCTGAGTGTCATCACTAGAAAGCTCCATGCTCACATCCTCAGCACAAGAAAAGACCACTGTCTCCTATACTGATCCCATACTGCGACTGCCATCATAAATCTCTAAACTGTCAGACCTCAAACTCTCCTCGCAGTCGTCACCCAACAACATACAGGGGGGGTCGTCACCAATGCAACTCATAGCATCCTCAAAAGTGTCCTCAGATATGTCTATACTGTCAACTCTCACATCACCTGCTGAAATCTCATCTGCGGACACGAGTCTCTGCACACATGACTCATCGTCAAGCTGTGCACCATCAATGCTGGAGCCTGAACTGAAATCAAGTGACCCCACTGTAATACCCTGATCACCAACTACATCACTGGGAGACTCCATACAAGCCTTGGGCCTATCTGAGGAAGCAACTGCCTCCTCAACTGGAGCAACACTACTGTAGCTGACATAAACATCTCCAATGACAACTCCCTCCACGGAAGAATCTGAACACTCAGAGATGACTACAACATCAGCTGCCTCTGTACAATCCATAGTGACTGCTCTAGGAGCCTCAACCCGGTGATGCTCAACACTGCTACTCTCCAGTGGCACTGAAACATCCACTGGTTCTGGTGCGATAAATCTATCATCAGCATTGCGAATGGGCACAGCCGGTGCTGAACTAGATGAAGGTACATCAACATCACGATCAACTGTAGGAGAAAACTCTAACCTTCTCCCCTGCAAACTCGATGTCGGCCTGCTAAAGGCAAAGACCATATATCTTGCTGCCCTGTCCACTGTAGCAGGATCCGACAACCTCTCTGCTAGTCTCTACTATGCAGTCTAAATCTCTCAACACTTTTAACCAAAGCATCTAAATCAGTTCTTTTTCCCCTACTGCTATGTCGACTCCTGAACTAGATCTCCTGTATCTACCCATAGCTGGGAAAGAGAAGTGTTGATCACTCTTATAATAACTTCAAAAAAAATAAGTAACCAGTCCCCACAGGATGGCAAGATCAGAGCTCTGATACCACTGTAAACAACCGTACTTGACTCTTTCTGAAAGACTAATGTTTATTGAATAATCATGGTATTTATAACTCAATATTGCTCCAACCAATAATTATAATAACTCCTTCTCAAGCTTGACATATCAAATTCAATTTAATTGAGACAACCAGACAAATCATAAACTACTTATCAATAGCAAAGGAGGAAATTACATACTAAATTATAATCGAAACAAACAAGAGCACCTGAATCTCTGTTATTCCCCAATAATGCTAATAAAGTTTATCAAAGATAGCCGCCTCCCTGAATTATCAAGACGTGACAGCCATAGCCAGCACATGATTGGCCTAAATCTGATTTGCAGGCCCAGAATATTGCAATGGCGTGACCAGAACTTGTCACAGCTCCTCCAATGCCTCACGTGACTGCTCTCAATCAACGCGAGACTGCCCAGAAATTAATGCGCTGCTGGGAAATGGATTACGGCAAAGTAATGGGTGTACACGAGCCTTTGGGAAGCAATCAGCAATGAGTGCATTCCAATATATATGCAGACGCAGCCCAGAATTTAATGAATACGCTGCTATAAGGGACGTCACCACCTTGTTTGCAGTCGCAGCATGAATACAATATAACAATCAATAAATTCGATAATCTCCCTTTACCAATCACTTCCAATAATCAAGAAATAAATCATCAGCTTCCAAAATTTGTACCAAACCCTTGAGTGGTTGAATTAATTAACACGATTTCTCCAGCAAGCACAAACTTCAGATTTCAAACTTCCACAATTCCGCATTCCAACACACAGAGGATGAAAACAACAAATTCCACCAACTTTCAAACCTCCAGTATGAAGATAATTTCTAAACTTCTAGAATACTTCGCTTTGCCTGTAGAAATAACTTGCACAAATCCAGTATACCTCAGCACTAGAAAGAATGAACTCAGTAATCAAAATTAAATGCTCACCAATCAGCAGCTATGAAATTCACCATTATCAAGCAATGGCTCAAATCACGAGAAGAGGAATTTGTCCTCGAAACCCTAGCCAGGGCAATTCTTCACAAACTTCAATAAAATAATGATTGCATAATAAATGATTGAAAGTGCTTTTTCGAGCAAAATATATAGCTTTTTCGAAAAAGCACTTTTTTAATATTTCCCCTAATTGGCTTTATTAAATACTCCCACTTTATAATATAATATGTATAAAGTCATTAGTTATTAAATTAAATCAATATAATTTAATTTAAGAACACCTTTAAAATAAAAGTCACTAAACCGTCTGACTACAATCATCGAACTTCTAACAAAGCACCAGGACCAACTGCCCAGCCGAGAATAGATACTGCCCTGCCAAAAATAGCCACTACTAAAAATAGACTTACTAAAAATAGTAAGTCACACAAACTGGAAATTCTCTGAAACATCAATCCTGAGATGTCTGACGCTCCGTGCAGACACCATGCCAATCCTGGCCATACCAGATTCCCCACTTACAAAAAATAGTAAGTTGGCCAAAATGACCCAAACGAAGAGCAGAACTGATAATCTGAATCTCCAGAATGGAATCCCAACGCTGGCTCCACAATCTGGCCCCCTCTGAACACCCGATTAGCTTGCGAGGGTTGTCAAACCAAGCTAATCCCGAAGTCTGAAAAACAGGGACATTACAACTTCCATGGTCATGCTTGGTGTAATATCCCCGACTAGGATATTGCCTCAAATTTGATTTTGGTTGTCAATTTTGAATGTTTGACATTTAGTCAAACACTTAGCATGCAAACTCATAAGCTCAAATCAAATTTATATCTCTTAACTTCAAACATATATAGAGAAGATATTAAGACAAACACTTGGTAGACATGTCATTCTGGAAATCCACCAAGCTATTCAAAGGCATTTTGTCAGACAATTTGCATACAACCAACTGCTGCAACTATTTAGCAAAATTCCTCTTTATTCAAGTCTGAAAATGAATCACATATAATGATCGATTAATATTATGAGAAACAAATGTATTGAAACTAGTAAAAACCTGGCAAATGGATCGCAGCTTGAGTTCATGGCCTAAAATTCATTGCAGCTGTCTGAAAATAAATACCCATAGTTGCTAAAGAAGAAATGACTCAATGGCACTCAAAAAAAACCCAAACGTGCCATGCGAAATACCCACATCACCCCTCAATTGCTCACGCAGCTTCCAGACTCATGTGGCTGCCATATTAAATGCTTATGCTGCCTTGAATGGCTGCAATTTGTATTATTTTATTATGTATTCCTCTGCACACAATCTGAATTATAATCTGTGATATCAAACCCCAATTACACCACCATTTGGCACAATCATGACATCCGTATGAAGCCATAGGTAGCAGCAACAATCAGCAGATCTTTCACCACCTCTAATTGCAAAAAAAACCTTGAAGAATTCCTTTCTCCAATGGCTGAACTCGAAACCCTGGTTTCTGTCACATCCCTCCAAATTGCTTTATTTTAACGATCTAAGCAAATTTGTGCCCTAGATGGTTTTTGGTTTTACTTAAATAGTGGTTTTGCATAAATGTGCCCTAGAATGGTTTTTGGTTTTACATAAACAGTGGTTTTGCATAATTATGCCCTAGATGGTTTATGGTTTTACTTAAACAGTGGTTTGGCATAAATGTGCCCTAGAATGGTAACTGTTTTTATTCTTGTTCATGATGCTCTAAATGCAGATAGCATCTATGGATGTCAAGATGAATTTCATTGTATCTAGCATGGATGTAATTGTTTATCTCACTTTATACATTTATTATTCTGATGCCATAATATCAGACTGACTACTTCTGTTTTGACAAGTGGACGCGGGAATGACTTGTCCTTCGAGGAAAGAGGGGGGGACTGGAACTGAGGGAATTACAAGTTCTTTGTGGTTATAAGCAGCGACATAGGCTGTCAGGAGGAGGCTAGTTGGAAAGAAACATATATAGTCAAGAGCAGAGAAAAGTAACTTCAGTCGAATTCCCAGAGTATTTAGGGAAATATAAGAGTTGGGTGATAAAGAAGGAGCACGCAGCATTTTCTATAGGAAGAAGGTTTCTCTTCCCAGATTTTCAGACTTTTGTTTCTTACCTCAGGCACGTACCAGTCACTTAGTCTCTTCTTCTTGTTTAAAATTTTGTGAATAGAACTTTCATGAAATGGGAATTATACATCTCCAATAAATAAATTAGAACAATGTTAATTTCCAGTTGCATGTAAGAGTTAGTGAATGCAGTAAACTAAATTCTTCAATACTGGTGTAGTTGGCTGACAAGGTAAAGACACCACAAGCTTCAATAGAGTTTTAAGAAACAATAGTCTTTTTTCTACAGACCTCTGCATAGGTTATAAAAGAAGAAATAACTCTGTTAAACCAAGTTGTTATAAACAAGAACCCATTGCCTATTGCGTAAAGGAAGTTTAATTATCTGAGAAAACAAGCATTGAATTCCTGTGAAAAGAATACTTATAGAAGTATTGCCGCACATTAATAAGCTTCAACGTTGCACAAAGGACTGAGGTTAAAGACAAAGAAATACCTATATGATAGACAGGGTATGAACCAGTATATAATGACGGTGTTGGCTGAAGGATAACTTTCTATATTCCAATGACTGGTTGGGACTAGGAAGCCTAGATTTGGTGGTATAAATAATTCTAGGATGCGTAGAGAATAGTGCAGCCGGTAAAGACCACCTTTCCATTTAATGCTATGAGGTGGAGATTCTTTAGTGAGCGTATATAGCACACTTGGAAATGTACGTAAAAGAAACATCACAGAGATGGCAGCTGGAAGGTGTTGAAATTCATTTTGAGGCTAAATAATTTCTCTAGTTTGAAAGAAATAAAATGCATCTTGGAGTATGCAGTAGCATACACAATCTCTAGGGATTTTCAGAATAAATTGTTAGTGAGTTAAACAGCAAGTAATTACTATTATACTAGAATTGCTATGAGAGAAGCGTTATCAATCTTCTAAAAGGACTCCTTGAATTCCGCAACAGTTGAGTAAGAAATGAAGGATAATCACATCTAATTTGTAATATACCTAGTTTAACCTCAACCTGGTAGAACTTGGAAATCACGAATAATTCTTATCTCATCGATATTTCTAACCCATTCTATGGAAAGAAGTCAGTCCAATGTTTCGCTGAGTTTTGTTTCAGACAGCTTAAACATTAAAACCATTTCCATATAACTATTTTCTAGAACGGCTCCAAGTATGGAATTTTACAAAAAAAATAACTAAATGCTGGTTTATATTCTTTGGGTTGCTTGAGACCAAGTTGAGACTGGCCTCATGCAAACAAAATGCCCATCTTTGAAATTACAGAACCAGTCAGCTTAGGACTGTATTAATCAAACATATTTTCACCCTCTTCAACTATAAACAAACTGGTAACAATAATGTAAGTGTAGAGAGAGTTTATGGTTAAGCAACAGTTGCATGCAACCATGAATAGTGCAGAGATAAAAGCATATTCGTGAGAACATGAGATGTTGCATTGCCATAAACTCTATACCAGCCAGAGTACGCTTACCATTCTAGGAAGGACCAAGGCTAAAGCCTAAATTCTAGCAAAAGAAATGTGGAACTCAAACCAAAATATGAGCAAAATAACCTAGGTGGTTAAAGAGCTGTTCTAAAATAAGATTCATAATGTTTTTCTGATTGCTACAGAGCAGCAGCTTATATGCATATGCTGGTATGGCTGCAGTTGTAGGTTCCAAACAAGTATATGAGTTAAAGGGTTGAGATGTACATTTCCTTGCCATCAGTGTTAAGCAAAATAAAAATTCGCATAAGGTGAATAGCAACTGAAACAATAAGCCATGTAGATTGAATGGTTAAATAATGCGAGATCTATGGACAAGTATGTCAGAGTGATGGTGGACAAATAGCAACTCTCCTGTATGTATATGTTATAGCCTATTATGTTCATAGGAGGCAAGTCGGAAAGGGTGAAGAACTTGACGACATGAGAAGCATGTTGCAATAATCCTTGGCCAAGGTGCACTATCTTTGTGTTACTGTTAGTCAGTTCATAAGACTCGAGATACAAACCCTAGTCAGGTGTCATGCTAAGTTAGCAGTTGCTATACGGTGTGACCGACTAAGGATTGTAGGATCTTACACCAATTCCCGAATGGCTTGTCATAACCATGTTTCCATCCCTTGCGGAGGGCCAAGCCCGCTTTGAGTAGGAAGTGAGCAAGGGAGTATCAGTAATAGATCCATGGTTGGGTGGATAAACGCCCCAATGATAGTTTCTCCCCCATTTTGCAAAATGGAACTTAAAGAAAGACAATTGGATTCCAAGTTGCTAAATATGATTAGTAAGAACTCTTTCCTATCTTCGTACTTGTTTGAGTTGATAACAATGATATGCTTATCTAGATTCTTCCTAGAAAGTTATCTTTCAACTTATTACAAATTTGTTTATGTTTTAAAAAAAAATTCAGCTTAGCATGTTAGTTTAAATTGTTTGCAAGTACATTTTCTAGATTTATGTTTATTGTACTCAAATCATTCGTTACTTTCATGATTGAATTTCGGTATGTTACATATGGTATCAGAGCAACCAGGTTCAACACTGAACCTAGGGCTCGCCGCTAAGAAAACCTAGTGAGTAAACTTAAATGAAGCGTTTGGTTTTGACCAAAGGTGGATTCAAATCATCAAACACATAATAACTCAAGACCCAAAGCATGATTACTTTCAATCCTTCCCACTTTAAATGCAGAAACTTTGCAGAAGCCATAAAGAGGCTTAGAAGGCAAAGGTGAACATGGACATCTGCAGGAAGCAGTGGATAGGACATCAATATTGTCCTAAGTTTTCTTATAGGAATCTAAGTAGATATAGTGAAGCCGATAAGGCTAGTAGATCGTTGCATACTTACCTAGCCCTCAAGTTAAATCTCTACTCGGAATGGGTCCATTTTGGGCAGTTCAAGCAGACCTTAGATAGAGCCCTAAATGTGTAAATCCATGAAACGCTATACTACTAGGGTAGTGAATAAAATAGATTTGTGGTCAGGATACCATCAATTAAGACTGAAAGATGAGGATATTCGCAAAAATAGCCTTCCGAACTCGTTATGAACACTACGAGTTTATAGTTTTTCCATTTGGACTCACCATTGTCCCAGCAGCATTCATGAACCCCGTGAATAGTGTCTTTCATGACTGTCTGGAAAAGTTTGTCCTTGTGTTCCTCGATGACATACTGAACACTTGCAACCCCTACACTTGTTCTTGAACGACTTCAAGAACATCAATTATATGGACAATTGTCCAAGTGTGCTTTCTTTTAGGTGGTGCAGTACTTGGGGCTCATAATTTCCAAAATGGGATAACAGTAGACCTGACTAAGATTATGGTAATTTAAGATTCGTCGATTCCCAGGAATGTTCAAGAAATTAGAACTTTCATGGGTTTGGCCGGATATTACCAGAAGTTCATTCTAAACTTCTCACAAATTGCCTATCCAATAACTTTCCTTCAATGAAAAGGAAAACGATTTAAATGGACTCACAGGTGTCAACAATCCTTTGATTCACTCAAGGAGAAACTAACCTCAACACTCATACTTAAGGTGCCAAACCGAGAGAGGCATTTTTAAGTAGCGTCAGATGCTTCAGGGGACGGACTTGGTGCAATATTGATGCAAGAAGGTAGAGTGATCACATATGAATCACGAAAACTTAAAATTACGAAACGAACTACGCTCTGAATGAGTTGGAGTTAGCTACGATAGTACATTCCTTCAGACAAGGTGGCACTATCTGCTGGGAAACCCTTCTGAGCTTAGGTCAGATATTAAGGGTTAAGATACATTTTTTTTTGCTCAGCACAACTTAAATGTCAAGAAAAGGATATGGCTAGAGCTAATATCATATTATGATTTTGGAATCAGCTATATAAAAGGAAAAGTGAATTGTGTGGAAGACGCACTAAGTCGTAGGCGACATTTCCCCATTAGCGACCATTCAAACAAACTTCTGACAGCAAGTCCTTCAATGCTTATAGAACGATAAGTGTTACAAGCAAGTGAAAGAAGCTCTCCAGGCAATTCCTCTTGTCGATAGGTACGATCGGTCCAAGTTTGTACTGGATGGCCTACTTAGGTTCGAAGGCAGAATGTATGTTCCTCATTCTGCAGAATTGAGAAATTTAGTATAGAGGGAGGTACACTCTGCTCTATACTCCTGGCGCCTGGGAGTTACCAAGCTACTAGCAGATGTACGACCCTTGTACTTTTGGATAGGTATGAAAAGAGACGCTGCCAAGTTTGTAGCCAACTATTTAAAGTGCCAAAGTGTTAAGCAGAACATCAACACCCCGCAGGTTTGCTTCACCCCATGCAATACCAGAGTGGAAGTGGCAGGTAATCAGCATGGATTTTATCCAAGGACTACCCATGTTATGCCATAAACATAATACCATACTTGTTGTGGATTAATTGACAAAAGTCACCCATTTTATACCTAGGAACAAGAGAATTTTTTGTTTAGGCTTCATGGAGTGCCAGAGAAGATAATATCAGACAAGGATGCCAGAATGACATCCAAATTCGGGCAAAATTTGTTTGCAGCTCTCAGTACTCAACTGAACATCAGTTCGGCCTATTCCTACAGACAGATGGCTAGATGGAACGGGTCAACCAGATTCTTGAAGACCTTCTTAGGATGTACTGTATGGACCAACAATACAAGTAAGATGATTGTCTGCCCTTAGTAGAATTTTCTCATAACAATTCCTAGCAGTCGCCTACTAAGATGGCTCCGTTTGAGGCATTATATGAAAGGAGGTGCAGAACCTCTATCAGTTGCGATAAGATAGAAGATAGGGTGGTCCTCAGTCCAGAAATGCTATCAAAAATGGAGGGGCGGGTTAAATTAATCCGACAGAGGTTAGTAGAAGCTAAAGTCGGCAAAAGAGTTATGCTGATGTAAAGCGAATGGCCAGACACTTTGAGGTAGGATAGAAAGTACTCCTACGAGTTAAACCTCAAAAAGTGCCATCTCTTTTGGAAAATCCTTTAAATTAGCTCAAAGATATGTAGGACCCTTTAAAGTTCTGGAAGTCATCAAGCAGATCGCATACAAAATTACTCTACCTCCAGCTCTCACCGCGATGCATAATGTATTTCATGTTTCCTACAAAAAGAAATGTGTCAAATTTTTCCCATATGATAGATGGGAATTCCTTGCAGCTGCGGGACCCAAGGGTGGTCATGGTCGAGCCCATTAGGGTTATCTAGGTATGTAAGCTTCGTTTACGGAACAAGAGGTTAAACAGGGCAAGGTCCAATGGGACCAATAAATAGAGGATACTGCCACCTAGAAAGATTACGATGAAATGCATCATGAATTTTCTTTTTTTATTTTAATGCTTATAATTAGTTAGAATAAGTGAACCATGCTTTTCTTTTAATCATGTATATATTGTTAACTTTCACTAAAAATCATCGACGATGATTCACAAGGGGAAGGATATGTCACATCCTTGCAAATTGCTTTATTTTAACGATCTAAGCAAATTTGTGCCCTAGATGGTTTCTGGTTTTACTTAAATAGTGGTTTTGCATAAATGTGCCCTAGAATGGTTTTTGGTTTTACTTAAACAGTGGTTTTGCATAATTATGCCCTAGATGGTTTCTGGTTTTACTTAAATAGTGGTTTTGCATAAATGTGCCCTAGAATGGTAACTATTTTTATTCTTGTTCATGATGCTCTAAATGCAAATAGCATCTATGGATGTCAAATAGAATTTCATTGTATCTAGCATGGATGTAATTGTTTATCTCACTTTATACATTTATTATTTTGATGCCATGATATCAGACTGACTACTTCTGTTTTGACAAGTGGATGCAGGAATGACTTGTACTTCGAGGAAAGGGGGGCGACTGGAACTGAGGGAATTACAAGTTCTTTGTGGTTATAAGCAGCGACATAGTCTGTCAGTAGGAGGCTAGTTGGAAAGACACATATATGGTCAAGAGAAGAGAAAAGTAACTTCAGTAGAATTCCCAAAGTATTTAGGGAAATATAAGAGTTGGGTGATAAAGAAGGAGCACACAACGTTTTCTATAGGCAGAAGTTTTCTCTTCCCAGATTTTCAGAATTTTGTTTCTTACCTCAGGCACGTACCAGTCACTTAGTCTCTTCTTCTTGTTTAAAATTTTGTGAATAGAACTTTCATGAAATGGGAATTATACATCTCCAATAAATACATTACAACAATGTTAATTTCCACTTGCATGTAAGTTAGTGAATACAGTAAACTAAAATGTTCAATACTGGTGTAGTTGGCTGATAAGGTAAAGACACCACGAGCTTCAATAGATTTTTAAGAAACAATAGTCTTTTTTTTACAGACCTCTGCATAGGTTATAAAAGAAGAAATAACTCTGTTAAACCAAGTTATTATAAACAAGAACCCATTGCCTATTGTGCAAAGGAAGTTTAATTATTTGAAAAAACAAGCATTCAATTCCTGTGAAAAGAATACTTACAGAAGTATTGCCGCACATTAATAAGCTTCAACGTTGCACAAAGGACTGAGGTTAAAGACGAAATACCTATATGATAGACAGGGTATGAACCAGTATGTAATGACGGTGTTGGCTGAAGGATAACTTTCTATATTCCAATGACTGGTTGGGACTAGGAAGCCTAGATTTGGTGGTATAAATAATTCTAGGATGCGTAGAGAATAGTGCAGCCGGTAAAGACCACCTTTCAATTTAATGCTATGAGGTGGAGATTCTCTAGTGAGCATATATAGCACACTTGGAAATGTACGTAAAAGAAACATCACAGAGATGGCAGCTGGAAGGTGTTGAAATTCATTTTGAGGCTAAATAATTTCTCTAGTTTGAAAGAAATAAAATGCCTCTTGGAATATGCAGTAGCATACACAATCTCTAGGGATTTTCAGAATAAATTGCTAGTGAGTTAAACAGCAAGTAATTACTATTATACTAGAATTGCTATGAGAGAAGCATTATCAATCTTCTAAAAGGACTCCTTGAATTCTGCAACAGTTGAGTAAGAAATGAAGGATAATCACATCTAATTTGTAATATACCTAGTTTAACCTCAACCTGGTAGAACTTGGAAATCAAGAATAATTCTTATCTTATGGATATTTATAACCCATTCTACAGAAAGAAGTCAGTCCAATATTTGGCTGAGTTTTGTTTCAGACAGCTTAAACAGTAAAACCATTTCCATATAACTATTTTCTAGAATGGCTCCAAGTATGGAATTTTACAAAAAAAAAAATAACTAAATGCTGGTTTATATTCTTTGGGTTGCTTGAGACCAAGTTGAGACTGGCCTCTTGCAAACACAATGACCATATTTGAAATTACAGAACCAGTCAGCTTAGGAATGTATTTATCAAACTTATTTTCACCCTCTTCAACTAGAAACAAACTGGAAACAATAATGTAAGTGTAGAGAGAGTTTATGGTTAAACAACAGTTGCATGCAAGCATGAATAGTGCAGAGATAAAAGCATATTCGTGAGAACATCAGATGTTGCATTACCATAAACTCTATACCAGCCAGAGTACGATTACCATTCTAGGAAGGAACAAGGCTAAGGCTTAAATTCTAGCAAAAGAAATGTGGAACTCAAACCAAAATATGAGGCAAATAACCTAGGTGGTTAGAGAGCTGTTCTAAAATAAGATTCATAATGTCTCTCTGATTGCAACAGAGCAGCAGCTTATATGCATATGCTGGTATGGCTGCAGTTGTAGGTTCCAAATGAGTATATGAGTTAAAGGGTTGAGATGTACATTTCCTTGCCATCAGTGTTAAGCAAACTAAAAATTCGCATAAGGTGAATAACAACTGAAACAATAAGCCATGTAGATTGAATGGTTAAATAATGCGAGATCTATGGACAAGTATGTCATAGTGATGGTGGTCAAATAGGAACTCTCCTGTATGTATATGTTATAGCCTATTATGTTCATCAGAGGCAGGTCGGATAGGGTGTAGAACTTGACGACATGAGAAGCATGTTGCAATAATCCTTGGCCAAGGTGCACTATCTTTGTGTTACTGTTAGTCAGTTCATAAGACTCGAGATACAAACCCTAGTCAGGTGTCATGCTAAGTTAGCAGTTGCTATACGGTGTGACCGACTAAGGATTGTAGGATCTTACACCAATTCCCGAATGGCTTGTCATAACCATGTTTCCATCCCTTGCGGAGGGCCAAGCCCGCTTTGAGTAGGAAGTGAGCAAGGGAGTATCAGTAATAGATCCATGGTTGGGTGGATAAACGCCCCAGTGATAGTTTCTCCCCCATTTTGCAAAATGGAACTTAAAGAAAGACAATTGGATTCCAAGTTGCTAAATATGATTAGTAAGAACTCTTTCCTATCTTCGTACTTGTTTGAGTTGATAACAATGATATGCTTATCTAGATTCTTCCTAGAAAGTTATCTTTCAACTTATTACAAATTTGTTTATGGTTTAAAAAAAAATTCAGCTTAGCATGTTAGTTTAAATTGTTTGCAAGTACATTTTCTAGATTTATGTTTATTGTACTCAAATAAGTCGTTACTTTCATGATTGAATTTCGGTATGTTACATATGGTATCAGAGCAACCATGTTCAGCATTGAACCTAGGGCTCGCCGCTAAGAAAACCTAGTGAGTAAACTCAAATGAAGCGTTTGGTTTTGACCAAAGGTGGATTCAAATCATCAAACACATAATAACTCGAGACCCAAAGCATGATTACTTTCAATCCTTCCTACTTCAGAAGCAGAAACTTTGCAGAAGCCATAAAGAGGCTTAGAAGGAAAAGGCGGACATGGACATCTACAGGAAGCAGTGGAAGGGACATCAATATTGTCCTAAGTTTTCTTATAGGAATGTAAGTTGATCTAGTGGAGCCGATAAGGCTAGTAGATTGCTGCATACTTACCTAGCCTTCAAGTTAAATATGTACTCGGAATGGGTCCATTTCGGGCAGTTTAACCAGAACTTAGATAGAGCCCTAAATCTGTAAATCCATGAAACGGTATACTACTGGGGTAGTGAATAAAATAGATTTGCGGTCAAGATACCATCAATTAAGACTGAAAGATGAGGATATTCGTAAAAACAGCCTTCCGAACTCGTTATAAACACTACGAGTTTACAGTTTTGCCATTTGGACTCACCATTGTCCGAACAGCATTCGTGAACCCCGTGAATAGTGTCTTTCATGACTGTCTGGACAAGCTTGCCCTTGTGTTCCTTGATGACATACTGAACACTTGCAACACCTGCACTTGTTCGTCAACGACTTCAGGAACATGAATGATAGGGAAATCTGTCCAAGTGTGCTTTCTTTTAGGAGGTGCAGTACTTGGGGCTCATAATTTCCAAAATGGGATAACAGTAGACCCGACTAAGATTAACGTAATTTCAGTTTGGTCGATTCCTAGGAATGTTCAAGAAATTAGAAGTTTCATGGGTTTGGCAGGATATTACCAGAAGTTCGTTCTAAACTTCTCACAAATTGCCTATCCAATAACTTTCCTTTAATGAAAAGGAAAACTATTTGAGCGGACTCACAAGGGTCAACAATCCTTTGATTCACTCAAGGAGAAACTAACCTCAACACTCATACTTAAGGTGCCAAACCCATAGGGGCATTTTTAAGTAGTGTCAGATGTTTCAAGGGAAGGACTTGGTGCAATATTGATGCAAGAAGGTTGAGTGATCACATATGAAACACGAAAACTTAAAATTACTAAATGAACTACCCTCTGAATGATTTGGAGTTAGCTGCGATAGTACATGCCTTCAAACAAGGTGGCACTATCTGCTGGGAAACCCTTCTGAGCTTAGGTCAGATATCAAGGGTTAAGATACATTTTTTTTGCTCAGCATAACTTAAATGTCAAGAAAAGGAGATGCCTAGAGTTAATATCATATTATGATTTTGGAATCAGCTATATAAAAGGAAAAGTGAAATGTGTGGAAGACACACTAAGTCGTAGGTGGCATATTTCCGCATTATCAACCATTCAAACAAACTTCTGACAGCAAGTCCTTCAATGCTTATAGAACGATAAGTGTTACAAGCAAGTGAAAGAAGCTCTCCAACCAAATCCTCAGGACCATAGGTACGATGGATCCAAGTTTGCACCGAATGGCCTACTTAGGTTTGAAGGCAGAATGTATGTTCCTAATTCTGCAGAATTGAGAAATTTAGTATAGAGGGAGGTACACTCTGCTCTATACTCCTGGCACCTGGGAGTTACCAAGCTACTGGCAGATGTACGACCCCTGTACTTTTGGATAGGTATGAAAAGAGACGCTGCCAAGTTTGTAGCCAACTGTTTAAAGTGCCAAATGGTTAAGCAAAACATCAACACCCCGCAAGTTTGCTTCACCCCATGCAGTACCAGAGTGGAAGTGGCAGGTAATCAGCATGGATTTTATCCAAGGACTACCCATGTTATGCCATAAACATAATACCATACTTGTTGTTGTGGATTAATTGACAAAAGTCACCCATTTTATACCTAGGAACAAGAGAATTTTTTTTTTAGGCTTCATGGAGTGCCAGAGAAGATAATATCAGACCAAGATGCCAGAATGACATCCAAATTCGGGCAAAATTTGTTTGCAGCTCTAGGTACTCAACTGAACATCAGTTCGGCTTATTCCTACAGACAAATGGCTAGACGGAATGGATCAACCATATTCTTGAAGACCTTCTTAGAATGTACTGTATGGACCAACAGTACAAGTAAGAAGATTGTCTCCCCTTAGTAGAATTTTCTCAGAAAAATTCCTAGCAGTCACCTACTCAGATGGCTCCGTTTGGGGCATTATATGAAAGGAGGTGCAGAACCTCTATCAGCTGGGATAAGCTAGAAGAAAGGGTAGTTCTCGGTCCAGAAATGCTACCAAAAATGGAGGGGCGGGTTAAATTAATCCGACAGAGGTTAGTAGAAGCTAAAGTCGGCAAAAGAGCTATGCTGATGCACAGCGAATGCCCAGACACTTTGAGGTGGGAGAGAAAGTACTCCTACGAGTTAAACATCAAAAAGTGCCATCTCTTTTGGAAAATCTTTTAAATTAGCTCCCAGATATGTAGGACCCTTTGAAGTTTTGGAAGTCATCAAGCAGATCGCATACAAAATTGCTCTACCTCGAGCTCTCACACTGATGCATAATGTATATCATGTTTCCTACTCAAAGAAATGTGTCAATTTTTTCTCATATGATAGATTGGAATTCCTTGCAGGTAAGGGACCCAAGGGTGGTCATGGTCGAGCCCATCAGGGTACTCAAGGTATGTAAGCTACGCTTACAGAACAAGAGGTTAAACAGGGCAAGGTCCAGTGGGACCAATAAATAGAGGATACTGCCACCTAGAAAGATTACGATGAAATGCCTCATAAATTTTCCTTCTTTATTTTAATGCTTATGATTAGTTAAAATAAGTGAACCGTGCTTTTCTTTTTATGATGTATATATTGTTAACTTTGACAAAAAATCATTGAGGACGATGATTCACAAGGGTAACGATATGTCACATCCCTCCAAATTGCTTTATTTTAACGACCTAAGCAAACTTCTGCCCTAGATGGTTTCTGATTTTACTTAAAAAGTGGTTTTGCATAAATGTGCCCTAGAATGGTTTTTGGTTTTACTTCGACAGTGGTTTTGCATAATTATGCCCTAGATGGTTTTTGGTTTTACTTAACTAGTGGTTTTGCATAAATGTGCCCTAGAATGGTAATTGTTTTAATTCTTGTTCATGATGCTCTAAATGCAGATAGCATCTATGGATGTCAAGATGAATTTCATTGTATCTAGAATGGATGTAATTGTTTATCTCACTTTATACATTTATTATTCTGATGCCATGATATCAAACTGACTACTTCTGTTTTGAAAAGTGCATGCAGGAATGACTTGTCCTACGAGGAAAGGGGGGGGACTGGAACTGAGGGAATTACAAGTTCTTTGTGGTTATAAGCAGCGACATATTCTGTCAGTAGGAGGCTAGTTGGAAAGAAACATATATAGTCAAGAGCAGAGAAAAGTAACTTCAGTGTAATTCCCAGAGTATTTAGGGAAATATAAGAGTTGGGTGATATAGAAGGAGCACGCAGCGTTTTCTATAGGCAGAAGGTTTCTCTTCCCAGATTTTCAGACTTTTGTTTCTTACCTCAGGCACGTACCAGTCACTTAGTCTCTTCTTGTTTATAATTTTGTGAATAGAACTTTCATGAAATGGGAATTATACATCTCCAATAAATACATTAGAACAATGTTAATTTCCAGTTGCATGTAAGACTTAGTGAATGCAGTAAATTAAAATGTTCAATACTGGTGTAGTTGGCTGATAAGGTAAAGACACCATGAGCTTCAATAGATTTTTAAGAAACAATAGTCTTTTTTTTACAGACCTCTGCATAGGTTATAAAAGAAGAAATAACTCTGTTAAACCAAGTTGTTATAAACAAGAACCCATTGCCTATTGCGTAAAGGAAGTTTAATTATCTGAGAAAACAAGCATTGAATTCCTGTGAAAAGAATACTTATAGAAGTATTGCCGCACATTAATAAGCTTCAACATTCCACAAAGGACTGAGGTTAAAGACAAAGAAATACCTATATGATAGACAGGGTATGAACCAGTATGTAATGACGGTGTTGGCTGAAGGATAACTTTCTATATTCCAATGACTGGTTGGGACTAGGAAGCCTAGATTTGGTGGTATAAATAATTCTAGGATGCGTAGAGAATAGTGCAGCCAGTAAAGACCACCTTTCCATTTAATGCTATGAGGTGGAGATTCTTTAGTGAGCGTATATAGCACACTTGGAAATGTACGTAAAAGAAACATCACAGAGATGGCAGCTGGAAGGTATTGAAATTCATTTTGAGGCTAAATAATTTCTCTAGTTTGAAAGAAATAAAATGCCTCTTGGAATATGCAGTAGCATACACAATCTCTAGGGATTTTCAGAATAAATTGCTAGTGAGTTAAACAGCAAGTAATTACTATTATACTAGAATTGCTATGAGAGAAGCATTATCAATCTTCTAAAAGGACTCCTTGAATTCTGCAACAGTTGAGTAAGAAATGAAGGATAATCACATCTAATTTGTAATATACCTAGTTTAACCTCAACCTGGTAGAACTTGGAAATCAAGAATAATTCTTATCTTATGGATATTTATAACCCATTCTACAGAAAGAAGTCAGTCCAATATTTGGCTGAGTTTTGTTTCAGACAGCTTAAACAGTAAAACCATTTCCGTATAACTATTTTCTAGAACGGCTCCAAGTATGGAATTTTACAAAAAAAAAAATAACTAAATGCTGGTTTATATTCTTTGGGTTGCTTGAGACCAAGTTGAGACTGGCCTCTTGCAAACACAATACCCATCTTTGAAATTACAGAACCAGTCAGCTTAGATATGTATTAATCAAACTTATTTTCACCCTCTTCAACTAGAAACAAACTGGTAACAATAATGTAAGTGTAGAGAGAGTTTATGGTTAAGCAACAGTTGCATGCAAGCATGAATAGTGCAGAGATAAAAGCATATTCGTGAGAACATCAGATGTTGCATTACCATAAACTCTATACCAGAGAGAGTACGATTACCATTCTAGGAAGGACCAAGGCTAAAGCCTAAATTCTAGCAAAAGAAATGTGGAACTCAAACCAATATATGAGCCAAATAACCTAGGTGGTTAGAGAGCTGTTCTAAAATAAGATTCATAATGTTTTTCTGATTGCATCAGAGCAGCAGCTTATATGCATATGCTGGTATGGCTGCAGTTGTAGGTTCCAAACAAGTATATGAGTTAAAGGGTTGAGATGTACATTTCCTTGCCATCCGTGTTAAGCAAACTAAAAATTTGCATAAGGTGAATAGCAACTGAAACAATAAGCCATGTAGATTGAATGGTTAAATAATGCGAGATCTATGGACAAGTATGTCAGAGTGATGGTGGTCAAATAGGAACTCTCCTGTATGTATATGTTATAGCCTATTATGTTCATAGGAGGCAAGTCGGATAGGGTGAAGAACTTGACGACATGAGAAGCATGTTGCAATAATCCTTGGCCAAGGTGTACTATCTTTGTGTTAGTGTTAGCCAGTTCATAAGACTCCAGATACAAACCCTAGTAAGGTGTCATGCTAAGTTAGCAGTTGCTATAGGGTGTGACCGACTAAGGATTGTAGGATCTTACACCAGTTGCCGAATGGCTTGTCATAACCATGTTTCCATCCCTTGCGGAGGGCCGGGCCCGCTACAAGTAGGAAGTGAGCAAGGGAGGATCAGTAATAGATCCATGGTTGGGTGGATAAACACCTCATTGATAGTTTCTCGCCCATGTTGCAAAATGGAACTTAAAGAAAGACAATTGGATTCCAAGCTGCTAAATATGATTAGTAGGAACTCTTTCCTATCTTCGTACTTGTTTGAGTTAATAACAATGATATGCTTATCTAGATTCTTCCTAGAAAGTTATCTTTCAACTTATTACAAATTTGTTTATGTTTTAAAAACAAATTCAGCTTAGCATGTTACTTTAAATTGTTTGCGAGTACATTTTCTAGATTTATGTTTATTGTACTCAAATCAGTCATTACTTTTATGATTGAATTTTCGGTATGTTACAGTTTCTTCCCATAAACTTCACCAATTTTGAAAGAGCATAATCAACATAATGAAAAAAAACTCATGTGAGTCTTTTATAACTTTTGTCAGAGAACTCACACTTTTCCAGCCAATGTGGGATAAATATACTTTTTCCCTTTAATAATTCATTTACTCGAATACTTTAATTAATACCTTGTCTTAAGCTTCCATGAATTAATTGAATAAATGGCCCCTTTCAGTGATGACTCAACCCTCAACTTAAAGTTAAATTATAACTTTATAATAAGCCATTTAATGATTTAATAATGATTTGGCCACTTAAATAATAAGAACTCCCAAAACACTTATCCTTTAAATATGCCACCTAAAATAGGAGTCACACCTATTATTTCCCCACGTGACCAAATGCACTTTCCAAAAATAGAAAGAGTCCTTCTCGAACAACATCAGGCTTACTATATATAGTAAATATGGCAAAACTATAGAAAATGAAGTCCAAATGATGCCAAACCAAAGCATACTAAATCCTGAAGTAGATGCCCACTGAAAGAGACCCTCTGTCCATCCTCATTAGCCTACAAGGGTCACATGATAGGCTAATCCATCCATAGTCATGATCACGCTAAAGAGGGGACATTACAATCTTCCCTCCCCATGATTGCTTGTCCTCAAGCAATCACAGGAATCAAGGAAACACAATGATCCACCCGAATACCATGGATAAATATGTATAATGTCCCTAGCACCACCTGAAACTCCTATCATAATAACTTTATCCACAAAGCTATCCTAAACATACTATCACCATGCCAACGTCGGCGACTCAAACAATCTGCAATGCTAAGCTTGTCTCCACCTGGATCCCAGTAAAGACGCAACTCACATCCATGCACAACCAAAAAGAATGAATATCTGATATCAAGTGATAGATCAAATCTCCCTGCACACCCTACCAATCTGCTCTGAGGATGAAGCTCATCTATGCAACAAGGACAAGAACTCCCATATCCCTAATATCCACCCCCTGCAAAATCATCATAGGTATGCTGCCCTTGCAAGTCTCCTCATGTTAACTTGCAATAACTAACTCCAACTGCAGATGGAGAAAACCCATCGCATAAAGTATGATACAACCTAGGAGAAACCCACAACAACGTGCAACCAAATCCTAAATCGGTGGGTCAAAAGAGAAATGATGAGCACTCCTCACTATGTAATCATGGTGAACTGCTCCAATTTCTGTCAGAGGCTCATCAAAATCTAACCGCGAATCAAGTGATGGCTCCAAACCCTGACTCTGAACAACTGATTGGGTAGGATCCTGGGTAACCCTCTCAGCAAACCCAACCACAAAATCCCTATGAGTAAGCATTGCAGTCAAGGTATCTACAATCTTTCCTACTAACAACTGAATACCGCGAGAACCTCGGATGAGAGTACCCTCAGAAGTCCCGAAGGGCCCTTCCTACAAAACCGGAGTCTCAAGAAAGTACTCCATGAAAGACTGTGCAGTAGAAATTATATGAAGAAGCATCAACCTGCTCCCCTGCAACGCACAGCTGATCCTTCTAAAACTGTGGCACTACCAACTGTCTATCACTGTCAGTTGTATGAGATGAAGTAATAGATTTGCTTCTGGCAAAAGGAAACAAATCCCCACGAAAGCTTGTCTCCAAATCTGATGATACCCTGCCCAAGTCCTGTGAAGAAGAGGTAGTGTCAGGAACTGGCACACAACTCTCTGAAGAATCCACAAGTGTCACATTAAGACTCTCAACAACCTATTTCGCATCATCTGTCAGCATACTAACTACTGGAGGACCTAGTACAACAAGAAACTCTCTGCAGTCCTCCACTAAAGTGTTCATCTCATCTGTAACTATTGCACCCATCTTAAGGATGGATGTAACTCTGTCCTCAACACACTTGTCACTGCAATTCATGGAAATAGACCCACCACCAACCACCACTATATGTAGCTGAACCGAATCTGTGGCTGGCGTAGACTGCAATCAATCCAACTCCACGGTTACCTCATCCAACTGTATCTGCAACTCCTGAAGAGCCAACTGAGTGCTCTCTAAGACCACAAAAGTCGCATCAAGCTCATGGGTGAGCTCAACTACCTCCTCTTTCCCTAACAACGCCTCATAACAAGCGCTACCCCACTCAAGAAGGTAATCCCTGTCAGCTACCAACTGTAATAATTATGCTTCAAGATCCTGACAGCCTCTCGAAGTGAATGAATCTCTGCTAGGGAAAGGCAACTACCACCATGCTCATCCGACATAGGAGCACCCCAACCATATATAGCCAACATCTATTGGATAGCATCATAATGCTCAAGAGCTGAAGAATTATCACTATCGCTCACCTTCAGCTCTCTGGTCACATGATGTCTCTGCATACCCTAGCTCCTACGTAAGCTCTCTGACTCACTAACTACACTGTGATAGGAAGTTGCATCCTCACTGCTCACCACATGATCACTAACATCATGTGCGCTAACAACCTCGCACATGTCCAACGAGGTACTACTAGGTACCTCTACAAATATCTCATTTAAAGTCGAAGCCGCTGCTATGTCCAACTCCTTGCAAATCTTTGCTTCCTCCTCAACTATAAGTCCCTGTAAAACATGATCCTGGGACCTATCATCATCCCATGACAACTTTGAGTCATCACTCAATGTCTGACATGATAATCCAGACTCGTTGCAGCATGAAACATCCTCATACAAATCATCAGAGGTGCCCATAACACTAGTATCAACACCGTCCAACTGAGACCCTCTACTATCGCCTGCTGCTACATACATGACTCAATGTCATCATATGAATCAACAACACTAGGGCATAAATCTACATCACCTGACTCCTCCGTAACACTCAAATCATGAGTGTCATCACTGGGTAGCTCCTGCCCTCATCCTCCCCACATGAGAAGACTGTTCTCTCCTACACTGACTCAACACTATGATTGCTGCCATAAAAATAAGAGTTGTCAATGCTCATATCCTCCTTGCAGTCTTCAAAAACAGCCCCATCATCTAATGAGTCAGAACCCATAGTGGCATCAGCAACACCATCAACATGATCAAATAAGGGACTGTTGTCCTGAAAATCAGACGTGTCACTGACATTTTTAGTACCACTAATTGGTGTGAGGCTTCCATCAATGGTAGTGAACATGTCATCAGCTTGATCTGTGTCACTAACTCTAATATCAACAAGATGCTGAACTTCAGTACCACTGTCAGTCACATCCACATGTCCCTGTAAAGAGTCTCCAACATCATGTGTACAAATAGGACTAGTGGTTATCCTACTAAGAACAAGATCATCTCCACAATGATCAGTAGCTGCTGAAAATTCATTATGAAGATTTTTGGATGTCTCACCTGTAAAAACCTCTCCTTCCTCTTCTTGCATTCTCTGTGAGGAAGACTTTTTGAAGAAGGAAACCATAAACCTAGCTGCCCTGTCAACAGTCACAAGATTTGAAAGTTGTGCTTTTAGACTTTTTTATGTTTGCCTCAATTTCTCCATTTCATTTTCCAGGGCACCTGTTTGTTTCCTGAAACGTGACACACTACTCAACTAGTTTCCATATTTACTGGATTTCTTGTAATTTTCCATTATTAAAATAACCTGTGACGGTACAGATCACTCACAAATCAAGCGTGGGAACTCAAAATTTCCAACCTTGCAGGATGGCAGGAAACCACTCTGATACCACTGTAATATCCCCAACTAGGATATTGCCTCAAATTTGATTTTGGTTGTCAATTTTGAATGTTTAACATTTAGTCATACACTTAGCATGCAAACTCATAAGCTCAAATCAAATTTATATCTCTTAACTTCAAACATATATAGAGAACACATGAAGACAAACACTTGGTAGACATGTCATTCTGGAAATGCACCAAGCTATTCAAATGCATTTTGTCATACAATTTGCATACAACCAATTGCTGCAACTATTCATGAAAATTTATCTTTATCCAATTCTAAAAATGAATTACAAATAATGATCAACTAATATTATCAGAAACAAATTTATTGCAACTAGTAAAAACCTGACAAATGGATCGCAACTTGAGTTCATGGCCTAAAATTCATTGCAGTTGTCTGAAAATAAATATCCATAGTTGCTAAAGAAGAAATGACTCAATGGCACTCCAAACACCCCCAAACGTGCCTTGCGAAATACCCACATCACCGAAATACCCACATCACCCTTCAATTGCTCACGCAACTTCCAAACTCTATGCGGCTGCCATATTCAATGCTTACTCCGTCTTGAATGGCTGCAATTTGTATTATTTTGTTTCTTATTCCTCTGCACACAATCTGAATTATAATCTGTAATATCAAACCCCAATTTCATCACCATTTAGCAAAATCATGACCTTTGTATGAAGCCATAGCTAGCAGCAAGAATCAGCGGATCTTTCACCATCTCTAATTGCAAAAAAACCTTGAAGAATTCCTTTCTCCAATGGCTGAATGTAATGTCCCTGATTTTAGACTTATGGGATTAGCTTGGTTTTGCGACTCTCACAGGCTAATCAAGCAATCAAAGGGGGTCAGTTGGTGGAGCCAGTGTTGGGATTCCATTCTAGGGATTTAGTTTATCAGGTCTGCTCTTTGTTCGGGTCAATTCGGTCGACTTACTATTTTTAGTAAGTGGTATTTTGGGTATGGTCAAGATTAGCAGGGTGTCTGCATGGAGTGTCAAATGTGTCAAGATCGAGTTCAAAGAATCTCCAGTTTGAGAGACTTACTATTTATAGTAAGTCTATTTTTAGCAGTGGCTATTTTTGGCAGGGCAATGCCTATTCCTGGCTAGGCAGTTGGACCTAGTGCTTTGCCAAAAGTTCATTGATTGCAGTCAGACAATTCAGTGGCTTATATTTTAAATGTTGTTATTAAATTAAATTATTTTGATTTAATTTAATAACTTATGACTTTATAACTTTATGTTATAAAGTGGGATTATTTTAAAAGCCAATTAAGTGAAAAATAATGTAAAGTGTTTTTTCCCAAAAAGCCTATATATTCTACTCGAAAAAGCACTTTACTCATCTATTATGCAATCATTATTTTCTGGGAATTTGGGAAGAGACAAATCCTGGCTAGGATTTCGAGGACTGATTCCTCATTTCGTAATTTGAGCCATTATCTGATGATGGTGAATTTTACAGCTGATTATTTCTGAGATCACAATTCGATGCTGTTGTATATCGGATTGGTGAAATATTCAAATCTGGAGTTCGAGTTTGCTGAAGAAATTGTGTTTGTGAATCCATCCAATTCAAGTTTTGGAATAATTGTTTGGTGGCTGATTATCCATTTACAGTTTATCGAAAGTTGTGCAAATAAGAGGATTATCGGTTTTCATTATAAATTGTTTATTCTTGGGCTGCGTTTCATTAAAGTATTGGGAGACTTCATTTGTGATAGCATAAATCCATCAAATTTGCTAACGTCAACCCAGCAGTCAGGCATGTGTGGGATTAGGAGCTTGTGACAGCTTTTGCAGGCAAGTTTTCATTTACAACTGGGGCCGTGAGTCATTTCCTTGGGTCGGCATCCTGTTTACACCAGTCACGTGAGGAATTGTACAGTGACGTGAGGAAATTCAATAAGGTGGCGGTTGTGACTAGAGGTCGTGACAGCATACAAAGGAAGGATTAGCATAGCACAGGTGCAATCAAATTTATAGTCATGATTATTACATAATTTTGTTGGAAAAAGTTTGCAAATTAAGAATGTTAAATTCAGAATGTTATTGGTTTGAAAATTGATAATTGAAATTGCCGGATATGTTATCAGAATTTACTTTGAATAAATATTATTGAAAAATAGTTGCAGTTGTTTTCAAATTATAAATAAATATCCAGGAAGAGCCTCACAGGTTCTTCACAGTGGTATCAGAGCTTTCTTCCTACCATCTTGTGGGGTCTGGATTCATTTATATTCAGAAGTATTTTAAAAGTGACCAGCACTTCCATTTTCCCTAGCTATGGATAAATACAAGAGACCAAGTTCCAGAAGTAGTCGTAGCAGTAAGGGAAATAGAGAGGAATTAAATGCTTTAGTAGAAAGCATGGAGAGACTTAGACTGCATCAGTAGAGATTGGCAGAGAGTTTGTCGGATCTAGTTATAGTAGACAGGCAGCGAGATATATGGTCTCTGCCTTTAGAAGGTCGACATCGAGTTTGCAAGGGAGAAGGTTGGAGTTTTCTCTGATAGTTGTCCATGATGCTGATGTTCCTACATCTAGTTCAGCACCTGCTATTCCCATTCACAGTGCTGGTGATGGATTTATTGCACAGGAGCCAGTGGATGTTTCAGTACCTTTGGTTGACAGCAGTGCTGAGCATCACCAAGTTGAGGCTCCTAGAGCAGTCACTACGGATTGTACAGAGGCACCTGATGTTGCAATTATCACTGAGTGTTCAGACTCTTTTATGGAGGGAGTTATTATTGGAGATGTTTATGTCAGTTGTAGTAGTGTTGCTTCAGTTCAGGAGGCAGTTGCTTCCTCAGTTGGGACCGAGGCATGTACGGAGTCTCCCAGTGGTGAGGTTGGTGATCTAGGCATTATAGTGGGGTCAGTTGATGACAGTTTGGGCTCCAACATTATTGGTGCACAGCCTGACATTGAGTCGTGTGTGCAGAGTCACGTGTCAGCAGTTGAGATTTCAGCAGGAGATTTGGGAGCTGATAGTAAAGACACATCTGATGACACTTTTGAGGATGCTGTGAGTTGCATTGGAGATGACACCCCCTGTGAGTTGTTGGGTGATGACTGCGAGGAGCGTATGAGCTCTGACAGCTCAAATTTATGATGGCAGTCACAGTATGGGATCAGTACAGGAGACATTGGTTTTTTTCCTATGTTGAGGATGTGAGCATGGAGCTTTCTCGTGATGACACTCAGGATGGGAGTGTTGCAGTTGATTTGGCCGACGTAGTTTCATGCCACAGTTTAGTTGATTCACATGACGACATTGAGTCATGTATGCAGCCAGAGTTAGTAGAGGAGATGCAGATAGATGATGTGTACACTAGCATTGCTGATATCTCCGATGTTGAGAGAGAGGATGATGAGTGTTGTAGTGTTTCTGGCTTTCTATATCTGACTTTGGGTGTAGATTCAACATTGTCATATGGTGGTGGTGGGTTCCAAGATTCTATGTTACAGGGACTCACAGATGAGGACAGGGAAGCTTACGAGTGGCAGGAGTTTGTTACAGCCAGGGCTTCCACTTCTAGAGAGGGGGTTACTTCGTCGGTAACTCATGAGGATGTGTCTCAGGATCTGGACTGTCAAATGGTTGCAGAGGACGAGGTAGCTGGAGATTGTGTTGTGTCAGATTTAGCAGCAGCTTCCTTTGGGTTAGATGAGGACGTGTATGATGCCTGTACTCAGTTTGTTGATGTGTACTCAGATGAAAGTACACAGAGAGACGGTGATTTTGAGGGGAGTTTGCTGGATATAGCTTCCTCTCATAGTGTAGACAGTGCATTTGAGGTTGTTCATAGGAGGCCCGTTGTGCAGTGTCATCATGTGACTAGCCAGTTGCGAGTTGGTGAGAGAGATATTACTTCTACTCTTGAGCATTTTGATGCCGCTCGTCAGTTGTTGGCCATTAATAGTTGGGGTGCACCTATGACAGATGAGCACGGTGGTGGTTACCTTTCCCTGATAGAGATTCATTCTTTGCGGGAGGCTGTCAGGATTTTGAGACAGGATTACTTACAGATGGTAGCCGACCGAGATCACCTAGTTGAGTGGGGGAGTACAGCTTATGAGGCGCTAATGGACAAAGAGGAGGTGAGTGAGCTTACCCAGGAGCTCACAGCGACTACTGAGGTTTTAGAGGACACTCAGCTGGCTCTTCAGGAGTCGAAGATCCAATTAGAGGAGGTGACCATGGAGTTGGAGCATTTACGGTCCACACCAACCCTAGAGCCAGTTCGATTGCACATTGAGGTGGTTGGTGGTGAGTTTGCTCTTACGAGTGGTGATGAGGAACATGATGATAAGGCAGACACACATGTTCAAGATATGGGAGCTCTTGGTTCGGATGAGGTAGGAGTACCAGTGGAGTTGAGCTCTCAGGTTGATTTGTTTCCCTTAGCTAGGAGTGAATCTATTTCATCATCTCACATAGCTGATAGCATGGGACAGTTGGTTGTGCCACATTTTCAGAGGGATCAGCTGTGGATTGCGGGGGAGCAAGTTGACGCTTCCACATATAATTTCTACTGCACCGAGTCTTTTATGGAGTATTTACTTGAGAGTGCAGATGTGCGACAGGATTCTTATAGAGTGTCTAAGGGTACTCTCATCCGAGGCTCTTGTGCTATTCGGAGGTTAGTCGGGAAGATTGTGGAGACTCTTTCTACTATGCTTCCCCACAGGGATTTCGAGGTTAGGTTTGTTGAGAGGGTTGCTCAAGTTCCTACCCAGCCAACAATTATGCAGAGTCAGAGATTGGACCCATCTCTTGATTCCCAGTTTGGTAATGATGAGCCATTGACAGAGATTGGGGATTATTACCGACAGTATATGGTGGGGTATGCTCATCATTTTTTTTTTGATCCACAGGTGGAAGATTTGATCTCACGTAGGAGTAAACCGCCTCCAGTATCTTACCATCCATTATGGGATGGATTAGCACCATCGTTTGCAAATGGATTTGGTAGTTGCAAGTTAGATTACTTGCAGTATCCACACACTCAGGACTGTTTATCAGAGGACAGAGTTGATAACAGTGATTCAGGTACATTTGGTCACTGTCGTTTTCTCAATGCAATAGGGTGTGAGTGTTGGATAGACAAGGATTCAGGTTTTGACAGAGTTGTTAGAGAGTAAAGTCCACCAAGATAACTGAGAGGGGGGGTGAATCAGTTATCAGATAATTATAACTTTTATCAACTTCAACAGTATTTAACCATGTAAGCAATATAATTACCAACCATAGAAAGATATTCATACACAATGACACAATAACACAAGATATGTTGACTAGGGAACCTCTTGATCAAAGAGTAATCCCCGGTGGGAAAGATGCCCACAAAAGATGCACTAATATGAATATTCCTTGTGAAAGGATGGACTCTGTTAGGAGTCTTATGAAATACATTCAGTACATATGAATCTCTATTAGGAGAGTTTGAATCCCTGTTAAAAGATTCTAACCCTGTTAGGAGTTAAGAAAGACAAAAGGACCCACTGCCCAAACAGCTTCAATGGCAAGATCACTGAACACACTTTCCAACTGACCTTAAGATTATTCAACAGAATAATATCAAATATGTTACCTCCTTATTGTGCCAAACCACACTCACTGCTACACCAAATCTCTGTACTTCGCATGTCTTTCTTCACAATTTCGCTTTCACAACTTCATTGGCTCTTTTCTTCACTTCGTGCATACATTCGTATTCAACCATAATCAACCATGCTCATACCTCTTCTTTTTTATTTTACAAGGAAAAACATTTCTTGCTTTATACCACACTCAAGTAATTACAAATGAGTCGGCATCCAATTACAAAATAAAAGTTTCCACACGCTACATCAAAATTAAACAAAACTGTCGGCTACCAAATACAATAACTCTTCACTCATGCTACCTCGAAGTTTGCGCTGTCAACCACGTCACTATCAATGTGTCTCAAACTTCCCTTTAACTGCGCACAACCAGATTCCATCCCGATTAAGAGATATCATCTGATTTCCACAAACCGCTACTCAGGAACACTGCATGAATACTGCTTCCACCAAAATGCTCCTAACTTTCATGAATAAATAAATTATTGTCTACGTTCTTAACCATAGACATATAACATATCAAAGAATATAACCTCAACATCGCATAGCTCCAACTGCAATATCCCACATGCGCTAATCAAAACACTGTCTGCTTCTCTGCAAGTCTCCAGAAGATCACTGTGTTGACATTAATGACAATCATAGTCATGAATGCAACAACAACTGCTACAGAATGAATGCCAAGCATTCATTCCTAACAATCTCCCCCATTGACATTGATGGCAACATAGATGAAAAACATCCAATGTTCCAAAAATCCAATACTGCAACACTGCTGCTCTGAAAATGCTTCAAGTCCTCTTCATCAATCAAATCTTGCTTCGTTTTCCTATTCAGTTCTCTCCAACAGATGGTACAAGGGGTTTTTCATGAATACTTCTCCCCCATTGACATCAATGACAGAAATTTCATCACTATGTCAACAACAACTCCAATGTCAAAAGACACTATTCAGAAAATAAATTCACAATACTCCTCATGACTTAGCTCAGATACACATACTCCCCCATAGAGGAAGTACCAACATCCAATCCAGAAGAAAGATAGGGTTCATATACCACTGGACGGATGCAACCAACTACATCACTACTCAAAAGTAGGTTGGGGCATAACCCCAAGCATACCTCTCAGATACTCAAATGTATCCTTAGGCAAAGGCTTTGTAAATATGTCTGCTATATGTTCCTTTGTGCTTATGTATTCCAGTCTGACTTCTTTCTCAGCAACTTTCTCTCTTACAACATGATACTTGATCTCTATATGCTTTGTCTTAGAATGTAATACAGGATTCTTAGACATACTAACTGTGCTAGTGTTTTCACAATGTATGACAACAGGCTCAACAAACTTAATTCCAATGTCCTTCAGCATTTGCTTCATCCAAATTATCTGGTTACAATTGTTTGCTGCTGCTACATACTCTACTTCTGCTGTGCTCTGTGAGATACAATTCTACTTCTTGCTTAGCCAAGAAACCAATCTTCCTCCAAGAAAAATTGCTCCACCACAGGTGCTTTTCTTATCATCAACACTGCCTCCCCAATCAGCATCTGTATATGCACATAGGGTAAAATCATCAGATTTTTCAAACCACAGTCCATAGTCCATTGTGCCTCTTAAATATCTCAATATCCTATTTATTGCTACATATTGTGATTCTCTAGGTTCAGCTTGAAATCTTGCTACAATTCCAACTGAATGTGCTATATCCGGTCTTGTGTGTGTCAAGTACTGCAATCCTCCAATCATGGATCTACATTTCTTCTGCTCAACTGTCGGTGTTTCATTTGTGCTAGATAGTTTATGTCTTGTAACAATAGGTGTTCCAACTGGTTTACAGTTCTCCATTCCAAATCTTTTCAACAAATCATTCAGGTACTTTGTCTGACTTACAAAGATACCATCATTATTCTGTGTTATCTGTAATCCCAAAAAGTATTTCATCTCACCAATCATACTCATTTCAAATTCTGTCTTCATTTCATCAGCAAATTTGTCACTAGCCTCATCTTCTCCAAAATTAATGTCATCAACAAACCATTTTCAATTCTTTTGTGTACAGATTGCTATCAGCTGTTCCTTTAGTAAATCCCAATTTTAACAAATACTTATCCAGTCTTGCATACCAAGTTCTAGGTGCTTGCTTTAATCCATATAATGCTTTCTTCAGCTTACATACCATGTCTCCTTCATGAGTCAAAGGAAAACCTCCTGGCTGCTCAATGTAGACTTCTTCCAATTCACCATTCAGAAATGCAAACTTCACATCCATCTGATATACTTTGAAGTTCTTAAAAACTGCATAGGCCAAAAACATTCTTACTACTTCAATTCTTGCTACTAGTGCAAAAGTTTCTTCATAGTCAATTCCTTCTTGCTGTGAGTATCCCTTACATACTAATCTTGCTTTGTTTCTTACAACTTCTCCTAGTTCATTCATCTTGTTTCTGAATACCCATTTAGTTCCAATCACATTCTTGTCTTTAGGTCTAGGGACCAATTCCCATGTCTTGTTCTTTTCAATCTAATCTAGTTCTTCTCTCATAGCATTAATCCAATGTTCATCTTCACAAGCTTCACTAGTAGATTTAGGTTCAATTTGTGAAATCAAACATAAATGTACCTTAAATCGAGTCAAAACTCCTCTGTCCAAACTTCCAATAACTTGTTCAGCAGGATGATGTCTTGATAAATACCTGTTCGGTGTCAGTCTCAGATCTTGCTTCAACTGTATATTCTTCTCTAGATTCTTCTCTGGTTTCTTCAGCATGACTCTCATTCAACAAGTCACTGTCAGTCTCATAGAATAACTCAGTAGTTTCAATGTTAGGCTTAGGATGAGCTTCTTCATCAGATTCATAATCAAGCATTCTTTCCTAAATTTTGAACTTTTCATCAACTTTAACATTTGCACTCTCAACAATAGTTTTAGTTCTCTTATTGTAACATCTATATGCTTTGCTCTTCAAAGAATATCCAAGAAAAATACCTTCATCACTTCTAGGATCAAACTTTCCAATATCATCATCTCTCTTTATATAACATTTGCTTCCAAAAATTCTAAAATACTTAACTGAGGGTGCATGTCCAAACCATAGTTCATAAGGTGTCTTGTCTGTGTCTGCTCTGATTTGTACTCTGTTCATTGTATATACTGCTTTATTCACTGCTTCTCTCCAGAATATCTTCGCCAAATCATTCTCAAATAACATAGCTCTTGCCGCTTCAGTCACTGATCTGTTCCTTCTTCCTGCAATACCATTTTGTTCAAGTGTTCTAGGGGCTAAAAATTGTCTCTTAATACCATTCACTTCACAAAAGGTGTTAAACTCTCTAGAAGTAAATTCACCACCTCTATCAAATCTCAAACATTTAATTTTCATTCCCGATTCATTCTCAACTTTATTCTTAATGATCTTAAGCTTATCAAATGCTTCAAATTTTTCTTTAAAAAATGCAATCCACATCATTCTTGTAAAATCATCAACAAGAATCATAAAATACCTTTCTCCATAGAATCCTCTAGTCCTGGTAGGACCGCTCAAGTCTGTATGAACAATCTCCAACTTCTCTGCCGATGTGAACTTCTTACTAGGAAATGAACTTCTCTTCTGCTTAGCCATCACACATTCTTTGCAAATCATATTAGTAGGCTTCATAATTTTAGGCAAATCCCTTACTGCAAGTGTAGTAATCACTTTCACAATGTTATCAAAGTTTATATGACAAAACCTTCTATGCCATAACCAACTATCATCAATCTTAGTATTCAAACATGTCATCTCAGTAGGATTCAACTGAAATACATTACCTCTGGTTCTAGATCCAGTTCCAATCAGATTTCCATCTTTATCCTTTATCACACAAGTTTTCTCAGTAAACCAAACTTGATATCCCTTATCAACTAACTGTCCAAAACTCAAAAGACTATGTTTCAATCCATCCACAAAGTAAACATCATCAGTATTAGCCTTTCCATCAAGAGTAATAAATCCTATACCTTTAATCAAACAAGGTGCATTGTTTCCAACTCTCACAACTCCTCCATCATAATTGTTAAACTTTATGAACTTTTTCATGTCTCCAGTCATATGATGTGAACAACCACTATCTATAATCCAATCAGCTTTCTTTTCAACTTGGGAAACTAAGGCTTTTTCTTCCTTAACATCAGTTTCAAGATTCTCTTCTTTAATTGCTACAAATCTTATATCATCATTATTTTGAGTATCACTTTCACTCAGAGTTCTTTCTATACTAGCTTCAAGATCTTCATCATTAGCATAATAACATTCCTTAGATCTTCTAGGCTTGAAATTGTTTCTGCACTTTTTAACTCTCTTAGGACATTTAGATGCAAAATGACCATATTCTTGACAAGTCCAACATTTAAAAACTTTCTTACCGTCTGCTTCTCTTTTCACAAGCAAGGCAATACCTTCTTCAATCTTCTTGTCTTCTTCATTTCTAGATCTGCTATTGCCAGCATAATCTCCACTCACACTGATGCTTCTTGACAAAGTAGGGCGAACATGAAGAGCACTGAATGCTGTCTCCATTCTAGGTAAGTCTCTTGATAACCTCAGGTTCATTTCTGCTGCTTCCAATCTTCCAAGAAGAGTCTCTTGTAAAGTTCGTAGTACAAGGTATAACTTGTTCAATCATCTATGTTGTCTGCTTAAATACAGGAGTCAATGTCTTCACTATTTTCCATATCACTTCATTCTCTGTCTTTGTTCCTCCACAAGATTTTATCCCTGCAACAATTTCTGACATTCTACCAATATAGCTTCTAACAGATTCATCGTCCATCATTCTTATATCTTCAAATGCACATATCCAATAATGTAATCTAGCTTTCTTTGCATGTTCATCACCTTCAAAAATAGTGTAAAGCTTTCCAAATTTCATGAGATTTTGTTAAACATTTTACCTGACTATACTCATTCTTCGGAAGTGTTGTCAAAAGTGCTTATCTTGCACGTATGTTACACATGAATAGATCTAACTCATCTTTAGAACCTGTCTCAAGATTGTCTTCTTCAATGATAGTCTTATCATTCTTTGTAATCAACCAATAACCTGGTCCTAAACACAGTAGATGTGTCTTCATCTTCTCTTTCCAGCTGTCAAAATTTACTCCATCAAACTTAGGGCTTTCTTTCCTGAAATTCGCCATGGATCTCCTTAAGCTGTTAAACTTTTCTTTCAAGGACCTGCCACTCTGATACCAATTGTTAGAAAGTAAAGTCCACCAAGATAATTGAGAGGGGGGGGTGAATCAGTTATCAGATAATTATAACTTTTATCAACTTCAACAGTATTTAACCATGTAAGCAATATAATTACCAACCATAGAAAGATATTCATACACAATGACACAATAACACAAGATATGTTGACTAGGGAACCTCTTGATCAAAGAGTAAACCCCGGTGGGAAAGATGCCCACAAAAGATGTACTAATATGAATATTCCTTGTAAAAAGATAGACTTTGTTAGGAGTCTTATGAAATACATTCAGTACATATGAATCCCTGTTAGGAGATTTTGAATCTCTGTTAAAAGATTCTAACCCTGTTAGGAGTTAAGAAAGACAGAAGGACCCACTGCCCAAACAGCTTTAATGGCAAGATCACTGAACACACTGTCCAACTGACCTTAAAATTATTCAACAGAATAATATCAAATATGTTACCTCCTTACTGTGCCAAACCGCACTCACTGCTACACCAGATCTCAATTTCAGATCTTTGTACTTCGCATGTCTTTCTTCACAATTTCGCTTTCACAACTTCATTGGCTCTTTTCTTCACTTCGTGCATACATTAACATTCAACCATAATCAACCATGCTCATACCTCTTCTTTTTTATTTTACAAGGAAAAACATTCCTTCTTTTATACCACATTCAAGTAATTACAAATGAGTCGGCATCCAATTACAAAATAAAAGTTTCCACACGCTACATCAAAATTACACAAAACTGTCGGCTACCAAATACAATAACTCTTCACTCATGCTACCTCGAAGTTTGCGTTGTCAACTACGTCACTATCGATGTGTCTCAAACTTCCCTTTAACTGCGCAAAATCAGATTCCATCCCGATTAGGAGATATCATCTAATTTCCACAAACTGCTACTCAGGAACACTGCCTGAATACTGCTTCCACCAAAATGCTCATAACTTTCATGAATAAATGAATTACTGTCTACGATCTTAACCATAGACATATAACATATCAAAGAATATAACCTCAACATCGCATAGGTCCAACTGCAATATCCCACGTGCGCTAATCAAAACACTGTCTGCTTCTCTGCAAGTCTCCAGAAGATCACTGTGTTGACATCAATGACAATCATAGTTGTGAATGCAACAACTACTATAGAATGACTGCCAAGCATTCATTCCTAACAAGCGTTATTATTTCAGTTGGGTTGAGTTCTGCTGGGTTGTTTTCTGCAGTGACATCTACAGTTGGTTTTCAAATGTTTTCAGTGGTGTCTATTCTGCTGATGTTGGTTTTTTCTTCACGGGAGTATGGTGGGGATAGGGACATTACTTATGACCATCCTTGGGATCCGAGTGGTTTATGATGTTGCTTGTTTTTTCCTGATTGCTTGAGGACAAGCAATCTTGGGAAGGGAGTACTGTAATGTCCCCGATTTTAGACTTATGGAATTAGCTTGGTTTTGCGACCCTCACAGACTAATCAGGCGATTAGAGGGGGTCAGTTGGTGTAGCCAGTGTTGGGATTTCATTCTGGAGATTCAGTTTATCAGGTCTGCTCTTCGTTCGGGTCAATTCAGTCGACTTACTATTTTTAGTAAGTGGTATTTTATGTATGGCCAGGATTAGCAGGGTGTCTGCATGAAGTGTCAGATGTCTCGGGATCGAGTTCAGAGAATCTCCAGTTTGACGGACTTACTATTTATAGTAAGTCTATTTTTAGCAGTGGCTATTTCTGGCAGGGCAGTGCCTATTCCTGGCTAGGCAGTTGGACCTAGTGCTTTGCCAGAAGTTCGTTGATTGCAGTCAGACAGTTCAGTGGCTTATATTTTAAATGTTGTTATTAAATTAAATTATTTTGATTTAATTTAATAACTTATGACTTTATAACTTTATGTTATAAAGTGGGATTATTTTAAAAGCCAATTAAGTGAAAAATAATGTAAAGTGTTTTTTCCCAAAAAGCCTATATATTCTACTCGAAAAAGCACTTTACTCATCTATTATGCAATCATTATTTTCTAGGAATTTGGGAAGAGACAAATCCTGGCTAGGATTTCGAGGATTGATTCCTCATTTCGTAATTTGAGCCATTATCTGATGATGGTGAATTTTACAGCTGATTATTTTTGAGATCACAATTCGGTGCTGTTGTATATTGGATTGGTGAAATATTCAAATCTGGAGTTCGAGTTTGTTGAAGAAATTGTGTTTGTGAATCCATCCAATTCAAGTTCTGGAATAATTGTTTGGTGGCTGATTATCCATTTACAGTTTATCGAAAGTTGTGCAAATAAGAGGATTATCGGTTTTCATTGTAAATTGTTTATTCTTGGGCTGCGTTTCATTAAAGTATTGGGAGACGTCATTTGTGATAGCATAAATCCATCAAATCTGCTAACGTCAACCCAGTAGTCAGGCATGTGTGGGATTAGGAGCTTGCGGCAGCTTTTGCAGGCACGTTTTCATTTACAGCTGGGGCCGTGAGTCCTTTCCTTGGGTCGGCATCCTGTTTACACCAGTCACGTGAGGAATTGTGCAATGACGTGAGGAAATTCAGTAAGGTGGCGGTTGTGACTAGAGGTCGTGACAGCATACAAAGGAAGGATTAGCATAGCACGGGTGCAATCGAATTTATAGAGTCATGATTATTACATAATTTTGTTGGAAAAAGTTTGCAAATTAAGAATGTTAAATTCAAAATGTTATTGGTTTGAAAATTGATAATTGAAATTGTCGGATATGTTATCAGAATTTACTTTGCATAAATATTATTGAAAAATAGTTGCAGTTGTTTTCAAATTATAAATAAATATCCAGGAAGAGCCTCACAGGTTCTTCACACTGAAGTCGAAACCCTGGTTTCCTCTTCTCATAAACTTCACCAATTTCAAAAAAACATAATCAACATAATGAAAAAGAACTCATGTGAGTCGTTTATAACTTTTGTGGGAGAACTCACACACTTTTCCAGCCAATGTGGGATAAATATACTTTTTCCTTTTAATAATTCATTTACTCCAATACTTTAATTAATACCTTGGCTTAAGCTTCCATGAATTAATTGAATAAATGGCCCCTTCCAATGATAACTCAACCCTCAACTTAAGTGAAATTATAAAGTTAAATTATAACTTTATAATAAGTCATTTAATGATTTAATAATAATTTGGCCACTTAATAATAATAACTCCCAAAACACTTATCCTTTAAATATGTCGTCTAAAACAAGAGTAACACCTATTATTTCCCCACGTGACCAAATGCACTTTCCAAAAATAGAAGGGTCCTTCTCGAACAACATCAGGCTTACTATAAATAGTAAACATGGCAAAAGTATAGAAAATGAAGTCCAAATGACGCCAAACCAACGCATACTGAATCTTGAAGTAGATGCCCACTGAAAGAGACCCTTTGTCCATCCTCATTAGCCCACAAGGGTCACATGATAGGCTAATCCATCCATAGTCATGGTCACACTAAAAAGGGGACATTACACTTGGGCATGGTACTACTGAGCTCCCAGACCTGACACCATTCCTCACTCTTAGCTTAGCTTGGAGACAAGCTATTCCTAGAACATAGGACTTCACATGGGCAGGCTCGAGCATGGTACTACTAGAACTGAACTACTTGCCTTGATGCCACTATTAACTTTGGCATTCACCAAAGGGGCTCAAAGAAAGAGCAATGTAAGTTGTAGATTCATTCTAGAAGACTTCAGTGAGCTTGAAGTGCATATACACCACACCGTAGAACAGTATTTGAGCGTCTTTCTGTAATTTTGTTAACTTTAAAATCAGTTAGTACTCGAACTTAGGGTTTTCCATGGACATTGTAAAATATATATGGTAATGTAAGGTGTAGATTCATTCTAGACTATTCCAGAGCATTGTGGAGTGCATAAACATCGTACAGGACTTATTTGAGCCTCTTTCAGCGATTTTCTTTACTTTGAGATCAGCTAGTAGTCAAAATCAGGGCTTCCCAAGGAGATGTTGGGGCATGGTATTATGGAGCCTAACACTGCTCTTACCTTGTACATAAGACTTCCCATGGGCATGCAAGGGTGTGGTACTATAACTTACAAGTTCTAACACCGATCTTAGCTCTGGGACCATTTGAAAAGCATAAACTCAGATGCGTTCTAACCTAAGAAATCCCCAACGCAAAGCTACCAGATCCTCAAAGATTAATGTTAGTTTTTTTAGACTCTCAATTTGACCTTGCAGCACATCATAATTTCTAGCTACTAATTTTATTTTCCTCTTCTACTTTCTACTGGTCAAATAAAATACCAAATGCTTTTGAATTTGTGATTTAAAACGAAAATGTTATGAAAGGTCATTATAATTTATTGGACCATATGTGCAAAGGATAGAAAATCCAAAAACCCTAATTTGAGGACATTAAAATGCACTTGCTTGATTACTAAATAGCCGACTAAACTGAAGCAAAGAGCTTTAAAGATCAGAAAATCAAATGTCTGAAAATTAAACTCGATTATTGAGATGTGGCGGTTTCTATTTTTAACCGCCTGAAAGTAAACCCTTGCAGTTGCTATTACAAACTTCTATTTTTACTTTTTTTCCTTCTATTTTTGTTTTATTAAGTTGTTATAGTGAAATTTGTATGCTGGCATATTTTTTAAATTTTTTTATTGGATGAAGAAAAAAATTACAAGAATATCAATAGCAAATTACAACAGTCATCATAATAGCTTTTATTTAGTTTTGTTTTTATTTTAGGGAAGTGATTTGAGATATAAATATAGTAACATATATATAGAGGCACACATTTTTATTGTATTTTTAATGTTTTATTTTATTTTCATTTATTTAGACTGTTTTTTGTCATGAGCTTGAATCTACTGTGCTCATCTTTTTGGTTTTTTATTTTGTAGCATTTTTACTCCACCTTAAATGCATATTGGAAGAACTACTCCACACAATATAGCTTCACCATTTCCATCATAGATTGCCTAACATTTTGTGCACATTTGTTTGAATCTAAATTTTTCTAACCAATAAATCATTTTTCCTTGAAACTTTGTAATGGCACATATAGGGTATTTTGATAGCTTTGGAGCAAATTTTGGGCTTGAAATTCTGAAGCATCTTTGCCCATAATCTGTGCTTTTATCTGCCTTATCTCAGACAAACCCTTCTACAAATCATCCAACTACAACACAACAGGGACTTCATCATTGAAATTGCATATTCATCCTCCTCCAATGATCTGTTTTTATATTTATTCTCCATGTCAAGAATATTGCACAAGCTCTTCAAGCCAAAGTATTGATGTATATGAAGTTAAGGCAAATTGATACTCCAGAACTTCAAATAAAGTTTGCATGTCTTGCTTTGATATAGCTTCCACGAATCATCTAATTAAATTCAGTCCTCTAGTTTGAATAAAGCTATTTGCATTTGCCTCACCTTACAAGTCATCAAACTTAATCTCATTCCTAAGGCTAATATTTATTAGAGTTAAATCTCTCTATTTTTGTTTCTCTCTCTTCCGTAGATTTGTTTATATTTCTAATGGTCACTCCTCTTCTATGTTTCCATATTCTCTCTTTGTTCAATATGGAAACTTTCTCTTTCTTTCTTCAAAATGTTTCTATTTCTCTCTCTTTGTTCGTTATAGAAACATTCTTGTGTATACTTGTATATATAAATCATTTATGATCTTTGTTTAATAACACATTCATTATTTTACCATAATATGGTATCAGAGCTATTTTTTTCAAAAAATAATAATTCTATTAAATTATAGCTTCGATCTGATTGACTTATCCATTATATATATATATATATATATATATATATATATATATATATATATATATATATATATATATATTAGAATGGATTATATTGATCAGACTCGATATGCTTGGATCGGATTCCTTACGTTCGATAAACTGTCATTGCAAATGAAATCGACCATAGTCGATACCGATATAACTGTGATTAACTATTACGATAACTATCGTATGATAGTTATCGTAACACATATATTAGATGTGTTACGATAACTATCATACGATAGTTATGCGTAACACCAAACACTGCCAAGGGTTATGTAATAAACAGCGCTTAACGAAAGGGCATGTCTCTACATAGACATGACTCTTATATCACATATATATATACTATCGTATGTGCTGTGGAAAAATATCAATTACAGTGTGCATGTTATTAACACAGCAACATACGAAGTACATATCTCTGCATTTATAATTCAGTAAATAGATAATTACATATATATCTTTTTAAGATAATAATTGTGAATAACTCAAATAAAGAACATTGAATTCTCTATATTAAAGATCTCTATTCCTAACATGGTATCAGAGCCTCTCTAGAGAAGAATCAATATAAATAAATTCTGAATTATATCAGATCCGTTATTAGAATATAAGAAGAAAATAATAATGGCCAACAGCATTAAAGTGGAGGACAGACTTGAAGGCGCTACAAACTTCTTCTCATGGAAGATACGAATCCTAACATTGCTTCAAGAACTCGAGTTAGATTCCTATGTTGAGAAGGATAAAAAGATGTCTGAAGATGAACCTAATAAATCAACTTGGAAAAGGTGTAACAACAAAGCAAAGAAAATAATAATCGATGTCGTTAAAAGCCATATTCTTCCCTCTATAGCAAGGCTAAAAACCACTTATGAAGTATTCAAAACCATTCAAGAGACATATGAGATTAATAATACAAGTAGATTACTTACTCTCAAACAACTCTTGAATTTAAAGATGAACAAAGGGGAAACCATCATGTCTTACTTCCTAAGAATTTCCGAATTAAGGGATCAACTATCTTCTATTGGAAACAATATTGATGACATGGAGTTAACATTAATAGCTCTTAGAAGATTACCTATCACATGGGAATCCTTTATTCAATGTATAACTGGACAACCTTCTCTACCTAAGTTCGATCAACCAAAGAATGACTGCACTCAAGAGGAATCCCATTTAATATCAAGAGGGATCGGGCCAAACAAAGGAGGAGAGATTCAAGCTCTAAATACTCATTCAAACTTCAAAGGCAACAAAAGGAAGTTCAAACATAAGAAGGGAAACTATAGCAAAAATCACAAAAAAAGAGACTTCTCCAAACTGTAATGTCCCCGATTTAGCAGGCCTTTGCAGTGAGCGTAGTCAGTTCATCAATGCGACCCTCGTGAGTTGACAGTATGATTTGAGGGTCTCTGGGAGTTTCTGGGATGTACTTACTATTTTTGGTAAGTCTATTTTTAGCCATAGCTATTTCTGGCAGGGCAGTGCCTATTCCTGGTTGGGCAGTTGGATCTGGGGTTTCGCCAAAATTATTTTGATTGCAGTCGGTCAGTGCTGTGGCTTTGGAGTTTTATTGACGTTATTAAATTAAATTATCTTGGTTTAATTTAATAACTTGACTTTATAATATTATAGTATAAAGTGGGCGTATTTTATAAAGCCAATTAAGTGAAATGTTAAAAAGGGTGCTTTTTTGAAAAAGCACTATATATTCTATTTGAAAAAGCACTTGGGATATCTTATGCAATCATATTTTATTGAAGTTGGTGAAAAAGCTCTGGCTAGGGTTAGAGGACAGATTCCTCGTTTCGTAATTTGAGCCATCAATTCGGTGGTGAATTTTACTCTGAATATCTAACATATTCAATTCAATGCTGATGTAAATTGAATTGGTGTGATACATCTCTGAAGTCTTGTAATTGTTGAGTCTGGTATGGGAATTTGTGCTTCCAGTTGTGATTGGTAAATTGGCGGCTAGCTGAGGTTTTTTTCAAAATTCCGAGCATTGGAAATTGGTACGATAATAGACTAAGATCAAACCTGTAGTTGCAAATTCATTCAAGCTGCGTCTGTGGGTTTGGCGTGTGGGAATTAACGTTAATTCCATACAGGCCAGCGCTGGTGTGAGGAAATCGAACCACGTGCCTGGAAGTTTTTTTTTTAAATTGCAATTCATAAACATTGCAATTGGTGCTGAGGACTCACGTGAGTCTAAACTGGAAGCGGTAGTAGTATCTTCAACTGGGATACAACGTTTCAGATTGTATGTATTGGATTTGGCGGCTCTAAACTGTGAACGGTTTCCATCTGGTCTGTATGTGCTTGCTTGCTGCAGACACGTGATAATTATACAGGGCTGCGTATGCAATTAGTGGAGGATTATCATAACAAGTGCAATTACATTTCATTTCCAGAATTAAATACTGATGATATGATCTTTTGATTAAAGAATTTAAGGAATTAATATTTTAGAATTTGTTCAATTTCAAAGGAAGGTTGAATAAAAATTGATATCAGAGAATTTCTTGTTGAAATATTATATCCTCTTGCATATTGTTGATCGATTTGAAATTAAATACTCAATTATTGTGGTGGAATTTCTATTGGATTGAGTGGAGCCAATTCCGGCTCTTTACAGTACAGTGCTATAAATGTGATAAACTTGGACATACGCACAAGTTCTATCCAGAGAGAAAGAAAATTCAAGCAGCAATAGCCGAAGTCAAAGAAGCAGAAATATCCCTATTCTTCTTTGCCTTATCAAGTGAAGTAAATTCAAACAAAAACACTTGGATAATCGATAGCAGAGCATCACGACACATAGCTAGATTCAGAAATCAATTTGAAACCCTAGAAGAAGATTCCTCTGAAGAGGTTACAATTGGAGACAACTCCACCTATCCAGCGAAAGGAATTGGGACCTGCTCAATCAAATTGAAAACAGGGGTAACCCTACAATTGAAAGATGTTCTCTTTGTACCAGGCATAAAAAGGAACTTGGTCTCTATTTCGGGCTTAGCCGATCAAGGCTATCGAGTCACATTCCAAGAATATAAAGTGTTAATATGGCCTAAGAACACTAATATTAAAAATTATATTTCTATAGGGTATAAGGATGGAAGCCTATACAAATTAGGCAATAGTCACAAATTAGCTCTATGTCATGAAGTATCAAACTCTAATGAACTCTGGCACAGAAGATTAGGACATCTTGGATTTAGCACCCTTCCTTCCATAAAGAAAATCACTACAGGTATACCTAATCTAAAATCAAATCATATTAGTACTTGTAAAGGGTATGCTCTAGGAAAAAAATATCAAAAGATCCTTTGCCTCCAGTGAACATAAAACCAAAGTTGTATTAGAACTCATTCACATGGATTTATGTGGACCTATGTCAACTCTCTCACTAGGAGGATTTTCATACTATATGATTTTCATTGACGATTACTCTAGGAAAACTTGGATCTATTTTCTTAAACTCAAAGAATCAAATGAAGTATTGCTAAAATTCAAAAAATTTAAAGCATTAGTTAAAAACCAAACTGGGAAGAAAATAAAAACTCTAAGATCTGACAATGGAGGTGAATATATCTCTGAAAACTTTAAAGAATTTTGCACTTCTGTTGGGATTAAGAGGGAGTATACAGTAACTTATAATCCTCAATAGAATGGAGTAGCAGAAAGGAAAAATAGAACCATTATTGAAGCTACCAATGCTATGATGCATGATCAAAATCTTCATACCTCTTTTTGGGCCGAAGCATCTAATACTACCATATACATTCAAAATAGGTGTCCTCACTCGATCCTAGAAAACATTACACCTAAAGAAGCCTTCACAGGAAAGAAACCAGATCTAAGTCATCTAAGAATCTTTGGATGTCCCGTATATGTTCACATTCCTAAAGAGAGAACCAAACTAGAACCCTCTGGAAAGAAAGGAATATTTGTTGGTTACAGTGAAACTACTAAAAGGATACTAGGTCTACATACCAGGACAAAAATCTATTGACATTAGTAGAAATATCAAATTTGAAGAAGACATTGCTCTTAGAATCTCTACACTTACAGAAGAGGGATCAAATGAGAATCAGAGGGAGAATATTATAGAAAATGATGAGATCATAAAATTGAGAATCAGAGGGAGAATGCCTTTCAAGATGATGGGAACTACATTACTCAAAACCAGAGAGAGAACATAATAGAAAATGATGAACTCCCTTCATCTAACCTTGAAGATGTTGAAATTCCTAACAATAAGAAAAGGCCACTATGGGCAAGAAAAATGATTGAAGAAAATAATGTTGAACCAAATGAAATATTTAAAGAAAGTAAAAGAACAAGAAATCAGAGATGCTATCTTGCACTTATGGCAGAACTTACAAAATCCGAACCATCTAATGTTAAAGAAGCTTTAACATGTCAAGCCTAGAAAGATGAGATGATCGAGGAATATCAATCCATTGTAAAAAATGATGTTTGGGAAGTAGTACCAAGACCTAAAGGAAAAACTGTCGTCTCTTCAAGATGGTTATTCAAAATCAAATATACTTCAGATGGTAGTATTGAAAAACATAAGGCCAAATTTGTCACCAAAGATTTTTCTCAAATGGCCGGAATTGACTACAAAGAAACCTTTGCTCCTGTTGCTCGATATACTTTTGTAAGGACTATTATTGCCATTGCAGCATCCAAAGGGTGGAAGATACATCAAATGGATGTAAAGACAGCATTTCTAAATGGTGTTATTGAAGAAGTATACATAGAACAACCTGAAGACTTCACCACTCTTGACGGTAATAATTATGTCTGCAAATTGAAGAAAGCCCTCTACGGCCTTAAGCAAACTCCCAGGGCTTGGTATGAATGCATAAACAGTTATCTCTCCAAGCTAGGGTACTCCAAAAATGAAGTTGATCCTAATATATACTTCAAAACATTCAAAGGTGAAATGGCAATTCTAGTTCTTTATGTGGATGATTTATTAATAATAGAAGATCATCTTATTGCTAAATGCAAACAAGATCTCACAAACAAATTTGATATGAAGGATCTAGGTTTGTTACACTACTTCTTAGGCTTAGAAGTATTACAGAAAGAAAACTATATTTTCCTAACTCAAGGAAAATACACCATGGACATTTTAACCAGATTTGGCATGATGGATTGTAAAACGTTAACCACTCCAATGGAAACAAATCTTCATAAACTCAAAGATGAAGCCACGGATTCAGAAACTACAGATCTTTCATATTATAGACAGCTAATTGGATCTCTTTTGTTCTTGGTAAACACTCGTCCTGATATCTGCTATGCTACAAATGTGTTAAGTCATTTCATGTGTGAACCAAAGAAGATCCACCTAACAGTTGCTAAACAAATTCTAAGATACCTACGTGGTACAATTGGAATGGGCCTAAAATACGAGAATTTTGAGATACAACTTCAAGGGTTCTTTGACTCTGACTGGGCTGGAAATTCAATCAATCGTAAAAGCACTACAAGATGTTGCTTTAGTCTTGGTCCGCATTGATTTCTTGGTTCAATAGAAAACAAACAGCGGTTGCCTGTAAGGAGCCCAGCTGGCCCTCATTTACAATCTAGCTCTTTCCTCAAATTAAATTGCACTTCTAAATTTCTTTTAGACTATATAGAAATTAATGAACATCAAATATGAATTTCAATGATACTTCTCAGATTTTTAACCTCTTGATAAATAACTACAACCATTAATTCACCACTGAATGCTTACAAAAAATTAGAATTACAATAACTATCAAATTAATTCCCTATTACAAACATTCACAAATAAATTTGGGCACCTTTAATTCATGTGACTACTGGAAAAGAAACACAGCCCAAGGGAATTGAAGCACAGCTACAAATGAAGAATGCAGCCTCCTAGATTATTAATGCAGCCACCATTTGAACAACCACAGCCTCCAATGAGTGATTGCAGCCACCTGAATAAATAACACAGCCTGCTGTGAGTAAAACGCAGCCACAAGGTGAAGTATGCACAAGCTGGGAAAGGTGATGTCAGCTTCCAAATGAATTCGCAGCTCCTAAACAATGAAGTTTGCAGCACTTATTTACCATACGCCGCCAGCAGATAGATCACAACTCCTGTAGAAATAGAACAATCTTCTACCAAACAACAACGACCAAGAAGAAAATCGAATCACCAATTGTAATTCAAAATTTATTCAAATATCCTCGAATTTGATATACTTCAGCATCAAATTTGAATACACAAGACCAGAATTGTATTCTCAAAATTCAGTGGCAAAATTCACCATCAATCAGTGATGATTCAAATTGCCAAAAGAGAAGAATCAGTCCTCAAACCCTAGCCATTTCTCACAGCCAAGAAACTTTATAAAAATTTCATCAAATGAACAATGGATAAATGAGAATGAGCTCTCAAGTCCCTTTTTATTCTTTCTTGTGAGAGTTCAAACACAATTCTTACCAATGTGGGATAAATAGATATACTTTTCCTTTTAATAATTCATTTACTCCAATACTTTAAATTTATACCTTGGCTTAGGTTTCCATCAATTAATTAAATAAATGGCTCCTTCCCATGATGACTCAACCCTCAACTTAAGTGAAATTATAAAGTTAAATTATAACTTTATAATAAGCCATTTAATGATTTAATAATAATTTTGCCACCAAAATAATAATAACTACCAAAATACTTATCATTTTAATATGTCGTTTGAAACAGGAGTCACGCCTATTATTTCCCCATGTGACCAAATGCACTTTCCAAAAATAGAAAGGGTCCTTCTCGATCAACATTAGGCTTACTATAAATAGTAAACGTGGCAAAACTATAGAAAATGAAGTCCGAATGATGCCAAACCAAAGCATACTAAATCCAGAAGTAGATGCCCACTGAAAGAGACCCTCTGTCCATCCTCATTAGCCTACGAGGGTCACATGATAGGCTAATCCCAAGAGCCTAAAAAACGGGGACATTACAGTCCTCCCTTCCCAAGATTGTTGGTCCTCAAGCAATCCCGAAAAACAAGCAACATCATAGTCCACCCAGATCCCAAGGATGGTCATGAGTAATGTCCCAATCCTCACCAAACTCCTGTGAAGAAATCATCACCATCAACAATACAAACATCAACAATTGAGAAACTGCACTCAACACCCAAACAACTGACATCACTAACATCATCTGAAGACCAACTGTAGGTGCCGATGGAGAAAACAACTCAACGGAACTCAACCCAACTGAAACAACTCTATCAATACTCGAGTCCCTATCTAACTGACACTCACACCCAACTGCACTGTGGATATGATAACAACCATAGGTACTTGAGTCACTACCACCAAATCCAACCTCTGATAAACTGTCCTGGGTGTGTCGATATTGCAAGTAGTCTAACTTGCAACTGCCAATTCCATCTACAAAAGATGGTGCTAATCCATCCCATAATGGATGGTAAGAAACTAAAGCCAGTCTACACCTGCGTGAAACTAAATCCTCCACCCGTGGGTCGAAAGAAAAATGATGAGCATACCCCATTGTAAAATGCCGGTAGGAAGCCCCAATCTCCGTCAAAGGCTCATCAGTACCAAACAGGGAATCATGGGATGGCTCCAATCTCTAACTCCGCATAACCGCAACCTGGGTAGGATCCTGAGCAACCTCTCAGCAAACCCAACCTCGAAATCCCTGTGACGAAGCATGATAGATAAAGTCTCTACAATCTTCCCTACCTACCTCCGAATAGCACAAGAGCCTCGAATAAGAGTACCCTCAAACACTCTATATGAATCCTCTCACACATCTACACTTTCAAGTAAATACTCCATGAATGACTCGGTGCAGTAGAAATTATACGTGGAAGCGTCAACTTGCTCCCCTACAACCCATAGCTGATCCCTCTGAAAATGTGGCATTGCCAATTGTCCCATGCTATCAGCTATATGAGATGAAGACATAGATTCACTTCCAGCAAAAGGAAGCAAATCAACATAAGACCTTGATTCCACTGATATTCTTACCTCATCTGTACCCACTCCATCCACATCCTGAACAAATGTGTCTACCACATCAACATGTCGCTCATCCCCAACCGTAGAAGCCAACTCACCACCAGCCACCTCAATGTGCAACTGAACTGGATCTCGGGCTGGTGTGGACCAAAAATGGTCCAACCCCACGGTCACCTCCTCTAACTAAAAATGTGACTCCTGAACAGCCCGCTAAGTGCCCTCTAAAGCCTCAGAAGTCGTTGTGAGCTCCTGAGTAAGCTCACTCACCTCCTCTCTGTCCAATAGTGCCTCATAAGCTGTACTCCCCCACTCAACTAGGTGATCTCGGTCGGCTACCAACTATAAATAATCTTGACAGCTTCACGCAAAGAAAGGATCTATGTCAAGGAAAGGTAACCACCACTGTGCTCATCTGACATAGGAGCACCCCAATCATAAATAGCCAACAGCTGATGAGCGGCATCAAAATGCTCAAGAGTAGAAGTAATATCTCTCTCACCAACTCTCAACTGGCTAGTCACGTGATGACTCTGCACAACGGGCCTCCTATGTACAATCTCAACTACACTGTCCACACTATGGAAGGAAGCTGCATCCAACAAACTCCCCTCAAGATCATCGTAACTCTGTGTACTTTCATCCAAGTACACACCTACAAACTGAGTACAGGCATCAGACTCGTCCTCATCTAACCCCGAGGAAGCTACTGCTTAATCTGTCTCAACACAATCCCCAGCTACCTCGTCCTCTGCAGCCACCTGACAATCCAGATCTTGGGATCCATCCTCACCTACTAACAACTTAGAGTCCTCCCCCAAGGTCTAATAAATCAAACATGTCTCGCTATAGGAAGAATCATCCTCATGAGTCACTGAAGAAGTAACCCCCTCTCTAAAAGTGGAAGCCCTAGCTGTAACAAACTCTTGCCACTCATATGCTTCCCCATCCTCATCCGTGAGTCCCTGTGACAAAGAATCCTGGAACCCACCACCACCATATGACAACGCGGAGTCCACACCCAAAGTCATATATAAAAAACTAGAAACACTGTAGCACTCATCATCGTCACTCTCAACATCATAAATCTCTGTGATGCTAGTGTCCACATCGTCTATCCACAACTCCTCCACTAACTCTGGTTGCATACATGACTCAATGTCATCATATGAATCATCTACACTGTGGCATGAATCTATGTCACTCAACTCAACTGCAACACTCCCATCATGAGTGTCGTCACCAGATAGCTCCATGCTCACATCCTCAATACAGGAAAAGACTACAGTCTCCTGCATTGATCCCACACTGCGACTGCTATCATAAACCTCAAAGCTGTCAGAGCTCATACACTTTGCGCAGTCATCTCCCAACATCTCACAAGGGGTGTCATCCCCAATGCGGCTCACAGCATCCTCAAAAGTATCATCAGGTGTGTCTGCATCCTCATCTCCTGCTAAAACCTCAACTGCTGACACCTGACTCTGCACACATGACTCAACGTCAAGCTGTGCACCAATAATGCTGGAGCAAGAACCATCATCAACTGATTCCGTTGTAACGCCCAGATCACCAACATCACAACTAGGAGACTCCATGCATGCATCGGTCCCATATGAGGAAGCAGCTGCCTCCTGCACTGGAGCAACACTACGATAGCTAACATAAAAGGCTCCAATAACAACTCCCTCCACGGAAGAGTCTGAACACTCAGAGACAACTACAGCATCAATTGCCTCTGAACTAACTGTAGCAACTACTCTGAGAGCCTCAACCTGCTGATGCTCATCGCTGCTGTCAACCAATGGTACTGAAACATCCACATGTTCCTGTGAAATAAATCCATCATCGACACTACAGATAGGACTAGCAGGTGTCGTACTAAATATAGGAACATCTGCATCATGGGCACCTGTTGGGGAAAACTCAAGCTTTCTTCCCTGCAATCTCGATGCCGGCCTCCTAAAAGAAGAGACCATATACCTCACTGCCCTATCTACAGTCTCTGGGTCCGACAAGCTCTCCGCCAATCTCTGTTGATGAAACCTAAGTCTTTCCATACTTTTCACTAAGGCATTTAATTCCTCTCTTTTTCCCATACTGTTACGGCGACTTCCAGAACTAGGCCTCCTGTAGTTGTCCATAACTAGGAAAAGAGAGAGTGCTAGTCACTTTTAAAATATCGTCAGAATATAAAAGAATTCATTCCCCACAGGATGGCAGGAAACGTGCTCTGACACCACTGTAAGGAGCCCAGCTGGCTCTCATTTACAATCTAGCTCTTTCATCAAATTAAGTTGCACTTTTAAATTTCTTTCAGAATATATAGAAATTAATGAACATCAAATATGAATTTCAATGATACTTCTCAGATTTTTAACCTCTTGATAAATAACTACAACCATTAATTCACCACTGAATGCTTACAAAAAATCAGAATTACAATAACTATCAAATTAATTCCCTATTACAAGCATTCACAAATAAATTTGGGCACCTATAATTACATGTGACTGTTGGAAAAGAAACGCAGCCCAAGGGAATTGAAGCACAGTTGCAAATGAAGAATGCAGTCTCCCAGATTATTAACGCAACCACCATTTGAACAACCACAGCCTCCAATGAGTGATTGCAGCCACCTGAATAAATAACGCAGCCTGTTGTGAGTAAAACACAGCAACAAGGTGAAGTACGCACAGGCTGGGAAAGGTGATGCCAACTTCCAAATGAATTCGCAACTCCTAAACAGTGAAGTCTGCAACACTTATTTACCATACGCTCCCAGCAGATAGATCGCAGCTCCTGTAGAAATAGAACAATCTTCTACCAAACAATAGCCACCAGGAAGAAAATCGAATCACCAATTGTAATTCAGAATTTATTTAAATATCCTCGAATTTGATATACTTCAGCATCAAATTCGAATACACAAGACCAGAATTGTATTCTCAAAATTCAGTGGCAAAATTCACCATCAATCAGTGATGATTCAAATTGCCAAAAGAGAGGAATCAATCCTCAAACCCTAGCCATTTCTCACAGCCAAGAAACTTTATAAAATTTTCATCAAATGAACAATGGATAAATGAGAATGAGCTCTCAAGTCCCTTTTTATTCTTTCTTGTGAGAGCTTAAACACAATTCTTACCAATGTGGGATAAATAGATATACTTTTCCTTTTAATAATTCATTTACTCCAATGCTTTAAATTAATACCTTGGCTTAGGCTTCCATCAATTAATTAAATAAATGGCCCCTTCCCATGATGACTCAACCCTCAACTTAAGTGAAATTATAAAGTTAAATTATAACTTTATAATAAGCCATTTAATGATTTAATAATAATTTTGCCACCAAAATAATAATAACTCCCAAAATACTTATCCTTTTAATGTCTTCTGAAACAGGAGTCACACCTATTATTTCCCCATGTGACCAAATGCACTTTCCAAAAATAGAAAGGGTCCTTCTTGATCAACATCAGGCTTACTATAAATATTAAATGTGGCAAATCTATAGCAAATGAAGTCCAAATGATGTCAAACCAAAGCCAAACCAAAGCATACTGAATCCTGAAGTAGATGCCCACTGAAAGAGACCCTCTGTCCATCCTCATTAGCCTACGAGGGTCACATGATAGGCTAATCCCAAGAGCCTGAAAAACGGGGACATTACATTGCTCAAAGCTCTACTGAAGCAAAATATATGGTTGCTTTGATGGGAGCTCAAGAAGTAGTATGGTTAAGGAAGTTACTATTTGGATTGTCCGGTAAGCCCCTAAAGCCTACAGTAATTCATTGTGACAATCAAAGTTGCATTAAACTTTCAGTAAATCCAGTTTTTCACAATTGTTCCAAGCACACAGAAATTCCTTACCACTACATAAGAGACATGGTAGACAGAAATATTATCAAATTGGTCTACATTAGTACTGAAGAACAAAATGTTGACATCTTTTTACCAAGCCTCTTGCGAAGTTGAAAATAGAGTACTTCAGAAAGAAACTTGGTATGATTAAGTTGTCATTAAATTTTTGAGATTAAATCTCTATTATGTAAATTGATGTATTCATGAATAAAATAAATTAAATAAATAAAATATTGCAATATTGTGTGTTTTGAAAGGTGACGATCTTTCATGTGTGTGAGGTTACTATTGTAAGGTGACGACCTACAATAGTTTGACCCATTTAAGTTCTTATTTAATCCAGTTCTGAATTTACTTGGGGATTAAGATAATGTGTGCTTCAAGTTTTGATCTGGAATGTGCCGAATATCTTGACACCATTGCTTATCACTAAATCCAATTCCGAATTGAGTCAAGGATTGTGATAAATTCTTCTATCAGGTTGAGTACATTAAACTTGTGTTCCAGACTTTTCCGATTACCTTGATATAAAGTGATTAAGTGTTATTACAAAAATCCAATTCCAAATTAAGTCGGGGATTTCAATAACACTCACATCATGAGATCATGATTCTGATCAATCCTCTCTTGCTAAAAGGGAGTGTTAAATTATACCTTCTATCTGATTGACTCATCAATATATATATATATTAGAATGATTTATATTGATCAGATTCGATATGCTTGGATCGGACTCCTTATGTTCGATAAATTGTCATTGCAAATGAAATCGACCATAGTCGATACCGATATAACTGTGATTAACTATTACAATAACTATCGTATGATAGTTATCGTAACACATATATTAGATATGTGTTACGATAACTATCATACGATAGTTATGCGTAACCCCAAACACTGCCAAGGGTTATGTAATAAACAGTGCTTAACGAAAGGACATGTCTATGTAAAGACAAGACCATACGTGCCTTAAGCCACTTACGGTCATGTCTCTACATAGACATGACTCTTATATCACATATATATATATATATACTATCGTATGTGCTGTGGAAAAATATCAATTACAGTGTGCATGTTATTACCACAGCAACATACGAAGTACATATCTTGCATTTATAATTCAGTAAATATATAATTAGATATATATCTTCTTAAGATAATAATTGTGAATAACTCAAATAAAGAACATTGAATTCTCTCTATTAAAGATCTCTATTCCTAACAAATTCCATTATTGAAATTTCTTGAGTTATTTTTCACAATAGGTTTTGAAATTCTTTAATTTCTTCATGAAATTTTTAGACTCATAAGATTTTGGAAATCCTTTGCCTGGGTGTGTTCAAATTTTTTTTTTGCAGGTATCGTAGCTCTATATGGTCATTTTTTTTGCAACTTTTGGTTCATCTGTGGCCGCTTAGGGTTCTGCAAATTCGATTAGGGTTTTTGGCCCTTCATTTCAAGTCGAGAAATTATTTTGATTGCAGGTTCCTTGTGATGGTCTCAACCGGTGCTGAGAGGGGAGGGGTGAATCAGCACCTACTAAAACTTAAAACAAATCTGATAAAAATATAACTAAAACTGTAAGCAGAACAGACTCTATCACAGAAATAGCATCAAACAATCAAGCAATAATCAACACTAGATTTATCACGTGGAAACCCAAATTGAGAGAAAACCGCGGTGTGAAGAAACCTCACAAATTTTGCACTCTTCTGAAGTGCGCCCTGTTAGGAGCCTTCCCTATTAAAAGATTACAAACGCATTGTTAGATGCGACCCGGTAAAGGGATTTATGAAATAAGGTCTGTTAGAACCTGCCTCGTTAGAGGACTTAGAACAACTAAACAAATATCACCCGGTTAAGGGATTTAACACAAGGGACCTATTAATGTCCACCCAAAATACTGGGATTTAGCTATTGTAATTGTTAGAGAACAATAGAGAATTTGACCTTTTACAAATGGCTTTGCTTAGCCTTATAAGATCGTTGTCCTAATCAATAGAGAGTCATCATCAGTCACTACAGATATGCTCTTCTTTCAGCTGTTGTGCTTCCTTGCACACTCTTCTTCTTCTTTTCACCTCCTTGTAGCTTCTTCTGGCTTACAGGTTCACTCTTTTCTTTGGCAGAATGAAGGCAAGCAATATTTTTCACAGGCTAAAGAATATATAGTCTTTCTTACCTTTCCGCGTTCTACATGCATGACCTGTTCAAGATCTCCTTCGGATCCATCACCCAGTGGAGTATTAGTTCACTTAGGAAACATCTAATGCATGCCATGTGCTTTTTACGATTTATGAAGGAAAAGACAGATGCGTGTCAAACGCTTTCCTTCACTGGAGTTTTCTACATGTTTTAATGCCACAAACTTCGGCATTAAAACCTTCGCTTGCGCCTTGCACCGATCGTCTTGATAACACAAAGTCTTTTAGATTTTGTACAATAGATCCAGGTTAAAGAGTCACACAACTGTTTGTCAACTCTAACTTTCCCCGGTTCATCGGTCTTGATGAAATCTTTACTGATCGGTTTATATCCCTAGATTGTGCACAAGTAAAAACCTTCACCTGTCACCTTTCCTTCCTCTGTACGTACCAGTTGCATCCTTGGTTAACCGGTATCGTCAGTTCCTATTGCCAGTTACCGATGGCACCATCCTTGGTGACCAATTGCTTTGATGATCAGTTAGAGCTTTATTAGTAACAGTTATAGTCTCCTCTTACTTACTCGGTGTCATCGGTTTCCAAACCAGTCTCTCCTCGCACTTATTGTTGTCAGTTGTGCCTGTCCTTGCTATACAGATCGAACACTGGTATCTTTAGTCATAAATGACAACACCTCTTTGCCAATTATTAACAATACCTCTTTTGCCATGTATCAGTTACAGTCTTATGTACCAGTTACATTCTTACCGGTTAATGCCAACAATCTCCCCCTTTGGCATTGATGGCAAAACTATTACTGGTTAGACCACATTCTGGTCCACACATCCTAACCGGCTATAATCTCCCCCTTTGACAGTAATGCCAAAGGCTAGTCAGATGACTACCTTTATGAGGCTTGCTCCCCCTTCGAGCAGCCATCCTTTATCATCAATCCTATTAAAATGAGGCTGAATCCTTTGTTGACGTACAATGGATTGACGAACACCTCTGTCTAGTTACTGAAGATCAGGAAGGGGCATTACCCTTAGTTTACCTCTGAGATACTCAAAGGTACTCTTCGGTAAGGGCTTTGTGAATATGTCAGCAACTTGTTCTTTTGTATGAACATATTCCAATTTCACCTCTTTGTTCTGCACTTGCTCTCTCAGATAATGGTACTTTATAGCAATGTGCTTTGTTTTGGAGTGCATGACAGGATTTTTAGATATGTTTATTGCACTTGTACTGTCACAGTAAATTACAATTGGTTCAGGTATTTGTTCATGGATTCCTTCCAATATCTGTTTGATCCAGATCACCTATGTGCAATTGATTGCAGCAGCAACATAGTCAGCTTCTGTTGTGGACTGTGAAATGCAATTCTGCTTCTTACTCATCCATGACACAATCCTTTCTCCAAGAAAGAATGCACCTCCACTTGTGCTCTTTCTGTCATCAATATTGTCAGCCGAGTCTGCATCAGTGAATACCTTTATCCCGAATCCTCCTTTGTGCGGAAACCATAGGTCATACTCCTCAGTACCCTTTAGGTATCTGAAAATTCTCTTTACTACTATTAGATGTGTTTCTTTTGGATTAGCAGAGAATCGGGTTACAATGCCTACTGCATATGCAATATCAGGTCTACTATGCACTGCATACTGTAACTTGTCAATCATTGACCGATACAATGTCTCATTTACATCTTTTGCATCATCTTCTTTTGACAACTTGAGGCTAGTTATCATTGGTGTACCAACTGGCCTGGATTCTTCTAGCCCAAAGGATTTTAGAATTTCTTTAACATACTTGGGTTGTGAAATAAAAATATCTTCTTTTAGCTGATGGATTTGCAATCCAATGAAGAACTTTATGGCTCCAATTATGGACATTTCAAACTCTTTCTTCATCTCCTTAGCAAAGGCTTTGCTTATTTTGTTATCTCCTCCAAAGATGATGTCATCAACAAAAATTTCAGCAATCAGGTTCCCTTCTTTTCCAATCTTGAGATACATATTGTTGTTGTCTCCTGTTCTTGTGAATCCTATTGCCAGGAGGTAAGAATGCAACCTTTCATACCAAGCCCTTGGGGCCTACTTTAGCCCATACAGAGCCTTTTTCAGTTTACAGACCATACCACTCTTCTCTATGGATGAGAAGCCTTCCGGTTGTTCTATGTAAACTTCCTCCTCTAATATACCATTCAAGAATGCAGACTTTACATCCATCTGGTATACTTTGAACTTTTTATGAGCAGCATAAGCAAGTAGGATTCTCACTCCTTCTAGTCTGGCCACAGGTGCAAAAGTTTCACCATAATCCAGTCTTGCCTCCTGTGCGTATCCTTTGCAGACTAATCTTGCTTTGTTCCTTATCCCTTTTCCATCTTCATTCAATTTGTTTCTATAGACCCATTTCGTTCCAATGACATTCTTGTCCTGTGGTTTGGGAACAAGGATCCATGTTTCATTCTTCTCAATTTGCTCAATCTCTTCTTCCATTGCCTTGACCCAGTTTTCATCCTCCAGAGCCTCCCTGGTGGTTTTTGGCTCTATGTTGGAAAGTAAACAAATACTTTCTCTAGCCTTTCTCCTGGTCAAAATTTTAGCATGTTTGTCGCCAATAATATTATCAGTGGAGTGATATGTGACATACCTTGGCAGTACCGGTCGGTGGTCCTGGTCTATAATTTTTGGTCGGTGTTCCCGGTCTCTCTTTCGGTTGAGCATCTTCTCCGGCATGGTCATGAGCAATTTTTTGTTCATCATCTAGAGTTGGTCTTATGTTTTCAGGTATATCACCCTACTCCAAGGGTCTGATTACTTGCTCTTCTCCTTCATCAGCAGCACTTATTTCATTGAATTCCAAATAATTTTCAGCATTACAATTCTGATGAATGTCATACTCATTATGACTAATCTTACCTCTCGGTTCTGAGTATTCATCAATCTTTACATTGATACTTTCTACTACTTTTCCTGTCCTCTTATTTAGACACCAGTAGGCTTTACTCTTGGTAGAATAACCCAAAAATATGCCTTCATCACTCTTTGGCTCAAACTTCCCAGAATTCATATCTCTTTTAATGTAACATTTGCTACCAAAAATTCTAAAGTAGCCTACACTGGGAGTGTGACCGAACCATAACTGGTAGGGAGTCTTACCGGTTCCTTTCTTAACTTGAACTCGATTCAGTGTATACACAGCAGTGCTAATAGCTTCTTTCCAAAAGTGATGGGGGAGATCATTCTGAATCATTAGGGTTCTAGCACAATCAATCAAAGTCCTATTCCTTCTTTCAACGACTCTATTTTGTTGTGGGGTTCTTGGTGCAGACAACTATCTATGATCCAGTCATCATGCTGATGAGTTCTTGAGATAAGTGTCATTTCACTTATCACTTGGCTTTCTTCTTTTATTGCAACAAAGGCAATTTCTTCATCATCAGAATCTTCAGATTCATTGTCTATGACTCCTTCTGCAAGGTAGCACTCCTTTGCTTTGTTCTTGAATCGGTTGTTCTTCTCTTTAAGTTCATTATTTGGACATCTTGCAACAATCTGTCCTATCTTATTGCAAGAAAAGCATTTTAGTGAGAGTTTACCTTTGTACTTCCCTTTTCCTCTAGGAAATCTTCTTGCGATGAGTGCTTCAAACTCATCTTGCTCCATCTCTTCAGAGAGTAGAATTTCAACAAAATTTTCAGCCTTACTGGTGGAACTATTACTGGTTTCTCTTCCTTTCTTGGTGGAAGACGTATTAACAAAGGATTTAAAAGCAGTTTCTTGCATGGGTAAGTTGTTATCGAAATTGCTCAATTCAAATGCAGTCAACTTACCGATCAGGGAGTCAAGAGTGACTTGAGACATGGTCACTGATCTGAGCTCCTGTATGGCTGAGATTTTGATAGCATATTGTAGCCTTAGTATTCTCAGCATTTTGCTTATCACATCTTCCTCACCCAGTGTTCCTCCAGCGCTCTTGATGGAGTTCATCACTTCTTTGATTTTGTTGTTGTAGTGCTCAATATCCTCTCCTTCATTCATCCTCATATCATCATATTTCCCTCTGAGGCTTTCTATCTTTCCTCTTTGAACATGTGGGTCACCACCATATACTGTTTGTAGCTTAGCCCACATCTTGTGAGCAGTTGTTAGATTTTCAATCTCTGCATAGACATAATCAGGTAGCGTACTTGTTATCATATCCATTGCAGTTGTATGCTCTGTGCTGATCTTTTGTTCATCAAGTGTCAAGGTACCGGTGGGTTCAGTGTAATCATGAACTACATGAGTCCAATATTGATCTCCGGTGGTTTTCATGTACAGCTTCATTCTGCTACACCATAGAGTGAAGTTTTCCTTGGAAAACTTTGGTCCTTCCTTCCTCATCATTGATCTTTTTCCTGTTGCGGTTAAGCAGCATAGAAAAGGAAAAAACTTGGCTCTGATACCAATTGATGGTCCCAACCGGTGCTGAGAGGGGAGGGGTGAATCAGCACCTACTAAAACTTAAAACAAATCTGATAAAAATATAACTAAAACTGTAAGCAGAACAGATTCTATCACAGAAATAGCATCAAACAATCAAGCAATAATCAACACCAGATTTATCCCGTGGAAACCCAAATTGGGAGAAAACCACAATGTGAGGAAACCTCACAAATTTTGCACTCTTCTGAAGTGCGCCTTGTTAGGAGCCTCCCCTGTTAAAAGATTACAAACGCATTGTTAGATGCGACCTGGTTAAGGGATTCATGAAGTAAGGTCAGTTAGAACCTACCTGGTTAGAGGACTTAGTATACCTAAACAGATGTCACCCAATTAAGGGATTTAATACAAGGGACCTATTAATGTCCACCCAAAATACTGGGATTTAGCTATTGTAATTGTTAGAGAACGATAGAGAATTTGACCTTTTAGAAATGGTTTTGCTTAGCCTAATAAGATCGCTGTGCTAATCAATAGAGAGTCATCACCAGTCACTGCAGACATGATCTTCTTTCGGCTGTTGTGCTTCCTTGCACATTCTTCTTCTTTTCACCTCCTTGTAGCTTCTTCCGGCTTACAGGTTCACTCTTTCTTTGGTAGAATGAAGGCAAGCAATATTCTTCACAGGCTGAAGATTATATAGTCTTTCTTACCTTTCCGCATTCTACATGCATGACCTATTCAAGATCTCCTTTGGATCCATCACCCAGTGGAGTATTAGTTCACTTAGGAAACATCCGATGCATGCCATGTGCTTTTTCCGATTTATGAAGGAAAAGACAGATACGTGTCAAACGCTTTCCTTCACTGGAGTTTTCTACATGTTTTAATGCCACAAACTTCAGCATTAAAACCTTCACTTGCGCCTTGCACTGATCGTCTTGATAACACAAAGTAAACTGGATTTTGTACAACAGATCCCGGTTAAAGAGTCACACAACTGTTTGTCAACTCTAACTTTCCCCGGTTCATCAATCTTGATGAAATCTTTACTGATCGGTTTACATCCCTAGATTGTGCATAGGTAAAAACCTTCACCTGTCACCTTTCCTTCCTCTGTACATACCGGTTGCATCCTTGGTTAACCGGTATTGTCGGTACATGTTACCAGTTACCAGTGGCACCATCCTTGGTGACCAGTTGCTCTAATGATCAAGTAGAGCTTTATTAGTAACAGATATAGTCTCCTCTTACTTACTCGGTGTCACCGATTTCCAAACCAGTCTCTCCTCGCACTTATTGTTGTCAGTTGTGCTTGTCCTTGCTTCACAGATCGGACACTGGTATCCTTAGTCATAAATGACAACACCTCTTTGCCAATCAATGACAATACCTCTTTTGACATGTACAGGTTGCATTTTTATGTACCGGTTACATTCTTACCTGTTACTGCCAACACCTTGTGGGTTTTTCGAGAGCTCAACTAGGTCAATCTCAGAATTTTGTAGGTGCTTCGTTTTCCGTGCCTCAATTTTCGAGCCAGCCAATTTAGAATTTGACATTAGATTCCTTCTGAGTTTTTCAAGCTCTTCAAGGTGTCTTTTACTTTTTTCTGGGTCTTCCATCAATCTGCCTCGAAGTTCGTGCCTTTTCAGATATTCACATTATTTTTTTGCATTGAAAAACGTGGCATGGCATCTCCCACCAATCTTCTATTGCAAGGCATATAGCGATTCAACGGAAAGAACTACAACACCTGGAAGTAGAGAATGATGACGATCTTCGAGTACCATCACCTTGAGGCACTTGTTATGGGTACCAAGACTCGTCCTACCACAAGGCAATATTGGAGAACATATAGAGCTCACTGATCAGCCCAAGTCTGCCTTTTACGCCTTCTTAGGATTCACTTACAGACTTTTGTTTTGAAATTAGATTGACCATTAAGGGAGGGTATTAGAGTTAAATCTCTCTATTTTTGTTTCTCTCTCTTCTGTATATTTATTTATATTTCTAATGGTCACTCCTCTTCTATGTTTCCATATTCTCTCTCTGTTCAATATGGAAACTTTCTCTTTCTTTCTTCGGAATGTTTCTATTTCTCTCTCTTTGTTTGTTATAGAAACATTCTTGTGTATACTTGTATATATAGACCATTTATGATCTTTGTTTAATAACACATTCATTATTTTACCATAATAATATTCCTCTAAGGAGATCACCAACCAAATTTCTTCTTTCAGATCTAAGCATTTAGCTACCTCTCCTTCCCCAGCAAAAAGCAGTTCCTCTCTGAGCCAAATTTGTGGCTCTAACACCAAATCAATATGGCAAATCCTTGTGATTTCTATAGTGGGTTCACAATCTTCATTGACTCCATTCCTTCAATCCATGTACAACAAACTTATGAGTAACACTTGAAAAAAATAACTCTCCAATTACCAATGGGTCATTGAAAACCAGTTGAGGATCTCAGAATGGACAACTGCTGGGAAAACAAAATTATTCAAATAATTAAAAAGCTTGTACACAATATCCAATGCTATCCCAATATTATATTTTAGTCCTTTACTTCACTTTGTCCCTAGCGCTTTGTTCTACTCTAAAATTTCCAGCCTTTCATTGTTTTATTGATTTCTAAGAAAGACCAATGAATATTTTAAAAAACATATTCTAAGAAAAAGGTTCCATAAAAGCAAGTCTCATCGCATTGTGCCTAAAATTTACAAAGGGAACATTCACGTGTGTGCATTAAACATCAGCCTGGCTGACCTTCCATAATCTTCTTCTGTCTCTGTTTAAACTCTTGACACTAACTATGTATGACAGGTTTGATGTTTCTATTATGCTCTATTCCTATTTGTCCTAGAACTGAGGTGTGTCTCTTGCTATTTGATAGCTAAACATGTCGCTATAGTGGCAATCTAGACTGTCTTTCTTTTAAACTTGTAAAATGCCCCATTGCAAGGAGGCCTTCATCTTAGATGCCCCTTGACCTAGTAATTATTCTGTCAAGTTCATCCAGTACTTATACCTGGTCTTGACCATTGAAATATTCTGTACCTAAAATTGGATGAGGAATATTATGCAATTTTACACTTGAACATGTCATTAAAGAGTTTGAAAGTCAGGCTCTACATTGAGAGCTCCGCTGACTTACCATTGAGCTCATCCAATGATTATAGCTGTCCAGTATAGAAATTTTGGAGCTTTTGGATATTTTCTGAGGCCAAACAATAGCTTTCCGAAAAGGAACAGTATAATTTTCTGTTATGACATAAAATTTCTTCCAACTGAGTACTGTCATATCTGGTTTTGCAATTGTTTGATGAGGAAATTTGACCTCTGCACCATCAGGATCTAGAGTAACGTTACTTCTATAGTTCTAAATTTAATATATAGAATTGAATTCTACAAAGCTAAGTCTATATATAAAAGTATTCAAATAAGTATAAATTTGAAACAGAAGCAAAAACGTCCTACCCTGGTTGTCTGTAAGTGTGAAAGTGTTGGTCAGTGAAGCCAATAAAAACTCTGCCCTGCCGTCCCTTGTTCTCAACATACGTTTCAAAGTAATATAGAAGCTTCTTAATGGGAGTAGGGCAGTTGGCCTGTATCGATCCAACATCGAAGTCTGTTCTTCCTTGTCCAATATATTTTATAGATAGATTGTCAGCAGATACAGCTAAGTAAGGGCCCATGTCATTAATATTACTATTTAGATGTGTCGGAAATTCTTCCTCTTCTATTCCAATTATATGCCTATAATCATAGTGCACCACATCTCCCACTCGTTCCACATTCATTCTTCAGCACTAGAAGAAGCCTATAAAAGTCACAGTAGTTAACTGTAATTTTAGAACCATGGAATAAAGAAATTAGTTGAAATGGCAGAATGTATGTTCAAACAAACAAATCAAATAAAACTTTAACCTTGACTAGACCAAATCTACATGCATTGAGTCAACATATCTCACCCTTAAAATGTTCCTCTTACTGTGGAATTTGTTGAAGTGGAAGATTGTAGAAGTATATCCCTTCAAATTTCAACACACTGTCCAATAAAATCGAACGACTTAGAGGCTTAATTATCAAACTATTGAATTTATAGTATAGTAAGTTAGTAATGTATTTATCCTATTTATCCCAAAACCAAAACAAGTCCCTACAATGTACAGAAATCGAAAAGCAAGGCCTAACTAGGACTTGAAACCCAGGAAACATAGGAATTCCCATGAACAATGGGGGTGCCATACTTTGACCCCCATAACAATCTGATCTGACCGAACCTAACTTGTACACCAAAGCAAGGACGGGCTACAACTCAAATTTAAGACTTGCCATGGGAATACGAGGTGTTACACTACTGAGCTATAGGGCCAGTGCACTACCATGTTGTAAACTATGGACTAGCTAATACTCAGATAGTTTGAACCCAGGATTTCCCATGGTCATGCTTGGGCATGGTGCTACTGAGGTCCCAGACCTGACACCATTCCCACTCTTAGCTTAGCTTGGAGACAAGATATTACTGGAACATTGGACTTCACATGGGCAGTCTAGACCATGCTACTACTAGGCCTGAACTGCTCGCCCTGACACCACTATTAACTTTGGCATTCACCAAAGGGGCTCAAAGAAAGGGCAATGTAAGGTCTAGATTCATTCTAGAGGAATTCAGTGAGCTTGAAGTGCATGTATACCATCCTGTACAGCAGTTCTTTGAGCCTTTTTCACCAATTCTCTTAACTTTGATATCAGTTAGTAGTTGAACTTAGGGTTTTCCATGGACATCCTCAAATAAATGTCAATATAAGATGTAGATTCATTCTTTACTGTTCCAGAGAGCGCGGAATGCAAACACACCCTACATCACTTATTTGAGCCTCTTTCATTAATTATCTTAATTTTGAGATCAGCTAGTACTCAAAACTAGGGCTTTCCATGGAGATGCTGGGAAATGGTATAATGGAGCCCTGGCACTGCTCTTAACTTGAACATAAGAACTATGGGTATTAGGGAGATTCTTGGACATGCTATGGGTTTGCAGGGATCCGGTACTATTAACTTACGAGTTCTAATAGTGATCTTAGCTCTGAGACTATTTCAAAAGCATGAACTCACAAGCGTTCTACCCTAAGAAATCCCAAACGCAGTGCTACCGGATCCTCAAAGATTAATTTTAGCTTTTTTGGACTCTGAATTTGACCTTCCAGCACATCACAATTTCTAACTACTATTTTTTTTTTCCTCTGTTACTTTCAACTGGTCAAATGAAATACCAAATGCTTTCGAATTTGTGATTTAAAACGAAAATGATTTGAAAACCCATACTAATTTATTGAGACTAGATGTGCAGAGGATAGCAAATCCGAATTCGAGGATGTTAAAATTCACTTACTCGATTACTAAATTTTATAGTTGATCGATCTGAAGCAGAGAGCTTTGAAGATCGGAAATTCAAATGTCTGAAAATTAAACTCGATTATTGAGATGGGGCGGTTTCTATTTTTAACCGTCTAAAAGTGAACCCTCGCATCTGCAATTACGAACTTCTATTTTTGTTTTTTGTACTTCTATTTATGTTTTTTTTACTTCTATTTTGGCTTTTTCCCAAATATAGTCAAAGTTTTTTGATAAGTAATAGCTAAGATTTGTATTATTTTAAAAAAGGAATTACATGTAAAATATCTGAGTCCGTCAGCCTCTCCATGGCAAAATGCTAACCACCCAACCCCTAAACCATGACTATATGCCCTACCCTGACCTCCCAAAATACATAATTGATCATGTCAAATCTGCCCTCGTAGAACAACTTACAAGCCTACAACATTAACATCTACTGGTAGAGCATAAGCACAAAATCTACCTTACATCTATGAATAAAACTTACTAATTCGACCCCATTCATAACAAAAAGAAACTACCTAGCCGAACATCGGATCAAAAACTAACCATGGCTATCGATCTTTATCCAAATTCACTCATCCTTCACACGGGGCCTAGCCTTGAACCCTGGAAAGTTGGAACCTTCAAGATTGAACATTCCTCCCTTATTATCAATGTGAGCCTTCTTAGCCTTCCTTTTCTCCATGTCCTTTTTGCGCTTAGCCTCCTCTGCCTCCAACAATACTTCCATTAGCATCTCGCAACCCCCATGAGCCTCGATTATGTGAATTTCCTTCCTCATCGTGGTGCTCCGCACCAAAAATGGCATTAAGCTTTCTATAGTACCCTCCACCAATCTCCACTATCTATCATTCGTTCTCAGACCAACCCTTGGCTCTGCTAACCCAATGATAGAGAGCATCCCACCACACCACTCTAACTTAACACACATATGCATGGCGCAAAGGGCATCATCCCTTGAACCCACCTACAAACCCTAAGCCAAAAAGGCCAAGGAGATATCTATTTTGTCTTGAACTTATGCCTTGTTTGGAAGAATTCCTCCCAAGGATCAAATCAATGCATTGCCAAAATCTTGAACTATCAACAAGAAAAATACCATTCAATCTCTTTGTCTTCAGAGCACCTTTTAAATCATGCACTTGATTACAGGTATCTAGAGGAAAGTTAGCCTTCATCGTCTCTAAAACCCCCACAACTACGACACCTGGGAATCATGTTTGTACCCATAGCTAATCGGCGACAACCTGTAACTCTTATATCGTCACCAAACACCTATCCAATATCCCTCTAGACTCTTCCATCCCTAGTCCCAATACAAATAATGATGATCCTTGCATCCTTCGAGTCTAAGTTGATCATACGGTGCTCAATTCTCATGTCTCCACGTGTTTAATACATCAATTCTTCCCTTTGCAATTACTCCTCGTCATCATTAATTTGAAAGCTCATTCCAACTTTGCAAGGCCATTTGAATCATCATTAATATAAAAGCTCTTTCCAACAGTGCAAAGCCAATTGAATTAGAATTAGTAAAGCCCATGTGGATAAGTTCATGGGTTTAAAATGTTCAAAATCCCTATACCATTTCCTCCATAATTAATTTTTTTCAATGTCATTTCCAGCCTCCATGCTCCACTCATCAAATTCCTCCCCTTTAATGTGTCAAAAGCCTTCCACTAGAGAATCTGTCCTTTTCTTTCAATGTTACTCCTATCTTTGAAAGAGAATCTGGTACCTTGTTGCCCTCCCTCCTTACATGGGTTATTTTAAACTCATCGAAGTGTCCAAGGAAAGATTTTATCATTTGTATGTGTTTATTAATATACTAGACACTTGATTCTCCCTTAATTATGTCATTTATGATAACCAATGAACCTCCTTCCAAATGGAGCTTTGAGATATTCATGTGCATTGCATTTTGAACTGCTAACAAGGTTGTCTTAAGCCTTAGACACATTGTTAGTCCCTTCCACTAAGCATTCTGCTCTCATCATTAGAATGTTGTCATTGGAATCTCTCACCACATAACCAACTCCCAATGGACTAGGGTTGCCCTTTGAGGCCCCATCAAAATTAATTTTGGTCCACCCAGAATCCGAAGGAATCCATGTCACATCTCTCACCCTACTAACCTGAGGATTTACCCTCACCAACCCCTAAACAGGCCACTATAGTCTAAATTGTTATAGTGGAATTTGTATATTTTTATTGGATGAAGAAAAAAATGACAAGAATACCAATAGAAAATTACAATAGCATATATAGACATTATTTATTTAGTTTTGTTATAATTCTAGGGGAATGTTTTGAATTATAGATATTTTTATTCTATTTTCATTTATTTATATTGTTGGTTTTATAGATATTATTTATCTAATTTTGTTTTAATTTTAGGGGGTGTTTTGAAATATAGATATTGTAGCATATCTCTTTAAAAAATCTAGAGATATATAGGGGTAGATGTTTTTATCGTATTTGTAATGTTTTATTGTATTTTCATTTATTTATATTGTTGGTTATTTATTTTATTTTTATCGGAAGAGTTATTGTTTATTATAATTTAAAAAGATTGTATAATTACACAAAAAAATAGTAATAATTATATAAAAAATAAATAAAAATATTAATTAATGTGTATATTTTTGAAAATATTATCATATTAAATTTTAAAGAATGTTTTTGTTACATTATTTAATTTGTATTATATTAAGAAATAATTTATTTTTCAACAATAATACAATAAATCATTAAATGTATTGTATAAAAAATAAAAATTACATTGATTTTTGTTTCATTAGTTATTACATGAATCATATTTATCTAAAAATTTAGATCACAAAGCATTAATATTTATATTTATATTATATTTTATGACATGTTTTTGATATTAGTCAGTAGCAAAAACTAGGGTGCTAACACTTTAAAATAACAACTTGAGGGTGTACAACACAACACACTAATAGTAGAAAAACAACAACAAAATCCTAGAGCCAAGTAATTAAAGATAAACAAGGGCTATAGGCAAGCAACCTATAACCATGAAAGTTATTGCCATAGTACCTGGTACTATGAATTATACAAAAACAAACTAAACATCTGGTCATAATCCTACTAGTCTAGCCACACTCTTAACACAAGCAACAAAAGTTCAACAAGTCGTGAAGGTTGCAAAGGAAATCATCCCAAAAAATCCCAACAAGGTGATGAGCCAAAGGTCTACTAAACCTTCGGCAGAGCCTTAATATCGCAAATCAACTATTGTAGAACATTGAGACCAGTCATCAATAAGGAATTTGAACAATTCCTTGTAGTTTCCCTCCTCTTACTCATCATCTCCTAGAATTTTGTGTTGCATCAAGTAGATAGAGGTTACTGAGTTGTGCATTATAGAAAGACTAAACCTAGAGATACTTCTAAGCTTTCTTTCCACCTTGCTAACTCTATTTCTCAGGCAATGTACCTCACCCTAAAAGCCAACCAACATTGTGGTTGAAGCCATATCAACCTAAACTAGTTCAACCACAATTGGAAGCATATATGTGTCATGGTGAGTAGGTCCTTCCTTCACTTTGGCAGAGATGTGGGTTGAGTTGTTTGAAGTATCCTTGCTCTATCTAGTACTATATTCATTTTAAAACTCCTCCACTTCAATTTTCTTATTCTCCTCACCCTCCTTATCCATTGTCTTGTTACCCTACTTCGTGCCCCCCTCTGAATCACAGTCCACTAAAATATTTTTCCCCTATTTTGAAGATCTAATAGCCAGGTGATTAGACCTTATGAGGGGTAATATGCTCCTCCTCAAAATACTCTTCATCCTCCATATTAACCTCTTGCACTATAAATCTTTCTATTTTTGCATGAGAAGAGGGTGTTTTACCCTTTCTCTTAGAGATAGACAATGAAGAGTCTTTGCCCTTAGGGCCAAGCTTTGGGGCCTCAACATCTGAATTCAAGTTTTCATGGGTGCTCGCGTGGGAGACAATTTTACTAACTCATGGATTTTTCATGCCCTTATGACATGTTTATGTTAATAAAAGAGTTATTTTGTTTGCTTAAAAGTTATTTTATCATTTGTATATTTACCTTATATTATTTAATTTAATTTTATTTGCTTAATAACTATTTTATGATTTGAGTTTTTTTTATTACTTTTGTATGCCCACTCTTTAATATTTTTTGTTAACACACTCCCATCTCTCCCTTACTGCCACTTAGGTAATTCACAAATTATGGTATAATTTAATGTAAAGTCAATTATTTTATTCTATGAAGTATCCATTTATTCATTACACATATATTCTTGTATATTTACCTCTTAATTTTATTCATATGATTACACATCCTCGTTCATTCATTCTATTTTCTCATTTATCACACTTATGCACACACATATTTCCATACACACATTGTTCATTATGGTTTAGCCCATTTCATTTCTTGGGATTTATTTATGAGAAAATAATTGTTCCACTTTAATTCAAATTTAATTAACTCTTACCTTTATCCTTCTCATCTTCGTATAATTTTTTACATTGTTTTGTGACGTGTCTTTATGTCCTTTTATGTAAAGGCATCCAATGCATTTATCTTGTATGTGGATAATTCACTAGTACATTTGAGTCCTTTTTTCGACGGCTATCTGTCTCAATTCTGACACCACACCGTCGACCAAGCGACACTAACCACCATTGCAATTTTGGTGTCGATAGCACCGACGGCTACGATGTCTCTCGTAATTGTGACGACACACACCATCACAATATATAGGGTAAAAGGGTCTGCCAACATGGTCAGAGATGGTCAACATGTCGTCGGTCATAATTTGACTAGCATCGGGACTTATTGTGGGTGTTGCAATGTTGACGTCCATGCGACATAAATGTTATACAAGCGACGACTGTCTGTCAGAGCATTCTGACAGATATTCATCATGTCCAGTGCTCTATTGTCGATCGTTCTCTAATGACCATCGTAATTGCGACGGTATGCTATATATATATATATATATATATATATATATATATATATATATATATATATATATATATATATATATATATATATATATATATATATATATATATATATATATATATATATATATATATATATATATATATATATATATATATATATATAAAATTCATGAAGACCTTAAAATATTGAGCTTCTCTTTGTTTTGAGAATAGTTTAACATTCTCTACTTAACAGGGCCAACCACGTGAAGGTGGAAGCCCATATGGCCCCTCCTAGGAGCATCTTATGACCCCTTACAACACTTTAAGACCTCTAATATGTATTCTTAGGGATCGTAAAGGGTCATAAGGGGTCCTGGGACACAATAGCTAAGAAACATAAATGTAGGCATCATGCATGGTCACAATTCTTTGGATATACAACATAATTGAGTGTATACCCAGATGATGAAACACAACCACTACTCCTCTGGTTTTAAGTTAACACTATAGGGTCCAAAAATAAATCAAGATAGGATCCAAAAGCCATTGTTATCTATGATTTTTGGATCCTATAATGTCAACTTCGAACCAGAGGAGTAGTACTGTTTGTGTTGCATCATTTGGGTATACCACTCAATTATGTTGTATCTCCGAAGAATTGTGACCATGATGCCTACATTTATGTTTCTCAGCTGTTGTGAGATTGAAATTTTTCTAAGGAACATGTGACAAACATGCAGATTTGAACAAGCATTATTGGGAGCTAGACCCTACAACAAATGGACTTGTGATGATTTTCACAATAGTACATGTGTGACGGGAAAGCTCACAGTACTGCTTAGGAAAATCTGAATGTTCATCACCTATGCATATAAGAGTTGATCAGATAAAGTTGAATACAATTATATCTTCATTGAAAACATAATATCCCAATAATTGATAATATCAGGAGAAGATAGTCATCAATAACCAAACAAGCGTAGTAGTTGATATTGTTATGTAACAAATACTAATCGACTTCTTATTTGGCACAATAATGAAAAATCATCATAAATCAATAGCATAATGAATATGTTTGGTTAGAATGTAAGTCCAAATGGGATAATGAGCGAAGTGTCTCCCAAATGCCAAAGGATGCAAAACTTTCAGTTTTGACGTTATAAGAATAAGAACTTTTCCACTCCATTGGGCATCAACCAACATACAATCATATTTATATAATCATTGGAAACAAACAATGAATGATAAAACAAGCAAAAAGGACACAGAGAACTAATTATGATCCTAAATAAAAATTACGATGGAATCAATTACATTAGGTAATCAAAACACACTAATTATGGAGGTGGTGTCAAGAGTCCTATGACAGTAAAATTTCCCCATTTTTTTAAATAAGGCTAATTTTTAATTTTGTTTAATTTTATATTGAAAATCATAACGAAGTCATAAATAACAAAGAAGTTAATGATTTTATCAAAATATGTCCAACGTATCTACTTGAAACTCTAAAAAAGTTTTAGTATCTACAATAGCCCTCTGTTAACCACATTTACACATATGGTCCCAACAAAGTAGTGCACAAACTAAACAAAGAAGGCATCGCAGAGACATGATTTCTGCTTTCGCCATTCAAGCAATCTTGGCGGCACTAGCCGCCTCTTGAGCCTTGCACAAGCTACAATCATTTCCTACATCAGGTATAGATGTAGATGGGGTAGATGTAAATGTGGTTTCATTGACCCATCGAAAGTATTGACATCCACTATTTCCCTGCAATACCAAATCTAACTCAGTTCTTCATAAATGATTAGTTGTCACATTATTTTTAAACATAAAATATATTTACATATCCAGACCTTTTTCCTATTTGGGCAACCCAAAAATTGATGCTCAAGATTACTTGTTGTGCATGACATCTTCAACATGCATGGGCCAAAATCACATTAACACATAGGCACATTGACCGAAGTCATCAACGCTATATCAACAAATATTGTATTGTCACAAATATTGCATTGTCATTATTTTGTTCATTCATACTAATCATAATTGCAATAAAAAGCAACATACTAATGTAGAATTGCATATTTTTTAGCTAAGTCGAAGTCTTTGGTTTAAATCAACTCAAAACAAAATGACAAACCAATGACAACCATGATCATTTTACACCATTACAAGAACCAAAAATACTTGAGTTGAACACAAAGGATGAAGCATTATATATGTATGTTGGCCAAACAAACACAAAAAGTGGCACGAACATGTAAGATCTTTTTGAAATCATAACATAGCATCACCTAACACAATAATATCTATATCAATGACCCATAATGTTGGATCACATGATGGTGGACGAATGTAGATCATTCTTGCAATGTCACACTATCTTTGTCATGCCAAAACATAGGACATAATATCTTTTGTTTTGAGTTGAATTATACCATGAGATTTGAGAAGTGGAAACCTTAGATATCAACCAAAACAAAACATCAATTGTAGGAAAGAAGAATGAAGAGATGATGGAAGGATGACCAGGGTGTGAATCTAGTATGATCCTACTTGATCCAGAACCTGCAAGAAGGAAATAAATGGGGTTAGATCCAAGCGATCTAAGAAATGCATGATATCCTATTACATATCCTCATCTACAATTATGCATGTGCATAATCAAGCCATACTATGGATGCATCATCCAAACAATGCAACAACAAAATCAAATGTTGATGTTTCATTTGATGTTTCTATGACATCATTTCCAAATGAGGCATCCACAACAATAACTCATGAAATGTCATAAGGTCATGGTGTTCCAATACAAGGTGATGCAGTCATAATCAAACATGCATTTTTATTATTTGCTTGTTGTGATGACCTAGAGCATTAATGATTAACTATTACTTGTTTTCAATTCATTGCATGATTAACCTATGGCATCAATGATTAACTATGATTAACCAAATCAAATCAAGAAATGATATATACAGAAGGAAGAAACAGTCACAGGCCTACAACCTTGAACAATCAAGTATAGTATATAATCATCAATGGAAGCAAATAATGATGCCCTAGCACGATAGTCAATCATGCGATAAATTGAAAATAAGTAATAGTTTAGATTGTTGGTTATGGGTATAGTTGGTTTTTAGGAGTTTTAAAAGTCTATTTCAAGGTTGATCCACGTGAGTGGAGGGGGCATGGAGAGTTTGGTGTGTAAAGATTCAATGAAATAAGTTTCAATCAATAAAAGAACAAACATTTTCCTTGCAACAATCACAAGCCCATGGCTTTGAGAAATCAAATACATTATATAATCATCAATGGAAGAAAATAATGATGCCCTAGCCTGATAGTCAATCATGTGATAAATTGAAAACAAGTAATAGTTAATCATTGATACCCTAGGTCATCATAGGGCATAAGCAGATAATAAAAATGCAAGGATCCAACAATAATGCCCTAGTGTTAAAAACTAAAATAAATGTTTGGATATGTAAATAACACCCAAGCCAATGATCTTACATCATGATCCAATCACTAATACACCACAAAACACATTTGAAGGCACTACATGGGATGACTATACCCTACGGTTAGTTTCACAATTTGCAGATAATGTTTTTGTTTATTGAATAAATACCATTTGAAAATGGTTCTATACACACACCAACTCCACATTCCCCTCCACTCATGTGGATCAACACTAATAAAGACTTCTAACCAACTAAAGACCGACTGCAACCACTATCTAACTATCTAATTGTCCCCCAAACAGTAAGCATGCCATCAAATGATCATGCAATTAGTATATCCATAATACCCTAGCTTCATAAGATCCAACAGTAAATAAAAATGCAAGGATCCAGCAATAATGCCCTACTATTAAACACGGGTCCTCAAAGATCCAAACAAGTAAAATACAACAATGAGCATTATAATGTTGTGTCAATAGCCAAATCAAATCAAGCAATGATATATACAAAAGGAAGAAATAGTCACATGCTCGCGACCTTGAGCAATCAAGTATAGTAAATAATCATCAATGGAAGCAAATAATGATGCCCTAGCTCGATAGTACTTATGTACAGATTTATGGTTCATGGTTCTTAGAAGCTAAAATGAAAATTATGTAAAACATTAGTAAACCTTTTGCACTAAGAAACTAAAACATAATAGACACGTACTTTTGAAAATAATATTTTAAAAAATACAATCCAACTTGTTATAGACAATTACTTTATGCAAACATAGTCATTTGTCTTTCATAAATTACATATACACTCTTTTACAAGAAGAGTAACCTAAGACATCTTTTGTGAGAGTTGTTCATATAATATTCCTATTAAGGGAGAACAATTATACTATTACTTCTAATATCAAGATACCATCCCAAGATTCTGTCCCAACACATTTCTTATTTTACTCAAGGTTTCAAACTGAATAAGAAGAGTTCATTCAAACTTGTTGTTTACCAAAATAAATTTGTTAGGAAAAAAAGCGTCCTACTTATTCCATCTAATCCTTTCATAGAAATTGGAATGTAATTATTTCTTCTAGTTGTCTCAAGTAGATCAAATTGAAACACCTTAACTTACCACATTATCTCTTTGTGGCACACTAGAAAATCAAATTTCATTTTTGAATACATGTTCCTAATATTGTTTAATGAAATTGCATATATTTTCTTCACTATTAGTAAGGTTTATTCTCTTACACACTATTATAGTAAGCCATCTACAAGACATAGTTAGTTCTATACAAATCAAGTGATAGTTACATTTCCCATTAATCATCAACTCTTTTTCCTAGAATCTTTATTTGATCTATTCCATGTTTTAATTAAAAGACATATTTGATCAAATTTCTTAGGAAACATAGCCTAATTGTACTCTAAACAATCTTGGACACACACTTCCTTATGAGTTACCCATATTTGAATTTGCTCATGTATAAAACATTTCTTTTCTTTAACAAGATACAAGAAGAAATCCTTTTTAGGAGAATACTTTAACCCTTTTATGAGCTTACTCAAAATATATTGACTTAATAAACAATTTAGTATTTTCTAGAGTTTAAGAGGGAAGAGAGAGAATATCCTTAATCTATTTATTTTTGCATTGATTATTTTATCAAGTACCCACTTCAAAATACAATAAGCACAAGGTTTTCTTGTAGTTAGATACAATTTTCCAAAGTCTTTTCCAATGCTAAAACAAGTTAAGTCACTACTGCATACAAGTTTCTTAGACTTCTTGTTGGAGATTTGCCAACAAGCCAGTGTTGACTGTATGTTTGTCATTGATGACAACATATGGTAAGCAGCATGTATGGAAGCCTTATGCAATAAGCCTTGAGCATATGTTTCATGGATATGTTATTAGCATGATGTCATAGACGCAGAGGTTAATATTGAGTACAGACAGTTGTGTAGTAATTTGTATGGATAGTGTTCCTGATAGAGTAACAGGTAGTGTTTTGTATGTGATTGTTAGTACAATTATCATGGAGCCTTGTGCGTTTGGATTTATGTTGGAGACATGTTTGTGATGTTATGTTCATGGAAACGGAGTTAGATGTGCAACAAAATTGAAGTTATGAAGTTGTTATTCGCCAGTTGCAATTTCCTAAGTTTATCTAGTGGAGCTGACATAGATTATATTGGTTTAGTAGTTCTGAATATCATTTTGGTATGTGTGGTTAATCTAGTGTTTGTTTATGAGTTGAGAAGGTTTGGTTAAGAGCGTATGATGTGTTTCATCTTGAGAGTAAAGTTGTAGTTGATTTGGTGGAGCCGACAGTGTGAAGCATTGCATCTACTCATATTGAGTTGGACAGGTTCCAGTTTGTGTTGCATGCTTAGAATAGCCGACTGAGATATTATTGGAGAGTTATATTATTTCTCTTATGATTTCAAGGAAGTTATAATAGGCTGACTTGATTATATCATTTAGAGAAAGATACTTATAGCCAGTCATTTGTGATCATTAGAAGTATGGCAGACAGTTGAAAGATAAGAGCAGAGTAGAAGGTGCAAAGTATAGAGCCATCAAGAGAAGGTCTATGTGAAAAAGAAGAAAGTGTATGCTATTCATTGGAACTGAGCAAGATAGCAGGTCTACCTCATAGTTCACCAAGATCCAGATATAGTGTGTATTTGTTATTCAGAAGGTTATTGCCTTCACCATTTAAGCAATGAGCTCTCAAACAATGCATCCTCACCCCTAACAAGGTTAATTATAAAAGACTCCTAACAGGGTCTGACCTTTGACCAGGTAACTATACTTAATGCATTGTAAAGATCAAATCCTAACAGGGTTGTAAGATCTTCTAACAGGGATCATAATACTCTAGTGCATTTTATAGTGGGTGCTAATTCCCACCAAGGTTTTTACCTATTTGGGTTTCCCCGTAACCAACATATTGGTGTTGTGTTCAAGTGTTATCTTTATGTGTTTGTGCTTAATGTTAATCTATACTTAATTAGATAAATAATTGAAACTTGTAGATAACTAATTCACCCCCCCCCCCCCCCCCCCCCTCTTAGTTATCTCTTGGGACTATTCCTAACAATTGGTATCAGAGCCAAGTGCCTCAGAGAGAAAGTTTAATAGCTTGAGGTTGATCAGATGGTATTATTTAGAAAATAAAGTCCTAAGTTTGATGGAGAGAACTATCTTGATTGGAAGAACAAAATGATGACACATTTGCAGTGCATTGCCTTTGAAGTTTTTGAAGTAGTTGTCAAAGAAGTTCAGATTCCCTCTTTAGCAGACCTAGAAAAGGAGGATGCTACCACTAAGAAAAAGGAAATATTCCATCAGAATGCAATTGCCAAAGAAGCCCTTATCAGTGCACTTTTAGACAGTGAATTCTCAAAAATTAAGAAGATTGATAAAGCCTACAAGATATGAAAGTATCTAGAAGGCATGTTTGAAGGAGATACACAAGCCAAGAATGCACGTAGAAAGACATGGAAGAAAAGATACAATTCATTAGAGATGCTAACTGAAGAGAACATCAGAGCTTACAATCAGAGGATCAATGAAGTAGTTGTTGGAATCAGAAACAATGGTGGAGAGATCTCGGAAGAAGACATAATGGACAAGTTGATGACCACTCTTACAGCAGAGTATGAAAACAAAATCAACATCCTAGATGAGACTATGCAGCTTTCAAACAATTTCAAGAGAGAGACCTTAATAAGAAATTTTTTAGCTTTTGAGATATCATGACTAAAGATAGAGCCTAAGAGTAAGACAACCTTCAAAGCATCAATCCATGGTAAGAAATCATTAAACACTTCTGGTAATTTTGATGATGAAGATGAAGATAAAGAAATAGATGATATCATTGCTATGATTTCCAACAAGGAAAGAAAAGGGAAAGGAAAATATGAAGGTCAATTACCATTCAAATGCTTTTCATGTAATAAGATTGGTCACTTTGCATCTAAGTGTCCTACAAGAGTTACGGAGTTCAGAACTAACTGTAAGCCTAAGTATACAAAAGAATGTTACTATGCTGGAGATGGAGTATCTGATGATGATTCAGTAGAAGATGAAATTGGATTCATTGATATTGAAGACATGGAGAAAATGTTTGATGAGATGGATCTTGAAGATGAGAAGAAAGCGCAAGAGCTAGCATTGATTTCATGAGCTGACATCAGGACAGATTGGATTATAGACAGCGGATGTTCACAGCATATGACATGAGACAAAGATAGATTTGTTCATCTAGACAAATATAAAGGCAACATGGTTATATTTGGAGACAACACTCCTAAACCTATCATTGGTAGAGGAGCTATCACATTGGATGGAAAGAACAACATTGATGATGTTCTTTACGTAGATGGTTTGTAGCATAACCTACTTAGTGTTGGATAGTTGCTTGACAAAGGATAGCAGTTGGAATTCAAAGACAACAAATACATCATTAACAACAAGGATTATGTAATTATTGCATTAGGATCAAAGACTAAAGGTAATGTGTTTCTGCTTAATTCAGAAGCAAGTTGTTTTATTGCTGAAGTAGATGATAGTTGGTTATGGCACAAAAGACTATCATATCAATTTTGATAACATAGTGAAGATAAACAATGTAAAGGTAGTTAGCAACCTACCTAGCATGGAAAAGCTAGTTGATACTATATGCAGGGAATGTGTGATAGGAAAGGATGTGAAGAACTCATTCAAAAGAAAGCATAATTCAGCAAAGAACAAGTTGGATCTAGTTCATACAGACCCATGTGGACCAACTCAAACAAGATCATACAATGGTGAAAGGTACTATATTTTGTTTGTAGATGACTATTCTAGAATGATGTGGGTTGAATTCTTGAAAGATAAATCAGAAGCATTTGAGAAGTTCAAAATATTCAAAGCCAAGGTTGAGAATGAATTTGGATTTAAGATAAAATGTCTAAGATCAGATAGAGGAGGATAATTCACCTCTGACAGATTTTATCAATACTGCGAAGAACATGGGATAAAGAGACAGTTGAGTGCACCTAGAACCCCTTAGCAGAATGGAATTGCAGAAAGAAGGAATAGAATCATCCTTGACACAACACACACCATAATGATTGAAGGAAAAGTTGCACACACCTATTGGAGAGATGTGGTCAACATAGCAGTCTATACTATCAATAGAATACAATTGAGACCAGGCATAGATAAGACACCTTATGAGCTATGGTTTGGTAATGTTCCCACAATGAAATAATTTAGAATCTTTGGAAGCAAGTGCTACATCAAGAGAGATGAAGCAATTGGAAAGTTTGATGCAAGAAGCGATGAAGGTATTTTTCTTGGTTACTATACTAAAAGAAAAGCTTATAGATGTTTCAATTTAAGATTGAAGAAGATCATTGAAAGTGCTCATGTAAAGATTGATGAGAAGTTTATGGTTCAAGAAAGATATCATGATTATGCACCTATGATTGAAGAAGAACCTAGTCCTACCACTAGTGAGACAATTGTTGAAGAAATGTTTGACAACATTGATGTATTATTCAATGACCCTGAAACAAGTGAAGAAGAATCTCAGAAGGTAGATGAGACAGTATCACCTAAAGTTCCAAAATTTACATCTAGATATCATTCAAAGGAAGACATCATTGGAGATCAGAGCAACAAAGTCATGACAAGATCAAAAGCAAAGAATTCAACAAGGAAAGAAGCGGTATGTTTACTATTTTAGATTGAACCTTTAAGTGTTGAAGATGCGTGTAATGATTCAGATTGGCATGATGCAATGAAAGAAGAATTAGATCAGGTTATTAAGAATGATACTTGGGAATTGGTCCCAAGACCTAGTGATAAGAATGTGATTGGAACCAAGTGGATATTCAAAAATAAGATGAATGAAGATGGTACAGTAGTGAGGAATAAAGCAAGATTAGTATGTAAGGGATATGCGCAAAGAGAAGGTATTGATTATTCAAACACATTTTCCCCTGTGAGTAGATTAGAAGCCATAAAGTTGTTTCTAGCCTATAAGACATTCAAAAACTTTAAAGTATATTAGATGGATGTTAAGTCAGTATTCTTGAATGGAGAATTAAAGGAAGAAGTCTACATTGAGTAGCCAGAAGGATTCACCTTATCAGATAGACTTGATATGGTATGCAGATTGAAGAAAGCCCTCTATGGACTTAAGCAAGCCCCTATAGCTTGGTATGAGAGACTTGATGGATACTTGACAAAAATTAGATTCAAGAAAGGAGCAATAGATTGTAACCTATTCATAAGAGAGACACCTGAAGGTTTATTACTTGTTGCTATATTTGTTGATGACATTATCTTTGGTGGTAATGACAAGCTTAGTGCAAATTTGCTAAGGAGATGTAGAGCAAGTTTGAGATGATCATGATTGGACCTATCAAATACTTTTTGGGACTGAATGTGTAGAAGGCAGAAGAAAGAGAAAGGCATTTTCATTAATCAGTCTAAGTATGTAAAAGAGATATTGAAGAAGTTCAAGATGGATGATTGCAAGCTAGTAAGTACACCTATGATAATAGGATGCAAGCTAACAAAAGAAGATGATTCACCAGAAGTTGATATAACATTGTACAAGTCTATGATTGGTAAACTCATATACCTTACTCAATCTAGACCTGATATTTCTAATGCAGTTGGCATAGTTGGAAGATTTGTAGCATAACCTAAACAAAGTCACCTTATGGAAGTAAAGAGGATATTCATATATTTGAAGGGAACTATAGACTATGGTTTATGGTATCCTAATTTAGAAAATGTAGAGCTTCATGTGTATACAGATGCAGATTGGGTAGGATGCATTGATGATATAAAGAGTACATCAGGAGGAGCAGTATTCCTTGGAAATAGACTAGTCACTTGGATAAGAAAGAAACAAAATTGTATCTCTCAATCAACAACAGAAGCAGAGGATGTTGTAACAGCCTTGAATTGTTCTACAATTATTTGGATAAAGAAAATGATAAAAGATTTTGGAATTTAGATTGACTATCCTATTGTTATTCATTGTGATAATACTAGCACTATCAATATGTCAAAGAACCCTGTGATGCATGCAAAGAAAAAACATATTGAGATAAAGTATCATTTCCTAAGAGAGAAAGTGGTAGAAAAATAATTCAAGTTGGATTCTATGAGTACAAAGGAGCAACTAGCAGATATATTCACAAAGCCTTTACCGAAAGATAGTTTTGAGTATCTCAAGGAGAAGCTGGGAGTAATTCCCTTCCTTGAATCTGATTAGAGAATATGGAGAGAGCATAAGTCCTTAGTGACTAATGGATGGTTGGCTACTCTACTTCAGGAGTAGTACCGATGCTTAATTGTTTGGCACCCTTTTCCATTGATGTCAAAGGGGGAGTATATAGTCATGAAAAATAGGATTAAAGGGTGAGTAGTATATAATAATGAAAAATAATTAAAAAGGAGTAGTATGGAGCAGTACAAAAGGAGGAGTATACAGTCATGAAAGCAGTTCAGTTGAGGAAATGGATAATGTTGAAGAATATTGCAGCAGATGGAGGATTCATCCTTGGGGGAGTTTTGATGAGGAAATGGAGAATGTTATAAAAGAATTGTTTGTTTGGATTGGTGGTGTTTTTCATTCCATATGTTGCCATCAATGCCAAAGGGGGAGATTGTTGGAGATTTACCAGCAAGCCAGTGCTGACTGTATGTTTGTCATTGATGACAACATATGGTAAGCAACATGAGTGGAAGCCTTATGTAGTGAGCCTTGAGCATATGTTGCATGGATATGTTATCAACATGATATCATAGATGCAGAGGTTAATATTGAGTACAGACAGTTGTGTAGGAGTTTGTATGGATAGTGTTCCTAACAGAGTAACATGCAGTGTTCTATTTGTGATTGTTAGTACAGTTATCATGGAGCCTTGCATGTTTGGATTTATGTTGGAGACATGTTTGTGATGTTATGTTCATGGACGTAGAGTTAGATGTGTAGTAGAAGTGAAGTTATGAAGTCGTTATTCACCATTTGCAATTTCCTGAGTTTATCCAGTGGAGCCGACATAGATTATATTGGTTTAGTAGTTGCACCTATCATTTTGGTATGTGGTTAATCTAGTGTTTTTTTATGTGTTGAGAAGGTTTGGTTAAGAGTGCATGACGTGTTTCATCCTGAGAGTAAAGTTTTAGTTTATTTGGTGGAGCCGACAATGTGAAGCGTTGCATCTACTCATATTGAGTTGGACAAGTCCCAATTTGTGTTGCATGCTTAGTATAGCCAACTCAGATATTATTGGAGAGTTATATTGTTTATCTATTATGATTTCAAGGAAGTTCTCATAGGCTGGATTGATTATATCATTTAGAGAAAGATACTTATAGCTGGTCATTTGTGATTGCTAGAAGTATGGCAAACAGTTGAAAGATAAGAGCAAAGAAGAAGGTGTGAAGTATAGAGCCATCAAGAGAAGGTCTATGTGGAAAAGAATAAAGTGTATGCTATTCATTGGAACTGATCAAGACAACAGGTCTACCTCATAGTTCACCAAGATCTAGATATAGTGTGTATCTGTTATTCAGAAGGTTGCAGCCTTCACCCTTTGAGCAGTGAGCTCTCAGACAATGCATCCTCACCCCTAACAGGGTTAATTATAAAAGACTCCTAACAAGGTCTGACCTTTGACTAGGTCACTGTACTTAATGCATTATAAAGATCAACTCCTAACAGGGTTGTAAGATCTTCTAATAGGGATCATAATACTCTAGTGCAGTTTATAGTGGGCGCTAATTCCCACCGGGGTTTTTACCTATTTGGGTTTCCCCATAACCAAAATATTGGTGTTGTGTTCAAGTGTTATTTGTATGTGTTTGTGCTTAATCTTAATCTATACTTAATTGGATAAAGAATTGAAACTTGTAGATAACTGATTCACCCCCCCTCTTAGTTATCTCTTGGGACTATTCCTAACACTTCCCTCTACACCATATTTTCTAAATCATGTATTGTAAGATAATGTATCCTAATCCTAGAGTTTTTCCAAGAATGAGAATGCATACAACTATGAAGCATGATTAAGGTCTGTATCATCTTAAAATGGAAGTACTTCCATCTTGGTATGTTTAGCACCCTCATTTAGTGCATTTTTCATGATAGATTTGCATTTAGGATGCATTTGCACTTGATTCTTGGTTTCTAGGTGAAATTAGGGTTAGGATCTCAAGGATTCTCCTTGATTTCCTTCTTCATGGCTCTATTTTTCTAGGTAGGACCTATGTATTGGTCCTCCTAGCCTTCATCATCTTTCTCCTAGGCCTCTAGGCCCTTTTCTGACATTCTGTCATATTTTCTCGACATTCTAAGTCTTTGGACGACCTGGGAACTTCTTTGTTTTCAATGTTGACTGGCCTAAAACTTTGGGTCAGGGTCAAGGTCGACCTTGACCTTTATCAGGTTTTGGTCCCCGATTCCAATTTTTTGTCATAGTGGTGCCTAAAATCTAAAAAGGACCCGCGGCTCCGAATGCAGAAGGGTTTTTATTCAAAATCCATTTAATATTTTTCCCTCCTTAGTTGGTTATTGTGATTGGACCATAATTTGAGGTGAATTTTGAATTTATGGTCCTTACATCACCTGAGGAGCCTTGCCTTGAAATCTCTATATAAGCACTCTCTTTTGCCTTCATTTCCATCAAGCGATCAAGTGACTTCAAGTAACAAGTAAGAAGTGATGATGAGGAGATGATGCAAGATTGCAAGAGGATGATATAGAAGAATAAGATATTGATGAAGCCTTGATGCAAGCAAGCAGTTTGTGGACAAGTTATTGTGGACATTCATTTGGAGCAAGAAAGATCCCTTCTTCCTTGATCCACCATTTTCAACATTCAAGCATTCAAAAGATATAATCATGGGGTAACAATTACGAATTATGAGTTTGGTATAAGTAATTTAGCCTTGGGGGCTTGGTATGCTTTCTTAATCATATTCAAATCTATGCATTTCTCTCTCATTTCAATCCATGCTAGGGTTTCAATCTAGAGGATTAGATCTTGGCATTGCACATTCAAAGATCTTCCTACAAGCAACACACACACACACATTCTATTACATCTAGCTATTCGTGGAGGTGGATATCACCAAAACAGGGGTTTGACTAAGGCAAAACCCTATATAGCCACCCCCAAAACACCATTTTTAGATATCTACAGTCGCTATTTCGGAAGTTGTAGATTAGATTTGGATACCCTTTTTGGCAAACTTTTGGGATCCGTGAACATAATTTCTGTTGGAGCAGTGTAAGTCAAGGTTGACCTAAAGGGGTCAAGGTCGACCTTCATTTGGGTCAAGGTTGACCTAGACCAGAAAATGAAAAGATTTCTGGGTTTTCTCTATCTCTATGTTTCCGTTCCATATCCGATTGCAGAATTTCCCAAAACTCAATACAAACACCAAAAAATAGGTATTTCTAGATCTGCTATATTATGAGGTATGTATTTCATTTAATTTAATATGCAAGCTTTTCTAGATTTATATTCCATATCATTACAATTAAATGTATGTATGTGAAATATTGGTTTAGGGTCTCTTTCATGTGCATTGTTCCAAACCCTATCCATATTTACCATATTACATTTTGGTGAAGCCATTTAAGACAACTCTTTCTTTTTGGTGTTAGATTTATGTTATCTCTTTCATGCATATAAAATTAGATTTATTTTATGCTCTTGCATTCATATTTCAAAAATACAAAAAAATCACAAAATTTCTTTAAAAATACAAAAATATTTACATTTTTCATGTTTGTAGTGCTACTTTGTGTTCAACATGTATGATTTTTATTTTGAATATTTTGATGAGGCTTTTATTGAAAAAGAGGATAGATCCCTTAATGAGGTACATAGAAGTGAGAATGAAAATTATTCGAATAAGATCTCCATAGATCCTATTCCTATTTCATCCTCCTCCACAACCTCTTCAATTGACCTTTACCATAAGGTTTGTGCATGGTTACCTTCATGTCCCACTATTTGCAACATTGATACACCTAGAATGATATATCCTAAAACTTTGTTGACGGTAAAAGGATGTCCTTGAATAATAATTAAGGGTAAACCTAGAGATCCTTTGGATTTCTTTGACAACACAGATTCTATTTCACATGCTTATCACACACGAAATAACCCTCAACCTACTGTTCCAGTTTCTTTACCTCCTTTTCAACCTATGCTTCCTCAAGTTACTAGGTTTCCATCTACCTTTAAGGAGTATGACTTAGTAGAACAATTGTGTGCTACTCCTGCTAAGATATCTTTATGGGAGTTGCTTCAAACTTCCCTGACATATCATGAGGCATTACAAAAGGCTTTATTTACCCTTCCTGCTTCACCTCCTAACCAAAATAACATTAATTTCTTTTTGGAGTGCATGCATACTATGCCTTTTGTACCTCCTATTGTGTTTACCGATGATGATTTACCCTTTGTTGAGGTGTAGGATCAATATGATGCTCTTATGGTTGTTGTTTCTATTAATCAGAGTATCATTTGTAGAACATTAATTGACAATGGATCTAGGCTTAATGTTTGTAGCATGGATATGCTTAAGGAAATTAAGGCTGATCTTACAACTATTCAACTTGATAATGTCCCTATTCATGGATTTGATAATATTGCAAAAATAACTTTGGGCATTATTACGTTACCTGTTAAAGTTGGTCCAGTTATTCTCAATACATCTATTCATGTTATGCCTAGACCTCTCAATTATAATCTTCTTATAGGAAGACCTTGGTTACATACTATGCATGTAGTTCCTTCTACTCTTCATCGCAAGGTTAGGTTCATTTATAACAATTTGATGTATATGCTACATGCAGATGATGTGCCGAATCCTTGCTTAAATGTGGAATATGCTAAAGTTTCATAACCTCTCCAACCAAGTAAAGAGCCTAAATGCCACCTGAGATTAAACAAACTAAAGCACCTTCTACTTTTGGATAAATGACCCTCATGGTCATAGGGGGAGCCAAATAAGCTCTAGACCCCTACGCGACTGGTATACTCACCCTCAGAGTATGTGCCTTTGGTTTTAGTTGTTTGGTTACTAGTTGATGCAGTATGCAAGATTGCACAGCCTGATTGACAACAAGAACTAATATTGGAATTCACTGTTGTAACCCATGTTACGATGATAAGCATTAATTATAGAAAATTGATTTATTAGTCACTGGAGATCTATTATCTTCACTTTTACATTTGAGATCAAGCCCTTAGAGAGCACAAGAGATCAAAGAAGCAAGTATTGAAGGATTGAAGTCATTTCATCAGCAAAAAGGAGTTAAACTATTAGCGAAACCCTAGCTCAGACGTGTCATTTTAGAAATCTCTTGAACCCTATTTAAGCACTGAAGTAAGTAATGGAAACTCCAGTAGTCTTTGATGTCACAGAAAGGAAGAGATATGTGTTTAAAAAGCATCCATTCAAGTCAGTGTTAGATGATTTTGAAGGAGCATTTTCCAAGACTTTGATATGAGTCATTCATGTCGAAGATATTCGCACCTACATCTACTACAAGAAAGAGTTTGTAGGATTAGACAGGATAAGGTCACACATGGAATCAATGGTTAATCCAGACTTTACATTCAAGGATGAATTCTCTCACCTCACAGATAACCCTATCATTGAGTATACGACTGCGTATGAATTCTATGAGTTGGAATGGATTAAGATCTTACTAAGTAGGATTCATGATGATTTATTTTGGATTAGTGAAGTCCCTGTTTGTATTGCAACTAATCTCATTCATGAGATGACCAAACTTTCTAAGACTGAGGCCATTCTTCCAACAGGAAAAGATGTCAGAAACAGGTTGAGCAGACATGTAAGTCTAGGAGTGATAAGTGTGGCATGACTATTGAGCCCATAGAGGAGAAAGACATCAAATTCATGGCTATGATCCTTAGATACAAGTTCCAAGATGCAAATAGAGTGAAAAGTGTATATGTAGCTACAATTCTGGCAGTAATAAGGATTGTGAAAGAAAATGGAGAGTTTAATCTTTGTGAGATCTTACACGCATAGTTGTTAGACAACATAAGAGCTATAAAGCATGATAAGAGCAAAATATTCAGATTTGGTTCATTGATTATATACATGCACTTTCATATAGTTGGTAAAGTTTCTGATCTCTATCTTGACAAAATCATACCTACCTTGCCTCAAATTTCATTTAAGGCAACATCAAAGAGCACTTTAAAGGATTATATGGATCTAGAAATTAAAACATTCAGAATCAAGATGCAAATAAGGTACAAAATACCTGAGAAGATAGTGGAGAAATACAAGGACTTTATATGTTTCATGGTGGAAAAAAATACTACATGCATGGAAACAGTTGAGCCCAGAACAAAGTGGATTCATCCACTTGGTTATGAAGTAGAGGAGCATAGTTTGGAAGCTTATGCACAAGTCCTCCTATCTGTGCCTAAGGATCCCAATGAACCTAGTTAGGGAACATATGAAGAGAAGACACGACAAGTTGATTTTGTTTTATACAGTGCAGCAACTAAGAGAAAAGCATCTCGGATTACATTAGATATTATAAAAATTCATGGTGTCACCCAAGCAGACATAGATAAAGAAAAGGAAGCCAAGATTGCTATACAACTTGAGAGCACACCCTCATCTGAAGTCAAAATAGAAAAATCTAATGATCCAAAGGAGAAGAAGAAAAAGATAAGAGAAAGCACCTCCGCACCCTCTACCACAGTTGATCTAGAATCCACTCCACTACCTGAGCCAAGCAAAGTGTCTAAAAGGAAGAAAAAAATCAATGCAAGCCACCCATCCTCAAGGACAACTAGAAGCAGAGCAAAGAACACTCAAGCACCTCCTGAGGTAGGATTCAAACTGAATTTAGAAGTTTTGAGAACTAGAGTTATTGATGAAGGAAGGATGGATCAAATTCACAAATTCTATGACAAGTATCATGAGATTGATAAATCAGAAATTCATTTTATGATTATCAAGCATATGATTAAGTTCAAAAAGTTAGTTTTGGAACTTAAGTCAGTCATCCTTGATAACGTATGGAATATACTTGATTCATTGAAAAGACAAGCTATAGAGGAGGATATGAGAATTAGAGAAAATACTTTGGATGAAAACCTCCCTGTTTGTTCACTTGAAGAGAAAACATTTCTGTTAGATTTGGTAAAGCCTCATATAAGAAGAAAACTCATAACTCTGCATATAATGAACAAATATTATGAGTTGATTGCGAAGGAAATAGAGAAAGCATTTGAGAAAGTGTTTTTGGATAAACACATGTACCCACCTTCTCTGCCTGCACCTCAAGCCACTTCAGTTCCCTTTGAGCATGTAAAAGAATCAAAAATTCTAGATGCACCTATGACAGGTCTACAAGATTCTATGCCCAAGGTTACAGTACCTACCGAAGCAGTGAAAACACAAGAAGAAATAATTGTGATTCATGAAGTTGAAATATCCATGGTGGCAATAAATAATGATCTAGATAAGTTTGAAGAAACATTTGTGAGTACTGAAGAAGCTGAGATTATATGTGGTGAAGAAATACATATGCAACAAGAAGAAGTCCAAATTGAAGATATAACAGAACAAGAAAATGAGAAGGAAGATGAACTTAAAGAAGAGCCTTCTGTTGAGATCCCAGTAAAGATAAAGAGTGAAAGTATGGATATAAGTCAAAGAGCAGACTTATTTCTTACTCCTAAATCCTCAATATCATTATTGTCAAGTTTGACTCCTGATATAACAAGTTTAGATTCATGGGGAGAAGAGGATCTAATAAGATAAGTGTGATGGCTATGGATAAAGCCAAAGAAAAACAAGTAATGAGGAATCCTCTATTTGTGGAATCAGTTAGCATACTGTATAATTTATTTCCTGAGGATAAGAAATTGATTAGTGTTCACTCAGTGGATGATGTTAGCAATATCTTTTCAAGTTTCAAAGAAAACTTTTCAAGTCTAGAAGACTCAACAACAAAAATTGTAGAAGAGAAATACAACAAGAAAAGGCTAAATGATTTGATAGGAAATTTCACACTTGATCTAAAATCTCTTAAGATTGGTCAAGCAATGTTGAAAGAGTTAGCAGAAAAAGGAAGAAAGATGATAGTTGACTACATGAACAAGGATAAACTCACTTCAGACCACTCCAAGAAGATTCAGGAAGCAGAGTCTCTAATAGCAGTAGTAAGAAAATCAGTTGAAGGTCCCTCTCAAGACATAAATATGTGCAATAATGTTTATCAAGGACAGATAGATAAAATTGAGAAGGTAGAAAAATCAATTGCAAAGATAAGGGCTAGACAAGCACAACTAAGAAATGCACTAGTGCCTTCACTAGATGTACTGAATTAGAACATCAAGCATATAGATGCTATAATAATAACATATGATCAAGGCCCCTGCATGGATTTAGAAAATATGGAGAAGCTCACATATGCATTATGTGCCCATCTTCAAACAGTTGATGCACTTAAGGTATTTTGGTAGCAAGAAATCAAAAACCTTTAGGTTGCATATCTTGATGTATATTCTATGTAAGTACTTAAAGATTTCCTTTTTTGATCACCTTTGTCATTAATGTCAAAGGGGGAGTAGTATATATGGTATAAAGGAGATAGAGTAGTATATAATTGTATCATCTTAAAATGGAAGCACTTCCATGTTAAGAGCATTTAGCCCTCTGAGTAAGTGGTCTAGGGTCATGTCAAGCACCTTGATTAGGTCTTTACATGGATCTGGCTGTTTCCCCCTGTTTTGCTTCTCTCCCCCTGTTTCCAGCCTCTTTGTGACAACTTTCTCTGAGAAACTGAAGACTTTAATTTTTGGGTCAAGGATGACTTAAAGGGTCAAGGTCGACCTTGACTCTGACCTAGGGCAGAGGTGACCTCATCCCTGACCCAAGTCCAAATTTCAAATTCTAGGAGTTTCAATATGTCGGGCTTCAGAAACTTTTATTTTCTCGCTTCCAGGTCGGCTGTTTCAGATTTTAGAATGGTAAATCCTTAAATTTCATTTAATCTAGGTCAATTTCTATGGGTTAAGGTTAATTGGGATTTAATTCTCCAATTTTAGCCTCTCTAGAAGTAAGCCTTCCTCTCTCATTTTCTCAATCGATTCACATCAAGTTTTCTCAATCTCATCAAGCAAGCAAGAAGGAGAAGGAAAGCAAGCAAGCATTCATTCATCTTCAAGAATTCAAGCATTCATCAAGGAGATCCATTGTTAGCTATTGAAAGATTCAATCTCTTTGGAGCCCCCTTGAACATTTCTCCATGTACATTCATCCAAGCCTCTTCCTATGCAAATATATATTCAAGATTGGTGTTGAAGATATAATGCCATTGATTTGAGCATCCTACATACATTCCTACATTCATTTGGAGCATCCATACTTGTGGATTCAAGGATTCGAATCTTCCATAAGGGTTTTAACATAAGCAAGGTGAATAATTCCATTTACTTTGTTTATTCATATTGTAATTTCAATTACATTTCAAGGTTGATTCCAAACTGGGGTTTGACCAAGGTAAACCCCCCCATCCAAACAACAAAAACCAATTTTCTTGTAGGTACATTTACAGGACATCGAATTGAAATTCAGATTTGGATACCCTTTTCAGCGAACTTCCGAGATCCATGAGCAGAATTTTTGTCAAAGTTGTTTCAAGTCAGAGATGACCTTCTATGCCCCGAGGTAAGATTGTGCCCTACTATCTGGGTCAAAGATGACCTGACCTCAGAAGGATAAAAGTTTTATGGGTTTTCTCTGTTGTAGCATTTCCAATCCAAAATAGGTTGCAGAATTTCTTGAAACTATGCACAGACATCAGAAATCAATCTTTTCCAGATATGCCCTATTTTGAGGTTAGTATTTGCCTTCTATTCATTCAATATTTCAAACACATACTTTTCATAATAAAATATAAGGTTTCCTCCTTCATTCATATTCTCCATAGATTGATTCTTTTGTGCATTAACCTTTTGGTTGATCAATTTGGATCTCACCCTTGGGAATTTTGATTGAGAAGTGGATCTTGTATTTTCCCTACAGACACATAATATTTATCTATACCTTACCTTCTACCCCTCTACATTTTGATGAACCCAATGCTCTTACCCTCTTTTCTTTTGTGGAATTAGATGCCCTATTGTGTTTGTGGTGTTAGATTTCCCTTTATATTATCTTCTTTCTATTAGATTTGTCTTTTTATGTTAAATATTACATGCTAATTAGATTTCTTGTATCTATATTTCAAAAATACAAAAAAAAAATTTGCAAAATCTCCTTCAAAATACAAAAATATTTATTTGTTTATGCTTTGTGTGTTCTTAGTTTAGTTCATTTGCGTTGCATTGGTATAAGAGCTTTACTACCACTAGTCCTACTTATAACATTTCGGTTAGAAGAAATCGTAGACTCATGGGCACCTTTGATCCTGAATCTTCCTCTCCTTTCCTTAGGATCCCAGATGAGAATTTGATTATTCATGATTCCAATCCTATGGAGAAAAACTCTTCTCACTCATCTCATGATGAGGATGATTCTTTAAGAGTTCCTCCTGAACAAGTCCAAAAAATTTCAATTGAACTTGATAAAATGGGTAATTAGCTTATTCAAGAAAACCATAATCAAGATTTTATTCAAGCTTTAGATGCTCTTAAGAAAGTTCTTCATGATAGTGATCGAGGTGTTAATCTCTTGTGTGATATTACTCATCTCATGCATTCAAATGTTAAACCTTTAGCTCAAGAAGTTCAAGATTTAGGGTTGATTCCTCTTGTCACTAGTGTGGAACCTTCTTCTATTCCTTTACCTAGTATTCCTACCTATACTCCTTCTTTGGTGACTACAATGGTTCCCTTTGTTTCTATGAGTGTTCCTCCCGTGTCCCTTCCTACATCACAACCTTCTTATCATAATGTTCCTTTTACTTATTCTAATCCTCTCAAAACTGTAGTTCCAAGTGTTCCTCTAGTTGTGTCTTCTATTCCTACAACTTCTTACGCTTTATCTAGGGTTTCTAATGTTGTTATTCCTCCTATTTCCTCCAATGATTCAACAATTATCAGTTTAGCTCAAACTATATCATCTTTACTACAACAAATTGCATCCTTGACTCAAAACAAGTTTAGCATTCCTACATGTGATATGGGAAGTCCTTTGTCCTTAGACATCATTCATACTCCTATTCCTCAGCAAGTTGATATGCCTCATCTTGAGAATTATAATGGAAAAGGAGACCTCATTCATCATGTTAAAACATTTCAAATCCTTTGTAGTGATTATGCTCATGACCATAGGATTTTAGCCAAGTTGTTTACTAGAACTTTTCATGACAAGGCCTTATAGTGGTATTGTTCCTTGCCTCCTTATTTTATTGACTCATTTCTAAAACTTGCTAATGCTTTTATTCAACAATTTCAAAATAACATTGGCCCACAAGTGTCTTTGATTGATTTAATGCATTGTAAACAAATTGCTAAAGAAAAATTAACTGAATTTTTTGGTAGATTTAAGCATTTACATGCTCAGATTTCCTATCTTGTTCTTGATATTGATATTCAATGTATGTTTATTTCAAATTTAAAAAAGGATATTAGAGATAAGATCCCGCTTACTGAATTTACCTCTTTTCAATAATTGTGTGCAGTGCTTCATCATTATCAATTACAAGTTAGTCAATTTGAGAGCAACACTCTAATGGCTCATGTTCCAGTTGATAAGAGTGATGCTACTCCTAATCCAAACAAATTTCAAAAATTCAACAACTATGTCAAGATAAACAAACAAGCAAATGTAGTTGCTGATCAAGTTGCTGTTACATCTCACAATGCCACTTTTGCATCCATTGCTTTTCGATTAAATCATATGTTTAATCCTCTCTCTGAATCTTTACATGCTATTATGAATAGGTTTTTAACTGCTAATATGATTACTTTACCTCCTATTCGACCTCTTTTACCTACTGCGATTGCCTCTAAATCTTTTGATCCTAATACTTTTTGTCAATATCATCATTGGTGCAGGAGCACCCCTAAATTCATCCATTACTGCAGGAGCTAACTAATCCATTGCTAGCAAAGCAAAGGAAACAAACATGAAGGGTTAGTGTGAAGGGTTAATATGTTGATTGGATCTTGAATCCAATGATGTAATAAAGTCCTATTTGTAAGGCAAGGTGACATTAGGTGTGATTATAAACCTAAGTGTCTATCTTGACCATTTTGGACAAATTGGTTAGGAAGGGCTAGAATAGACTAAGTGATTAGGATAGTATAAATGGCCTAAGAAAATATTGGAATAAGTTTATTTTAGTCTTTCTAATGTCCTAAGTGGAGTCTAGGGTAGAGTTAATATGATTGGTTGACAATTGACAACTTCGGCAAAAGTTGTCAATGTTGCATTAAGTAACTTTTTGAAAAGTTTTTAATTTTGAATCTCAATGGTCACAACCAAATCAGATTGGTTATAACTAGTTGAGGATGTGTAAACATATGGGAAACTTCAATCCAATCCAAGTTGGAAGATTTGGAGAAGTTTTGTGATCAGAATTCAATAAAATTTATTTGATTTCCTAAGAATTTGACTATGTTTCTATGTTGTAGGGCCACACATGCACCATTGAAGGACTTTGGAAGTTGGTTCATTAATTTATAAGGATTATTAAATTGGTTTTAAGTCTTGATTTGACATAAAACCAAACTTATTCAATTTTGAGTGCTCACTGGTTGCAGGAAGGCCCTACCTAGGGTTTCGAGAGAAAATTCTTCCTCCTAGGAGACTCCACCATGGAAAATTTCTAAAACCTGGTGGAAAGAAAGGAGGGAGGATGTGCTATAGGATTATTAAGGTTTTGGATCTATAGATCAATGGATATGGGAAGAATTACTAAACCCTCTGGACAAGCATCTTTATATGACTGTCTAGAATTATGGGTTTGAAGGTACAACTTGGCCCAGAGACAAAATGGTGATCTAAATCTTTGGATTTAGTGGTTTTATACTATCCTACACATGTTCCAATAGTTTAGGTTGGAAGGTGATAAGTATTTATAACACTTCCTTTGTTAATTTGACCTATTAGCCCTATTAGGCCTAGGAGAGATTTGAGGATAGTTAGAGTTTGGAGATTGGTCAAGGGTCCAAACTTGGTGAGTACTATTGGTAGGTTGATTGAAACCTTTGAGGGTGGTTAAGACTTAGATTTGTGGAGTTCCAAGTAAGTTTCCTTCAAGAATTTAGGTTTCCTCCTTATAGCCCTATGGTGGGTAAATGGTGTTCTAAGTTTGCTTGGTGTAGGTTTGGTGTTCCATTTCATGGGGAATTGATATTCAAACTTGAGTAAACCCTAGTTTCATCCCTGGATTGATAGGGTTGGGTTGTGTGAGTTAATGCTAAAGGGTGTAGAAGATTGGCTTGAAGAATCAATCTTGTCTTGTGGGTTTTGGGAACTCTTTGACAGAATCCTAGTTTATATGTTGGAGAAGGGGTACTAAGGACCTCTAAAAGTTTGTTTTGGGTACAGATTGGGAATCTTCTCCAAGTGGTATCAGAGAAAATAGTAGATCTTTGGAGGAAGACTAAAGTTGTAGCCATGTCAGATGGTGGGGAAGATAGTGAACTTCCTAATAGGATGACTAATGCAGAACTACTAAGGGTAGTGAAAGAGCATGATGCTGAGAGAAATTGGATAAAGTGAGAGATGGAAAATCTTAAGGAACAACTCAAGGAAGGACATAGTGGGAACTTTGGATGGGAAGAAGTGGGGAGTGTTGAAGAAACCCCTTTGCAGGAGGAAGAGATAGATGTGCCTGTAGACCAGAGGCTATTATTGAAGACCTTGAAGTCCATGGAGAGGAGAACCATGGATACTAAGCTTGACCTACCTATCTACAATGGGAAGATGGATCTAGATGAAGTAATGGATTGGATTGATGCACTCACTAGTTTCTTTGACTGTGAGGAAATACCAGAGCATCAAAAGGTTAAAATAGTAAAGTCCAAGTTGAAGGGATTTGCCTTAACTTGGTGGAATTTTAATCAAGAAGAAAGAGTAAAGATGGACAAGAATCCAGTGGCTACATGGAAGAAGATGGTTGCCTTGGTGAAGGAAGCCTATATACCTAAAGACTATGAAGTCCAACTTCATAAGAAGAGGCAAGGTCTAAAGTAGAAGGATATGGACATCTCAAGCTATACTAAAGATTTTCTTAGACTTGCTATGAAATCCAAGTTTGTGGAACCTGAGAGTGTCAAACTTGCTAGGTACATGCAAGGATTGAGGGTGAATATCCAAGATGAGTTGAGTTTGTGTACCCCAACCACTATCCAGAAATGCTTTCAATTGGCATTGAAAGTGGAAGAAAAATTCAAGAGGAAGCAAGACCAAGGTGGGAAAGGTAGAGACCAGAGAGATTTTGGCAATAGAGGAAGAGGATCAGGCAGTGGCAGGGGACAAACTTCCAAGAAGTTTGAAGAGGCCAGTCAAGAGAACTCATTTGGGGAAGGAAGTTCTAGAGGCTTCTATAGAGGGAGAAGAGGAGATTCAAGAGGAAGGACTGGTGGAAGAAGTTTAGGAACAATAAGGCGTTACAAATGTAACCAACCTGGCCACATAGCATCAAACTGCCTTGAGAAGGAAAAGAATTAGGCAGAGAGGAGGGCTAACATAGTCAGAGATGAAGACAACCAAGGAGATAATGACCTTGGCTCTTATGCACCACATGAAGAAGGAGAGACACTCATGATGAGGAGAACCTTACTAAAGGCTCCTTGCACTCAAGAACCACCACAAAGAAAGAGTCTATTTAGGACCACATGTAAGAGTGGAGGCAAGGTGTGCAGATTAGTGATTGAAAGTGGATCTACTGATAATTTGGTGTCTGAGGAAGAAGTGAAGAAATTGAAGTTGAGAAGGGTACCACATCCAAACCCCTACAAAGTGTCTTGGCTCACCAAAAATCAACACACTATCATAGAGGAACAAGCATGGGTTGAATTCCAACTTGGAAAATACAAGGACTGGGTGCTATGTGACATTGGTCCTATGGATGCCTACTATTTACTCCTTGGAAGGCCCTAGAAATATGATGTGGAGGCTCATCATGATGGGAGGTTGAACACCTACACCATCACCTAGAAGGGAGAAAAGGTAACATTCTTACCCCTGTTTGAAAATTCAGATGAAAATAAAGACTCTAAATTTCTATTTGCTGGTGAAAAGGAGTTTTTGGAAACCTTGAAGGAGGATAAGGATCCTTGTTATGCCTTAGTCTTGTTGCCAAAGGATGACAAACCCAAGAAGTCTAAGAAGGATATAGATCCCTTGAGGAGAATTGGCCCTAAAGAAGTTGTAGACCTACTGAGTAAGTATAAAGACATTGTCACCAAGGATTTGCCAAATGAATTGCCACCAATCAAAGATATAAGCCATAATATTGACTTGATCCCAGGAGCAACATTTCCCAACAAGGCTACATATAAGTTGACCCCTAAATAAAATAAGGAGATGGCAAGACAAATCCAAGAACTCTTGGATAAGGGTTTGATCACTAAAAGCCTCAGCTCTTGTGCAGTACCTGCCCTTCTAGCCCCTAAGAAAGAAGGCACATGGATATTGTGCACTGATTCTAGAGCCATAAATAGAATCACAATTAGGTATAGGTTCCCTATGCCTAGAATAGAAGACCTATTAGATCACCTAGGAGGTGCAAGATACTATTCTAAGGTGGACTTGAAGAGTGGTTATCACCAAATCAGGATAAGGGATGGTGATGAATGGAAGATAGCCTTTAAAACCAATGAGGGCTTGTATGAATGGAGGGTGATGCCCTTTGGCTTATCTAATGCTCCTAGCACATTCATGAGGCTCATGAATGAAGTGCTGAAGCCATTCCTTGGAAAATTTGTTATTGTATACCTTGATGACATCCTTATCTTCAACAAGAGTAAGGAGGAACATTTAGAACACCTTGATTTGGTCTTGAAGAGGCTGCATGAAGAAAAACTCTTTATAAATTTGGATAAATTTGTTTTTATGCAAGAAGAACTTGTCTATTTGGGATTTGTGATTGCAGGTGGGAACATTAAGATGGACCCTGAGAAGGTAGAAGCCATCCTAAGTTGGCCTTCTCCAAGGACAATGAATGAAGTTAGAAGCTTTCATGGGCTTGCATCCTTTTATAGGAAATTCATCAGGAATTTCAGTCAGTTGTGTGCTCCAATCCTTGAGACCATAAAGGGTGGATAGAAATTTAAGTTTGTGTGGAACAAAGTAGTAGAGGAAGCCTTTCAAATGCCGAAGCAAAAGGTAATGGAAAAACCTATACTTGTGCTCCTTGATTTTCAAAAAAATTTCACTATTGAATGTGATGCATCAAACCTAGCCATAGGGGCTATCTTGAGTCAAGAAGGTAGGCCTGTGGCCTTGTTCAGTGAAAAACTAAATGAAGCAAAGAGGAAATACTCCTCTTATGATTTGGGACTATATGCCTTAGTCCAATCATTGAAGAAATGGAGGCATTACCTCCTGCCTAAGGAATTTGTTGTCTTCATAGACAATCAAGCCTTGAGTTTCTTGAATAGCCAAGAGAAACTAAGCCACAAACACATGAAGTGGGTGGAGTCAATACAAGCCTACACTTTTTCAATCAAACACAAGAAGGGAGTTTCCAATAAGGTGGTAGATGCTTTGAGCCGAAGATCTTTAGTTGTGCAACAAATCCAGCTTCAAAGTGTAGGGATAGACTCATTGAAGGACATGTATAAGGATGATGAGGATTTCAAAGATATCTACAAAGTGTGTTTTGATTTTTTTGAAGCCTATAATGTAGAATATGCAGACTATTTGATCCAAGATGGCCTATTGTTCAAAGGAAATCAATTGTGTATTCCCAAGTGTTCCATGAGGGAGAACATCATTAGGGAGAAGCATGCAGGTAGCATGGGAGGACATTTTGGATTGGACAAGACCTTGGAATAGGTGTTAAGGTTTTATCATTGGCCTAAACTTCAGATTGAAGTGAGGAAGATTGTGGATACATGTAATATTTTTCAAAGGGCCAAGGGTGCATCTACAAATGTTGTATCAACCCCTACCCATTCCTACAAGGCCTTGGGAGAGTTACAGCATGGACTTTGTCATGGGCTTGCCTAGAACACAAAAGGGATATGATAGCATATATGTTGTAGTGGATAGATTCAACAAGATGGCCCACTTTATCCCTTGTAAAAGCACAAATGATGCATCATCCATTTCCAATTTGTTCTTCAAGGAAATTGTGAGGATTCATGGTTTACCCCAAACTATACTGTCAGACAGAGATGTGAAGTTTGTAGGCCACTTTTGGAGAATCTTGTGGAAGAGGTTAGGAACTAATTTGAGTTTCAGCTTTGCCTATCATCCACAAATGGATGGGTAGATAGAGGTTGTCAACAAATCCCTTGGCAATCTACTTAGATGCTTGACAAAACAATATGGAGACAAGTGGGATTCAGTCCTACCACAGGCAAAGTTTGCTTTCAATGACTCAGTCAATAGAAGCACAGGGAAAAGTCCCTTTCAAATTGTGTATGGAAAAAGTCCAAGAGGCATATTGGAACTCAGAGACCTTCCATCAAACACTCCTATTAGTGCTCATGGTGAAGAATTTGCAGAGTATGAAGGAGATACATGATTTAGTCAGGTTGGCACTTGAGAAAAGTACATAGAAATACAAGCAAGTGAAAGATAAGCATAGGAGGGATGTATAGTTGCAGGTTGGAGGCTTAGTGTGGGCACACTTGAAGAAGGAAAGGTTGCCTAAGGGAAAGCACACTAAGTTTCTCATGAAGAAGATTGGACCCCATCTAATCCTGAAGAAACATGGACTGAATGCATATGAGATTCAGTTGCCATCCAATCTTGGTATCTCCCCTATTTTCAATATTTGTGATCTAACCCCTTACAAAGGTGATATTAATGTAGGATCATATGTGTAGGTGGAGGAACTTGAAGAAGATGCTACAGGAATACCTCCTCATGAACCAAGGAAGCTTGAGAAGATCTTAGACACAAAGGTCATTAAGAGGACCAGGAAGAATATTTAAAAGAAGTACTTGGTGAAATGGAAAGGAGGCCTAGAGGAAGAATCAATGTGGATGGATGAAGTAGAAATTCAGAGGCATGGTTCAACCTTGCAGGACCTCATCTCAAGAGGACTTGATATCAGTGCACCCCGGGAGTATGGTGCATGAGCACCCCTAAATTCATCCATTATTGCAGGAGCTAACTCATCCATTGCTAGCAAAGGAAAGGAAACAAACATGAAGGGTTAGTGTGAAGGGTTAAGATGTTGATTGGATCTTGAATCCAATGATGTAATAAAGTCCTATTTGTAAGGCAAGGTGACATTAGGTGTGATTATAAATCTAAGTGTCTATCTTGACCATTTTGGACAAATTGGTTAGGAAGGGCTAGAATAGACTAAGTGATTAGGATAGTCTAAATGGCCTAAGAAAATATTGGAATAAGTTTATTTTAGTCTTTCTAAGGTCCTAAACGGAGTCTAGGGTAGAGTTAATAAGGTTGGTTGACAATTGACAACTTCAGCAAAAGTTGTCAATGTTGTCAATGTTGCATTAAGCAACTTTTTGAAAAGTTGTTAATTTTGAATCTCAATGGTCACAACTAAATTAGATTGGTTAGAACTAGTTGAGGATGTATAAACATATGGGAAAATTTGATCCAAGCCAGGCTGGAAGATTTGGAGAAGTTTTGTGATCAGAATTCAATAAAATTTATTTGATTTCCTGAGAATTTGATTGTGTTTTTATGTTGTACGGGCCTGTATGGCCACACATGCACCATTGAAGGAATTTGGAAGTTGTTTCATTAATTTATAAGGATTATGAAATTATTTTTAAATCTTGATCTGACATAAAACCAAAGTTATTCAATTTTGAGTGCTCACTAGTTGCAGGAAGGCCCTACCTAGGGTTTCAAGAGAAAATTCTTCCTCCTAGGAGACTCCACCATGGAAAATTTTTGAAACCTGGTGGAAAGAAAGGAGGGAGGATGTTCTATAGGATTCTTAAGGTTTTGGATCAGGAGATCAATGGAGATGGTGAGAATTACTAAACCCTCTGGACAAGCATCTTTATATTATTGTCCAAAATTGTGGGTTTGAAGGCACAACTCAGCCCAAGGATGAAATGGTGATCTAAATATTTGGATTTAATGGTTTTATACTATCCTACACATGTTACAATAGTTTATATTGGAAGGTGATAAGTATTTAGAACACTTCCTTTGTTAATTTGACCTATTAGCCCTGTTAGGCCTAGGAGAGATTTAAGGACAGTCAGAGTTTGGAGATTTGTCAAGGGTCCAAACTTGGTGAGTACTATTGGTAGGTTGATTGAAACCTTTGAGGTTGGTTAAGACTTAAATTGGTGTAGTTCCAAGTAAGTTGCCTTCAAGAATTCAGGTTTCCTCCTTATAGCCCTATGGTGGGATTTGGTGTCTAAATGGTGTTCTAAGTTTGCTTGGTGTAGGTTTGGTGTTCCATTTCATGGGGAATTGATATTCAAACTTGAGTAAACCCTAGTTTCATCCTTGGATTGATAGGGTTGGGTTGTGTGAGTTAATGCTAAAGGGTGTAGAAGATTGGCTTGAAGAATCAATCTTGTCTTGTGGGTTTTGGGAACTCTTTGACATAATCCTAGTTTGTATGTTGGAGAAGGGGTACTAAGGACCTCTAAAATTTTGTTTTGGGTATAGATTGGGACTCTGCTCCAATCATCAGAATGGTCATGATACTGAGAAATGTTATTCTTTAAAACATAAGGTTCAAGACTTAATTGACTCTAATGCCTTATTTGTTGATAACCTTGAAGATAGTGGGAACAAATTGGTCTCTCCTCCTAATCAAAATCTTCAAATCTATATGAATCCTTTACCTACACATGATACTAATACCATTGCTCAGCCATCTTCTATGGATATTGTTTATGATTCAAAGATGGATGATCTTAATCACATTATTAATCAAGTGGAGCATGTTGTTCAATCTTTATCTCCACCTCAGCCTCAATCTCAGCTTCAACCTCAAGTTCCATCTCAACCTAAGCCTAAATTGAAAATTCAGCCTAAATGTCAAAAACAACCTAAGAATAAATGACCTCAGGAATTTTTTATTACCTTTGATGATTCTGAGACTATTAAGGCTCCTGATGGTCCCCTTTACATTTATGCTAGGATTTCTCAGATACCTACTCATGGTTTTCTTATTGATCCTACGTCCTTAGTCAATGTTATTACTAAATAAAATCTTTTTATGAAAAACTTGCAATGTGATTCTTATGCTACATCGGATGTGTGGATACAAACTTGTAATGGTTTTCTTTATCCATCATTTGGTTCTATTGATTTGTCGGTTGAAATTTCTGGTAATATTGTGAACACTACCTTTGTTGTTGTTCCTACTTCCGATCAATTTCAAGTTAAGCTTGGTTTTGCATGGTTGAATGCTATGCATGTTGTTGCTTCTCCTATCCATAAATGCCTTAAATTCATTCATGATGACGAAGTAAAGATGATAAATCATAGTTTATATCAACCTTCTAGGCCTAGGGATTGTGCTACCCTTGACTTCTTTTGGCCTTCATTACCTAATTGATGTCGTTCTTGACTTGATAATCTTTTTCGCTCATATCAAGCCTATAAGCATCATAAGATTCTTGAATTAAGCATACCTCCGATGGATCTTAGTCATGGTCTTCTACCTACACCTTCCATGCCTCATTTATCTATAGCTTCTAGTTCTATTAATCAAGCTCCTACTATTGCCTGTCAATCTACTGATAATCCTATTAAACCTCCTATAGAACCTGTGAAGGATCCTATAATTATTCCTCCTAGTTCTCAACATATTTCAAGTAAAGAAAAATGTAATCGTTATGCTAATGAACTTTGTAAGAAGCATCGTGCTCAAGCTAAAGCTCGTAATTATATTCTTCAAAAATATTTACCTTCTTTTGATAAGCCTATGCATGATGTGTTAGAAGAAGTTACTGCTAATAATGATGTTAAAATGCAAGACTCTGAAGATTCTATTTGTATCTTAGATCCTATTTTGATTAATCTAGATGAAGAAGATACTTTTGATGATGTTAATGATAAATATGAAACTATTGACATTGACATTGACATTGACATTGAATTACCTAATATGCTTTCATCATAATTAACAAGTACACCTAGTATCGAACATTGTGATTCTCAAGAGGATCCTTGTTTGGAACTAGATATCATTCCTACTATATTGGATATAGTCCCTCTTGTGAGTTACCCACCTTCCCTAAATGATACAGAATGAGATGGGGAGAGTAGGCTATTGACTTAGTGGTCAACACCTCCTTGGAGATTCATGACATGGCTTAATCACCTCACGTGGATCGGGTTAAATCTGACATTTGTATCGGGCATTGATAGTTTGAGCTTTTGGTGCAACGGCAAATGATTCCAAAAATTGGTATCAGAGCCTTGGGTCACGGGTTCGAGTCTCCCTTTAGTGGGTGCTGAAGGCTCAGTCGGTGCTGAGGGGGAGATTGTTGACTTGGTGGTTAGTACCTCCTTGGAGATTCATGACATGGCTTAACCGCCTCCCATGGATTGGGTTAAATTTGACATTTGTATCAGGCATTGATAGTTCAAGCTTTCGGTGCAACAGCAAATGATTCCAACATAGGCGGCACACTTGATCAACTTGTCCTTTACGGTAGCTTTGTTGTGTGTTTTCCTATTGTACTATGCTTCTCCCATGATGTATTTGCTAAATGTTGTTAGATTCTTTTATACAACCCTTGTTGCTCAGTTGGTGCAAGGCGATAAAAGAATTGAAACTGTTGTACATTTTCCTCTATATGTATCTCTATTCTTCAATATGTTGTTTCATGTTATGTTGTACTTGTGATATTGTTTGTAAATGTTTCCTTGTGTAATCTTCTTGGATTCGAGACTTGGTAGCACTGATTCTTTTTGGTCTCCAGGTCATGGTCTGAAAAGATTCTTCTTTGTAGCTCTTATGTGATCTTTCCTCCATTGTGATTGTAGCTCTACTTTCTTTGGAGAAGGATGTCAATTCATTTGCAATAATATCATATATATATATATTATTTTATGATCATACTGACCCCATGGCAGGTAGATCCCTTCTGTGTTCTTTGTATGTTTATGTGGTATTTCCCTTGATTTGTCTTTGTCTGGGGGCATCTCATAGTGGAAACGTAATCAATGGAGTTGTTTATGTTTCTGTTAAACGCATTGCTCCTATTAAAGTGTTAGCAATGACTTTAATGTGGGGGCATTCACTCTGCTCACTTATTGCACACACACACCTTTCAATATACATATATTATTTTTCTAGATACTCTTCTCCCTTTTTGGATTAGTGACTAATCCTTAAAGCATGGATTTATATTTTAGGATCTCTTGATCCCTCCAGTTTCAAATTTTTGATCCCTTGAGGTTGAAGGTGTGCTTAAGATTAGATCTCTTTTGATTTTTCTTTTACTCTTATGGAATAGAATATTCTTGAGGGTGAATCCTTGATGAGTTGACTAGTGAGTAGCCACATTCACTAGGCGGTTCAATTTCATCTTTCCAGTTGTGCTGTTTTCTTATGTGGTTCACAATGGGACATAAGTTCTCATTGGGCAAGATAATCACACCCTTTCTCTCTCTTTTATAGAGATGTCTCTCTTATTGAGATCTGGGAGTTGATAAAGACTTGAGTCCTTGGGGGCTTGAGGATCTCTTTGTCCCTTTGATTTTAATAAGATTATATTTTCATTATGATCTCCTTTACCAAGAGTTTGCATCGAGTCCATACTCTTGCTAAAGTGGGGACTTAATGTATCATCTTAAAATGGAAGCAATTCCATGTTAAGAGTGTTTAGCCCTTCAATTAAGTGGTCTGGGGTCATGTTAAGAACCTTGATTAGGTCTTTACATGGATTTGGCTGTTTCCCCCCTGTTCTGCTTCTCTCCCCCTGTTTCCAGCCTCTTTTTGACAACTTTCTCTGAGAAAGAGAAGACTTTGATTTTCTAGGTCAAGGATGACATGAAGGGTCAAGGTCAACCTCAACTTTGACCTAGGGTAGAGGTGACCTCATCCTTGACCCCAGGTCCAAATTTCAAATTCTAGGAGATTCAAGATGTCGGGCTTCAGAAATTTTTATTTTCCCGCTTCCAGGTCAGCTATTTCGGATTTCAAAATGGTAAATCCTTAAATTTCATTTAATCTAGGTCCATTTCTAGGGGTTAAGGTTAATTGGGATTTAATTCTCCAATGTCGGCCTCTCTAGAAGTTTGTGCCCTAGATCACTATAAAAGGAAGCCTTCCTCTCTCATTTTCTCAATCAATTTATATCAAGTTTTCTCAATCTCATCAAGAAATCAAGAAGGAGAAGGAAAGAAAGCAAGAATTCATTCATCTTCAAGCATTCATCAAGGAGATCCATTGTTAGCTATTGAAGGATTCAATCTCTTTGGAGCCCCCTTGAAGATTTCTCCATCTACATTCATCCAAGCCTCTTCCTATGCAAAGATATATTCAAGATTGGTGTTGAAGATCTAATTCCATTGATTTGAGACATCCTACATTCATTTGGAGCATCCATACTTGTGGATTCAAGGATTCAAATCCTCCACAAGGGTTTTAACATAAGCAAGGTGAATAATTCCATTTACTTTGTTTATTCATATTGTAATTTCAATTACATTTCAAGGTTGATTCAAAACTAGGGTTTGACCAAGGTAAACCTCCCCCATCCAAACAACAAAAACCATTTTTCTTGTAGGTACAGGTACAGGACAATGAATTGAAGTTTAGATCTAGATACCCTTTTCAGCGAACTTCTGAGATCCACGAACAGGATGTCTGTCGGAGTTGTTTTAGGTTAGAGATGACCTTTAGTGCCCCAAGGTATGATTGTGCCCTGCTATTTGAGTCAAAGATGACCTGGCCTCAGAAGGACAAATTTTTTTTGGGTTTTCTTTGTCTCAGCATTTCCAATCCGAAACAAGTTGCAGAATTTCTTGAAACTGTGCATAGACATCAGAAATCAGTCATTTCCAGATTTTCCCTATTTTGAGGTTAGTAATTGCCTTCTATTCATTCAATATTTCAAACACATACTTTTCATAATAAAATATAAGGTTTCCTCCATTCATATTCTCCATAGATTGATTCTTTTGTGCATTAACCTTTTGGTTGATCAATTTGGATCTCTCCCTTGGGAATTTTGATTGAGAAGTGGATCTTGTATTTTCCCTACACACACATAATATTTATCTATACCTTACCTTCTACCCCTCTATAATAATGTTGCAGAGAAGTGTAAGATAGTAAATTTTTTTGTGTAAAGTTAGGTTTAGCAACCTTGCCATATTCCTTTGTTGCCATTAATGACAAAGGGGGAGATTGTTGGAAAGTTGACTTTACTAAGTATATATGACTAGTTTTGTGTTTTCATTATGGAAAAAAAGTCATATGAAGTTTTGATAGTCAGCACACTAACTTTGAAGATCATATTTTGGCTAAGTATTAAAGACAGTGCAGACAGTGAAGCACTTGATGATCAGAGCATCAGTGCACATTTGTATGATTGAGTTTTGGTATGTGCCCTTACATATAAGCTTTTAAGTATGTTAATATGTTAAGTCTAAGAATGCATGGTCAGATATGACAACATCGAGAAGTTACAACAAGTCTAAGTGACATATGCAGTTAAGAGACAAAGTAGAACAGAGCATGCAGTCGACAGAAAGTTTTTTGTTTAGCGTGTATTATTTTATTTTGTAAAAGATACACACCTATTGTAATAATGTTGTAAACATGTTATTATCATTGTATGTAAACACACTTGAGCCAATTTATTTGGAAGCATTGTATGTGTTAGGTTTTAGGCCGACACAATATTTACTTTTGGTTTCGCCCATTCAACATGTATATATATGACATGTGCTTTTGTATTTATTATATGGAAGTTGAATATAGAAGAGCAGAAGTATGCTAGTTCAGTCAGTATGATATAAAGCTCTAAAAGAAGTTAGAGCAATAATGCACAAAAGGAACTGATCAAACAACAGTGTCAAAGCAGTAGTTCACCCTTCTAGATATAGTGTGTATCTGATAACTAGGAGGTTGTAGCCTTCTTCTTTGGGCAGTGAGCTCTGGCAGTGAGCCATCCACCCCTAACAGGGTTTTGTTCTTCAAGACTCCTAACAGAGTCATTGTAATTAGTATTGTAATAACTTCTCCTAACAGGGCAAAGGAACTCTAACAAGTTCATAAGACTAGTGCAATTATTCATGGGTGCTAATTCCTGCCGGGGTTTTCCTTTGGCCAAGGTTTTCCCGTAAACATATCTTATGTTATGTGTTATGGTTGATTGTTTTGTTTTCTTTACTATTCATTTTAGTATTTAAATAATTGGGCTAAGTATCAAGAAGTAGGAAAACATTAATTGTAGAAAACTGATTCACCCCCCCCCCCCTCTCAGTGTTCCCATTCTTAACACTAATATTGATATGATTGTGGATTCAACAACGGGACATGCTTTATTATCTTTTATGGATGGATTTTCCAGCTATAATCAAAATTGTATTCCTCGTGAAGATTAATTTAAGACCACATTTATAACACCTTGGGGAACATTTTGTTGGGTCATGAGGCCTTTTGGACTAAAAAATGCGGGAGCAACTTATCAACGAGCTATGACTTTGATTTTTCATGTTTACATTCATAAGATTCTTGAGGATTATGTGGATGATATCTTGGAAAAATCTAAACAAAGAGAAGGTCATGTTAGTATTTTATGATAGATATTTGAAAGGATTAGAAGTTACAATATGAGGTTGAATCCTAAGAAGTTTGTTTTTGGAGTTGATTCTGGTAAATTATTAGGGTTTATAATCTCTAAGCGAGGCATAGAGGTAGACACTAAAAAGATTGAAGCTATTATTAATATGCCTCCTCCTAAGAACATTTCTCAGTTATGAAGTTTACAAGGAAAATTTCAAGCTATTTGTCACTTTGTTTCCAACTTAGCTGATAGAACTGCTCCTTTTACTTCCTTGCTTAGAAAGGATACCACTTTCTCTTGGAATGATGAATGTAAACAATCCTTTGAGCAATTTAAGGAGTATCTCACCAATCCTCCTATTTTGCAACCCGCTCAATTTGATAAACCCTTTTATCTATATACTTCAGCCACTCTAAAAGTGGTGAGTGCATTGTTGGCTCAGTATGATAGTGAAGGTAAGGAAAGACCTGTGTACTACATTAGTCAGACTTTACTCGATTACGAAACAAGATATATAGATTTAGAAAGACAATGCTTAGCTATATTTTATGCTTGTTAGAAATTTAGGCATTATCTCTTAAATGTTGAGGTCAATGTGATCATTAAATTCAATCCTTTGAAACATCTTTTCTCAAAAATTGATCTCTTCGACTGTCTTGCAAAGTGGGTGATGTTACTTACAAAATTTGATCTTAATTTCATTTCTCAAAAGTCAATAAAGAACAAGCTTTAATAGATTATTTGGTTGAAGCTCCTTGTCCTCATTCCAATACATGCTTTACTTCAATAGAATTCCCCGATGAAAACATTCTAGCTATTAAACATGATGATGTTTGGGAGTTATATTTTGATGGATCTAGATGTAGACAGGTTCTGGTGTTGGCATTATCTTGATCCCTCCTACGAAAAGGCCGATCCCTCTATCATATAAATTGACTTTTCCTTGTACTAACAATATTGTGGAGTATGAAGCTCTTATAGGTGGCTTACGAGAAGCTTTATCTCTTAATATTAAAAACTTGGAAATTTTTGGAGATTCACAATTGATTGTGGAACAAATTAAAGGAGGTTATCAGACTAAGAAGGATAAAATGACAAAATATAGAGATTTGGCTCTTGATATTCTTTCATAATTCTCTTCTTATACGATTCAAACTTTACCTAGGAAAGATAATCAACATGCGGACACCATGGCAAGCACAACTTCTTTGGTTTGTCTTGAGAATAATGCTAAAAAATTTCAATTTATTATACATACTCTTAAAAACCCTACAATTTCCAATAAGGTTACCTCTGATTGTTTCAATTTGCATTTGGATGAATGGTATTCTCATATTTTTCATTTTTTGAAAGATGGTACTTTTCCTGAATTAGCAACAAGGAACATGCGTAATCGTATTAGGAAGCTTGCAACACATTATATGATTTTAGGAGATACGCTTTACAAATGCTTTACGATGGTTTTTTATTAAGATGTCTTGGTAGAATAGAAATTTTGGTAGCTTTGGTAGAAGCTCATTCTGGTTCTTATGGGGGACATTTTTATAGAAAATATTTAGTCAATAAAATTCTTAGAATGGGATATTATTGGCAAACAATGGAACAAGATTCTTTCATGTTTGTTAAGAAATGTCCTCAATGTCAGTAGCATAGTAATTTGATTCATACTCCTGCTCGTGAGCTTCGTAATCAAGTTTCTCCATGGCCTTTTAGTATTTTGGGGTTTGATCTTATTGGAATAATCTCACCAACTTCTTCTCAAGGACATATGTACATCTTGACAGCTACATATTAATTTACAAAATGGGTGGAAGCTATCCCTCCCCGTTCAACTATTGTGGATGTTATTTGTGATTTCATCCTTAACAATATTATAACACGATTTGGTATTCCTTCGATGATAGTTTTGGATAATGGTACCTCTTTTAAGAATAAAGAAGTCATGGAATTATTGGAGAAATATCAAATTCAACATAGATTTTCAACTCCTTATTATCCTCAATCTAATGGTCAAGCTGAAGCATCAAATAAAGTCATTGAACAAATTCTGAGGAAAAGAGTCAATAAGCATGTGAAAGATTGGGATACCCAACTTACCTATGCTTTATGGGCTTATAGGACTAGTGTTCACATTGCCATAGGTACTTATCCTTATAATATTGTCTATGGTACTAATGCTATTATGCCTTTGGAATTAGAAATACCTTCTTTATATGTTTCATTTCATGGGATAATCGACAAAGATACATTTTGAGAACAATGATTACAAGAATTAGAAATGTTGGATGAACAATGAATAAATACTTTAGAACATATAAAAGATTATCATAAATCACTTTAGAAGCAATATAATCATAAGGTAATTGAATGATCATTTTCAGTGGGTGATTTAGTATTATATGAGAATCAAAGAAATGTAAATTCTTTATTGGGTGAAAAAGGAAAGTTTAGCCCTAATTGGTTTGGACCTTTTATTGTTATTCAGGACTTTGGTTTAGGTGCTTACAAAATTGCTGATATGGATGGTGTGCCTTTTAAGGAACCTATCAATATTATGCATCTCAAATGTTATTATCCTTAATTCATCTTTCTTTCCTTATGTATTTATGTATTCCTTATAAAATAGTTATGTTTGTTTTCTAGGTTATGTGATTTTAGCAAATTACATTTTAGTACATTTATACACATTCTTTCTTTCTGTTAAGTTTTATGTTAAATATGAAAATATAGTAATCAAACACAGAACTAACAAGAAAAAAGAGTTTTTCATTTATAAAATCTTTTGAGTTTGATACATATGTGGCACAAGGCCCTATCTATCACTCTGTCTATCTCTATGCTATGATGGTCGATGGCTCCCAAATCTCTTTGATCTATGACAAGAAGATACAAATCTTTTTCCGATAGTCCGCGAGTGGCTCCTCAATATGCTCAGCTCATATATGTGTTCCTGTGATCTTTGTAAGTCAACCATCAACCTCTCTTCTCTCTCTCTACACAACCTTAGCTCTCGCTGGACACACACAAAGATATCGACATGCCTGCTAGGATCTCTATGACCAATGGGAAACTCTCACTCATTGGTTGGTAGTCGATAGGACACACATGTATCCTTTAGGACCCCGAATACAAAACTCCTCCACTCTACCACACTAGCTACAGAATGGAAACATATTTATCTTTTAGGACTTTTTCTTCATAAATTAAGTTAAGTTTTCAAATCAAATGCATGTTCTATACCCGGATCTCCCTCCTGGGCGTCACTGAAGGGTTTGGATGGTGGGGGCATGGAGTAAGTGCTCTCACCACACTTGTTGTGTCTAGGTCTTGGAGGTAGTGTCTCTGTATGGATGCATGGAGGTTGTCATGATCTCAGTGGTGATGCATGAAAAACATGCACAATGCACTAGTACTATCAGCTGGGGGCATCTCATCTACTCTCTCCTCAACTCTCTCCTTTTCTCTCTCCTCTGCTCTATCCTCCTCCATGGGATCTCCCATAGAGGTGGCCTCCTCCTCATCTCTATGATCCTCCTCCTCCTCTGGTATGTCTTCATCTCGGTGTGTCCTCTCCAAAAGGCCTAGATCACCTGTGGGATAGTCATCAGGGAAGATGGGGTGGGTTCCCTTAAGACTCTAGTATCTGATGTAATCTCTACTAATACCTAAATAGGCCACATCTGGGGCTACCTCTATATCATCTATCTCATCTGTATCACTGTCTACAATGTTTGCTACTAATGGTCATCATATAGCATCAGGTCTATGATAATACCTCATCAGGTGTGCATACCGAGGTACTGCTCTAGGGACCCCATGTATAAGACTGAACTGTCTCATCACTTGGTCATAGTAGTATGGCTGTTGGAAACAATTATCTGAAGGAAATTGCTACTCAAATTATGTATTGTCTTTGATGTCACACAATGTCATAGTCCGCAGCAATCAGTTCCTACCAAGCTCAGTCAGTCTGCCAGACAGGAATATCAGTGTCTACCGAGTCCACTCGGTTATCAAAGAAAATCAGTGTCTATCGAGTCCACTTGGTTATCAAAGAAATTTAGTGTTTACCGAGTTCAGTCGGTTGTCAAAGGAAATTCAGTGTTTACCGAGTTCAGTCGGTCGTTAAAGGAAATTCAGTGTTTACCGAGTTCAGTCGGTCGTCAAAAGAAATTCAGTGTTTACCGAGTTTAGTCGGTTATCGAAGGTAAAGGATTGTCGGTGTTTATCGAGTTCCCTCGGTCTCTGAAAGATTATAGAAAGTTATGGTCACTGAGCACTGTCGGCCCTTGAAGGATTTTTGCAAATAGAGTTTGCTTAATTCAGCCAACTGTTATACTAAATAATGTCAATTTGAAAAATCTAAAATCATATAAATAAAAGGTCAAATGTGAAAAATAAACAAGATATACAGCAGAAGATTTACAGAAGAAAAGATAGGAAAGGTGTGTGCGAATTTGTGAAGGATGTTCATATATCCTTAAGGTGTAGCAGAGATTTATTCGATCAGGAAGGATCACACATATGCAGAACAGAGATCTGTAATCAGCAAGGCAGTTGAATTATTATACAGGTCATTTTTCATTGTTACCTTCTTATCATTGTAACAGTGAATTCTAAATCTCTTAACCGAGTTGGTTTAACAACCATATTGTAAATCCTCTAACAAGGTGACAATTCCATTGAATTGTTTTCAAGACCTCTTACCAGGCCACTCCTAGCAGGGTGTTTAAATCCTCTAACAAGGTCACACCTAACAGTGTGTTTTGTAACCTTTTACCGGGTTGGCTTCTAACCAAGCATCACTTCAGAAAAGTAAAAATCAGTATCTAGATACATTGTTGGTTTTTCCCATATTGGGTTTCCATGTTAAATCTTGTGTCTCTTGTGTTCTTAATTACTATCTTAATCATACACCAGCGCTGATGAATATCTAAAAGATAATTTTGCTAATACTTTCTGCATCTTCAAAGTTACTGCAATCTATTTACCGAGTGCTAAAATAGATAACATTGTTAAGATATCCTAAGGGATCTGGAAAGAATTAATTATGAAGTGTTTTATGGTTGACTGATTCACCCCCTCCTCTCAGTCACTTCATCCATATTCCATCAATTGGTATCAGAGCCTTTGGTGCTTGCAGGAAGGGTTTCAAGGACCTAAGCTAAAAATCAGGATGTCTTACAAGAGGGAAATTCCAAAGCTCAACAGAGATAACTTTTTAGAATGCAAGGTCTCATGCGACTTCATCTAGCTTCCATTGGTGATTCAGGATGCAAATACATTGATGAAGAATACACAATTCCTAATGGCGCATTAACTATTGAAGACATTGCAGATAAAAAGACTCATAACACCATGATGATAGACATTGCATCTGCTCTCAGCTATGAAGAATTTGATGATATTAAAGAATGCATTACTGCATATGAAATGTGGATGGCACTGAAGAAAATATATGGTGGTGATGCAAATGTGAAAAGAGCCAAAGCAAAAAGCCTAAGAGGACAGTTTGACAAGATGAATATGAAAGAAGATGAAAACATTGCAAAATATGTTGAAAGAATCAAAGCAAGTGTAAGTGCAATTAGAGCTTCTGGAGGAACAATCTCAGATGAAACTATTATAAGTAAGGTACTCAGAACATTACTCCCTATCTATGCAATAAGTGTATCAGCTATTCAAGAAAGAAGGTGTGAAACAAACCACAATATAACTTTGGATGCTTTAGTTGGAAGATTGACAGCCTTTGAATTAGACAACTATGACAACTATGTTCCTAGTTCCAAAAATATTGAATCAGCATTTGAGGCCAAGGTTTCACTAAAGAAGAACAATAAAATTAAAGAAGTTCAGTCAGAAAGTGAAGAAGTATCAGAAGAAAGTTCTGACAGTGATCTTGAAATTGTAGAAGCATTACTTGCAAAGAAGTACTCTAGAGGGAAAGGTAAATATAAAGGTAAAACTCCTTTAATCTATTTTTCATGTGAAGAAATTGGACATATTGTAGCTAGGTGCCCAAACAAGCAAGTCAAGGAAGAGAAGAGAAGTCACAAGTACTATGGCAAAAAGAATTTCAAATCATTCAAGGATAAAGGTAAGAAAACATGTTTTATGGCTAAAGATTCTGATGATAGTGAAGAAGAAATTGTTTTTATTGCTATAAAAGATGAATCTGATGATGATGAAGATAAGATGGCACTTATTTCTCATATAAGCAGAGATGATATATGGATAATAGACAGCGGATGTTCACACCACATGACTAGTGACAAGACAAAATTTGAATATCTAGAAGACTGTGATATTGGTAATGTAAGATTTGGAAACAATGAACCTTGTTGTATAAAAGGAAAAGGAAGAATCTCATTAACCAAAGAACTCATATGTGATAATGCTTATTGGGTTGAAGGACTAAAACATAATCTTCTAAGTGTAGCACAGCTAATCAACACTGGTTTCAAGGTTGAATTCATGAATGGTCAAGCAAGATTGCTGGATGAAAAAGGAAAACTCATTGGATCAGGCAAACAAACAAAAGGTAACTTATTTTATCTTGATCTCAGTGAATATTCATGCTTTATTGCTCAAATAGAAGAAAGTTGGCTATGGCACAAAAGGCTATGTCATGTGAATTTTGATAACATGATAAAAATAAGCAAATTCAAGAAGGTTAGAGGCATTCCTACTTTGAAGAAACCTGATACTGGTCTATGTAAGAATTGTCAGATTGGCAAAATGAGTAAAACTAGTTTCAAGAGTAAGAACTATCAGTCTAAAGAAATTTTGGAAATTGTACATACTGATTTATGTGGACCTATTGGAATACAAAGCTATACTGGAGATAAATTCTTTATTCTTTTCGTTGATGATTATTCTAGAATGATGACTATCATGTATTTAAGAGAAAAATCAGAAGCATTTGAAAAGTTCAAATGGTACTTAGCAAGAGTGGAAAAGGAAACAGGGAAAAGATTGAAATGCTTAAGATCAGACAGAGGTGGTGAATTCATCTCCCATGATTTTAACAACTTTTGCATTGAAAGAGGAATCAAAAGACAGGTATCAGCTCCTAGAACTCCTGAGCAGAATGGAATAGCAGAAAGAAGAAATAGATCTATTATGGATTGTGCAAGGACTCTAATGATAGAAAAGAACATCGCTATAAAGTACTGGAAGGAAGCTATCAGCACTGCAGTTCATACCTTGAACCGAGTACAATTGAAGAAAGACACATTCAAAACTCCTTATGAATTATGGTATGGCTATAAACCCAATGTAAGTTACATGAAAATATTTGGTAGCAAGTGTTATATCTTAAAAGAATCCAGAAGAAATAAATTTGATGTGAAAAGTGATGAAGGAATATTCCTAGGATATTCTAGCAAAAGCAAGGCATACAAATGTCTGAACTTATCTACTCACAAAGTCATAGAAAGTATACATGTAAAATTTGATGAGTTTGCAGAAAAGACTGAAGAAGAAAGCAAAAGGGAACCTGAGAACTACAGAAGATTCATTTACATTGAACCTAAAACATTGGCAGACACAACTATCAATAAGGAAACTATATCTACCGAGCTGAGCACAGTTACCGAGTCACAAACCGAGTCACAGGAAGAAGTTCAAACCGAGTCACAGGAAGAAATTCAGACCGAGTCTCAGCCTGAAGTTACCGAGCAAATATCTACCGAGCCCGAGCAACCTGAAGACAATAGCATGAATCATTCAAAAGGCAAGGAACCTATACTAGCCAAATATGTCAGAAGACATCATACACCAGATCAAATTATTGGAAACAAATCAGATGGTACTATGACAAGAAGCAAGCTAAAAGGTACATGTCTGCTTACTGACTTTGAACCTAGAAATATCAAAGATGCATTGGAAAATGAAAGTTGGATTGAAGCAATGAATGAAGAATTAGAACAAATACAAAAGAACAAAACATGGACTCTTGTACCCAGACCTAAAGATAAGAATGTAATTGGAACAAAATGGGTATTCAGGAATAAGCTGAATGAAGATGGTCAAGTATCTAGAAACAAAGCTAGACTGGTATGTAAAGGTTATTCTCAAGAAGAAGGTATAGATTATGGAGAAACTTTTGCTCCTGTTGCAAGATTAGAAGGTGTAAGAACTCTACTTGCTTATGCAGCACACAAAGGATTTAAGGTATATCAGATGGATATAAAATCTGCATTTCTCAATGGAATTCTTGATGAAGAGGTCTACATTGAACAACCTGAAGGTTTTGTTGATCCAGATAAAAAGGACATGGTCTGCAGGTTACACAAAGCATTGTATGGTTTGAAACAAGCTCCTAGAGCATGGTATGAAAGACTCCATAACTATTTGATTCAGATTAATTTCAAAAGAGCCAATGATAACAGCAATCTGTATATTAAAGAAGGACTGGATGACAAAATTGTATTAGCAGAAATATTTGTAGATGATACTATATTTACAGGGAATGAGGATCAGTGCAAAGAATTTTCAGAGCAAATGAACAAAGAATTTGAAATGTCTATGTTTGGTTTAATAAAATTCTTTGTTGGTCTTCAAATTCAGCAAAGCAAGAATGGTATATACATTACTCAATCTAAATACATTAAGGAAATACTTAAGAAGTTTGGTATGGAAGATTCAAAACCAGTTGGTACACCCATGTGTACTGGACTGAAACTTACCAAAAATGATGATTCAAAAGAAGTTGATCAGACCCTATACCGATCTATGATTGGAAAATTGCAGTATGTAGTACATACAAGACCTGATATTGCCTTAGCAGTCGGTATAGTAGCTAGATTCTCAGCAAAACCTAAGGAAAATCATATGATGGCAATCAAAAGAATCTTAAGATACTTAAGAGGAACTTTGGAGGCAATCTAGACTTAAAAGTGTTTACTGATGCTGATTGGGCAGGAAATATTGATGATAGAAAAAGCACAAGTGGTGGAGCATTTTTTCTTGGAAAAAGACTGGTATCCTGGACTAGTAAAAAGCAAAATTGCACATCTCAATCCACAGCTGAAGCAGAATATGTTGCTACTGCAGTAAACTATTCAAATATTGTTTGGTTTAAACAGTTATTAGAAGGTATGAAGATTGAAATCATAGAACCAGTTGTTATATTTTGTGACAATACCAGTGCAATAAACATTTCAAAGAATCCAGTGATGCATTCCAAAACCAAGCACATTGCTATTAAATATCACTTTGTTAGAGAATTGGTGCAAGACAAGGAAATCAGATTAGAATATATTCATACAAAAGAACAGATTGCAGACATTTTTACCAAACCATTACCTAAGGATGCATTTGTGTATCTAAGAGGTAAGTTAGGGATCATTCCCCTATCTGAGGCTCACTAAATACAGTTTTAGTGATGCATCAACCAGAACATGATTGAAAATCAACCAGTTGATGCAGCATATTCAAGGAATCATTGCATATGAATCAGTACTTGAGGTACATTAATTTACACCGATAATATGTGAATTATCTTTGGCATGTGTTGTCAAAGAGGGAGTGTTTGCTATGTCTTTGCTATTACTTCAAGAAATTTTCAATAGTCAGAAGGAAGAATTTTCAGGATAAAGGAAGTTTGCTGACAGAGAGAGATTTGAATCTGAACCGAGCTAACTCTTTCAAATTTCTTATGCTATGACATATTGTGTTGCCATCAATGCCAAAGAGGGAGATTGTTGGAAACAATTGTCTGAAGGAAATTGCTACTCAAATTATGTATTGTCTTTGATGTCACACAATGTCATAGTCCGCAGCAATCAGTTCCTACCAAGCTCAGTCAGTCTGCCAGACAGGAATATCAGTGTCTACCGAGTCCACTCGGTTATCAAAGAAAATCAGTGTCTACCGAGTCCACTTGGTTATCAAAGAAATTTAGTGTTTACCGAGTTCAGTCGATTGTCAAAGGAAATTCAGTGTTTATCGAGTTCAGTCGGTCATCAAAGGAAATTCAGTGTTTACCGAGTTCAGTCGGTCGTTAAAGGAAATTCAGTGTTTACCGAGTTCAGTTGGTTATCGAAGGTAAAGGATTGTCGGTGTTTACCGAGTTCCCTCGGTCTCTGAAAGATTATAGAAAGTTATGGTCACCGAGCACTGTCGGCCCTTGAAGGATTTTTGCAAATAGAGTTTGCTTAATTCAGCCAACTGTTATACTAAATAATGTCGATTTGAAAAATCTAAAATCATATAAATAAAAGGTCAAATGTGAAAAATAAACAAGATATATAGCAGAAGATTTACAGAAGAAAAGACAGGAAAGGTGTGTACGAATTTGTGAAGGATGTTCAGATATCCTTAAGGTGCAGCAGAGATTTATTCGATCAGGAAGGATCACACATATGCAGAACAGAGATCTGTAATCAGCAAGGCAGTTGAATTATTATACAGGTCATTTTTCATTGTTACCTTCTTATCATTGTAACAGTGAATTCTAAATCTCTTAACCGAGTTGGTTTAACAACCATATTGTAAATCCTCTAACAAGGTGACAATTCCATTGAATTGTTTTCAAGACCTCTTACCAGGCCACTCCTAGCAGGGTGTTTAAATCCTCTAACAAGGTCACACCTAACAGTGTGTTTTGTAACCTTTTACCGGGTTGGCTTCTAACCGGGCATCACTTCAGAAAAGTGAAAATCAGTATCTAGATACATTGGTGGTTTTTCCCATATTGGGTTTCCACGTTAAATCTTGTGTCTCTTGTGTTCTTAATTGCTATCTTAATCATACACCAGCGCTGATGAATATCTAAAAGATAATTTTGCTAATACTTTCTGCATCTTCAAAGTTACTGCAATCTATTTACCGAGTGCTAAAATAGATAACATTGTTAAGATATCCTAAGGGATCTGGAAAGAATTAATTGTGAAGTGTTTTATGGTTGACTGATTCACCCCCCCCCTCTCAGTCACTTCATCCATATTCCATCAATGGCATCACTATGTGACTCTGGTGACCCTCTAGTAGCTTGTGCTACAGTGAGTGCCTCATCTAATGTCACCTATCTGACCACTCTTTCATGTGATAGTATGGTCTCCATATCACATCTGTGCCTAGTACACGGTCTAGACATACCCTCCAATAGAGGATATCTCTGTGCTGCCAGACATCTCTCAACAGATAAGCAAAGGCTCTCAATGTACTCACATCTACCATCACTAGAACACCATGTGGTCATGTACCTGTAAAATTCTCAAATAACCAAATCTATAGGAGTGAGCATACTGTGAGACTCTCTCACTGATATCTCACCAACTGGCATAGCTCGTGGTATAGATGGGCTAGCATGCTGCGGCCCCATGAGAAGATATTCCTATCACTATCTATCCTATGTATGAGATGGGTAAAAGGCACTGAAAATATTGTACCCTTTGTGTTGGGTACTACAACCAAACAAATTATACATAGCATAACCCTCCGTACCAAGGGTGTGGGACTTGCTAGTATGGCTGATAAAGTGATCTAATTTTCTCAGGTTCGTGTTACCAATTTGATTTTTGGGGTTAAATTGGTACAACCATGCTGGTTGGGATTATTCATTCATATCTGAAAATCATGCTTAATTCCCATGACAGTCATTTGATTTATTCTATGAATATAAGTTTACATTTTTATGACGAAAAGTGAGCAACAAATGAAAGAAGAAGAATTACATCTTGTGCTTTTTTGAAAATGTAAATTTGTTTATTCATCAAGTGCTCATTACATTTCACACAGGCCATGAAACTAACCTCATTAAAAGAATAAATAAATCAAGTGCTTAGGCAAAAGGAACATAAATGCTAAGTACAAGAAGCATGAAATGAAAGGAGGTTCATGGGAGCCAGCCATTGCCTGGTACTGGAAATGACTAGCCATGTTGCTGATTGTGTCTTGTTGTCCCGTCATACCTTGCCTCAAGCCAGCCCCTGCAAGATAAATTCAGGAAAAAAGGGTTGGATCTAACGATCTAAGCAATAGCCAGCCAACTCACCATCCTACTCAATACATACAATCATATCCCTGAAATAACCACCAGATTTATGCATTCTTCTAATGATTTTGTTTCCTATGTAGCATCACACCTACCACTAACATGTGGATGTAAATATGGCTCCCATAATGGTTCGAGCCCAGCATGTCAGTGGTAGGAGTGATTCAGATCAAGCAAGGATATAGTGTATTGGACAGCTTGTTTATATGCTGGATTGATTTTAAAATCAGGTGCAAGGACACATGCAATCTATTTTTGGGTGTCATGAGCCTATGCTCGAACCCCATAAGTAGATTGCATTGCTGAAAATGAAGTTTTGTATTATAAATCTTGTACATATCCAGATTATTGATCTACAGTAAAATATCATAAGGTTTTCAGTCATAGTTTGTGATGCTCACTATCAAGAGTGTTAAAGTGGTACAACTTGTGCATATACTAACAAGAATAGAGTTCCTATTCAATGTGTAATAAAATGGATAAATGGATATAAAGCTACAACTCAAGAAAGGAGTGCTATAGGTGAGATATGATCAAAACAATAGTGTGATATCAAATGCCAGCATTAACAGAGGGACCAAGCTATTTTGAACGGGACAACATTAAGTATATTTATCTTTTGAGCAATCAACAAACAACCCCAACATTTTCTGATTTTTTTTTATAGATAAGCATGGTGTAAAGTGGTTTACAAATCAGAGAAGCAAAAGCTTTAAGATCTATGCATAGGAAAGGGAAATAATAGCCCAATTTTTTCAATCTGTAAGATGCAGAGATAAAGAATAAAGTTCAGTACTTTATGCAATAACACAACAGCTAAGAGAAAAATCTATAGCATTTACGTAAAAGAGGTAACAATTCAGATTTTAGTAAATACATAATGGAGCTTTCCAAAATCATGATAAGCACAAATGAAATACAGCTGTTCAAGCCCAAGTTGGAATCATTTCCAGATTTTCAAATAGAGAATAATGGTCAAGTAATAGAGTGTAAATGCAGAGATTAAGCATAATAGAGCCAAGCATTATTCATGTATTCAAGCATTCAGCCGAGCTGTTTATTCATAAATAGTGAGTTTCACAGCATGAAGATGAATTCTAAATTTTTTTATTATACAAGATTCATGCAATGTTTACATAGTATTTATGCAGTCTAAAGAAAAGTTCAAGGTTATTTTCACACCAAGTTTCAGCTTCATAGAACAACCAAAAGAAATGATAAGTCTGTTTTGCTATGAGCATAGTAAAGTCACAACTCTTACAATAAAAAGAGGCAAAACCCCAAGTCGCACACAAACAAAACAAACAATATGGAACCCAAACAATATCTCCAGCTTTCAAAGTAATGATGGAGCAACTTATCTAAAGTTTTTAGAGAGATGTGTTACGTTTTGATCAAAAGAGTCCAAAATTAATGCAAAAACAAAGGGGAAAATAAGAGATGCTTATCTCTAGCCGATATGAGAAAGCCCAACTCCAGCCATGAAGAAATCGAGCCTTCAAACACTACAGCCTGTGTATTTAGTCAAAGCTCAAGTTTGTTGCAGCTTCCAGCTGAAAAATCCAGCATAAATAAATGATACCAGCAGAGAACGAGTTCATTGAGAGAAGAGAGCTGGAAATTTTGCAAAGATTCGAAGCAAAATCCAAATGCAAACATGGCGGTTCCAACCAAACCCTCATCTTTCTTCCAGATGCAAAAACGCCAAGTATCAAAAGACCAAATGAAAATATCAAATGCTTTTAGGGTTCGATAATGCCCTATATCCCATGTTCACATGAAAGTGAAAAGGCTTTTGCCTTTTATTTTGTTTTATTTTCATACGCAAGGCATTATCACCCATGTATGGGTTTGTAATAATAAAAAATAAAGCAAACATTTTCATTTTTTAACTCAACACTTAGGTTTAATTTTTTTCTTTTTTTTTCTTTTTTTTTCTTTTAACATTAAATAATAAATATTGGTTTTTTGTATTTAATAATTTTTATTATATAGTTTATTTATCATTTTTTATAAATACAATTATTTTTTAATAGTATATTAAGTGATTTATTTAATTATCACTTAATATATTATTAAAATAATTGTTATTTATTAAAATAATAAAAATAAATTACATAATAATAAATTATTATTTAATAAATATTAAATAATTTATAATTCATTTACGAAATATAAATTATTTTATAAATATTATTATGCAAAAAATAAATATTTATTTTTCTTTTAAAAGTTAAAAAGGCAGATATTTTGCAAAAAAATTTATGACTAAGTGTTGAGTCATAAATAAGGATAAGATTAGCTGAGATATTATTTTTGAGATATTTTCAGATATTTTGAGTGGCTAGGGCTGGGAAAATTTGTATAAGTGTAAAGTTGAGGCTCTTTTGTAAGGGTTCTTCTTTTCTTTGCTTTGCTGTTCTTGTAATTTTTTCAGAGTTCTTGACAGGAGCAGAGACTTTTTGTAACCGATTATTCAGAGAGATATACAGATTTGTAACACTTTTTGACAGTGAGTTCTAGCTGGTGCCTTCTCTTATTTCTATGTTTGTGTGTCATGTTGATGCCTTTTACAGGATTATTCAATCTTTTTTGTAGGTTGAAAGTTGTGTTTTTTGAAGTAGTTTTAGATTGTGAGGAATTCATCCTCCTTTTAGGGACTATTATTTTAACCTTCTTATCAATTGCTGATGCAAGGATTGTGAACTATTGAGTTGTGCAAGGAAGCTTTTCATTACTGATTTTAGTATGTGTTGATTAGCTGTTGAACCTCAAAGATACTTTTTCTGGTGCATCACCATTTAGGATATATATTTTATTTTCTATTATCCTTCTATCTCTTTCCTCCATCAAAAAAAGAGTCAGTTTCAGGTAGTAGAAAGTTAGTTACCAGAATAGGAAGCCGGCCTAGAACCTAGAGGTTTAGTCACACCTATGAGTTTACCCACAAGCTCGTGATTGTTCCCATGTTTCTCCAGAATTGCTAAGGTTTCAGGACTTAGCATTAGGGTGCAATTTTGGTTGATAACAGTTCGCATTTGTGGAACTAGTCCCAAACAATACTCTGCATCTCCATGGATGTCCTCAAGACCCCACTATACTCTCAGTCTAATAGGCTCACTAGTGCAGGAGCACCCAAGGATCACTTCCCACTCTTCACAACTTTTGGATTGATAGGTTAAGTTTCAATAAGCCAACTTGTAAGACCTAGTCACCCTTGGTGTGGTTATAAACCATGGATTTTTGGCTATGGTCCTAAGGAACATTTAGGATGTTAGGTTTCCTAGGTGTATTTTACGTTATTTCAATAATGTAAGGGTTAGGCCATAGGCTCATTAAGAGAAAAAATGCAACATTTTGTAAAAGTTGCAAAATGCAAGAAATGTTGTCGGCAACTTCTTTGGAAAGTTGCTACCGACCTGTGAGGCAACTGCCTAACAATCACAACCTTTGAAAAAATGATTAGATTAGTTGAGGAAAATCTTCATATAGCCCTTTTAGGTGGGTGGAAGGCATGAGATGTTGAATAGTAGGAAACTCTATGTAATTTTTGCAATCAATCAATAAAAAGATCCCTATTTTCTCTAAGTTCTGGATTGAAACTACATGTGTACGGATTAGTATAGAAGTTTGAAGTAGAACTTTGATTGGTTTGAAACATGCCATGAATTAGGAATCCAATGTGTTTTTTTAAATCAGTTTGGAGGTCAGAGTCAAAAGTTAGAAGGATCAGTTTTTCAGGTTTTCAAGAAACCCTCATGAACCAGGGTTTTGATCCACAATGCCCTAACTTGCGTTTCGTTAGTGGGATTCACATGTGAATTTGGGAAACACAAGTAGGGGAAATGTACCTTAGTCCTTCAAGAGCATAGAAGAAGGGGGATCGACTTAAGTCTGTTTGTAGATTCTAGGCCAAGCATCTCTATGTGCTTGGTACCAGATATGAAGGAATGAAGTGACAATAGCACTTCGGGAGTGGATAAAAGTGATCTGATGATAGATTTTTATCACTTTAGGATTCCTAACATTGTCACAATAGGTAAATAGCCTTGGACAATCAACTAGTGAAGTTTTCCTTAAGCAACCGAGTCAATTAGCCCTATTAGGACTAGTAGGTCAGGAGTTGTTAAGGGTTGTCTTTTGTGTTTGAGATCTTGTGATCTGGAGGTTTAACACAAGTCTTTTAAAGGGTGTCTGAATATAGTTTGTTCCTATAGATTCCTTGGAGGAATATGAAACTAGGCCCCTAGGACCTCACTCGGTAGGCTATAAGCCCGGTAAGGTCTAAAACTAAGAACTTGGTGTCCAAATCCTATAGTGTGTGTGGAAATCACTCCCATGATAGACTTTTGATGTGTATGGAACCTTTCCATCCCCTTTCCTAAATTTTAGGTTCCCATTTCAAGATTGAGTCAATAAGGCACTTTGGCAGTAAACATTATCGAGCGTCAAGAAATTACTTGGTAAAGCTACCGAGCCCACTCAGTTAACATTGGCACCCAAGCATCGACCGAGCACCGATCGAGTGTCAACCAAGCATCAGTTAAGCCTGAGGGAGTACTGTAATCACCTAAAAATGGACAAAGACAATTTGATGATAATTCAAAGCAAATCAAGTGAAATCAAAAGTAAATCAAGGATATAATTGAATCAATTGAATCACAATGCACAATTAGCCAATCAAAACAAAAATCAAGTCCTAATTCAAGATAAATCAAAATTGAGAGCATTTTTAATCAAGTGCAATCAAATCAAAATACAATTAAATCAATTAATTGTATAGTCTTGGATTAAATTAAATTCAACCCATTCAAGGGGTACATGGCTAAAATAAATCAATTAAATCAATTAATAAAAATCAATTACTCTCAACAAACCAAAAGGGAGGAAAATCAATCAACCAATGAAATTAAAGGAAAGGCATTCACATGGATCAATCCAAATTGAATCTCAATCACTCAAAGTGAAAGAGAATCTTAGCCATTCATCCTGTCTACTTGTCCCAAGCTTTGAGAACACAAACTTTGCTTTGTCTTCAAAGGGTGGAACCAAAGACTTAACCCCAACTCAATCATGATCAATTACAACTACACCCCCTACCCTTAAAATCCTTCATAATGATCGACCACCTATCTGAGAATTGCATCAAACCTCTTGCAATTTGAGTTTAGAAAGCATTTTAAGAGCAATTTTAGCATTTATCTTGATAATTGTTAGCTTTAGCATTATTTTATCTTCATCATTCTTGTACTAGGACTATCATTAGTGAGAGCTTGCTAAGAGCTTATTCATTAACATCTTAGTTAGAGAGCCATAGGATGCTCAATTAGTCATTGATTTTGCTAAATAGTTGCTAAATTGTGGTTGTATTTAGTTATTATTTCACTTATTGTTGATGATTAACCCTAATTCTATGAAGGTACATTTATTGGTTAGGACCATTTCTCATTGTTGAAGATTTTGGGACCGGCACATACAAGTTATCAGATTGTGATGGGGAAGAACTACAAGAACCTATAAATAGCATACATCTCAAAAGGTTCTATACATGAGGTAGATGAAAGAGTATAAAGAGTATCAAATGGAGAGCATCATATTTATTGTACATAATTCAAAAGAGACCTTGAAAATGCCAAAAACATTTGAAAATCTAAAAGATAAAAAACAATGGAAAATTGAGCATGAAGAAAGCAAAAACATTCAAATATGATCCTGAAAAAAAAGAAAAAAATTGAAAAATGAAAAATACAAAAAAATTGAAAAAGAAGAAAGAGTGCCTTTGTGAAAACCTAGCAAATAGGCACCTTGGTAGCAAAAAAAGAGAAAAGCTTAAAAATAAAAAAAAGAGCTTGATCCATTCAATCGGTGAAAACCTGGTAAACAAGCACCATTGAAAGTCCAAGTCAGTTGCATACTTAGAAGGTCACCTTGTAAATATTGCATTTGCCAGCATTTGTATATATTGCATAATAAAACCCCACAGTTGCGTTTGCAAGTACCTTACGATTTTGGTCACCTAATAAAAAATTGTCCTAAGTCCCATAAACAAAATCAATATCAAATTGGGGGCAATCTACTCTCAAGGAGCAAGGATTCATCAACAAGCTTTATTCAATCAGAAAATCAATTCATCACACTCGAAAGAGGAACACTTAATCAAATCTACATCCCAATCCAATGTGAGCCTAAAATGAAAATTTGATCCAAGAACTTAACTGACCTTACCTTTATCAGGATTAAAAGTATGAAATGGATGGAACTATACTTGAACTATGGATTTGAAAAACATTGCAAATTTTTTTTCTAAGTGTTGACTCAATTGATGGAATCATTTCTTTCTAGCGAATCGATGAAAGTTTTAGACTAGACGAGCTATGATGAAAGGATGATATTTTTCTTGATTTCTGAATGACTGTCTTAATATCAAAGTTTTTAATCATGTAATTTTTCTAAGGACGTGATCATCAAAGAATCATCGAGGACTTGTACATAGGATAAAATGGTGATTCTTGCTTGTTTACACAAACATATACCTTGGCTATTTTGATCTTTAATATCATAATACCAACATCCACTTGCAACATAGAATCTGACAAAATTGGTATTCACACTCTCATGATTGGCTTCAATCAATGATAGTCATACTGAAGAGACCAATGGGAAAGAAAACAAAGAGGCAAAACATATTCATATCATCATGGTTGAACTAGTGATGGTTGTACTCAAAATGGGACTCCAAAAATGCTCAATGATGATTATAAGCTCTAAATATTGAATAATGATAGTTAGCTACATACATGTTAGATTAAGTGCATTGTATATATTTGTTTTGTCTTTCTTCACTTAAATTGCAAGGGGAACAATGAAATGGGGAGGGTTCAATTCAAACATCATGATTCTTGATTCAAAACAATGAAAATGAGATTATCTTTTGCATTCATGCATAGCATTAATCATTAATCATTATACATAAATAGACAGAAAATAGAAAAAGAATCATTATTCATACATCATTTGCATACATGTAGTTCAGGATAGAATTGCATACATTTGGAAAATACAAACAAACATAGGACCATCCATATCCACATGATCATAAAAAAAATTGCATCCATACATGGAAAAATAGAAAACATCTCATAAGCATCCATACATCAATGCATTCATCTATCTATATCATAAAAATATGATACGTTGCATCCATAGCATAATCAAAAGAAAATGCATCATAAACATCATATAGCTGCATATAAAGATAATCTCATAAATCAACTCATCAATGAGAATGAAGGAATAGATCATCATATATCATCAAAAGAGTGTTCATCAATGGATCCAATACATCAAGCATATCAAGATACAATATCATGAAAGTGGTACATCACAAGTTCCGATCAATCAAATAACATGAAATGTGTAATAGAGGACATCAATGCTGAATAAATTTGTCAATAATAAATCATGATCCTATAGCACCAGAACCACCTGGATCTCTATCATCCTGTGGAGGAGGAGCCTGAGAAGTGCTCACTTTGCTCGGTCTCTGAATAACTATTACTGATATAAACTACTGCATTAAGGTAGCCACCTGATCTAACCGCCCAACAACAGTAGACATATCTGTCCTCATAGATTGCATATCTTGGGCTAAGGAACCAATAGTGGGAACATCCTATGCATCATGTACGTGATCCTGTGGCTGCTGACCTGGTGGAGGCATTTGCTATGCCAGAACCTATTGTGCCTAAACCTGATGAGCACCATCATCCTGCTGTGCCAAGGCCACTCTCTATAACTGTACCAAAGGATCTAAACCCCCAGGAACCTACCTAGCAGCATCAACATGAGTTTGTCTCTGAGCTCTCTGCTAGTGATGAACTCGATCCTGTCTAACTACGGCTCTAGGATGAACTGCCTGGACTACATCAACCTGTCTATCTTTGGCTCTATCTCGAACATGTCCATCCCTCACCCAGCCTCTACCCACCACAATGGGAGGATCTCTATGTCCTCGACACCTCTGGTGTCTACCACCACCATGCCCATCATCACCATCACTATCACCACCACGTCGAGCTGGAATAGGCTCCGCTAGATCTGTAAAATGAATAAACCTGTTCCGAGACCATCAGTCTCGAAACTCATGGGACATCCGAACATCAACCACACCTATCAACATCTCCCATCTGTAGAAAGGCATCACAATAATCTAACTCATGGCAAAATGATAATCAATACATGGGCCCCATAAAGATCTCTCAGCCTATACTCATGCATACAACATATTTCCTAGAGGCATCTCTTGTATCCTACCATACTGTCTAGAAACTCGACCAAAATAGAACCACTCAATAATAGTATCAAATCAGCCACTCATCCAATGCAGAAAAAACATGTAAGGCAACTCATCATCATCCTCCCACCAACCCTTGCAATCAAGATATGGGTGCCATGTAACCTGATCCAGATCATCTATCTGACGTCTCCAATAATCTAGGTGACCTAAATGATGCTAAATCACCATGCTAGTATAGAGAAAAGCATATGGAAATCCACGCAGTCATCTCCTATCAGAAATCAGCCTAGTAATAGGAAGATGCTCCCAAACACATAACTACAAAATAATAGCACCAACAGATAAAGAAGAACTCCCTCTATACACAACCTCATGGAGATCATGATTTAGCTGTGCTAGCACATAGGAACCCTAATCAAAATGTCATGGTTGTGCTAGTAAATCCTCCAAAATCCTACCCCAACCCACAGAAAAACCATGACTTAGTCGGTCAGGAAGTAGTCCACCAATCAATGCGCCAAGAACTACTGACAATGTAGGAAAAGAAGTGAACTATGTCCATGTGATCATATCATCATCAATCAGATTGTCCCCGAACACTCGTCGACAGATAGTTGAATCATACATGGAATCGTAATATACAATCTCTCCTCGACAGGGAATCTGTAACAAATGATACACATCCTCCAGAGTGATTGTCATCTCACCATGTGGAAGATGAAAGGTATTGTGGTCGGAGTGCCAACGCTCCACCATAGCTATAAGTAACCCACGGTTTAGCTGGAACCTGGGAAGATCAAGAAGAAAGCTCAGACCACAAAGCTCTATCACACGCAACTCAGCGTTAGTCAATGTCTGTCTGAGGTCAATCACCTAAGACACCACCAATCAGATATATAGAACATCAAGGTGAGCCTGTTTGGCAAAAACAAGAGAATCATATCAGCATATTATATCAAGGAACATCTAAAGTTGATCAAAGTTATTCTAAAATCCATTTGCTCATCATGAGCGCATCAAAACTCCTAACTCTATATCTTGAGGAAGGAAAATCATTGTTTTACATCTCTAGATCTTAAGAGTAAAATATCAAACCATCACCCTATCATAACAAATTGACAACTAAAATTTGTTGGTATTCCTATACTGGTATCCTAATTGATTGTTTTGTTCAAATGTAACTGACCTAATCATATTATTCAAATTGATCATCTTAACGTACTAAATTTTTCACGGAAACAGTCAAGTACAAATGAAAATTTAGAGAAAAATGTTGCAGGTGTGATTTTAATCATCACAAGTGACATTTCCCTTAAGCAACACACAAATCTTGTCAGGCAACATTAATTTTTTCTTAAGTGAAAATTTTTTCATAAGTGACACTGAATTGGTCTAAGCAACAGACAATTCTTCCTAAGCGACAACAAAAACCTAGGGTTTCATAAGTGTTAAAATACAAGGAAACTGGTTTTTAAACCCTAAGGCTATGCATGAATACTTTCATCTCAGGCAAAAACAAAGATGTGTTAAGCGATTTTAAAATACTCATACACGATAATAAAAGCTGCGGAGGTGACACTTAAAGGTCCTAAGCAACAGTGAAATTGTTATAGGCGAGACTTAACTATTTAAAAGCAGCGATGGAATTGAAAAATGCAATAAATGCTGACTAATGACTAATAAATGCAATATCAAAGGTTGAAAACCACTTACTAGAGCTCCATAGTCAGGTGGCCTCGCGTATCTCTGACACCACTATAATTGATGCTCTCGAATAGGCACAACCATCATGGAAAGCAGCAGAGAATCAGAGCAAAATCACGGAAGAGGAAAGTAAAAATGAATAGTAAATCTAGGTTTTTCAACCTATTTAAGCTAAATTTGACCTAATTTTGAGGTGAAAATTGACTTAGACTTATAATCACCTATACCATTAACCGGGGCAAATTGTCAAGTGGGACATATCCTAAAGTGTTTTCAGAAATGAAAACATATCAATCAATCATTAAACATATCTATCGAAAACAACAATATGTTTCATTTCTGAGGGGGCATACCATCACATTGTCAGATCAGCATCATCAGTAACATCAACAAAAACTAGAGACAGATCATCAAATCAAGGTGAAAGCTTTTATCAGAAATTTTTTTGTAATCAAATGAAAGGGGCATCATATCAGATCATAAAATCAATCATCATAGCGAGAACTATAATCAGGAAACCACATCAATTAGGAGAGTATCATATCAATCATATCTATAGTAATTTCATATCAAAAAAATCAAAGGATCGACCATCAAAAGACATTGAGAATGAATATTAAGGATCGACCATCATTGAATCAGGACCTATCAATCAAACCAGATCAGAGTATTCTTTGAATCGACATGCTTCACACGTCAACTCAAAGAGGGGCATTTGTAATCACCTAAAAATGGACAAAGACAATTTAATGATAATTCAAAGCAAATCAAGTGAAATCAAAAGCAAATCAAGGATATAATTGAATCAATTGAATCACAATGCATAATTAGCCAATCAAAACAAAAATCAAGTCCTAATTCTAAATAAATCAAAATTGAGAGCATTTTTAATCAAGTGCAATCAAATCAAAATACAATTAAATCAATTAATTGTATAGTCTTGGATTAAATTAAATTCAACCCATTCAAGGGGTACATGGCTAAAATAAATCAATTAAATCAATTAATAAAAATCAATTACTCTCAAAAAACCAAAAGGGAGAAAAATCAATCAACCAATGAAATTAAAGGAAAGGCATTCACATGGATCAAGCCAAATTGAATCTCAATCACTCAAAGTGAAAGAGAATCTTAGCCATTCATCTTATCTACTTGTCCCAAGCTTTGAGAACACAAACTTTGCTTTGTCTTCAAAGGGTGGAACTAAAGACTTAACACCAACTCAATCATGATCAATTACAACTACACTCCCTACCCTTGGGAAATCTATAAAAGGAAGGCTAAAATCCTTCATAATGATTGACCACTTATCTGAGAATTGCATCAAACCTCATACAATTTGAGTTTAGAAAGCATTTTAAGAGCAATTTTAGCATTTATCTTGATAATTGTTAGCTTTAGCATTGTTTTATCTTCATCATTCTCATACTAGGACTGTCATTAGTGAGAGCTTGCTAAGAGCTTATTCATTAACATCTTAGTTAGAGAGCCATAGGATGCTCAATTAGTCATTGATTTTGCTAAATAGTTGCTAAATTATGGTTGTATTTAGTTATTATTTCACTTATTGTTGATGATTAACCCTAATTATATGAAGGTACATTTACTTGTACACAAGTACTAGCCGATTTAGAGAAACACCGAAGGTCTCACCATTTATCAAGCTACCTAAATAGGGGAGAGCTCTGCGTCAAGTGGTATCAGAGCATCTAGGATCCTTAAGGTAAAGATACACCAGCACCATGGAATGAGAAGATGAAGGTGGATTGTCATCAAGGATAACCAATACAGGGATAGTAAGATACCTGAGAGAGAAAAGGACACAGTGTAATGATCAAAGAGATGTTGAGATGCAATAGATGAGGCAAGAGATGGATAGGCTTAGGGAAGAGCTTCAAAAGAGGAGTAGTGGAAACTCTGAATATGTAGAAGAAGGGAGTGATGAGGAACCCCTTGAGTAGGAGGAAGAAGAATGGCCTACAAACCACAGGCTACTTGTGAAGACTCTAAAGTCTATGGAGAGGAGAACCATTAATGCCAAGCTTGAGTTGCCTACATACAATAGGAAGATGGACCTGGATGGTGCAATGGATTGGGTAGATGCCCTAAATAGTTTATTTGATTATGAAGATATCCCTGAAAATCAGAGGGTGAAAATTGCTATGTCAAAGCTCAAAGGCTCTGCACTCACATGGTGGAACTTCACTCAAGATGATAGGGTGAAGAATGGAAAGAATCCAGTTGCCACTTGGAAGAAGATGGTGACCCTGCTTAGGGAAACTTATGTCCCTAAAGAGTATGAAGTTCAACTTCATAAAAGAAGAATGAGTCTAAGATAAAAGGAGATGGATATCTCTAATTATACCGAGGAATTCCAGAGATTGGTGATGAAATCAAAGCTTGCTGAACTAGAATGTGTGAAGCTTGCCCGGTATATGCAAGGACTAGGGGTCTCAATTCAAGATGAACTTAGTTTGACAAGCCCTACCACAGTGAACCAGTGCTATCAATTGGCACTAAAATTTGAAGAAAAGTTCAGGAGGAATGAACAAAGTGGTAGAGGAAAAGCTAAGAATGAAAGAGGCAGAGGAAACTTTGGAGGACAAGGACATAACAATAGACCACAAGGAGAATCTAACAAGGAGAACATCCAAGGAGAAAGTAGTTCAAGAGGTGGATACAGAGGAAGAAGAGGAAATGAAAGAGGTAGAAATGGGGGAAGAAATAATGGATAGATCAGATGTTATAACTACAATCAGATGGGGCACTACACCAATAGGTGTCTGGATAGAGACAAGTAAAGTAACCAAGGTGAAAGAAGAGCCAACCTAGTGCAAAAAGATGATGTTGATAGTGTGTGAGACTGTACTGGAGAAGATGGAGTAAGCCTCATGATGAAGAGGACTTTGATCCAAGCACTAGTACCGGTGGAACCTCCTCAAAGAAAAAGTCTTTTCAGAACCAATTGCAAGAGCCATGGAAAGGTATGCAAGTTAGTAATTGATTCTAGTTCTACTAAAAATCTTTTATCTAGAGAAATGGTAGGTAAATTAAAATTGGAAAAGATACCCCACCCAAACCCATCCCATGTATCTTGGCTGACAAAAGGGCAGTAGATCCTCATAAATGAACAAGCTTGGGTAGATTTATCCATAAAAGATTATAAGGATAGAGTTCTTTGTGATGTTGTAGATATGGATGTATGTCACCTTTTGCTAGGACATCCATGGAAGTATGATCTACTAGCTAAACATGATAGAGTCACAAATAAATACCAAATTATCCAAAATGGTCAAAAGTACAACCTCCTCCCTCTTCCTGATCCTCAACAAGAAAAACCAAAAGAACAGTTAGTCATGTTGGTAGGAGAACAAGAGATGATCAACACTATCCAAGATTTTGAGGTAGGATATGCCCTAGTCCTTAAACCAAAGGAGAAAACAATGCACCATGAAGTATCGAAGGAAGTAGATAGTCTACTATAGAAATACAAGGGAATAGTTACAAGAGACACACCAGATGAACTCCCACCATTAAGGGACATTTGTCACCAAATATATTTCATTCTAGGTCCTTCCCTACCCAACAAAGCTACTTATAAAGTCACTCCTGATCAGAATACTAAATTCAACAGACAAGTCGGTGAACTATTGACAAAAGGACTCATACAAAAGAGTCTTATCCCTTGTGCAATCTTGAGTGTTTTGGCCTTTAAAAAGGATGGAAAATGGAGACTATGCACTGAATCCAAGGTAATAAACAAAATAACAATCAGATACAAATTCTCTATACCCAGGATTGAGGATTTACTAGACCAACTTTGAGGAGAATGTTACTTCTCAAAAATTGACCTTAAATTTGGTTACCATCAAATAAGGATAAGGCTAGGAGATGAGTGGAAGACTAAAATCAAAATCACTGAAGGATTATATGAATGGCTTATGATGCCATTTGGCCTTAGCAATGCTCCTAGCACATTCATGAGATTGATGAATGAAGTGCTTCAAGATTTCATAGGAAAGTTTGTGGTTGTCTATTTAGATGACATCCTAATCTTTAGTGGAACTATAAAACAACACATGAGACATTTGGAGCAATTTCTCCAAAGGCTACATGCGAAGAAATTGTCCATTAACTTGGGAAAATGTACATTCATGCAACAAGAATTGATATTCTTGGGTTTTGTTATCTCAAAGGGCACACTAAAAATGGATCCTGAAAAGGTAGAGGCTATCATCAATTGGACCTTACCAAAGACTCCAGGAGAAGTCAGGAGCTTTCATGGATTGGCTACCTTTAATAGGAAATTTATCAAAAATTTCAGTCACATTTGTGCACCTTTACTTGATACCATCAAGGGTGGTAGAAAAAAAAAGTTCTAGTGGACAACACAAGCATATGAAGCTTTTAAATAATTTAAGGAGAGAGTAGCACAATATCCCATTTTGGCACTACCTACCTTCGACAAATTGTTCACAGTGGAAATTGATGCTAGTAATTTGGCTATTGGCACTATCCTCAGTCAGGATGGAAGACCAGTGGCTTTCTTCTCTAAAAAGTGGAATGAAGCAAAGAAGAAGTACATCACATATGACTTGGAACTTTATGCTATGGTTCAATCCCTCAAGAAATGGAGGCATTACTTGCTTCCTAAAGAATTTATTGTCTTTACAGATAATCATGCCTTAAGTTTTTTGAACAGTCAGGATAAACTAAGTTATAGGCACATGAAATGGGTTGAACAACTCCAATCATTTATATTTTCCATAAAGCATAAGAAAGGAACTTCAAACAAAGTAGTAGATGCTCTCAGCAGAAGAGTGATTTTGGTTGAAGAAGTGCAGGTACAAAGCATAGAAATTGATGCCCTCAAGCACCTATACAAGGATGATTTAGATTTTAGTGATATCTATGAGATTTCCTCTACTCTATCAGATGCATATAATACTACTTACTATGAATATTTATTGCAGAATGGCCTTTTGTTCAAAGGAGGTCAACTATGTATTCCTAAATGCTCCATGAGAGAAAATCTAATTAGAGAGAAGCATTGTGGTACACTAGGAGGTCATTTTGGCATAGACAAGACACTTGAACTTGCAAGGAGAAACTATCATTGGCCTCGATTACCGATCGATATCAGAAAGTTTGTTGAGTCATGCACTATTTGTCAAAGAGCTAAAGGAGTAAAGACCAATCAAGGTCACTATCAACCACTATCGATTCCAGCAAAGCCATGGGACAGTGTGAGTATGGATTTTGTCTTAGGACTACTAAGAACTAAACAAGGATTTGATAGTATCATTGTTATAGTTAAGAAATTTAGCAAAATGACACACTTTGTTCCTTGTAAAGTTTCCAATGATGCTTCACATATTGCTAACTTGTTCTTTAAAGAAGTGGTTAGAATTCATGGATTTCCAACATCCATTATCTCAGACAGAGATGTGAAATTCCAAGGGCACTTTTTGAGAACCCTTTTGAAAAATTTGGGGACAAATCTATCATTCAGTTTTGTATACCATCCACAAATTGACGGGAAGACTGAAGTTGTAAATAGATCATTAGGTAACCTTCTAAGGTTTCTAACAAAATAATATGAGCAGACTTGGGATGCTATCCTTCCTCAAGAAAAATTTACTTTCAATGATTCAGTGAATAGGTCAACAGGGAAGACACCATTCCAAGTGAATTATGGACTTCATCCAAGAGGAGTCATGGAACTCAGAGAGTTACCGAATGACTTTAAAGTTAGTGCACAAGGAGAAGAATTGTCTACATGGATCAAATAGATTCATGATCAAGTCTGAGATACATTGAGTCAGACTACTGCAAAGTACAAAGAACAGGCAGATAAAAAGAAAATGCATGTTAGTTTCAAAGAAGGAGATCAAGTATGGGTATACCTAAAAGAGGAAAGGCTACCTAGGGGACACACCAAATTTTAGATGAGGAAGATTGGTCCTTGTCAAATACTTCATAAATTTGGGGATAATGCTTATGAAATTTCTTTACCCCCTACTATTTCTATTTCTCCTATCTTTAACATTTGTGATCTCACTCCTTTTAAGGGTGATGCAGGATCTAATAACACTTTGTAGGATACTGAAGACACATAGGTAGAATGGATAAAGGAATTTCCACCGAGCCAACCATTATAGTTGGAAAATATTCTAGACTCTAAAGTTGTCAAACAAACCAGGAATAAGACCTACAAAGATTACTTGGTTAAATGGAAGGGGTTACCGGACATTGATGCCACATGGATGAGTGAAGAGTGTATCAAAAAGCATGGAACTTCAGTTCAGAAATTGATCTCAAGTGGGACTTGAGTTTTTAAAACATGGGAGTATGGTGCAGGAGTACCCAAGGATCACTTCCCACTCTTCACAACTTTTAGACTGATAGGTTAAGTTTCAATAAGCCAACTTGTAAGACCTAGTCACCCTCGGTGTGGTTATAAACCATGGGCTTTTGGCTATGGTCCTAAGGAACATTTATGATGTTAGGTTTCCTAGGTGTCTTTTAAGTTATTTCAATAATGTAAGGCTTAGGCCATAGTCTCATTAAGAGCAAAAATGAAACATTTTGTAAAATTTGCAAAATGCAAGAAATGTTGTCAGCAACTTCTTTGGAAAGTTGCTACCGACTTGTGAGACAATCACCCAATGGTCACAACCTTTGAAAAAATGGTTGGATCAGTTGAGGAACATCTTCATATATCCCTTTTAGGTGGATGGAAGGCACGAGATGTTAAACAGTAGGGAACTCTATGTAATTTTTGAAATCAATCAATAAAAAGATCCCCGTTTTCTCTAAGTTTTGGATTGAAACTATGTGTGTACAGATTAGTATGGAAGTTTGAAGTAGAAATTTGAGTGGTCTAACACATTCCATGAATTAGGACTCTAATGTGTTTGTTTTGAATCAATTTGGAGGTTAGAGTTGAAAGTTAGAAGGATCAATTTTTTGGGTTTTCAAGAAACCCTCTTGAACCATGGTTTTGATCCACAATGCCCTAACTTGAATTTCCTTTGTGGGATTCCCATGTGAATTTGGGAAAAAAAATTAGGGGAAATGTACCTTAGTCCTTCAAGAGCGTAGAAGAAGGGGGATCAACTGAAGTCTATTTGCAGATTCTAGGCTAAGCATCTCTATGTGCTTGGTACCAGATATGAAGGAATGAAGTAATAGTAGCACTTTAGGGGTGGATTAAAGTGATTTGATGATAAATTGTTGTCACTTTGGGATTCCTAACACTATCAAAATAGGTAACTATCCTTAGACAATCAACTAGTGAAGTTTTCCTTAAGAAATTGAGTCAATTAGCCCTATTAGGACTAGTAGGTCAGGAGTTGTTAAGGGTTGTCTTTTGTGTTTGAGATCTTGCGATTTGGAGGTTGAACACAAGTATTTTAAAGGGTGTTTGAATATACTTTTTTCCTATATATTCCTTGGAGGAATCTAAAACTAGGCCCCTAGGACCTGACTCGGTAGGCTACAAGCTTGGTAAGGTCTAAAACTAAGAACTTGGTGTCCAAATCCTGTAGTGTGTGTGGAAATCACTCCCATCGTAGAATTTTGATGTGTACAAAATGTTTCCATCCCCCTTTCTAAATTGTAGGTTCCCATTTTAAGGAAGGATATGAATCCTTCTAATTGGTTTAGGAAAAGGCTTTCCTCAACAAACTACATATCCAATGTATAAGGCTATCCTTATCACCCTGTTTCACCCTTCAGAAGTAGAAAGCTAAAAGAAGGGGCAACATAAGGGGCTCTATGCACTTCTCAAATTCATCTTAGTAAGTCTTAGGTGATATATGGATTTTCATTAACCTTGTGTGCTACAGATTACAAGTACTAATGGTTTTTTTATAGGATCTGTACATTGAGGACTTGGTTATATCCTTTTTATTTACTATGATGTTTTATTACTTTACCTTGCATATTCACGTAATGTCATATCTAAACTAAAGTGGGGGCTAAATGTATCATCTTAAAATGGAAGCACTTCCATCTTGGTAGGTTTAGAACACTCATTTAGTGCATTTTTCATGATAGATTTGCATTTAGGATGCATTTGCACTTGATTCTTGGTTTCTAGGTGAAATTAGGGTCAGGATCCTGATGATTCTCCTTTATTTCCTTGTTTTTAGCTCTATTTGTATAGGTAGGACCTATGTATTGGTCCTCCTAACCTTCATCATCTTTCTCCTAGACCTGTGGGCCCTTTTCCAACATTCTGTCATATTTTCCCGACATTCTAAGTCTCTGGCCAACCCAAGAACTTCTTTGTTTTCAATGTTGACTAGATTGAAACTTTGGATTAGGGTCAAGGTCGACCCTGACCTAGGTTAGGGTTTAGCTCAACCTTGACCTTTATCAGGTTTTGGACCCTAATTCCAAATTTTGGTCATAGCGGTGCCCAAAATTAAAAAAGGGCCCCCAGATCCGAATGCAGAAGGGTTTTTATTTGAAATTCATTTAATATTTTTCCCTCTTTAGTTGGTTATTGTGATTGGACCATAATTAGAGGTGAAATTTAAATTATGGGTCCTTACATTGACTAAGGAGCCTTGCCTTGAAATCTCAATATAAGCACTCTCTTTTGACTTCATTTTCCATCAAGCGATGAAGTGACTTCAAGTAACAAGCAAGAAGTGATGATGAGGAGATGATGCAAGATTGCAAGAGGATGATATAGAAGAACAGGATATTGATGAAGCCTTGATGCAAGAAAGCACTTTGTGGACAAGTTATTGTGGACATTCATTTGGATCAAGAAAGATCCCTTCTTCCTTGATCCACCATTTTCAACATTCAAGCATTCAAGCATTCAAAAGATACAATCATGGGGTAGCAATTACAGATTGTGAGTTTGGTAGGAGTACTTTAGCCTGTTAGGAATAGTCCCAAGAGATAACTGAGAGGGGGGGGTGAATCAGTTATCTACAAGTTTCAATTCTTTATCCAATTAAGTATACTTAAACATAAAGCATAAACACAATGAAAGAACACTTGAACACAACACCAATCTTTTGGTTATGGGGAAACCCAAATAGGTAAAAACCCTAGTGGGAATTGATACCCACCAATAATTTGCACTAGTGTATAATGATCCTTGTTAGAAGATCCTTAACCCTGTTAAGAGTTGTCTTTACAATTCATGAACTATAGTAGACTTGATTAAAGGTCAAACCCTATTAGGAGTCTTTTACAATTAACCCTGTTAGGGGTGAGGATGCACTGTCTGAGAGATCACTGCTCAATGGGTGAAGGTTGCGACCTTCTTAGTAACATAAATGCACTATATCTGGATCTTTGTGAACTGTGCTATAGACCTGCTATCCTGATCAGTTCCAATGAGTAGTACAATGAATCTTCTATGTCACATAGACCTCTTCTTGATGGCACAATGCTTTGCACTCACCGCTCTGCACTTCTTACTTGTCTAACTTGCCACACTATAGTGATCACAAATGACCGACTATAAATATCTTTCCTCTAAATGATATAATCAAGTTGGCCTATTAGAACCACCTTGAAATCACAAAGAAGAAACAATAACACACTCCAATATCAAATTTTTCAGCTCTACTAAGCACGCAACACAATTTGGGACCTATCCAAATAAATAACAATAACTGCACGCTACACACTGGTCGGCTCCACCAAAATAACTATAACTTACTCTCCAAGCTGAATTAATTCATGTGCTCTTAACAAAACCTCCTTAACTCTTCTCCAAGCATAAATCCAAGGGCACATATTGAGATGAAAGGTGCAACTCATGAACCAATAAAATCTCTGTCGGCTCCACTGGATAAACACAGGAAACTGCAACTGTTGAACATCAACTGCACAACTACACTTCTACTACATATAAGACTATACGCTCATGAATGTAACATCACTAACATGTCTCCATCATAAATCAAAATGTGCAAGGCTCCATGACAATTGTACAGACAACTGTACATAGAACACTACCTGTAACTCTGTCAGGAACACTACTAACACAAGCTACTGCCAAACTGTCTGTACACACACTTGACCTTTGCATCCATGATATCATGCTAGTAACATGTCCATGCTACATATACTCTAAGCTCACTGCATAAGTCTTCCACGCATACTACTTACCATATGTTGTCATCAATGACAAACATACAGTTAGCACTGGCTTGCTGGAAAATCTCCAACAATCTCCCCCTTTGGCATTGATGGAAACATATGGAATGAAAACACCACCAATCCAAAAGTACAACTCTAACATAAAATTCTCCATTTCCTCATCAAAATTCCCCAAGGATGAATTCTCCAACTACTGCAATATCTTCTAACATTCTCAACTGAACTGCTTCCAAGAATACTACTCCCCCTTGCTATTGCTCTTTCTTTTGCTACTATTTTCATGACTATATACTTCCGCTTTGACATCAATGACAAAGGGCACCAAACATTTAAGCTCCGGTACTACTTTAGAAGTAGAGTAGTAAACCCTCCATCAGTCACAGAGGACTGATGCACTCTCCATATACTCTAATTAGAATCAGGGAAGGGAATTACTCCCAACTTCTCCCTGAGATACTCAAAAGTATCCTTTGGTGAAGTCTTTGTGAATATATCTACTAGCTGCTCCTTTGTACTCACATAGTCCAACATGACTTCTTTCTTTACTACTTTTTCTCTTAGAAAGTGATACTTGATCTCAATATGCCTTGTCTTTGCATGCATCACAGGGCTCTTTGACATATTGATAGTGCTAGTGTTATCACAATGAATAAAAATAGCATAATCAATCTGAATACCAAAGTCCTTAATCATTTGCTTGATCTAAACTATTGTAGAACAATTCAATGCTGCTGCAACATATTCTACTTCTACTATTGACTGTGATATACAATTCTACTTGTTGCTTGTCCAAGTGACCAATCTATCACCAAGAAACATTTCTCCTCCAGATGTACTCTTTCTATCATCCACGCATCCTACCCAATCTGCATCAATATACACATGAAGCTCAACATTTTCTGAATTAGGATACCATAGACCATAATCTATAGTGCCCTTCAAATATTTGAATATTCTCTTAACTATCATGAGATGACTCTATTTAGGCTCTGCTACAAATCTTCCAACTATGCCAACTACATTTGAAATATCAGGTCTAGATTGAGTAAGGTAGATAAGTTTACCAATCATAGACTTATACAATGTAATATCAACTACTGGTGAATCATCTTCCTTTGTTAACTTGCATCCTGTTATCACAGGTGTACTCACTGGCTTACAATCATCCATATTGAACTTTTTCAATATCTCTTTCACATACTTAGACTGATTAATGAAAATACCTTTCTTTGACTACTACACATTCAAACCCAAAAAGTATTTGATAGGACCAATCATGCTCATCTCAAATTCACTCTGCATTTCCTTATCAAATTCTTTACTAAGCTTGTCATTACCACCAAAGATAATATCATCAACAAATATAGCTACAAGTAACAAACCTTCAGATGTCACTCTAATGAATAAATTACAATCTGCTGCTCCCTTCTTGAATCCAATCTTGGTTAAGTAACCATCAAGTCTCTCATACCAAGCTCTAGGGGCTTGCTTAAGTCCATAGAGTGCTTTCTTCAATCTTCAAACCATATCAGGCCTATTTGATAAGGTGAATCCTTTTGGCTGCTTAATGTACACTTCTTCCTTCAACTCACCATTCAAGAATACTAATTTAACATCCATCTAATAAACCTTGAACTTTTTGAAAGTTGCATAGGATAGAAACAACTTAATTGCTTCTAATCTACTCATAGGTGCAAATGTGTTTGAATAATCAATACCTTCTCTTTGCGCCTATCCCTTACACACTAACATAGATTTATTCCTTACTACTGTACCATCTTCATTCATCTTGTTCCTGAATATCCACTTTGTTCCAATTACATTCTTATCACTAGGTTTTGGGACCAGTTCCCAAGTATCATTCTTAATGATCTGATATAGTTCTTCCTTCATTGCATTATGCCAATTAGAATCATTACATGCATCTTCAACACTTAAAGGTTCAATCTGAGATAGTAAACATACCGCTTCATCTCCTCTTGAATTATTTTCTTTAGACCTTGTTAGTACTGGACTGCACTGATTTCCAATGATGTCTACCTTTGAATGATATCTAGATGTAAATTGTGGAACTTTAGGTGATGCTATCTCATCTACCTTCTAAGATTCTTCTTCACTAGATTTAGGGTCATTGAATAGAACATCTATGCTGTCAAAAATCTCTTTAACAATTGTCTCACTAATGGTAGGACTAGGTTCTTCTTCAATCATAGGAGTAAAGTCATGATATCTTTCTTGAACCATAAACTTTTCATCAATCTTAACATGAGCACTTTCAATGATCTTCTTCAATCTCAAATTAAAACATCTATAAGCTTTTCTTTTAGTAGAGTAACCAAGGAAAATACCTTCATCACTTCTTGCATCAAACTTGCCAATTGCTTCATCTCTCTTGATGTAGCACTTGCTTCCAAATATTCTGAAGTATTTCACAGTGGGAACATTACCAAACCATAACTCATAAGGTGTTTTATCTATGCCAAGCCTTAACTAAATTCTATTGATTGTGTAGACTGCTATATTGACCACATCTCTCCAATAGGTGTGTGCCATTTTTCCTTCAATCATGATGGTGCACGTTGTATCCAGGATAATCCTATTCCTCCTTTCTACAATCCCATTCTGCTGAGGGGTTCTAGGTGCACTTAACTGTCTCTTTATTCCATGTTCTTTGTAGTACTCATATAATATGTTAGAGGTGAATTCTTCTCCTCTATTTGATCTAAGACACTTAATCTTTAGTCCAGATTCATTCTCAACCTTAGCTTTGAATATTTTGAACTTCTCAAATGCTTCTGGCTTATCTTTCAAGAATGTAACCCACATCATTCTAGAATAATCATCTACAAACAAAATGAAATACCTTTCACCATAGTATGATCTTGTTTAGGTAGGTCCACATAGGTCTGTATGAATCAAATCCAACTTGTTCTCTTTTGAATTGTGCTTGCTCCTGAATGGATTTCTCACATGATTTCCCATAATACATTCCCTGCATATAGTATCAACTGGCTTTTCTATGCTAGGTAGATCTCTTACTACCTTAACATTGCTTATCTTCACTATGTTGTCAAAGTTGATATGACAAAGTCTTTTATGCCACAACCAACTGTCATCTACTTTAGCAACAAAACAACTTGCTTCAGAATTAAGCTGAAAAACATTACCTTTAGTCTTTGAACCAGATGCAATCATAACACCATCCTTGTTGTTAATGATGCACTTGTTGTCTTTGAACTCCAACTGATAACCTTTGTCAACCAACTACCCAACACTGAGAAGGTTATGCTGCAAACCATCAACATAGAGAACATCATCTGTATTGTTCTTTCCATCCAAAGTGATAGCTCCCCTACCAATGATAGGCTTAGGAGTGTTATCTCCAAATCTAACCATACCACCTTTATATCTATCTAGATGAACAAATATATCTTTATCACCTATCATGTGATGTGAGCAACCACTATCAATGATCCAATCAATTCTTATGTCTGCTTGTGAAATCAATGCTAGCTCTTGTTCATTCTTCTCATCTTCAAGATCCATTTCATCAAACATTTTCTCCATCTCTTCAATAGCTACGAATCCAATTTCCTCTTCAACTAAATCATCATTTGAAACTCCTTCAGCATAGTAACATTCTTTTCTATACTTAGGCATGTAGTTAGTACTGAATTTCTTAACTCTTGTAGGACACTTAGATGCAAAATGACCAACCTTATTACATGAGAAACATTTGAAAGGTAACTGACCTTCATACTTTTCTTTTCCTTTTCTTTCTTTCTTAGCAATCATAGAAATGATATTATCTATCTCTTTGTCCTCATCTTCATCATCAAAATTACCAGAGGTAGTTAAAGATTTCTTACCATGGACTGATGCTTTGAAGGCTGTCTCACTTTTAGGCTTTGTCTTCAAATTTGCAATCTCAAAAGCTGCTATCTTGCTGATCAAAGTCTCTCTCTTGAAGTTAGCTGTAAGCTACATGGTCTATTCAAGAATGTGGATCTGTTAGGAATGAATGCTTGACAGTCATTCTGTAGCAATTGTTGTTGCATTCATGACTATGATTGTCATTGATGTCAACACAGTGATCTTCTAGAGACTTACAGAGAAGCAGACATTGTTTTGATTAGCGCACATGGGATATTATAGTTGGAGCTATGCAATATTGAGTTTATATTATTTGATATGTTATATGTCTATGGTTAAGAGTGCAGACAATAATTCATTTATTCATGAAAGTTATGAGCATTTTGGTGGAAGTAGTATTCAGGCAGTGTTCCTGAGTAGCTATTTGTGGAAATCGGATGATATCTCCTAATCGGGATGGAATCTAGTTTTGTGCAGTTAAAGGGAAGTTTGAGACACATTGATAGTGATGTGGTTGACATCACAAACTTTTAGGTTGCACGAGTGAAGAGTTATTGTATTAGGAAGTTGACAGTTTTGTGTAATTTTGATGTAGCGTATGGAAACTTTATTTTGTAATTGGATGCCGACTCATTTGTAATTACTTGAGTGTGGTATAAAGGAAGGAATGTTTTTCCTTGTTGTAAAAAAAAGAAAAGAAAAGGGTATGAGCATGGTTGATTATGGTTGAATGTAAATGTATGCATGAAGTGAAGAAAAGAGCCAATGAAGTTGTGAAAGCAAAATTGTGAAGAAAGACATGCGAAGTACAAAGATCTAAAATTGAGATCTTGTGTAGCAGTGAGTGTGGTTTGGCACAGTAGGGAGGTAAAATATTTGATATTATTCTATTGAATAATCTTAAGGTTAGTTGGACAACGTGTTCAGTGATCTTGCCATTGAAGCTGTTTGGGCAGTGGGTCCTTCTGTCTTTCTTAACTCCTAACAGGGTTAGAATCTTTTAATAGGGATTCAAAATATCCTAACAGGGATTCATATGTATTGAATGTATTTCATAAGACTCCTAATAGAGTCCATCCTTTCATAAGGAATATTCATATTAGTGCATCTTTTGTGGGCATCATTCCCATCAGGGTTTACTCTTTGATCAAGAGGTTCCCTAGTCAACATATCTTGTGTTATTGTGTCATTGTGTATGAATATATTTCTATGGTTGGTAATTATATTGCTTACATGGTTAAATACTATTGAAGTTGATAAAAGTTATAATTATCTGATAACTGATTCACTCCCCCCTCTCAGTTATCTTGGTGGACTTTACTTTCTAACAATTGGTATCAGAGCAACAGGCCCTTGAAAGAAAAGTTTAACAACTTAAGGAGATCCATGGAAAATTTCAGGAAAGAAAGCCCTAAGTTTGATGGAGTAAATTTTGACAGCTGGAAAGAGAAGATGAAGACACATCTACTGTGTTTAGGACCAGGTTATTGGTTGATTACAAAGAATGATAAGACCATCATTGAAGAAGATAATCTTGTAACAGGTCCTAAAGATTAGTTAGATCTATTCATGTGTAACATACTTGCAAGAGAAGCACTTTTGACAACACTTCTGAAGAATGAGTATAGTGAGGTAAATTTTTTAACAAAATCTCATGAAATTTGGAAAGCTTTACACTCTAATTTTGAAGTTGATGAACATGCAAAGAAAGCTAGATTACATAATTGGATATGTGCATTTGAAGATATAAGAATGATGGATGATGAATCTGTTAGAAGCTATATTGGTAGAATGTCAAAAATTGTTGCAGAGATAAAATCTTATGGAGGAACAAAGATAGAGAATGAAGTGATATGGAAAATACTGGGGATATTCACTCCTATATTTAAGCAAACAACACAGATGATTGAACAAGTTATACCTTGTACTATGAACTTTACAAGAGAGACTCTTCTTGGAAGACTGGAAGCAGTAGAAATGAACCTGAGGTTATCAAGAGACTTACCTAGAATGGAGACAACATTCAGTGCTCTTAGTGTTCGCACTACTTTGTCAAGAAGTACCAGTGTGAGTGGAGATTATGCCAGCAATAGATCTAGAAATGAAGAAGACAAGAAGATTGAAGAAGGTATTTCTTTGCTTGTGAAAAGAGAACCAGATGGTAAGAAATTTTTTAAATGTTGGACTTGTCAAGAATATGGTCATTTTGCATCTAAATGTCCTAAGAGAGTTAAAAAGTACAGAAATAATTTCAAGCCTTGAAGATCTAAGGAATGTTATTATGCCAATGATGAAGATCTTGAAGCTAGTATAGAAAGAACTTTGAGTGAAAGTGATACTGAGAATAATGATGACATAGGATTTGTAGCAATTAAAGAAGAGAATCCTGAAATTGATGTTAAGGAAGAAAAAACCTTAGTTTCCCAATTTGAAAATAAAGCTAATTGGATTATAGATAGTTGTTGTTCACATCATATGACTGGAGACATGAAAAAGTTCATAAAGTTTAACAATTATGATGGAGGAGTTGTGAGAGTTGGAAACAATGCACCTTGTTTGATTAAAGGTATAGGATCTATTACTCTTGATGGAAAGACTAATACTGATGATGTTTACTTTGTGGATGGATTGAAACATAATATTTTGAGTGTTGGACAGTTAGTTGATAAGGGATATCAAGTTTGGTTTATTGAGAAAACTTGTGTGATAAAGGATAAAGATGGAAATCTGATTGAAACTGGATCTAGAACCAGAGCTAATGTATTTCAGTTGAATCCTACTGAGATGACATGTTTGAATACTAAGATTGATGATAGTTGGTTATGGCATAGAAGTTTTTGTCATATAAACTTTGATAACATTGTGAAAGTGAGTACTACACTTGCAGTAAGGGATTTGCCTAAAATTATGAAGCCTACTAATATGATTTGCAAATAATGTGTGATACCTAAGCAGAAGAGAAGTTCATTTCCTACTAAGAAGTTCACATCGATAGAGAAGTTGGAGATTGTTCATACAGACTTGAGCGGTCCTACCAGGACTAGAGGATTCTATGGAGAAAGGTATTTTATGATTCTTGTTGATGATTTTACAAGAATAATGTGGATTGCATTTCTTAAAGAAAAATCTGAAGCATTTGATAAGTTTAAGATCATTAAGAATAAAGTTAAGAATGAATCAAGAATGAAGATTAAATGTTTGAGATCTGATAGAGGTGGTGAATTTACTTCTAGAGAGTTTAACACCTTTTGTGAAGTGAATGGTATTAAGAGACAGTTTTTAGCCCCTAGAACACCTGAACAAAATGGTATTGCAGAAAGAAGGAACAGATCAGTGACTAAAGCAGTAAGAGCTATGTTATTTGAGAATGATTTGGCGAAGATATTCTAGAGAGAAGTAGTGAATACAATAGTATATACAATGAACAAAGTACAAATCAGAGTAGACATAGACAAGACACCTTATGAATTATGGTTTGGACATGCACCCTTAGTTAAGTATTTTAGAATTTTTGGAAGAAAATATTATATAAAGAGAGATGATGATATTGGAAAGTTTGATCCTACAAGTGATGAAGGTATTTTTCTTAGATATTCTTTGAAGAGAAAAGCATATAGATGTTACAATAAGAGAACTAAAACTATTGTTGAGAGCGCAAATATTAAAGTTAATGAAAAGTTCAAAATTCAGGAAAGAATGCTTGATTATGAATTTGATGAAGAAGTTCATCCTAAGCCTAACATTGAAACTACTAAGTTATTCTATGAGACTAACAGTGAATTGTTGAATGAGAGTCATGCTGAAGAAACCAGAGAGGAATCTAGAGAATAATCTACAGTTGAAGCAAGATCTGAGACTATGACACCAAACAAGTATTTATAAGGACATCATCCTATTGAACAAGTTATTGGAAGTTTGGATAGAGGAGTTCTGAATCAGAATAAGGTACATTTATGTTTGATTTCTCAAATTAAACCTAAATCTACTAGTGAAGCTTGTGAAGATGAACATTGGATTAATGCTATGAGAGAAGAACTAGATCAGATTGAAAAGAACAAGACATGGGAATTGGTCCCTAGACCTAAAGACAAGAATGTGATTGGAACTAAATGGATATTCAGAAACAAGATGAATGAACAAGGAAAAGTAGTAAGAAACAAAGCAAGATTAGTATGTAAGGGATACTCACAACAAGAAGGAATTGACTATGAAGAAAATTTTGCACCAGTAGCAAGAATTGAAGAAGTAAGAATGTTTTTGGCCTATGCAGCCTTTAAGAAATTCAAAGTATATCAGATGGATGTGAAGTTCACATTTTTGAATGGTGAATTGGAAGAAGAAGTCTACATTGAGAAGCCTAAAGGTTTTCCTTTGACTCATGAAGGAGACATGGTATATAAGTTGAAGAAAGCATTATATGGATTAAAGCAAACACCTAGAACTTGGTATGCAAGACTGGATAAGTATTTGTTAAAACTGGGATTTACTAAAGGAATAGCTGATAGCAATCTGTACACAAAAGAATTGAAAATGGTTTGTTGATTATAGTTATTTTTGTTGATGACATTATTTTTGGAGGAGAAGATGGGGCTAGTGACAAATTTGCTGATGAAATGAAGACAAAATTTGAAATGAGTATGATTGGTGAGATGAAATACTTTTTGGGATTACAGATAACACATAACAAGGATGGTATCTTTGTAAGTCAGACAAAGTACCTGAATGATTTGCTGAAAAGATTTGGAATGGAGAACTGTAAACTAGTTGGAACACCTATGGTTACAGGACATAAACTATCTAGCACAGATGAAACACCAGTAGTTGAGCAAAAGAAATACAGATCCATGATTGGAGGATTGTAGTACTTGACACAAACAAGACCGGATATAGCACATTCAGTTGGAATTGTGGCAAGATTTCAAGTTGAACCTAGAGAATCACATTATGCAGCAGTAAAGAGGATATTGAGATATTTAAGAGGCACAATGGACTATGGACTATGGTATGAAAAATTTGATGATTTTACCCTATGTGCATATACAGATGCTGATTGGGGAAGCAGTGTTGATGATAAGAAAAGCACCAGTAGTGGAGCCTTTTTTTTTGGAGGAAGATTGGTTTCTTGGCTAAGCAAGAAGCAAAATTGTATCTTATAGAGCATAGCAGAAGCAAAGTATGTAGCAACAACAAAAAATTGTAACCAGATAATTTGGATGAAGCAAATGCTGAAGGATATTAGAATTAAGTTTGTTGAGCTTGTTGTCATACATTGTGACAACACCAGCATAGTTAGTATGTCTAAGAATCCTGTATTGCATTCTAAGACAAAGCATATAGAGATCAAGTATCATGTTGTAAGAGAGAAAGTTGCTAAGAAAGAAGTCAGACTAGAGTACATAAGCACAAAGGAACAGATAGCAGACATATTTACAAAGCCTTTACCTAAGGATACATTTGAGTATCTGAGAGGTATGCTTGGGGTTATGCCCCAACCTACTTTTGAGTAGTGATGTAGTTGGTTGCATCCGTCTAGTGGTATATGAGCCCTATCTTTCTTCTGGATTGGATGTTGGTACTTCCTCTATGGGGGTATGTGTATCTGAGCTGAGTCATGAGGACTCTTGTGAATGTATTTTTTGAATAGTGTGTTTTGACATTGGAGTTGTTGTTGACATAGTGATGAAATTTCTATCATTTATGTCAATGGGGGAGAAGTATTCATGAAAAACCACTTGTACCATCTATTAGAGAGAACTGAATAGGAAAACGAAGCAAGAGTTGATTGATGAAGAGGACTTGAAGCATTTTCAGAGCAACAGTGTTGCAGTATTGGATTTTTGGAACATTGGATGTTTTTCATCTATGTTGCCATCAATGCCAATGGGGGAGATTGTTAGGAATGAATGCTTGGTAGTCATTCTATAGTAGTTGTTGTTGCATTCATGACTATGATTGTCATTGATGTCAACACAGTGATCTTATGGAGACTTGCAGAGAAGAAGCTAGTATTTTGATTAGCACACATGGGATATTGTAGTTGGAGCTATGTGATGTTTAGATTATATTCTTTAATATGTTATATGTCTATGGTTAAGAGCGTAGAGAGTAATTCATTTATTCATGAAAGTTATGAGCATTTTGGTGGAAGTAGTATTCAGGCAGTGTTCCTAAGTAGCGGTTTGTGAAAATCGGATGATATCTCCTAATCGGGATGGAATCTGGTTTTGTGCAGTTAAAGGGAAGTTTGAGATACATTGATAGTGATGTGGTTGATAGCACAAACTTTGAGGTCACATGAGTGAAGAGTTATTGTATAAGGAAGCTGATAGTTTTGTGTAATTTTGATGTAGCGTGTGGAAAATTTTATTTTGTAATTAGATGTTGACTCATTTGTAATTACTTGAGTGTGGTATTAGCATGGTTGATTATGGCTGAATGTGAATGTATGCATGAAGTGAAGAAAAGAGCCAATGAAGTTGTGAAAGCAAAATTGTGAAGAAAGACATGCGAAGTACAAAGATCTGAAATTGAGATCTGGTGTAGCAGTGAGTGTAGTTTGGCACAGTAAGGAGGTAACATATTTGATATTATTCTGTTGAATAATATTAAGGTCAATTAGATAGTGTGTTAAGTGATCTTTCCATTGAAGCTATTTGGGCAGTGGGTCCTTCTGTCTTTCTTAACTCCTAACAGGGTTAGAATCTTTTTACAGGGATTCAAAATCTCCTAATAGGGATTAATATGTACTGAATGTATTTCATAAGACTCCTAACAGAGTCCATTATTTCACAAGGAATATTCATATTAGTGCATCTTTTGTGGGCATCATTCCCATTGGGGTTTACTCTTTGATCAAGAGGTTCCCTAGTCAACATATCTTGTGTTATTGTGTCATTGTGTATGAATATCTTTCTATGGTTGGTAATTATATTGCTGACATGGTTAAATACTATTGAAGTTGATAAAAGTTATAATCATCTAATAATTGATTCACCCCCCCCTCTCAGTTATCTTGGTGGACTTTACTTTCTAACAGGATCTTCAACGTAGACTCTGCTGTAAGAGTAGTTGTCAACCTATCCATAATGTCTTCCTCCCAGATCTCTCCACCATTTTTTCTAATTGCAACAATTGCTTCATTGATCCTCTGATTGTAGGCTCTGATGTCTTCATTAGGTAACATCTCCAATTTATTATATTTTTTCTTCCATGTCCTTCTACGTGCATTCTTGGCTTGTGTATCTCCTTCAAACATGTCTTCTAGGTGCTTCCATATCTTGTAAGCTGTGTCAACTTTCTTTATCTTTGAAAAATCACTGTCTGATAGTGCATTGATAAGGGCTTCCTTTTCTATTGCATTCTAATGAAACAAATCCTTTTTCTTGCTAGTAGCATCTTCTTTTCCAAGATCTTCAGGGGTAAGAATGCTGACATTTTTGATAGTCACATCAAAAACTTCAAAAGCTATACACTGCAAATGTGTCACCATCTTGTTCTTCCAATCAAGATAATTCTCTCCATCAAACTTAGGACTATCTTTTCTAAATAATTCCATCTGATCAACCTCAAGCTGTTAAACTTTCTCTCCAAGGCACTTGGCTATGATACCAATTGTTAGGAATAGTCCCAAGAGATAATTGAGAGGGGGGGGGGGGGGGTGAATCAGTTATCTACAAGTTTCAATTCTTTATCCAATTAAGTATACTTAAACATAAAGAATAAACACAATGAAAGAACACTTGAACACAACACCAATCTTTTGGTTATGGGGGAACCCAAATAGGTAAAAAACCCAGTGGGAATTGACACCCACTAATAATCTACACTAGTGTATAATGATCCTTGTTAGAAGATCCTTAACCCTGTTAAGAGTTGTCTTTACAATTCATGAAGTACAATAGACCTGGTTAAAGGTTAGACCCTATTAGGAGTCTTTTACAATTAACCTTGTTAGGGGTGAGGACGCACTATCCGAGAGCTCACTGCTTAATGGGGAAAGGCTGTAACCTTCTTAATAACAGATATGCACTATATCTAGATCTTTGTGAAATGCACTATAGACCTTCTATCTTGATCAGTTCCAATGAGTAGTACAATGAATCTTCTATGTCACATAGACCTCTTCTTGATGGCATAATGCTTCGCACTCACTGCTCTGTACTTCCTACTTGTCTAACTTGCCACACTATAGTAATCACAAATGACCGGCTATAAATATCTTTCCTCTAAATGATATAATCAAGTCGGCCTATTAGAACCACCTTGAAATCAAAAATAAGAAACAATAACATGCTCCAATATCAAATTTGTCGGCTCTACTAAGCACACAACATAATCTGGGACCTGTCCAAATAAATAACAATAACCGCACGCTACACACTGGTCGGCTCCTCCAAAATAACTATAACTTACTCTCCAAGCTGAATTACTTCATGCACTCTTAACCAAACCTCCTTAACTCTTCTCTAAGCATGAATCCAAGGGTGCATACTGAGATGATAGGCATAATTCATGAACCAATAAAATCTCTATCGGCTCCACTGGATAAACACATGAAACTGAAACTGCTAAACATCAACTGCACAGCTACACTTCTACTACATATCAGACTATGCACTCATGAATGTAACATCACTAACATGTCTCCATCATAAATCCAAATGCACAAGGCTCCATGACAACTATACGAACAACTACACATAAAACACTACCTGTAACTCTGTCAAGAATAGTGCTGACACAAGCTGCTACCAAACTATCTATACACACACTTGACCTCTGCATCCATGATATCATGCTGATAACATGTCCATGCTACATATACTCTAAGCTCACTACATAAGTCTTCCATGCATACTACTTACCATATGTTTTCATCAATGACAAACATACAGTCAACACTGGCTTGCTGGAAAATCTCCAACATAGCCTTGGGGGCTTGGTATGCTTTATTCATCATATTCAAATCTATGCATTTCTCTCTCATTTCAATTCATGCTAGGGTTTCAATCTAGAGGATTAGATCTTGGTATTGCACATTCAAAGCTCTTCCTATGAGCAACACACACACATATTCTATTACATTAGGCTATTAGTAGAGGTGGAGATCACCAAAATGGGGGTTTGACTAAGGAAAAACCCTATGTAGCCACCCCAAAACACCATTTTAAGATATCTACAATCGATGTTTTAGAAGTTGTAGAGCAGATTTGGATACCCTTTTTGACAAACTTTCAGGATCCACAAACAAAATTTTTGTCAGAGTAGTACAGGTCAAGGTCAACCTTCATTTGGGTTAAGGTTGACCTAGACCAAAAAGAAAAAGATTTCTAGGTTTTCTCTGTCTCTATGTTTCTGTGCCAGATTCAGTTGCATAATTTCCTAAAACTTAGTAGGGACACTAGAAAATAGGTATTTCCTAGTCTGCTATATTATGAGGTAAGTATTTAATTTAATTTAATATGCAGTCATTTCTAGATTTATATTCCATATCATTATAATTAAATGTATGTATGTGAAATATTGGTTTAGGATCTCTTTCATGTGCATTGTTCCAAATCCTATCCACATTTACCATATTACAAGGTCATTATCTCTTTAGCCCTATAAAGTGTGCATTACCATAGTCATAACTTGCCTCTTGTTAGAAGTACAAACACTTGTCTTTGTAGAATCCCATTAGCATTAATAATCAAAGAATAAAAAATCATGCAATTAACTTAGGAAAGTAGAGTGTCCAACATTTCAAGTTTAGCTTAGCCCTATTCAAGAAATCATGACAAGAACATAAGATAGGGTTTAACAGCCTTTGAATTTCTTTAATAATAGAAAATGAAGCACAATTACTAAGAAGATCTCAAATAGAGTAATTTTGATTCAAAATACAAAACATAAGTATTTGACACAAGATAAGTCCATTTCTTAAGAATACATGCACTTTCCAAGAAAACATGAGATCAGAAGATTATAGCTTTCTTTCCTATGATTCAAGTTTTACTAATCATTTAGGAAACATCAAAGGGTAAAAACAAAAAATTATGGATTATACATGGGCCATCTACAAGTCCCAAAGTTCCTAGTGTGGAAACCTAGGGTTCTGATACCAAATTTAACACCCTGCCTAGGAAACTAGAAGGCTAAGGTTAATATCTTGACTAATTTTCTTTTTCAAACTTTACTTACTTAAATAGGTATATCATATTTTCAAATTAGGTTAAGATCGTACATCCCTCTAGGTTCCCTAATGTTGATAACAACATTATTTTCATAATTTATCCAATGCTTTACCATTTGATTAGATACATGCATCAAGCCATTGTTGGATATTGCTAATGCATGGAGAGGTGATTCAGACATTTAATATGTTTAATCACTACATTACTGAATGGGCACTCATATTGTTGTCATTTATGTTTTTTCATTGATGTCAACATATGTTTATGTAAGGAGATCAGACATTTAATATGTTTAATCATAGTGTATGGACATTGTACGGATGTTTCAGATGCTGCAAAGATAGATGAGAGTTCAAGAGGATGTTGTGATCTTATATCCAAGATCGCATCATGTAATGTTTCATATTGGATGAGTTACATATGTTTTGTTGAAGACTAGTTATTGGTCTGTGACAGTAAGAAATGACATATTTAGTCTCTGAGATTCTGGTGTATCTTCCAGATTGTATGGATTCAAACTACGTGAACTTGAGGGATGATAGAAAAGGTACTAAAGAATGTTCATTGGTCAGCGCAAGGTATGGAATGCATGATGATGTCAGTTGTGGCATGTGTTCTGGAAGGTGATCTATTTGGAAGCCAACTACAAAGATGTAGCATGTTTGATGGATGGAAAACTTGAATTAAGGATGTCAGTCCTTAAATGTTATGATACAATCATTGTATACTTGTTATAGATACTGTGTGTATCTTAGCAAAGGTTTATGTAATTATTTGTAATTATGAAAGCCTTATGGACTGACCTATTTATATGAATTGTAATAGGTATAAATGAAAGATCTTTTTTTTGGAAAATACATGGATGAGAAGAAGATGATATAGAAAGATTGAGAAAGCTGCAAGCTTGTGTCTGCTATATGTAGAGTAGAGGTATGTTGGTGGATTTCATTGGAACTAATCTAGAAAAGACAGTTGCTGCCAAATAGTTCAAAGATTGTGTATTTCTTCATATACACTTGTGTTGCGAACAGTGAGTTCAGAAGGTGGATTTAACCTTCTTTGGGCAGCGAGCCTTGGTCACTGAGCCCTTCCTTTCTTCTTGACTCCTAATAGGGTCTGTCCTCTAATAAGGACTATGTACTGTAATGTTTCAATAAGCTCCTAACAGGGCTAAATATTCTAACAAGGATAGTATACTCTTAGTACATCATTTGTGGGTGCTAATTCCCATTGGGGTTTTTACCTTTAACAAGGTTTCCCCGACACCAAAATATTGTGTTATTATGCTAAGGTTTATTATGTTCATTGGATCTGATATTGTTGCCACTTAAAGTTTAAAGATTAATAATCTTCCATACAAATGATTCACCCCCCCTTTCAGTTGTATTGTGGACTATTATTCCTGACAACCATAAGTATAGACTTCTAATAAAGACTAATAAAGACTTCTAACCAACTAAATATTGACTAAAACCATTAACTAACTTTCTAACTATCCCCCAAACAATAAGCATGCCATCAAATGATCATGTAATTAGTAAATCCATAATTCCCTAGCTTCATGAGATCCAACAGTAAATAAAAATGCAAGGATCCAACAATAATGCCCTAGTGTTAAACATAGGCCCTCAAAGATCCAAACAAGTAAAATACAACAGTGAGAATTATAATGTTGTATCAATAATTGGCAAAAGGGTAGGGAAGATACAAGCAAAATCAAGCATATATGACTCGACTTGAATCTACAAACATGCCCTTCTCAGAGTTACACATGGAAGCAATATATAATTCACATGAAATAATGAAAACACAACATAAAATAAGGCAAGGCAACTGGAAACCACACTGGTATAATTATTATAAATCCTTCAACATGCCCGGCTGTGAGGCCTTCCATGTTTCAGCCTTATACAAGGAGAATTATGAATTCATAGTCTTAGCTCACATATTACCTTCATTTCTACTTCTCCTACTCTTTATGTTGGCAATTTGGATGAGGTATGTACATAGATGTTGTCATTATGGAAACATATGTTCCCTATGAAGAGTGCATAAGCTAGAAAGTAAGTATGGAAGATCGTAGACTAAAATTGTCTAAGTATGAAATAGTGATTTTGACAGAGCACCCGATACAGTTTGTTTTGGCAACGTTCACTAGAGCATGATCAAAATTTGTGTAGTTGAACATAGACTCTATGGTGTCTAAGGATACCCCATCTCAGTGCACAAAAGAGTATGGATAGTACAGACAAAGTTATGACTATTTTACCGATGATAAAGTACAATCGACAGTGCAGTTTTGAAGACAGAACTAGTAAATGAATTAAGGGATTATTTTGCTTGTCAAAATAATGACTTAATATTATAAAGAGATGACATCCTAGATGTTTACTCTTGGATAAAGATATGCAAGTTGAAAAGAGAAAGATATTATGTTTGTATCTTGTATAAATAAATTTGTATCGAGCATACTTGAAATGTAACATGTAATATATGTAAATTGTGATAGCAGTGAAAGTTGTTGATGCAAAGTTGTAAGCAGTACCATATTGTAATTAGTAAACATTTGTATTACTTGTTTGGGCAGTGAGCTCATCTGGTAATTAGATTTTGTATCTACAACTCCTAACAGGGTTGAGGCTTCTAACAAGGCCTATAGTCCCTTAATCAAGACTGATACACTATATGATTGTAACAGGCTCCTAACAGGGTCAACATCCTTAACCGGATATCTTTTGATTAGTGGATATTTATGGGTACCATCCCCACCAGGGTTTTCCCTTGGCTAGGGTTTCCTCAAGAACATATCATGTGTTATGAGTTCTTTACATTTTCTCTTATGTATGCTATTTAGTTTCTTATGCTTTGTATGCATTAAAGTAATTTGTTATATCCATAAGTGGGAAAAAGTAAAAGTTTGTGAAATACTGATTCACCCCCCCTTTTAGTATTTCCTATTTTTAACAATTGGTATCAGAGCACAATTACTTGGAGAAGAAACATTCAAGGAAAGCCTAGCAACTTGAGTAAGATCTCTATGGATATGGATCAATTACAAAAGAATCTTGAAGAAGCTCTTGAGCAGATTGATATGCTTACTAATGAAAGAAACACCTTGAAAAGGAAGTATGATGATGCAAAGAATCTTATTGACAAATTGAAAGGTAAGATAGAAGATCTAAAAACTGAGAAAGAATCTGAAATCCTTGTTGAAGATTGTGAAGACTTAGAAAAAGAAAATGTGATCCTTAAACATGAAGCTTGAAAGATGGAAATGACAACTTGAGATCTAAGAATGAAAGTTTAAAGAATGAAAATGAAGATCTGAAATATAAACTTGGCAAGGTAGCATCTGAATTTGATAAAGTCAAACTGTAGTATGATGAACTTGAGAAATACAACAAAATTGTGAAAGGTGAATTGACTCAATCTAAACAACAACTTGAGAGGCTATATTCAAATAGTGAAAAGATCGATAAGCAAGTATCTTATGGAAAACCATTCTATGAAGAAACTAGTCTTGGATTTAACATATTGAAGATAGTTAGTGAAAGCAAGAAACCAGATCTGAATGAATGTGAAAGTAGTGAAGAAAAGAAGTTAGATGAGAACAAATTAGAAGAATCACCTAAGCAAGAAGAATCACCGAAGCAAGAAGATGCACCTAAGCAAGAAGAATCACTGAAGCAAGAAGATGCACCTAAGCAAGAAGAACCATCGAAGCAAGAAGAATCATCCAAAGGTATGCAAAGAGAATTCAAAGGTAGATGTTTTACATGTAATACTATTGGTCATATGAAGAGAGATTGTATAGGTAAACAATTCAAACCTCTAAATGGTTATTGTTATAATTTTCATGGTTTTGGAAATAGAGCTTTTGAATGTAGAAGATCTAAAGTTATTGAGAATAATTACAATAGAAGAATGCCTAGAAATACTAACAATGTAGATCAGAGATCAACTGAAGACATGAAAAGAGGAAATGGAATAGTATGTTTCAGATGCAACAAAATTGGACATATTGCTAGAAATTGTAGGACACAAATCAATCAACAAATACCTAGATATGGAACCAATGGAATCACTTGTCACATATGTAACAAGATTGGACACACAACAAGATTTTGCAGAATGAATAATGGAGGTTATCAACATAACCCTAACCCTAGAAACTATGTAAGAAGGAATGAAATTGCAGGAAACAAAGAGAAAGGTTGTTGTAGCAATGAAGAAGTTAAATTTGTTAAAGGCACAGATCAAGGAGGTATATTCAGCATTGAAGGTAATCAGGAAGGTAATGTATCTAAAGGTAAGGATGAGTCTTTATCTAACCCTTCTTTAAGCACTTAAATTATGTAAATTTATGTAGTCTAGGAACTTAGAATTAGCATAGAGTTAGATTTTGAATGAGTTAAGTTTTGCATAGTTAGATGAAGGTTTGTTATGTTATACTGATGCTATGGTTAAGTGCACAAAAAGAAATATTGTGTTTTGGAAGGTCACAAAAAGATTTATGATTGTAGGTTTACAAAATCAACTTTTTGGCATTTTGGTGGAAAAATTATTGAATGCGATGTCAGATCGAGTAAATGCTAAGTGTTAAAAGATTGAAATCAAAGTTATTATGATTATCAAGTGATTAGAAGTGATTTGGAAGTGAAGAAAGAAGTTTGGAAGTGATTTGCAGAAGTTTGAAGCACCGATCTAGCGAAAGCCATAATTTTGTGAATTTAAGGTATTTATCTGACTACGATCTTGAATCAGCTTAAGAAATTAGATATAATCATGGATGTGTCATTGATTCACAACATTAAGGATAAGAACAAACCTAGAAATAAGAAAGATCTAGTTGAACCCTTAGAAAGAGATGCTAGTTTAGCCTTATCAGCCGTACCAGATGAAGTTCTTCATTTAGAGAATGTTAGAGGTTATCTTGGATGCAAGTATGAAACCCTAAGGGAGTATGATTTTAATGGTGAATATAAGAAATTGTACAACTCAGATATGTCAGTAAAACAAGGTTATGAACATCTAGAAAACAATTAAATCATTGAGTACTCTATGAAATATGAATTTGATGATGAGGAGTGTACTAAGATCATTTTGAGTAGGATACATAATGGAAAATTTTGGTTAGAAGACAGAGTTATAGACATAACTACAGACCTAATTCATGATATGACTGGATTATCAAAAGTTGGTGCAATCCCATTGAATGAGAAAAACATGAGAAAGATTGTGATTGAAAACACCGGTTCAGTATACAATGGTAGAGGTATAGTCATTAGTAAGATTAAGAAAGATGATGTAAAATACTTGTGTAAGATTTTGACAACAAAGTTCTATGGAAGCTCTAGAGAAGATGGTATGCTAGTAGGTATGGTACAAATTGCTTATTTGATGTGTGTGGAGAAGAAGCCTATGGATATGTGTGAAATTTTGAGAATATAGTTGTTTGAAAATTTGGAGAAGATAAAGAAAGCTAAATACACTCACTTTAGATTTTCCTCATTGGTTACTTACATGTTCTTTCACTTGTTAAGAAGATTTACTTACACTATTGAATGGAATGATGGTGAGAATACTATGGCAAGAATCAATAAAGTCTATATGAAACATCTTATTGAGAAGGTTAATGACAGTGTAAAGTTAATATTGAAAAATTTTCAGAACATTATGGTAAACAGATCAAGGATTCCTCCATCCCTAGTTGAGAAATACAAAGATGATATATGTTTTATGGTTGATACTGATTTCACTTACATTGAGGCAGTAGAAACTAGACATGAATTCATAGACCCTCTTGGCTATGACATCTCTGAAGTTGAAACAGAAGGTTATGTTAGTAGATTGTTGAAAAGTAAAGTTGATGCTCATAGCAACAGATTTGGAACATATGATGAAAACTTTGGTTCAGCAAAGTCACTTAAGGAAGAGAAACAATCAAAGAAGAGAGTGGAGTCTACAATAAAGAAAATTCGAAAAGAATCAGGTATGAGTGAGCAGGAATTTGATATTGCAAAGAAGACTGTAGATGCAATAAGGCAAAGTGAGATATTATCAGTCCCACCTTTGGCATCAAGTGTAGAACCTATTCAAGTAAAGGTAAAGGTTGAAGAACCCAAGAAGGAACAAGGAATTAGTCAGATAGAGAAACCCTTTTCCTCAACAATGAGCAAAAGAATGAAAGCAAGTGCTTCAGGACCAGGTAAAAAATAGAAAACAATTGTTCCACCAGTACCTAGAAGAGTTGCAAAAATAAAAGATGATGAAGTGACAACAAAGAAGAAATCATGGAAACCAAGGATAGAAAGAGTTAATGAAGATATAATGCAGCATGGAGACTTTACCAAAATGAATAAATACTATGATTTATACGGATCCTCTGATAGATTGAATCTTGAGAATGCAATGGTTACACATATGATTTTGTCTACCAAGAAATTTGATACTATTCATGGAAAGATACCAGAAGATTTGTACAATAGACTTGTGAGAAGAAAGATGAGAGCACAAGAAGAAGATACTAAAATGAGAGAGAATGTAATTAGACAATTCTGTGAGATAAGAGATGATGACCATCTTAAACAAATCCTCAATCCACTTGAGACCCTATTGAGAACCAAAAGAAGAATTATACAAATAATGGGAGGACAGTATGAGCAAGTAAAGACTGAAATTGAATAGGTAGTTGTGCAAGTGCTAGAAAATTTGGTAGTAGGAAAAGATAGCAAAGATCAAGCAGTTGCAGAACTGGCAGAGAAATAGAGTTCAGAACAAGCAGAGGCAGCAGTAGAGGTAGTTGAAGTTGAAGATATTCCCTCTTCTTCCATAAACATTGGCACAAAATCTATGGACATTGAAGGAACTAGAATTACTTTAGATTCATATGATGCGGTACTCAATAGTTTGGATAACATTGTTGACAATTTGGATTTGGGAGAGAAAGAAAAGACTATTGAAATAGAGACTACACATACTGAAGTGCAAATGGAAATAGAGGCCCATACACCTACTGAAACACAAGAAGACATCAGTCTTACTCCTAAGACTGGAAAGGAGAAAGGAATAGAAACATTGATTGAAGACTTGAGCAAGGAAGCTGATGATGATGATCAAACAGAGTTGATCACTTCTTTAAACAAAATTATTGGAAAGAACAATAAAGTTAAGAATTTAGAAGGTAGTCTGAAAGATTTGATTGAGAAGCTACAAAGTGTCATATCTACAAAGGTCTTTGATTTAGATCCACTTGAAAGAGCAAAGATGGTAATTAAATCTTTTGATGTTGAATTCACTAATTTAACTGATATTGCTAAGGTTAAGGCTTAGGCAGCTTATGAAGCTGAGATGTTGCAGAACATAAGTCAGAATATCAAGAATGACATTGACAACCTTGATAGACACATTAAGGACTTAAGGAAACATCTTGAGACTGGAAAGTGTTTATACATTCAGTGTACAAAATCTAAGAATATTTTAATTGAAGAATAAAAGAAGATAAAAGAGAAGCAAGATGAGATTGCAGCAGAGACAAACTCTTTGGCAAGCCTAAACATGAAGATCAGAACAGTTGAGAATAAGATCATAAAATTATGTGATGAAATAAGGAATTTAAATGATGAGAAGAATAAGAAATCTATTAGAATAAACATCTTGAGAGAGCATGTCTCAATCAAGTTGACCATAATAGAAGAGCAGCTAGATGAATGTCTTACTACTAAGACAACATTTTAGAAATTCAATTTTGAGTCCCTCCAAGCTTGTCAGATTGCAGCATACGGATTGAGTACTTTACTCAATGTAGCAGAATCAATAAAGAAGGCATGGGAGAAAGATTTTGAGACTTGGAAGACAGATTTTGTAGATTGTGTTGCAAGCCTACCGACTTTGCAATAAGACAGTAAGGTAAAATTTTTGACACAATTTTTGTATATCCCTTTCCACCCTTTATTTTGTCATTGTTGTCAAAGGGGGAGAGATACTTAGAAAATTGTTAATATGATAAGGAAGGATACTCATAGGGGGATTTCTATGGAGTATTATGAAGTGTTATTGATTATTGTATATATTTTTGAGGAGATATAAGGATAGTATACTTATTTTATACTATGGCCACAATTTTGGTACAAATTTTGAGATTTTGACTTGTACACTTAGCCAATTTTCTCATATGTTGCCACCAATGACAAAGGGGGAGATTGTTGGCAAATTGGTTGAGATATGTACATAGATGTTGTCATTATGGAAACATATGTTCCCTATGAAGAGTGCATAATCTGGAAAGTAAGTATGGAAGATCACAGACTAAAATTGTCTAAGTATGAAACAGTGATTTTGACAGAGCACCCGATACAGTTTGTTTTGGCGACATTCATTGGAGCATGATCAGAGTTTTCACAGTTGAACATAGACTCTATGGTGTCTAAGGATACCCCATCTCAGTGCACAAAAGAGTACAGATAGTACAGACAAAGTTATGACTATTTTACCGATGACATAGTATAGTCGACAGTGCAGTTTTGAAGATAGAACTAGTAAATGAATTAAGGGATTATTTTGCTTGTCAAAATAATGACTTAATATTATAAAGAGATGAAATCCTAGATGTTTACTCTTGGATAAAGATATGCAAGTTGACAAGAGAAATATGTTATGTTTCTATCTTGTATAAATAAAGTTGTACCGAGCATACTTGAAATGTAACATGTAATATATGTAAATTGTGATAGTAGCGAAAGTTGTTGATGCGAAGTTGTAAGCAGTACCATATTGTAATCAGTAAAAATTTGTATTACTTGTGTGGGAAGTGAGCTCATCTGGTAATCAGGTTTTGTATCTACAACTCCTAATAGGGTTTCTAACAAGGCCTATAGTCCCTCAATCAGGATTGATACACTATATGATTGTAACAGGCTCCTAACAGGGTCAACATCCTTAACTGGATATCTTTTGATTTGTGGATCTTTGTGGGTACCATCCCCATTGGGGTTTTCCCTTGGCTAGGGTTTCCTCGAGAACATATCATGTGTTATGAGTTCTTTACATTTACTGTTATGTATGCTATTTAGTTTCTTATGCTTTGTATGCATTAAAGTAATTTGTTATATCCATAAGTGGGCAAAAGTAAAATTTTGTGAAATACTGATTCACCCCCCCTCTTAGTATTTCCTATTTCTAACACTTTACTATCACCACCTCTCTCCTTCTACTAAACCACCTAAGCTTCTTATATAGCTAGCTAAGCCACAAGTCAACCAGTGAGACATAAATTACATTATAGGTCCACTTAGGAAGAGAAAACCAAAACTATAGAAAGAATAAATACAACATAGTGTGAAGTAAAATTTAGGTCCACATGTGATCCAAGAACAAATCCCCAACTTTGAAAGGTCCTATTTCCTCATACAAAACCGTACAAGGCAAAGAGTGTTGGAGATTTGCTAGCAAGCCAGTGCTGACTGTATGTTTGTCATTGATGAAAACATATAGTAAGTAGCATGCGTGGAAGACTTATGTAGTGAGATTAGAGTATATGTAGCATGGACATGTTATCAACATGATATCATGGACGTAGAGGTCAAGTGTGAGTACAAATAGTTATGTAGCATCTTGTGTCAACAATGTTCCTGATAAAGTTATAGGTAGTGTTCTGTGTGCAGTTGTCCGTACAGTTGTCATGAAGCCTTGCACCTTTGGATTTATGATGGAGACATGTTAGTGTTGTTACATTCATGAGTGCATAGTCTGATGTGCAGTAGAAGAGAAGTTATGTAGTCAATGTTCAGCAGTTGCAGTTTCTTATGTTTATCTAGTGGAGCCGACAGAGATTATATTGGTTCATGAGTTGTGCCTATCATCTTAGTATGTGCCCTTGGATTTATGCTTAGAGAAGAGTTAAGGATGTTTGGTTAAGATCTCATGAAGTAATTCAGCTTGAGGAGTAAGTTCTAGTTATTTTGGTTGAGTCGACCAGTGTGTAGCGTGCGGTTATTGTTATTGAATTGTACAGGTCCCAGATTATGTTGCGTGCTTAGTAGAGTCGAGAGATTTGTTATTGAAGTGTGTTATTATTTCTCTTTATGATTTCAAGGTGGTTTTAATAGGATAACTTGATTATATCATTTAGAGGAAAGATATTTATAGCCTGTCATTTGTGATTGCTATAGTGTGGCAAGAAAGATAAGATATAAGTGCAGAGCAAAGAGTGCAAAGTATATGCAATTCATTGGAACTAATTAGGACAACAAGTCTATAGTGGAGTTCACCAAGATCTAGATATAGTGCATATCTATTATTCAAAAGGTTGCAACCTTCGCCCTTTGAGCAGTGAGCTCTCAGACAGTGCTTCCTCACCCCTAATAGGGTTAATCATAAAAGAATCCTAATAGGGTCTAACCTTTGACTAGGTCACTATACATAATGCATTGTAAAGATCAACTCCTAACAGGGTTGTAAGATCTTCTAACAAGGATCATTATACTCTAGTGCAGTTTATTAGTGGGTGTTAATTCCCACTGGGGTTTTTACCTATTTGGGTTTCCCCATAACCAAAAGATTGGTGTTGTGTTCAAGTGTTCTTTCATTTTATTTGTGCTTAATGTTTAAGTATACTTAATTGGATAAAGAATTGAAACTTGTAGATAACTGATTCACCCCCCCCTCTCAATTATCTCTTGGGACTATTCCTAACAATTGGTATCAGAACCAAGTGCCTCAGAGAGAAAGTTTACTAGCTTGAGGTTGATCAGATGGTGTTCTTTAGAAAAGATAGTCCTAAGTTTTATGGAGAGAATTATCTTGATTGGAAGAACAAGATGGTGACACATTTGCAGTGTATAGCTTTTGAAGTTTTTGATGTGACTATAAAAACTGTTAGTATTCCCACTCTTGAAGATCTTGAAAAAGAAGATGCTACTAGAAAGAAGGATTTGTTTCATCAGAATGTAGTAGCAAAAGAAGCCCTTATCAGCGCACTATCAGACAGTGAGTTTTTAGAGATAAAGAAAGTTGACACAGCCTACAAGATATGAAAGCACCTAGAAGACATGTTTGAAGGAGATACACAAGCCAAGAATGCATGCAGAAGGACATGGAAGAAAAGATAAAATAAATTGGAGATGTTACCTGATGAAGACATTAGATCCTACAATTAGTTGATTAATGAAGCAGTTGCTAGAATCAAAAACAATGGTGGAGAGATCTCGGAGGAAGATATTATGGATAAGTTGAAAACTACTCTTACAACAGATTATGCATTGAAGATCCACATCCTTGAGGAGACCATACAACTTACAATAAACTTCAAAATAGAGACTTTGATCAGCAAAATTTCAGCTTTTGAGATTTCAAATTTGAAGATAGAGCCTAAAAGTGAGACAACCTTCAAAGCATCAGTCCATGGTAAGAAATCTTCAATTACCTCTAGTAATTTTGATGATGAAGACAAGGACAAAGAGATAGATAATATTATTTCTATGATTGCTAAGAAAGAAAGAAAAGGAAAAGGAAAGTATGAAGGTCAGTTACCTTGCAAATGTTTCTCATGTAATAAGGTTGGTCATTTTGCATCTAAGTGTCCTACAAGAATTAAGAAGTTCAGTACTAACTACAAGCCTAAGTATAGAAAAGAATGTTACTATGGTGGTGAAGGAGTTTCTGATGATGATTCATTTGAAGAGGAAATTGGATTTGTAGCTATTGAAGAAATGGAGAAAATGTTTGATGAAATGAATCTTGAAGATGAGAAGAAAGAGAAAGAGCTTGCATTGATTTCTCAAGCAGACATAAGAATAGATTGGATCATTGACAATAGTTGTTCACATCACATGATAGGTGATAAAGACAGATTTGTTCATCTAGACAAATAAAATGGTGGAATGGTTAGATTTGGAGATAATAATCCTAAGCCTATCATTGGTAGAGGAGCTATCACTTTGGATGGAAATAACAATACAGATGATGTTCTCTATGTTGATGGTTTGTAGCATAACCTTCTTAGTGTTGGGCAGTTGCTTGACAAAGGTTATCGGTTGGAGTTCAAAGACAACAAGTGCATCATTAACAACAAGGATGGTGTTATGATTGCATTTGGTTCAAAGACTAAAGGTAATGTTTTTCAGAAGAAAGTTGTTTTGTTGTTAAAGTAGATGACAATTGGTTATGGCATAAAAGACTTTGTCATATCAATTTTGAAAACATAGTGAAGATAAGCAATGTTAAGGCAGTACGAGATCTACCTAGCATAGCAAAGCCAGTTGATACTATATGCAGGGAATGTGTTCTGGGAAAGCATGTGAGAAATTCATTTAGGAGCAAGCAAAATTTAGCAGAGAACAAGTTGGATCTGATTCATATAGACCTATGTATACCAACTCAAACAAGATCATACTATGGTGAAAGGCACTTCACTTTGTTTGTAGATGATTATTCTAGAATGATGTGGGTTTCATTCTTGAAAGATAAGTAAGAAGCATTTGAGAAGTTCAAAATATTCAAAGCTAAGGTTGAGAATGAATCTCAACTAAAGATTAAGTGTCTAAGATTGGATAGAGGAGGAGAATTCACCTCTGACAGATTCTATGAGTACTGCGAAGAACATGGCATAAAGAGACAGTTGAGTGCACCTAGAACCCCTCAGTAGAATGGGATTTCAAAAAGAAGGAATAGGATCATCCTTGATATAGCGCGCACCATCATGATTGAAGGAAAAGTGGCACACACCTATTGGAGAGATGCGGTCAATACAACAGTCTACACAATCAATAGAATTCAATTAAGGCCTAGCACGGACAAGACACCTTATGAGTTATGGTTTGGTAATGTTGCCATAGTGAAATACTTCAGAATCTTTGGAAGCAAGTGTTACATAAAAAGGGATGAAGCAATTGGTAAGTTTGATGCAAGAAGCGATGAAGGTATATTCCTTGGTTACTCTACTAAAAGCAAATCTTATAGATGTTTTAATTTGAGATTGAAGAAGATCATTTAAAGTTCTCATGTTAAGATTGATGAAAAGTTTATGGTTCAAGAAAGATATCATGATTATGCTCCTATGATTGAAGAAGAACCTAGTCCTACCATTAGTGAGACAGTTGTTGAAGAAATGTTTGATAATATTAATGTATTATTCAATGACCCTGAATCAAGTGAAGAAGAATCTCAGAAGGCAGATGAGACAACATCACTTAAAGTTGAAAAATTCACATTTAGATATCATTCAAAGGTAGACATCATCAGAAATCAGAGCAGTCTAGTCTTGACAAGATCTAAAGCAAAGAATTCAAAAGGAGATGAAGTGATATGTTTACTATCTTAGATTGAACCCTTAAGTGTTGAAGATGCATGTAATGATTTTGATTGGCATAATGCAATGTAAGAATAACTAGATCAGATAATTAAGAATGATACTTGGGAAATGGTCCCAAGACCTAGTGATAAGAATGTGATTGGAACCAAGTGGATATTCAGAAATAAGATGAATAAAGATGGTACAGTAGTAAGGAATAAAGCTAGATTAGTGTGTAAGGGATATGCGCAAAGAGAAGGCATTGATTATTCAGACACATTTGCACCTATGAGAAAATTAGAAGCAATTAAGTTGTTTTTAGCCTATGCGACATTCAAAAACTTCAAGGTTTATTAGATGGATGTTAAGTCAGCATTCTTGAATGGTGAGTTGAAGGAAGAAGTATACATTGAGCAGCCAGAAGGATTCACCTTATCAGATAGGCCTGATATGGTTTGTAGATTGAAGAAAGCCCTCTATGGACTTAAGAAAGCCCCTAGAGCTTGGTATGAGAGACTTGATGGATACTTGACCAAAGGAGCAACAAATTGTAATCTATTCATAAGAGAGACATTAGAAGGTTTGTTACTTGTAGATATATTTGTTGATGACATTATCTTTGGTGGTAATGACAAGCTTAGTAAAAATTTTGATAAGGAAATGTAGAGTGAATTTGAGATGAGCATGATTGGACCTATCAAATACTTTTTAGGATTGAATGTGCAGAACACAAAGAAAGGTATTTTCATTAATCAATCTAAGTATGTGAAAGAGATATTGAAAAAGTTCAATATGGATGATTGCAAGCCAGTGGGCACACCTATGATAACAGGATGCAAGCTTACAAAGGAAGATGATTCCCTAGTAGATGATATTACATTGTACAAGTGTATGGTTGGTAAACTTATCTACCTTACTCAATCTAGACCTGATATTTCAAATATAGTTGGCATAGCTGAAAAAATTGCAGCAGAGCCTAAACAAAATCACCTCATGATAGTAAAGAGAATATTCAGATATTTGAAGGGAACTATAGATTATGGTCTATGGTATCCTAATTTAGAAAATTTTGAGCTTCATGTGTATATTGATGTAGATTGGGCAGGATGCGTGGAGGATAGAAAAAGTACATCAGGAGGAGCAATATTTCTTGGTGATAGATTGGTCACTTGGACAAGCAAGAAGTAGAATTGTATATGTCAGTCAACAAAAAAAGTAGAGTATGTTGCAACAACATTGAATTGTTTTACAATTTTTTGGATCAAGTAGATGATAAAGGACTTTGGTATTCAGATTGATTATCTTATTTTTATTCATTGTGATAACACTAGCGCTATCAATATGTTAAAGAATCCAGTGATGCATGCAAAGACAAAACACATTGAGATCAAGTATCACTTCCTAAGAGAGAAAGTGGTAGAGAAAGAAGTCAAGTTGGACTATGTGAGTACAAAGGAGAAACTAGCAGATATATTCACAAAGCCTTTACCGAAGGATACTTTTGAGTATCTCAGGGAGAAGTTGGGAGTAATTCTCTTAGTTGATTTTGATTAGAGAATATGGAGAGTGCATCAGTCCTATGTGACTGATGGAGGGTTGACTAATCTACTTTTGGAGTAGTACCAAAGCTTAAATGTCTGGCGCCCTTTCCATTTATGTCAAAGGGGGAGTATATAGTCATGAAAATAGAACAATAGTTAGAAGAGAGAAATAGTAAGGGGGAGTAGTATTCATGGAAGCAGTTCAGTTGAGGAAATAGAGAATGTTGAAGAGTATTTCAATAGTTAAAGTATTCATCCTTGGGGGAGTTTTGATGAGGAAATGGAGAATGTTATATTAGAATTTTAATTTTGGATTGGTGGTGTTTTCATTCCATATGTTGCCATCAATGCCAAAGGGGGAGATTGTTGGAGATTTGCCAGCAAGCCAGTGTTGAATGTATGTTTGTCATTGATGACAACATATGGTAAGTAGCATGCATGGAAGACTTATGAAGTGAGCTTAGAGTATATGTAGCATGGACATGTTATTAGCATGATATCATAGACATAGAGGTCAAGTGTGAGTACAAACAGTTATGTAGTAGCTTGTGTCAGTAGTGTTCCTGACAGAGTTACAGGCAGTGTTCTATGTGTAGTTGTCCGTATAGTTGTCATGAAGCCTTGCCCATTTGGATTTATGATGGAGACATGTTAGTGGTTTTACATTCATGAGCGCATAGTCTGATGTTATGTAGAAGAGAAGTTATGTAGTCAATGTTCAACAGTTGCAGTTTCCTATGTTTATCTAGTGGAGCCGATAGAGATTATATTGGTTCATGAGTTGTGCCTATCATCTCAGTATGTGCCCTTGGATTTATGCTTAGAGAAGAGTTAAGGAAATTTGGTTAAGAGCACATGAAGTAATTCATCTTGAGGAGTAAGTTACAGCTATTTTAGTTGAGCCGACCAATGTGTAGCGTGCGGTTATTGTTATTGAATTGTACAAGTCCCAAATTATGTTGCATGCTTAGTAGAGCTGACAGATTTATTATTGGAGCATATTATTGTCTATCTTTATGATTTCAAGGTGGTTCTAATAGGTTGAATTGATTATATCATTTAGAGGAAAGATATTTATAGCCAGTCATTTGTGATCGCTATAGTGTGGCAAGAAAGATAAGATATAAGTGCAGAGCGGAGAGTGTGAAGTATTGTGCCATCAAGAAGAGGTCTATGTGACATAGAAGATTCATTGTGCTATTCATTGGAACTAATCAGGACAATAGGTCTACAATGTAGTTCACTAAGATCCAGTTTTAGTGCATATCTATTATTCAGAAGGTTGCAGCCTTCACCCTTTGAGTAGTGAGCTCTTAGATAGTGCGTCCTCACCCCTAACAGGGTTAATCATAAAAGATTCCTAATAGGGTCCAACCTTTGAATAGGTCACTGTACTTAATGCATTGTAAAGATCAAATCCTAATAGGGTTTTAAGATCTTCTAACAAGGATCATTATACTCTATTGCATTTTCTTAGTGGGTGTTAATTCCCACCGGGGTTTTTACCTATTTGGGTTTCCCCGTAACCAAAAGATTGGTGTTGTGTTCAAGTGTTCTTTCATTGTGTTTGTGCTTAATGTTTAAGTATACTTAATTGGATAAAGAATTGAAACTTGTAGATAACTGATTCACCCCCCCCCCCCCTCTCAGTTATCTCTTGGGAGTATTCTTAACAAAGAGCTTCCATGTTTCATGCAAAACTGGATGGAAAGTTGATACCTGAGGAAAATGGTGATAACTCCTAACTCCAGATGAATTAAGATTTGCACTCTTAGGAGAAGGTTCACAAATAGGTCCACATCATCACATTAACTTTGCATAACAAGAAACCAACAACTACAATGACTACAACATAAACAACCTACAAAAATAGAAAAAATAGGAATTTTTTTTTGGTTGATGCAAGATTGCTCAAAGACCCAAAATGCTCCTACATCAGACACCTGGGGTAAATAAAGAGCTAATTTCCACATCAGACACTACTCATATTATGAATTGAATCATAAAGATCCATCTCAGCTTGTGTAATCCATGAACTATCTTCAATTGGCTTGTCTTTCCACTGAACTAGGTATTCCATGTAGTCCTTTCCTCTTGTACTCTTGATTACTCTACTATTCAAGATCTTCTCAATACTATCTTTATTCTTCTTAGGATAATCTAGATCATCTTCCATCTCATCATTTGATTCAAAGTACTCAAATATATCAACAATGCTGAATATATGTGATATATCAATGTCCTCTAGTAATTCCACTTCATAAGTATTTCCACTGTCAAACTTCTTTAGAATCTTACAAGGTCCAAACTTCTTCATTTTCATCTTGTTGTAGGTACCAAATGGAAATCTATTCTTCTTCAAATGAATCATAACCTTATCTCAAACTTCAAAATATTTATGTATCCTGCTCTTATCTGCTCTCTGCTTATATTTTAGATTACTGTCCTCCAAATTCTAATTGACTTCATCATGTAAAGTTATTATGAAGACTGCAAAATCCTTAGCTTCAACAATTTTTCTTGTCTCAGTAGGAAAATATCTCAACTCTGTGGTTCCCTTAGGATGAAATCTAGTAACAATCTCAAATGGTGTCCTCTTAGTGCTTCTATTCACATATTTATTATACACAAACTTTTCTTGTGCCAAAACTAAATCCCAATTAGCAAGCTTATCTCCAACTAAACATCTCAACAAGTTTTCCAAACTTCTGTTCACAACTTCAGTCTGCCCATCTATCTGAGGGTGAAATGTAGAACTAAACTTCAAATCTATATTCATTTTCTTCCAAAGTGTCTTCCAAAAGTAACCAGTAAACTTATGATGCATGAGCACCTTGTTTCCTTAGCAATCCCGTGTCACCAAAAAGATGTTTGAAGTTTTCTATGTTGCTTAGTTTCTTCTTTGACCGAGTTGGCTCGGTAGTTGGTTAGTTTCCTTTTTTAACCGAGTTGGTCTATTATCTCTCTGGCGTTCAGTTAATTCCTTGGCACTCGATGATCTTGTCTAGTGCTCGATTATCCTTGCTTTCCGAGTTGTTTATTTTGGATTTCTTTTGAGGCCAACTTGTGCAATTAATATTGGTCATGAATTTAATGCTGGTATCCTTTATTGGGAAGTGTGTGGACATAGATATGGTCATTCCTTTCTTGAATTATGGATCTGAAGGCTGACTAGATTCGGTAGCCTCTTGTATAAAAGTAGATGTTAGGTTAGAGTTTAAGCAGTAAGCAATTTTGGAGATAGAAGATAGAAGATAGAAAATTGAGATTATTGGTAGATCCTCACATGTTTGAGGACTTTTGTACTTCATTATAATATCTAGCCTGAATCGAGAAGGCCTTACATCCCGACATGTATGAATAAATTGATGATATTAATGAAAAGATGATATGCATTCTCTCTCTCACATTGTGTTGTGTTACTTTCACGTGTTTTTGAGCAAGGTGGATCTAGTTAGGGTGTGCTATTTCTAGCCCCTCCTATCCTCTCTTGCATCAGGTGATATTAGAGTGAAGTTAGATCTGGATCTAGGTTTGTGAATCTAGGTTTGAAGGTTCCTTCTTGTCAAACTCTAGTTGATTTGTTGTGGGATAGCAGATTGCAATCTGACTTGCAATTGCAAAGGGTTTCAAGATGGTTCATGGGAGGTGAGATGCAGATCTAGGATTGGAAGATATGCTAAGACAAATTGCTGCTAGATTGGAAGCTATTGAGATAGCCCAACGTAGATGAAGACATCTTGAGGATGTTAGTGATGATGAAATTGAAGAAGAACAAGTTGATGTAGGACCTACACCTATGATGGATCAGGGTGAGGAAAGATTATTGAAGGCTTTGACAAATCTGAAGTCTACACCACATTTCAATCCTCCTAAGTACAGTGGGAAATTGGATTTTGATGAATTGATGGACTGGATCACTGTGATGGAAAACTATTTTGAGTATGAAAATGTTCCTGATGAGAAGAAGGTAAAAGTTGAAAGCAAAAAGTTGAAAGGTCATGCATCCTTGTGGTGGGAGCATCTACATTTGGATAGAAAGAGGAAAGGCAAAGAAAAAATTAAGCTATGGAATAAGATGGTGAACAAGTTGAAAGGCAAGTTCTTACCTTGTGATTATCAGGTTAACCTAGTTAGGTGAATGAAAAGTTTGAGGTAGAAAGATAGCTCGGTAAAAGATTATACTGAGGAATTCTATAGATTAGATATCAGATCTAGACATGATGAAGATGATGTGGAAAGAATTGGTATATATTTGAATGGATTAAGAATTTCTATCCAGGAAGAGATCAACATGGTTAAGTTGGAAAGCCTTGAAGAATCCTATTAGTTTGCCTTGAAAGCTGAGGAGAAATTGAGTAAGAAGCATGAGAAAAGACAAAGGGGTAGAGGAGGTAGATTCCCTAGAGGAAGAGGTAGATCCTATGGTGAAGACAGTAGATCTGAACCTGAAAAGATAAATGTGGATAAAGGAAAGACCAAGTGGAAAGGTGAAAGTTCTTCTAGAGGAAGAGGAAGTAGTTACCGAGGTGGCTATAATAGAAGTAGTTTCTGAGGCACTTGTTACAATTATGGATAAGAAGGACATAGATCATTTGAATGTAAATAGACAAGTAAGAAGGTTGGCAGTAGCAAAAATGCTTTGGTGCAAGAAGACTCACCGAATGAACCAGAGATGGAAAAGAACTTGATGGTTAGGAGAGTACTTTCGAGTGAAGGTAAAAAGGAAGATCCGGTAAGGAAAAGTTTGTTCAAAACTAGATGTAGATTTTTTGATGAAGTATGGAAGGTAATCATTGATAGTGGAAGCTCGAAGAACTTGGCATTTGAGGACATGGTTACTAAGTTAGAGTTGGAAAGGTTGAAACACCCAAAGCCCTATAAAATTTTATGAATCAAGGATGAGCATAAATTATTGGTAAGTGAACAATGTTATGTGAATTTGAAAATTGGAAAGTACTATGATAAGGTGTTATGTGATATCATGCCTATGGATTGTTGTCATATTTTGTTGGGTAGACCTTGGAAATATAATAGACATGCTATAAATGATGGGAGATTGCATAAATATACTATTTGGGCTAATGGAAAGACATAGATCTTGTTACCTTTGGTTGAAGAGCATGTCAATAGTGTTTGTACATTTTTGAAAGTTTATCTGATGGAAGGCAAAAATTTTGTTAAGGATTTGAAGAAGAATAATGTGTGTTTTGCTATGATTCCTAACAAATCGAGTAAGAAAACAAAAGATAGTGTCCCTGAGGAGATTGATAAGTTACTCATCAAGTATAAAGATATCATTTATGAGAATGTACCTGATGGTTTTCCACTAAAAAGAAGCATTGATGATTGTATGGATCTGATTCCAAGAGCTAGTTTGCCGAATAAGGCACCACACCGATTGACACCTACTGAGATCTAGGAATTGAACCGACAAATTCAAGAATTATTGCAGAAAGGTTTGATCAGATAAATTTTGAGTCCTTGTGTAGTACCTACTATATTAGCACCTAAGAAGAATGGAGAATGGAGAATGTGAACTAATTCCAGAGAAATAAACAAAATAACAGTGAAGTATAGGTTTCCTATACCGAGAATGGATGACATAATGGATAGTTTGACTGGAACAAAATATTTTACCAAAATTGATTTGAAAAGTGGATATCATCAGATCAGAATCAGAGAAGGTGATGAGTGTAAGACTACTTTTAAGATCAGAGAAGGTTTGTATGAATGGTTGGTTATGCCTTTTGGTTTAACTAATGCACCGAGTACTTTTATGAGATTGATGAATGATGTTTTGAAGAAATTCTTGGGTAAGTTTGTGATTGTATACCTTGATGACATTCTGATATTCAGTAAGACTAGAGAAGAACATTTTTCGCATGTTAAACAAGTATTGAAAAGATTGAAAGAAGAGAAGTTGTTGATTAACCTGAAAAAGTGTTCCTTCATGAAATAGAAGATTGTGTATTTGGGATTTGTGATTTCAGCTGATGGTTTGAAGATGGATCCTGAAAAGGTTGAAGCCATTTTGAATTGGCCTACACCTAAGAATACTAGCGAGGTAAGATCATTTCATGGATTGGCATGTTTTTACAGGAATTTCATTAGAAATTTTAGTACTATTTTCAATGCTATGACTGAGACAATGAGAGGAGAAAAGAAAGAATTCAAGTGGACACATGGAGCTAATAAGAATTTTGAGGCTTTGAAGTAGAAAGTTGTTGAATTACCTATTTTGCCTTTACTTGATTTCAATAAAGTATTTCAAGTTGAATGTGATGCAAGTGGTAGTGCTATAGGAGCTGTGTTGAGTCAAGAAGGTAAACCTATTGCTTTCTTTAGTGAAAAGTTGAATGATGCTAGAAGGAAATATTCTGTGTGTGATCAAGAATTCTATTCTATTGTTCAAGCACTAAAGAAATGGAGACATTATTTGATACTGAGTGAATTTGTGTTGTATACTGATCATAAAGCTTTACAATATTTGGGTAGTCAAAATAAGTTGAATCAAAGACATATGAAATGCGTTGACTATTTGCAGAGTTATACATTTGTGATAAAACATAAAAGTGGAGTCACTAATTGAGTTGCTGATGCATTGAGTAGAAGGAGATCTTTGATGACAGAGATGAGAATTAATGTTCTTGGTTTTGATGATATGAGAGATTCTTATGAATTTGATCTTGATTTTTTTGAGCCATGGAGAAAGTGCAGAGCATCTATTCAAGATCAACCAAATACAAAATGGGAAACTATTTCATGCAAGAAGGTATGTTGTTTAAGGGTATTCAGTTATGTATATCGAGAGGAGCAATGAGAACTAATTTGATAAAAGAGAAACATAGTAGTGCTTTCACTGGACACTTTGGAATTGATAAGACATTGAATTTGCTTAAGGAGAAATAATTTTGGCCATAGTTGTATAAGGATGTTAAAAAATTTGTGAAAAGTTGTGGAGTTTGTCAAGTTGCAAAAGGAGTAAGTCAAAATAATAGATTGTATGTACCGATTGCTATACCTGAGAAACCTTGGATTGATATCAGTATAGATTTTGTTATTGGCTTACCAAAGATAATAAGAGGTAATGATTCTATATGTGTTGTGGTAGATATATTTTCTAAGATGACACATTTTATACCTTGTAAGAGGACATTAGATGCAGTACATATAGAAAATTTTATTTAAGGAAATTGTTAGATTACATGGATTACTGAGGAGTATTATCTCTGACCAAGAAGTAAATTTGTTGGATACTTTTGGAAGAATCTTTGGAGAAAATTGGGTACCGAGTTGAAATATAGTTCTACATTTCACTCACAGATTGATGGATAGACAGAGGTTGTAAACAAAAGTTTGGGAAATCTTTTGAGATGTTTAGTTGGAGACACACCGAGTAATTGGGATTCTATGTTGGCACAAGAAAAGTTTGCATATAATAATTCAGTGAACATAAGTACTAGAAAAACACCTTTTGAGATTGTAAATGGCATACAACCAAGAGGTATATTAGATTTGAGAGACATTGCTGATGAAAAGAGAAGTGTTGAAGGAGTAAAATTTGCTGAGTACATGAAGACATTGCATGAAGATGTGAAACATAAGCCAGAGAAAAGTAATCAGAAATACAAAAATAGAGCTGATAGATCAAGGAGACATAAGACTTTTGAGGTTGGTGATGAAGTAATGGTTCATTTGAAGAAAGGTGGATTTCTTGTTGTAACATATGGGAAGCTGAAGATGAAGAAATTTGGTCCTTGCAAGATATTAAGAAGATTTGACAGTGGAAATACTTATGAGATTGAGTTACCTGATGACATGGATATTTCATCTATATTGAACATTGCTGATTTGTATGAGTACCATGAACCTGATGAAGATGCGATAGTACTAATGGATTATCCGAAGAAGTAGACAAAAGAAGTGGAACATATTTTGGAGCAAAGAATTAGCAGAAGTACAAGAGGAAAACAATATATGGAATATTTGGTTAAGTGAAAGAACAAACCAGTTGAAGACAGTTCATGGATTTCACTATCTGAGTTGGATGCAGCTTGGCTTGAACATACTTCATAATTTGGAGAATCATTTAAAATAACCCCAGGTGTTTGATGCAGGAGCATCTTGGGTGCTTAGCAATCCCGTGTCACCAAAAAGATGTTTGAAGTTTTCTGTGTTGCTTGATTTCTTCTTTGACCGAGTTGGCTCGGTAGTTGGGCAGTTTCCTTTTTTAACCAAGTTGGTCAGTTATCTCTCTAGCATTTGGTTAATTCCCTGGTGCTCGACGATGCTTGTTTGGCACTCAGTTATCCTTTCTTACCGAGTTGTTTATTTTGGATTTCTTTTGAGGCCGACTTGTGCAATTAATATTGGTCACAGATTTAATGCCGGTATCTATCATTGGGAAGCATGTGGACCTAGATCTGGTCATTCCTTCTATGAATTGTGGATCTAAAGGTCAACTGGATTCAATAGCCTCTTGTATAAAATTAGATGTTAGGTTAGAGTTTAAGGAGTAAGAAGTTTTGGAGATAGAAGATAGAAGATAGAAAATTAAGATTATTGGTAGATCCTCACATATTCAAGGATTTATGTACTTCATTGTAATATCTGGCCTGAACCAGGAAGGCCTTATAGCTTGACATGTATGAATAAATTGATGATATTAATGAAAAGATGATCTGCATTCTCTCTCTCACATTGTGTTGTGTTAGTTCTATGTGTTGTTGAGCAAGGTGGATCTGGTTAGGGTGTTCCATTTCTAGCCCCTCCTATCCTCTCTTGCCTCAACTTAGTATATCTGTCTGAAATAATAGATTTAAGTGAACCATGCAATCTTACTACTTCCTTGAAAAATAATTCAACTATGTGTAATGCATCAGATGTCTTCTTACACAGTATGAAATGAGCCATCTTTGAAAATCTATCAACCACTACCAAAATAGAATCATTAACTCTCTGAGTTTTAGGTAATCCAAGAAAAAAGTCCATACTCACATCTTCCCAAGGTCTATCAGGTACAGGAAAAGGTGTATACAATCCCAAATTCTGACTAGTTCCTTTTTCTATTTGACAAATTCTACAACCTCTAACCATTCTCTACACATCTCTATAAATTTGTGGCCAAAAGTATCTTTCTAAAATTAGTTTCACAGTCTTATCAATCCCAAAATGTCCAGCAAGTCCACCACTATGTTTCTCCTTTATTATGTTCTCTCTCATACATCCTCTAGTTATACACAATTGAACTCCCTTAAATAACATATCTTCTTGAATGAAATAATCAGTCTACTTATCACTCACTATTTGTTCCTTACAAGCTTTCCAAGATTCTGCAATATCAAGGTTAGTTTCATACAAACACTTCAAATCATCAAAACCAAGTATCCCAACTCTCATTTCTATTAGCAAATTTCTTCTTCAACTCAAGGCATCAACAAATTTATTTAACTATCCACTTTTATGCTTCAATGAAAAGGAAAAATTCTGCAAAAACTCAACCCACTTCATATGTCTCTAATTCAATTTATTCCAACTTCCCAAATACTATAAATCTTTATGGTCAGTATACAACACAAAATCTTTAGGAATCAAATAATTTCTCCATTTCTTCAAAGCTTGAACAATAGCATAGAATTCATGGTCATAAACTGAATATTTTCTCTTAGCATCATTAATCTTCTCACTAAAGAAAGCTATAGGTCTTCCTTCTTGACTCAAAACACCTCCAATTGCACTTCCACTAGCATCACATTCAACTTGAAAAACTTTATTAAAATCAGGTAAAGCAAGTGTAGGCAATTTTGCAATTCTTTGTTTCAATGTTTCAAAACTCTTTTGTGCTTCATGTGTCTATTTGAAATCCCTTTTATCTCCTCTCATAGTTTTAGTCATAGTATTACAAATAGAACTAAAATTTATGATAAAATTCCTATAAAAACTTGGCAATCCATGAAATGATATTACCTCTCCAACATTCTCTGGTGTAGGCCAATCAAGTATAACTCTCACTTTCTCAGGATCTTTCTTCAATCCATCAGCTAAAATTACAAAACCAAGGTACACAATCTCTTCTTTCATAAATAAATATTTATTCAAGTTAATCAGTAACTTTTCTTTCTTCAATCTTTGCAATACTTGTCTAATATGATCTAGATATTCTTGCTTACTCTTACTGAATATCAAAATGTCATCGAGATATAAAATCATTAACTCACCCAAGAATCTTTTCAAAACTTCATTCATTATCCTCATTAAAGTACTAGGTACATTAGTCAAACCAAAGGGCATAACCAGCCATTCATACAAACCTTTATTAGTCTTAAAACCAATTTTCCATTCATCCCCTTCTCTAATCCTAATCTGGTGATAACCACTTTTCAAATCAATCTTTGTGAAATACTTTTCTCCACTCAAACTATCCATTATGTCATCCATCCTAGGAAAAGGAAATATATACTTCACTATTATCTTGTTTATAGCTCTAGAATCAGTGCACATTCTCTATTCTCCATTCTTTTTTAGTGCTAACACAACAGGTACTGCACAAGGACTCAAACTTTCCTTAATCAAACCCTTCTCAAGCAATTCTTGCACTTGTCTATTCAACTCATTCTTTTCATCTGGTGTCAACCTATGTAGTGCTTTATTAGGAAAACTAGCTCCTAGTATCAAATCCATACAATGACTTATACTTCTCATAGGAGGAAAACCATCAGGTGCATTATCAGAAATGATGTCATGAATTTCAGTCAACAAAGGTTTAACCTCAGGTGCATGTTCTAACTCATCTTGTTTCTCAATTTTCCTTGGAATCTAAGCATAAAAAATATTCTATTCTTTCATTTCTCTTGCAAACTTTTTACCCTCAACCAAGCATACTCTGACCGTAGTACAGTGACTTTCATCAAACTTCTCTACCAAAAGCAACACTATTTATTTCTTCCCATTCATCAAAATAGTATATTGATTCAATCTACCATCATGCAAATCTTTCTATCATATTTCCAAGGTCTACCCAAAAGAATACGACAACAACCCATAGGCATAATATCACACAAGACTTTATCATTATAATTCCCAATTTTGAATTTAACAAGGCATTGTTCACTTACAAGTAGTTTATGCTCCTTCTGGATCCAAGCAATATGGCAAGGCTTAGGATTCCTCAATCTCTGCAACTGCAATTTGTTAACTATCTCTTTGGATGCCAAATTATTAGAACTTCCATTATCTATGATTACCTTGCAACATTTATTAGCGATCTTACATCTGGTTCTGAACAAAATTTTCCTCAAAATAGGTTCCTCATCAGCTTCTTCATTCCACAAGATCCTTCTTAACATAAAGTTCTCACCATTTTCAAGTTCATTAGACATTTACTCAACTTCTTTGCAAGTCAAATTATTTCTGCCATTAACTCTAGTCTTCTTTCCAGAGTTAGTGCATTCAAAAGCTCTATGTCCTTCTTCACCACATTTGTAACAAGTACCTTTAAACCAAGATTTCTCTTATCTTTTCCCACTAGTGTTATTCCTAGAGTAACCAATATGGCTACCTCTAGATTAATTACCTCTTCTACCAACAGGTTCATCTTTCTATCCTTTATCTTTCATTGCATTGTCCGATCTACTACTTTCTCCATAAGTTTTGCCTCTACTTCTCTGAAATCTGCCACCTCTTCCTCTCTATCTTTGATCATGTCTTTTTGTCAACTGTTCTTCTACCTTCAAATAAAATTGGTATGCTTCTTCCACACTATCTATTTTAGCATAACTGATCTCATCTTGAATCAATTTCCTTAGGCCATTCAGGTATCTAGCCACTTTCTCAACTTCATCATCCACATGTCCAGATCTGATATCCAACTTGTACAACTCTTTAGTATATTCCTTCACACTCATGTCCCTTTGTCTCAAATTTTGCATTTTTCTCAATAAACTAACTTGGTAATCAGCTAGAAGAAACTTCTTCTTCATCTTTCCAAGAATTTTCATCCATGTCTTGATCTTTTCTTTTCCTCTCTTCTGTCTCCTAGTTTGCAAATGATCCCACCAAAGAGATGCATGACCTTTCAACTTTTTGACTGCTATCTTAACCTTCTTATTATCACGAGTACCTTCATACTCAAAGTACTTATCCATCTTAGAGATCCAATCCAAAAGTGCATCGGTCTCAAGTTTTCCATCATAGAAAACAACTTCAACTCCAGGTCTAGAATTAGCCTTAGACAAAGCTCTCAAAAGTCTTTCCTCATCTTGTTCAAATTCATGTATAGGTTCAAGATTAGGTGCTACCTGTTATTCATCACTAACATCTTCAAGAGGCATACATCTTCTCTGGGCCATCTCTACAACTTCAAGCCTAGTTGCAATATGCCTCAACATATCAATGATAGCATTACCATTTCCTCTACCACAAAGCATCTTGACAATTAGGTTCCAGCAAGATCATAACCTTGTGCAAGTTATAGGTCAGATCTCAGATCCGTCACCTTATAAAAAATCCAATAATGTTCTCCATGATCCAATCCATAAGAAAGAACTCACTCTGATACCACCTGACGTAAGGGAAGGGAAGATACAAGAAGAATCAAGCAGATATGACTTGACTTGAATCTACAAACATGCTCTACTCAGAGTTACACATAGAAGCAATATATAATTCACATGAAACAGTGAAAACACAACATAAAATAAGGCAAGGCAACTAGAAACCACAATGGTAAAATTATTATAAATCCTTCAACATGCCCAGCTATGAGGCCATTTGGGTTTTGGCCTTATACAAGGAGAATTATGAATTTAGAGTCTCAGCTCACATATTACCTTCTTTTCTACTTCTCCTACTCTTCTACTACCACCATCCCTCTCCTTCTACTAAACCACCTTGTTAGGAATGAATGCTAAATATATCCTATGGGGGAGTATTCAGAGCCATTATGTAGTAGTTACAGTTGCATTCATGACTGTGGTTGTCATTGATGTCAACATAGTGATCTACTAGAGATTAGCAGAGAAGCAGACAATATTTTAATTTGCGCATGTAGAATATTCAAGATCAATAAATGAGGAGTTGAGGAATTACTCTATATTGTGTCTTGAGATCATGTTCAAGAGCATGTACAAAATTTCATTTATTCATGATAGGCTATGTGTAATTCAGTGGAAGCAGTATTCAGACAGTGTTCTTGAGAAGCGGCTTGTGGTAACTTGATGATATCTCCTCATCATGATAGAATCTAGGCATGTAAAGTTGTACAATTGATGAAGACATTTTGGTGATGACCTGGATGAGATATCATGGTTAGAGGTCATATGTGTGAAGATTGATTGTATTTGGAAGCCGACAGTTTTTATAAAATTATGAAATATTATGTAACGTGTGAAGGTTTATATTTTGTAATTGGTTAGGCCTTGTATGCCGAATCATTTGTAATTATTTGAGTGTGGTATAAAGGAAGGATTTTTTTTCTTTATTGTGAGAGATGCTATGAGATGATATTGTGATGAGACTTGTGGAATTGAGCAATATATGTTGTAAGAGGATATGTGAATTGTAGAGATCTGGTGAAGCAGTTGGTGTGGTTTGGCATAGAAAGAGGAGAAAAGATAAGTTGTTGAGATCAGTAATTATTTGGTATTATTCTATTTGAGTAATACAAAGATCAGTTGGATAGTGTGTTCAGTGATCTTTCCCTTGAATCTGTTTGGACAGTGGGTCCTTCTGTCTTCCATAACTCTTAACGAGGTTAGAATATTTTAACAGGGATTCAAAGTCTCCTAACATGGACTCATATGTACTAAATGTATTTCATAAGGCTCCTAACAAAGTCTATCCTCTCACAAGGAATTTTCATATTAGTACATCTTTTGTGGGCATCATTCCCACCAGGGTTTACTCTCTAATCAAGAGGTTCCCTAGTTAACATATCTAGTGTTATTGTGTCATTGTGTATGTTTATCTATGTATGGTTGTTGCTTACATTGATTACATGATTGAAATATGTTAATGGTGATTAAAGTTGTATTTATCTGATAACTGATTCACCCCCCCCTCCAAGTTATCTTGGTGGACTTTACTTTCTAACAATTGGAATTAGAGCAGATACAAACAAGAAACCTTATGAATTATGGTTTGGACATGCACCATCAGTTAAGTATTTTAGAATTTTTGGAAGTAAGTGTTATATTAAAAGAGATGATGATATTGTTAAGTTTGACCCTAGAAGTGATGAAGGTATATTTCTTGGTTATTCATTGAAAAACAAAGCTTACTAATGTTTTAATAAGATAACTAAAACTATTGTTGAGAGCACAAATGTTAAAGTTGATGAGAAATTTAAAATTCAGGAAAGAATGCTTGATTATGAATCAGATGAAGAGGTTCATCCTAGAGTTAATCAAGAAAATGTTGAATTATTCTATGAGATTGATAGTGATTTGTAGAATGAAAGTCATATTAAGGAAATTAGAGAAGAACCTAGAGTAGAACATAGAGTTGAAGCAAGAACTGAGACAGTGACACCTAACAAAAATCTAGCAAGAAATCACCCTGTTGATCAGATTATTGGGAGCATAGAAAATAGAGTTCTAACATGGAATAAGGTACAAGAAGATTTTTTTTTAAATTTCTCAAGTTGAACCTAAAACTACTGATGAAGCTTGTAAAGATGAAAATTGGATTAAAGCAATGAAGGAAGAACTAGATCAAATTGAAAAGAACAAGACTTGGACTTTGGTCCCTAGACCTAAAGATAGGAATGTTATAGGTCAAACCAAATGGGTATTCAGAAACAAGATGAATGAATAAGGAGAAGTTGTAAGGAACAAAGCAAGATTGGTATGTAAAGGATACTCATAGCAAGAAGGAATTGATTACACAGAGACTTTTGCACCTATTTCATGAATTGAAGCAGTAAGAATGTTTCTAGCTTATGCAGCTTATAAGAAATTCAAAGTATATTAGATGGATGTGAAGTTAGCATTTTTGAATTTAGAATTGGAAGAAGTATACATTGAGCAGCCTGAAGGTTTTCCCTTGACTCATGAAGAAAAAATGGTATATAAACTGAACAAAGCTTTATATGGACTTAAACAAGCACCTAGAACATGGTATGCAAGATTAGATAAATACTTGATAAAATTGGGATTTTCTAAAGGGACAATAGACAACAATTTGTATCTAAAAGAAATTGAGAATCATTTGCTGATTATAGTTATTTTTGTTGATGATATTATCTTTGGAGGAGAAGATGAAGCTAGTGATAAATTTGCAGATGAAATGAAGACAAAATTTGAGATGAGCATGAATGGTGAGATGAAATATTTTTTAGGATTGTAGATAACACAGAATAGTGATGGTATTTTCTTATGTCAAATAAAGTATCTGAATGACTTATTGAAGAGATTTGGAATGGAAAATTGTAAGCCGATTGGCATACCTATGGTTTTTGACATAAGTTATCTGGCACAGATGAAACTCCTACGGTTGAACAAAAGAATTATAGATCCATGATTGGAGGTTTGCAGTACTTAACTCATACAAGACTAAATATATCACATGAAGTTGGAATTGTTTCAAGATTTCAAGTTGATCCTAAAGAGTCACATTATGTAGTAGTAAAAAGAATATTGAGGTACTTGAAAGGCACAAGTGAACATGGATTATGGTATGAAAAATTTGACAACTTTACCCTATGTGCATATACAGATGCAGATTGGGGAGGCATCATTGATGACAAAAAAAGTTCAAGTGGTAGAGCATTTTTCTTTGGAGGAAGATTGGTTTCTTGGCTAAGTAAGAAACAAAATTGTATTTCACAGAGCATAATAGAAGTAGAATATGTAGCAGCAACAAACAATTGTAATCAGATAATATGGATGAAACAAATGTTGAAGGATATTAGAATTAAGTTTGATGAGCTTGTTATCATACACTGTGATAACACCAGTACAATAAGTATGTCGAAGAATCTAGTATTGCATTCTAAGACAAAGCATATAGAAATAAACTATCATGTAGTAAGAGAGAAAGTTGCAGAGAAAGAAGTTAGACTTGAGTATATAATTAAAAAAGAGCATATTGTAGATATATTTACAAAGCCCTTACCTAAAGATACATTTGAGTATTTGAGAGGTATGCTTGGGGTTATGCCCCAACCTACTCTTGGAGAGTGATGTAGATTGTTGCATCAGTCTAGTGGTATATGAACTCTATCTTTTCTGGACGATATGCTGGTACTTCCTTTATGGGGGAGTATGTGTGTTTGAGATGATTCATAAAGGACTCTTGTGAATGTATTTTATCAATATTGTCTTTTGATATTGAGATTTTGAATCGGATTGACATATTGATGCTTTATTATCATTGATGTTAATGGGGGAGAAGAATTCATGAAAAACATCCATTGATTGGGATGAGAAGAATATGATTTTGAGAAAATGAAGCAAGATTTGATTGATGAAGAGGATGTGAAAAGATTGATTGATTTGATTGCTGAAGAGGTTTTGAAAACATTTTAGAACAGTAGTGTTGTAGTTTGGTATTTATGGAACTTGGATGCTTTTTCATCTATGTTGCCATCAATGCCAATGGGGGAGATTATTAGGAATGAATGCTAAATATAACCAATGGGGGAGTATTCAGATCCATTCTGTAGAAGCTAGAGTTGCATTCATGACTCTGGTTGTCATTGATGTCAACACAGTGATCTACTGGAGATTACCAGAGAAGCAGACAATGTTTGAATTAGCGCACGTGGAATATTAAAGATCAAGCCATGCAGAGTTGAGGAATTACACTATATTGTGTCCTAAGATTGTGGTCAAGAGCACATACACAAATTTAATTATTCATGATAGTTATGTGTAATTTAGTAGAATCAGTATTCATATAGTGTTCCTGAGAAGCGGCTTGTGGTAACTGAATGATATCTCCTAATCGGAATATAATATAGGCATCTAAAGTTGTACAGTTGATGAAGACATTTTTTTGATGACCTGGATGAGACAACATGGTTAGAGGTCACACATGTGAAGATTTATTGTATTTGGAAGCTGACATTTTTTTATGAAATTATGAAATATTATGTAACGTGTGAAGGTTTATATTTTGTAATTGGTTATGCCTTGTATGCCGACTCATTTATAATTATTTGAGTGTGGTATAAAGGAAGGATTGTTTTTATTTATTGTAAGAGATTCTATGAGATGATATTGTGATGAGAATTGTGGAATTGAGCAATATATGTTGTAAGAGGATATGCGAATTTCAGAGATTTGGTATTGAGATCTGGTGAAGTAGTTGTTGTGGTTTGGCATAGGTAGAGGAGAAAATATAAGTTGTTGAGATTAGTAATTATTTGGTATTATTCTATTTGAGTAATACAAAGATTAGTTGGATAGTGTGTTCAATGATCTTTCCCTTGAAGCTATTTGGATAGTGGGTCCTTCTATTTTCCATAACTCTTAACCGGGTTAGAATCTTTTAACAGGGATTCAAAGTCTCCTAATAGGGACTCATATTTACTGAATGTATTTCATAAGACTCCTAATAGAGTCCATCCTCTCACAAGGAATGTTCATATTAGTACATCTTTTGTGGGCATCATTCCCACCAGGGTTTACTCTCTGATCAAGAGGTTCCCTAGTTAACATATCTTGTGTTATTATGTCATTGTGTATGTTTATCTTTCTATGGTTGTTGCTTACATTGATTACATGGTTGAAATCTATTAATGTTGATAAAAGTTGTATTTATCTGATAACTAATTCACCCCCCCTCTTAGTTATCTTGGTGGACTTTACTTTCTAACACACCTAAGCTTCTTATATAGCCAGCTAAGCCACAAGTTAGCCAGTCAGACATTTAATTACATTATAGGTCTAGTTTGGAAGATAAAACTAAAACTACAAAAAGAATGAACACAACACAATGTGAAGTAACATTTAGGTCCACATGTGATCCAAGAACAAATTCACAACTTTGCAAGGTCCTATTTCCTCATACGAAACCGCACAAGACAAATAGCTTCCACATTTCATGCAAAAATGGCTGGAAAGTCGATAACCAAATCAATAACAAAATCAAAGATATATATAGAAGGAAGAAACAATCATAGGACCATGGCCTTGAGCAAGTAAATAATCATCAATGAAAGTAAAGCATGATGCTTCGAGCTCACATGAAGCAAATAGAATGATCAAAGACCCAAATAAACACTATCTTTGCTTGCCTATATCAACTTCACCCTCTTCACATGCGCAACTTGGATTTACAAAAGATAGTAAAATACAACAACGAGAATTATAATGTTGTGTCAATAAACAAATCAAATCAAGAAAAGATATATAAAGAAAGAAGAAATAGTCATAGGCCTACGGCTTTGAGCAATAAAGTACAATATATAATCATCAATGGAAGAAAATAATGATGCCCTAGCCCAATAGTGAATCATGTGATGAATTGAAAACAAGTAATAGTTAACCATTGATGCCCTAGGTGGAGGTAATGATAATTATGCTTCGAGCTCACATAAAGAAAATGGAATGATCAAAGAGCCAAATAAATACCTACATCTACACAAAGAAAGGAGTGAAAAATAAAACATTTGGGCTCACACAGGCTATGAGCATAGCCAACTCCTAGAAAGATAAGGTTGAATATAGACATACATGAGTAAAGGAGCATAAACAATAGGATACCATACATTTCATGAAGAGATGATGAAAGGATGACCAGGGTGTGAATCCAATGTGCTCCTACTTGATCCAAAATTTGCAAGAAGGAAATAAATGGGGTTAGATCCAAGGGATATGAGAAATGCATGATATCCTATTACATATCCTCATCTACAATCATGCATGTGCATAATCAAGCCATATTATGGATGCACCATCCAAACAATGCAACAAAAACATCAAATGTTGGTGTTTCATTTGATGTTGCTATGGCATCATTTCCAAATGAGGCATCCATAAAAATAACTCAGAACATGTCATACGGTCATGGTGTTCCAATACAAGGTGATGCAATCATAATCAAACATGAACTTTTATTATCTTCTTGTTTTGATGACCTACGGCATCAATGATTAACTATTACTTATTTTCAATTCATCACATGATTGAGTATCAGGCTAGGGCATCATTATTTGCTTCTATTGGTGATTATTTATTATACTTTATTGCTCAAGGCTGCGGGCTTGTGACTATTTATTTCTTATTTATATATCATTGCTTGATTTGATTTGGTTATTGAAACAACATTATAATGCTCACTGCTTTATTTTACTTGTTTGGATCTTTGAGGATCCGTGTTTAACACTAGGGCATTATTGCTAGATCCTTGCATTTTTATTTGCTGTTGGATCTTATTAAGCTAGGGCATTATGGGTTTACTAATTGCATGATGATTTGATGGCATGCTTACTATTTGGGGGATAGTTGGATAATTAGTTAATGGTTGTAGTCAGTCTTTATTTGGTTAGAAGTCTTTATTAGTATTGATCCATGTGAGTGGAGGGGGGATGTGGAGTTTGTGTGTGTATAGAACCATTTTCAAATGGTATTTATTCAATAAACAAAAAAACATTCTCTACAAATTGCGAATCTGGCCACAGGGTACAACCAGCCCATGCAGTTCCTTCAAACATGTTTTGTGGTGTATTAGTGATTGGATCATGATGTAAGATCATTGGTTGGGTGTTATTTACATGTCCAAACATTTATTTCAGTGTTTATTTATTATTAAAGCCTACGAATTAACTAGTTTCAGACTATGCCTGGGTTTTCTAGTTGCAACAATGAATTGGGATTGAGGTCTCCATAATAGATTGACTCTCCCACCCCTATGGTCATTGTGATTGGTTATTGAAGATGACACAAGGGAGGATCAATAAGGGCCAAAACTAATGGCACACCCTATCAAACCACCTTGCTTAGCTACTATGTGGAAGCCACAACAACAAAGTGAGAAGGAATGCAGGATCTTTTATTAGTCATCAATTGAAACATACATGCCTGGCTATAAGGCCTTCCCGATTAGGGCCAGATATTACAATGAAGAACATAAGTCCTCAAACATGCGAGGATCTGTAGACTATCTCAATTCTATCTTCTATCTCCTTCTATCTAATTGAACTACTAATCTCCTACCTAACATCTACTTCAATACAAGAACCAACCAACAAATGAGTCAGCATCTAGATCCATAAATCATAGAAGGGGGCTAGATCTAGGTCCACACGCTTCCCAATGATGGATAAAAACATTAAATCTATGACCCAAAACAATTACATAAGTTGGCTCCAAAGAAATACAAAACTACACTACTCGGCAAGTAGTGATAACTGAGTGACAGACAAGCATCGCTGAGCATCAGAGAATTAACTGATGGCCCAGGAGATAACTGACCATACTTGGTAACCAAAAAAAATTGACCAACACTGAACCAACTCGGTCAAAGAAGAAATTGACCAACACTGAAATCTTCAAACTTCTTTTTGGTGACACAAGATTGCTAGGGACCCAAGATGCTCCTACATCAGACACCTGGGGTTGATTTGGAATGATTCTATGAATCATTAAGTCTGAGCAACCCAAGCTACATCTAGCTCAGATTGTGAAATCCACAAACTATCTTCCATCGGTCTGTTCTTCCACTTAACTAGATATTCCAAATACTATTTTCCTCTTGTGCTTCTGTTAATTCTTTGTTTAAAATCTATTCGATTACTTCCTTCTGCTTCTTTGGATAATCTATTGGTACTATCATGTCTTCATCAGGTTCATAGTACTCATATAAATTAGCAACATTGAAGATCAGTGAAATATCCATGTCATCAGGTAACTCAATATCATATGCATTTCCACTGTCAAATCTTTTCAATATCTTGCAAGGACCAAACTTCTTCATCTTCAGCTTCCCATATGTTCCAACAGGAAATCGACCTTTCTTCAAATGAACCATCACTTCTTCTCCAACATCAAAATTTTTATGTCTCCTTGATTTATTAGCTCTATCTTTGTATTTCTGATTACTTTTCTCCAACTTGAGTTTCACATCTTCATGCAATGTCTTCATGTACTCAGCAAATTGTACTCCTTCAGCACATCTCTTTTCATTAGCAACATCTCTCAAATATGATATACCTCTCAGTTGTATGCCATTTACAATCTCAAAAGGTGTTTTACTAGTACTTCTATTCACTAAATTATTATATGCAAATTCGGCTTGTGCCAACATAGAATCCCAATTACTTGGTGTGTCTCCAACTAAACACCTCAAAAGATTTCCCAAACTTTAGTTTACAACCTCTGTTTGTCCATCAGTCTATCGGTGAAATGTAGAACTATACTTCAACTTGGTACCCAATTTTCTCCAAAGAGTCTTCCAAAAGTATCCAACAAATTTATTGTCTCAGTCAGAGATAATGCTCCTTGGTAACCCATGCAATCTTACCATTTCCTTAAAGAAAAGATCTGCTATATTTACTGCATCTGATGTCTTCTTACAAGGTATAAAATGTGCCATCTTAGAGAATATATCTACCACAAAAAATATAGAATTATTACCTCTCACTGTCTTCGGTAAGCCAAGAACAAAATCCATACTGATGTCACTCCAAGGTGTCTCAGGTACATCTATCGATACATATAATCTAGTATTCTGACTCACTCCTTTTGCAACTTGACAAACTGCACAACTCTTCACAAATTTTTGAACATCCTTATACAACCGTGGCCAAAATTATTTCTCCTTCAGCAAACTCAATGTTTTATCAATTCCAAAATGTCCAGCCAAACCACTACTATGTTTCTCTTTTATCAAATTAGTTCTCATTTGTCCTCTCGGTATACACAACTGAATACCCTTGAACAACATACCTTCTTGAATGAAATAGTCTTCCCATTTTGTACTCAGTTGATCTTGAATAGGTGCTCTGCACTTTCTCTATGGCTTAGAAAAATTAGGATCAAATTCATAAGAATCTCTCATGTCATCAAAACCAAGAACATTCACTTTCATCTTTGTGATCAAAGATCTCCTTCTACCTAATGCATCAACAACTCGGTTAGTGACTCCACTTTTATGCTTGATCACAAATGTATAACTCTACAAATACTCAACCCATTTCATATGTCTCCGATTCAACTTATTCTGACTACCCAAATATTGTAAAGCTTTATGATTAGTAAACAACACAAATTCACTCGGTATCAAGTAATGTCTCCATTTCTTTAGTACTTGAACAATAGCATAGAATTCTTGATCATACACAAAATATTTCCTTCTAGCATCATTCAAATTTTCACTAAAGAAAGCAACAGTTTTACCTTCTTGACTCAACACAGCTACAATTGCACTACCACTTGCATCACATTCAACTTGAAAAACTTTATTGGAATCAGGTAAAGCCAAAATAGGTAATTCAACAACTTTCTGCTTCAATGCCTCAAAACTCTTATTTTCTCCATGTGTCCACTTGAATTCTTTCTTGTCTTCCCTCATAGTTTCAGTCATAGCATTACAAATACTACTAAAATTTGTAATGAAATTTTGGTAAAAACTTGCCAATCCATGAAATGACCTTACCTCACTAGAATTCTTTGGTGTAGGCCATTTCAAACTAGCTTCAACCTTTTCAGGATCCATCTTCAAACCATCAGCTGAGATCACAAATCCCAAATATACAATCTCCTCTTTCATGAAGGAACACTTTTTTAGATTAATCAACAACTTCTCCTCTTTCAATCTCTGCAATACTTGTCTAACATGCAACAAATGTTCTTCTCTAGTCTTACTATATATCAGAATGTCATCAAGATATACAATAACAAACTTACCCAAAAATTTCTTCAAAACTTCATTCATCAATCTCATAAAAGTACTCGGTGCATTAGTTAAACCAAAAAGCATAACCAACCACTCATATAAACCTTCTCTTGTCTTGAAAGCAGTCTTCCATTCATCACCTTCTATGATTCTAATATGATGATATCCACTTTTCAAATCAATTTTGGTAAAATACTTTGCTCCAGTCAAACTGTCCATTATGTCATCCATTCTCAGTATAGGAAACCTATATTTCATTGTTATCTTGTTAATTTCTTTGGAATCAGTGCACATTCTCTATTCTCCATTCTTCTTCGGTGCCAATATAGTAGGTACTGCACAAGGGCTCAAACTTTCTTTGATCAAACCTTTCTCTAACAATTCTTGAATCTGTCAGTTCAATTCCTGATTCTCGGTAGGTGTCAACCGGTGTGGTGCCTTGTTCGGTAAAATAGCTCTCGGAATCAAATCCATATAGTGATCAATGCTTCTCTTCAGTGGAAAACCATTAGGTAAATTGTTAGAAATGATATCTTTATACTTGGTGAGTATCTTATCAATCTCTTTAGGGGCATTATCCTCTATTTTCTACCTCTGTTTGTTAGGAATTACAGCAAAACATACATCATTCCTTTTCAAATCTTTCACAAATTTTCTTCCTTCCATCAGGCAAATTTTCACAGATGTACAAACACTACTGATAATCTCTTCCATCAATGGTAACAATATCTACTTTTTACCATCAGCCCAAATGGTATACTTATGCAATCTTCCATCATATATAGCATGTCTATCATATTGCCAAGGTCTACCCAACAAAATATGACAACAATCCATAGGCATGATATCACATAACACCTTATCATAGTACTTTCCAATTTTCAAATTCACATAACATTATTCGCTTACCAAGAGTGTATGCTCATCTTTGATCCATGAGATTTGATAGGGCTTCAGGTGTTTCAATCTTTTCAACTGCAACTTAGTAACCATGTCCTCAAATGCCAAGTTCTCTGAGCTACCACTATCAATGATTACCTTCCAAACTTCATCAGAAACTCTACATCTAGTCTTGAACAAAATTTTCCTTACTGGAACTTCCTTCTTGCCTTCAATCCAAAGTGCTCTTGGGACCATCAAGTTCCTTTCCATCTCTAGTTCATTCGGTGAATCTTCTTACACCAAAGCATTTCTGCTACTGCCAACCTTCTTACTTGCATTTTTACATTCAAATGATCTATTTCCTTCACCTCCATAATTATAACAAGTTCCTTGGAATCCACCTTTGTTATAGCCACCTCGGTAACTATTGCCTCTTCCTCTAGCAGAACTTGCACCTTTCCACTCGGTCTTGCCTTTGTCCAGATTTGTCTTTTCAGGTTCAGATCTACCATCTTCACCATTAGATCTACCTCTTCCTCTATGGAATCTACCACCTCAACCTCTTTGCCTTTGTTCATGTCTCTTGTTCAATTTCTCCTTGGCTTTCAAAACAAATTGATAAGCTTCTTCAAGGCTTTCCAACTTAACCATGCTGATCTCTTCCTAGATAGAAACTCTTAGTCCATTCAAATATCTACCAATTCTTTCTACATCATCTTCATCATGTCTAGATCTGATATCTAATCTATAGAATTCCTCAATACATTCTTTTACCGAGCTATCTTTCTACCTCAAACTTTGTATTCGCCTAACTAGGTTATTTTGATAATCACAAGGTAAGAACTTGCCTTTCAATTTATTAACCATCTTATTCCATACCTTGATTTTGTCTTTGCCTTTCCTCTTCCTATCCAATTGAAGATGTTCCCACTGTTAGAGTATTATTTTCTTTTACTCTAGTTGCTTAAGCGTCTCTTAGGTGCATTATTAATTAATTCTTAATTAATAATGTGCAACCTAGTATTTTCCTTTTAGGGTTTCATTCACCTTTTTAAGGTTGAACTTTGTAATTGTTTTTTTAATTCAGTTGATAATTTTGCTCTCACATTTTGAGTGAACATCTGAGTTCTGCTTTTTCATCTTTGTGCTTCTACTTTGTATCAGGTTCTTGCATGCAGGTGTATTCGGGGTCTGTGGATTTGCATGTTTGTCAAATCCTACATGGTATTAGAGCCATTCTGCTGTAGCTTGTTCAAAGTTTTCTGAAGCTGTGGATCAAGCTCTTTTTTTTTGGCATTTTTTGCTGTTTTTTATATTGGATCTGGGGGGTTACAATTTTTCGGGGCACCTTGGACAAAAACTGACCTCACGGTTGCGTCCAGAAGGCCCGAGATACCCAAAATCCATATAAAATTAGTCCTTTTTGGCCACCGGAGCTTCTGGGAAAATTTTTTTCCCCTTTTGGGCCGTACGGCATGATTTTCGAGAAAAAAATTAAAAAAAAGGGGTTTCATGGCTGTTTTTTCACGCGCCACCACCGCGCCGCCATCTCTCCACCGCCGCGCCACCGGCACACCACCGGCGCCCAGCCGGCCGCCCCCGCGCCACCGGCACGCCACCGGCGCCCAGCCGGCCGCCCCCCGCGCCACCGGCGCCCCGCCGAATGCCACCGCGCCACTAGCGCTCGGCCGCCGCACCGCCGCCCAGCCCGGCCGCCGCCCTTCCTCCGCCCGGCAGCCTGCAGCAGGTGACGTCACCTGCTGACGTCACTTGCCGGCAAGTTTCCGGCGCCGGATTTTTTTTCGGCGTTTTTAAAAAATTTTCTGACAGTACGGTTATGACGTCATGCTGACGTCAGCGACGGCCCAGTGACGGTCATACGGCCGTCAAATTTTTTGCCGTCCCTGGTTTTTTTCAGAGAGCTTATATTTGGGGGTACTTGGGCGTTTTTGCTCCTACAGTGTTCATACGGACTCGAAAATTGACATATGATATATCGCCGGAAAGGTCTTTCCAAGATGGACGTAATGATGCTAGTTTGGTTTTCTGATTCAGCCATTTAAGTTCCCTTTTTTAGCGTCAAAGTCAAGGCTTCATTTTCCCTCCTTCTCTACATCCGGCATTCCAGGTTTTTCTCTAGTTTTTTTTGTACTTTCAGTGGTTAATTACTTGCTGTACAGGGGTTAGAATCCTACTTTGTGGGGGGGTGCATTTCCTTTCTGTAATTTACTTCAGAATAGACCCTTCTACTTCTATCTTCTTCTTCTCTCAATGTCGGATCCCTCTGTGGCCCGGCTAACACCGCACAATTACCACACATGGAAAGCACACATGACCAGGCTGCTCATGTCACGTGGCTTATGGTCATGTCTGGATGAACACCAACCTGTCCTGCAGCGTCCCTTTGAGGTTCTTTAGCACAGGAACAAAATGGATGAAGCCATGGGTTTGATTGCACTGAACATCTCTGACAGTCTCTTATTTCACCTGGAAGGTTTGACCACTCCTAGGGCTATTTGGAGCAAGTTTTCAACCTTGTTTGGTACAGTCAACGAATTCTGGAAGCTTCAGATTGATGCAGAGTTGACCTCTTTGACTCCTTCTGATTTCCCCACTATAGAGGACTTCTTGATGAAGTTCAAATCTTTGCGTACAATTTTGCAGGGATGTGGAAAAATCAAGACAGATGATGAGTGTATCTATTTGATACTCTCAAAGTTGCGAGGACAGTACCAGATCTTTTCTTCCACTTTCTACTCCACCATGGATGCTTTGGGTACTAGACATGTTATGCCCTCTTTTGAGAATTTCTGTGACAGGTTGACTCGTGAGCAGTCCAAGATCACTCAGATGGATTCACTTGCAGGTTCACAGTCACAGGCATTGCTTGCCAAGTCATCTCAGGACACACAGAAGCCAAAGCCGAAGCAGATATCTGACTCCTCCTCTCAGCACTCTACTGACACACCATCTTCTTCTAAGAAGGAGAATTAGAAGACTCAGATCCCCACATGTTCCTATTGTCAGAAGAGGAACCATGATGAGTCACAGTGTTTTCAGAAGAGATGTGATGGTTATGAGAAATAGATTGCAGATTTGCAAGCTCTCCTTCAGAAGAGCACTATTTCCTCTCCATCCTCTTCCACCTCACAGGGGTCTGCTTTTCAGTCTTCTGCATCTTCTTCGACATCTGGACAGGATTTTGGACAGGGTCATGCATTACAGGCATCTGTTGCATCCCCTTTACAGGTCCCTTGGATACTGGATTCCGGTGCTTCTCACCATATGGCATCTTCTCAGGAGTTGTTTTCTTCTTTTGAGACTTCTCCTATTCCTCATATTCTCATGGGGAATAACATTGTACAGACAATCTGTGGGATAGGTTTAGTCAGCATTCAGGAAGGCACATTCAATGATGTATTGTATGTTCCATCTCTCTCTGCAAACCTTCTCTCCATTTATCAGATTACTCGCAGTGGGTCAGGGAAGACAGTTGAGTTCACGGCCGATTCAGCCTTCATCAGGGATAGTGTGACAGGAGGCATTATTGCTACAGGGACAGTTGATCATTCCTCCCGTCTCTACATCTTTTCTCATTTTGGTCCACCCTCTCCACTGTCGGAGCTTAGCTCTCCTCTTTCACGAGAGCATCATGTGGTGCAGTCAGGTAGCTTGAACCTCTGTGTTGTTCCTGAGACCCGTGTTGTGACTGCTACACCACATCCTGAGGAGTACTTTTCTCTTCAGCCGGATTCTTCTTCAGCACTGCTTGATCCTCCAGCTCCATTCATCGAGCCACCAGGTGCAGTTGTTGAGGATTCTTCAGAGGACACTCATCTCCTCTCTCATGACAGTGTCAGCACACCTGTCATACCACTTGCATTGGGGATTCCCTTTCAGGATCCTCGTGTCTTCACATTTGAGCATCAGCTCGGCCTTCCAGTGACACCTCATCCTTCGAGGTCACCTCTTCAGCACCCACTGACCTTCACTCCTCTGCATTGGAGTCACAGTGGTTTGCTCATTTCTCCAGGGGTTCTTTCATTCTGGGGGGCTTTGGAGCATCGACCCTCTCTCTCGGGGGGGGTTAGTAGCACGCATTGTACTACTGGCTTTGAGAGAGTCTCTTGAAGTCATGCCTTTTGTCTTTGCTTGCTTTTATATCTCTTTTTGGAGAGGGGTTTTTCCCACTGGGTTTTCTCCTTTGTCTCCGGTTTACAGAGATTTCCTTGTACTGGGTACCTGATCAGGCCTTGTTGCCGGGACCCATTTCTTGCTTTCTTAGTCTTGCTAGGTCTACTTTCTCCCTGCGTTCAGCTTAAGGGGGGGTGTTAGAGTATTATTTCCTTTTACTCTAGTTGCTTAAGCGTCTCTTAGGTGCATTATTAATTAATTCTTAATTAATAATGTGCAACCTAGTATTTCCCTTTTAGGGTTTCATTCACCTTTTTAAGGTTGAACTTTGTAATTGTTTTTTTAATTCAGTTGATAATTTTGCTCTCACATTTTGAGTGAACATCCGAGTTCTATTTTTTCATCTTTGTGCTTCTACTTTGTATCAGGTTCTTGCATGCAGGTGTATTCGGAGTTTGTGGATTTGCATGTTTGTCAAATCCTACACCCACCACAAGGATGCATGACTTTTCAACTTTGTACTTGCAATTTTCACCTTCTTATCATTAAGGATATTTTCATATTCAAAGTATTTCTCCATCTCAGTGATCTAATCCATCAATTCATCAGAACCCAATTTGCCACTGTAATCAGGACGATTGAAATATGGTGTAGATTTCAGACTTGTCAAATCTTTCAAGAACCTTTCCTCACCATGATCCATCATAGTTGCAAGATCTACATTCGCTTGTGCAATTTGCCTTAGCATATCAGCCAATCCTGGATCTGCATCTCACTTCCCATGAATGATCTTGGATCCTCTACAATTGTTGGTCAGATCGCAATCTGCTACCCTACAATAATTAGCTAGGACTCACAAGAAGGAACCAAAAAACCTAGATTCACAAAACTAGATCCAGATCTCACCTCGCTCTAATACCACCTGACACAAGGGAGGATCAATAAGGGCCAAAACTGATGGCACACCCTATCAAACCACCTTTCTCAGCTACTACATGGAAGCCACAACAACAAAGTGAGAAGGAATGCAAGATCTTTTATTAATCATTAATTGAAACATACATGTCGGGCTGTAAGGCCTTCCCGGTTAGGGCTAGATATTACAATGAAGTACAAAAGTCCTCAAACATGCGAGGATCTACAGACTATCTCAATTCTATCTTCTATCTCCTTCTATCTAACTAAACTGCTAATCTCCTACCTAACATCTACTTAAATTCAAGAACCAACCAACAAATGAGTCGGCATCCAGATCCACAAATCACAGAAGGGGGCCAGATCTAGGTCCACACGCTTCCCAATTATGGATACAAACATTAAATCTATGACCCAAAACAATTACATATGTTAGCCCCAAAGAAATACAAAACTACACTACTCGATAAGTAGTGATAACCGAGTGATAGGAAAGCATCGCCGAGCATCAGAGAATTAACTGACAGCCTAGGACATAACTAACCATACTCAGTAACCAAAAGAAACCATCTGACACTGAACCAACTCAGTCAAAGAAGAAATTGACCAACATTGAAATCTTCAAACTTCTTTTTGATGACATAGGATTGTTAGGGACCCAAGATGCTCCTGCATCAGAAGATCCTGCTAAAGATGATATGGATGTAGATGAAAAGAAGGAATGGAACAAAAAAAACAATAAAGAAATGAGAATAATTATTGATAGTGTTAAAGATCACATTGTGCCAACAATTACAAATCTAGAGAATGCATATGAGATGTTCACTTCATTGTCTGGCATGTTTTAGATCAACATAACAAATAGGGTCCTAGCTCTCAAAAATAACCTCCCAGATCAGGATGAATCAAGGGGAGTCAATCACATCCTACTTCATGAGGATCAATGAGCTAAGGAATAAACTATCATCAATCAGGTTCAAATATGATGATAAAGAGCTAGTTGTGATAGCTCTTAATGGATTACCTCTTACTTGGGATGCATTCATTCAAGGGATTAGTGCACATTCTGAATTACCTACTGTTGATAGACTAAAGACTGATTATCTTCAAGAAGAAGCAAGATTAATATCAAGAGGATCAATCTTCAAGGAAGATATACAACTTTTTTACTCTCAAAACTTCAAAAGGGGGATAGGGAAATTCAAGAAAAAGAGAGAATTCCAAAAGGATAAGAGGAACAAAAAAATGAAGGAAGTTCAAAGGACAAAGAGGGAAGAGGGAAAAACTTTAAGAAGAATAAACCCTTTAAGAGGGACTTCTCTAAAACTCAATGCTATAAATGTGACAAGTTTGGTCACATAGATGTAAATTTTCCTGAGAGGAACAACCTTCAAGTATCCTTTGTGGAGATAAAAGAACCTGAAACTGAGCTCTTTGCACTTTGAGAGGGAGTTGCAATTTGAGAGGGAGTTTTATATATGGGAACATACACAAATGATTGTCAGTATAAATGATTAACTATTTTATTTATTGATGTATAGGTGCATACAATATTGGTTAATGAATGTTGGAACATACTTACATTGGCATATGTTGTGTATGTTACATTTTATAATTGGCATTTTTTTTGGGAACATACATTATGATACTTAGAGATAATGTTGTTGTATGCATGGGAGAATACTTTATATGGATATATGTTATCCTTTATATATGCTTTTCTATTGATCATATATATGTGTGAATACATTTCTTTATAGAGGGAACTATATTGCATCTTGCTATGATCACATTGCACCTTGTTATATGTTGGAAAAATTTGGTTAATCTTATGTGGTGAGACTTATGTGATTACTCTTATGCTTATGAAGCATACTTTAGTGGCTTATTATGTATGTATGGATCATACTTTCTTTTATATCCGAGTCTATATTTATTGACTATAGATGAGACTATATTACATGTGATTCTATGTGTGAACACATTTTCTTTACATTGAACTTGATTCTTATGATTATAAGATCATGTTGATTACTCTTATGCTTATGTGGATTCATCAAATGAGATTTTGAGTATTACTGGAAAGGTAAAGGAGTTAAGAAGTTTGATAGCACCAAGATTTGTGAATGGATATTTGATGATGGAAAGTTTACAAAAGTAGAGGTAGGTGTTTATTTGTCCCTTTGATCATTCTATTTGCTTCATGTGATGCTAGTTATGATCATGCAATTAGTAAATCTATAATGCCCTAGCTTCATGAGATATAAAGATCATAAGCACGGGTGAATTCAAATGGGCATAATGAAGCAATAGTGATAATGATACAACAACAAATCTAGGCTCACACAGGCTGTGAGCATAGCCAAATCTTAGAAAGATAAGGTTGAATATAGACATACATGAGTAAATGAGCATAAAAAATAGGGTACCAAACATTGCCTGAAGAAATGATGGAAGGATGACTAGGGTGTGAATCCAATGTGCTCCTATTTGATCCAGAACCTACAAGAAGGAAAGAAATGGGGTTAGATCCAAGGGATCTAAGCAATGCATGATATACTATTACATATCCTCATCTATAGTCATGCATGTGCATAATCAAGCTATACATAGTCAATCATGTGATGAATTGGAAACAAGTAATAGTTAAACATTGATGCCCTAGGTCATCACAACAAATAGTAAATAAAAATGCAAGGATCCAACAATAATGCCCTAGTGTTAAACATATGTCCTCAAAGATCCAAACAACTAAAATACAACAATGAGCATTATAATGTTGTGTCAATAACCAAATCAAATCGAGTAATGGTATATACAAAAAGAAGAAACAGTCACATGCCTGTGGCCTTGAGCAATCAAGTATAGAAAATAATCATCAATGGAAGCAAATAATGATCAATGAAAGAAATCACATATAGTAATTAATCATCAATGGAATTAAAGATGAGAGAGTAGAGTAGAGTTATGTTATTCCTTTAAACATCTTTCTTTTGTGTTTGATTTCATTGTTTTAAGAATGTTGATAGTCAGAGTTGACACAATCCTTATGATGAACTAAAATTAAGGCTTAGTGAGTATCATAACATGTCTACTCACTAAAGATTGGAATATTTGTACATTAGAAATTATTTGATAGTGAATCATGCGATGAATTGAAAATAAGTAATAGTTAATCATTGATGCCATAGGTCATCACAACAAGCATATAATAAAAGTACAAGGATCCAACAATAATGCCCTAGTGTTAAATACGGGTCCTCAAAGATCCAAACAAGTAAAATACAATTGTGAGAATTATAATGTTGTGTCAATAACCAAATCAAATTGAGCAATGATATATATAGAACGAAGAAATAGTCACAGGCCTACAACCTTGAGTAATCAAGTGCAATATATAATCATCAATGGAAGCAAATAATGATGCCCTAGCCCGATAGTCAATCATGTGATGAACTGAAAATAAGTAATAGTTAATCATTGATGGCCTAGGTCATCACATCAAGTAGATAATAAAAATGCAAGGATCCAACAACAATACCCCAATGTTAAACATGTGTCCTCAAAGATCCAAACAAGTAAAATACAACAGTGAGCATTATAATGTTGTGTCAATAACCAAATCAAATCGAGAAATGATATATATAGAAGGAAGAAATAGTCATAGGCCCAAGACCTTGAGTAATCAAGTACAATATATAATCATCAATAGAAGCAAATAATGATGCCCTATCCCTATAGTCAATCGTGCAATAAATTGAAAATAAGTAATAGTTAATCATTGATTCCCTAGGTCATCACAACACGCAAGTAGATAATAAAAATGCAAGGATCCAGTAATAATTCCCTAGTGTTAAACACAGGTCCTCAAAGATCCAAAAAAGTAAAATACAATAGTGAGCATTATAATGTTGTGTCAATAACCAAATCAAATATATATATAGAAGGAAGAAATAATCACAAGCCTGCGACCTTGAGAAAGCAAATAATCATCAATGGAAGTAAAGCATGATGCTTTGAGCTCACATGAAGCAAATGGAATGATCAAAGATCCAAATTGTTAAAATAAATAACAAAATATAGAGTTAGGAAATTGTTTAATCAATGAGAAAGGAAAAGAAGATTTACCATGAATAATCACAAAACTAAGAGCATTCACCAAAGCACAAGGAAATGAGGAGACAATATTTTGAAGGGGGAAAAGCATAAAAAAACCCCCATGATATAATGAAAGTGGCAAAAAATGCCTAAGAATGAGAGAGAGAGATAGAGTGAGAGCTTAGCTCATACAAAGTTCAAGAAGAAGAAGAATCTCATTTGTTGAGAGAAGGAGAGCCATCTCTTAATAGAGATGTGAGAAAGGAGTTACATTGTAACTCCCACTTCTGTGTATGCCACATTTCACTAGTGTGTGAGACAAGTGTAGGATTCCTCATAAGGAGGAATATCTATTTCCTTAATAAAGGAATTAAAAATATGTGACATGTCCTCCTACTTGGACTAGAGGACGAATACAATAGGATACCTTGGTTTATCCTTTAAATACAAATATGCCAAGGAAAGATTAAATTATAACACCCCCCTGTAATCTTTACTTGGGGTTTTACAAAAATCTGCAACTGGATTATCCTTGTAGTAGAGGAGGAAAACTTGTTTTTCTTCACTTTGTGTTGATATGAGGTGATGGTGCAATGATAAATTCTTGGATATTGAAATATGATTCCTTTGATTTTTGTAATGCAAGAGTGTAGGTGTTTGTGGATATAGGCCCAAATCTTTAAGTAAACTTTGAGATTGTTCGTTGTTACTTGTCCAAGAAAGGTCACCTGAATCTACAAAAAAACAAGAACCATGAGGGGATCTCCCATTATTGGGATTTCCTCCTAAAACTGAATCAGTAGAAGCTGAATGTGAATCATCAAATGTAATTTCATCATAAAGAGGTTTTGTAAACCAAATGGATTCATTACTAGATACATAAAAAATAATAGAAATAGGACAATCACCATCAATAATATCATCAAGAAGATTAGAGTTTAGGGAAGGAGGTTGGTCCTCCATAATAACCATTTGAGTGTCATGAAATTCATGATCTACTTTGGAGCAAATAGGAACATAATCTCCTGTAATACATAAGGGCAAGGTGACATTTATAAACATATTAATAATTGCATCTTCTTGTTCTAAAGCAGAATAAGTATAAGAAACATCATCAACCTATAACATGTTATCTCTATGAGGAAAATAGGAAGCGAGAGGATCATCCCCAAAACAAACATCATCACATGGGTCATCCCAAATAGGAAAATCATTTAAAGGATACATAATCTCATAGTGCGGTGTAGAGTTTTGATTTGCTTGATTAATAAGGGGAACAAGTTTCTCGTAAGTTTGAAATGTGTTCTCCAAGACATGCCAAGCCTAATGAGCCACAATACAATCTGAGATAAGATGATATAAATATGGATTTAATGAGAATCCAGTTAGACCAAATGCTTCTTCATTTTTCAACTACCAGTAATCCTGGTCAGCCCGAGGAGTGGTGGATGTCGGTTTCAAATTTGGTGAAGACACAATATCTAAAAGGTGTTGAGATTTTAGAAAATCAGACATGTGTGGCCTCCAAATAGTATAATTGGAACTAGTGAGTTTAAATTTCGGCATTGACATAGACATGATGAAACAAAATTACAATTGAAATTGAACAGAAAGATATTTTTTTTTATTAAAAAAAATTTAAAATTAGGCAAAGCAAACATTAGAAAACTGAAATACTAACAGAGTTAAAAAAATACTAATAGAGGAAAAAAAAAATCAGACCTACAAATAAACGTTAGCTAAATCGAAGCCAAACAAGATAAGATACTACAACTTCTAAAAAAAAAACACTAAAAATCCAGTTTAACTGTTAATATCACTTTCACAGAAGAAAGCGAGCTTAAATATATGAAGAAGAGAATAAAATCAAATCCCTAAATACATTCTAGAGACTCTAGTCTATGCAGATGAAAAAGGCTGTTAATCAAAGCACACAACCGAGATTAAAAGAATATAAAACACAACAACTATAAGACAAGAAGATGTCAGCCTTAAGAGGAGCACAGGCCTTTTACGCCTACTGAAGATGCCAGATATCTTGCAGATCTTGATAACTAAAAGATTAGTTCAAATCAGAAAAAAAGTACTGGGTTAGCAAAAAAAAACACTGTCTCAAACCCAACAAGACCAGTGCATAAACTTTTTTTTCTAATTAAAACACATTAAAGCTTAGAAACAACTACCATGTCACATTCACCGCAATCAAAAGAACAAAAAATGAGGGCCACCGTACCAAATGAAATTTAAAATTTTAACGAAAAATAATAGATCAAAACCTTAACTCTGATTTTAGGTAACATTTACAACAGAATATGTAAAAGGACCAGTAGAACCAAAACCACTCGACTCTAGAAATGTGACAAAATGATGTGAGTCAAGTAACTGGTGGATAAACAACCTATAGCATGAATCTTAATGCATTAGAAGCAACCACACATGAAATGAATAATTTTAAGATCTGGTAGATATAAAAATCTAAGAAAGAAAAGAGGCAACTGCAAGCCAAAGCCTGAGGACGAGAAAAGAAAAAAATGATGCATATAACCTACAACAACCACTATTATTTAATATAGTGATCTATATCATTTAATACAAATGGAAAGTGTCAAGACACAAACAAACTATAACCTCTTTAACAAGGAAACATGCAACCTTAATAATTGGATCTTGCCCCAAACAGTAAAGTTCAAATAGATAAAAGAAAAGCAAAAAAGGAGGGAGGCCGCGAGAAGAACTCCATAAAATGGATGCACATCATCTACGTGGGGGAAAATGTCTACTATAGTAGAAAGCTTGTCATGAAAAAAATAGTTGAGTGAATTTCACCTTGCGTCAGTAAGACTGGAGTAGGCGGGAGATTGCAGAGCCCTTGTGCACCACTGATGGTGTCTGCCGCAGTGTTCTTGATAAGAATATGTCCACAAAATCCTTCCCCGAGTTGAACCACAGGAGAAACACAACTAACAAATAACTAAAAAATATTAAAGCTGAGATTAAATACAAATATAAAGCATGCAGATGCTATGAAAGGTGCAGTTCAATAGTGACCTAAGATCCCAAACTCCCCTTTAAATAAATCGGAGTACCAGAAGAAGCATATCGCAAATAAAAGAAAGAAAAAATGAATACAATGGGAGTTACTGTAGTTTAGAGGCCTGGCTCCAAATCTTGATAAATAATGTAGAATAACAGATCCAAAGCCAACAATTGAACCATATAAGACAATGTATACTCCCTGCCCAAACACAACAGCCGCCCAAAGGTGAAAGCTAGTCACAGGGCCGGTCTTTTAAAATTAGAATAAGTGCAAAAGGTTGCTTATCAGTTGATGAAAGTTAGCATAGTTGTGAGAAAATATAGAAAAATTACCTCTAACAGAAAAGAAACTAGCGAAGGTAATGCAGGCCTGCTCTGAGAGAAATCTAGGGGCCCAAGCACTTCCAAGCATTGATAGTTTCTTAGAAGGCTAGGAACCGATCTCGATAGAAGTTATAGAAGATGAAACGTGAGGTGAAGCACACGCAAAATGAAAAGAGATGAAAATAAATGAAAAAAAAACAAAAAAACTATTGCATGTGGAAAGGGTTATAGCTCCCTCCCTCTAACCTGTCCACCTTGCTCTTTGCCGAAAAATAGAGTATCAAAGCAAGGTTAACAAATAGATAAAAAGAAGAAACGTACAAAGCTAATACATTTAACTCTATCGAAACCTCAAAAAAAAAATTCAGCACCAAAAATACATACAATATCATTCAAAACCAAAAAACAAGACTACATTCATCGACAACCTGTTGCTAATGCAGGCCAAAAAAAAAAGCTTCCTTGAGAAAAACAATTAAAGGCACAAATCAAATGGAGCAATCAAATCTCGCATATTTAAATCTGCAGAAGAAATAGCGCAAGGAACTACTAGCGATCAATCTACACAATGATTTTTCTTTTTGCATACGAACAAAGTGAATCTCTTAAGATAGCAACTATGATGATTTTTTAACAGACGCATGTAACGAAAATTTAGAAACAATGATTGCAAATTTGAAAAAATATTCTATACATGCATGTAACTGATATTAGAACTAAAAAAAGTAAACTTTTAAACTTTAAATTATAATATTTAAGAACAAAATTTAATATTATAATCAAAATTTAATATGATAAAATTAAGATTTTGATAAATTTAAATTTGTATTATTTTCTTTATCAATAATGTATCCAAACCTTCACAAAATAAATCAATAATGTATCCAATAGATAAATTGGGTTTGGCGGTAAACTAGCCAAACCCCAAAAAATTTTTAATTTTTTTCTTCTTAATCAGATTAGTCAAAAAATATATACTAGCAATAAACTCTCTCAAGAGTCTCTGATATTGGAGTGCTCCAAGATATGGTAGCTCCTTCACATGTACACTCAATAATGGATTAAACCAACCTGCTCTGATACCATATTAAAATAAATAACAAAATATAGAGTTAGGAAATTGTTTAATCAATGAGCAAGGAAAAGAAGATTTACCATGAATAATCACAAAACTAAGAGCATTCACCAAAGCACAAGGAAATGAGGAGACAATATTTTGAAGGGGGAAAAGTATAAAAAAACCTCCGTGATATAATGAAAGTGGCAAAAAATGCCTAAGAATGAGAGAGAGAGATAGAGTGAGAGCTTAGCTCATACAAAGTTCAAGAAGAAGAAGAATCTCATTTGTTGAGAGAAGGAGAGCCATCTCTTAATAGAGATGTGAGAAAGGAGTTACATTGTAACTCCCATTTTTGTGTATGCCACATTTCACTAGTGTGTGAGACAAGTGTAGGGTTCCTCATAAGGAGGAATATCTATTTCCTTAATAAAGGAATTACAAATATGTGACATGTCCTCCTACTTGGACTAGAGGATGAATACAATAGGATACCTTGGTTTATCCTTTAAATACAATTATGACAAGGAAAGATTAAATTCTAACACAAATAAACACCTACCTCTGCTTGCCTAGATTGACTTCGCCCTCTTCGCACGCACAACTTAGATTTACAAAAATTAGAAATGAGCCTTTCTTTTTCTTTTCTTTTTTGTTTATAATCACATGGGTGTCAAAATTACGACGAAACCATCGCTATTACGACAACGTCAGGGGCACTTGAAAAAAAACCCAAAAATCACACACAAATGGTAGTGTCGTCGCTACCCATTGTCAAAATTTGACCTTGAGAGCATTATTGAATTATTATTTACTAAATACACACTTTAATGCATGCAATAAAAGAAATCTAGTTTTGTGCAAATGATCCTATTATGCTCTAAGCTTTTGCCTAAGACATTAACAAACAAAAAATAGATAAGAAATTTTTTCATGTCACATTTCATATTAACATGTGCATGATGTGTTGTGACACTTGACAATATGAAACTTGAGATAAGCATCCTTAATGCACCCAACATAGTGGCACAACCAAAAGACTTATAAGATTGGGAAACTCACCATAATAACCATACAATATGGGGAAGCTTTCTCCATTACAAAGATATGGTTCTAATCTATAATATCGTTCTCACACAAAAATAAGGAATATAATAAGAGTGACATCCACTTCATCCACAATCCAAGAAAACTCTAAAAGACATTCAACCATAAAGGAGTTTTTACACAAGATGTAGGCCAACTAGGAGGTATGACGATTTAATAAATTGAACCGATAAATAGTCATTAAAAAAAATGAAAGGTATGGAACATCTCAACAAAGTGAGATGATAGAAATATTGAGTGGGCCCAAGGGAATAACTTCTATGAAGAAACCTTCTTTGAGAAAGGTCAAAAAATGTTCATACGGTCTAATGGAAAGGCTAAAACTGTATTAAAAGGACAATATGTACTAAAAGAACACCCGTGTGCTACATCATAGTCCTAAATTTGTGCAATAGTCCAATTAAAACATCGTAGTCTTCTAATTTAAGTGTTTGAAACAAGCCTTTTCGAAAACTAACTAATTAGATCAACTTTTAGATTTCCTTAAGTATTTTCTCACCACTAGAACTATTTTATTACAAGGTATTCAATTGAATAACTAAGAAAGTATTGAGCATCCATTCATTGACAACCCACTTGTACAAGACATGATAACAATAGATCAAGTGAAACAATTCACAGACTTCTCAAAAATTTGCAAGACACCAACAAACACTCTTATATATAGATGGATACACACATGCAACAAGGGCAACAAGTGAACTATGGGTATAACCTCCTTGAGAATACAATTGATTTTTTTTTTGAAAGCAATTTAATTACATCAAATGACTTAAGCATAAAATTTATCTACTCTAGTTTGCACGACCATGAAACCACTACATGAATCTAGGTGACTAATCCATTTACATCCAAATAGAAAAATATGGAAAATACTATAAAGATTTTATGCACATTTGAGACCTAAGTCAACATGTGTAGAAAGTAATGATATGTTTTTTCTACTTGTGTTGAAAAAATAGATCCAACCCTAAAGCATTCATTAAGGGTGTGTGCAGGGTCACCGGGGTCCAAACTAGGCCATTAAGTAGCACTGAAGATTCTAAAGAGAAAAGTTAGGCAGCTTTACATAAAAATTTAAATAGGTATTGATATAAGTTAAAAAATATTTAAGAACTAAATTTGTAGCAAATTGAATGTAGTTTGTAGGCTAGTTGCTTTTTGGAAAAAAAGGGTAAATCTATTTGGTTAAAATTAAAAATTTCAATGTAGCAGTACTAATTTTTTTAAAAATAAAATAAAAAGTAGGTGGATGTCTAGCCAACCTAATTATGAGCAAAAAGTAATATCATTTTCAAAACTTTCAATATAAGTAGAGGATACATGCCCAAATATGACACATATTTTTTTGCGAGTAAATAGTTAATTATGATTTTTTAATTAGATTTTTTAAAAATATTAAAAATTAATTTTCCAACCACCCTAACTTGATCAAGATTTTATGCAATTCAATATTTTAACATATAGATTGTGAAACATAAACTGTGACACATCTTTAAATTTCAAAAAATATGAAACCATTTGAAGTTATTGATTTTTTTCAATTGGCCTATCAATAAGGACTTTAGACATAATGCATGTAGAAAATCAATAATAATTATCTATTAAATTCAGCATAAGGCAAATCTTATATCAACGAAAAGTTGACAATTTCTTGCATAAACCCTTTTTGTTTCATCAAGTTCACATAAAAAAGTTGTTAGCACAAAAGACACAATTTGGAAAAACAAGAACTTGTAGAAACATTGGGGTAGTTGACATGTCAAATTTGACACCCTTAAGCCAAATTGCAAAGTGATCTAGAGGCAAATCCCATGGCAAAAAAATTTGTCTAAAAATTTGAGATTTGTTTTTTTTTCTTATCTAAATGGATATTTATTTCAAGCAAATAATTGTTTCTTTTTTTCTATTAGTTTTTTTAGTGTTCACTATATATATTAAAAATTGATATATGTTAGGATATTATATAATATGATATAATTTATGATGTTAATATATAATATTAATATATATTATATTATATTTAATGTATATATTATATATATAATACTAATAAATATAAGATGGTATATTATGAACTTAATGTATAATATATTAAATATTTTATATATTTGATATAATATTTAATACGAAATAAGTTAAATATTAAAGCTTTAATATTTAATATATATTATATTAATTGTTTATTTTTTTTAATTTTATATAAGTGTGTGCTAACAGTGAGGGTAGCTCCCATTTGATGAAAACCAATGATAAAATTGCATGTCAACATCAATTTTTTGCGCTTGTGCAAAGGATTCTATTGTGATATCATTCCATATCTATGCAAAGTTTGCCAAAAAAATCTATAGTATATTGCCTCAAAAAATATGCTTCATTGTATATTTTAATATTTATGTCTTTGAGGAGCTTCCAAATTGTTTCAACAATGTTTCCGAGCTTCCAATTTATCACTTTCCCACAATCCCCATTGACATTAATATTTTTGATAATTTCTCTCTTCAATAATTTAAGGCCATTCAAAAGAGCTAGAAATTTAGTTTCATTATTAGAGCCAATGAGAAGTTTCTTGTATACATCCCACACAAGATCGTTGGTTTCATTCCTAATCTCCACTCCACATCCTGACACTCTCAAATTCCCCTTTACCACACCATCAAAATTCACTTTTAGCTTCTTTGTTTGAGAAATATATTATATCTTATATATTATATATAAATCTCCCTCTATGCCTCCCAACTTACACCCACCCCCCCCTACGCCCCCCCTCCCCCATGTCAGTGCTTAAAGTTGCAGATAATGAATACCAATTAGAAAACTCTAATACATGACCGTACAGACCCAAAATGTGCATTTGACAACATCAAACACTAAGGTTGCTAAGGATTTTGATCCTTCTTCGACTTTGATCTTCAAGCTCAGGCGAGTGTACCTCTTATATTCTATTCTTTAAAGAATCACAATGGTTATCTGCATACTTGACACATACATAAACATATAACCTTTTCAACATAAACTTTTAAATGAATTGTTATTGATTGTGTTGATGGTGAGAAATGTAGATCAAGCATGGAACAGTGCCAAATCCTAGGGCAAAGAGTCAAAGAAAGCATACATCTACAAAAATTCCTCAAATCTAATATACCATAAACCCAGGTGAGATGCCTTACAAATCACCCTCTCATTTACATACACTATCATCAGATTCTTGCATAAGCCATGAATTCTTAGAGATCTCCCTTAAGACTTATTTCTCCCTTGAAAGGAGCTCAAAGCTTAAACCCCACTATTTACCTTGTAAATGATATGATAAAAATGCCTTACAAATTTAACATATGAAAAACTCAAAAATTCATACATGAATACAATAGATACATAAAGGAATTTCAGTCTATTTTCATTGATATTATCTCTGTATCAGTACATTATAAGATAAGAATTCTTCAGACCAAGACACAAATGCTAGAGGCTCTCTCCACTCAAATTTTCACAACCCTCACAACAATGGAGAGGAAGAAAAGATAAAGGAAAAATCAGAGCCAGTTACACAAACTAACAGCTACCAATTTTCCAAAATATCTTCATCTTCCCTCCAAATTTTGATCTTCTTCTACTTGGTCTCCTGCAACTGCATTTACCTTTGCAACCATTTCTCCCTCCAAATTTGCATCCGAAATACAAAAGCATGTACTTCTCTTTCCCACCAAGTCAAATCTAAATTTAATCATTGCCATTGGATTCTTCATCTCCTGCCGTTTCCGATGACATATAATATGTCTATGTTCTGGTAAAAATTGAATCTCCAAGTTGAAAATTTGCGAGTTACATTCTTTTAAATTTTCAAATTTCCCCTATAGTCTAGACTATGTAGTTTCCATAATTTTTTAAATCTGCATATTTGAGCCTTTCTCCTACACATTCTTCACAAAAGCCAACAGATTTGGACAAGTGTCATCAGCTGGTTTGATGCTCCAACTTTAACCCTGGGTTAACCCCCTATCTAGAGATTTGGAGACTACCTTTATTCTCCCATTCTCTAAATGTTTCTCTTAACCATGGTCAAACTTAGAGAATTAGTGAATCCTTTATTCTCCTAATCTCTAGATATCACTCTTAACCATGGTCAGATTTAGAGATCACGAGAATGGCCTATTCTCTGAATCTCAAGATACATTCCTTAACTATAGTCACATTCAAAGAATGGGCAAATGCTTAATCTCTTAATCTCTAAACATTTTCTCTCTGACTGTCTGGATCACGAGATTGGGTGACCTATTGGAAAAAATGGTCAGAGCTCCCCTTGGGATTCATGACATGGTTTAACAACCTCTTGTGTCTTCTATAAGTCTAGTGGTTGTATCGGGCATTAACAGGTCGATCTTTTGGTGCAATGACAACTACTACTTGTAACAAGTGGTATCAGAGCTTGGTCACAGATTTGAATCTCCTCAGGTAACACTGAGGGGGAGATTGTTGGAAAAATGGTCAGTGCTCCCCTTAAGATTCATGATGTGGTTTAATAGCCTCCTGTGTCTTCTATAAGTCTAGTGGTTGTATCGGACATTAACAGGTTGATCTTTTGGTGCAATGACAACTACTACTTGTAACATGACCACTACTAACTGACTGCAATCTCCCAATCTCTTAATTCTTCTCCAAGTTGTGTGTTCATCCAGAGATTGGGTGACTGAACATTCTCCTAATCTTGTAATGTTTTCCCTCTAATCACTAGCATTCGGAGATCTGGTGATAGGGTTAGTTGACCGCCATCTCATAATCTCTGAATGTTAGCCTACTTTTTGATTACATTATGAGAATGCACGAATACCTTCCATGTGTCACTTTACTTGTCTTGTCATTTTACTAGCTTCCTACAAAATTATGTGGTCATCGATCTACTGACACGCTTCCTAATGCACCTCAAAGCACGCGTACCCAGAGCCTCCAGCTCTTTCTTCACAACTACATGTGAGAAATGTTTCATTTATGCACTTCAAATTTCATTCAACCCACCAATGTGGGATTAAAATCCTAAGCATTTTAATATTTCAATTAAAATATGTATTTAGGCGCCCAACTGGCATGCACAGAGGCACGGGTCCACAACTCCAAGAGACAGCCTTGCCTCCTTTCTTCTTCACTTTACCTTCAATCTGGGTGGCATAGCATTTAAATACTTCCCAGAATAAATTCGGGGTGCATGTGGGATAAACCCACATGCAACCCTTTCTGTTTTGCTTCATTGTCTTTACCTTGCATAACACACACCTGCATTTGTTTCTTACTTACCTCTGCAAGTATGGAGCATAGCATTCCTTGCATTCAAATGTTGGCATGCACCTTTCTTGACTGGTCTTTTGCATTCCCCTGGTCTAATACGCACAACCATCATTCTTCACGTTGCCTCTTTGATTTGTCTACCATGCACTCAACAATGTGCATTACACACCCCTTTTATTGGTGCGTGAGTCCTCTCCCAAAACTCACACAAATCTCTAGCAATGTCTTGTAGCCTTATTTGTTTGTTGGCAGCCTGCTCATGCTCACGCATCAGTCCAACATGACTGGCAGTGGTCCAGGGGCACCATGGATCTACAAGAAAACTATGAAGACATTCAAGGCATAGAAAACAACTAATAAAGATCAAAGGGAAAAGGAGGTCAAAGGGATTCTAAATGATGTAAACCACATTAATTATCATGTATTGGCACCTATCATGATTTAATGACATGAAATGGTATTTAAATGTATTGACTTGGTTTATATCTTTAAAAGGATAATTTGGTTGTAAAATGGACCATTAGTGTCCCAATGAGTTTAGGAGATTCTAGGAGTATGGTTGGGTATTAAATAATTCTTCTACGTGTTTAAACACCTTAGAAGTTTTAGTGATCAAGTTTAATAAGTTTTAGTTCATTTTCAAAGTTTAAAATTCAAATGTTTGAAATACAATAGCTAGTAGCCATTTAGGAGGGAAGTTAGGATTATAATGCTAAAAAACTCAACTAATCCCTCTAACCAACCAGAGAGGTTGGGGAAGTTGAGTTGATGATTGCTATATGTATTTGGGAATCCATAGTATGGACATGATGCCTAGAGTGTACGGAGAAGAACAATGAAGGGAATAAAAGACAAGTTTTAATTGAAATCAGTGATTTTTCAAGTGTGTTAAAAGTCTTTGTTGGATTTCATTTACAATAATGCAATAAGGAATAGTTTCAAACATTCATATTCAATAATTGAATGCTTTGGAGACTTTTCTCATGACTGTCTCATGCATTAACCAGTTTGTTATCACTGCTAAAAATTTTCAGCTCCATGCTAATATTTTTGAAAATAATTTAGGTTTTTGACCTAATGATAACACTTCCTATTGAAAACCCTATGTTTGAAAAACCCTAGCTTGATATTGAGTCCTGTTATATTTTTGCGTTACCTTTTTGGCTCACTAAAATCTTGAAATCTGCATGTGCCTTTTAAAATCTTCAAGTCATGTTTTTTGCGGTTAGGAAAAGTTGTTGGGACCCCTTTTTAATATTTCCTATCCTAAGCCTAAGTCCCCGCGGTAATTTTTCCTAACTAATAAGTCTTTTAATATGTGGTTGTCATTGCACCACAAGACTCTCGATTGTCAGAATCCCTAACATGCACTTTAGCGACATGGTGCCACCTGTCCAAGTGGGCCCGATTGATAATGGTGTTTATTGGCATGTAAAGGATGGATCTCATCGATGGCTATCATTATACCATTGGACTGAGATGCACATCTTTTATCATCACGGTATAGAGACAACTGTCCGATGTTATATGGTAGACCAAAAGAAAGGTGGGACCTTGAAATGCTAGGTCATGTTGATATGTCCATTTCTCATTTGGTTGAAGAAAACAAGATGGCGGTTGACACACCTTTAAAGCAATGAAGAATAATCTGAAGTGGGCCCGCTTGTTTGTAAACATGGCATGATGTGATTTGATGAGCAGACGAATGATGTGTCATCGATGGGGCCTTTTCTTTGGGGTGATTAAAATGTTGCAAGATCTCACAGTTGTCATTAAAGCATTGGGATAAGATGCATGTCTTTTAGCATCACGGTTTAGCAACAACCATTGATTTCAATGAAGAGGTGAAGATTGCTCGGTGGGTCCTCTGCGTCAAAACATTAATGACGTGGTCATTTGTGATTGGGCCACAGGGGCATTAATGATGTTTTAGGGTTGCCAGTGTATCTGACATTAATGATGAGGTGGTTTTCGGACTACTGACATATCTAACTTGGCATTTTCTCATTCACCGAGGCTTTTGTAAAGCATCAGTGGGGCCAATGTTTTATTAAAATATAGCGATCGTCAGATCAAATAGCATTGACGATTGTTGTTATATCTTGAGATGGTTTTTTTGATAGTTTTGGGTTAGTGCTTTGGTGACAAGATGACACCTGTCTGTTTCGGGCAGAGTAAAGTTAAGTGGTTTAATTCTTCACATGGAAAATTTGAAATGTTCTCATTGGTTGAGAACTAACTTGGGAAAAGTATTACAGGGTTGTGCTATTAAATTTGTGAGCTGTCCGATGCGTCGAAATAGAAATATATCAACAGCTAGAATTTGAATTTTGCTTTGTGACATTTTTTCACATCCTGTGAATGCTAAGGCTGCCAACTTTTAGTAATGGAAAAATTAATGTGCTATGTGCAGATAATTGCAAGCAGTTGGTGAAGTTATATATCAATTTCGATCGTTGTTCCCTTTCATTACTCTCATAAGGTTCTCTGGCGATAGATTTTCTTCAAGCAGCAGTTTCAAGCAAAGAATTTTTAGGTGCCTGGTAGGTCTCTTTTGATTTCAAGAATTGCTTGAAATATTGTCAAGGTGTTGCAAGAAATTTTCTATTGCCAGTTGATAGTGTTTAGGGTTTTCTTGAGAATTCATATCTTTAGTAAGAAACCCTAGTTTCAGAATGCCGCCCAAAAGGAATTTGTCTAGTCAAATAGACTATGTTAAAAGAGGAATTTTTGAGGATTTAATGTAGTTACTTCCACATTCTGATAATGGGGCACCTAGGGTAAAAGAGCTTACTCCAAGACACCCTAGGGATTTGGCTGCAGAGGCACTCTATGATAGAGGGAACTGTGTGAGAGATGCCAAGGTGGGTGAGAAGCACGACGGTCTTACTCTATTTAGATCAACTTATTCACAAAGAAATGCCTGTGCCCCCTTGAGTAATGTATGGTAGTTTGATATCAGGAGGTTAATATGCCCTAGTGTTTTCATGGATGCTGAGCTGTTAATACAAGTTGCTAAGTGCTACGATCTTGTGACAAAAATGTGTCAAGGACATAAATGGGAGAGACCTGATTAGCATCACTGAGGATGAAATTAGGGAAGTGTTTTCACTAAATGACCCATCTATGGGGTTAGAAAAAATATACTTCAAGGAGTTTACAGAATTTTATGAAGCATAGAGAGACTATTTGAGGTCTAGACCTTTAAGGCAATTTTTGGAGGAAATTGGATCCATGTGTGTTGTCAGTGCAAGCACACTAGAACCTTTCAGGTTAGATCTATTTAGCAAAAGAGCACAGGAGGTCTATAAGTCATTGACCTTAATTCTAGGACATGATGAGGAAACTCATATGCCCATACCATACATGTTCATGATGGTACAATCACTGCACCCCCAATTAGCACTGATTTTTGATTTTGCATCTCATTTAGCTGATTTGATTCATGAAGGGTTAATGGGAATCAAGGATATGAAGGTTTCTAGAGCTTTTGGGTGGTATAAAATGCTCATGCATATGTTTTTGTACACGGGTGAGAGGTTTTTTAGTTCAACGATGAATATTGTGAAAGAAAGATACGGAGAAACCCTTCCAGTGCAACTATGGACTACAACCCTGTCATGGGATAGAATTAATGCTAGTTACATTGCCTTTGATAGGGATTTTGCATCAAGGCTTAGGTCTCTTTTGTTTTTTGACAATCCAAGGATCCCAAGAGAACTGCTAAGACTAATTAGGCCAAAGGAGTATTGCTAGTTATCACCATTGTCCATAATTTTGGAGATATAATTTTGTACCTTATTTCTACAGTTTTTAGAGTGTATGGTTGTAGGGTGGCACCATATGTCCTACCTTATCAAGTCCCATTAAAGTTGGGCTATGCTAAAATTTTGAGGTAGATTGGAGAATTACAAGAGTCCACTCTCACTGGAAAAGGAAGGGGAACTTTTTTCCTAGATATAACCTTAGCACACCAATATGTGATTACAAAGGGAGGATGGGTACATCTGAATAAGGTCTTGCAACCTTATAGAATGCCTAAAGAAAAAGTGAGATGTGCAGATACAGAGGGTTTTCTCTCAGGAGTTTTCAAGGACAAGGTGAGGTGTGCTCTGATTGAGCATTAGTTCAATTTTCTAGAGGATGTGATCAGAAATGAGTTTGATCTTCAAGCTCAAGAAGTGAAAAAAGAAAAATGGGTTATCTATAGTAAATCTATAGATTTTATAAAGAATTTTGATGCAGCTTATGACCCATTAAAGGAGTTTGAGCCATGGGCAAGGAAAGTAGATGCCCTAATGGAACATTTTGAGGGCCTCATGCATGATGTAAATGAAAAGAGGGCAGCTATGAGCAAGACAGATCTTGAGAGGGCTAGGCAAATCTTGAGCTAGCCAAAATACATGAAGTTGACCCCAAAAGGAGTCTATACAATGCATAAAAGAAGTGGGTACACTGTTCTTCTGCCATCATAGCAAAGATGTGAGGATATCCCTTCTACTTCAAGAGGGAAAAGATCTATTGATGATCCATCATTGCAAGGACCCTGCCCCAAAAGGAAAAAATAGGAAGAAGAAAGGCTAGTAGAGGAGATTTACTCTCCTTCTCAATCCCCTATCCAATTGGATGAACGTGGGGTAGTGGAACAACTTGTACAATTGAGAAATGAGGGAAACATTTTTGTTTCTAATGAGGATTTGCTGGAAGGAATGCCGGAGGCACCTGAGGAGGTGGCCATGGATCTTTTAGTTGAAGAATTTGAGGGTAAATAGATGGACCCTATTTTGAAGCAAGCAAGTGACTCTTTCCTTGCTGATGATGAATTTGTTAAGACTAGGGCGTTCTCCCAATTTCTTTGGAGAATGAAAATAAACCAATATAAAGAAATTTGTGAAAAGAAGAAAGAAGAGTCCCCTGCTAGGGATACCAAAGAAATAAAGGATGAAACCAAGGAATAAATGGTCAAAAAATTTGAGAGAATTACTCCAGAGGAGGGGAGGGCCATGGTTCATATAGAAAGAATATTAATTTTGCTAGAATGGGACATTGCTGATGTAATTGTCTTTGACCAAGTTAGAAAGAGAAAAGTGAAAGCTCTTGCTACAACAAAACAAGCTAAACAGGCTGCAAGAGGGATTGCTTTCTCTGAAGATCATGCTGCCCTGGTAACGTGGTCCTTGAACAAAGGGGAAGGAAAAGAAAAGAGAGAAGATTTCTCTACAGGACATGCAGGGAGTTTGTTGGTTCAGAGAGTAGGAGAAACATCTGGTGTAGAGGCATCAAATTTAATTTTAGAAACTGCTAAATTCAATGTTAGTGTGGTAGAAAAAGATGCTAGAGAAAAAGAAGAGCTTAGGCTCAAATTTGAAATTGTCCTCAAATCTTATAATGAGCTCAAAGTTGAGCTAATTCAAAAGGATAAATCAATTGCTCAGTTATTAGGACCCTTAGATCATAGGTCTCCTCAATTGGTAATTTTTGATAAGCTTGCAGTGGCTTCATCTTCAAGCCCAATTATTGAGTTTCCACCTTCACCACTTCCAAAGACAAATGTAGATGCAAGGGTCAATTGGGAGAAACATAGGTTAATAGAAGAGGCAAATAAATTGAAGGAAACAAGAGTACAGTTGGAGAAGGAGAAAGATGAAAATAAAAAGGCCATATTTTTGGCACACTAGGAGTATAAGGAAAAAATAACAAATGCAATTTTGGAGTTTGCATATGATTTGAAGCCCTCCATTTTACATAATCATGTTAGTAGATTGAATTCTTTGTTTGAAATCTTGAATAAGGAGAAGAATGAGATGTCACCAATTCTAAAGAAGTGGATTGAAAGTTCTCCAAGCATAAAGCTATTCTGAATGTTGTCTAAAGGATAGGAGGACCCATACCCACTAATAAAGCTAGTGCATCAAACTGTAAAGAAAATGGTACAGTTTGGCATCTTTTTGGATAGTTTTATCAGAAGATCAAGCATGTTGAAAGCTGAGTTAATGCTTTCAAACTATGAACATGTGCCTACCATTTTCATAGATAAAGGAAAATTTAAAGAGGCTTATCAATGGAGAGAAGAAATGGATGGACTTTTGACAAAAAGAATAACTGGTGTCTTAAGTGAGAAATTTTCTTTTAGTGGAACAATCAAATTATTAATTAATGCCAAATCAAGGTTTGACACAATTCAGCAGAAAGTCACTCAAATTGAGAGTGAGTGGGAGCATTTGTCAAGCAAAAGGGCTGAATTTGTCAATTTTGACTTCCCAAGTGAAGAGCTGTACAATAAATGGAGATATCTATATATACGAGAGGCATAAAAGGTTGACACACCGCTAGCTCCATAAAGCAAATCAAGGCAGTCATTTTTGGATCAAAAGTGGTTGAGATATGAGAGAGCATTCATTACATAATGGACAGCAAGTGTTGTAGATCAGATTTTTTAAGGAGAGCCAAGGACAACATTAAAGACATAAAGAAAGTCAGCTCAACTGCAATTTTCTCACCTGCTGGACCAAGTGTATTTATTATAAATTTTGTAGTTGTAAAATTTTTAGGGTTAGTATCTTGTAAACCCTAGAATGACCGGTAGCTTATTGCATCTCCTTGTTTATAAAAGGATTTTCCATGATCATTCTAGGCATTGAGAGTTTAGGAGTGAAAAAGATAAAATTTCTAAAACCCTAACCCTCAGTCGAGGATTGTAAATTTTGTATCATTCTGTAAAGATAATAGAGAAGAAGTACAAGTTGCTGCTATTGTTTTGCAAGCTTGCTATTTAGGATATTTTGTATGCAAATGGTGAAAGGTTATACTTAATACAAGTTTCAAATCTTTTTCTCTCCTTTGTTTTATTCTGTGAATTTTTAAATCTCTCATAGGTTTATATGTATGCATTGATGCTTTGAGTTCCAACCTAGGGTTAGATTAAATACTGCTCAAAGTGGAATATGTGTTCATGAAGTTTATATGAAGGATTCTCATAAGTAGGAAAGATTTGAGATACTTGTGTTTATGCTCAAAGAACATCTTTTTTACAGACATCTTTGTATCCATCTTGTTTTCTGAGGTTTTTCCCAATAGATAAGGCACTGGCCTGTATTCTCCTATCCTTGTTTTGTATGGAATGATTGGAATCTTGTAATCTTGAAAATCAATTTTAAATCACTACCAGTCTTTTACTTTCATTTATATTTATGTATTGTCCTACCTAGTGATGGATAGTCAATGAAAAATAGGTTGTTGTTTAGTACTTTCTCACTGTTTTCATCTGTTGAAAGATCCAATAAAGAAATAAGGGGCAAAGTTAGAACTATCAGTTAGAGTTAATACTATTGGATCAGGTGCACCCGCCTTGGTTTTACAGAGCCAAAAGTAGAAGAGGGTAGTCTTATCCCTATAGTTGGTCTAGTTGCTTATAGATTGCCCATAATTGGAGCTAACCATTCCTTAATATCCATCATAAGCATACTGGTATCTCATGGAGTGTAAAATCCTATCCAGGAACCAACACAGTCACTGTGATTCCTTGAAGTATTTAAACCCTTTCATTTTGGGCACTTTGTGTGTGGATTCAAATGTAAATTTTACTTGGTTAATGTTTAGAAGGAACCAATAAAGTATTTGAAGGCAATATTGTATGTTTGGATTGGTTTGAGAGTCATTTAGCATGACTGTACCCTCACACACAGTGGCTTAACCCTATTGGACAATCTTTTCCATTTATTTTAAAGTTTATCTTGTAAACAATATCTATTCCATCAACTCAAAGGCCTAGAATCCATGGAATGAAGTTTACTAACAATGTATGATAGTTTCTTAACCTTGAAGTTGCATAAATCTGTTGAAGAGTGGTGATCATAGTCAGCAAACAAAGTATTTATATTGAATTTCATGGCCCAAGTGTAGCAGTGGGAGATCGGGAACAACATAGTAATTTTATGATTGGAGTACACTTATATTGGTGTGTTAATGGTAAATCAATCACCAATTGATCCTAGAAATCCTTGGAAGGTCAATATTGACAAAGCCCTAGATTCAAGGGTTTGGAGTAACTAATTTGGGGCTTTTGGGGTTCCCTATGTGTTGGGTATAATTCCTCTTAGATTTATAGGTTTTGATGCATTTGAAGACACTGTCCAAGAGTTGAGACCTTGGAAATGTTTCTAAGTTGTAGTTGCTTTGTAAAACCACCAATTTTCTAGTGCATTTGCAAGGGTACAGGAAGGGTACTGCAATTTGTTCCAAAATACCAATATATAAGTCTTTTTTATTTCATGTATGGCCAAAAGGGTGTTTGAATATGTGTTTAGTTCTTCTAGTGTTTTGGGAAGGTGAAGAGTTTGAAGACCAAAAAGGTCTTTGTAGGGCTACAAGACTAGTTCATTAGGTCTCTGGAACAGTTTGAAGCTATTTAGCCATTGGGGAATGTGGGTAACACTTAAAACCTTAAAACCACTATAATATACCCTTATACACCTTAAAGACACCAAATCTATCATTGGTTTGCATTGGGAGAAGCCTTGGATGGGTTGAGTCACTTAAGAGCAATTGACCATTGTGGGAAATAATTCATTTGTGAAAAAAACTTGTAATATATTACCTTGTTTATTAGTCCACCACCCTTTCCTTTGCATCAAGAAACCACATTTCAAAATGTGCCTCCTCTAAATCATCTCGGCTCTTTCTTTTCACTTTTTTCATTAGTTTGGCACACTCCCTTTCAGCCTTCATTATGCTACGCTACCTTGTTTATACTTTACACATTACCTTCCTTGCATGATTGAATGCCCTCATTTCACCATGCACCATGCCAACACACTACTTCTACGCACTCTCATAGATTGGTGAGCTACAACCAAAACAAAGTACACATCCATCTTATTTTCATACACTGGCCACTTTGGTGTGCACATCAACCTTGCCTATTTGCGCACCAGCCTTCTCATGCTTGCGCACCTTCCTTGCTCTAAAGACTAGTTCCTCTATGCTCACACACTCTTTCATAGTGCGTACAACTTCTTTTACTATGCACTCCTTCTTTTATCCTTTGTAAGTCCACGCGTGCAACCACTTTAACTTGTACGCACACTCCACTTCTAGTTTAAACTTGCACACCATTGCTCTATGATTTGCAATAGTAGGCACTCTTGGATGTGATCCATTAATATGAGCCATGACTAGTCTCTCCAAATGGTTCATATTCTTACTACTTATCAGATTGACATTTGTCCCATTGACGGTTGTCTGATTGACAAATGAGCTTACAAATTGTGAGGAGGAAGGCATTGCTGGATCCATAGTCCATCTTGATCTTGATAAATTAAGAATTCTGGCATTACCTTCAGTGCCACCCAAAACTGAAGCCAAAGAATTCACAAATTCCTTTCCCCTCATACTATCCGCTCGAATGCAAAGAAAAGTGCATACAACACTAAAAAGTTGTAAAATAAATGTCATGCCAGCATCAACTTAAAAGTGCACAATCATTGGCATGTTCAAAATATTATCAACATATGGCATACACATTTTAAAATTCACATTTACCCTTTTCTTATCCAAGTGCATCCACTTGAATGAAGTTAGGACAAAACCATGTCAAATTTGCAATCACACAATTCATTACTTTACACCTCTGCAAGACTGACCAATAACACTAACTGGCCTCTAGAATTGGCCAAAAAAATTGATCAAAAGGTCTCACTGGAACACACCATCAAGAATACAAGTTCACTTCCATCATGTATGTCCACTTGCCAAAGGAGATTGCACCCAGAAACCCAGGTCACAAGATATTAATGACCAAACATGGCACTTCACAAACATCTATTCAGTCTGCACTGCCAAATCTACACAAGTCACCTCCATAACTGACTTTGAAAACTCATCAACTGAGACCTTCAAGATTTGAAATCTTGGATAATAATTCACTCCCATACAAGGACAATGAATCCACAACAAGATTTCTCAGAAGATCAAAAGGAGAAATACCATTGAACAGAAAAGTCAACTCGTTAGAAACATTCTGAAATAAAAATAGTGAATTATGCAGAAAAATGGGTTTGGAATTGGCTTAGGAAAGTGATCAGGCGGATTGGTAGGGATATAAAAATATTTAGGGTAGGTCACTTCTAGGTTTACAATATAGAGAAACTCCCAATTTGACTTGACCTTAAACTGGGTGCAAACTAGGAGACCCCTAAGTAGGTCATTTGGATTTCTAATTCTGCAAATTCAATGAAACTTAACAAATTGCAAATGGAATGGCCTTGGAAAATAGGTCAAAAAAACACATGGGGGGCTAAAAAGGGTCATGGAGACTAACTCACATGCCTAAAATATGATTCACAAAGCATCATGTTATGAATATCTACTGGTCATAAAATGTAATCTTCTGAAGTGGGCCACTTTGTGAAATTCTGGAAACACATAATGCAGATTTGGGGAGACACCTCCAAATGGCCACTTCCAAATCATACCAGAACTGAAATATGTAACCTTAGACCCATTACATATGTCAAATGAAAAGTAATGAACACCTTACCCAAGTGATTTTTCATTAAAAGCAATAGGACCCTTTTACCCATGCACTCAAACTAGGCCTCTCACAAAGAATTTCAGGACACTGATCTTACACTTAGAGAATTTTTGAAAATATGGAGTCAAAATATACTCTAGATTTTTGAACTCCAACAATGGCTCTGACTAGAGAGGTGTGCCCCATGCGGGCATATAGAGAAACCATAATCTCTTGGTACAATAGACCAACCGAAGAAGAAAACCAACCCGACTTTTCCCTTCTCTTCTAAAAACTTGGAACCCTTTATTGAAAGTAAAAACACCACACGATTGAAAGGAAAGAAACTATACATGGTTCACCTTATTTATGAAAAGGCTTAAAGCCTCAAAATTATAACCATTCCTTACCCCGATCAAACAAATTATTCTCATCTCCATATAGTAGAGGTAAACTGAAATCACTTCTTTTTGTTATCTCTATTGAGGATTAAAGGTTGTCATTAGTATCAAAGGTTATCTAAAGGAAGCTAAGTATATCAGCTGGTTACATATATTGAGCTAGTCGGTAACTACAAGAAAAAAATTCTAGTCGGTAAGTACATACACTGATCACATAACAGTGTTACTGAGCATCAGACACCAATACCGAGCGACAGTAAACACCAGGCATCAGAGTAAACATCGAGCAATTTATATAGTGTTTACTGAGGATCATAGGAAACAACATAGTAATCAGGAATGGCACATTCTTCTATGCAAATGGTTACAATAGAATCATAAAACAATTTACCAAGATCGAGAATAATTTATTGTTGAGATTCTCATTAAATGTAATGAAGATCATATGTAATAGTTTGATCTAGGTCATTATTGTACACCGTAGATCTTAGGGTTTTGTCTAAGATTTGTAAACCTAATTTTGTAAGTGGCATAAAGCAGTATGTTATATAATTGTATGTTTACATCATTTGTGATGTGAGCTGAGGTATGAGCGAAGAAGCACTTGAAGCATTTGCCTAACTTCAAGTTTATCAATTGACAGAGAAGAAGAGTTTACAAAGGTATTCAGATTGAGCAGAATCAGAACAGGCTAACCAAGTAGTTCAGAGCAGAGATTCATCACAGTAAAGGTGATATTTTATCAATATTTCATTGATTTGTATTAGACAATCACGTTGTCATTTAGCACATAGTTACCTATTGCTTTCTAACAATTGTAATTGAGTTTTGGTAAAATCTCTTAACAGAGTAGACTTGACAGTCTTTTGTAAATCTCTTAACCGAGTGCACACTCAAGTAGTATTGCTAAAATCCTATCACTAGGTAGATCTAGCTAATCTAATATGTTACTCCCAATAGGGTAAGATCACTAGAAATGATTAAAACTTGTAGCCCTAACAGGAAAACCTTTTCTATCTACAGTAGTGAAGAATTTGTGGGTGTCTTCCCCACCGTAGTTTTTACATTTTAACAAGGGTTTCTGCATTACCAAAATACTTGTGTTATGGGATTGTTCTATTGTTGATTTCATGTTGTTTACTTTCACAAGTTGAATGAATGAATGAAACATGCATTAGATACAAGTTATTTTGTATGGTTACTACTATTTGCTATTATAGATGTGAAAGGTTGAAGTGTTAAAGTTTTGAGGGCACTGATTCAGCCCTCCCCTCTCAGTACCATATCTCTCCTAATTCCAACAATTGGTATCACAGCTTAGTTCTCTTATTGAATAGTTTAACCACTAAAGGGGAAAATATCTTAGTCATGGAGAGGTACAAGTTAGATAAGATATTCAGAATTAGAAGATTTCGATGCAGATGTTTGTGGAATAGTATAAGCGAGCTAAGAATGAACTGAAGAAAATGCTAGTTGAAAGGAAGAACCTAGCTATTTTGAAAAATGAAGTCAGTTATCATGAAGAATCAATTGATGAGTTATTTGATCATATTGGATCTAGTTCTAGAAGTATCTTTGATGGGTCTGAAGGCATGATATCTGATTTATCTGAAAAGAATCAACATTTAACCGAACAAGTGAAAGCACTACAAATTAGTCAGGAATCTCAGATGGTGAGAATGGTAGAGATAATGAAAAATGGTAGATAGGCTAAACAAGAAAGGAATCTAGCTATTGATGACTGAAGACAAATGAATGAACAACTTCAAGAAAAAGAAAGTGAAATATAGAGACTCACCAATCGCCACTTTCATACATCCAATCAGGTGATGGTTGTGAATCAAGAAGTCAATCGAGTGAATGAAGAACTATCAAGAAAACTTGAAGAAGTTGCAAGACTCAGAGAGGAGAATGAGAAGCTAAGAAATGAAGTGAAGAATCAATAGCAACACAATGAGATGAAGATATTGGTTGAGGATACTTCTAAGAAGATTGATGATTTTCTATTTAATCAAAGAAGATACAGAAGTAGAGCTGGTATAGGATATACTGGAGAATCATCACAACAAGCTGAATAGGTTAATAACAATCAGAATCAATGACCAAAGACTCTATCATGTTACCACTGTGGCAAACTAGGACACACATCTAATGTTTGCAGGAGCAGAACTCAAGGTAAACCTCCTGTCACTCCTAAATTCAATGGATATTGTTACTACAGTGGAAAGTATGGTCATTAAGCTTTTGAATGTAAAGATAAATTGAAAGATAATGCTAACAATACTACTATTGAGATGTTATGCTATACTTGTAATAAACATGGACATATTGCATGAGAGTGTAAGGCTAAGATGAAACAAGTATGGACTCCTAAGCAAAAAACACAGCACAAGCCTTATCAACTAAAGAGACAAGGTAACTCTTATGTTTGGGATTATAACACATGGGCTAATTGTACTACATGTGGTAGATATGGGGACATTGCAGAAAATTGTAACAGGAAAAGATGGGCTAGACAATCAAGAAACTCGACAAGCACTGGAATGGCATGTTTTCATTGTCATAAAGTCAGTCATTTAAGCAAGGACTACAGAGACTGAGCACTAGAGGAAAATCATGTATTTGAGAGTGGACACACTATTGTAGACATCATGAAGATAAGGAATACTATGTGGAGAAAGGTATCTAATGAGAATGCTAAGTCAAGTAATGCTATTGGTGAAACCTCGTCCATTGGATTAGGTGACATCAGTTCCTCCACTTAAGGTGATATAGGTATGTATGGGACTAACATTTAAAAATGATCACATTTTACATACAGTTCCTTATATATGATGAGCACTTACCAAATCTGCATGAAAAGAGATGCATTGTGGTTTATATGTCTTGAGATAACAAAGTTGTATAGTCAATAAAAGTAAGACCGAGAGTTGGTTACCCGTCGGCAATCACTATTCGAGGTTAACCAAATATCAATATGAACTAAGAAAGGAAATCTTGTGTTAACCGAGCAGATAAAAGTCTATAGTTGTCATCGAGCTAACAGTTGTGACAAACCAGAAAGTAGGTCAGGCATTTATTGCGTAAAGTTTTGAGTGGGAATATCAAAAATTATATAAATACATGGATGCAAGAGTTTATTTTTCACATTGCGATTATCAAAGAGCTCAGATTTCATAGAGTGTGTTCAAGCAAGAATCTTCAAAGCAAATTCAAGTAGTTGCAGATCGAATCAAGTACAATCTTTGATACATTCCAAGTAAGTTGAAACCCAACCAAGCATATTTCTCGTAACTTACCAAAAACCTAGTTTGTAGAAATGACATCTACAATGAGTTCCTCTAAGGCTATGGATGAAGAAGTTAATTTGATAGTGTCAACAAGTTACAAGGAACCTATTTATAAGTTACACCTAGCAGTTGCAAGCAAAACGGATTCAATGGGAGATTTTTCTAGTATCCCACCTAGGGTTTTGTTGGCGGAAGACATAAGGTCATACATTCATTGTAAAATTGGTGAAATTGGAGATTTCAAGATGTATGTTGCATTTTAGGCACTATGTGATCGAGAACTAAAACTAAAACTAGAGCACAACATTTTTGAAACACTTGGACTCACACATGCCCTAAGGTTTTCGAAGAGTTTCAAGAATGAATGGATTAGGGTTGTGTTGAGAAAATATCATGAAGGTACTTTTTGGCTAGAGAAGCCTATCCAAGTGACAAAGAGGATGATCAACAGGGTTACTGGTTACTCGTCTACTGACAAGGTCAAAGCTTTTCGAAGCTCTGCATGAGTTGAAGTTGAGAAGAACACTAGCATAGCATGAGATGGTTGAGCACTAAAGATTACATCTATTGAGGATCTGAAAGTGAAGTTCGTGGCACATGTTATTAGGTATAAATTTTTTTAGTCGAGCAGGATGAATAGTGTACCATGTAGTGCAGTAGATATGGCTTACATTTTGATAAATAAGGATCATTAGATAGACCTCACCGAGCTACTACTGAGATAGGTTGTAGAAAATATGAAAACCATCAGGTCATAGAAGACCAACACCTGTAAGTTTGGTTCACTACTTGTATGTCTATTTTTCTATCTATAGAAATTCTTTCCATCTGTCGGTCACACTAAATGGGTAGATGAGAGACTGATTACTTCACAAATTTATGATATTATGGATGGTCTGGGAAATAATGCTGAGAAAATTCTAGATAAATATTTTGAAGAATTTAAAGTTAAAATGAATAAAAGAAGTAGGATACCGAGTTCATTGGTCGAGAAATTTGAGATGGGCATTTGTTTTCTAGTAGACACCGACCACACTATGATAAAAGCAGTTGAACTAAGAATCAAATGGCTAGCACCTATGGGCTATGAGATAGAACATGATTTCAGATTGAAATCTATACAGGCATTGCTGGCATTACCAAAGGACCCCAAGGCCACTAGGTTTGGAACCTATGAAGAAGCTAAGTCTAGGATCAAGACAGGCTTGGTCATTGGTAAAATAATAAGGAAGGCCAAGAAGATGAATTTTTTTTTAATTGAGCAATTTGAGAAGGATGCAAACTCATCTGAGGAGTCACTGATTGCAGAGGCAACTGAAGGATAGTTAATGTTGGATGAAAAATCTTATGATAGTGAGGAAACTAAATCTAAAAAAGTATAAGATCCTACACCAGTTCCTCCTATCCTTACTACAAAGAAGATGTAGTTTCCAGTGCAGACAGGTGCATGCACAAGGTCAGCCACTGTAGCATCAACATGGAAGTAGGTAGTAGTAAAAGTAACAAAGAGAAAGGCTACCACACTGACAAAAACATATGTTAAGAAAGGACCAAAGAAGATAGTAGAACCACTGAGGAAGAGGAGAAGATTGATTAGAAGTAAGGAAGATTTAGAGGATGAAGAGGAAGAGAACAATGAAGGACAATTCAAGATTGTCAGTAACAAGGATCACATAATTGATGATCATTGAGGAAATATTGGAGAATGGAGATATCTCAGACCTGGAACTCAAAAGATTTGACACAATGTCAAATGAAGATCAAACCAAAATAGAGGAAGCTATCATCCAGATGATGATATGTTTCAAAAGAGTTCCACTAGAGTTTAGTTCACAACTCCCAGTTGCACTAGATGAAAGGGTAAACCAGAAATGGACTTATGCACTGGACATCAATAAGAAGTTGAGAGAACAACTCCTAGCTTTGGTAGCACAAAATTTATCTATGGAAGAGATAAAAGAACTTGTGGATTCATCAGTGCAAAGATTTCCAATAAAAAATTGAGCTATGCAAGTATTGGATGAGAACATTTCTGATCTCGAAGATTCAGGTAAACTTATCTGGACATTTGTTATTTCAGTCAAGGAGCAATTTGAGAAAATGGCTTTTCAAAATTTGTCTAAGAAGAGACTCAGATCCAAAGGTAAAGGTATTTTTATTGGAGATGATAATGCACAAAAGGATAAGGAAGTAGATATATCAGTTACCGAGGTAATTGATACTATAGTTGTGTAAGAGATTAATGATAGTTCATAGGATGCACTAGATCTTGTAGAGATCCAGATTCAAAATAATAACGACAATGATGTACTCATTGAGGACATCACAAATGGTGATCTTGATGACAGGGATAATGATGAGGATGTGAATGTTGAACCTACACATGCACAAGGTGAGGCACCATTTACTGAGTGTGCAATCACATCTTTATTGGGTGAGCTTCCAATTCTAGTTGAAGGTGTTGAAATTATTTCTAAGGAACAACCCAAAGGCTCTATCCCTGAGCGACCACAAGATACAACCAGGGAACCTAGCACTGAACCTCCTGTAGAGACAAACAAGCCTGAAGAAATAGAGGCTAGTAAATCATAAGTAGAGAAAAAAGAAGAGATTAAAGATACACAGGCAACACCACCAGACACAACATCAGAGGCTCTGACTTAGTCAACCAACACATAGGTTACTGATGAGAAGAAAAATGATGATGCTATGTCTATCAGTTAGCCTACACCAAGGGAAACTAATGAGAAGGCTATTATTTTAGCAAAAGAGCCTCAGAAGAAAAAGAAGAAGAAGAGTAAAGGAAAAGGGCAGGTCACTCTAGAAGAAGTGATTATAATACCAAATTGTGACCCGAGGACCCTTAGCCCTAAGGAATTAAGTAAATATGGGGAATTATGTTCACGAAAAGTAGCACAAGAAAATTTAAGGCAAGAAGAAAAGTGAAAAGAAGTATTAACAGATGTGAGGGATATCTTACAACAGGTAGTACCTGAGGTAAAAATTGATGAAGATACTCCTATCATATATCAACTTGCTACACTTATAGAGAAGATCAATGCTCCAGATATTGATGCAGGCAAGAGAATAGAAGAGAGAGTAGAGTCTAAAATTCAAGACAAACTCACCAAGAAGATCAGCCAAGAAGTGGCAATCAACAAGGTAAAACTTTCAGAGGTAATAACTGAAATTCAGTCTATTGCTAATTCCATTTGTTAGATCTTGTTGAAGCTATGCACTGTTGGTACATTCACTGCTGAGATCAGTGAAAAGATAAAAACAAATGAAAATGAAATCATAGTCAGTGCACAAGTAGATACAACCGAGCCACAAGCTTTTTCAAAGCATATACTCAGAGTTCAAGAACTCAGGTAGTTGATAGTAGATCTCAAGAAACAAGAAGAGAGAATCATAGATTAGGTTTCTGAGTTGCAGAAACAACTCCTTCCACACTTGAAAATTTTTGAGAGGCACATTTCAAAGGCACAAATACTTGTTGCAACACTGGAGATTTTTGTGTTGGACAATATTTGTAATATGCATGCACAAGTCGGTCTTGAGCACATTGCTCTCACCAACTTGAAAGAGGAATGGGAAAACCTCTTGGAGTCACTAAAAAAAACCCATCGGCACATTTTTGACAAGTTGTAAGTATACAGTTTTTGCATTTGGCATTCATATCAAAAAGAGGGAAATAAATGTATATGCCAAATATGTAACTTTTTGCTAAGTATACTACACATTACCGGTAGCATGTATTGAGGGGGAGTATATAGAAATTTTTGAGATGTATATGTATATGGCGGAGATATAAGTTTTTGAGAAAATTTTGTCTATATACATTCAAGTTTTGATACTAATGCCAAAGGGGGAGATTGTTATCTCTATTGAGAATTAAAGGTTGTCATTAGTATCAAAGGTTATCTAAAGGAAGTTAAGTATATCGGTTGGTTACATATATTGAGCTAGTCGGTAACTACAAGAAAAATAGGCCAGTCGGTAAGTACATACACCGAGCACATAACAGTGTTATCAAGCATCAGACATTGATACCGAGTGACAGTAAACACTAAGCATCTGAATAAACACTGAGTAATTTATACAGTGTTTACCGAGGATCACAGAAAATGACATAGTAATTAGGAATGGTACATTCTTCTATGCAAACGGTTGCAACGGAATCATAAAATGTTTTACCAAGATCGAGAATAATTTATTGTTGAGATTCTCATTAAATGTAAAGAAGATCCTATGTAATAGTTTGATCTAGGTCATTATTGTACACCGTAGATCTTAGGGTTTTGTCTAAGATTTGTAAACCTAATTTTGTAAGCGGCATAAAGTAGTATGCTATATAATTGTATGTTTACATCATTTGTGATGTGAGCTAAGGTATGAGCGAAGAAACACTTGAAGCATTTTCCTAACTTCAAGTTTATCAATTGATAGAGAAGAAGAGTTTACATAGGTATTCAGATTGAGCAGAATCAGAACAGGCTAACCGAGCAGTTCAGAGCAAAGATTCATCATAATCAAGGTGATATTTTATCAATATTTCATTGATCATACAATCAAGTTGTCATTTAGCAGATAGTTACCTATTGCTTTCTAACAATTGTAATAGAGTTTTGGTAAAATCTCTTAACAGAGTAGGCTTGACAGTCTTCTGTAAATCTCTTAACCGAGTGCACACTCAAGTAGTGTTGCTAAAATCCTATCACTAGGTAGATCTAGCTGATCTAATATGTTACTCCTAACAGGCTAAGATCACCATAAGTGATCAAAACTTGTAGCCCTAATAGGCAAACCTTTTCTATTTGCAGTAGTGAAGAATTTGTGGGTGTATTCCCCACCACATTTTTTACCTTCTAACAAGAGTTTCTGCATTACCAAAATACTTGTGTTATGGGATTGTTATATTGTTGATTTCATGTTGTTTACTTTCACAAGTTGAATGAATGAATAAAACATGCATTAGATACAAGTTATATTGTATGGTTACTAATGTTTGTTGTTATAGATGTGAAAGGTTGAAGTGTTAAAATTTTGAGGGCACTGATTCACCCCTCCCCTCTCAGTACCATATCTCTCCTAATCCCAACACTTTCATCCAACTTATCAAAAAAAATATGATCCATTTTCAGCATATTATGTAAAAAATGATCATTATACTCACCACCACTTGACAAAACTAGGTCATCAAGCTACCATGGATATTGATCATTTTGTGATGTCAAAGCATAACAACCTTCATTAACACTGTCATGCTGAAAAATGAAACATTCCAACTCAATCTCAGGGCTAGACACATCAGCATACAGATAATTAGTTTGCAATAAAGAATAAACTATTTTTTCATCTGCACTTTGCAAACTAAAGTAGAACTTCTCAAGACAAAAATATGATTGCACAAAATCAGAGACAACTTGCTGATTACTGCTTATATTAGCAAATTTTAAAAGGGGACAATCACTATTAGTCGATAACTTATCAATCACTTGCAAATATGAGAAAAACACATTTAGATTTATCACACTTTCCAACATTAGAATGTAAACAAAAACCACTAACACCAGGCTCTTGACAATCTGAATCCACAGTAGCACATACATCATCATATTCATCAAATATAATAGTATCAAACTTATTACAAGAACATGTACTTTCATATTGTTGATTAAGAATGGGAGAAAGGATATCAATAAATGTTTCACACTTCATGCCATCACTTGTGTCATCTTTGTCAAAAATTATATCTACCAGACATGGGATTTTAGAAACAAATTTAGGTGTATACCTCTAAAAATCAGTCTCCAAGAGTTCTGAAATTTTCTCACTACTTAGCATTCCATCTCTTGTGTTTCACTGTTGATGCTGCAAATATCTTCCCCATCTAAAAAAAAGATCGAAAACTCTTGTCTCACAATACCTTGTGTAAAGTAATCACTGCAGGAACTTTTGTCTGCATCATAATCACATTCTTCATCTTCACACAAAACATCATCGAGCTGAAATAAGGAATCATTATCATCATGCTGAGAAAAAGAAAAATCTATAAACTCAAGGGGAACATTATCAATAGTAGATCCATTTTCTATTCCTTGATATTTACAAATTTCATCATCAACATCATAACCAACACTATTAGCATAACAAGATTCAACACCTTCAACATGATTAGATTCAGTATCTACAAATGAATCTATCCATTCTTTAACATTTTTAAGTGCTTCCTCTCTAAGGGATGCAGTCCAACTGACTGATTTAGTCATACTTAATTCAAAAAACATTTCAACATATTGGGATTCTTGAATACCAAAACCCATAGGAAGTTCACGACAAGCTACAAGAAATTTCTTGTAGTATAAAAGTGTTGATTCTTCCTCTCTTTCTCCTATTGCGTATCTTAAAATCAGAATGCAATTCTATTAGATTTTTTGACATATCAATAAAACATTTTGATTCAAAATTTCAAAATCTGACTGATAACTTTCAGATCCAGAAACATCATCTTGATCCATCAAAGCTGGAAACTCCATTTTAATATACTGACAAAACAATACAACTTGTTCTTGTGACAATATTTTTATCCAACTTCATGCAACCACTAAATTCATTAAGACACAACATATTTTTGATACTCACTACAACAACTGAAACCTCAAATCAGAAATATGACTTTAACTTCAAAATTATTTTCCCTCTTCTTAGTGACTTGTTCACCTGTTCAGGGACTGTTCTTTCTTTGACCAAAAAAATAGGATTACCTATAGATGTTATGGTTGCTACAAAACATTGATCTGAAGTCTCCTCCAAATCACCTTTCAAAGTATTTTTAGAGTCGCCACCTCTTTGTAGAGGACAAAAATTGAATCAACTGAGAACCTTTTCTCAAATATGAACCTTCTTTTAAAACCAGCAAACACAACACATCTTCAGCAGGATACAACTCTTTGTCAGGATCACAAAATGATGCAGGAGCATCCTGGGTGTAAGAGCAATCTTGCATCACCCAAAAATATTTCTATTTTTATATTCAATAAGGGCTATTTTGTGCAGAGCTGCTATTTATGGAAAGTTACTATTTTTGGTAATTTTCGTATGTGCTCAAAATGATCTGATTTCTTTCTTGGAGGTTCATTTTGGTCATATAAGTCTGCCAGCAAAGTTTCATGGCTAGATCAGGTGTAGTTTTGAAGATATTGAAGATTTTTGGTATTGGCAGCAGGATACAGAAACTTTGAACTCAGTTTTGAAGGCTTTAGAGGCCCCGGATGAGGTCAAAAATTTGGGTGACGAGCGCTTGCGCCGGTCAAGCCTGTAGAGCACTTCGTGGCATTTCCGAAATGGGGTTATAATAGCTGAGCGGGTCAACTAGTGATGACTTATGGTCTTCAGAAGTTGGGCCACCTGAAATGGCAAAAAATAATTTTCTTCAAAATTTTTGTTCGGGTTTCAAAGGTTATCTTGAGCTAACTATGATGTAATAAAATGTAAAATAAAATAATTCCAAGTTGGTCGGCCTTATTGGCTAAAATTCTGGAACCTTCCCACGTGGTGGAAAATTGCCTATATAAGGAAGACTGTATTATTGTCTTAGGCAGTTCAGAATAGTTCTGGGTAGTAGATCTGGGTATTGATTCGAGGCTTTGTCCTAAAGAATATTGTAAGGGAATGCCCATGTGGCTTTGCATATTGTAATTCTGAAAGTTTGTAATTCCACATTTGTGGAGATAATAAGAGGCCAATTTTCTGTTCTTGCATATTATTGTTGTTGTTTCTCTATTTCTGTTATGTGTTTGTGGCATTAAGGGGAGCACCCTTCATCAAGTGGTATCAGAGCAGGAGTTCTTGAGTGTGTAAACAGATCGCCGATTGTGAGGATGTTTGCACCAGGGCCGTGGCTAGGGTTTCAGCGCGCATCGCGAAAATGCCTCCACGAAGGGAACGTGGCAGAAGAGCTGGTGTTGTAACACCTGAGGTTAGAGAGCTGCAGAGACAAGTGCGAGTATTGCAAGAAGAGATTCACAGAGAAATGAATCTTAATGTCAGAGATGAAAGCGAGGATGAAGCCGAAGAAGAATATCAAGAAGGAGAAGCTGAAATTGTGAACTAGGAGGAAGAAAGACTTTTTCGGGTGATTTCCAAGATTGGGAAAAGACCTAAGATTGAGGTTCCTACATTTTTTAGAAATCTTAACCCAGAGGAATTGATCGACTGGATCAACGAATGTGAGAAATATTTTGAGTATGAAGATGTTGAGGATCCTGATAGGGTCAAATTTGCGAAGGCCAGACTGAAAGGTCATGCAAAAATCTGGTGGCAAGAAATTCAATTAGAGCGAAATAGAAGAGGGAAAGATAAAATCACAAGATGGGATCGGATGGTGGATAAATTGAAGCGACAGTTCATTCCTATTGATTATGAGCTTGATCTACTAAAGAAAATGCAAAGTTTGAAGCAAGCGGGAAGATCTGTTCAGGAGTATACAGAGGAGTTCTATCGACTCCTCATCAGAACAGGCCATGCAGAAGCTGATAAGGAGAAAGTTGCCCGATACCTTAATAGGTTAAGGCCAAGCATTTAGGAGGAGTTGAATCTGGTTCGAATGAGTAGTATTGAGGAGGCATACCAATTTGCCCTAAAAGTAGAGGAAAAGCTGAACAAGAAGTTTGAGAGCAGACAAAATGGAAGAGGTCACGGTGGACGATCTGGTGGACGGTCATATGGTGGCTGAAATGAAGATCTGAAAAAGAAGGATGAGGCCAGTAGCAGTCAGAATCAGCATGAAAATAATTCCAATCACTTTCAGGATCAGAATAATAGAGATCAGAGAGGAAGAGGAAGAGGACAAGGATCTGGAAGAGGAGGCTTCCGTGGAACATATTTTCACTGTGGAGAAGAAGGTCATAGGGCATTTGAATGTCCTCAGCGCCAAGGTAGAACAGATAGGAGAAATGAAGGCCAGGCCAGAGTTGCACATGTAGATGAAGATGCCAGATCATTAAATTTTGAAGATGCTAAAAGAGGAGAAACGTTGATTAACAGAAGAGTCCTGTTGAGTGGTGAGAATGAACCTGAGCAAAGGAGGAGCCTGTTTCGCACTAGGTGCAAGTGTGAAGGTAAATGTTGTGATGTGATTATTGATAGTAGAAGCACTGACAATTTGGTGTCAGAAGAGATGGTGACAAAGTTGAAGCTCAAGAGATAGAAACACCCACATCCATATCGGATTGCCTGGGTGCAGGATGACCACAAGGTCATGGTCAGTGAACAGTGCCTAGTAAAGTTCAAGATCAGCGGGTACCAAGATGAGGTACTATGTGATATCATCTCTATGGATGCATGTCATATGTTATTGGGTAGACCGTGGTAGTTTGACAGATGTGCTGTACACGATGGTCATGCGAATACCTATTCCTTGACAAAGGATGGAGTGCGACATAAGCTAAAGCCATTGAAGGAGACCGAAGAAAAAGTATGTGGTAATGCAAGAATAACATTTGTTGATGGAAGAAAATTCTTAGATGGTATGAGGCATGAGCATGTGTGTTTTACTTTAATTCCAAAAGTTGGTAAAGAAGAAGTAGAGGATGTACTTGTAGAGGTTGTAGATTTGTTGAATGAGTTTCAAGATATTGTATATGATAATGTACCTGATGGATTACCACCGGTAAGGAAGATCAGTCATCAGATGGATTTGATTCCAGGAGCCAGTTTGCCAAACAAGGTAGCACACAGAATGACACCAGCAGAAAGTGAAGAGTTGAACAGACAAGTACATGAGTTGTTACAGAAGGGGTTGATTCGAGAGAGTCTGAGTCCCTGTGCTGTACCAGCAGTATTAGCACCAAAGAAGAATGGAGAATGGAGGATGTGTACAGATTCTAGAGCAATAAACAAGATCACAATCAAGTACATGTTTCCATTGCCATGAATGGATGATATTATGGACTATTTGAGTGGATCTGTGTATTTCTCAAAGATAGATCTGAAGAGTGGATATCATCAGATTCAGATCAGAGAAGGAGATGAATGGAAGACTACCTTCAAAACAAAGGAAGGACTATATGAGTGGTTAGTCATGCCTTTTGGGCTAACCAATGCACCGAGCACTTTCATGCGGCTTATGAACGAGGTTCTGAAAAAATTTCTGGGTAAGTTTGTCATTGTTTACCTAGATGATATTTTGATCTTTAGTAAGACATTGGATGAGCATATGATGCATATTCGTATGGTATTTGAGAAGTTGAGAGAAGAGAAATTGTTGATTAATTTGAAGAAGTGCAGTTTTGTGAAGAAAGAGTTAGTGTATTTGGGATTTGTAGTTTCAGCAGAAGGTCTAAAAATGGACCCAGAGAAGGTGCAGGCTATCCTTGAATGGCCTACTCCAAGGAGTGCTACTGAGGTAAGATCTTTTCATGGTCTAGCTAGCTTTTACTGAAAGTTTATTAGAAATTTTAGCAGTATTTGTGGACCCTTGACTGAAACAATGAGAGGGGATAGAAAAGAATTTAAGTGGACTAATGGAGCAGAAAAGAGTTTTCAATTATTGAAACAAAAAGTTACAGAACAACCTATTTTAGCACTTCCAGATTTCAATAAGGTGTTTCAAGTAGATTGTGATGCTAGTGGTACTGCAATAGGAGCTGTTATGAGCCAAGAAGGTAAACCTATTACTTATTTTAGTGAGAAGTTAAATGATGCCAAGAGGAAATATTCTGTTTATGATCAAGAATTTTATGCTATAGTCCAGGCATTAAAGAAGTGGAGACATTATCTACTTCCTAAGGAGTTTGTTTTGTATACTGATCATCAAGCTTTGCAATATTTGAATAGTCAAGGAAAATTGAATCAAAGGCATTTGAAATGGGTTGAGTTTTTGCAGAGTTATACATTTGTTTTGAAACACAGGAGTGGAAAGTCTAATAGGGTTGCAAATGCTCTTAGTAGAAGGCAACTATTGCTGACAGAAATATAGATTGAAGTGGTTGGGTTCAAGGAACTCAAGAATTTATATCCAGAGGATCCTGATTTTGGTGAAGCTTGGAAAGCTTGTACAGAACTTGTTACCCTAGACAGGACGAAATGGTTGGATTTCATCATCTAGGATGATATGCTATTCAGAGGAAGTCAGTTTGAATTCCATGAAGTTCTATGAGGGAGAATCTCATCAAGGAGAAGCATAGCGGAGGATTGGCTGGACATTTTGGTCGTGACAAAACCCTTTCTTTGGTTAGTGAAAATTATTATTGGCCACAATTGCAGCAAGATGTGAAGAAGTTTGTACAGAGTTGCAGAGTATGTCAGATGGTGAAAGGAGTGAAGCAGAATACAGGGTTTTATCAGCCATTACCTATACCAGAGAAGCCTTGGGAGGATATCAGCATGGAATTTGTTCTTGGTTTACCGAGGACTCAGCGGGGACATGATTCAATTTTTGTGGTAGTTGACAGATTTTCAAAGATGGCACATTTTATTCCCTGCAAGAAGACTAATGATGCTGTTCATGTAGCAGAACTATTTTTCAGAGAAGTAGTGAGACTTCATGGTTTGCCAAAGACCATAGTTTCAGATCGGGACACTAAGTTTGTTGGATATTTCTAGCGTACATTGTGGAAGAAGTTGAAGATAGATTTGAAGTTTAGTTCATCACATCATCCACAGACTGATGGATAGACAGAGGTGGTGAATAGGAGCTTGGGAAATTTGCTAAGATGTTTGGTTGGAGATAAGCCAACAGGATGGGATTTGATTTTATCATAGGCAGAATTTGCATACAATAATTCTGTCAATAGAAGCACTGGTAAATCACCATTCCAGATTGTCTATGGAAGTAGTCCAAGAAATGCATCTGAATTGAGGAAGATAGATAAAGGAGAAATAAGTAGTGCTGAAGCTGAGGATTTTGCAGAACACTTGAAGAACATCCATGAGGAGGTGAGGAAGCATATTACCAAGATGAATGCACAGTATAAGGCTAAGGCAGATGAGAAAAGGAGGTATAAAGAATTTCAGGTTGTTGATGAAGTCATGGTTCATTTGCGGAAGGAGCAGTTTTCAGTTGGTACATATAACAAGCTGAAAATGAAGAAGTTTGGACCATGTAGGATACTGAAGAAACATGATTCAGGAAACGCATATGAGGTAGAATTACCTATTGAGCTAAATATTTCACCAGTGTTTAACATTTCAGATCTGACAGAGTATCATGAAGGAGGTGTTGAAGATGAGATCACAGCAGCACAGTGGAGTATTCTAGCAACTAGTTTAGACACTAAGGAGATCGAAGATATACTAGACAGTCATGTTGGCAGAAGCACAAGGAATAGGACATATGAAAAATATTTGGTCAAATGGAAAGGACGACCTGTTGAAGATTCATCATGGCTAACAAAGGAGGAGGTTAACCGTCTTGGTTTTCCTCTGCACGCCTGAGTCGTGACAGGGTCACTTCTCAAATTACCCCAGGTGTCTGATGCAGGAGCATCCTAGGTGTAAGAGCAATCTTGCATCACCCAAAAATATTTCTATTTTTATATTCAATAAGGGCTATTTTGTGCAGAGCTGCTATTTATGGAAAGTTACTATTTTTGGTAATTTTTGTATGTGCTCAAAATGATTTGATTTCTTTCTTGGAGGTTCATTTTGGTCATATAAGTCTGCCAGCAAAGTTTCATGGCTAGATCAGGTGTAGTTTTGAAGATATTGAAGATTTTCAGTATTGGCAGCAGGATACAGAAACTTTGAACTCAGTTTTGAAGGCTTTAGAGGCCCCGGATGAGGTCAAAAATTTGGGTGACGGGCACTTGCACCAGTCAAGCCTATAGAGCGCTTCGTGGCATTTTTGAAATGGGGTTATAATAGCCGAGCGGGTCAACTGGTGATGACTTATGGTCTTCGGAAGTTGGGCCACCTGAAATGGCAGAAAATAATTTTCTTCAAAATTTCTGTTCAGGTTTCAAAGGTTATCTTGAGCCCACTATGATGTAATAAAATGTAAAATAAAATAATTCCAAGTTGGTCGGCCTTATTGGCTAAAATTCTGGAACCTTCCCACGCGGTGGAAAATTGCCTATATAAGGAAGACTGTATTATTGTCTTAGGCAGTTTAGAATAGTTCTAGGTAGTAGATCTGGGTATTGATTCGAGGCTTTGTCCTAAAGAATATTGTAAGGGAATGCCCATGTGGCTTTGCATATTGTAATTCTGAAAGTTTGTAATTCCACATTTGTGGAGATAATAAGAGGCCAATTTTCTGTTCTTTCATATTATTGTTGTTGTTTCTCTATTTCTGTTATGTGTTTGTGGCATTAAGGGGAGCACCCTTCATCACAAAATATATTACACTTTCATTTTAATAATACACTGATCAAATAGAGACACTAGAGTCACCACTCAAACTTGGTGAGATAATATGATAATTTTTTGAAATTTGACTCTATACAACGGCCTCCCCAGTAGAGTTGCCATTTTTGTTAGTGCTTAAAGTTATAGATGATGAATACCAATCAAAAAACTCTGATACATGACCCTACAGACCCAAATGTGCATCTGACAACATCAAACACTAAGGTTGCTAAGGATTTTGATCCTTCTTTGACTTTGAGCTTCAAGCTTAGGTGGGTGTACCTCTTAGATTCTATTCTTTAAAGAATCACAATGGTTATCTGCATACTTGACACATACATAAACATATAACCTTTTCAACATAAACTTTAAAATGAACTTTTATTGATTGTGTTGATGGCAAGAAATGTAGATCAAGAATGGACTAGTGCCAAATCCTAGGGAAAAGAGTCAAAGAAAGCATACATCTACAAAAATTCCTCAAATCTAATATACCCAAAACCCAGGTGAGATACCTTACAAATTACCCTCTCATTTACATACACTATCATTAGATTCCTGCATAAGCCATGAATTCTTAGAGATCTCCCTTAGGACTTATTCTTCCCTTGAAAGAAGCTCAAAGCTTAACCCCCACTATTTACCTTGTAAATGATATGATAAAAATCCCTTACAGATTTAACATATGAAATACTCAAAAACTCATACATGAAGACAACAAATACATAAAGGAATTTCAGTCTACTTTCATTGATATTGTCTCTATATCAGTAAATTCTAAGATAAGAATTATTCAGACCAAGACACAGATGCTAGAGGCTCTCTCCATTGTGTAAAGGTCTTGTGGAAGGTTTTTAGTGGTCTTGAGAAGTTGGTTTCATGAATCCTTAGTTAAGCCCTTGGAATTGAAACATCCTTTAAGGTGTAGCCCAGAGTTGATTCATTAGCCAAGTTGATCAAATAACCATGACTAAAGGAGAAGAAGGAGATCTACCTACAAGGATGGCCAACATGGAGTTGGAAATGATAGTTAAAGAACAATTGGTAGATAACAAGAAGTTGAAGACAACCCTTGAGCAAGAGAAGAAGGTGAAAGATAAGAAGGATAAGGAGATGAGAATCATGATGGAAAGAATATTGGCCTTGGAGAGGAGGGACAAGAACATTAGACAAGATGAAGAAGTTGGAGATGAGGATGAATAATAAGTAGAGGTACCCCAAGAGGAAGAAACATTAGATCCTAGAGATCTAAGGATGGCTAGATTTGCAAAAGCCATTAAAAGTGGTGATACAAGGGCAAGAGCTGATTTGCCTATGTATGGAGGAAATATGGATGATGAGGAGTTGATTGATTGGTTCAGTGCCATGGAGAATTTATTTGAGTGTGAGGATGTGGAAGAGAGTCATAAGTTGAAGGTTGTAAAGTCCAAATTGAAAGGACATACTTTGCTATGGTGGGATTGTGTTCAAGTAGAGATGGAAGAATGGTAAACCCAAGATTACATCTTGGTACACTATGATGGACATAATGAAGGAAAATTTTTTGCCAAATGACTATAGGGTTTAGTTATACAAGAAGATGCAAGGTCTTAAGAAAAAAGACATGGAGGTGCGAAGGTATACTGAAGAGTTTCACAAACTAGACATAAGGGTGAGTCATGATGAAGATGTGGATGAGAAGATTGCTAGGTACATGGGGGGACTTATGTTCAACATACAAGATGGACTTAGTCTTGCTACCCCTAGGTCTATTGAAAAATGTTATAAGTTGGTCATCAAGGCTATGGAAAAGATAAAGATGAGACAAGAGAGGCAAGGTAGCACTAGAGGAGGATCTTCTATGAGGGGAAGAGGAGGTAGAGGCAACACTGATTTTCAGAATCACAATGAGAAAGACAAGGAAAAACCCTACTCATCTGATACAAGAGGTGGGTATAGAGGTGGAAGAAGTGGAGGAAGAAGCAATGGAGTGGTCACAGGTAGGTGCTTCCATTTTAATGAAATGGGTCATCAATCTTTTAGGTGTCCCAAGTGGATTGAAGACAAAGGCAAAGAAAGAAGGGTGAATTTGGTGGAAGAAGAAACAAGAAAGGAAGAGAGGCAAGAACCTATCTTGGCATTACCGAAAGAGGGAGATTACTTATTCATGGGAAAGAACCAAACACCATACAATCCAAGTATATTAAGATCAAATTTTTTGATCCAAGGTAAAGTATGTAGACTCATTATAGACTCAGGAGCCAGTCATAATGTTGTGTCTCATGAGGTTGTTAGGAAGTTGAATTTGGAAACATTTGCACATCCTAAGACATATTATGCTACTTGGGTGAATGTGGATCAAAATTTGTTGGTTAGTACTCAAGTCATGATTGATTTTTCAGTTAAAAAGTATAGAGATAGGGTGTTGTGTGATGTTCTAGATATGAGTTGTGGACACTTGATCTTAGGAAGATCTTGGCAATGGTCAAGGAAGGTTATCCATGATGGTTTCACTAATAAGTACTTAGTTCACCATGAAGGAAAGAGGTATGAGTTGAAGCCCTTATTGAGAAACCAAGAAGAACTAATACACATGTGTTTTGGGTAGGAGATAGAAAGGAAGGTACAATATGATACTCAATGGTAGAGGGGTAAGAAGGTACAGTAAAGAGGCTACTATGGTAGTCCTAAAGGTGGAGAGCTTTGGGACCTAGCCTTTGTACAAGTTAGGACCATAAAGTGTCCAATGAAGTAGTTAGAGCATAGCAAGGGGGCATAGATGTTGGATTAGGGATATCATCCATGCAAGGGATCAGAGATGAAGGACTTACAACCCTCTCACTGTCCTTCACAAGGAAAGTCAACAAATTCTTATTTTTCTTTTAACAAGTTGTGTTTGAATGCAGGGTCTTATGGGAGAAAGGAGATTACATTGGGGGATTACTTCACCCCTACATTGTAGAGATTATTCAGGCCACACAACTCTTGGGACAAGAGTTTCATTGGTGGTGGGGAGTATGGTGTAGGGGCACCAAGGATCTACAAGAAAACTATGAAGACATTCAAGGCATGGAAAAAACCTGAGAAAGATCAAAGGGAAAAGGAGGTCAAAGGGATTCTAAATGATGCAAACCACATTAATTATCATGCATTGGCACCTATCATGATTTAATGCCATGAAATGGCATTTAAATGTATGGACTTGGTTTATATCTTTGAAAAGATAATTTGGTTGTAAAATGGACCATTAGTGTCCCGATGAGTTTAGGAGATTTTAGGAGTATGGTTGGGTATTAAATAAGTCTTCTAAGTGTTTAAACACCTTATAAGTTTTAGTGATCAAGTTTAATAAGTTTTAGTTCATTTTCAAAGTTTAAAATTCAAATGTTTGAAATACAACGGCTAGTAGCCATTTAGGAGGGAAGTTAGGATTATAATGCTAAAACACTCAACTGATCCCTCTAACCAACTAGAGAGTTTGGGGAAGTTGAGTTGATGATTTTTATATGTATTTGGGAATCCATAGTATAGGCATGATGCCTGGAGTGTACGGAGAAGAACAATGAAGGGAATAAAAGACAAGTTTTAATTGAAATATGTGATTTCTCAAGTGTGTTAAAAGTCTTTTTTGGATTTCATTTACAATAATACAGTAAGGAATAGTTTCAGACATTCATATTCACTCATTGAATGCTTTGGAGACTTTTATCTTTACTATCTCATGCGTTAACCAGTCACTGTGATTCCTTGAAGTATTTAAACACTTTCATTTTGGGCACTTTGTGTGTGGATTCAAATGTAAATTTTACTTGGTTAGTGTTTATAAGTAACCAATAAAGTATTTGAAGGAAATATTGTATGTTTAGATTGGTTTGAGAGTCATTTAGCATGACTGTACTATCACACATAGTGGCTTAACCCTGTTGGATAGTCTTTTCCATTTATTTTGAAGTTTATCTTGAAAACAATATGTTAGGAATAGTCCCAAGAGATAACTGAGGAGGGGGGGGTGAATCAACTATCTACAAGATTCAATTATTTTTCCAATTAAGTACAAAATAAAATTAAGCATAAACATAATAATATAATACTTGAAACAACACCACAATTTGGGTTACGGAGAAACTCAAATAGGTAAAAACCCCAGTGGGAATTAGCACCCACTATAAACTACACTAGAGTATAATGATCCTTGTTAGAAGATCTTACAACCCTGTTAGGAGTTGATCATTACAATGCATGAAGTACAATGACCTAGTCAAAGGTTAGACCTTGTTAGGAGTCTTTTATAAGTGACCTTGTTAGGGGTGAGGACTCACTGTTCGGAGCTCACTGCTCAAATGATGAAGGCTGCAACCTTCTGGATAATATATACACACTATATTTGGATCTTGGTGAACTACAATGTAGACCTTCTATCTTGATCAGTTCCAATGAATAGCATACACTCTTTTCTTCTTCACATAGAGCTTCAACTGATGTATGATGTATCTTTACTGGCTCAATACATTCTCACCTTCTGCTCTACTTCTATATCAATATACACACTCTCAACTAGAGATCACAAATGACCGGCTATAAGTATCCTTCTCCAAATGATATAATCAAGTTGAACTATTAGAAACTTCTTGAAATCATATTAGAGAAACAATATTACTCTCCAAAAACATCTCCAACAACTATACTAAGCACACAACACAAATAGGACCACGCAACTCAATATGAGTAGACACATCGCTTCACACAGTCAGCTCCACCAAAATAATTGAAACTTTACTTACAAGATGAAATACATTATGCGCTCTTAAAAAATAATTCTTAACTCATAAACAAACATGAAACTAACCATACATATCAAAATGATAGGTGCAACTACTGAAATAATATAAACACTGTCAGCTCCATCATAAAATCTCAAGAAATTATAACTGGCAAATAGAAACATCATAACTTCACTTCAACTACACAACTAACTCCACATCCATGATCATAGCTTTAGAAAAATGTATACAACACAAATATAAACACACAAGGCTCCAACATAACCATACTAGGAATCACATACAAAACTCTACTTGTAACACTGTCAGGAACACTACTGTTACAATCAACCACACAATTGTCTGTACTTAGAATCAACCTCTGCATCTATGATATCATGCTGATAACATATCTATACAACATATGCTCAAGGCTCTCTACATAGAAATAAAATACACACTACTTACCATATGTTTTCATCAGTGACAAACATACAGTCAACATCATGATATCTCTCTTGAATCATAAAATTTTCATCAATCTTTACACGTGCACTTTCAATGATCTTCTTTAGTCTTAAGTTAAAACATCTATAAGATTTTCTTTTAGTAGAGTAACCAATAAAAATACCTTCATCGCTTCTTGCATCAAACTTCCTAATGGATTCATCTCTCTTGATATAACACTTGCTTCCAAAGATTCTGAAGCATTTTACTGTAGGTACATTACCAAACCATAGCTCATAAGGTGGCTTGTCTATGCCTAGCCTTAATTGAATTTTGTTGATAGTATAGACTACTTTATTGACCACATCTCTCCAATAGGTGTGTGCAACTTTTACTTCAATCATGATAGTGCACATTGTATCAAGTATGGTCCTATTTCTCCTTTCTGAAATTCCATTCTGCTAAGGGGTTCTAGGTGCACTTAGCTATCTTTTTATCCCATGTTCTTCACAATACTCATAAAATATGTCAGATGTGAATTCTCCTCCTCTATCCAATCTCAGACATTTTATCTTTAATCCAAACTCATTTTTAACTTTAGCTTTGAATATTTTGAACTTCTCAAATGCTTCAGATTTATCTCTTAAGAATGCAAGCCACATCATTCTATAGTAATCATCAACAAACAAAATAAAGTACCTTTCACCATAGTATGATCTCTTTTGAGTTGGTCCACATAGGTCTGTATGCACTAGATCCAATTTGTTTTCCACTGAGTTCTACTTGCTTCTGAAAGAATTCTTTACATGCTTTCCCATCACACATTTCTTGCATATAGTATCAATTGGTTTTGCAATGCTAGGGAGGTCTCTTATTGCCTTTACATTGCTTATCTTTACTATATTGTCAAAATTAATGTGACATAGTCTTTTGTACCATAACCAACTATCATCTACTTTTGCAACAAAACAACTTGCTTCTAAATTAATCTGAAAAACATTACCTTTCATCTTTGAACCTGATGCAATCATTACTCCTTCCTTTTTATTAATGATGTATTTATTGTTTTTGAATTCCAACTGATATCCTATGTTAAGAAACTATCTAACACTAAGTAAGTTATGCTGCAAACCATCAACATAAAGGACATCATTAGTATTATTATCTTCATCCAAAGTGATAGCTCCTCTACCTATGATAGGTTTAGGAGTGTTGTCTCCAAATATAACCATGCCAGCTTTGTATTTATCCAGATGTACAAATCTATCTTTGTCTCCTGTCATGTGATGTGAATATCCATTGTCAATAATCCAGTCTGTCCTGATGTCTTCTTGTGAAATCAATGCTAGTTCTCATGCTTTCTTTTCCTCTTCAATATCCATCTCATGAAACATTTTATCCATGTCTTAAATTGTAATAAATCCAATTTCATCTTCTCCTAAATCTTCATCTGATACTCCATCTTCAACATAGTAACTTTCTTTTGTATACTTAGGCTTGTAATTAGTTTTGAACTTCTTGACTCTTGTAGGACACTTAGATGCAAAATGACCAATCTTGTTACATGAAAAGAATTTAAATGGTAACTAACCTTCATATTTTCCTTTTCCTTTTCTTTCTTTCTTAGCAATCATATTAATGAATTCAACTAGTTCTTTATCCTCATATTCATTATCAAAATTACCAGAAGTGTTCAAGGATTTCTTACCATGGACTGAAGCTTTGAATGTTGTTTCATTTTTAGGCTCTGTCTTCAATCTTGATATCTCAAATGCTGAAATTTTTCTGATTAAGGTCTCTCTTTTGAAGTCTTTTGAAAACTGCATAGTCTCATCTAGGATGTTTATCTTATTTTCATATTCTGCTGTAAGAGTAGTCATCAATTTAACCATTATGTCTTCTTCCGAAATCTCTCCACCATTGTTTTTGATTCTTGCACCTGCTTCATTAATTATTTGATTGTAGGCTTTGATGTTCTCTTTAGGTAGCATCTATAAAGAATTATATCTTTTCTTCCATGTGTTTCTGCACACATTCTTGGCTTGGATGTCTCCTTCAAACATGTCTTCTAGATACTTCCATATTTTGTAGGCTCTATCTACTTTCTTAATCTCTGAAAACTCACTGTCAGAAAGGGCACTGATAAGGGCTTCTTTGGCAATAGCATTTTGAGTGAACAATTCCTTTTTCTTAAGAGTTGCATCTTCTTTTGCAAGATCCTTTAGAGAGAGAATATGAACTTCTTGAGTAGCTACTTCAAAGATCTCAAAACCAATGCACTACAAATGTGTTGTCATTTTGTTCTTCCAATCTAGATAGTTCTCTCCATCAAACTTAGGACTTTATTTCCTAAAGAATGCCATCTAATCAACCTCAAGCTATTAAAATTTTTCTCCAAGGTACTTGGCTCTTATACCAATCATTAGGAATAGTCCCAAGAGATAATTGAGAGGTGGGGGGGGGGGGGGTGAATCAGTTATCTACAAGATTCAATTCTTTGTCCAATTAAGTATAGAATAACATTAAGCATAAACAAAATAAGATAACACTTAACACAAAACCACAATTTTGGTTACGGGGAAATCCAAATAGGTAAAAACCTTGGTGGGAATTAGCACCCACTATAAACTGCACTAGAGTATAATGATCCTTGTTAGAAGATCTTACAACCCTGTTAGGAGTTGATCTTTACAATGCATTGAGTATAGTGACCTGGTCAAAGGTCAGATCCTATTAGGAGTCTTTTATGAGTGACCCTGTTAGGGGTGAGGACTCATTGTCCAGAGCTCATTACTCAAATGATGAAGGCTGCAACCTTCAAGATAATAGATACACACTATATCTGGATCTTGGTGAACTATGAAGTAGACCTGCTGTCTTGATTAGTTCCAATGAATAGCATACACTCTCTAATTCTTCACATAGATCTTCAACTGATGTATGATGTAGCTTTACTAGCTCAATACATTCACACCTTTTTCTCTACTTCTATATCAACATACACACTCTCAAGTAGTGATCACATATGACCGGCTATAAGTATCCTTATCCAAATGATATAATCAAGTCAGCTTGTTTGAACCTTCTTGAAATCATATTAGAGAAAAAATATTACTCTCCAATAACATCTCCAATGGCTATACTAAGCACGCAACACAAATAGGACCACACAAATCAATATGAGTAGACGCGTAGCTTCACACAGTCGGCTCCACCAAAATAACTGAAACTTTACTTACAACCTGAAATACATTATGCACTCTTAACCAAAAATTCTTAACTCATAAACAAACATGAAACTTGTTGGATACAATTGTTTGAAAGACATTGTTGGATTAACTATGTGTTGTCTTTGATGTCATACAAATGTCATATCAATTATCATTCTCAGTATCTACCGAGTTCATTCAGTCAGCTAAGTGGTTCTCAGTATCTACCGAGTTCAGTTGGTTAGCTAAGCGGTTTTTAGTGTCTAAAGGAAACATGACAGGATAACAGTGTTAACCGAGCCTCTTCAGTTATCGAAGGAAAATCAGTGGTTACCGAGCTCTCTCAGTTTCCAAAGGATGTTGTAGAATTCACTGTGGTTACCGAGTTCTCTCAGTCACAGAAGGAAATCTTTTCAGGATTAATGTTTACCGAGCAAGGTCGGCCCTTTCAAAGAATTTTGTTATTACAGTTTGTTTATCCCAGCTGACTATTATAATAATTATTAGTGCCAACTTGACAATCTAAATGATTATGAAATATATATATAGAAGGTCAAATGGTGAATAAAAAAATAGCATGCAGAAATCATTTTTGAAGAAAGGTGTGTGCAAATTTTGAAGGATGGTCAGATATCCTTGAGGAGCAGCAAAGATTTAATTGATCAGTAAGGATCTAGTGAAACAAAATAGAGATCTATGTTCAACAATTCAGTTGTAGGTCATTTCATTGTTACTCTCTAGCAATTGTAGCAGTGATATCAAAATCTCTTAACCGAGTTGGTTTAACAACCATTTTGTAAATCCTCTAACAAGGTGACAGTTCTATTGAATTTTTTCAAGACCTCTTACAAGGCCACTCCTAGCAGGGTGATTAAATCCTCTAACAAGGTCACACCTAACAGTGTGTTTTGTAACCTTTTACCGGTTTGGCTTCTAATCGGGCATCACTTCAGAAGAGTGAAAAATAGTAACTAGCTACATTGGTGGTTTTTCCCATATTGGGTTTCCATGGTAAATCTAGTGTCTCTTATGTTCATGTTACTTTCTTTATTAATCAGTGATGAATGCTTAAAAATAGTTTAATTATTACACACTTCATGGATCAAGTTTTCAGCATTTCTCTGTATATTTACCGAGTGGAACAGTAAATAATTTGTTAAGATATTTAAGGGATCAGTGGTAATATTTTTGTGGTTAACTGATTCACCCCCCCTCTTAGTTACTGCATCTATATTTCCAACAAAAACTAACCACACATATCAAAATGATAGGCGCAACTGCTAAAATAATATAAACACTGTTGGCTCCATCAAACAATCTCAGGAAATTGTAATTGGTGAATAGAAACATCATAACTTCATAACTAACTCTGCATCCATAAACATAGCTTCAAAAACATGTCTACAACACAAATATAAATGTGCAAGGCTCCAACATAACCATACTAGGAATCACATACAAAACTCTGCTTGTAACACTGTCAGGAACACTACTATTACACTCAACCACACAACTATCTATACTTAGAATCAACCTCTACATCTATGATATCATGCTGATAAAATATCCATACATCATATTCTCAAGGTTCTCTACATAGAACCATAATGCACACTGCTTACCATACGTTGTCATCAGTGACAAACATATAGTCAACACTAGCTTGCTAGAAAATATCCAACACAATATCCATTCCATGGACTCAAAGGCCTAGAATCAAAGGAATGAAGTTTACTAACAATATATGATATTTTATTAACCTTGAAGTTGCAAAAATCTGTTGAAGAGTGGTGATCATAGTCAGCAAACAGAGTATTTATATTGAATTTCATGGCACAAGTGTAGTAGTGGGAGATCGGGCTAAACAACATGGTAATTTTATGATTGGAGTAATCTTATATTGGTGTGTTAATGGTGAATAAATCACCAATTGATCCTAGAAGTTCTTGGAAGGTTGAGATTGACAAAGCCCTAGATTCAAGGGTTTGGAGTAACTAATTTGAGGCTTTTGGGGTTCCCTATGTGTTGGGTTTAATTCCTCTTAGATTTAGAGGATTTGAGGAATTTGAAGACACTTTCCAAGAGTTGAGACCTTTTAAATGTTTCTAATTCATAGTTTCTTTGTAAAACCACTAATTTTCTAGTGCATTTGTAGGGGTACAGGAAAGGTACTATAATTTGTTCCAAAATATCAATATCTAAGTCTTTGGTATGTTCATTTATGGCCAAAAGGGTGTTTGAATATGTGTTTAGTTCTTCTAGTGTTTTGGGAAGGTGAAGATTTTGAAGACCAAAAAGGTCTCTACAGTGCTACAAGACTAGTTCATTAGGTCTCTGGAACAGTCTGAAGCTATTTAGCCATTGGAGAATGTGGGTAACACTTGAAACCTTAAAAATACTTTAATATACCCTTATACACCTTAAAGACACCAAATCTATCATTGGTTTGTATTGGGAGAAGCCTTGGATGGGTTGAGTCACTTAAGAGCAATTTAGCATTATGGGAAATAATTCATTTGTAAAAAAAACTTGTAATATCTTACCTTGTTTATCAGTCCACCACCCTTTCCTCTACATTAGGAAACCTCATTTCAAAACTTGCCTCCTATAAATCATCTCGTCTCTTTCTTTTCACTTTTTTCATTAGTCTGGTACGCTCCCTTTCAGCCTTCATTATGCTACACTGTCTTCTTTATACTTTATGTATTGCCTTCCTTGCATGATTGACTACCCTCATTTCACCATGCACCATGCTAGGACACTACTTCTATGCACTCTCATAGCTTGGTGAGCTGTAGCCAAAACAAAGTACACAACCATCTTATTTTCATACGCTATCCACTTTGTTGTGTACATACCCCTTGCCTACTTGCGCACCAGCCTTCTCATGCTTGCACACCTTCCTTGATCTAAAGATTGGTTCCTCAATGCTGATGCACTCTTTCATAGTGCGTACAACCTCTTTTACTATGCACTCCCTCTTTTATCCTTTGTAAGTCCACGCATGCAACCACTTTAACTTATATGCACACTCCACTTCTGGTTTAAACTTGCACACCATTGCTCTATGATTTGCAATAGTAGGCACTCTTGGATGTGATCCATTAGTATGAGCCATTATTGGTCTCTCCAAATGGTTCATATTCTTACTACTTATCAGATTGACATTTGTCCCATTGACAGTTGTTTGATTGACACATGAGCTTACAAATTGTGAGGAGGAAAGCATCACTGGATTCATAGTCCGTCTTGATCTTGATACATTAAGAATTCTGGAATTACCTTTAGTGCCACCCAAAACTGAAGCCAAAGACTTCACATATTCCTTTCCCCTCATACTATCCGCTCAAATGCAAATAAAAGTGCATACAACACTAAAAAGTTGTAAAATAAATGTCATGCTAGCATCAACTTAAAAGTGCATAGTCATTGGCATGTTCAAAATATTATCAACATATGGCATACCCATTTTAAACTTCACATTTACCCTTTTCTTATCCAAGTGCATCCACTTGAATGAAGTCAGGAAAAAACCATGTCAAATTTGCAATCACACAATTCATTACTTTACACCTTTGCAAGACTGACCAATAACACTAACTAGCCTCTAGAATTGGCCTCAAAAACTAATCAAAAGGTCTCACTGGAACACACCATCAAGAATACAAGTTCACTTCCATCATGTAAGTACACTTGCCAAAGGATATTGCACCCAGAGACCTAGGTCACAAGATATTAATGACCAAACATGGCACTTCACAAACATCTATTCAGTCTGCACTGCCAAATCTACACAAGTCACCTCGAGAACTGACTTTGAAAATTCATCAACTAAGACCTTCAAGATCCAAAATATTGGATACTAATTCACTCCCATACAAGGAAAATGAATCCAAAACAAGATCCCTGAGAAGATCAAAAGGAAAATACCATTGAACACAAAAGTTAGCTCTTTAGAAACATTCTGGAATAAAAACAGTGAATTATGCAGAAATTGGGTTTGGAATTGGCTTAGGAAAGTGATCGGACGGATTGGCAGGGATCCAAAAATCTTCAGGGTAGATCACTTCTAGGTTTAAAATATAGAGAAACTCTCAATTTGACTTGACCTTAAACTGGGTGCAAACTAGGAGACCCTAAGTAGGTCATTTGGATTTCTAATTCTGCAAATTCAATACAACTTAACAAACTTCAAATGGAATGGCCTTGGAAAATAGGTCAAAAAAACACATGGGGGGCTTATAATGGTCATGGAGACTAACTCACATGCCTAAAATATGATGCACAAAACCTCATGCTATGAATATCAACTAGTCATAAAATGTAATCTTCTGAAGTGGGCCACTTTGTGAAATTCTAGAAACACACATAATGTAGATTTGGGGAGACACCTCCAAATTGCCACTTTCGAATCATACCAAAATTGAAATATGAAACCTTAGACCCATTACATATGTCAAATGAAAAGTAATGAACACCTTACCCAAGTGATTTTTCATGAAAAGAAACAAGACCCTTTTATCGATGCATTCAAACTAGGCCTCTCACAAAGAATTTCTGGACACTGATCTTACACTTAGAGAAATTTTGAAAATTTGGAGTCAAAATATACTTTTGATTTTTGAGCTCCAACACCCCCCCCCAACACACACACACACCATCTCTCCCTCTATCTATCCCCTCCACACGTTTCTCTCTATCTACCTCTTACTCCCTTCACTTTATCTATCCCTCCTTCCTTCTCTCTACCTTGGACTACCTCTACCTCACTCTATATTAATATAATATATAACATATTAGCATTAATATAATATATCACATTTGAATATGTTAATATTAATATCTAATATAATAAAGTAAAACATTTTAATATATTAATATTAATATAATATATAATAATTTTTTATATTTCATATTATAATATAATGTAAATATAAAATTTATTTTGGAAGCTTTTGTTGGAGATTTGCCAACAAGCCAGTGCTGACTGTATGTTTGTCATTGATGACAACATATGGTAAGCAGCATGCATGGAAGACTTATGCAGTGAGCTTTCAGTATATGTAGCATGGACATGTTATCAACATGATATCATGGACGTAAATGTTAATATTAAGTACAGACAGTTATGTAGCAGTTTGTTTGGACAATGTTCCTGACAGAGTGATAGGCAGTGTTCTATGTGTAATTGTTAGTACAGTTATCATGGAGCCTTGCACGTTTGGATTTGTGATGGAGACATGATAGTGTTGTTACATTTATGAACACAGAGTCTGATGTGCAGTAGAAGTGATGTTATAAAGTCAATATTTGTTAGTTTCTTGAGTTTATCCAGTGGAGACGACACAGATTATATTGGTACAAGAGTTGTGCCTACTATTTTGGTATGCGTTCTTGGATTTGTGATTAGAGGAGAGTTTAGAATATTTGGTTAAGAGTGCATGAAGTAATTCAGCATGTGGAGAAATTTCTAGTTAATTTGGTAGAGCCGACAGTGTGTAGCGTGCATCTACAATTATTGAATTGGAAAGGTCCCACTTTGTGTTGCGTGCTTAGTAGAGCCGATAGATTTGTTATTGGAGAGTTATATTGTTTCTCTACTATGATTTTAAGGAAGTTCTAATAGGTCGACTTGATTGTTTCATTTAGAGAAAAGATACTTATAGCCGGTCATTTGTGATCGCTAGAAGTATGGCATGGATGTGAAAGATTAGAGCAGAGCAGAAGTTGCGAAGTATTGAGCCATCAAGAAGAGGTCTATGTGACATAGAATAAAGTGTATGCTATTCATTGGAACTAATCAAGATAGAAGGTCTACCTCACAGTTCACCAAGATCCGGATATAGTGTGTATCTATTATTCAGAAGGTTGGAGCCTTCACCCTTTGAGCAGTGAGCTCTCAGACAGTGCATCCTCACCCCTAACAGGGCTAATCATAAAAGAATCCTAATAGGGTCTGACCTTTAACCAAGTCTCTATACTTATTTCATTGTAAATATCAACTCCTAATAGGGTTGTAAGATCTTCTAACAAGGATCATTATACACTAGTGCAGATTTTAGTGGGTGTTAATTCCCACCGGGGTTTTTACCTATTTGGGTTTCCCCATAACCAAAATATTGGTGTTGTGTTCAAGTGTTCTTTCATTTTGTTTATGCTTAATGTTTAAGTATACTTAATTGGATAAAGAATTGAAACTTTAACGCAAGGGCAGAAATGTTAGGGGCCAACTGATGGTGCACCCTACAGATCTAACCTTGTTCAACAACTCGTGGAAGCAACAACATCACAGTGAGAGAGAGAAAGTGGGAATATTGATCTATTAACTTCATTCAAATTGATTCATACATGCCAAGCTATAAGGCCTTCCTGGTTATGACCAAATATTACAATCAATTACAGAAGTCCTCAAACATGTGAGGATCTACCAACAATCTTAATTCTCCTATCTTCTATCTTCTATCCAAAAACTACTACCTAAACTCTAATCAAACAACTATACTTATACAAGAGGCTACCAAATTGAGTCGGCCTTCAGATCCATAATCAACAAAAGGAATGGTCAGATCTGGGACCACATGCTTCCCAATGATGGATACCAACATTAAATCCATGACCCATAATCAATGCACAAGTCGACCTCAACATAAACTCAAAATAAACTACTCGGTAAGCAAGGATGACCAAGAAACAAACAAGCATTGCCGAGCACCAGTGAAACAACCAACTGCCTAGGAGATAACTAACCATACTCGGTAACCAAAGGAAACTAACCAACTACCGACCAACTCGGTCAAAGAAGGAACTGAGCACATAGACAAACTTCAAATCTTTTTGGTGACACAAGATTGTCAAGGACCTGAGATTCTCCTGCATCAAACACCTGGGGTTGTTTTGAAATGATTCTCTAAATCATTCAGTAGATATGATATGAGCTGTATCCAGCTCAGACTGTGAAATCCATGAACTATCTTCAATCGGTCTATTCTTCCACTTTACCAGATATTCCATGTACTATTTTCCTCTTGTACTTTTACCAACTCTTTGTTCCAAAATTTGTTCAACTTCTTCACTCTGCTTCTTAGGATACTCTGTCGATAGTGTCATTTCTTCATCAAGTTCATGATACTCATATAAATCAGCAATGTTGAAAATCAGTGATATGTCCATGTCATCAGGTAACTCAATCTCATATGCATTTCCACTATCAAATTTCTTCAAAATCTTGCAAGGTACAAACTTCTTCATCTTTAGCTTTCCATAGGTTCCAATAGGAAATCGACCTTTCTTCAAATGAACCATCACTTCATCACCGACATCAAAAGTCTTATGTCTTCTTGATCTATCATCTTTGTCTTTGTATTTTTGATTACTCTCTTCTAGCTTAATTTTCACATCTTCATGCAATGTCTTCATGTACTCAGCAAATTTCACTCCTTCAACACTTCTCTTACTTTCATCATCAATGTCTCTCAAATAAGATATACCTCTCGGCTGTATGCCATTCACAATCTCAAATGGTGTTTTTACAATACTCCTATTCATTGAATTATTGTATGCAAACTTTTTTTGTGCCAACACAAAATCCCAATTACTCGGTGTGTCTCCAACTAAGCATCTCAAAAGATTACCCAAACTTTTGTTCACAAATTTTGTCTGTCCATCAGTTTGTGGGTGAAATGTAGAACTATATTTCAACTCAGTGCCAAACTTCTTCCAAAGAGTCTTCCAAAAGTATCCAACAAATTTACTATCTTGGTAAGAGATAATACTCCTCGGTAATCCATCTAGTCTCACAATTTCCTTAAAGAAAAGATCTATTACATGTACTGCATCTGATGTCTTTTTACAAGGTATAAAATGTGCCATCTTTGAAAATCTATCTACCACAACAAATATAGAATCATTACGTCTTACTATCTTCGGTAAGACAAGAACATAATCCATACTGATGTCAGTCCAAGGTTTCTTAGGTACAACAATCGGTGTATACAATCCAATATTCTAACTTACTCCTTTTGCAACTTGACAAATTCCACAACTTTTCACAAATTTTTGAACATCTTTATACGACTATAGCCAAAAGTATTTCTCCTTAAGAAAACTTAATGTATTATCAATACCAAAATGTCCAACCAAACCACTACTATGTTTCTCCTTCATCAAATTAGTTCTCATTTGTCCTCTCAGTATACACAACTGAATACCTTTGAATAACATTCCTTCTTGAATGAAATATTCTTCCCATTTTGTCCTCGGTTGATCTTGAATAAGTGCTCTGCACTTTGTCTATGGCTTAGAAAAATTAGGACCAGTTTCATACAAATCTCTCATCTCATCAAAACCAAGAACTTCAATTTTCATCTCAATCATCAAAGATCTTCTTCTACTCAATGCATCAGCAACTCGGTTAGTGACTCCACTTTTATGTTTTATTACAAATGTATAACTCTGCAAATACTCAACCCATTTCATATGTCTCTTATTCAACTTATTCTGACTACCCAAATATTGTAAAGCCTTATGATCAATATACAACACAAGTTCACTCAGTATCAAATAATGTCTCCATTTCTTCAGTGCTTGAACAATAGCATAGAATTCTTGATCATACACAAAATATTTCCTTCTAGCATCATTCAAATTTTTACTGAAGAAAGCAACAGGTTTACCTTCTTGACTCAACATAGCTCCAATTGCACTAGCACTTGTATCACATTCCACTTGAAATACCTTATTGAAATCAGGCAATGCCAAAATAGGCAATTGAACAACCTTCTGCTTTAGAGTCTCAAAACTTTTATCAGCTCCATATGTCCACTTGAATTCTCTTTTATCTCCTGTCATAGTCTTAGTCATAGCATTACAAATAGAACTGAAATTCCTTATGAACTTTTGGTAAAAACTTGCCAAACCATGAAATGATCTTACCTCACTAGAATTCACAGGTGTAGGCCAATTTAGAATAGCTTCAACCTTTTCAGGATCCATCTTCAAACCATCAGCTGAAATTACAAATCCCAAATACACAATCTCCTCTTTCATGAATGAACACTTTTTCAGATTTATCAGCAACTTTTCTTCCTTCAATATCTACAAAACTTGTCTAACATGCAAAAAATGTTCTTCTCTGGTCTTATTGAATATCAAAATATCATCAAGATATACAATCACTAATTTACCCAAGAATTTCATCAAAAATTCACTCATCAGTCTCATAAAAGTACTCGGTGCATTAGTTAAACCAAAGGGCATAACCGACCACTCATACAAACCTTCTTTTGTCTTGAAATCAGTCTTCCATTTATCACCTTCTCTAATTCTAATATGATGATATCCACTTTTCAAATCAATCTTTGTGATATACTTTTCTCCAGTCAAACTATCCATTATGTCATCCATTCTTGGTATAGGAAACCTATACTTCACTATTATCTTGTTGATTTCTCTAGAATCAGTACACATTCACCATTCTCCATTCTTTTTAGGTTCCAATACCATAGGTACTGCACATGGACTCATACTTTCTTTGATCAAACCTTTATCCAGCAACTCTTGAATTTGTCAGTTCAATTCCTAATTCTCGGTGGGTGTCAACTGATGAGGTGCCTTATTCGGTAAACTAGTTCGAGAGATTAGATCCATACAATGATCAATGCTTCTTTTCAGTGGAAAAACATTAAGCACATTATCAAAAATGATATCACTATACTTAATGAGTAACTTATCAATCTCCTCAGGGACATTATCCTCTTTTTTCCTACTCAATTTGTTAGGAATCATAGAAAAACATACATCATTCTCTTTCAAATCCTTAACAAAATTTCTTCCTTCCATCCAAAAAACTTTCACAGATGTGCAAACATTACTAACAGGTTCTTCCATCAAAGGTAACAAGATTTTTTTTCTTCCATCAGCCACAATAGTATACTTATGCAATCTCCCATCATATATAGCATGTCTATCATATGACAATAATCCATAGGCATGATATCACATAACACCTTATCATAGTACTTTTCAATCTTCAAATTCACATAACATTGTTCACTTACTAGGAGTGTATGCTCATCCTTGATCCATGAAATCTGATAGGGCTTTAGATGCCTCAACCTTTCCAACTACAATTCTGTGACCATCTCTTCAGATGGAAGATTCTCCAAGCTACCACTATCAATGATTACCTTCCAAACTTTGTTAGAAACTCTACATCTGGTCTTGAACAAACTTTTCCTTACTGGATCTTCCTTTTTACTTTCATTCCAGAGTTCTCTCCTTACGATCAAGTTATTTTCCTTCTCAGGTTCATTCGGTGATTCTTCTTGCACCAAAGCATTTTGATTGCTACCAGCCTTCTTACTAGCACATGTACATTCAAAAGATCTATGCCCTTCTTCTTCACAATCATAACAAGCTCCTTAGAAATTACCTCTGCTATAACCACCTCGGTAGTTATTTCCTCTACCTCTAGATGAACTTTCACCTTTCCACTCGGTCCTGCCTTTGTCTAGATTTGTCTTTTCAAGTTTGCATCTACTATTTTCACCATAGGTTCTTCCTCTTCCTCTAGGGAATCTACCACCTTAACCTCTTTGTCTCTTTTCATGTCTCTTGTTTAATTTCTCCTTGACCTTCAATGCAAATTGATAAGCCTCTTCAATGTTCTCCAACTTGACCAAATTGATTTCCTCTTGGATGGAAACTCTCAAACCATTTAGATATCTAGCAATTCTTTCCACATCATCCTCATCATGTCTAGATCTGATATCTAATCTATAGAATTCCTCAGTATACTCTTTTACTAAGCTATCTTTTTGTTTTAGATTTTACATTCGCCTAACTAGGTTAATCTGATAATCACAAGGTAAGAACTTTCCTTTCAATTTATTCACCATTTTATTCCATACCTTGATTTTGTCTTTGCCTTTCTTCTTCTGATCCAATTGCAGATGCTCCCACTACAAGGATGCACAACCTTTAAACTTTGTGCCTGTAATTTTCACCTTTTTCTCTTCAGATACATTTTCATACTCAAAATATTTTTCCATCTCGGTGATCCAGTCTATTAATTCATCAAAATCCAATTTCCCACTATATTCAGGAGGATTGAAATGTGGTGTTGACTTCAAGTTTGTCAATGCCTTCAAGAATCTTTCCTCACCCTGATCCATCACAGGTGTAGGTTCTACTTCACCTTGTTCCACTTCTACTTCATCATCACTAACATCTTCAAGATGTCTACCTCTTCTTTGGGCTATTTCAACAACTTATAATCTAGCAACAAGTTGTCTCAACATGCCTGCCAATCCTAGATCCACTTCTCACCTCCCACAAACCATCTTGGAACCCTCTATAATTGCAGGTCAGATCGCAATCTGCTACCCCACAAAAATTCAACTAGGACTTCACAAGAAGGAACCTACAAACATAGATCCACAGACCTAGATCTAGATCTCACCTCACTCTGATACCACCTGATGCAATGGAAGAAACCTTAGGGGCCAATTGACGGTGCACCCTACAGATCCAACCCTACTCAAAAAATTGTGGAAGCAATAACAACACAATGAGAGAGAGAAAGCATGAATATTGATCTATTAACTTCATTCAAATTGATTCATACATGCCAGGTTGTAAGGCCTTCCCGATTATGGCTAGCTATTACAATGAATTACAAAAGTCCTCAAACATGCGAGGATCTGCCAACAATCTTAATTCTCCTATCTTCTATCCAAAAAATACTGCCTAAACTCTAATCAAACAACTATACTTATACAAGAGGCTACTAAACTGAGTCGACCTTCAGATCCACAATCAATAGAAGGAATAATCAGATCTAGGACCACATGATTCCCAATGATGGATACCAACATTAAATCCATGACCCATAATCAATGCACAAGTCAGCCTCAATAGAAACTCAAAATAAACTACTTGGTAAGCAAGGATGATCGAGAAATAGACAAGCATCACCGAGTGCCAGTGAAACAACTGACCACCCAGGAGATAACTGACCATACTTGATAACCAAAGGAAACTAACCAACTACTGACCAACTCAGTCAAAGTAGGAATTGAGCACACAGACAAAATTCAAATCTTTTTGGTGACATAGGATTGCCAAGGACTCAAGATGCTCCTGCATCAAACTTTTAGATATCTGATTCACCCACCTCCTCTCAGTTATCTCTTGGGACTATTCCTAACAATTGGTATCAGAGCCAAGTGCCTCGGAGAGAAAGTTTAATAGCTTGAGGTTGATCAGATGGAAATCTTTAGAAAAGATAGTCTTAAGTTTGATGGAGAAAACTATCTTGATTGGAAGAACAAAATGATGACACATTTGCAGTGCATTGCTTTTGAAGTTTTTGAAGTTGTAGTCAAAGAAGTTCAGACTTCCTCTTTAGCAGACCTAGCAAAAGATGATGCAACCACTAAGCAGAAGGAGCTATTTCATCATAATACAATTGCCAAAGAAGCCCTTATCAGCACACTTTCAGACAATGAATTTTTAGAGATCAAGAAGATAAATAATGCCTACAAGATATGGAAGTATCTAGAAGACATGTTTGAAGGAGAAACAAAAGAAAAGATACAATGCATTGGAGATGCTACCTGAAGAGAACATTAGAGCTTACAATCAAAGGATCAATGAAGCAATTGCTAGAATCAGAAACAATGGTGGAGAGATCTCGGAAGAAGATATTATGGACAAGTTGATGAATACTCTTACAAAAGAGTATGAGAACAAGATTAATATCCTAGACGAGACTATGTAGCTTTCAAACAATTTCAAGAGAGAGACCTTGATCAGAAAATTTTTAGCTTTTGAGATTTCAAGACTAAAGACAGAGCCTAAAAGTAAGACATCATTCAAAGCATCAGTCCATGGTAAGAAATCCTTAACCACTTCTGGTAATTTTGATGATGAAGATGAAGACAAAGAAATAGATGATATCATTGCTATGATTGCTAAGAAAGAAATGAAAGGGAAAGGAAAATATGAAGGTTAGTTACCATTCAAATGATTTTCATCTAATAAGGTTGGTCATTTTTCATCTAAGTGTACTACTAGAGTTAAGAAGTTCAAAACTAACTACAAGCCTAAGTTACAAAGGAATGTTACTATGCTGGAGATGGAGTATCTAATGATAATTCAGTTGAAGATGAAATTGGATTCATTTCTATTGAAGACTTGGAGAAAATGCTTGATGACATGGATCTTGAAGATGAGAAGGCACAAGAGCTAGCATTGATTTCACAAGCAGACATAAGGATAGACTAGATTATAGACAGTGGATGTTCACATCACATGACAAAAGATAAAGACAGATTTGTTCATCTGGACAAATACAAAGGCAACATGGTTATATTTGGAGATAAAACTCCTAAACCTATCATTGGTTGAGGAGCTATCACCTTGGATGGAAAGAACAATACATATAATATTCTTTATGTAGATGGTTTGCAACATAGCCTACTTAGTGTTGGACAGTTACTTGACAAGGGATATCAGTTGGAATTCAAAGACAAAAAATGCATCATTAACAACAAGGATGGTGTAATGATTGCATCAGGTTCTAAGACTAAAGGTAATGTTTTTCAACTTAATTATGAAGAAAGTTGTTTTGTTGCAAAAGTAGATGACAGTTGGTTGTGGCACAAAAGACTATGTCATATCAATTTTGATAACATAGTAAAGATAAGCAATGTAAAGGTAGTTAGAGACCTACCTAGCATAGCAAAGCCAATTGATACTATATGCAGGGAATGTGTGATGGGAAAGCATGTGAGGAACTCATTCAGAAGCAAGCAAGATTCAAGAGTAAACAAGTTAGATCTAATTCATACAGAACTATGTGGACCTACTCAAACAAGATCATACTATGGTGAAAGGTACTTTATTTTTCTTGTTGATGATTATTATAGAATGATGTGGGTTGTGTTCTTAAAATAAAAATTAGAAGCATTTGAGAAGTTCAAAATATTTAAAGCTAAGGTTGAGAATGAATCTAGATTAAAGATAAAGTGTCTAAGATCGGATAGAGAAGGAGAATTCACCTAGGACATATTTTATGAGTACTGTGAAGAACATGGTATAAAGAGACAGTTGAGTGCACCTAGAACCCCTCAGCAGAATGGAATTGTAGAGAGAAGGAATAGGATTATCCTTGACGCAGCGCACACCATCATGATTGAAGGAAAAGTTGCACACACCTATTGGAGAGATGAAATTAACACAATAGTCTATACTATCAATAGAATTCAATTGAGACTAGGCATGGACAAGACACCTTATGAGCTATGGTTTGGTAATGTTCCCACAGTGAAATACTTCAGAATCTTTGGAAGCAAGTGCTACATCAAGAGAGATGAAGAAATTGGCAAGTTTGATGCTAGAAGTGATGAAGGTATTTTTCTTGGTTAATCTACTAAAATCAAAGCTTATAGATGTTTCAATTTGAGATTGAAGAAGATCATAGAGAGTTCTCATGTTAAGATTGATGAAAATTTTATGGTTTAAGAAAGATATCATGATTTCTCACCTTTGATTGAAGAAGAACCTAGTTCTACCACTAGTGAGACAATTTTTGAAGAAATGTTTGACAACATTGATGTATTATTCAATGACCCCGAATCAAGTGAAGAATCTCAGAAGGCAGATGAGACTCTATCACCTAAAGTTCCTAAATTCACATCTAGATATCACTCTAAGGAAGCCATCATTGGAGATCAAAGTAGCCCAGTCTTGACAAGATCTAAAGCAAAGAATTCAAAAGAAAATGAAGCAGTATGTTTACTATCTTAGATTGAGCCCTTAAGTGTTGAAGATGCTTGCAATGATTCAGATTGGCATGATGCTATGAAAGAAGAGTTAGATCAGATTATTAAGAACAATACTTGGGAATTGGTCCCTAGACCTAGTGACAAGAATGTGATTGGTACCAAGTGGATATTCAGAAATAAAATGAATGAAGATGGTACAATAGTAAGGAATAAAGAAAGAATAGTATGTAAAGGATATGTGCAAAGAGAAGGTATTGATTATTCAGAGACCTTTGCCCCTGTGAGAAGATTAGAAGCAATAAAGTTATTTCTAGCCTATGTGACATTCAAAAAGTTTAAAGTATATCAGATGGATGTTAAGTCAGCATTCTTGAATGGAGACTTAAAGGAAGAAGTCTATATTGAGCAGCCTGAAGGATTCACCTTATCAGACATACCTGATATGGTATGCAGATTGAAGAAATCCCTTTATGGACTTAAGCAAGCCCCTAGAGCTTGGTATGAGAGACTTGATGGATACTTGACTAAGATTGGAATTCAAGAAAGGAGCAACAGACTGTAATCTATTCATAAGAGAGACACCTAAAGGTTTGTTACTTGTAGCTATATTTGTTGATGACATTATATTTGGAGGTAATGACAAGCTAAGTGCAGGATTTGCTAAGGAAATGTAGAGAAAGTTTTAAATGAGCATGATTGGACCTATCAAATACTTTTTGGGATTGAATGTGCAGTAGACAGAGAAAGGTATTTTCATTAATTAGTCTAAGTATGTGAAAGAGATATTGAACAAGTTCAAGATGGATGATTGCAAGCTAGTAAGTACACCTACGATAACCAAATGCAAGCTTACTAAAGAAGATGATTCACCAGCAATTGATATAACATTGTACAAGTCTATGATTGGTAAACTCATTTTCCTTACTCAATCTAGACCTGATATTTCTAATGCAGTTGACATAGTTGGGAGATTTGCAATAGAGCTTAAATAAAGTCACCTTATGGCAGTAAAGAGGATTTTCAGATATTTGAAGGGAACTATAGACTATGGTTTATGGTATCCCAATTCAAAAAATGTAGAGTTACATGTGTATACAGATGCAGATTGTGCAGGATGTGTAGATGATAGAAAGAGCACATTAGGAGGAGCAATATTTCTTGGTAATAGACTAGTCACTTGGACAAGAAAGAAGCAGAATTGTATTTCTCAATCAACAACAGAAGCAGAGTATGTTGCAACAGCCTTGAATTGTTCTACAATTGTTTGGATCAAGTAGATGATAAATGACTTTGGTATTCAGATTGATTATCCTATTGTTATTCATTGTGATAATACTAGCACTATCAATATGTCAAAGAACCCTATGATGCATGCAAAGACAAAACACATTAAGATTAAGTATCACTTCCTAAGAGAGAAAGTGGCATAGAAAGAAGTCAAGTTAGATTATGTGAGTACAAAGGAGTAGCTAGTAGATATATTTACAAAGCATTTTCCAAAGGATACTTTTGAGTATCTCAAGGAGAAGCTAGGAGTAATTCCCTTCCTTGAATTTGATTAGAGATTATGGTGAGTGCATCAGTCCTTAGTGACTAATGGATGGTTGAATACTCTACTTTAGGAGTAGTACCGATGCTTAACTATTTGGAGCCCTTTGCCATTGATGTCAAAGGGCAAGTATATAGTAATGAAAATCTAGCAGAAAGAGGGAGCAATATATAGTAGCATTGAGAAAGAGTGTTCAGTCATGGAAACATTTTAGTTGATGAAATGGAGAATGTTAAAGAATATTGCAGAAAATGAAGGATTCATCCTTGGGGGAGTTTTGATGAGGAAATAGAGAATGTTATAAAAGATTTTCTCATTTGGATTGGTGGTGTTTTTCATTCCATATGTTGCCATCAATGCCAAAGGGGGAGATTGTTGTAGATTTTCTAGCAAGCTAGTGTTGATTGTATGTTTGTCATTGATGACAACATATGGTAAGAAATGTGTGTGGAAGACTTATGTAGTGAGATTTCAGTATATGTAGCATGGACATGTTATCAGCATGATATCATGGATGTAGAGGTTAATATTGAGTACAGACAGTTATGTAGCAGTTTGTTTGGACAATGTGTTGGCAATTTGGCTGAAGTGAGTACATAGATGTTGTCATTATGGCAACATATGATCCACATGAAGAGTGAAAAGGTCAGAGAGAAAGTATAGTAGAGTGCATTGCAAATTTGTCTAAGTGTAAAATAGTGTTTTCACTAGTGTACCCAGACACAGTTTTGTTTGTGACATTGACTGGAGTAAGTTCAGTACTTGTGCACTTGAACATAGACTCTATGGTGACTAATGATGACCCATCTTAGAGAACAAGTTAGTATGGAATGTACGGAATTAGTTATGACAATTTTACTGAAGATAGTGTTAAGCTGATAGGATAGAATATGAAGACAGAATTGGTAAAGAGTTAAGGGATTATTTTGTTTATCAAAATAATGACTTAACAATATAAAGGGATGACATCCTAGATGTTAACTCTTGGATAAAGATATATGGAATCCAACCATGTAAAGTTATTAGCCTTAATAACTTGTATATATGTAATTGTAAATTGTAAGAAAGAGATATAGATGTGGTAAGAATGTAATGAGATGATAAAGTGATATGATCTGAATGTAAGAGCAGTGAAAAGACATTGATGAAAGTAGCATAAGGTTATGTACCTTAATCCATTTTTGTAATCAGTATACATTGTACATTACTTTTTTGGGCAGTGTGCTCATCTGGTAATCATATTTTGTATTGACAACTCCTAACAGGGTTGAGGCTTCTAACAAGGCCTATAGTCCCTCAATCAGGACTGATAAACTATATGCTTGTAATAGAATCCTAATAGGGTCAATATCCTTAACAAGATACTTTTGATTAGTGAATCTTTGTGGGTACCATCCCCACCGGGGTTTTCCCTTGGGCAGGGTTTCCTCGAGAACATATCATGTGTTATGAGTTCTTTATTTCTATTGCTATGCATATTGTTTAGCTTCTTATGTTATGCATGTATAAAGATAATCTATTATATCCATAATTGGGCAAAAGATAAAGTTTTTAGAATACTGATTCACCCCCCCCTCTCAGTATTCCCTATTTCTAACACAGTGTTCCTGATAGAGTGACAGGTAGTGTTCTATGTGTAATTGTTAGTACAGTTATCATGGAGTCTTGTACATTTGGATTTGTCATGGAGACATGTTAGTGTTGTTACATTCATGAACACAGAGTTTGAGGTGGAGTAGAAGTGATGTTATGAAGTTGATATTCGTTAGTAGTAGTTTCCCAAGTTTATCCAGTGGAGTCGACACAAATTATATTGGTACAAGAGTTGCACCTACTATTTTGTTATGTGTGCTTGGATTTGTGATCAGAGGAGAGTTTATAATGTTTGGTTAAGAGTGCATGAAGTAATTTAGCATGTGGAGAAAGTTCCAGTTAATTTGGTAGAGCCGACAGTGTGTAGCGCATGTCTATGATTATTTAATTGGATAGGTCCCAGTTTGTGTTGCATGCTTAGTAGAGCCAATAGATTTGTTATTGGAGAGTTATATTGTTTCTCTACTATGATTTCAAGGAAGTTCTAATAGGTTGACTTGATTATTTCATTTAGAGAAAAGATACTTATAGCCAGTCATTTGTGATCGCTAGAAGTATGGCATGGCTGTGAAAGATTAGAGCAGAGCAGAAGTTTTGAAGTATTGAGCCATCAAGAAGAGGTCTTGTGACATACAAGAAAGTGTATGCTATTCATTGGAACTAATCAAGATAGCAGGTCTACCTCGTAGTTCACCAAGATCTAGATATAGTGATTATCTATTATTCAAAAGGTTGCAGCCTTCACCCTTTGAGCAGTGAGCTCTCAGACAGTGCGTCCTCACCCCTAATAGGGCTAATCATAAAAGACTCCTAACAGGGTCCGACCTTTGACCAGGTCTCTATACTTATTGCATTGTAAAGATCAAATCCTAATAGGGTTGTAAGATCTTCCAACAAGGATCATTATACACTAGTGCAGATTTTAGTGGGTGTTAATTCCCACCGGGGTTTTTACCTATTTTGGTTTTCCCGTAACCAAAATATTGGTGTTTTGTTCAAGTGTTCTTTCATTGTGTTTATTCTTAATGTTTAAGTATACTTAATTGGATAAAGAATTGAAACTTGTAGATAACTGATTCACCCCCCCCCTCTTAGTTATCTCTTGGGACTATTCCTAACAACTTTTTACCACAAAATGAATACAAGCTTCACAAAATGCATATCCAAAATAGATGTCCTTTTCTTTCTAGCAATTGAAAACAAGCTCCTCAAAATAGATATCCATTTTGTGAAATAAAAAAATACATAAGGGAGCATTTTGAGCATTCTAACACATGCTCTCTATTGTTAGAAAGCTCACGGATTCTATGTGATACAGATAAAATTTAACTTTTGGTGCACTCTTTTACACAAATTAAAAAATGAAAAAAATAATTATTTCTAAGGTGAAAGTCAAAATGACAAGCAACAAAAATGTTAAATAAAGCAACTTTTGAGGGGCAATAAGGATTATTATTTTTTAAAGGTGATTTAAAGTATTAAACTCTGTAAAGTTCTTAAAGAGATTATAATAGGGGCTAAAGGGTCTCATTGGATTCATTTTAATTGTTTGATATTTTCTAGAAACCATAGTTGTGGAGATTGAATAATCTTGTTTTCATTTTGATTGTTTGATCTTTATTCATTTTGATTGTTTGATATTTCTTAAAAAACCACAGTAGTGGAGGTTGAATAGGTTTGTTCAAGAACAACCAAGGATGAAAGCCCTATAGTAAAGAATGAGATTTGTGGTGAAAAAGCATCCCTAGCCAATACTATGAAATCTATTCAAGGTTTTAGTTTACATGAAATAGATTTGTAGGTGGAATCATATAGGCTTCACGCATGTGCCAAAATTGTACAAGATTTGGAGCAAACAATTTATGTATTCAAGTTTTCCATGTTTGCTAACTTTACACATTTAAATTATACGAGATTAGCAAATAAATTGATATTTATTAGTTTTGTGTGTGGAAGAAAAAAATTTGAATTGTGTGGGAGACTATTGTGAAGAAGAAATTAAATAATAATTATTGGAAGATGAAATTAAATAATATTTATTGGAAGTAGTTAGGTTTTACCCTTCCATGCTATAAAATATTAAATAAAGGACAATTTATATGTGAGAGGAGAGAGATATTTCTTGCCAACATGACTTCAAAAAGATTTCAGAGCTTCTTTTTACAAGTATTACACAACATACCTCTACGAGGGTCTATGTTTTTAGGGAGTGTGAACCACAGGAGTAAGCCATAAACATATCAGAATTATCAACACAACTTTGTAGGAAGTGAAAAGAGAATTTTGGTGCAGCCTTGGGCGGGTTCACCAAGGTTATAGCTTGTCTACCTTTTTGGTGATGATATCTATTATTATTGGATGGTATCCTGATGATATCTATCATAGCTATTTGGTGATGATATCTGGTATTATTTTCTGGTTGCAATAATAGATTAAAAATGGCAAAAATAATTATTTCTAAGGTGAATTTCAAAATGACTAAAGCAAAAAAAATGTTAAATAAAGAAACTTTTGAGGGGCGATAAGGATTATTATTTTTTAAAGGTGATTTAAAGTTTTAAACTCTGTAAAGTTCTCAAAGAGATTATAATAGGGGCTAAAGGGTCTCATTTGATTCATTTTGATTGTTTGATATTTTCTAGAAACCATAGTTATGGAGATTGAATAAGCTTATTTTCATTTTGATTGTTTGATATTTATTCATTTTGATTGTTTGATATTTCCTAAAAACCACAATTGTGGAGGTTGATTAAGTTTGTTCAAGCACAACTGAGGATGAAAGCCCTATAGTAAAGATTTAGTGGTGAAAGAGCATCCCTAGCCAATACTATGAAATCCATTCAAGGTTTTAGTTTGCATGAAATAGATTTGCAAGTGGAATCATATAGGCTTCACACATGTACCAAAATTGTACAAGATTTGGAGCAAACAATTTATCTATTCAAATTTTCCATGTTTGCTAACTTCACACATTTAAATTATATGAGATTAGCAAACAAATTGATATTTATTAGTGTTGTATGTGGAAGATGAAAAATTGTATTGTGTGTAAGACTATTGTGAAGAAGAAATTAAATAATAATTATTGGAAGATGAAATTAAATAATATTTATTGGAAGTAGTTGGATTTTACCCTAGCCATGTTATAAAATATTAAATAAAGAAAATTTATATGTGAGTGTCTAGAGAGAGATATTTCTTGTGCCAACATGACTTCAAAAAGATTTCAGATCTTTTTACGAGTATTACACAACATACCTATAAGAGGGTCGATGTTGTTAGGGAGTGCAAACCACATGAGTAAGCCATAAAAATATCAGAATTGTTAGCACAAATTTGTAGGGAGTGAAAAGAGAAGTTTGGTGCAACCTTGGGTGGGTTCACCAAGGTCATAGCTTATCTACCCATTTGGTGATGATATCTATAATTATTAGATGATATCCCGATGATATCTGTCATAGCTATTTGGTGATGATATATGATATTATTTGCTGGTTGCAATAACAGATTTTGATATAAGCTCCATGTGATATTTTAGGTATGAGAGTTAATATTGTCTGGGAACAAATTTTGCTAATTAATCTTTGTTTGTATGAACTTTTGAGTAGTGGTGTGAAGTTACAAAGTGAGGTGTTGCCTCTTACTTGCCTTTCAAACCCATATTTCTATCATTCGATCCATTTGAGATCTTTATATAGTGAATTAGGATGAATCTCTACCACAAAGTTAGGATTGTGAACCCAATAGTACTATAATTATCAACAGTCAAAAGATACATGGGTGTTGGAATTGTTTGTAGGAGATATTTTAAGGAAAAATGTGTTGCAACAATGGTACCAGTTCAACAATATTCAGACTTATATTTTGGGAAATCAAACTAGGAGATATATGGCTTCCAATATCTATTTCTTGAAGGTCTGATACAGATTTGTAGAACAACAAGAATAGTTTATTAGTATTTTAAGCTTCTTCAATAATTAGCTGCTGATATTAATTGAGATACTTGTATTTGTTACCAGCCTTTGGGGCTAGTGATGCAAGGGTAGTATGGGTAGAGGTAGAATCAGGGTTAATTGACTCCACTTTAATCCACAACAAGCCCTGCAGAGAGTTACACATGGAAGAAATATGAAAACCACATGAAATTAGTTAAAACATAATGGATATGAGACAACAACTAGAAACAACACTGGTGCAATTATTATAAAATCATCAACATGCCCAATTGTGAGGCCTTTCAATTTTTGACCTTATTACAATGAAATTAAGCATTTAGATTCAATGCACCCATACAACAATATATCTCTTCTTCTCTACTATCTCTAACTTCTATCCTATTACCCCAAATCTCCCCCCTAACATCTTTTCAAGATCCAAATATATAGCTAGCAAAGCCACAAGTCAGCCAATCAAGCATTTAATTATAGTATAGGTCCACTTAGGAAGAGAAACCAAAACTAAAGCAAGAAAGAATAAAACATGATGCACCAACATATTTAGGTCCACACATGAGACAAGAGCATATCTTGAACTTTGCAAGATCCAATTCTCCTGCACGGAACTGCGCAAGGCAAGATACCACACATTTCATATGAAACTAGTGGTAAATCGGTACCCGAGGAAAATGGTGATAAATTTCATCTCCAAGTGAATTAGGGTGTGTGCTCGTAGGAGGATGCTCTAGATTAAGTCCAAATCACTACATTAACTACACAAGGCATGAAACTAATAGCAACATCAGCAACAAATCAAACAATAGATAGGAACAATAAAATAAGAAATATTTTTGGTGATGCAAGATTACTCAAGACCCAAGATGCTCCTGCATCAGACATCTAGGGTTAATAAAGAATTGATGTCCACATCAGAGACTTCTCTGATTCTGATTTGAATCATAAAGATCCAACTCATCTTATGTTATCCATGAACTATCTTCAACTGGCTTATCTTTCCACTGAACTAAGTATTCCAAGTAGTCTTTTCCTCTTGTGCTCTTGCTTACTTTTCTATTCAAGATCTTCTCAATGCTATCTTTATTCTTCTTAGGATAATCCAGATCATCTTCTTCCTCATCAGTTGATTCAAAGTACTCAAAGATATCCGCAATGTTGAATATAGGTGATATGTCCATGTCCTCTGGTAATTCTACTTCATAAGCATTTCCATTGTCAAATTTCTTCAGAATCTTACAAGGTCCAAATTTCTTCATTTTCAACTTGTTATAGGTACCAATTGGAAATCTATTCTTTTTCAAATGAATCATAACCTCATCTCCAACTTCAAAATATTTATGTCTTCTTCTCATATATTCTCTCTGTTTATATTTTAGATTACTGTCCTCTAAATTCTTTTTGACTTGATCATGAAAAGTTCTCATGTATACTGCAAAATCTTTAGCTTTAGCACTTCTTCTGGTCTTAGTAGGAAAATCTCTCAACTCTGTGGTTCCCTTAGGATGAAATCCAGTAACAATCTCAAAAGGTGTTCTCTTAGTACTTCTATTTATAGAACTATTATATGCAAAATTTTCTTGCACCAAAACCAAATCCCAATTAGCAGGTTTATCTCCAACTAAACATCTCAACAAGTTTCCCAAACTTCTGTTCACAACTTCAGTTTGTCCATCTGTCTAAGGGTGAAATGTAGAACTAAACTTCAACTCAATATTCATCTTTTTCTAAAGTGTTCTCCAAAAGTAATCAGTAAACTTAGTATCTCTGTCTGAAATAATATATTTAGGAAAACCATGCAATCTTACCACTTTGAAAAATAATTCAGCTACATGCAATGCATCGGATGTCTTCTTACAAGGTATGAAATGTGCCATCTTTGAAAATTTGTCAACCACTACCAAAATAGAATCATTACCTCTCTGAGTTCTAGGAAATCCAAGAAAAAAGTCCATACTCACATCTTCCCAAGGTTTATCAGGTATAGGCAAAGGTGTATACAATCCCAAATTTTGACTGGTTCCTTTTATTGTTTGGCAAATTCTGCAACCTATAACCATTCTTTATACATCTCTATAAATCTTCTACCAAAAGTATCTTCCTAAAATCAATTCCACCACTATGTTTCTCCTTCATTATATTCTCTCTCATAGATCCTCTAGGTATGTACAACTGAACTCCCTTAAACAACATGTCTTCTTCAATGAAATAATTGGTCCACTTAGAACTCATTGTTTGTTCCTTACAAGCTTTCCAAGGTTCTCCAAAATCAAGGTCAGTTTCATACAAACATTTCAAATTATCAAAATGAAGTACCTCAACTCTCATCTATGTTAGCAAACTTCTTCTTCGGCTCAAGGCATCAACAACCTTATTCAACTGTCCACTCTTATGTTTCAATGAAAAGGAAAAATTCTGCAAGAACTCAACCCACTTCATATGTCTCTGATTCAATTTATTCTGACTTCCCAAATACTGCAAAGCTTTATGGTCAGTATACAACACAAAATATTTAGGCATCAAATAATGTCTCCATTTCTTCAAAGATTGAACATTAGCATAGAATTCCTAGTCATAAACTGAATATTTTCTCTTAGCATCATTCAACTTTTCACTAAAGAAAGCTATAGGTCTTCCTTATTGAATCAAAATAGATCCAATTTCACTACCACTAGCATCACATTCAAGATGTTCTTCTTTACTCTTACTGAATATCAAAATGTCATTAAGATATACAATTACAAACTTACCCAAGAATCTTTTCAAAACTTTATTCATGAGCCTCATGAAAGTGCTAGGTGCATTAGTCAAACCAAAAGGCATAACCAACCATTCATACAAACCTTCATTAGTCTTAAAAGCAGTTTTCCATTCATCCCCTTCTCTGATCCTAATATGATGATATCCACTTTTCAAATCAATTTTTGTGAAATACTTTGCTCCACTAAAACTATCCATTATGTCATCCATCCTAGGCAAAGGGAATATGTACTTTACTGTTATCTTGTTTATAGCTCTAGAATCAATGCACATTCTCCATTCTCCATTCTTTTTAGGTGCTAATACAATAGGTACTGCACAAGGACTCAAACTTTCTCTAATCAAACCTTTCTCAAGTAATTCTTGCACTTGTCTATTTAGCTTTGTCTTTTCATCAGGTGTTAACCTATGTGGTGCTTTATTAGGCAAACTAGCTCTAGGTATCAAATCCATACAATGAATTATACTTCTCATAGGTGGTAAACCATTAGGTAAATTATCATAAATGATGTCATGAAATTCATTCAACAAAGGTTTAACTTTAGGTGCATGTTCTAATTCATCTTGTTTCAAAGCAAAGAAAACATTTTGTTCTTTAATTTCTCTTGCAAATCTTTTACCATCAACCAAACATACTCTGACTATGGTACAGTGACTTTCTTCAAAATTTTCTACCAAAGGCAACAATATTTATTTCTCTCCATCCATCCAAATAGTATATTGATTCAATCTACCATCATGCAATGCTTTCCTATCATACTGCCAAGGTCTACCCAAAAGAATATGACAACAATCCATATGCATAATATCACACAAGACTTTATCATGATAATTCCCAATTTTGAATTTAACAAGGCATTGCTCACTTACAAGTAGTTTATGATCCTTCTGGATCCAAGAAATATGGTAAGGTTTAGGATGTCTCAATCTTTACAACTACAATTTGTTAACCAACTCTTTGGATGCCAAATTATTAGAACTTCCACTATCAATGATTACCTTGCAACATTTGTCAACGATCTTACATCTGGTTCTGAATAAAATTTTACTCAGAATAGGTTCCTCATTAGCTTCTTGATTACACAAGATCCTTCTTAGCATCAAATTATCACCATGTTCAGGTTCATTAGATACTTCATCAACTTCTTCACAAGCCATATTGTTTATGCTATTACCTCCAATCTTCTTTCCAGAGTTATTACATTCAAAATCTCTATGTCCTTCTTCACTGCATTTGTAACAAGTACCTTTAAACTAGGATTCATCTTCTCTTTTCCCAATATTATTATTCCTAGAGTAACCGATATAGCTACCTCTAGATTAATTAACTCTCTTAGCTGGTTCATATTTCCATGCTTTATCTTACATTGCATTGTTAGATCTACTACTTTCTCCATAGGATCTTCCTCTACTTCTTTGAAATTTGCCACCTCTTCCTCTTTGTCTTTGTTCATGTGTCTTTGTCAACCTTTCTTGTGCCTTCAAAACAAATTGATATGCTTCTTCCACACTATCTATCTTAACATAAGTGATCTTATCTTGAATTGATGTCCTTAGGCCATTCAAATATCTATCCACCTTCTCAACTTCATCATCCACATGTCTAGATCTGATATCCAATTTGTAGAATTCTTCAGTATATTCTTTCACACTCATGTCTTTTTGTCTCAAATTCTTCATTTTTCTCATCAAACTAACTTGGTCATTAGCTGGAAGAAATTGTTTCTTCATCTTTCCAAGCATCTTCATCCATGTCTTGATCTTTTCTTTTCCTCTCTTCTATCTCTCAGTTTGCAAATGATCCCACCAAAGAGATGCATGACCTTTCAACTTTGTGATTTCTATCTTCACTTTCTTATTATCAGGAGTACCTTCATACTCAAATTATTTATCCATCTCAGAGATCCAATCCAAAAGTGCATCGGTCTCAAGTCTTCCATCATAGTAAGCAACTTCAACTATAGGTTTGGAATTAGCCTTAGACAAAACTCTCAAGAGTCTTTCCTCATCTTGTTCTACTTCAGGTTCAGGATTAGGTGCTTCTTCTTCTTCATCACTAACATCTTCAAGATGCATGCCTCTTCTCTGGGCTATCTCTATAGCTTCAATCCTAGTTGCAATTTGTCTCAACATATCCATGATAGCATTATCATTTACTTTACCACAAACCATCTTGACAATCAGGTTCCAACAAGATCGTAACCTTCTGCAAGTTATAGGTCAGATTTCAAATCTGCCACCCTACAACCAATCCAACAAGGTTCTCCATGATCCAATCCACAAGAAAGAACTCGCTCTGATACCACTTGACACAAGGGCAGTATCGTTAGAGGCATAATTAGGGTTAATTGACTCCACTTTAATCCACAACAAGCCCTGCAGAGAGTTACACACAGAAGCAATATGAAAACCACATGAAAGTAGTTAAAACATAATGGATATGAGACAACAACTAGAAACAACACTAGTGCAATTATTATAAAATTATCAACATGCCCGGCTATGAGGTCTTCCGGGTTTCAACCTTATTATAATGAAATTAAGCATTCAGATTCAATGCGTCTATACAAAAATGTATCTCTTCTTCTCTACTATCTCTACCTTCTATCCTATTACCCCAAATCTCCCCCCTAACATCTTCACAAGCTCCAAATATATAGCCAGGAAAGCCACAAGTCAGCCAGTCAGGCATTTAATTACATTATAGGTCCACTTAGGAAGAGAAACCAAAACTAAAGCAAGAAAGAACAAAATGCGATGCGCTGACACATTTAGGTCCACACATGATCCAAGAACATATCCTAAACTTTGCAAGATCCAATTCTCCCACATGGAACCATGCAAGGCAAGATACCACACATTTCATGCGAAATTAGTGGTAAATCGGTACCCAAGGAAAATGGTGATAACTTTCAGCTCCAAGTGAATTAGGATGTGCACTCTTAGGAGGATGCTCCAGATTATGTCCAAATCACTGCATTAACTACACAAGGCATGAAACCAATAGCAACATCGGTAAAAAATCAAACAAAAGATAGGAACAGGAAAACAAGAAATATTATTGGTGATGCAAGATTACTCAAGACCCAAGATGCTCCTGCATCAGCTAGCAATATAATTAAATCTCTATTTGACATCTAATTATTGCTCCAGTCAAAGATAAGGAAAAATTTGGAATGTTTGACAACTGTTTGACAAAACATCCATGTCATAACTATGAATTATGGCATGAATATATGGTGAATTTATGATCTTGAATTTTTAGTAGCAACATCTCTCAGTGTCTGTTCTGTGAAATACTCTATACAAGGTTGTATGCAAACTGTTTGATGAAATGAATGTGCACCTAAACTTGTGAAAATTGCAAAACATTGGTAATATAAATTGAGGGCAGTTATTCCAAATGACCATCTCTATAAGCCGATGTTGCTATCCAAATTGATGTGGATGGATGAGGCATGTTCTCATGCTCATTAAGTTCATTTGGTTGCTGGAATTAAATATACTGATATTGGATACACTATCCATATACCTTTGTCCAACTACATGTAGCAACCATAGATACATTATGTCTGATACAACCAATGAATAACTGAAACATATGAATATAATCTTGAAACATATGTTGACATCAATGAAAAAAATTGTCAACAACCAACAATCCCCTTAATAGAAACAATTCCAATCAATTGCTAACAAAAATATAATTAAATTCTAGACCTTGGAATAAACCCTATCCTTAAACTAAATTGTAGTCTAACCTTAACACTAAATCAGTTATAATCCTTACATTAAATGAATCAAACACTCATTCAAAAAATATAGTTCAAATTTTACCATAAGCCTAACACCACTTGAGTATAAACTTTATGAAATCCTAATCCAATTTGAAGATAATTCATCCCACCTCCTACAAAAATTAATACTACACCAAATCATTACACCAAACTAATTTGAAACCCATGTTAACACTTATCTCTAAATTTGAATGAGCATTATCTTTAATTGAACCATAAAACTTGCGTAAACCTTGAGCTTTGAGTAAAATTCATCATACAAAGAAAATAAGTCTAAATCTATGTAGAACAAAATTAGACTATAAATTAAAATTTCATCAACTGTAATAATTAAAATAAAACCAAACCACAACCTATTTATACCTCATTCCTCACCAAATAAAATACTATCCACAATACTAATTGAACAATATCCTACTTTATCCACACTAAATAAAATAAAGTCTTGATGATAACTGAACAATAGCCCAACTCCTTCTATTACCATAAATAAATTCAAAACTACATAAAATAAGTTTCGCTCTATCCTTATAAGAAATTATTACTATTAACCGTAATACTAGACCAAACTGAATAAGAGTCTATAACACTAAATCAATTAGAAATCTAACCTCAGACCCAATTGAAGTCTGACTGGACTTTACTCAGCATTACAGATAATTGAACCCCAATGATTAAAAAGCTCATCTTCAATGAAACTACTTCCCAAATATTGAACAAACTCAAATAACGTCCTTTGAACACTGAACCATAGTAGTAAAGAAAATTGAACCGTAAATGTTAACCTGTTCATTTGCACCATAACCGTAAACAAACTCTTATAATAATGTGACTATTGAATTTCATTTAATGCTAACCTTTAACCATATTCACTATTAAACCAAATTGAACTATATCTCTAACATGCAACCAAAATAAACCCTTAGTTTAAATAAGCCTTAGCCAAAAGAATACTAAAAAAAATGAGCTCAACATTGAACATATTTCTAACCCTAACATTAAACTAGATAAAATCCTATTGGTAACCCCAATATAATCAAAATTGAGCACTACCACTAAATTGAACCCTTCTCATAAATAAAATCAAACCCAATTAATGGTTAAGCTTAAACCAAATTAAACCCTTGCCTATTTTAAAATCTAATATGACATATATTGTACCCTAATCCTAAACTAAAGAGTAGTTGAACCTTAACACAAAACAATATTTACTCGTAACATAAAAACCAATGCAACCCTGATCCCAATGCTTGACCAAATTTTTGCGATAACTGTAATGTCCCCGCTAGGGAACCCATAAGGAATCAAGTCTTATGACCAAAAATTGCAACTAACAAATTTTTTTCCTAACATTACATCATTACTACTTCACATTTACATTCCTTAAGGTTCCCTTAATGAATTTTTTTGCTAACATATTTACATTACTTATCCAAATTGAATTTCATTTCCTTTCTTTAATTTCACATTTTAGAACTTAAGAGATAGGGTAAGAAAATAACATTTCACTTGCAAATATATCTCTTACTTTATATACTAATTTCATTTCTCCTTCCTACACATTGAATAACTATTCCTTACAAAATTACATCTTAGCATAATAAATATTTTCTTTCATTGCAACATAGGAGAGATAGAAAAGATCATTCAACATTACATTATACATTTGCAACTTTAATCTTTCAAATAACAACCCTTGAAACAAAGCCTAGAACTATCCCTCCCAATTACATTGCTTTGCTTTCAATTACATTTTCCTTCTGATAATAACTCTCATTACAATAACAAGTACATGAATGGCCCGAAGGCATTACAACATATCTTTTCATCTTTCCTTTCAAAAATACATAATACAAAATACAAATATCTGCATCAATACATAAATTTGAACGCATCCAAGTCACGAACCATGAACAAGACCTTGAAAGATTTTTGCCACCCAACCATGTGGAACTGATGAGGTTCCACCCCCTGTGCTAGGAGATAAAACCAAGATACTCACAAGACCCTAAGAAATCTAAGGCTTCACAAAAGATATAGAAATCCAAGATTCAAAAAGGAACATATAATATCATCACACTATAACATAGAGGTCAAGGTTCTAGGATACCACCTAAGTGAGTGTCATCACACAACCTGTATATTGGGATCCTTCCTGGCAACCATGTAACCCTGATCCCCCCTTTATGAATAGGGATCCATCCTGGTAGTTATCCCTAGTTTCGGTACTCCAATTAGGTCTATGTGGCCATTATTATATTCTCTTTCATTATCTTTTGAATCCCCCCTTCCCAGGTTAATTTTTAAGGTTATCAGTTTTTACAAAACCCACCCATAGGATCATCTGGCAATCACTTTAGGGTTCCAACACCTATGGTGAGCAACTCACGTAAGGTTCCTATCCCCTTACCACACACACACACAAGCCATGAAAATCTCAGGTAATCTCAAAATGATCCATCTCATAGGTCTAGGGAACCCTCCAGTGCACTCAGGCCACCCGAACAAGTTCTGACCTTATATTATGGACTCTACCAAAAGCCAAGTATGAACAAAAGCTTAAACTCAAAAACCATGTATATAAATTCATTAAACACAACCTAAAACTTCCCACATGCATTGACACAACATTCCATAACTTATATCAAAAATCTGGGAAAAAGTCTCATGTGCCTGAAATTTGGCTAAGTCTGAATTTTTAAGAAATCTCAAAATTATAAATTGCATCTTAACTCCTATGAATCTAAAACCTATCCCAATCATCTCAAAAGGTACCTAAACCCTTTATACAAGTATAACTTAAAGTATAAGTTTTAAAGTACGTAAACTTATACTTAAATGTTATAATTGTATAAAGCCTATTTTTCCTCGGTTGACACTAGTCTGCTCGGTTGATACAGTTTGGGTCGGTTAACACTGCATTGTTCAGTTACCACTGGACTGGTCAGTTAACATTGCATTGATCAGTTTACACTAGACTGGTCGGTTAACACTGCATTGATCAGTTTACACTAGACTAGTTGGTTGACACTAGGTTGGTCGGTTAACACTACACTGACCTGTCTCGGTGAACACTAACTTGACCTGGCTCGGTCAACACTAAACTGACCTGACTCAGTTAACACTAAACCAACCCGACACTATAGAAAATGACTGTTAATACTAACTTGCGGGTAAAACTGGGCTTTGTGGAAACTATGGTTGCCTAATATGAACACAGCCCATTTGAGATCTCCCAATTTTCTTTCAGAAATGGCTCATCAATCCTTCCCATCTATCTAACAAATTTTTTCTAGATCTGGACAAAGAAAGGTGGTGCACAAACCAACATGAACCAATAAGGTTGAAATAACAGTTCTAAATTCTGGAAGCACTCAAGAATATTCTGGAAAGAAGGGAGATAAAAAGGAGAATATTAAGGATCCTATAGACCAAATTAACCCAAATAAAAGCATCAATTTCACAGAGAAGTCTATAAGAGAAAGATAGTAAGGAAAAGACTGCATTTCAATCCTACACCTTCATGACCCTTCCTATTTCTTACTAGACTTCCATATTTAATTCAATATAAGATGAACTCATCCTTCCACATGACCATAAACAAAACCTATATAATCATACACAGTTTTATTATCATATCATATACAAACACATTCACACACAAAGAGGAAGAATGAAGATTCTTCCCAGTCTAGACCCTACCTTGGGTCCTATGAAGAATCCTCTTCCCTTGACTGGATAATCTCTGCAAAACTTCAATCCTTGAGTAGATATCCTTCTAGAAATCTTCCTCCAACAATCAACTCCCAGCAATCCAAAAACTCTCAAACTCACATAAACTTTCACCAAAAATTTCTAGAGAAAACAATTACCGACAACTCAAAAGAAACCAATCTTCCAAAAATTAACATCCTCCCGCACACAAAAATCTTCAAATATTTATCCCCCAACTATGTGGTTGGAGGAGTTGCTTTACGGGAAGCAACTTCTCCAACTTCCATAGTTGGTTGGAGGAACAACCAAATAATCTCTCGTAAAGACTTAATCAAGGTTTTTAATAAATTTAATTAAAATATCTTTTAAATGAAAGCATAATGATAATAATAAAAAAATACCTTTCAAGAAAAACACATAGCACAATAGGAAAGCAAGTGGCCTAACTTCTAGGAGGTCTCGAGTTCAACTCCCTCCTAGATAGCCAATATTAAAGGACATTTTCCTTTTAATTATTATTATTTTTACTTTTTATTTAATACATTCATTAAATATACTTTATTTCACTCACTTTATTTACTTATTATAAATAACATACCATTTACACAATTAATGGAAAACACACAATTATTAATATTTATATAAGCATGGATATATGCGTGTGGACCCACATATACACATACCTATATAAAATACAAACAATTATAACATATTTATAACCTAATTATTATACATATAAAATAGATTAATTCTAACTCATAACATATACTCAAACCAACATGAAATCAAGTTCATAACATAAATTGCATTCTACTTTCCCGACTAGGATAACTTGCTAAGAATAATTCTAAGTCCATGGGTAACCTTGAGAGTAACTTGGTTAAATCTCCACACATCAAGAATTCAAGGATTTTGAAGGCACGCTCATACCTGTGTAGCTAGGTGGAGATGATGCCTAGCACCTGCATCCTACATCACCACCTAATATGCATATATATATATATATATATATATAAACATGCAGTGACAAACAAGGAGGGAGAGTGTGACATCGTGTGGACCTCCCGTAGGAGTAACTATGACTGCCCCTCCTCATCCTACACTCACATCAACCAGTAAATGTCAAACCATAATAGGGTCAGTAGGGTTAGATCATAATATAAACATCATAACACAAATCAATGTAAAACACTTTACTGATAGTTCATTTCTAACCATACATCATTAAATGCTATTTTAATATTTCAAAATAAACTGCAGTAATCAAATATATATGCTCAAATGTCTCATAAAATGCTAACTAAACAATAATCATAGTCCATCATAAAATCCAAAGTGTCAAAGCAAAAGTCCTGTCAGTCTAACCTAGGAAGATGCTAGGGTGGGCATTACATCCTCTCTCCCTAGGATTAGGCCTACTCTTGGAAGCCTACAAATAAGTATGGAAATGCAGATCTAAATATGCTAGCATCCTCCCAAGTAGTAGAGGTATCATCACTAGGGTCCCATTGGATCCTTACCTGCTCTATGTTGTGACCCCTGAGGGTCAAAGTTTGCTGTTGGAGTATACGTACTGGCTCCAAAGCCAGCTGCCCGTCCTCTACCTATAAAGTGTTCCAATCCAAAACATGAGTTAAATCAAGAATATACTGTCTAAGTAAGGATATGTGAAACACATCATGCACATGTGCAAGGTTGGGCGGTAGGGTGAGTTGGTAAGCGACCAGTGCTATCCTCTCAAGGATCTCAAATGGACCTACAAATCCTGGTGCCAACTTAGAACCTTTTCCATAATGGATAGGTCTCTTATGTGGGCAGACTCTCAAAAACACCTTATCTCCAACAGAGAACTATCTATCAATCCTATGAGCATCAACATACTTATTTTGCCTATCCTGAGCTATCAAGAGATGTTCTCTGATCCTCTGAACCTGCTGCTCCATATCCTATAACATCTCAGAGACAAGTAATACTCTGTCCTCTAAGCGATCCCAACTCAGAGGGGTGCGACAAGGATGACCATAAAGAGCCTGAAATGGTGACATCCCCAAAGAAATGTGATAGCCATTGTTGTAGGCAAACTCCACTAGGTACAAGTAATCTTCCCAATGGGTTTGTCTATTTATCACATACATCCTAAGAATGTCCTCAAGAACTTGATTAACTCGCTCTATCTGACCATCGGTCTTTGGGTGGTATGTAGAACTAAAATTTAGCTGAGTCCCTAAAGCATGCTGCAAAGAGGTCCAAAACTCTGAAGTGAATATTGGATCTCTATAAGAGATAACCTTTCTAGGAACATCATGTAATTTGACTATATCCTTCATGAAGACTCTGGCTACTGAGGTAGGAATATAGGATGACTGCATAGGCGAGAAATGTGCTACCTTGGTTAACTTATCCATAGTGACCATGATAGCATCATGTCTCTGATATGTGACTAGTAGTCCCATAATGAAATCCATAGATATCATATTCCATTTCCATTCAGGAATCAAATGTGGTTGGAGGCCTTCTGGGTGGTGATGCTCGGCCTTGACCCTCTGACATTCCAGACACCTAGCCAAAAAATCAGCTATATCCCTCTTCATGCCTGACCAGAAATATAGTTGCCTCAGATCTGAATACATCTTCTTAACACCTGGATGAGCTGAATTTGGAGCACGGTGTGCTTCCACCATGATGACTCTCTAAAGATTGCCTGAAAGAGGCAAGTAAATTATGCCTTGATATCTCAGCAGTCCATCTGACTCTAAGGAATACCCTAAGAACCTTCCTTCTAAGGTCCTTCCTGTCTCAAGTTTAGCCTTAACTTCTTGATACAAAGTATCAAAAGAGAGTGATTGCAAAATCTAACCTCTCAAATCAGTCAAAAGGGAGAGCATGGATACCTCATGTCTCCTTCTACTTAAAGCATCTGCGACCACATTTTCCTTACCTTGGATATATTTGACCTCAAAGTCATACTCACATAGGAACTCCATCCATCGACGTTGCTTGGCGTTGAGGTTAGGTTGAGTAAATATGTATTGAAGGCTTTGATGATCAGTGTGTAACTCAAACTGATGTCCCAATAAGAAGTGTCTCCAATGATTCAAGGCATGAACTACAACTGCTAACTCCAAATCATGGGTGGGATAGTTAAGCTCATGGTCCTTAAGCTTTCTAGACTCATAAGCAATAACTCTTCCCTCTTGCATCAACACTGCCCCTATGCCTTCCAAGGAGGCATCAGTACAAACCACAAAATTTTCAGCGGGGTTGGGTACCACCAAAATTGGGGCATTGGTCAACTTATCCTTTAGGATCTAAAAATATTCTGAACATTTCTCAGTCCAAATGAACTTCTTCCCTTTCCTTTGCAAGGAAGTGATGGGATGAGCTATTCTAGAGAATCCTTGGATGAAGTGTCTGTAGTATTTGGTTAAACCTATGAAACTACGAACCTCTGAGATGTTGGTGGGGGTTGGCCATTCAACTATAGCTTGTATCTTGGTGGGATCAACTACTATACCTTCCCCTGAGATAACATGACCAAGATACTTAACTTCAGTTTCAAAGAAATCACACTTCTCCAAGTTTGCAAATAACTGATTACCATGAAGGCATTGTAGCACTTGTCAAAGATGTTGCTCATGTTCTTCCACTGTCTTAGAATACACCAAAATATCATCTAGGAAAATTATGACAAGTTTATCCAAGAAGGTTCTGAATACCCCATTCATAATACTCATGAATACTGATGGTGCATTTGTGAGCCCAAAAGGTACTACGGTAAATTCATAGTTTCCATACTAAGTATGAAAAGCTATATGATGAATGTCAGCTTCCTGAATCCTTAACTGATGATAACCCAAAATCAGATCGATCTTGGAAAACACCTTTCCTCCTTTCATTTGATCAAACAGGTCATCAATTCTTGGCAAAGGGTACCGATTCTTAATGGTTACTTTGTTGAGTTGACGATAGTCAATGCACAACCATAGTGAACCATCCTTCTTTTTAACAAAGATAACCAGAGCTCCCCAAGGTGACACACTTGGTCTGATAAAGCCTTTTTCCAAGAGTTCTTCTAATTGAACTTTTAATTCACTCAACTTCTGAGTGGTCATGCGGTAGGGAGCTTTAGAGATAGGCTCAGCTCCTGCCACTAGTTCTATGCAGAAATCAATATCTCTTTTAGGAGGCATTCCCAGAATCTCAGTTGGATATACATTTGCAAACTCTTGAAGCAAAGGGTGCTCGAGTATAATTTATCTATCTTCCTTTTCCGTCAAATCATTAACTGAGACCGCAAGAATTTGGCATCCTTTCCTCATGCATTTCTTAAGTTGCATAGCCGATATCATCTAGAGTGAAATAGGTCGTTGAATTCCCAAAATTGTGTTGGGCTTACCTAAATCATCCAAGCAATGAATGAGCTTTTTCTTGCAATCTATCTTAGCTTCATGTGCTGTCAACCAATCCATTCCAAGGACAACTCCATACGATCCAAGAGGAATAAATCAAAGATCAACATTGGTAGAAAAAGGTCCTAATCCCAAGTTGCAACCTTGAACACACAAATCTATGATCATTTTAGCCCCTGAGGCTAGCTCTACCTGCCATTTAACTCCTTGCCCTACTACCTCTAGCCCACACTTTTCTATCAAGGAAGAAGATATGAAGGAGTCGGTTGCTCCCGAGTCAAAGAGAATAGAAATAGTTTTACCCTTTAACAAACCTGAAGTTTCTATGATAGTGTTTTTGTGATCATCTTGTCTGTGTTCCACTGCAGTGAACATCCTGTGAGACTGACCGACATCTCCCAATGTTGGTTCTGAAATTGCTTGATTTTGATTAGTGAGATTCGTACGTTGAGGGTAATGAACCGCAATATGTCCTTGTTTTCCACAAGAATAACACCCGGTATTCCTTCCCAAGTTCTTTGTAGGAGGTGTGCTAGATTGTTCATAACCTCCTCTATTGAAATTCTAAGAATTCTAGGATTGTGGAGGAGGAAACCTTTGTTGTGCTCAGAAGTTGTTACAGTTTTGAGGTTGTTGAAACTTCCCATTATTTTTGTTGTTATTCTAAAACTTCTTCTCAGGAAAGTTTTGTCCACCTTTGAAAGACTATTGTTGGTTCTTAGAGTTGGAATTTCCTTGATCAAAGTTCCCCTTAGAACCTGATCCAACATTGAATGTTTGGCCACTAGCAGAGCCACTTCTTCCTTTGTCCTTCCTTTCAACAAGGTATGCCTTAGTGATGGCATCCCAAAGATTCTGGGGTTGTAAGACTGCTATCTGTCCTGATATTTAGTCATTCAAACCTTTGATGAAGTGTTGGACAAGTATGGGTCCATCATCTCTAAAGCTTGAGAAAGGTTTAAGTTCATAGAAATTTCTTTTTTACTCTTACACCGACATGTTGGCTTGCTTGAGGTGGTGGAATTCTTCTACCCTTCCCTGCCTCCATTAATCAGACATGAACTGATCTTTAAAGCTTTCTAGGAACAGTTCCCATGAAACAGTGTTGATGGTGACCTGAAGCTTGTCTTCTTCCATATGCCACCATGTAGATGCAAACTTCCTTAGATTCATAATAGTGCATCTGGCCTTGACGTTGCTATTAAAAGGGTGCATAGAAAAAACACCTTTCAAGGTCAAACAACCAGGTTTCTACTATAGATCCCCCTTCATTGCCATAGAAGAGGGGTACCTTGACTTTGAGCAAGTCCCTCATATGAGCGGTATCTCTATCTTCAGATTCTTGCTTAACTTGCCTTCTCTTAGGGCTTCTCTCTCTTTCCCTATCTTGATGTTCAGCTTGGTTTCCTTCTTCGAAATTGAATCTAGTTTCAAGGTTGTCAAGTCTCTGCAGAAGTTGTTGCATAAGTTGTCTAAATTGGGCTCCTTCAGAGTCATTGCTCTGACTCTCATTCCTATGGTTATCTCAATTTTTTTCTCCCTCATGTTCCCCATGAGAACTCTCTGGGTGAGATCTAGAGGAAGATTGCTGAGTTCTGTCCCTAGCTCTTCCATGGGTAATGGGAGGCATCCTAGGAGAGTGGTGCAATATTAGTTTTAAGAGCATGTTTAAAAGTAGCATTCAATGTGTTGAAAAGTTTTGAGTTTCAAATGTAAGTAGACCCTAAGCTCCTAGTGTAGAAACTAGTGCTCTGATACCAAATGTAATGTCCCCACCAGGGAATCCATAAGGAATCAAGTCTTATGACCAAAAAATTGCAACTAAAAAATTTTTTTTCCTAACATTACATCATTACTACTTCACATTTACATTCCTTAAGGTTCCCTTAATGAATTCATTTTCTAACATATTTACATTACTTATCCAAATTGAATTTCATTTCCTTTCTTTACTTTCACATTTTAGAACTTAAGAGATAGGGTAAGAAAATAACATTTCACTTGCAAATATATCTCTTACTTTATATACTAATTTCATTTCTCCTTCTACACATTGAATAACTATTCCTTACAAAATTACATCTTAGCATAATAAACATTTTCTTTCATTGCAACATAGGAGAGATAGAAAAGATCATTCAACATTACATTATACATTTGCAACTTTAATCTTTCAAATAACAACCCTTGAAACAAAGCCTAGAACTATCCCCCCCAATTACATTTCTTTTCTTTCAATTACATTTTCCTTCTGATAATAACTCTCATTACAATAACAAGTACATGAATGGCCCGAAGGCATTACAACATATCTTTTCATCTTTCCTTTCAAAAATACATAATACAAATACAAATATCTGCATCAATACTAAATTTGAATGCATCCAAGTCACGAACCATGAATAGGACCTCGAAAGATTTTGCCACCCAACCATGTGGAACTGATGAGGTTCCACCCCTCGTGCTAGGAGATAGAACCAAGATACTCACAAGACCCTAAGCAATCTAAGGCTTCACAAAAGATATAGAAATCCAAGATTCAAAAAGGAACATATAATATCATCACACTATAACATAGAGGTCAAGGTTCTAGGATACCACCTAAGTGAGTGTCATCACCAACCTGTATATTGGGATCCTTCCTGGAAACCATGTAACCCTGGTCCCCCCTTTATGAATAGGGATCCATCCTGGTAGTTATCCCTAGTCCCAGTACTCCAATCAGGTCTATGTGGCCATTATTATATTCTCTTTCATTATCTTTTGAATCCCCCCTTCCCAGGTTAATTTTTAAGGTTATCACTTTTTACAAAACCCACCCATAGGATCATCTGGCAACCACTTTAGGGTTCCAACACCTATGGTGAGCCACTCACTTAAGGTTCCTATCCCCTTACCCCACACACACACAAGCCATGAAAATCTCAAGTAATCTCAAAATTGATCCATCTCATAGGTCTAGGGAACCCTCCGGTGCACTCAGGCCACTCGAACAAGTTCTGACCTTATATTATGGACTCTACCAAAAGCCAAGTATGAACAAAAGCTTAAACTCAAAAC